>OY856409.1:1517762671-1519035171 GCA_963693085.1 Alisma plantago-aquatica
ATAGTGTTTGTATAGTTCCTTTGTCACTGATATCCAGATTAAACTAGAGGCATGGAGCAGTCATCCTCATTATTATTCAATCTAGTTTCTTGAACTAGAGCATACTGCATGAGATATATGTAAGATCAATATCACATATTGACTAACATGTGTATGGAGATACTTTTCTCAGTCTCACTAATCAAGAGGCCATGGATATCATACTCTTGTTGGAGGGACAAATCCCATATCTATCATTCACAGTCAGTCCCCATGTTTCAAAGTCACCCAATCATCACTGTTATAACAACCCATGTTACAAGATTGTGTTTGATGATTTCCAAATGTATCCAATGACAAGTGATGATTGTAGTGATTTTAGGTCTAAGAACCACAACCACCACCATCACTATGAGAGTTGACTATGACTTCCATGATGATGTCTTCCATGTGTCAGCCTCACGGTGGGTATGTCAGATTCATTGTTTTCTAACATGTATCTATGTGCTTGGTTTGATATTTCGATATGATGACTAATGAGATTTAGTCATCAACCAACTCACACTCTGATCTTATGTGCTTCTGTGGTCATCTACGTTCCACAATAACAATTGATCATGGACATAATGAGAATGTATATACTCTTAATATTTGTATGATCTCATTCTTCCAAGTCATGTACTTGAAGACATACGTCATTGAGTAATATCATTCTCTATACATTTATTATGCTATTCATTATCTGATAACTGAATGTACAAAATAAATTAAAAGTTTGCCTTTGTTATTAATCAAATCATGTATCTAATGCCTTATCCTTATCATCATATGATTGAATCTCTAGGCATACATACCAACACACACCCCATATCAAACACCACCTAGCTTGACAAAGATGAAGAAGGTAAGAAGGTAGATGAGAATCTCTATAGAGGTATGATTGGAATTTTATTATATTTCACTACCTCTAGACTTGATATAATGTTTAGTGTTGACTTGTGTGCTAGATTTCAATCAAGCCCTAGGATATCACATCTCATAGTGGTTAAGAGGATTTTGGGGTATTTATCAAAAACTCAAAATTTTGGACTATGGTATCCCAGGTCAAGGGATTTTACTCTTAATAACTATAGTGATGTTGATTTTGTAGGGTGCTTGATTAATAGAAAGTGCACAAGTGGCAGTTGCTTCTTCCAGGCACCATTCTTGGTTTCTTATTCTCTAAGAAACAAAGCATAGTGGCTCTTTCAACTACTAAGGTTGAATACATTGCAGTTAAGAGTTGTTGTGTTGAAGTCATATGGATGAAGCAAATACTCCAAGACTTTAATATTCATTTTGATGCTTCTACTATCTATTGTGAGAACACTAGTGCAATTAATCTTTCTTATAATCCTATATTGTATACTAGATAAAAACATATACTTGTTTTTCACCACTTCCTTCATGACCACATTGATAAAGAAGGATATTTATATTATGCATGTGGACATGGAGAACCAACTTGTAGATATTTTCACTAAAACTCTAGCTAGAGAGAAAATTTACACTAATTGGATCAAAACTGCTTATAACTTCTCTTGATGATGTTCAATGACTTCTATCTACTTGTTTATACATCTATATGTTCTTGCTTAGCTCTTTCTCACCTTATGCTTGCTAAGTGCTAAGTTTGCCTAGTTTTGATGCCTTTTTCGCTTATTTTGGCTATTTTTCACAAAAAATTGTTTTATCGAAAAATAGTAGACAGTGATGAGTGCAATTTGCTCCAATATGTTCAAAACACATGAAAAGATTGAAAAATAAATTTATATAACACTCTATAGGTCTAAAGTTAAACTTCTTATCTTATGGCCAAGCTGGCCTATCGGTCGAGTTTAACCTGGTAGAAACATGATCCATCCCTGACTAAGGATTGAACTAAAATGATATACCAGTCGATTTTCTAAAATACATAACTCGATCGACAATGTTTTTGGGTGAATTTTATAAAGGGTGTCGATCGACTTTTCTCCCTCTGAACTAGAGAAAGTCGACTGATAGACACTCTCCAGCGTTCTTCCTCCAACCCTAAGGCTAACCCAACCTCTCCTACACCCTTCCTAGCCTCGATCATCCCCACTTGCCTCTCCCAATCTTAACCTAGGTGGTTAGGTGGCCTGTTGTTTGTGTTTTTCTCTTTGTTTGGTGTTCATGTCCTCTCAATTTGACCTCCATGGATTCCAACCGTACAAAACACATTGGACCAACTGGAGTTCCATCCTCCTTCGTTGTTTCTTAGCACATCTCTTTTGATGGAACCTCTTTCATCTCCATACAAGCCATTAATAGGTACAAGTAAATGTTGGTATGGTATGTCTAGAGAGCCATTCATATGATGATTTTGATGGCATATCATATAATGTATTTGATTAGTAATCATAAAGGAAAGCTTCCAATTCGTTATATTCATTCAGTTATGAGATAATGAGGAAACATAATGAATGTCTAAAGAATGACAATACTAAATGATGTATGACTTCAAGTATGTGACTTGAACAATGAGATCATATGGATGTTAAGAGTATGTACAACCTTATGATGTCCCTAGTCAGTTATTACTTTGGGAGGTATATAGACAATAGTAACACTTAGACCAGAGTGTGTGTTAGTTGATAATCTCATTAGGCATGATATGTGATATCAAACCAAGTACACAAATACTTTCTTGGGAATAGTGTATCAAACAAATCCACCTTGTGAGTGACACATGAGCACCGTAAATGGTGGTCATAGTCATCTCTCATAGTGAAGGTGGTGATTGTGATTCTTAGACCTGAAATCACTACATTCATCACATTTCATTCAGTATACTTTTTCATCATCCAACATAACCCTAAATAAGGATGGCCATAACAATGATAATTGGGTAGCAATGGCACATGGGGATTTATTGTGAGTGATGTTGATGTGATTTGTCCCTCCTACTAGAGTTTGATATCATGGCCACTTGATAAGTAAGAATGAGAAATGCATGTACATGCACATGTGAATAAATATATGATATTGATGCCACATATATCTTAGACAGTCTATTCTAGGTTCAAGGAACATGGATTGATCATTGAGAGGATGATGTTTCCATACCTCAAATTCATTTCGTATATCAGAGACAAAGGAATTATGCAATTACTATAGCACCTTACACAGAGTGTAGGTTGAAGTTTGTCTGCCAATATCCAATCACTTGGGTAGTACTAATGTGTGACTAGGAACCACTCTTTGCTTGTAATGTCATAAACCAGTTATGGACATTCACTACCAACTTGATATGGGATCTATAGGGTCACACACATAGGATACATGTAGAATAGGAGTTTAATCATAAATGACAATTGAATTGACTACCAAAGTGTTTGGGTATTCAATTTAAGCAACAAATCAACTAAATGGACTCCCAACCAATTGGTTCAAGTGTTGCACCGACCGGTTGGAGTGTTAGGTTGATTAGAAATTTAATTGGATGAATTTGTATGAACTGGGGAGAAAACTGACCGGTTCACTTAGTGAACCGATCAATCGGGTCACCAACCAACCATTTGGTTGGCTGAGATGATTGGTTCAGTGAGAAATTCGATTGCATCAAGGATTAGTGATGACATCATGTTGTGAATTAATTGGATTTGAATTGTCTATTCATATACAAATGGGAAACATGGAGAAATGACCAACTCACTGAGTGAACTGATCGGCTTGCATGCGAACCACCCAATTCGCCACTCACAGGTTGCAAATTTTGTGATGTTCCTATCCCTTCCACTCCAACACAGACTAGGAATCTAGACCCTAACATGTCCTATGAATAGAGGGGTATTGCGGGATTCTCAGACACAACTCAATTGCCTCTGACAATTATTGTCGTCTCTAGTTGTAGTAACCAGTAGAGAGCCTAAGTAAGTGTAAGTCCTACCCAATAAAGGAGGGATAGCAAGGGAGAACAATTGTGGGAGAACAAACTAGTGACTAGTACACTAACGGGAGGGACAAATTCTTCTTGTCTATTCTAATCGAATGACAGGAGTTCAAGGTGGCCCATGTGAATTAATATAGAGGTGAGGAGGTTGTTGTATGTCACTAGGAGGATAATGCCAGGCTGTAGTTTAGGTTAAGATGAAGAGCTTCTATAGACATCTTCCCAATGCAACTAGGAGTGATGCACTACTACAACAAGTTATAGTCGTTGGACTTGCTCTAGGACCAGGTATGAACTTGTTAACCAATCCTTCACATTGCATGATTAATTACACAATCTTGTTGTTGTGGGGAATATGGACATAAATTTTTTGTTTCCATTGCCTACTCTGTGCCCGTATTTCCCTATAGGAACTCCATCCTAAGAATCCATTTCCTTTCTGTACTTTGTTTGAATGTGATAAAAGAGGTTTCTAAGGTATTCAAAGCACACCATCTTAGTGCTTTGTGTATAGAGAATTTTGGCTTCTCAAATTCCATGTCTAGTATAAAGGAAGTCCTTGAATGCTACACCAATCTCAGGTTGAACTACACTACCAATGTGCCGCCACCAAATACCCAATTCATCTTAACTTCTATGATAGTCGGTACCAAGATAACAATCTCTAAGGATGTGTTGAACACCTATTTCTCTTGTACTAACATTATCCATTCACATATGTCTTCCAATGAGTTCTTGGTATATGCTTTCAATTTTGATTATGACTCTAATATGTTCGTTCTCTCTGGTTTGTCGGTTGGTACTTGCTCTGGTGGTTGTTGTGTAGTTTGTGCCTATGGATAAGACTTGTGTTTTATAGATCTTCTACCCCCCTTCCTTTTTGAAATGACAAAGGGGGAGAGAAAATGGGAGCTCATGTACTACATGTATAATAGAGGAGATTTGAGCTTTAGTGCATATTGAATTTTGATTATTTTCTGGTTGATTATTTGTTATATCATGTGACTATGTAAAAGGACTATATATCATGTGACTATGTAAAAGGGGAGAAATTGAAATTGTTCAATATGTATTCCATTATAATTCACAAGTTATAAGATTTAAATTTGTATCCTTTTCAATATGTTGAGGAATGGTTTGTCATCTTCAAAAATAGGGAGAATGTTGGCATGAGTGTTATGCATTGTCCATATTTGGATGATGACTTAACCATTCCATTCAAACGTATCTGATATGTCTATCTAAGATTGATTTCATGCATTAGGTACAAGAAAAGGATCAATTCAATCAAGCCCTAGCTTGACCTATTTCAAGTCAACAGTAATGCAAATGCACTTTCTTGGAAAATGCCCTAAAACCTTTAGGAAAATTTTGTAACTATTTGTTTTGATTCTATGACTTGAAACTAAGATGAGAAAAAATCAGGAGCCCTTAATTTGAATGTTTAATTAGTCTAATGGCATTTTCCAAAATTGATCACAGGATGTATGATCGGTTAAGTTTCCTTTCTAGAAACTTGACGGATGCCTTAGATTGATCTTGGAAAATGCCAAGCTTCGGCCGAGTTTATCCCTGGAAAAACTCGACTGACGCACTGCACTGGAAAATCAGATTTAAGTGATCATCAGGGTTTCATTTAGGATAAACACACCTATTGCTTCAAATTTTCTTTATCGCATTGTGCAATCAGTCAAGTTATCTTTATTGAAACTCTACCGACTCCATTGTAAGAAGTGTGCAGAAAAAGTAAATCTAATCATTGGAGTGTTGCCAAAATCAAAAGTATATCCATTGCAACACCCCAAACGGTTATAAAACATTCCTTAGTGCTCCTAGCCTCTAGTGGACATCCCCAAGTATAAATAGGACCTATTGGAGTTTATTACAAGGTTTCTCCTTCATGCTATTCAAGCTCTTAGCTATAGTTGAGTGCATCCAGTCCACTTGACCCTTTCTCTCTCTTGTTTACAAATCCAAATTTACAAATGAGTGAGATAGGATACTTGTGAGAGATCTACTCCATTGTAGTCTTGTAAATCTCTCAAAGTTTCCCTTCCCCAACCCCTTTCTTTTAGATCAAGTTGATGAAAGCTTCTCCAAGTGAAGGAGAAGGTAAAAAGGTTCTCCACGTGGAAGGAGAAGGTGCAAAAGCTTCTCCAAGGTGATGGAAAATACATATCATTGATAGTTAATAAGGCCTTCTTATACTTATTTACGTCTCCCTCAAAAACATCTACAAATAAGTTTATTAATCCTCTTTTATTGTATTGTCTTCTAATTAGTTAGACATTAGCTTATCATTGGGAAACAAAAATGATGAGTGATCAATCAGTGGAGAACCCCAAGATATTTATAACTTACTTTTATTTTAGTGTTTGTTGTTAGATTCCTTTATTTTTTTACTATACTTTGTGATTAGTACAATAGAAATAAAGATTTAGTCAGATAGGTTTCATGACATGAATGACTTATTGCTTTTATTATGTGAATAGTTGTTTATCTCAAATACATTTCTTTTTGCGAGACTGACATCGATACATTTTAATATTTATAAGTTCATAAGTATTGTTAATCTGAATCCTCCATGTCTTGAATAATAATCAAGCCTCAAGAAAACCATTAAATTCCTTGATACACCATCAAATACAAATAAACTTATAATTTATCCACGTATCAATATATATCTTTAACCAAGTATCACCCTTTTGGGTGTCTGGCCTCTGCTATAGATTTTAGAGGGGGGGAGAAGTCTTTCTCTCTTAATCACAATCTATGCATATACAAAAATATACAAAATAAAGATGACTGCAATGTTATGATAAAGATCATTTCAAGAAACTGTATTATTTTGTCGATACTATGTACCATTTTAAGTGAACCAATGGGGAACACATAAAACACACAATTAAGTTAGATGTAGTCTATGTTATGATAGAAAACAGGTATTGTAAGACAGATGTTAATTAGACAATTGCAAACACTTAATATCCAATATGCAATAGTAATTTATATTCGGAGAAAACGGAAGATGAGTTTAGAAAAGCAAACTCTAGAGCTTAAGATGAAGGCATGTGAAACATTGTCTTCAAGACAGATTCTGCCGCTCCTAGCATGAGCGTCTTCGGTGGTCTATCTCCAAGATTCAGCCACCCCAACTCTGGTATAGTCGCTCAGTGCAAGTGAGAGTGTTGTGTTGAACTCATTCATTAGCCCTTGGTCACTAACAGCAAAATGACATCGTGAAGTAGTCATCAACACAAGACAACAGCAATGAGTGATTGTATTTGGGATAACAGGCTTGTAGTGGTGGAGTAAAGGAACTGATGTACCGTAGGAAAGGAACATTGGTACAGCAGAATGAGAAGTGTTGTATAGCAGGAAAGGAACTGTTGTAAAATGAACTATAGTGGAGTAGGAAAGTAATCATTGTACAACAGCAAAGGAACCACTGTACAATAGGAAAGGAACAATAATATAACAATAAAGGAATTGTGCTACAGCAGCAAAGGAATCGATGAATTGCTTTCAAGTATTGTCTCTCAGTATCTCTCTATGTATCTCTTGTCTGATGTCTCTCTCAAATGAGAGCGGACGCCTTCTTATATGGAGTGTGTCTCAACCGCCGTGATAACTGCCTACACATGTTGGTCTCTCCAACGTGCATCTTTAACATCACATTTAATGGCCAAATTAATGGGTAGTTAAGAGAGGTTTTATTGTTGCGTCTTAAATATTATCGACCAGACTCCAAATGACACAACACAGAAAATAAAACTTCATTTTGGAAAGTAAAAATAAAATAAAAAATATATCGTAAAAAGATAAATCCACGCACGTACCGAATCGGGACGGGCGGGGTGAGGTGAGGTAAGCGAGCGACTAGCCAATCAGTCATGAATTCCCATGCCCTTGAGAGGTCCTGACCTCTTGGGGACCACTAGCACATATAAGGAGTTATGCAGTTCCTACTGCAAGCAATATGGGATAAACATTTGCCTGGAAAAACTGAACTCTGGAACAAGAAATACAACATTCCCCCACATGTTTCATAATTCTTTTTTAAAATTCAATAAATAACAAAATTTGTGACATTACTGTGTTTTTCAGCATTTGTAGCTTGTGGCCTTGAACCATTGCCTAGAATGACTCACTTCAATCTGGAGAGACATGGTGAACTACGTCTTAAACCAGACCCCCTGATTCAGACCTTAGTAAATCAAACAACCATAGTGTGAGCACTAGAACGAATTTGTATCGGCGTTGCGCGTAAACAACCTTTGTAAGATCTTGTTTCATGAGCGCTCTAGCGAGTATGCCCAACTCACATAAACCCCGGCTCTCGAGTTACACTCAAATAGTAGTGATCTCCAAGGGTATCCTGTCTGGTATATACCCTGTCAATAAATGGCCTTGAACCCATTCAAAGCAAAGTTCTTCCTATACTCAGACAGAGTCAAAGAACAAGCGCCATATGGAGGGTCATGGAGTAAAACTCCTGAGTGTGCTTCTGCATAACACAACATCTTAGTTGTCCCGTTAAAAAATTCCTCATGGGATCTCCAGTTTTGGAAAGGTAGGGTTACCACTGTAATGTTTATTCTATAGGTAGAAGACCCATCCCCCTTGACGAACTGAGTAATAGCTTTCTAGCTAGATCCTTAATGAGTGGATCAACAATGTTACTTGTAAATTTCACGTACTCTATAGATATGACCCCTCAAGTGATGTGATCTCTCACATCTTCATACCTTAATCTCATAAAGTGCTTACCTGGGTTGCCTTTAGAATGCTTAGCTTTGTCTATGGATGCTTTATTATCACATAATATGCCAATAGGAGAAAATAGTTAGAAACAATCGGCAGATCAATAAGTAAATTTCTAAGCCATTCAGTCTGACAACAAGCTAAATCTAAAGCAATAAACTCAGCCTCCATAGTAGATATATCTCTCACAGTTTGCTTGGATGATTTCCAAGAAACTGCACCTCCTCCAAGGCAAAATACATACCCACCGGTAGATTTGGTTTCATCTGAATCTGCAATCCAGTTAGCATCGATATGTCCTTCTAATATAGGTGGAAAACCAGTATAATGAAGGCTATACGTAGTTGTACGTTTAAGGTACTTAAACACTCTTACCAAAGCTTTCCAGTGGTTCTCATTTGGACAACTAGTGTACTTGCTTCACCTGCTTACAGCATAAGAAATAGCGGGCCAAGTGCAAAACCTCGAGGCTTACAAGCCAAAAACCTCATATCGTTCATGAAACCATAATGAACCAACTCCAAGGACCTGAGAGTACAGAGACGACACATAGGACTTCTATCTACAAGACACGACATATAGTACACTCAGCCTGAGTTGTTACTGTTGTCCCTGCTACTGTTGTTCTTTTTCAGCAGAAAGGTCTTCACCTCCTCGTGCACGTCCACCTAAAAATTTGGATCCCACAGGGGTGAGACAATTGAAAATTGCCCCAGCGAGAGATATAACTCTCCGTCGACAATGTTATTATCACAGTTAAATAGTATTAAACTGAGCAGAGGATAAGCAGTTTAGAACATTCTCATCTATTAAAGCATTGCCACTATCTATGATAGAGCAATAAGTCATCTATTCACTTTATAAGGAATATGAAGAAACACGTATATCATTTACTCATCATACTATCTCAAGCTTATCTTGTGATGCTCATTATCATGGTATGTCAACCATGAATCATTCTCATTTCTATATGTTGTCCTCAGCCAATCTGCTAACCAGATATTGAATTGTACCAGTCATGTGAGTATGCATCATCATATTCTATCCAGGTATTGGACTATGCCAATCTTGTACAACCATTCCAGGCATTGGACTATGCCAATCCTCTGACATTATTCCAGGCATTGGGTTATTACCAATCCTGTGCAATTATTCCATGTATTGAACTATGTCAATCATGTGACATTATTCCAGACATTGGGTTATGACCAATCCTGTGATATTATTCCAGGTTTTGGGTTATGACCAATCCTGTGCATTCCAGGTATTGGGTTATGACCAATCCTGTGATATTATAACAGGTATTCGGTTATGACCAATCTTGTGCATTCCAGGTATTGATCTATGGCAATCCTGTGATATTATTCCAGACATTGGGTTATGACCAATCCTGTGATATTATTCCGGGTATTGGGTTATGACCAATCATGTGCATTCCAAGTATTGGGTTATGACCAATCCTGTGATATTATTCCATGTATTGGGTTATGACCAATCCTGTGCATTCCAGGTATTGATCTATGTCAATCCTGTGATATTTTTCTAGGTATTGGGTTATTATCAATCATGTGCATTCCAGGTATTGATCTATGTCAATCCTGTGATATTATTCCAGGTATTGGGTTATGACCAATCCTGTGATATTATTCCAGGTATTGGGTTATTACCAATCATGTGCATTCCAGGTATTTGGTTATGACCAATCCTGTGATATTATTCCAGGTATTGGGTTATGACCAATCATGTGCATTCTAGGTATTGATCTATGTAAATCCTTTGATATTATTCCAGGTATTGGGTTATTACCAATCTTGTGCATTCCAGGTATTGATCTATGTCAATCCTGTGATATTATTCCAGGTATTGGGTTATTACCAATCCTGTGCATTCCAGGTATTGATCTATGTCAATCTTGTGATATTATTCTAGGTATTGGGCTATTACCAATCCTGTGCAATTATTCCAGGCATTGGGTTGTTACCAATCCTGTACATTCTAGATATTGATCTATGTCAATCCTGTGATATTATTCCAGGTATTGGGTTATTGCCAATCCTGTGCAATTATTCCAGGCATTGGGTTCTTACCAATCCTGTGCATTTATTATAGGCTTCATGCTTCTGCCAGGTATTGCACTTTAACCAATCCTGATTACACAGCCAGGCAGTGGACTCTAACCACTTCTGATTACATTTCACTATTACTTGGCATTACCTTGGTCAAGCCATCATACTCATCCACATTCTTTATATAATACAAGTATTCCTCATGTCTCATTTTAACATATTCAAAGCACCATATCCCTAATTTTGGCTATGACTATAATGTATGTATAACCAAGATTTCATTATTACCTTTCTAACCATTTATTGTTATTATTATGTTACAGGGTTCCCATTTACCTGGTTTATTTTAAACATTACCAATTCTTACATCAATCTCTAGATCAATATCTTGTCACCTCTCATTAGGCAACAACAAATCACATGGCTCACAAGGCCAGTAAACATCTTGTCACCTCTCACTAGGCAAAAACTATTCACATGGCTCACAAGGCCACTAAATATCTTGTCACCTCTCACTAGGTAACAACTAACCACATGGCTCACAAGGCCATTAAACATCTTGTCACCTCTCACTAGGAAACAACTATTAGGGTTAGGGTTTTCCTTTATTTCCGGATAGGGTTTCAAGTTCATATTATTAATTCAAACCCTAATTCATTTCTCCACACATCTAGGAGCATACATTGATATCATAAGTATTAAATTATACTTATTTATTCTCATCATTTATCATTAAATGAATCATACACACAAGGTATGAGTTCGTCTCTCATCCTTACCAGGGTATGATTACATCATACTTTATTAACTTGGATTTACCCTTTCTCAAGGTATGTTTTCCCACACTTATCAAAGTGCATTCCATCTCAATGTAACAATTAACATGACACACATCATGTGTTACTCATCCAAGTATATTGGATTTAAGGTGCATCAAGGTGTAACAACCTTAAAGTGTTGGATGTGATATTTACCATGCCTTAGTGTATCACTTCCCTCATTACTTTTAACTTAACTTCCTCAACTTATCTTGTATTAGGGTATTCCCCATCCTAATACTTTATGCACTAGCCCATCACATTTATTCTGTAGTGTATTGATCATGAGTCATACATTTGAATTGTCCAACCATCATCAATTGATATGGACTCATATCAGGTTGAGACATTGTTGATATAGTATTAACCATTGTCAACCACTTTAGGTGTTTCACCTATCAAGGTATTAGCCATACCATTACTTGGTATTACACTCATTACTCCTAAGAGTGTCTTACTCTCACCTTTACCAGGTGTCTCGGGTTAGAGGCGTGCATATGTTCACCATATCGGGTTTTAGGTGTATAGGCACCACCATATCGGAATAGAAGTATATACACACCATTCATATCGGGCTAGAGGGGTTTATGTGTTACCCATGTCGTGCATGAGGTATTAAGCCATCACCATGTTGGGCTAGACATCCACTAGGGTTGTGTATCGGGCTACCATATCGTGCAACTATGTCGTGAAACCATGTCATGCAACCATGTCGTGCTACTATATCATGTAACCATGTCGTGCAACCATGTCGTGCAACTATATCATGTAACCATGTCGTGCCATAGCACTTGTTACACTTCACTTATATCGGGTTACCCAAATTAGGGTTTCTTGTCAACTTACAAGTATACAATTGACCTTGTATTGTGCATGGAGATTATATTGACTCCCTATCATGCAAGAGGTGTATACTACACCCCCCATATCGTGCAACAATGTATTCATTCATATCCATATCGTTCAAGTAAAGTAGGTGCATCATCATATCGGGTTAAAGGTACATTCTTGTGTGCTTGCACCCGATATCACTTTTATAAAGTGATACCACCATCTTCAAGCTCTATAACTTAGTTATAACTGTTATAGTTCATGTCAACAGGTCTAAGCAACTACTATAACTCATAATCTCATCAACTATTTCAGAAAATTTCGGAATTGAAAGTATTTCACTAATTATAGCAATTCAGGTGAAGAATAATAACATGGTTGAGTTCAAGTTATATAACCCACCTTAGGAACGACTTCAAAGCTCCAAGCTCCAAAGATCCACGTTACTAAAGTTGAATATGGACTTCACAACTCCTCTATATGCAAAGAATCACCATGGATAAGCAATTGGTGAAGAAGAAAAGAAAGGATGATCAAAACCCTAAATTCATGCTTCAATCCAAGGTTGAAGATGATCTTATCCTCACCTTAGGGTTAAGTATGAGCTTCTTCTTGCTCCTTAACACCTTTGCACGATACACTAGTGTCCGTGAACGATATGCCACCCTTCTTGCACGATATGGCACTCACTTTCACGATAGGACTCTCACTTGGAGTCAAAACTTCACTCTATGGCCGATATCACCCTATATGGCCAATATCACCTACTTAAGCGATATGCTCTTGCCATGGGCAATATCCCAAGGCCCATGCACGATAACACAGCATCCCTTCATGATATGGGAGCTCTATGCACGATACCTTAGGGTAGGAGGGTGGTAAGGGTCACAAAGTTGCACCAAGGGGTGAAACTAGGGGTATATATACTTGTTGTTCATGAAGGAAGGCAAAAAAATGAGGTGTCAACATTTTGAGCTAGTAGGTGCCACGTGTCATGCATGGGTGACATGTGTCCATGCATGCATCAACATTTATCCTGTCTTGCAAAATGGTTGAGTATCATCTTGAGATGCAAATTCGTCCATTACTTATCCATTTGGATAAGTTATCTAGGTTTAATCACCATTTTAAGTCAAGCCGATACACTTTTTCTAAGGAAACTTGTTGGTCGTCACACCTCACCTCATTGAGGTGCTTTGCATGATATGGCCTTTTCCAAGAGTTCACAAAACGATATGGGACACCTCCTTGGGTTCCATGGCCGATAGGCACTCATATATAAGCTTTTCAACTTGATACAACTCAAGTTAAGCTTTCAAATTCAACCCTTTTTCTTGGTCATTTCATCACCAAGAGTATCATCATTCATAATTGATCCAAACATGGTTTGGCATTCATTCTCTCTACTCAAAATGATACATATAGGAAGTAGGGAAATTCTAGAGGTGGTAATTTGCATATCAACCCCATATTTTGGGTAAATTACAATTTGTATGAAAATTGGTGCACAAGGTACCAACATTGTTCAAACAAGTTCAAACTTGGAATTGAGGATTTCCACAAGCCACCACCTTGCATCATTCTCTCTATAATGATGTTAAAACACATGAGTCATGTTCAACATGTGACATTTTGCATTATAGCCCCTCAATTTGGGTAAATTGCACTTTGGTCCAAAACAAAGGAAAATTACTCAAACAACATTCAATCGGGACCAAAATTGAAACATAAGTGTGTCACATGATAACTAGCACCTTAGAGGATTATATTAAAGTTATAAGAAACTTTATTAGCCAAAACAAATAGGGTTACCTCATAACCCAGGTCAGGGATGTTACAATTATAAACCCCTAACAAGGATTTCGTCCCCGAAATCCCAGGAAAAAGAGAGACATATTTTATTCATTTAATATACCATCAAGTCTCCACATAAAATTGTAATGTCATGGAGACACTATAGAACTTTGACTAGCAAAATGTTCTTCCACACATGATTATCATATAATCTGTCACACAAGACACATACGCCATTGTCCTTTTCATTATTGATTGTAGAGTCAACTCTGTGTCAGGTAACATTTTTCTTAGTCGGAGAATCATTAGACATACCTTATTTAACTCAGATTACCTTATTGATGTGTTACCTTTTCAACTTACATATTTTCTGATGTCATGTTTATGCGGGGCATAAACCCCTAACAAATGGTATCCATACTACAGTATGTAACTGGACAAATTTCAGAGTTGGCCCCTCTAGGTAACCAAACATTACTTCTTATCAGGAGTCATGTTCCCATTTTCTCATATCATTGAAAGTTCTTGGATACTAGGATTCTTTACCTTAGTACCCATTATATGTGCCATAAACACATCACATCATCATCATGATTACTAGATCTGGGTATTCAAACCCTCAGTCCATCATTGAACATTGTTACCTCTCATCAGTAACTATTACCTCTAGGTCTGAGGACCAGGGTATACATTATACTAAACATCTTATTTTGTTTATCAGTTGATCTATGATTAACTCAGATTTCTCCATATATCAATTAGGATGTGGTAGAAATATCCATGCCACATCTTTGACTTTATTATACTCTTTAGATTGTCTCAAAATGACTACTTGATCAGAGTAATAAAAAAGATAGCAATCTAAGAGTGTCATACTTACCTTACCTTCAATAGATGAATATCTGGCCAGGGTATTCAAGAACTGAAATTAGGTAGTATGCATTTCTTTTATGTTATGTTTCATTTCTTCACATTTTTACTACTTTGTATCTCAAATTTTCTCTAGGTTTTTCTTTTACATCTCTTCCTTTTCTACATGAAGAGAGAAATTCCAAAACATACAAGAGAATATTGGACCGAATATAGGTTCTTATCCTTCTTATCTCTTCCTCATGTCCTTATAGAACTAATTATAGGAAGCTCAACAACAACTACCTTCTTATGATTATCAGATAAAATCTAGAGAAGACATATCAGAATGAGAAAGCTCTATATGACTGCCATCCCTCACAGTCATCCACCACTTTTGGTTGACTCAAACATAGAGTCTAGATGTTCCATGTTGTTTCTTTTGCCTTTTTATACTATTAGGTTGTAACTTTCATAAGCCTTGCCGAGTCTACCTCAGTTGTTGGGTCATTTACTCCCTTCTTTTTTAATAAAAGGGTTTAGTATGCTTAACATGTCCATGTCTTATCCTCATACCATAGTCTTATCGGTCTCATTACCGATGTAGATACTAAGACATGGGTTCTTACAGGTGGAAAGTTAGGACCTTTTCCTTTACTTAGTGGCTATTACCCTGGTACACTAGGCATTTATTGTACTGATGGCATCAAAAACATTGGCTTTTTAGAATAACTATGCAAATGTCTCTAGAATTGTAGAGACCTTTCCTTAATTCTCAACTTATTGCCCCTCCTTGGGCATTGCCATCACAGATGTACTATCTATCTATACTTATGGCACAGTCTATTTTCTTTCCATATGTTAATTCTTCCCACATTTTACACTGTTCTGACATGACTATGTCATTTAGGAACCCTTTCAAAACCCAAAGTTTCTATATTGAGGACTAGTAATCTCGGTTGTAATGCTAGTATCCAGTCTATTATATAAATCACTATTGTCCTAACTTGCCTCACAAGAGCATAAACATAGGATTCTCTATCCTGATCGGGTCATGATGGAGATTCTCAGGCACTTATTCTTCTCTTGCCTGATCCCATGCATCCTCTTTTGGTACAACAACATTGCCCTTAGAATGTGTTCCTCATGTTCCCCAGTCATTTATAAACTTTACCCTTTACTCTGCATAAGCAGAAGTCACTAAAGGGTATACTGGAGGACACTAACACAAACTCAACACCTTAGTCCTATGTCTCTGTAGACTCAGTGAACCTTAAGCTCTGATACCAAACTTGTAATGACAGTCGCCCAACTGACAAACAAATCGTTACTAATTGAGAGGAATTTCAACATAAACAGTGGATTAACAAAAGCCACTTAAAATTAAAACCATTTTGCAAAAAGATCCATTTCTAGGAAAACTCTTTAAGGCAGAACTAAAACTTTATATACATCATTGTTCACATTGTACATACAGTGTACCATCTCTTCTCGAGGATAGCATATAACAGTTGGTTTGTCAAAACATATACTGAAGCAACATAAAACCTCCAAGCTTACAAGCCAAAAACCTCAGATTGTTCATGAAACCATAACGAACCAACTCCAAGGACCTGAGAGTACAGAGACGACACATAGGACTTCTATCTATAAGACATGACAGACAGTACACTCAACTTGAGTTGTTACTGTTGTCCCTCCTGTTGTTGTTCTTTTTATGCAGAAAGGTCTTCACCTCCTCGTGCACGTCCACCTAAAAATTTGGATCCCACGGGGGTGAGACAATTGAAAATTGCCCCAACGAGAGATATAACTCTCCGCCGACAATGTTATTATCACAGTTAAATTGTATTAAACTGAGCAGAGGATAAGCAGTTTGGAACATTCTCATCTTTTAAAGCATTTCCACTATCTATGATAGAGTAGTAAATCATCTATTCACTTTATAAGGAATATGAAGAAACATGTATATCATTTACTCATCATACTATCTCAAGCTTATCTTGTGATGCTCATTATCAAGGTATGTCAACCATGAATCATTCTCATTTCTATCTGTTAGCCTCAGCCAATCTGCTAACCAGATATTGAATGGTACCAGTCATGTGAGTATGCATCATCATATTATATCTAGGCATTGGACTATGCCAATCCTGTGCAACCATTATAGGCATTGGACTATGCCAATCCTGTGACATTATTCCAGGCATTGGGTTATTACCGATCATGTGCAATTATTTTAGGTATTGAACTATGTCAATCCTGTGACATTATTCCAGACATTGAGTTATGACCAATCCTGTGATATTATTCCAGATATTGGGTTATGACCAATCCTGTGCATTCCAGGTGTTGGGTTATGACCAATCTTGTGATATTATTCCAGGTGTTGGGTTATGACCAATCTTGTGATATTATTCCAGGTATTGGGTTATGACCAATCATGTGCATTCCAGGTATTGATCTATGTCAATCTCGTGATATTATTCTAGACATTGGGTTATGACCAATCCTGTGATATTATCCCAGGTATTGGGTTTGACCAATCATGTGCATTCCAGGTATTGGGTTATGACCAATGATGTGATATTATTTCAGGTATTGGGTTATGACCAATCTTGTGCATTCCAGGTATTGATCTATGTCAATCATGTAATATTATTCCAGGTATTGGGTTTTTACCAATCCTGTGCATTCCAGGTATTGATCTATGTCAATCCTGTGATATTATTCCAGGTATTGGGTTATTACCAATCCTGTGATATTATTCCAGGTATTGGGTTATGACCAATCCTGTGCATTCTAGGTATTGGGTTATGACCAATCCTGTGATATTATTCCAGGTATTGGTTTATTACCAATCATGTGCATTCCAGGTATTGGGTTATGACCAATCCTGTGATATTATTCTAGGTATCACTAGTACATTTTCGGTCTCTAACATCTCTTCCGTTAGCGTCACTTATATTAGAAAAACCGACCGAATAAGCTAAAACCGAAGCAACAAGTCATTAGAAAAAATTCGGGTACCGCTTTTAGCTATTGGGTCGGTTTTTTAAGGTTAATCGACGCAGAAAAAGACCCACGAAATCATCAAATTCACGGCATGCATAAACATAGCATCAGTTTTATATAAAAACCGACCCGACATGCTTCCGGCGGAGAAAAAATTAATTTTTGCCTTTCACGCGCGTCGATCTATACCCTCTTGGGTCGGTTATTCTCTTTAACCGTCCCTATAAGATTCTGTGAGCACTCTCTCGAGTCGGTTTTCCATCTTATCCATCCCTAAAGCTCTCCGCGCAAAGACCCTTTCGGGTCGGTTTTCCGAGACAGCCGTCCCTAGAAGTCCAGCCTTTCGGGTCGGTTTTTTAAAAAACTGTCCCTAGAAGTGTCGCGCAAAGACCCTCTCGGGTCGGTTGAATGAGATAACCGTCGGCAGAGACGCCGGCAATGGGGACCTATTGGGTCTTTTTTGCTTAACCGACCCGAGAAGTCTTAAAACCCTTAATCTCTCACTCGCACTCTCACTAACGCACACTCCCCACTCTCGCACTCTCTCTCCTAGCCTCACTGTCGGCTCTCGTTCTCATTGTCGCTCACACTCGCCGACGCCAAGGTCGCCGCCACCAGTGTGCCGTTCGTCGCTCGTCGGTCGATCACCAGCGCTTTCTGTTCGGGTCGTCGCCACCGTTTTTGCTCACTAACTCACCGCCAAAAGCGCCGCCAAGGTCTTGCCAGGTCATAGCTCACCAGCTCGCCGCTTTTGCCGAAGCTCACCAGCTCATCGCCAAGATCTCGCCGCCGTTGCCATAGACCAACTCGCCGCCAAGGTCGCTATTTCTTCTCCAAAAGCCGCCCGCCGCCGACGCACCTTCTCTCGTGCGGCCCAGCCGTGTTGATAACGGCAAACGAAAAGCTTTTCCTCCACGCTCGCGCCTGACAGGTAAGATTTTTCATTTCCCATTTCAAGATTTATGTTGTCCTTTGCACGGCTATGTTTGTTCTCTTCCATATGTTGGGTGTAGGGTGTAGCATGGCCGTGCTAGGTAGCACGGCCGTGCTAGGTAGCACGTCCGTGCTAGGTACCACGGTCATGCAAGGTAGCACGGCCGTGCTAGGTAGCACGGCCGTGTTGGTGTCTTTTGCACGACTAAGTTGAAATGCCAGTGTTGCACGACCGTGCTAGGTACACTGGTCGTGTTGGCTGTCTTTTGCATTTGAGTCTTGATTAAATTATATTGACTAAATTATAATTCTAATTTTTGTTTTCAATATAAATTTACTCAGATCTAGACATTGGGAACTAGTGGTGGTTGTCCCAAAATTGATGACTTTCTATTATCTTGACCCAATGGGAAAAACAACAAGGGGTCACAAACTGAGATTGCCAGCTATGGAGTAAGCATAAATTTTAGTTTCTATAACATCAATTGTTATGCTTCAACATAATATTTATACTTAAAATTTCTATTTTGACAACTATCATAATCAAATTGATTGATAGGGGAATGAAGGCTTATCGTGAAGGTGGAGGAATAATACCCACAAAATTAAAGACACTGACTTTGAAAAATGTCAAGGTAACTACTTTGACTGATTAGTCGTATATATGTACAACTCTTACAGTAATGTATCAATGTCAAATTTTATATGTTAACTCTGTTATAGACTTATTTCTTTATTTGTACAACTCTGTTTGTAGCAGTTTACTAATATTAATTTATAATTCTTTATTTGTAGTGTCATATACAAAATAATGACTGGGCTTGTGGCTACTACGTAATGAAGTATATGCAAACTATTTTGAAAGAAGCATCAGTAGACATTCAGAGTATAGATAAGGTAATTAATAAAGAATAACATCATAAATTTCCAAATGAGATTTGCATCATTTTATAAAATATATATGAGCATGTGCTTTTTTTTGCAGATCTTTACAACTCATCCTTACACACTTGATGGGTTAAATGAATTCCGAGAAGAATGTTCAGATGCTTTTCTTAATGAAGTCACTATAGCATTGGATTGAAATTCATAACTTCATTTGTGTATGTAGATTTGAAACTCTATCAAAATTTACTTTTTGTAGTATGACATTAAAATTTAATATCACTTTTAAACTTGCAATCTATCATTGTTGTTAGTATGTGCTATGTGTATGAATGTTAGTATGTGCTATATGTCTCATTTGAATGAATCTATCTTAGACTTGCAAGAATGGTGTAAGTGTTGTGTATGAAGACTCTACTCAATATATGTGAATAAATTTGTTATGAAACATCAATTCAAAAAGGATTGGACATTAAAATTTTGCAAATGGCTTTGGAATGCATTTTTGGCTTGCATCATTGCATTTGCAAGTCTATTTCTATTGTAGGTTTTGAATTGCGTAAAGCAATTCTGTTGTATAGGTTGCTATACTGAAGATTTCTGGTTCTGCAGAATTTTTCTTTAAAAAAAAATGTAACTTCTCGGGTCGGTTATTTAAAAAACCGTCCCTATAGATACTTCTTGGGTCGGTTATTCACAAAACCAACCCAGTAGGTTCTACCCCAAAATCTACAAAAATTTGAAGTATTCTAGGGTCGTTTATACAGAAAAAGTGACCCAATAGATACTTCTTGGGTCGGTTATTAAGAAAACTGACCCAGTAGGTTGTATCCTAAAATCTACAGCAATTTGAAGACTTCTAGGGTCATTTATACAGAAAAACCGACCCAATAGATACTTTTTGGGTCGGTTATTCAGAAAAACCGACCCAGTAGGTTGTATCCCAAAATCTAAAGCAATTTGAAGACTTCTAGGGTCGTTTATACAGGAAAACCGACCCAATAGATACTTCTTGGGTCGGTTATTAAGAACACTGACCCAGTAGGTTGTAAATCTACAGCAATTTGAAGACTTCTAGAGTCATTTATACAGGAAAACCAACCCAATAGATACTTCTTGGGTCGGTTATATAGAAAAACCGACCCAGTAGGTTCATCCCAAAATTCTACAGCTATTTGAAGACTTCTAGGGTCGGTTTTTGTTGCTCTTTTGGGTCGGTTTTTCATCTCTTTTGGGTCGGTTTTTCATCTCTTTTGGGTCGGTTTTATACCTCTTTTGGGTCGGTTTTTTTACATCTCTTGGGTCGGTTTTTGTTCCCTCTAGGGTCGTTTTTGTGCCTCTCTAGGGTCGGTTTTTCTACCTCTATAGCGTCGCATTTTCTGTAGCGACGCCCACCTAGGCGTCGCTTAAAAAGTGACGCTACAGGCTAAAAAAAACTGACCCAAGAGACCATTATTGTACTAGTGTATTGGGTTATGACCAATCCTGTGCATTCCAGGTATTGATCTATGTCAATCCTGTGATATTATTCTAGGTATTGGGTTATTACCAATCATGTGCATTCCAGGTATTGATCTATGTCAATCCTGTGATATTATTCTATGTATTGGGTTATTACCAATCTTGTGCAATTATTCCAGGCATTGGGTTGTTACCAATCCTGTACATTCCAGGTATTGATCTATGTCAATCTTGTGATATTATTCCAGGTATTGGGTTATTACCAATCCTTGTGCAATTATTCCAGGCATTGGATTGTTACCAATCCTATGCATTTATTATAGGCTTCATGCCTCTGCAAGGTATTGGATTTTAACCAATCCTGATTACACAGCCAGGCAGTGGACTCTAACCACTCCTGATTACATTTCACTATTACTTGGCATTACCTTGGTCAAGCCATCATACTCATCCACATTCTTTATATAATACAAGTATTCCTCATGTCTCATTTTAACATATTCAAAGCACCATAGCCCTAATTTTGGCTATGACTATAATGTATGTATAACCAAGATTTCATTATTACCTTTGTAACCATTTATTATTATTATTATTATGTTACAGGGTTCCCATTTAACTGGTTTATTTTAAACATTACCAATTCTTACATCAATCTCTAGATCAATATCTTGTCACCTCTCATTAGAAAACAACTAATCACATGGCTCACAAGGCCATTAAACATCTTGTCACCTCTCACTAGGCAACAACTATTCACATGGCTCACAAGGCCACTAAACATCTTGTCACCTCTCACTAGGTAACAACTAACCACATGGCTCACAAGGCCATTAAACATCTTGTCACCTCTCACTAGGCAACAACTATTAGGGTTAGGGATTCCCTTTATTGTGGGATAGGGTTTCAAGTTCATATTATTAATTCAAACCCTAATTCATTTCTCCACACATCTAGGATCATACATTGATATCATAAGTATTCAATTATACTTATTTATTCTCATCATTTATCATTAAATGAATCATCAACACAAGGTATAAGTTCGTCTCTCATCCTTACCAGGGTATGATTACATCATACTTTATTAACTTGGCTTAACCCTTTCTCAAGGTATGTTAGCCCACACTTATCAAAGTGCATTCCATCTCAATGTAACAATTGACATGACACACATCATGTGTTACTCATCCAAGTATATTGGATTTAAGGTGCATCAAGGTGTAACAATCTTATAAGTGTTGGATTTGATATTTACCATTCCTTAGTGTATCACTTCCCTCATTACTTTTAACTTACTTAAGTTCCTCAACTTATCTTGTATTAGGGTATTCCCCATCCTAATACTTTATGCACTAGCCCATCCCATTTATTCTGTAGTGTATTGATCATGAGTCATACATTTGAATTTTCCAACCATCATCAATTGATATGGACTCATCTCAGGTTGAGACATTGTTGATATAGGATTAACCATTGTCAACCACATTAGGTGTTTCACCTATCAAGGTATTAGCCATACCATTACTTGGTATTACACTCATTACTCCTAAGAGTGTCTTACTCTCACCTTTACAAGGTGTCTCAGGTTAGAGGTGTGCATATGTTCACCATATCAGGTTGTAGGTGTATAGGCACCACCATATCGGGCTAGAAGTATATACACACCATTCATATCAGGCTAGAGGGGTTTATATGTGTTACCCATGTCGTACATGAGGTATTAAGCCATCACCATGTTGGGCTAGACGTCAACTAGGGTTGTGTATCGGGCTACCATATCGTGCAACCATGTCGTGCAACTATATCATGTAACCATGTCGTGAAACCATATCGTGCAACTATATCATGTAACCATGTCATGCCATAGCACTTGTTACACTTCACTTATATCGGGTTACCCAAATTAGGGTTTCTTGTCAACTTACAAGTATACAATTGACCTTGTATCGTGCATGGATTCTATATTGACTCCCTATCGTGCAAGAGGTATATACTACACCCCCCATACCATGCAACAATGTATTCATTCATATCCATATCGTTCAAGTAAAGTAGGTGCATCATCATATCGGGTTAAAGGTACTTTCTTGTGTGCTTGCACCCGATATCACTTTTATAAAGTGATACCACCATATTCAAGCTCTAGACCTTAGTTATAACTATTATAGTTCATGTCAACAGGTCTAAGCAACTACTATAACTCATAATCTCATCAACTATTTCAGGAAATTTCGGAATTAAAAGTATTTCACTAATTATAGCAATTCAGGTGAAGAATAATAACATGATTGAGTTCAAGTTATATAACCCGCCTTAAGAATGACTTCAAAGCTCCAAGCTCCAAAGATCCAAGTTCCTAAGGTTGAATATGGACTTCAAAACTCCTCTATATGCAAAGAATCACCATGGATAAGCAATTGGTGAAGAAGAAAAGAAAGGAAGATCAAAACCCTAAATTCATGCTTCAATCCAAGGTTGAAGATGATCTTATCATCACCTTAGGGTTAAGTATGAGCTCCTTCTTCCTCCTTAACACCTTTGCATGATACACTAGTGTCCTTGAACGATATGCCACCCCTATTGCACTATATGGCACTCACTTGCACGATAGGACTCTCACTTGGAGTCAAAACTTCACACTATGGCCGATATCACCCTATATGGTCAATATCACCTACTTGGGCGATATGTTCTTGCCATGGGCGATATCGCAAGGCCCATGCACGACACCACAGCATCCCTTCATGATATGGGAGCTCTCTTCACGATACCTTAGGGTAGGATGGTGGTAAGGGTCGCAAAATTGCACCAAGGGGTGAAACTAGGGGTATATATACTTGTTGTTCATGAAGGAAGGCAAAAAAATGAGGTGTCCACATTTTGAGCTAGTAGGTGCCACGTTTCATGCATGGGTGACACGTGTCCATGCATGCATCAAAATTTATCTTGTCTTTCGAAACAGTTGAGGATCATCTTGAGATGCAAATGTTTCCATTACTTATCCATTTGGATAAGTTATCTAGGTTTAATCACCATTTTAAGTCAAGTCGATACACTTTTTCTAAGGAAACTTGTTGGCCGTCACACCTCACCTCCTTGAGGTGCTTTTCACGATATGTCCTTTGCCAAGAGTTCACAAAATGATATGGGACACCTCCTTGGGTTCCATGGCCGATAGCCACTCATATATAAGCTTTTCAACTTGATACAACTCAAGTTAAGCTTTCAAATTCAACCCTTTTTCATGGTCATTTCATCACCAAGAGTATCATCATTCATAATTGATCTAAACATGGTGTCTCATTCATTCTCTCTCCTATAAATGATACATAGAGGAATTAGGGACATTCTAGAGGTGGTAATTTGCATATCAACTCCATATTTTGGGTAAATTACAATTTGTACCAAAATTGGTGCACAAGGTACCAACATTGTTCAAACAAGTTCAAACTTGGAATTTAGGCTTTCCACAAGCCACCACCTTGCATAATTCTCTATATAATGATGTTAAAACATATGAGGCATGTTCAACATGTGATACTTAGCATTATAGCCCCTCAATTTGGGTAAATTGCACTTTGGTCGAAAACAAAGGAAAATTGCTCAAACAACATTCAATCGGGACCAAAATTGAAACATAAGTGTGTCACATGATAACAAGAACCTTAGAGGATTATATTAAAGTTATAAGAAACTTTATTAGCCAAAACAAATAGGGTTACCTTATAACCCAGGTCAGGGATGTTACATTCACTAACTTGTCTAGGAACCTTTTCCTTAAGAGGAAAGATGGTTTCATAATAGACAACATCTACATGATTAATCTCAAGTATAGAGTTAACTTTAATGTCTAAGATTTCAAATTTTATTACTAGAAATCTATTGGCATTACTGTTTTCAACATATCCTATAAAGACAGTATCAACAGTTTTAGGTCCTAGTTTTCTCTTCTTATTCTCAGGGATCTTAACCTTGGCCAAACACCCCCACACTTTGAGGTATTTCAAACAGGGTTTTTTGTTAAGCCAAAGTTCATAGGGTGTTTTTTCAAGGTGTTTAAAAGGGATGTGGTTAAGAAGGTAGTTGGTTGTATGAAGGGCTTTCCCCCATAATCTGTGACTAAGTCCAGACTCGACTAGCATTGAGTTGACTAAGTCAATCAATGTTCTATTCTTACTCTCAGCAACTCCATTAGATTGAGGATTATATGGGGTAGTGGCTTCATGAATAAGGCCATGGTCCTCACTCAACTTGTTAAGTTCATTAGAAGTGTACTCACCACCTCTATCAGACCTCACTCTCTTAATATTCTTCTCTAGTTGTTTCTCTACTTTGGTTTTATAGATTCTGAATTTTTCTAATTGTTCATCCTTAGTTTTCAGTAAGAAAATAGAATAATACTTTGAAAAATCATCTATAAAGGTAACAAAGTATTTCATATTATCACGAGTAAGAACATGATTTAAATCACAGACATTAGTGTGAATTAACTCAAGCAAGGATGTATTATGATCTACCACTGATTTAAATGGCTTCTTAGGAAGCTTAGCCTACACACAAACTTGGAATTTATCACAAATATCAATATGCGTCTTAGGAATCATATCTAAGTGAATCATGTGTTTCCTCATATTTTTATTCACATGACCAAGATGTGCATGCCAAACATCACTAGTTTCAAAAACTAAAATAGTAGAAGATATTTCATTACTAGAAGAAGGATTACATGAGACAGAAGACAGTTTAATGAAACCACTACAAGTGTATGCAAGACTAATATAAGAACCATTCTTAGAAATTAAAACTTTATTGCCTTGAAACAACAAGATATAACCAGAATATTGCAACACTACTTGATGAAATAGATTTCTACGGAAAGAAGGTACATGTTGGACATCATGTAATCTAAGGACATTCCCAGGAGTAAGCTTTATGTCAACATGCCCAAAGCCAGCAATCGGGATGGTAGGTGAATGATCTCCCCACTTGATCACTCTACCGAATTCGGCCTTTCTACAGAAGAGGAAGGAACCACCCCCACAATGATCATATTTACTTTAGGATTTTTAGGAGCCTAGACATTCTGCTTCCTTTAACCTTTGCAAATTCTGCACACATTCGCTAAGTGGCCAAACTTATCAAACACAAAGAAGACACATTTTTATCCTTGATCACTATCATTATTACTCTAATTTTGGTGGTGCTTGCAGCCCTTAAAGGAAGGTTTAGATTTCTTATGGAGATGGGATTGGTTGGGTTTCTTCTTAATCTTATCACCTATAACCATGTTGACAGATGGGTTAGACTTCCTATCTTGTTCCCTATGTCTATCCTCGGTTTGTAGGGATTTGACTAAGGATGCCATGGACATGTTCCCTTGTCTATGGCTAAGGGTCCTGGCCAAATCCTTCCAAGAGGGAGGTAGCTTCTCTATGAGGGCTGCTACTTGAACATTTTCATCAAGGTTATAACCTTTAGCCATAGATTTAGACACTAAGTTTTAGTATTATAGAACTTGAGCCGAGACAGGTTTATCATCAACCATATTATATGTTAACCATTCAGCAAAGGCATAACGTTCAAGACCAGTGTCTTCTAGACCAAATTTAGAATCTAAGGCAGTCCATAGTTCAAGAACAGTTGGAATCCTATGGTGTATATCATTGAGTTCATCGGATAAGGCTGATAGGATCATACCATAACAAAGGTAATCGGTTTCCTTGGAAATAAGAGTGGGGACAACCGGTTCAGGAACAACGGGTTCAAATTGATCTTCTCCAAGAAGGAGGTTTTCTGGTTGTGGTGTAGGCACAGCAGTTGCACCATCGGGTGGTAAGATGGTGGATACAAGTCCAAGAGATGTAAGTTAGAATCACATTTTCTGTTTCCAACGATGGAAGTATAAATTGGAAAAGCATTCTGGACGACAGGAGGCTACATCATCAAGCGAGAGCATAGTTTTCAAATCCATATTACTCAAACAGGCAGTTAAAATATTATCTAATTAACAATTGTTTAGGGACAAACAATCTGTCTAGACAATTATATGTTAAATCTAAAAAGATATGTGTAATAGTGAAAGATTTGTCTTGAAAATGATAGAAAACAGGTACTGTAAGACAGATGTTAATTAGACAATTGCAAGCACTTAATCACCAATATGTAGCAGTAATTTTAATAGTAATTAGGATTCGGAGAAAACGGCGAATGAGTTTAGAAAAGTAAACTCCAAAGCTTGAGATGAAGGCGTGTGAAATACTATTTTCAAGACAGATTCCGCCGCTCCTAGCACGAGCGTCTCCGGCTGTCTATCTCCAAGATTCAGCCACCCCAACTCTGGTACAGCCGCTCGGTGCAAGCGAGAGTGATGTGTTGAACTCGTTCCTTAGCCCTTGGTCGCAAACAGCAAAATGACATCGCAAAGTAGTCGTCGGTGCAAGACAGCAACAAGGAGTAGTTGTGTTCGGGAGAACAGGCTTGTTGCGGTGGAGTAAAAGAACTGATGTACAACATGAAAGGAACTTCAGTACAGCAGAACGAGAACTATTGTATAGCAGGAAAGGAACCACTGTAATGAAAACCACTAGAGGGGGGGTGAATAGAGTTTTAAAATAATTTTAACAATTTATTAAACTCAAACAACCACAATTGAAAATTGGAAGAAGGAGACAGGTGTTTAGAGTGGTTCTAACTTTAGCAAATACTAAAGTTGTCAGTCCACTACCCGGTTGCTTACCCAACCGGGATTTTGAAAGTATTTATTTTATTACCTTCTCAAGGATTTATACAAAATACAATACTTTCCTTTACACCCTTTGAACAACCTTAACTTGAAGTAGGTGCACCAACTTTGAGGTAGCCTTCTTGAAGTAACTCCAAGCTCCCCCTTGAAGTAGCCTTCCTCTCTAGAAGTAACCTCCCGTTGCACCAGCCTTCTGAAGTAGCTCAAAGTCACCTTCTTCACCAAGAAGATATCCACCCTCTCCAATCAGCAGCCTCCAACCTAGGAGTATCAAGGAGAGTACAAATGATAATAGAGAACAAGAAAGGAAAAAGGAAATTACAACTTATCCTTTGTAGCCCAAGGCTTGATTTGCCTAGATCAAGTGTATAGATCTCCTAACCAAGTGTATGAACTTGTGATTGCAGTGGGTAGGAGAATACTAGCCTATAGGACACGAATTTTGAGCTAAGGAAGGAAATGGCCAATTGTCACAATGCTCAAATTGCTCACAAACAGATTGCTCAAAGTATGCTCAAGGATTTCTCACATGTAACAAGTGAGTTTGAGTGTCCTATGGCTTGTCCTATTTATAGGAATGGCCTAAGGATGGTTAAGGACGTTCTAGACAACTTCTAGGGGTTTCTAAGTGCTTAACTAGCCGTTAGGTACAAGTTTGTTGCTTTAACAACGGCTAATTAATTAATTCTGCAGTTGTTGTCAGAGACCATCTCGGTCGAGGAATGGTCGACCGAGACACCTACTCGGTCGAACTTTTGTCGACCGACAGGCTCTCTGGAACAAGTGATTTGCAACGTCTATCTCCAACTGCCAACTACCTTGTCAGTTGTGTCTAAAGGTTACTTTCGATCTTTCTCGGTCGAGAAGATTGTTGACCGAGAGTGTCTCGGTCGAGGAGTTTGTCGACCGAGATTGATCCTGTTTCAATGTTTCAATTTAGGAACTAATTATATGTATGAGTGTGCATATGTGATCCTATTTGAAGGGGATGACCTATCTAAATATGATGTTTAGCTAGGGAGAATCTAACGCTTGATTTACATGAAATCTAAGTACTTGTACATTATATATTTGTACAAGTTTTTACAAGGCGATTACATTTCATGAAAATACAAACATATTAGCATATGGATTTCCCTAATTGCTTTTGTCATCCACCTTGTTCCTGCACACTCAAGTAGCTCTTTAGATCAATAAGAATGAAATGTTTGTCATAATTAAAACAAAGGGATTTATAGATGTCCATTTAGCCAACAATCTCCCCCTTTTTGAAGATGACAAACATTTCCAAAAATATAAATAAAGGAAATATAAACCATATGAGTTTCATACCTTTAGATTACCTTTTGTAGCTTTTCCTCTTGTTTATAAAATGTGTTCTTATTATTCCCCTTGAATTATGGAACATGAAATCCAATTCACTAGGGAATTTAGCAATCTTTCGATGTAAAGCCAAGAGTTTATTTATGAAACTCATTGATTGAGTGTTTCCTAATTACTAAGTTTTAGTTTTATATTTATTTCTCCCCCTTTGTCATTTCAAAAAGATATCCGTTAGAAATAAAAACTCCCCCTTAATTAGATGTCCCATCAAATCTAATGAAAAAGATGTCCATTTAAAAGCCAAAATATCATGATGCAAGTAAGAGTTTTTGTTTAAGTAGCACAAATATCAAAGAAAACATCTTCCAAAGGAGTGATAAGCAGTTGCTTCCTAATTTTGTTAAATTGATCTAGTGGAAGCGGTTTTGTAAAAATATCAGCCAATTGATCTTCCATATCAACATGATGAAGGGAAACATGATTCTTGGAGATATGATCCCTTAAAAAGTGATGACGGATTTCAATATGTTTAGCTCGGCTGTGTAAAATAGGATTGTGTGCTAAGTTTATAGCGCTCGTGTTGTCACAAAAAATAGGCATAGATGAAAGAGTAAAACCATAATCGTTTAATACTTGTTGCATATAAAGCACTTGAGCACAACAAGACCCGGCTGCCATATATTCAGCTTCAGTTGTAGATAGGGCAACCGTATTTTGTTTCTTGCTAAACCAAGATACTAAAGCTCTTCCTAACAAGAAACAGCCACCACTAGTACTCTTGCGATCAAGGCGACAACCAGCATAATCTGCATCAGTATAAGCTTTAAAATCCAAGGATTGTCCTTTTGGATACCATAAACCAAAACAAGTAGTGTCGGCTAGGTAACGAAGAATTCGTTTAACTGCTAGAAAATGAGAGTGCATAGGTTGTGATTGAAATCGAGCACAAAGACCAACGGAAAACATATGAATTAATTCTATGTTTTGGTTTAAAAGAGGTTTTGGTTTGCTTTCCCATTGTGCATGGTTCACAGTTTTCAACTTGATCAAAAGATAAAGTAGGCAATCCACGAACAAGATCATATTTCACTAACTTTTTAATAACATGTTAACTAGCATGTCCTAGCTTTTTATGCCATAGTTGTAAGGTATTTTCATTTGCAAGCAAGCATTTTCCCACTACTGATTTCATAGAGTTAGGTTTAAGGATATAAAGATTTCCAACTCTATTTCCTTCATAAACAACATTTGTAGTGTTTTCTATCAATAACTTGCAGCAAGTTTTGTTAAATAACACATCATAACCACTATCACATAATTGACTAACACTTATCAAATTATGGTGCAAACCATCAACGAGTAGAACATTCTTTATTTTGAGGTTTGTACCAACATTACCTATTCCAACGATTTTTCCCTTACCATTGTCTCCAAAGGTGACCGTTCCACTTTTCTTTTCTTCAAAGGTTTGAAATGCATCCTTGTTCCCGGTCATATGTTTGGAACATCCACTGTCAACCACCCATTCCTACATTAAAATGTAGATTTTGGTACCCATGTGATGGTCCGATATGGTTAGAATCATTTAAGTACAGATTTGTATAAGAGTTCTGAATCAGAAATCCAGTCGGTCGACAATTGTTCGACCGACATCTGTTTCGGTCGACTAATTGTCGATCGAGAAGATTACTGTATTACAAACAAAGAAACACAGAAATTTAGCTCGGTTGACCAATTTTCGACCGAAATAATTGCTGTAAATTTTGATATGTTACAGACATCCGGTCGGTCGACAATACTTCGACCGATTAATCGTTCGGTCGACAATACTTCGACCGACTAAGTTTCTGTTTTAGTACAACAGTGCAGAAGATTAACAATATGCATGAAATCTTTTATTTAGTTGAGATAAGACAATATAAATAGCAAGATGGAGCGTTTTGCCATATCTCAACTAAATTCCTTTTGACTCTATTAAGTTTGAGGTTTTGGGACCCAAACTAATTCGGAATCCTTAGTCTTATAAGGGCATGAAAAGGAATAGTGTCCAAGACGTAAACAAAAATGGCAAGTAATAGAATCAACTTCATTTCTCTTTCTAGCCATTGTGTTCTTGGGTACAAACATAGTTTGAGTTCTTTTGGGTTTATTTTTCTTTGGAGCATATCCCAAACCTTTTCTTCCGTTGAAAACAGTACCAATGCTTAGAATGTTATCAAGTATATCTTTTCTTCTTAACTCATAAAGTTCTCTTTGCAGCTGAGCAATGTCATTCATCTTCTTGTGTAGATCATTTCTTGCTTGATCTAAATCAGATAACAATGAATCTCTTTCTTTTACAACATTATCATAGTCTAGATGGTTACACAATATAGGTTGAGTCTGAAAATCTTTTAGTTTAGCTAACAATTCAGTCTTTTCTTTAGAAAGAAGATCAACATTTGTTTCTAAAGTGAGTAGCTTTCTAGTGCAATCATCTAAAGATGTTTTTAAAGATAAATTCTCAAGATCAATGTTGTTCTTTTCAGAAGAAAGATTATCTAATTTAGCAATTAGCTCATCATTTGATTTGATAACCTTCTTTAGTTTCTTCTTGACATCAACATACTTATCATGAATTTCTTATAGACTAGTAACTAACTCTTCTTTAGGAAGATCAAGTAGACTTACCTCTTGAGAGTCTTCATCATCTTCTCTTGCCATTAGACAATCCACCGTTTCTTCTCCGCTTTCACTGTCACTTGACTCGTCCCATGCAGCTTTATAGGATTTTTCTCCCTTCTTCTTGTGTGAGCTTTTCTTTCCTTTATTTGCTTTAGGACATTCATTTTTTAAATGCCCTTTCTTCCCACATTCAAAGCACCTAGAAGGGGTAGAAGAAGAACTGGAAATTTTGTTAGATTTAAATCTTTTGTATTTCTTACCGTTGACGATCAAGGCTTCTTCTCCTTCTTCTTCACTTGACTCCTCACTTTCTTGTGTGACGACTTTTGAAGATTTTAGAGCCACATCCTTCTTCTTTCCTTGTTGAAGTTCACGTGCTCTTCTTTCCTCCTCTTCTAGGGTTGCTTCATGAGCTTCTAGGTTGCCAATAAGTTGCTCCATTTTCAGTCGAGTGAGGTCGTTTGCTTCCTCAATGGCTGTCACCTTTGGCTTATATTTTGGAGGGAGTGATCGAAGGATTTTTGATACCTGATCTTCTTCAAGGATAGGTTTTCCTAGGGCACTTAAACCATTAACAATAGTAGAGAATTTTGCAAACATTTCACTAATAGATTCATCAGGATCCATACGAAAGTGTTCAAACTTTTGTTTAAACATGCTAATTTTGGAATTTTTGACTTGGACTGTACCTTCATAGGTTATGGACAGTCTATGCCAAATATCATAGGCTGTGTCACAATTGGATATTCTATTAAATTCTCCTACCGAAATAGAACAATATAAAATGCTTACTGCTTTTGCATTCATTTGAGCCAGCTTTACCGTATTTGCATCCCATTCTGCAAATTGAGTTTGAGGGAGCTCATATGGGGTTGACACCATTCTCCATAAGTCCCAATTGATGCCTTGGAAGTAGAACTGCATCCTTCTCTTCCAATATTGGTAGTTTGTTCCATCGAACGCTGGAGGCCTAGCAACCAGTGTCCCTTCAAGATTAAGGTTGTTGAGCACTCCGTCACCCATTTCTTCAAGACCTTGTTAGGGTTCCTTGAAGCCCGCTCTGATACCAATTGAAAAACACTAGAGGGGGGTGAATAGAGTTTTAAAATAATTTTAAAAAATTTATTAAACTCAAACAACCACAATTGAAAATTGGAAGAAGGAGACAGGTGTCTAGAGTGGTTCCAACTTTAGCAAATACTAAAGTTGTCAGTCCACTACCCGGTTGCTTACCCAACCGGGATTTTGAAAGTATTTATTTTATTACCTTCTCAAGGATTTTTACAAAATACAATACTTTCCTTTACACCCTTTGAACAGCCTTCACTTGAAGTAGGTGCACTAACTTTGAGGTAGCCTTCTTGAAGTAACTCCAAGCTCCCCCTTGAAGTAGCCTTCCTCTCTAGAAGTAACCTCCCGTTGCACCAGCCTTCTGAAGTAGCTCAATGTCACCTTCTTCACCAAGAAGATCTCCACCCTCTCCAATCAGCAGCCTCCAACCTAGGAGTAGCAAGGAGAGTACAAATGATAATAGAGAACAAGAAAGGAAAAAGGAAATTACAACTTATCCTTTGTAGCCCAAGGCTTGATTTGCCTAGATCAAGCGTATAGATCTCCTAACCAAGTGTATGAACTTGTGATTGCAGTGGGTAGGAGAATACTAGCCTATAGGACACGAATTTTGAGCTAAGGAAGGAAATGGCCAATTGTCACAATGCTCAAATTGCTCACAAACAGATTGCTCAAAGTATGCTCAAGGATTTCTCAAGTGTAACAAGTGAGTTTGAGTGTCCTATGGCTTGTCCTATTTATAGAAATGGCCTAAGGATGCTTAAGGACGTTCTAGACAACTTCTAGGGGTTTCTAAGTGCTTGACTAGCCGTTAGGTACAAGTTTGTTTCTTTAACAACGGCTAATTAATTAATTCTGCAGTTGCTGTCAGAGACCATCTCGGTCGAGGAATGGTCGACTGAGACACCTACTCGGTCGAACTTTTGTCGACCGACAGGCTCTCTGGAAGAAGTGATTTGCAACGTCTATCTCCAACTGCCAACTACCTTGTCAGTTGTGTCTAACGGCTACTTTGGATCTTTCTCGGTCGAGAAGATTGTCGACCGAGAGTGTCTCGGTCGAGGAGTTTGTCGACCGAGATTGATCATGTTTCAATGTTTCAATTTAGGCACTAATTATATGTATGAGTGTGCATATGTGATCCTATTTGAAGGGGATGACCTATCTAAATATGGTGTTTAGCTAGGGAGAATCTAACGCTTGATTTACATGAAATCTAAGTACTTGTACATTATATATTTGTACAAGTTTTTACAAGGCGATTACATTTCATGAAAATACAAACATATAAGCATATGGATTTCCCTAATTGCTTTTGTCATCCACCTTGTTCCTGCACACTCAAGTAGCTCGTTAGATCAATAAGAATGAAATGTTTGTCATAATCAAAACAAAGGGATTTATAGATGTCCATTTAGCCAACATGTAAAACGAATTGTAGTGGAGTAAGAACGTAATTGTTGTACAACAAGGAACCGTTGTACAGCAGGAAAGGAACAACAGTATAGCAAGAAAGGAACCGTGCTACAGCAGAAAAGGAATCGATGAATTACTTTCAAGTATTGTCTCTCGGTATCTCTTGTTTGTTGTCTCTCTCAAATGAGAGCGGACACTTCTTTATATGGAGTGCGTCTCAGCCGCCGTAGTAACTGCCCGGACCTGTTGGTCTCTCCAACGTGCATTTTTAACATCGTGTTTAATGGCCGGCTTAATGGGTAGTCAAGAGAGGTTTTATTGCTGCGTCTCAAACGTTGTCGACCAGACTCCAAACGATGCAACACAAAAAACAAAATGTCGTTTCAGAAAGTAAAAATAAAATTAAAAAAATATATCGTAAAAAGATAAATCGACGCACTGGGTCGGGCGGGGCGGGGCGAGGCGAGGTAAGCGAACAAACGAACGTGCATGTATGTGTGTGTGTTTTATTTTATTTCAAGAAATCTACAAGCCTAAGCAATCAGTCGTAAATTTCCATGCCCTTGAGAGGTTCTGACCTCTTAGGGACCACTAGCACATATAAAAAGTTGTGTGGTTCCTGCTGCAAACAATATGGAATAAATGTTTGGCTAGAAAAATTGAATTCTGAAACACGAAATACAACATGTTAAACCCATGACATTAGCTAAATCTTCTTTTACTTGTCCGTCTACGAATAGTCTATTTACCGAATCTTCTTGTAAGTCATTAGATCCTTGGTTTTTCATTCCTCGTCATGTTAAGGATGATACATATTTTAGTTCTACAACTTTTCTCCATTGCGCCGTCATCTATATATCTACTTTTAATTCTTCAAAGTTGATTCATTTGAATTCTTAATGTACATTTTCCCCCAACCCCTCCCACTTAAAAATCCGCAACAGTCTTGAGCAAGGAATCGTTTTCATACCTTTTTTTCAGTTTAAAGAAATACAAGGATAATTGTTGGATAGCATTAGTGAGAAAAGAAAGTGATTTCCTTCAGAAATCCCAACACCACATGTATCCAAATTCTGAATTAACAAATCATGTACGGCCTGAAATTGTGAGAACATCATGTATATATATGTCATCATCACCATCATCGTCATTATCATCATTTAAATTTCAAATCAAACTGTGTCACATGATTGAATATAAACTTATTACCAACTGTTACCCTTACCTATGTTGGGAACCGACTACATTTGCACAAAAGTGCATGCTACTTTACGCATGCACTTACACCACAAAAGTTGTCCACATTTCATTTTTACCGCTCTCAAAATCGTGGGTGAGGTTGCAGCCGCACAACCCGTAAGTTACCTCTAGTCTCTATTTTCCCCACTTCTCGGGAGTAGCTGATCTTTATATCAACTGTTTTAATTAAAGCCCAGCATAGAGAAACAGTCCACTCCTCTGTCTTCCACCGTTACCATGGCGTAATGCTCCCCAAATTCTCTTTATCCCGTGCGCACTCTCGCCCGTCACAACCTCGTGCTGCTCTCCTCTATTTGTGGCACATCACTCCCATTTGGCCGCCACTCTCCACTCTCCAATCATATACATGGGTAAGTTTAACTAGGCACGTTAAATCATATATTTTATCCATCTCATATTGCTGAAATATTGCATTCTCAAAATCCCACAAAATGAAATTTTATGTTTGATTTGTTGGATTTTATAAGTGTAGGATTTATCTTTTTTTGTCTCTATTGTCTTGTCCATGATGGATTTTGACGTCCGGGAGAATTTTGATGGAGACCAAAATTTAGGATTTTTATTTTGTCTGGAAATCCCGAAATTAACCTGATTTCTCCGATCCCGCAAACCAAAGATAAAATTTAGAGAACTGGACTCCAAAATACAATCCAATACGACAAAATTCTGATAACCAAACACGCCCTTTCACAACTCCTCCCACGACAAAGGTTTTCCTCTAGCGTCAGAATAAGATCTAATTAAAGCCCAACGTAGAGAAATCATCCTCCCTCTCCGTCCTCCAGCGCGACCATGGTGCTAAGTTTCACTTAGTCACAACTCCTCCACCGACAAGGGTTTTCCTCTAGTGTTACAATAAGAGACCGCTAGCAGTGACACCTTTCCACAGTAGAGGAGCTAGCGGCTTCTCACCAACTTGGGTTGAAGAGAGGAGATGGGAGGGTGACACTCTGTTAGGGCTTTTGCAGATAACATCTCATAGGTTCAAAGCGGCAAAAACTTCAAAAATATGGTGATCAAAAACTTCAAAAATATGGTGATCAATATCAGAGGTGTAGGCGACAAACGCCTAGTTTTGTGCAACATTGCTTATAGGTAGGTACAAATTTGGTCAAAGACGATTTTTCTTCTTCTCATAGTGAAATTTCCTTGTTGGGTCTGAGATTTTTTTCTCCCAAATACTCAAAGGCATGCACAACTTTCAAGTAATATATCATGAATCCAAAATATATGTAGTCGTCTTAAAGATTCTAGTAAAACATGCTTATAGATATATCTTTGAATAAGTCAGTTGTGTACGCAGCTAGATTAGATTCATACTCCTAAACTACTAACCAATACAAAAAACAAAGATGATCAGAGTCCAATAATAAGTATAGAAAACACTATGTTTTTGTGTATTGATGTTAATTTTCCCTGTTGTGTATGTGTTGGTAGAAGGACAAAGTTATAAAGGTTATAGGATTCCATTTGAAGGAAGAATAGATACATATGTTACATTTGACTTGTACTAACCCACTTATATTATAAAAAGACCAACATTATTGCTTCCGCCAATAACACATCATTCCTTCATCCCAACAGCCACGACCATGTCCCTCCTCTAACAACTACTCCCGCTCCCCTACCCTCGAGTCATAGATTGTTTATACATCATCTATAAACCCCAATTCACCCTATTCTAGTATCTATCCAGTTCACCATTCTATATTAGCTATATCCTTTGGTCATAAATTCTATGCGACACTATCGGTTGATAGTTCTTGTGGATATTGTGGTACTAGTCACAAAAATTAGTGTAAAAGATCATACCATTCCATGTGGTCTGAGAATTGATGCTCAATGTCATGAGGTCGGTGGTAGGTTGACACTTTGTGGATGGTTGACTCTGAAGATCTGGTCAATGCTCGAAAGTCAGTGATCAGCTATTGGTTGACGCCCAACGTCCTAAGGTCGGAGGCTAGTTCCCATTTGCCATGCAGACTTCTATTTTTTTCTATTAGTGGGGAACCAACTAGACAAATCCTAACGAATACATTTGCATAGTTTTTCCATGCTGGTGGAATACTTCAAATCAATGATTCGGGTGACAAAGTATGTTGGGTTCTAGAAGAATAGGGATGTTGATATATTTTAATCGATCATTTTTTCTTGATTTAGCATTTACAAATTAATTTTGAAATATACATTGTATTAATTTGATCATCCTAGATATCTAGTTGTGGTTTTTAATAAACCCACAACTGCATGTATATCTCCTTAGACTTGTGGCTCAAATATAAGGAGTAATTTTCACATTATTGGTCCTAGGCATCCTTCTAGATCTGATAAAAAAATTCATTCTGGATCGTAACATTAATTTGTAAAATTTTAGATTTTGATGACTGTATGAGATATTGTTGTTTTTTTTTCTTTCACAATAGAAAAATGTATTTGTTTGACTATCAAGTCATTTTATGTATATGAGAAAATACGATAAATGTTGAGGAATGTTGGATCCATTTCCTTACTAGTGGACCAAGGCTAAGATAAGTGAGGGGATTGGATTCACAAAAAAGTGGAAAAGGTTGAGAAAAGACGAATGAGAGTGATAGAGTGATAGAACATTTATTCCACTACCATTTTAATAGTCAAACTATAGATAATATATATGTAGATAATAATATGAATTAAACACTGCACAAATAAAATCATGGCAATATATATTGCACATTTTCTACTTGGAACTATAAAAAATTGTGTTGGTAATGGTGGACAACATAGAAAGAAATGGAGGAAATGTGTTGTCATTCGTAGAAGAGGAGAGAAAAAGGAATAATGGAGATGCATGATGACAAAAAGTTAGAGAAGGAAGATGAGATTGTTGTGTGTGGTAATGGCGGTGGAGAGAAATATAACATAGGTATCTAAGGTGGATGAAGAAGAAGAGAAGAGGTGCTATCATTTGTAGAATTAAAGGAGGACATAAAAGAGGAAGATAAGCATGGGGAGAAGGTTTTCTATGGTGATGGTTGTAGAGGGGAAATATGCCAATTTTGGATCTGGAGAAAGATGAGAAGGGATATGAAATATTAGGCTAAAGGGGATGAGTAGTTTTCTTTCTCGTACAATGAGTCTTCAATCATTATTACTCACATATGAAGTTTGATTTTGCAAAACTAGAACATTTCCATGTCTATTTGGAATCAATTGTTAGTAAGATGGAATTTATTGCCGCTCTATTCTTTTTGTATTGATAACATGCTAAAATTCTATGAATATGAGATACCCACCATCCCCCAAACCTAAAATGGTTGTCTCTTTCTGACATTGATATATTGAACTGACACATGTTTTTTCTAATTAAGTGAACAAAGGAAGTCATTTCTGGCACATAATTCCAATTTTCAAAGTTGTTACCTTTACTTATTTTCTCTTATTTACCACCTTGTCCAAACTGAAATGTCGCGATGCAAATGATAGTGTAAATGTGCACTATGGGAATGAGCTCATATATCATTAGTTTAAATTGTTGAGTTTTTTTTTCTTTTGATCTATCTTGTATTACTCTTTGCATTTATAGTTTTTATATTTTCAAAGCATGCCTAGAATCTTGTCTCGTCCACTCACACCAAGTGTATCTCAAGTTGTAGTATTTGTAGAACCCTCATTTACATATTGTGGAAAACCACTTAGTTCATTTCCTAGTCAAGAAGTTTGTTGATATTGTTGTCAACTATCTATTTAATTCTAATTTTTTAAATGGAAATAGAAGTTATAACTAAAGGAACATTTTTTCCAGAAAAAATATTATGTGGCACTCGTTCACTTATGAGATTATGAGAAGAGAAAAAAATCATTTCTTTTTTAACTTCATTGAATGACTCCTTAAATATGTACATGATACATTTTTGTAGTAATTCATACTAATCATATTGACATGTAGACACGATATGGATGTGATAAGAACACATATTACCTAAAGTTCCTTTATAGTGTCAATATAGTTTCCCCATGTCCTTGTTCCAATAAATCCATTACATTATTTTGGTATATAGAATGCTAATAGTGTTATTTATTAGGATTCGCCTTAGATTTCAGATATCAAGGCATTTACAAAGCTTACTTCATAACTATGTTCCATATGTCATGGGCATACTTGTCTAGGTGGCTGGAAATTGCTTCCTATCAAAGGGGATCCTAGGAAGGAGTCTAGGCATTATTATAGTTCTTTATTATATACATATGTATTTATATTATATATATGTAATTAGCTATATTTAAATATAAAAATTACTATGCATGTTATGTTGGTTATCCTTAAACTTAATCAATCATAACTTGGCCTAAATCACAACTCACATACCTAAATTAAACCTAATTTGCCTAAATCAAGCCTAAGTCTACCTAATATGCCTAATTTTGGCATAAGTCAGACATAACTTGGCATACATGGTGAAATGAGATTTGTCTTCTAATAAATATACCCTATATTGAATTAATCGAGATGATTTAAAAAATCAATCCTAATCCCAAAAATTAGACCTAATTCCCCTATATCAGACATGTTTTTTTTTCCAAAAATGGGGCTAATTTTCCAAATTAGACATAGGTTTCCCTAAATCATATATATTTCTACCCTAAAATGACTACACTTATCTAGTTTAACAAACTTTAGACTGGATTCATGCTAATATGGCCTTTAAATTGCTTAATTTGGGCCTAAATGGCCTTGTCTCCAACTTCAACCACTTGTTGGGCTTGAACCCTTGTTTAAGGTGGCTTACCTAGAGCCTAGGGCTACTAGGCGTACCTAGGCAACATGTAGGTGGGAGCCTTGATAACTATGGTCATCGGACATTGAAAAGTAGAATGCACAAACCCCATCCATTGTATTAGCTAACCTCCTACAAATTAAGTTTTTTATGTCAAATAAGGTGTGATTGGGAGAGATGTACATTTTTTTACAAACTAGGTTAGTCTGGTTCAATTTGGTGTGATTTTTCTCCAATAAATTCTATTAGTAAAAACTAGGAAAACTTAGATCATATTTTGATTTAGTCAAATTAAGTAAACCTAGGTATCATGAGGTTAAATTAGACCTTATTAGAGTAATTTATAGCAAGTTAAGCCTAATATAGGTAATATAAAATGTGATTTTTTATAAAGTAAATTAGATTAGTGGCAATCATTATAGTTTAGGCCATATTAGGTTTAATTTAATTAATCTAATTAAGGCAAGTTAGGTCTCATTTAGTTTAATTTAGGCCTACATAAGTTATGACAAGTTAAGTCTAATATAGGTAATAGGAGATGTGATTTTGGATTGATTATGATCTAAGATAACTATTATACATTTACTTCTTAAAATGTACATGCGAGTATATATATATATATATATATATATATATATATATATATATATATATCTGTGTGTGTGTCTATATATATATATATATATATATATATATATATATATATATATATATATATTTTAGTTAAGTCAGGAGGTCATTCTATTCATCCCACCCTCCTCGTGTGAGCATAAAAGGATTCAAATACAGTTCCTGCTTATAAAATGCAGGTCAAACCCCCACGTGACCCCTCAACAACACAAGGACCACAGCAAAAAACCTTCATACAAAACGACCAAACAAGACAGACTCCAAAACAACACCTCAACCAAGCATTATGGATGCTTAATCTTCAAAACTACGTAAGGTGTGTGGTTTCTCTCGAGGAAAACCATACCACGAACTCTAGCCGGCAAGCTGCTAGGATCAGAAATCACAATCAGATCCTGACTGAGAGCGCCCCATCTACCAATCTCTCTGGGAATGGAATTGATGGCCCTGTGAACAAGCGATCCAACAATGCCTTCGTCCTCCATATAGCTCTTCAACTCCCTGATAATACGAGATATCCTCCATGGAATACATGATGTGCCCCATAGCATGTGATATGTATTGACATCATCTAATTCCACCACAGCGATTCGCAAGGATTGAGACTCTGCCAACTTCAAACCTACTGCACATGCTTGAAGGGACGCAGAAAGATGATCAGTTGCAGTCAACCATGCTCTAGCAGTCTGACAGATTGCAGCCCGGTGATTCCTGATGATACTAGCCATCCACCACCTGTAATGTCCAGAAGAATCTTTGCTTCTACCAATCGTGACATTCATCTTCAAAGAATTGAGGTCAGGAGTCATCCATCTCATAAGGTGAACTTCTCTAAGAGCATAGTTTGGATCATCAATGCCATAATGATTAAGGCGTCTATGATCCTCCGGCTGAGCAAGGACGCGGAACCACCTCTTCTTCAACATAAAGTTGAGCTGTGCAATCATGCAGTTCATATCCCGGGCAATAGGAGACTTACATCCGTCGTATCTGGCGCGGCATCTCCATCTCCAGATATAGAAGGGGGTAAGCGTAGCAAGGCAAGCTGCAATCCACTCCATGACAATGGACGATCTCCCTCGAGCGCAGAGAGACAATAGCTCAGAAAAGTTATAAGGACGGGCTTTAGCAGTAAGGAGAGAGAACTTGTTCCAGAAAGTAGCAGCAAGGTTTCCATGAAAGAAAAGGTGATCCATATCTTCTGTAACGGGATCATCACAGCATTCACATCTAGAAGACATAGCAATATGGCATCTAATAATGTTGTCATCGGTTGGAAGGGCTCTATGAAAGAGCTTCCAAATGAGCGTGCAGGCCTTAGGCGCGTCGAGGTACCAAATCTTCTGAGCAGCGGAAGGAGCATCACTGTGGTCCATAGTCAAAATCTTCTTCACAGATTTTATAGAAAACTGACCCGTCACCTCCGGACACCAAACAAGCATATCATCATCTTCATTTATCTGCTGGTCTGCCTTCATTATCAGATTTATGCCATCCTCATCAAGAAGCTGCCTCAAGGTCAACCAGTCCCAGCCTTCATTATGGATCCAGAAGTCACAAACGAGGAAATGGTGGTTACGATCACTCGTATGCAAAGCATGATCAAAGAGCCTCTCATCACACCATAAAGAGTCCCAGAAATGGATATGTCCCTTCCCAACTCGCCACCTGCAATGAGGGAGAATCATAGGAAACAAATTCCACATATGTTTCCAGTAAGGAGAGGCCGAAATACTGTATCTAACATTTTGCAGATACAACTCAGATCTACTATGCGCCCTGCTCGCATATTTCTCTCTACAGAATCTTGCCCAGATCGTGTCCTTTGCTAAAATCTCCCAACAAGCTTTAGCCATGAAAGCCTTATCAACTAATCTCGTATTGTGCAGGCCCAAACCACCATATTCCACAGGCTTAGCAACTTTGTTCCAGCCGATCCACGCCTTACGATTATGGTTTTCTCTATCTGCCCAAAGAAACCGAGCAAGGATAGCGTCAATGCGATCAGAAACTCCACAAGGGATACCAATGGCAGCAGCAGTATGGACAGTCGTCGACGAGAGGACATGAGCAATGAGCAGCCTCCGACCAGCAAAGGAAAGGAGCCTAGATTTCCAAGATGCCATCTTCTGTTTAATCTTCTGAAACAGGCACTCAAAATCATTTAGAGCATATCTTCCCATTCTGATGTTAACTCCCAGATAAAGAAACGAATCCACAGTAGTGTCAATCTCAAGAGTGTGCGCAATGTTGGAGATGATTGCGTCACTCTTGCTGCCCACCGTGCAAATGGACTTTGCACGATTGATCTTTTGTGCAGATGCAACTTCATAAGCCTTCATAGTCTGCTGTACATGTTGCAAAGTGTCAGGATGCACACTCAGGAACAACACAACATCATCCGCATAAAGAAGGAAGAGAGGAGCAGCGCCGGTGCCTCGAGTACAGAATCTATCCAACTTGTGAACATGGTCAATGTGATGGATGTATCTACTGAGAAGCTCTTCATAGATGATAAATAGAAAGGGGGAGATCGCATTCCCTTGTTTGAGGCCCCTGAGCATAGGAAAGAAACCATCATGCTCACCCCCGATGGAGACCGTAGCCCACGCGTTGGAGAAGAAGCTAAGGCAAAGCATGCAGAAATCATCCGAGAACCCAAATTTCATCATAATCTTCTTGAGAATAGGCCATTCTACCTTGTCAAAAGCCTTCGACATATCTAACTTGATCATCACGTTTGGCTGCTCTCCGCCCTTATGGATATCATGCATTAACTCTTTAGTCATCCTGATGTGGTGAGTGATCTCCCTGCCATGAATGAAAGCCGCCTGCTCCTCAGAAATAATGGAAGGCATCAACTGGGCCATTCTGTTACTAACAACTCTAGCAAGAATTCTCAAGGAAACATTTTCAATAGATATAGGACGGAAGTCTTTCTCAATCTTTTTAGGATTCTCTATCTTTGGAACAAGAAGGATTCTGCAGCTAAAGAGGCTCCGGTGACAAACAAGGCCTTTAAAGAACATCTCAGTTAACTTCATGAAGTCCTTCTTAATGGTATCCCACATAGCAGTGTAGAAGGGAACAGTAAAACTGTCAGGACCCGGGGCGGTGTGCGTATCCATCTGCAGCAGAGCAGCTCGAACCTCATCCTCCATAGGAATGGCGGTGAGGGAGCTGTTATCATCCATAGAAACCATCTCAGGAATAGACTGCAACATCTCATCAAGGGTATCTTCATCATACGTGGAACAGTCTTTATAAAAATTACTGTAGCGCTCAGCTGCGTACTTTGCAATTTCACGCGGATCATCCAAAACCGAACCATCATCCAGTAGCAAACTATGAACACTGTTATGCTTCCTCTTAGCCTTGACGATAGCATGATAGAATCTAGTGTTCCTTTCGCCATCATTAAGCCAGCTTATACGGGATTTCTCTCTCCATATGCATTCTTCGGTATCCAGGACCTCCTGAAGCTCATACTCCGCTTTTCTGAGATTTGTTTCATTTTCAAATGATGGATTGTCATCATAAGCAATCTGAGTAGTGTAAACAATGTCTTCCAGATCTTTTTTCCTCTGCTCAATGTCACCAAAGGTTTGCTTGTTCCACGTCTTAAGAGCTTCTCTGACCATCTTAAGCTTGAAGAAGAAAGACTCGGACGGGTTCCCCCACGAAACCATATCCCAAGTCTCATTTATAAGGTTACGACAACTCTCATGGCTTAACCACATCTGCATAAAAGAAAAAGTTCTTCTGCTCCTGAAGTTCCTCGTGATCCCAGGCTGGTAAAGAATAGGGCAGTGGTCAGAAACCCTGTACCGGGTAAGGTGTGAAGACATTGCATTAGGAATCTTTGTGCACCATGCGTCATTAAGAAAAGTTTTGTCCAGTCTCTCCCAGATGGTAGGGGTACCATACTGCTTGTCAACCCAGGTGAACTTGCTACCTTCAAAAGGGACCTCCCTTATATTCACATCATGAATGAAAGAGTTGAACTCCATAATCTCTTGGAAACCTCTGTCTAGGCCCCCTCTCTTCTCCGCGTTGTCTCTAATGATATTAAAATCACCCGTAATCATCCAGCCTGCATCCCCCATCGCCGTAGAAAGATCGCCGATATCCTCCCAGAGATTTCTTCTAGTCACGTGATTGCAGCTAGCGTAAACCATAGTAACAAAGAAACCAGAAGTATTCTCCACATTAAGCTTTAACGTAATGTGCTGCCTATGCATGTGAACCACGGTGGGGCTTAGCTCCTTGTCAACGTAAATCCATAGCTTCCCGCCTTCCATCTCATTGTTGGTCGTCCAGTCAAGCCTAACAATATCAAGCAGCTCCTCTGCAACAAGAGAATGGAGGAAAGGTTCAGCAATGCAAACAATCTTCGGGGAGTGTCTTCTACAAAGCCTGCCCAGGACTTTTCTAGTTTTGTTATTCGTCGCTCCTCTGATGTTCCAGAATAAGATTTTTGAGTCCATATGATTTGGATCAAAGATCACACTACTGCTAGCAGCCGAATTAGCAATCTCCTCTTTCTCTATCGATCCAGTCATCATCTGAGAAAGGAGTCTCACCTTCAGATAATCTTCTTCTGTGTCCATGCGATCGCTGACCATGTAACCTGCGTATCCTGCTATCAAACTGAGATGAAGGACCCTCTTCACAAGGAAGTCTTGGACGACACCTGCTACCATTATGAGCTATTCTAGAACACCCATCTCCTAAGTGAATGAAGTCTTTCACCCTGCTCAGCTGTAGACGGACTCTATTTCCTTCACCATCGAACACAATTCTACTGTGATGTGTCGCACGCTGCTGCTGGCTATCATCATCTCTTACTGGTTCATCTTCAACGGCATGCAAAGGCTGCTCATCCTTCTTCTCAGGCTCTGTAATCACTGCTGTTTCCACAGGAATCTCGGGCTGTATTGCTGCATTGACATAAGCAGTTCTATGGATAGAAAGCGCTTCCAATGGAATGTCGAGCTCCTCCCCGATCTCAGTACGCGAGAAGAGGGATGATCTAGGACTCCCTCGTGCCACCATCTGCAACATCACGTCCGAACGTCGATCTCCATAAGTAAGGGCCACATATTGAGGCACGTCCTCGCTAAAAGCTTCAACAAGGACCAAGATACCGGATATGTCGTCATGGTTTCTCATCCAGTCCGAAACAAGGACCAATCTACCAAAGCTGTTAACAATACTGTCGATAGCCTCATCATCTCGGCATACAATAGGAAGATTTGCAATCCATAACCAGAAGGCTTCCTTCTTGGAACAATGCTCTCCGTCCTCCAAGGATTTGAGGGTAACTTTGTTGTTACGAAACTGAAAATCACCGTTCTTGCAAGCATCCATCGCTACCTCCTTAGATTCAAAAAAGGCAACTGCTTTACTACGAGCATGACGATAAATGTCTGTCGCGTGCGGCCACATTTTCTGCAACACAGGGCCAAGTTCTTCCCAGGATGTAGGGGTCTTCCAAGCTATCTCCACTGCTCGACCAAGAGCCATAGCTCTATTCTTTCTCTCATCAGTATCGGGTCCTAGGTTAACAGCGACCCTTTTGGGAACATGTTGAGGCCCGCCTCGAGCCAGAGAACCAGACCTCATCGCCGGGAAATCTTCCATGGAAAAAATGTTGGGAGGTTGAGGACGAGGAACGTAGGAGCATCTTCTAGCAACATGGCCCGGTTTTCTGCATTTGTAACAAACAATGATGTTCTGGCATTGGGACTGCCAATGTCCTTTCCCCAAACACCTGTAACACGTGTCCTTTGGCACTCCGATCTCCCATATGACTGGAGATAATCTTCTAGGATCGCGAGCCATAGCAGCCGGCCTAGGGTTTAGCGCCTGCACCGCATCTCTGTTATGGGTATCTCTTGGTCGCTGTTCGCCTTCATCGTCCGGTCGAGGTCTTTGGGCAAGATGCTGGTTAGGGTTTGCCACCAATGGGACCATCATCCCTTCTTCCCTTGTGGTAGCCTCGTCTTCGATCAAAGCATTCCCTGACTCGGCGTGGATACGCGAGTCCGTCTGTCCGGGTGATGCCGCTCTCGTCGCCGGTCTTTCTTCTCCCTGGACCACTGCAACATCCCCGTCTTCGCTGACCTCTGACTCCTTCTGGCCGATCACCGAGCTTGGCGAGCGGAGGACATTCCTTATGTCCTGGATGACGGTATCCGATGGTATGGCGAGCGTAGCAAATCCCTCCCGCCTTTCATGGACGGCCTGCCGCGCCTTCATGGCCTGCACGCTCTGCCGAGTGACCCGTCTCGTAAACGGAGAGGGTAGCATGCTGCTCCCGATCTCAACTCAGAAAACCAAGAGGGTGGATCTCAGTAGGCGGAGTGCCTAACCGAGATTGAGCTTGGCGGCGCCGCCGCCGAAGGGGCGCCCACCTCAGAGCACGCACGCCGCCGCCTCTAGGTCAGAGCACGCTCTAAGCAAGCACAAAACCCTTATTACTTCTAATGACTCTCTACAAGGAAGCTTCCCCATATATATATATATATATATATATATATATATATATATATATGTGTGTGTGTGTGTGTGTGTGTGTGTGTGTGTGTGTATGTGTGTGTGTGTGTGTGTGTGTGCAAATTCAACCAACTTGAGATAAATATGAAAATCTCAAAATGACTTGACTTCCTTGGCCCTAGTGTCTAGGGGTCTAGTCTCCCCTATCTTGAAAATGGGCTTGACAATGTTCAAACAGTATCATTCATGGCCCTCGTACCAAGAGTCATTCAAACATTATTTCTTACAAATGTAGTGTAAGATTGCAATACTAGTACCTTCCGGTCTCTAGTTGACGGAATACCCAAGATGTCAATCCATAAAGAAACACAATTGAGACATGTTAAATTTCTTTGTAAATTAGTGCTTAATACATATTCATTTGATAATTTATCTTTTATAAATAGGTTCTTATAGTTGAAATATATGGATAAAAGTTGGATTGAGAAACCAGTTTGTTCTAATGATTGCATTCATGGGATTTATCCATTTCCTAAATATGCTAATACTGGAATGGAAAATGGAAAAAATTTGCGTCCACATTGAAAATGTAAATTGGCTTGGAAATAACATCTTCCCATTAAGGAAGTGGAAAAATATTCAGTATAGAATGGGTTTTCCAATGCTTATAAGGATAGGATTTTCCATGGTCTAAAAAGTCTTTTTGAAAATATCAATGCAAACCTACAATTGAAAATAATGAACAATTTGTCAATCATAAAGTTGATTTAGTAGGCCAAGACAACATGGAAGGGTTATTGAGAGAGGCATTGGGAGTAAATGTTGCTAATATGGGTGATATATCGACCAGTGAATGCCATGAAGAATACATATGTGATGCTATTTATTATCATCAAAGTGATCATTCTCATATTCCTGAAGACAATGTGAAATTTAGAACGATGGTGGAACTTTCTAATGTAGAGCTTTACCCTAGTTGCACAAGCTTTTCAACACTCTCATTTCTCTTATGACTATTAACTTTTAAATGTATGTTTCATTGGATAGATGGATCTTTCACCACAATTGTTGGAGCTTCTATCAGATGCATTTCTAGAACTAACCTCATTTCCATGTTCTTATTAAGAAGCGAGAAAACCGATTAAGCAATTATACATTGGATATGAGAACATTCATTCATGTCCAGACGACTGCATGTTGTACTGGGGTGAAAATTCAAATAAGAATCATTGTAGTGTGTGAAAATCCTAGGTAGAAGACAAAAAGTAGTGTGGGTGATAGTCAAAATGAATATAGTTCTAGCTTGAAAGGAACTCTAGCCAAAGTTATGAAGTATTTCCCTCTAATTCCAAGATTGAAAAGAATGTATATGTCATCAAAGACAGATGAGCATAAGATATGGAATGAGAAGATCAAGTTAAAGATGGAAAATTAAGACACCCTACAGATGCAAAGAGATGGAAATAGTTTGATGTGATGCATTTAGAATTTTCTTCAGACCCTCGTAGCATGAGGATTACCCTTTGTAGTGATGTCTTCAATCCCTATGGGATGCAGAATACAAATTATAGTACTTGACTTGTTATTCTGAGTGTCAATGACTTGCCCCCATGGCTATGTATGAAGCCATGTCCTTGATTCTTTCTTTGATCATCTCTGGAAAATCTGATCCAAGAAATGATATTCATGTTGTTGACTCAAGGTCAATTAGGTCAATGTTGCCTCACATCTAAATTGACTAAACATGTGTTTTGATGATGACTAACCATTCCACATATTGGTGTCTAATGTCTCTACTTGAGTGATTTTACATTAGGTATAGACACACTCCAAATGCCCTAACTTGTGCATCTCAAATTGGAGAAAAGACAAGTCAAAGTCAATACAAGTGCACATTTTTGTAATATGATGTAAATCCATTAGAATCATGTTGTAAATCACTTGTAATGATTGTATAACTTGTAATTAAGCTTAGAAAAAATCAGGAGAACTTATATCGAATGTTTAAGTACTCAAAAGCCATTTTCCAAAATTCAAATCAGGTTGTTCATCGGTCGAGTTCTGTGAGTTGCAAACTCGACCGATCCTGATTTGGATCTTGAAAATGACTTTTGATCGGTCGAGTTTACACTACACAGAACTCGACCGATGGAGTAACTGACCAAATCGATTTTCATTGGTCGGTCGAGTTTTCCTAGGACAAACTCGAACGATGGTATGAATATCGGCTTTGTCTTTTACTCTATCGGTCGAGTTACCATTATAGAAACTCAGCCGATTATACGTACAGAAAAGTGTAGAAAAGTGCCTCTAGTCGTTGTGGAGTTGCAACAACTGAAAATATATCCTTTGCAAGCCACAAAATTGCTAGTTTTTGTTCTCAAGTGTTCCCAAAGGCTAAGAGGCATCCCCAGCTATAAATAGGACCCCTTGGGCTTCATTCTATGGTTGAGCATTCATTGCAAAACTCTTTGTGAGGTTCCTATTCTATAGTTGAGTGATTCCTATAGCCTCCTATCTCTCTCTAAGCTTAATCACTTGCTACATCCATTAGAGTGAGTAGGAAATCTGTAAGAGAGTTTATCCTACATGTATATCTTGTGAGGCTCTCACTTCCACCACCTCCCCATCTCTCTTTTTAACCATGAAGATGAAGGTTCTCTCTCTTATCCAAGAGAGGTGAAGAAGAACAAGGGAAGGAGTCCCTTGGTGAAGATCAAGGCCGAAGACTTGGTGCTAGAGTGGGTAAGCCCTTGGTGAAGGTAGAAGACTCCTTGCTCAAGTGGGTAAGTCCTTGGTGGAAGCTTCTCTGAGTGAAGGTGAAGTCATGGGCGGAAGATCCAAGAAGAGTGGGTAATTCCTACAAGGCTGAAGACTTGTGCAAGAGTAGGTAAGTCCTTGGAAGAAGGCGGAAGACTCCTTTCAAAGTGGGTAAGTCCTTGGTAAGGTTGAAGACTCTTTGTATTGGATAGGTAAGTCATTTGTTTGGTCATGTATTGTAAGTCTTATGAATGAATATAAGAATGCAATTATTAGGAAATCCTAGAGCTTGACCTCTCTAGGTAAGTGGACTGACACACTTCTAGTTTGAAGTGTGGAACCACTCTAAATAGCTTGTCATCTTGTGTTTTCTCAATCTCTCTCATCCTTTCTATGCATGTTTTAGTTGCAGTCAAATTACCTATTTAGCAACCTTATCTTGTGATATATCTTGAAGGTCTAATGAATTGTGTTTAAGTGCATTCAGCTCTATTCACCCCCCTCTAGAGCATCTAATCACCCATCTAGGATCCAACAATTGGTATCAGAGCGGGTCTTCTCCAAGCAAACTTAAACAAGTAGGAGAAGATGGGTGACTACCAAGGAGGGAGATACTCGATCCGCCTTCCCATCTTTGATGGTAGCAATTTCCTCTATTGGAGAAGAAGGCTTCAATTCTACATTCAAGGATCAAGTATTGAGATGTGGCAAATGGTGAATAGACCATACATGCTACCAAATACAAAGATCAAAGAATGGGATGAAGCTACCTTGAAGAAAGCAACCTTGAATGCTATAGTCATGCACATCCTCTATGCCTCCATGACCCCCACCAAGTTCAACCGGATTTCTTCATGTGAAACAGCCTATGAGGTATGGAGAAAGCTTTGCATTACTTATGAAGGGACAGATCAAGTGAAGGAAAGCAAAGTCTACATGCTCAAAGGGCTTCTTGAGAACTTCAAGAAGGGAAAAGAGGAGAGGATAGCCAACATGTACTCAAGGCTCAACACCATTTTGAATGGTCTTGCGGTTCTAGGTCATCCTATGTCTAGTGGAGAGATCAACTCAAAGATCCTTACAACTCTGCCCAAGAGGTGGAAACCCAAGGTGACTTCCATTGAAGAAGCAAGGTGGCTTAGGGATATTCCTATTGAAGAGCTCATTGGAAATCTATAAGAACATGAAGCCACACTTGACAAGAGGGAGGAAGTAGAAAGATAAGAGGAGAATGAACTCAAGAGAATGAAGAAGACTAATATCAAAGCTCAAGTCAAGGCTATTGTTGGTCAAGCTTCTCCATCCTCTCAAGTTGAAGAATATGCCATGTACTCCAAGGATAAATTCTACAAAGGCAAGTCCTCCTCCATCTGGTGCTTCACATGTGGAAAGAAGGGTCACTAAAAGGAAGATTGCCCACAAGGCAAAAAGACCCATCTTCATAAGAAGAAGGAGATGTGCCACTCAAGCTCAAGTGACTCCTCCAACTCAATCTCAAGTGAAGAATCAAGTGAAGAGTCAAGTGGTAGCTCAAGCTCTAGTGATGAAGGAGAATGCCATTTTGCTCCTATAGCATCAACAAGGACTCAAGTGAGGTAAATCTAAACTCTTTAGATAAAGAATTTTTGATTGATATTATTCATGATACTTGTACCTCTCTTAAGTCTTCTAAAAGGAAAAGGAAAAAGCCTTCTAGAATTGTCGATAACTTGCATGTAGAATTAAATGATCTTGAGCATGCTAATTCTTGCTTGCTTGATGATAAAAATGCTTGTCTTAGCCAAGTAGACTCTCTTAAACTTGAAAATGCTAGTTTGCTTGATAAGATTAGATTTCTAGAAGCTCAACCTCTTATACCTAGTTCTAATGAAGAGCATACTTTAATTGTTGATTCTCTCATGCATGATATTAATGTTCTTAAATTTGAAAACAAGGACAAAGATTTTGCTTTTTAAGAATTAGAAACAGAAAATGTCTCCTTGCTTGCTAAAATCAATGTGCATGAATCTTGTTCTAGTTCTACTAGTAGAGAGAATGATATTGTTGCTCTTCATATTGATAGAGATTCTTATTTAACTAAAACTCTTTGTTTAGAAAATGATCTTTTGCATGCTAGAGATAATATCAATAATTTGTCTTCTACTATTACCTCTCTTATGCATGATAATGATAGTTTGAGATCTTCTTTGCAAAGATTCTTAGTTGGTAAAAAGAGTCTTAAGGACATCCTACAACATTCTACTAAACAAATTGGTAGACATGGTTTAGGATATGATAGTAGTCAAAGGAACAACAAAAATAAAGTACCTCCAATCTTCCATTGAGAATCCTCTAGTTCCAAGACTATGGGCACATGCAAATATTGCAATGATTTTGGTCATTATTCTACTTGTTGTCCTTTTAGGAAAGCACCCAAGAGCAATAGGACTTGGGTTGCTAAGCTAACCCCTCCGGACCCAAAAATATGATTGGGGACCATTTCATCTTTCTTCTTGTAGGTACTTGCAAATGGATTGATGAGCTATTGAATTACAAATTGACTTGTCAATCCACATGAAAGAAGAAAGGTGAGATGTGTAGAGGGTGACAACAAGTGGAAAAGGAATGGTAAGAACAAAGGTAAAGGTTTTATTGCTTATAACCAATACTAACTTGTTTCATCAAGATAGTGTGCACTATACATATGGTTTTTAGTCAAAAGTGGTACTTTATGTTTCTCTTCACACCTTGGCTCAAAAAATGTTTCTAATGCTTCTATAGTGCATTACTAACTTGCTTAGACATGTTTGGATATGTTTTGTATTTTTAGCATGCCTTTAAATATGTTTTTATGATATATATATATATATATATATATATATATATATATACACTTTTTGATAGTTGGTCTCTCGGTCGAGTTTGCCCTGTTTGAAACTCAACCGATAGGCACCAATGGGTGTTGCCAGCAGATGTCATCGGTCGAGTTGTCAATGCACAGAACTCGATCGATAACATTGTGCACAGAATATACATTTGGCTTATTGAATGAGAATTTCCCTCTCAACTAGATTTTCTCAACCAATAGCCTTATTCTTAGGCACTCTCATTTGGTACATTTATATATGCATATTGTCATGTTCTAAATTACCTATCTTGCATACAACTCTATCTCTCTAATTGCTCTAAATTGGTATATCTATATCTTGAAATTACTTACTTTGAGTTGTTTTGCAGGTTTTGATGATGATCTCTTTGGATCTCTTGGTTGTGTCTAAAATTGCTTATGTTATACTCTAACTTGTTACATCTATCTAGGTGTATATCTTTTTTTGATACAACCTTGAGGTTCTTAGGGGTAATCATCTTATGGTAAGGATGCATATCTAGTGAGTTATATCCTTTCATGCCTCTAAAATTGCATATCTCTTTGTTTGGATATATCTCTAATTCTACTCATAGCTTTCTCTATCTTGTGTATATTTTAGTATCTCTTTCTATGATCTAGATCCTACTAGTAGTCCTAACTTGTGATATCATCAACTAGTAGTTCATATACATGTAGTTCTAACCTTATTTATATTTGACATCTTTGCTCATCTATATGCTATGCTTGTATCTTGTCTCATACATGCTCAAGATTGTTCCTTGAATTGCATATCTACTATCTTGAGTTGCTTGCATAACATTGTGATGCAGGGTACATAGATCTACACTATATGTAGAAATTGGAGTATTTTTGGATTTTATGCAGATTTTGCTCCAGTTTCAGTTTTTGATGCAAGACTAGTGTTTTTCATGCAGAAACAACTTTCTGAGCAAGACTCATTTATTGCAATGAGCTCTGATGGTTTTTGGTCAAATTCCGTCATCTTGAGGGTCAAAATTATGTTTTATTATTTTTCTACAGCACTTCATCTTGCTTTTTGGGTTGTTCAAGTATACACTTTAACTTACTTTTCTTTCTATGCTTTGGAAAGCCCCTATCTGTGCTCTTCTACTCTCCTTATATATATTTGTGTTATCTCCTTTCTCTTTAACAAGTGATGTTTCTTATTTCTTCATAACCCCACTTTTTGAAATGACAAAGGGGGAGAAAGGTATGTCTTCTTTTAAAAGAGGAAGAATGCATGTCTTACATGAAGAGGAGAAGTATGTCCATGTAAAGGAGAGAAGGTAAATGGGAGAAGAAATATATGTGTAGAACATATATGAGTAGAAGAAATAGTATTCTATAAATGTTATGAAAGCTAACCATGCAGGAGAAATAGCATCAATTGAGGGGGAGTATGAGAACTCCACTAGCATCAATTGAGGGGGAGCATATGAACTCAATTCTATTGAAACCCTAGGTTTATCCGAAGGTATGATTTTACTTAAAAGCTTTCAATACATTTATGGAATGGTTTATCATCTTCAAAAATGGGGAGAATGTTGACTCAAGGTCAATTAGGTCAATGTTGACTCATGTCTAAATTGACTAAACCCATGTTTTGATGATGACTAACCATTCCACATATTGGTGTCTAATGTCTCTACTTGAGTGATTTCAGATTAGGTATAGACACACTCCAAATGCCCTAACTTGCGCATCTCAAATTGGAGAAAAGACAAGTCAAAGTCAATACAAGTGCACGTTTTTGTAATATGATGTAAATCCATTAAAATCATGTTGTACATCACTTGTAATGATTGTATGACTTGTTATTAAGCTTAGAAAAAATTAGGAGCACTTAGATCGAATGTTTAAGTACTCAAAAGCCATTTTCCAAAATTCAAATCAGGTTGTTCATCGGTCGAGTTCTGTGAGTTGCAAACTTGACCCATCCTGATTGGATCTTGAAAATGACTTTTGATCGGTCGAGTTTACACTACACAGAACTCGACCGATGGAGTAACTGACCAAATCGATTTTCATTGGTCTGTCTAGTTTCCCCAGGACAAACTCGATCGATGGTATGAATATCGGCTTTGTCTTTTACTCTATCAGTTGAGTTACCTTTATAGAAACTCGACCGATTATACTGTATGGAAAAGTGCAGAAAAGTGCTTCTAGCCATTGTGGAGTTGCAACAAGTGAAAATATATCCGTCGCAAGCCACAAAATAGCTAGTTTTTGTTCTCAAGTGTTCCCAAAGGCTAAGAGGCATCCTCAGCTATAAATAGGACCCCTTGGGCTTCATTCCAAGGTTGAGCATTCATTGCAAAACTCTTTGTGAGGTTCCTATTCTATAGTTGAGTTCTTCCTACAGCCTCCTCTCTCTCTCTCAGCTTAATCACTTGCTACATCTATTAGAGTGAGTAGGAAATATGTAAGAGAGCTTGTCCTACATGTATATCTTATGAGGATCTCACTTCCACCACCTCCCCATCTCTCTTTTCAACCATGAAGATGAAGGTTCTCTCTCTTTTCCAAGAGAGGTGAAGAAGAACAAGGGAAGGAGTCCCTTGGTGAAGATCAAGGCTGAATACTTGGTGCTAGAGTGTGTAAGCCCTTGGTGAAGGCAGAAGACTCCTTCCTCAAGTGGTTAAGTCCTTGGTGGAAGCTTCTCCGAGTGAAGGTGAAGTCATAGGCGGAAGATCCAAGAAGAGTGGGTAATTCCTACAAGGCTGAAGACTTGTGCAAGAGTAGGTCAGTCCTTGGAAGAAGGCGGAAGACTCCTTGCAAAGTGGGTAAGTCCTTGGTATTGGATTGGTAAGTCCTTTGTTTGGTCATGTATTGTAAGTCTTATGAATGAATATAAGAATGCAATGGTTAGGGAATCCTAGAGCTTGACCTCTCTAGGTAAGTGGACTGACACACTTCTAGTTTGAAGTGTGGAACCACTCTAAATAGCTTGTCATCTTGTATTTGCTCAATCTCTCTCATCCTTGCTATGCATGTTTTAGTTGCACTCAAATTACCTATTTAGCAACCTTATCTTGTGATATATCTTGAAGGTCTAATGAATTGAGTTTAAGTGCATTCAACTCTATTCACCCCCTCCCTCTAGAGCATCTAATCACCCATCTAGGATCCAACACATGTCTATATGCAATCCTTGTTACACGAGATGAAACGATTATGAGATGACATTGATTCTTTTGATGTTTTTATAGAGAGCCCTTTAATATGGGAGCATCTTTGATATCCACCATAAGTAACTTTCCTACTTATGCTATGTTATCAAGTTGTAGCACTAAAGGTAATCCTACATGTCCTTGTTGTGCCAAATATATCCTTTCATATTGGTGTGGTTCAAAGATCTATTAATGTGGTCATCGTAGAAGGTTACTAGACACTAGTGTCAAATTACCTATAGCATCAGTTGTTTTTGGTAGATCTCGTTAGTTATAAACTGACAACTAAGTGGGTGATGATAAAACATAGAATGTACATTGATAATTCGTTTGGAAAATCAAAATCGACAAGATATACATATATTGTCAGTTACACATCACAACCAAACCTATGAAATAACAAGCAGTGTGCGAAAAAAATTTGGTTCCCCTTGGTATTCCTAGTTGGTTATCCCAAGAAGAACTGACAAGGTAATGCACAATTTGTCACAAATTTATAACAAATTGAAAAAGTAATGCTCAAAATGTAGTCAGTTTCTTATGTAACAACTGATGAGGTTTCATGGAATAAACAATGAAAGTAAGGGATCTATCGTCAGTTTCGTTCACCTAACTGACAAAATATGTTTAGTAGTCAGTTTCTTATTAAATAATTGACGATATATGTCTATGTTATTTTATATAGCATGTCTATAAACATGATATCCGGTTGCTAGCCTTTTTGGAGTCTACAATTCATCAAAATTGTAGGAGTTCATCAGAGCTACATGCTCTACAAGCATTGCAGCTTAACAAGATGCCAGCAAACTTGTAAGAAGAAACAAATATATATACAAGCTCAATTGATTCAGCTCAACATTCTATCTATTTTCACTTTAATACACAGACATATGCATGAACTCATAGCTCAATTGATTCAGTTCTCAGCCACACATTTAACTTCATACATATGCTTAAAAACACATCAAAAAGTGGACCAGATAACATTCAATCCTCCTCATGCACTTCATATTCAATTCTCACACACATATGCATTAACACAAATACATATCAGTTGCCATAGAGTTTAAGTCCACATGTATAATATATAAAACAAATATGTGACATCAATGTTTGAATACAAAATATCAATCAACCATCCCAATTAGTTGAAGTCAACATGCTTGATGAAACAATTTTCCCACTCTCCACGTAGGTCAATCAGTCACTCCAACATAGAGACTTTTGTAGTGTCAAAATCCTACAAAGTCAATAACACATATTCTAATTATAAGTTATTGTTTGTATTATCAAATGAGTCTACTTTGATGTTTATGATCCAAGACTAAGAACAATACCTTTGTTATACACTTGATATCTAGTAACGTGTGACTAATAATGTTGTCCATGTACAACATCACATAATATATGCATGCCTAATCATATTCTTGCACAAGTCACTGTATATTTACAACTACATTAATAAATATAATTAATTAGAGTTGGTAACATATACGAATTGGAGTGAGATGACTATGTTACATTGAATTCATCCAAGATCATAATTTCGTCTTTGTATCCACTTTCCCTCCGCCACCACAGAATGCTTTCATACCCCTATAAGTTAAATTAACAAACATGTTTCACTAGGAAACTTTCATCAGGTGTTAGACATCCATGATTGATCCATTCTATGATCATATGGCAGACAAGTGCTCATTAGGTGTTATCTAAAAAGTTAATTTAGAAAAAAAGTTTGAATTGAGCTTTGATCATCTATTAGAATTCACATTGATGAATGTGTACCACCTATCCCATTCTTGAGAACATCACCTCACTAGTAAGTGTATAATGCATGTTCAATTTCAAAAAATTTCCCACAGTTTGACGCGACTAAAGTGTACATGTAAAATACAAGAATACAAGCATTCGCATCAAAGTAATACATGCCAATGAAGCCCAAATATCGAATACAGGAAAACGTAATTGAAGAAATTACTACAAACTTCTTTCAATCCGCTAGGGTGAAGAAAACTTTGATTTGAGAGTTATTAAACTAAATACAAGAAGAAGAAAAACTAATTTATTGATTTGTGATCACACTGAGAAGGAATTCCCTAGTATCGTGGTTTCGCCACGATTGACACTGTAATTTTACCCTAAGATTAATATATGTTCCTCCTGGTTCTGGACAAAGAGACTTGTAGCTAGAATTACCCATTCTCATGGCATAATCCACTACCTATCCTAATACCATCCCACTCTCGTATCAATTGTGTTATTAGATATTTGCTTTAATGAACTACTCTGTGTTATTCCCTTCACGCTCATAGGCTTTCTCTCGAAAACTTCTATAAAATGTGTGTTACTATGGATTTTCGATCCTTAATCCTCCTCTCAAAGCGATAAAGGATCTAATTAATCACCTGTGGTGTGCAACATAGATAATTTAATATAATTTCATAGTAATGTGCCCAAAAAGAAGGAGAAAACAACATACTAATGCAAAAGATCCATATACAGTGTACAATTAGGCTACTACCAGGTCCTAGAGAACATCGGGGATTAGCCCCTCATGGTTTTCATGGACAAATTAAAATATACTAGGAAGAAGTAAAAACATAGAGAACATAGAAAAATTGATGAACCCCTAGAGAAATGTGACTAGGATGCTCCACGCTGATAAATAGATTTGCAAGCCACAAATTTTGCCCATCGAACGTGCTCAAAACCCTGAACGTGTAGTTCTTCCCCTTGTTTTCCTCTCCCATGCCTTGGTCATCGTGTAATGGAATAGAATGAGATAAATATTAATGGATACACTTCCCCTAAGTCATAAGAGTGACTTAGGATGAGTTAAAACCTTAGTTGTCAGATTAAATGATGTCTTTAGATCTGTCTGATCCCAACATGTTGGTACTACCAACTAGGTGTCAGTACTACTGACTAGGTGTCGGTACTATCGACTCCTTTAATTGTTGTGGCCACATAGAAAGTTGGCGCTACTATTGACTGTGTGTAGATAGTACGAAGTTGATTCGATAAATCTTGATAAAAATGTTGTGTTGTTGTTGGTAGTATCGACATGCAAAGTTAGTACTACCAACCTATCTTAGTTTCTTTCTTTTCCAAAGTGAGCGTGTGTCGGTACCACCGACTCCAAAGTTAGTAGTATCGAGTTGTGTAGATTCTTGTAAAATCACCTAAAATTAATAAAATCCAAACATAAGCTTTGGAAATATACTAAATCATTCGAAAACATTAGAATTATACTAATTTAGTGCATTTCAGAATCATAGGCTAATGATAGTAAATCATGCACAAATTAATATGAAAATGAACAGTAAGCACAAAAAAATCAATAATAAATAGCCTGTGAAAAAGAAAGATATACATTGCATCAAACTCCACTAAGCTTAAATGTTTCTCATCCTCAAGAAATACAATCTCAAATCTGTTTGAGACAATTCAAAAAAAGGACATAAAATATGAATTTTTTTCTCAACTATTCCCACCTGGCGGTTCTAATCCGGCCTTTATTGACCACTGAACAACCAACTTCTCTTAAGTGACCAAAAATTTCCATATGAGATGTCCATCCTTAGATCGGTGAGCACTATCAAGAGAGCAATTAATATCATAGACGATCAGGCATTCACTTGGTGCATCATGTGATTCCCTATTCTATAGCTCTTTTCCTAACTACCAACTACTTCGAAGCAGTTCTCTTTATAAGAATGAATGAGGAGAATATTCATTTAAGTGGCCTACCGATAAGAGATATGGATGATATGAAATAGGAGGTTGTGGAGATTCATAAGTAATATCTGAATTCTTTATACGAGAATAAAACATGATGAACCTATATGGTGAAAAGGATGAAAAAATGCATGAATCCTAATGCCTAATATTAGGGAGAAATGATGCATGTATCAAACAATCTCATCAAATAAATGAGAATCAACTAAGGTGGAAAATGCATCACGTGAATGTTTCGATCTTTTTATGAAGAGTCAAGGGAATCATTTCTCCCTCTTAACTTTAAAACATTAACAGACTTTTTTTTCTTCCTATCTTTTATTGGCTCATTATTCTATCATGATGGAAGGTTATGCTTGGGATTTACTAACAAACATTCATTTTTTTCTATTTTTTCTGAGGGTATGGATGTGTTTCCCTGCACTCATATTTCAGAGGAAAATAATATTTTTTCACATGATAGTAAAAAAATGAAGGATGATAGGTGCTTGCAATCTACATGTAATTGTTATGCAACTAGAATGATATGCACAAAATTGTTGATGTGCATTAATTTTTTTCTCATTTTGAAGCTAATTTAATAAAAGAGAAACTAACAATCATGACACCTATCATGCATGCAATGCAAACAAAGAAGAAATAATTCAGATTACTTGATCATCTTAGGATGGCGGGTCAAAATGAATAAAAAACTGATGGATTCACATAATTAAGAGATAATGCCTTTCATGAACTATGATATGTATATAATGACATGTGCAGGGTAACCTTAGGATTTCTTTCTCAAATTTCCATTTAAGATCTTGTTAATTGTTTGATCAATTTAGGTTCAAACCCCATCTTCATCCACATTACATAAATAATTAACATGTCTGCTCATATCAAATGACCTTAATATGACTAACCCATACACTTCCTCTAGGTGGTGCAACACAAGAATTTTTCAACTAAGCTATTTTTTTCATTTTCATTGCATGAGCACGAAAACACATGCATATGACAAATTATCCATTAAGCTCCATTATTACACTAGAAAGATTGTGGATCCTAAAAGAAAACTAAACACAAACTAAAGAAAAAAATAAAGATAAAGTTGTTCCAATACCCCCCTAAGCTTGAACTTGACTATGACCTCATAGTCCAAATTCAAACATATAAGTGGAATGAGGGTACCAATTGCTTTGAAGGGTGGTGGTGGTGGATGATTGGTGGCTTTTTGGACCAAGTTATGCTAGCATAGATCCCTCTTGTTGGTGCCACTAATTTGTGTCTTGTTGGCATCAAGATATGACAATATCTCTCCTTCTTTGAGCTTTAAAAATCAGTGCCCACCCACATGTGTGTCAGCGGTAGTGACAACTTTTTTCTTGTAGCTCTTGTCACTTTTGTGTAAAAAGTCAGTACTACCGAATTTGGTCTAGGAATATGTAATTTTTCCTGAGAAAATTTGGTAGTACCGACTTTGATGTTGGTAGTACCGACTTTGATGTCAAAACTGACTTTCTGTAGAAAATTAACTGATAAGGAGTTAGTAGTACCGACTTGGATGTTGGTAGTACCGATTTGACCCTGTCTACACACCAAACAAGAGTATCAATGAACCTTTTTATAGAAACTAAAATCTAACATGAAAAATATGAAATTTAACTGACAAAAACACCTAAAAGAATAGTAAATGATAAAAATAAAACTGGGTTGCCTCCCATAAGCACCCTTGTTAGGCTTGACAAGGTGACTTTCTTCAGCTTGGGTTGTCACAGGATGGTGGTCAAGAATCATCTAGCAGTCTAAACTCCACACTAGCATTAGCTATCTCAAGTGTCAAATACCCTCTCCCAATGGAAGTGATCACATCATCCATAGCATAGAATGACCTTCCTATCAACATCTCAAATCCTCGAATCCCAGGCATGTTCACGACCATAAAATCAACATGAAAGATGAATTTGTCAACTTTGACCAGAACATCCTCGCATATCCTGTATGGCCTCAAAATAGATCCATCTGCCAACTCGATTGTCATAGATGTCCTTGTTGTTTTCTTCAATCCCACCTTTCAAAATGTAGAGAGAGGCATGAGATTTATGCTCGGCCATAATCACATTGTTCTTGTGGAAAATGTTGGTTGCCTAGGAGTAAGGAATGTAGAAACATCCTGGATCTTTCCTCTTAATCAACAATTTTCCATTGATCATTGCATTCATCACTTCATCAACCGGCAAAACATCTATATCTTTTATTTGTCTCTTCTTGTTGATGATATCCTTCAAGAATCTCCTATATGTAGGAATTCTCTCTATCATCTCCACAAGTAGAATGTTGATGTGGAGCTTTAAGAAGATGTCAAGGAATTTCTTGAACTACTTTTCCACCTTTATCGGCTCCAAACTATCGGAGAATGGAACATGTGGCTTTTCTACACATTTGTACGGTGGAATATAGGGCACATTAGGGATCTCCTCCCAAATCTTGCTTCGACACCACCCTCTTGGATAGGATTTTTTGTGTCTCCTATGGATGGACTGATTGGTGGCTGATCATTCTGAATTGTGGGTGTCTCCTTATTGATTGTGGTTGTTCCACTATGGAGTAGAACCTTCACTTTTTCTTATTTCATAGGCACCTTTTCTAAAACTGGAGACGTAGACGTGTCAATGCTAGAACTTTGAAGTTCATAGTTTAGTATTTTACATCCTCCTAGAAATCCATAGGTACATACACCCAGTCTGGCTCTAGATTGTGCTTCTTGGATGAATCCTCATTATGATGTTCTGACTCCCCGACAAGAGAGACAAACTTTGCTTGGTGATGTTGATGAGTTGCATTTGCATTCCTAGGCAATCCTTGTTGAATGGGTTTTTTTAAGGAACCACTTCTGCTTCTAGCTAAGAAATTTGATATTCAATGTTGTAGATTTGTGCACCTTGATTTTGCAGCTCCCTCTGTGTCTGGCCAATAATCGCTTCATTTTGACTCACCAGCTTGTCGAGCATATTTTCAATTTTATCTATCTTTTTGGGCCTCCTATCCAGTTGATATTGCTGACTCACATACATGCAATCCTCCTCTTCACCCCTAGATGGGTTTGCATCCTTCTTACATAGTTTCATGGCTATGTGGTAGAGCTTCTAATTCAATGTTTTGATGAGTTTAGATTCCCCAGCACTTTACTGGTTGTCAGACGTTCTCTTTCTTCACCCCATGACTAGTTCTTAGTCATGTTGTTTAGGATCTCATGATATTTGGACAGATTATTGTTGAGGAAGAAGCATGTCCATGCACTGTCCAGAGTGGTCCTTTCCCTCTGATGCAACCCATAATAGAAGATATTCACCTACCCATAGAGATCAATCTCATGATTAGGGACCTTCCTCAGCATAATTGGAACCTCTCCCAAGCTTCAGAATATAAATCCTCTATGTGTAGCTTGAAGTTGATTATCTTTTTGGTCAACTCGTTTGTCATTTGAGGAGGCTAAATAGCACTCAAAGAAAGCATCAATCATTTGTTCTCATGTTTCTATTGACTTGGGCTTGAGGTTAGCGAACCAAGACTTAGCACCATCTGTCAGTGACATTGGAAAAATCTTCAAGTAGATCACAGTCCTTGACACTCAATCTATCTTCACCATGTCGTAGTTTTCAACAAAATTGCTCATGCGTGTCATTAGGTCTTCAATATTGTAGACATGGAAGGCTTGTTGCTTGACTAATGCCACAAACCCAAGATCAATCTTGTAGCTTCCCACATTTATTGCATTTCTCTTGATTGGACCAAGCTGAGCTATTGAGGATGACACCTTCATCTTCTCCCAGATGGTATGTTCTTCCATTGTGTCACCCATACCTTTTGGCTGTGGATTTGTTGCGGGACCATAATCAGTGGTTCACGTTTGAACCATACACTAGTACCTGAAATTTGTGAATTCAATGTGAGAATGAGATACTAGTGATTGAATCGAAAGATATTTTCAATTAATCTTTGGAGAGAATAAAAAGAAAAATAAAGAGGGTGTCTTAGAGTGACCGATTATAGCACTCATAGTGTAAGGCCCCTAAACTTGTTTAATGTGTTGAATAAGCTTAATTATCATAATTAAATTTTATAACTCTACTATAACCTTTTGATATGCTTTGAAATCATAATACAAGCTTATGTTTCAAATTTGGTCCAATTTGGACACTGTTTGAGCAAGTTATGCAATTTTATGCGCATTTTGGACTTTTCTACAATTTACCCAATTGAGAGGTTTTATTTGAAATTTATCACTTGAATTATGTTTATTTCATATTATCTCAGCATTCTTGAGCTTGTTGAGCCATGGGGCACCTATTTATACATTATTTTGAAGGTGTTTTCCTCAAGGGTAGTTTAGGGTTTACCCCTTCATGGATGAGCTGCTTTTAGTAGCTATCAACTAATGATTTATTTATTTTCTTGGAAATTCAAGAAATGAGGTATAATAATGTCTATATGTATGGTGGGGGAGCTTTTTGTGTGTGTTCTTGTATATTCTTAATAGTTTAAGTCCATGGACACTTGGAAAGATACTAGAAATTCAACTTTTTCTTTTTCTTTATCTTAAAGGTTCATATACTTATCCCTAAGAACCCAAATGAGCCATTTTCACTCCACCACATCCTTCCTTATATGAACCTCATTCTCCCTCTATTCTTCTGTGAATTTCCTATCCAAGAAAGAAGAAAGAGTGGATCTTCTTATAAAACGAATCTAGGGTTGCAATTGACTTTCTTTTAGGGTTTGAAAAGCTTCCTTCTAGTGATATTGACTTAAAAGAGTAAGAATCCCCTTCTTTCCTCCATTTATTTATTTTATATCCTTACTCCTACCTTTATCCATGTCGTAACATTTATGTTCCATGTTATAAATTGCTCTAAAGCTCTAATACCCTACCTTTCTTGCTCCTTATGCTTAGGGTTTGCTCATTTGATGAAGAAAGGTGCTAGATGGACGAGTTCACAGATTATGCTTGGATTTCCTACCCTACTTGCTCATGTTTTCTTCTATTTGGGAGTTTATCTTATAATTAGAGTCAAGTTTTCTAATGTGATCCACGTTTATTTCTTACCATAAGCTTGCTAGCTCATGTTCGTGCTTTTAAATGATGATCCATGCACTAAAAACTATGCTTGACTTGGATTTCGATTTTTATAATGTTCCCTGCTCCAATTTCAGTTCTAGGTGAACCTGTGATCATGTGGAAGTTATTTCTAATGTATAATAAGACTTGGATCAGGTTGGTTTTACAACCTATGGTGCGAAGCACCTATCAACCAATGGTCAATTTTAGGGTTTAAAGTTGATTTCTTCTATAAACCCATGACTCAATGGTGGTACCAGTGCAACAACTGATGGTGTTGTCTTCATGAACTCTGATGGTGGTGACCTAGGGTCTCAACTTACATTCAACCCTTAGGTCATGTGTTGGCCTAATTAGAATCCAAGTGATTAACAACTAAGTACCTAATGATGCTATGAATCAATGGTGATATTAGTTTGATATTTGATGTTGATTAATGAATATAGTGTTGATCTAACAACCTATGGTGACTTAATGGTCTCTAATGATGGTGGACCAGGTCTCCAAAACCTATGGTGAGTTAGTCATATAGTTGTAGCATCAATTAAGCCTTAGTCCAATGGTTTCTTGGGTCACTTGATGCAATGGTCGGACCTATACTGTAATTGATGGTTTTAACATATGAACTTGACCCAATGGTCAAGATCTAATGTTTATTCCTACAATAAAGTGGAATGATGGTTAATGTAATATGTTGGTCCTAATAATGTGATTTAGATGGTTTCCTTTATATGATCATCTTAAGGAGCTTGTTGAAAATGGATGGCTTGTTTTAAATGAATAGTCGATTGTGGGTTTTACCCTACTCTCAACAGAACCCTTACTGTTGTTAATCAAAGGATGTCTAGGGTTAAATGGTGACTTTTATAGATCACAACTCAATAACATCATAGATGATTCATTCAAGGTGTTTACTTATGTAAAAAAACAATGGTCTTACCTTTTAAACATCCAATGGTTCTGGGTGACATAGTTGTATGGTGATTTGGGTTGAAAGATGATGGAACAAATAGAGGGTTACCCTTAATAAGGTAGTCTTACCTATTCATTCATATGAATATAAGGGATAATAACCATATTTTGTTGATATGTAACCCTAATGAGGTATAGCTTGTTATACCTAGCTTTAATATAACTAAATGATGGTAATTGGGATGAATAGTCCCTGAATGACTAATACAATCATGGAGTACATTCTTATTGTTGTTGAAACCCTAGTATTCTATAACTTGATGGTTACACCTTGATTTATGTTTGGATTCATACTTGAGAATAGTATGCAATGTGATGGTGATGGTTCACCCTATGCAGCCATGATCCAATGGAGATGTTGTGAGTTAGGGTTTGGGTATGAGTGCTGATTAGTAACATTAATATACTTTATCTTGTTGAACCTAACTCTAGTACAAATAGATAAAGATGAGTATCCATGTTTAACCTTCTTATATGATGGCATGATAATGAAATAACCTCCTTAATATGATCATAACCTTAATGTGTTAATTGTTGGTTATCATAGCCACATGGTTGATACTTTCTTATACTAAACATGTGCATTATTAATATGGTGAGGGTTATCATATCTAAATTCCATGCATGTTGATGTGATAAAGGAATGTTCATAATGTTAACATAACCCTGCTATGATTGTTTATGAATATCTCCCATCTTATTAATGCAATATTATGTTGATACGGTCTATTATATGTAAGTGATGTTGTTGAGCCTTGCTATAAGACATGGAAAGATAATGATGATCTTGCAGGGAATAGTATGATCGTCTTAATGACCTTTGGGCATGGTTGAACCCTGAATGAGGTGTAATCCTCTTATGTTGATAAGGGTTGATACCATGTGATATTGTGAAAAGGATTTATATCTTGTGATAGTATGATGACTAGTACAGTCTCATGAATGGCAAGTGAATAGTACCATGTGATGATGAGATGAGAAATTGTGTTTTGCATGTTTTATAACTTTTGATGTTGTGATACTTATATGATTGCTAGATGTGAATTAAGGTTTGTATGTCCATTTGTTTGAAACAACCTTAATTCACCCAATTGGCATAACTAATCAAGTGGAACTCTAATCATGTAGTGCCCTGTACCCAAGATCCATCTAAGTGTCAGAACTTGCCAGACGGTGAAATGAGTATTTCGAAGGGAAACTCAGAGTGCATACTGATGAGTATGAGGGGTGATTGTCATCCTAAATTCAAGTGGTTATGGAGGATGACTACGGTCATACCTAGCCCTCAGTTTGAGAACAGTTGCAGTCGTGTCTCGGTGATTATATATGTGATGATATTGGAGAACAACTGTGATTGTACCTTGGATGGTAGGGTATGCGTACCCACCTCTTTTCACTAGTGTCATGACCTGTACCAAGGATGGACCAGACTGTAGCAGCTTGACCTTATGTGTCGCTATGGAGGACTTGTACTGATTGGGGATAGAGAAGATCATAGGATTCCGGCTCTTCATAGATCTTGTATGGCACTGATTGCGACCTAGCGGTGGTCAGTTGGAACTTGAGTGGTATCCTCAAATTCCTTAGGTATTAATAAAAGATATAATACAACCGTGTAGCATATTTGTTTATGTTTATACATGACATTTCACATTGGATGATAACCCTTGTTTGTTATCTTTATGTAAAGATGATGCTTAGTGAAATTAAGAGATAGTAGATAAATTTAGGTTGTAGATATGCTTAAGATTGTAGATGTGTACATATAGTTGCCATGCTTATCTTGATAACTATATTGCTACTGCTGATTATAATCATGATGCTAGCTATCTCATGTTGTTAGTTATTTTTAGCATGCTAGCCATGACTTTGTAACAAGAGATGCATATACTTCTAATCATGCTTATCCTGATAGTTGTGCTTATGTTGTTAGCTCTTCTTATGATGTTGATATGTTCAACCTGTTATACATGCTAATGTTGTTAGCTATTCTTATGTGGCTAGACTTATTCATAATGATAGAGATTCTATGTTACTATACTTGCTCATGATGCTACATATGCATATGCTACTGAATTGCTTATATTGTCAACAAGATAAAGGATAATAGTCTCGATAATGATGATAGTTATTATCTTCTCCTTTATGTATTTTGTTGATCATCAATGTTGTTGAGATTATGTGCTATATCTAATTAAACTGGTTAAACTGTTTAATTACTTAAAAATGTTGGAATCAATAAATGTTGTTGGAGGTTATATCTCTTGATGGGATATGGGTCTCACCCTTGTGGTTTGCCACATTTTTTTAGGTAATCAGAAGTGATGAAAACAAACATGTGGCAACAAAGAGGAGATATAGTAATGAATCTTTGACAAAGTTGATTATATGTCTTGTGTGTCCTAGAGTCGTCCATGTACTCTCAGGTTCGGACAAGAAAAGTTTGCATATGGTGTTTCAAACGAATTGGAATATTGTTAGCATGTTAATGTTTGTTGTGTGGCATATACAAATATTTTTTTCAAGTGTATATATGTTGTAGCTAAGGCAATATAACAATTTGTATCAAATTCTTGGCATAGTATGGATATATGAAAGATGTTGGGCACTTATGCAAATGTTTCTAAATGGGTGTTGACGTTGAAATCGATTTTAATTTACCCATATTTTTTGTATGTGGTTAATTGGTGATTGATTGCATTTTATGTTTTGAGTAATATCATTTAGTGTAATGAGTTCTCACAAGTTGATATTAGAGCTTTAGGTTCATCGAGTCTATAGGGACATTAGGACTTAGGACTAGGGTGATGTCAAAATTAGGAATATGACATAAAAATATGGTGCATACTACCTAATCTCAATATTTGGGTGCCCTGACCAGGTATTCAATTATTGAAGAAAAGGTAAGTATGGAAGTCTTAGATTGTTATCTTTCTGATTACTCTGATCAAATATTCATTTTGAGACAATCTAAAGAGCATAATGAATCAGAAATCATGGTGTGAATATCTCAATCCTACCTTAAACAATATGAGAATTGCATCATTATCTATCAAAACTTGAATGTTTGGTAACTATAAGAGAAAGATTCAAAACCAAGAAATATTAATCTGAATACAAATAAGGAAAAGAGGAGTTCTTGAAGATGTGATTTAAGAAGATAATAAAGTAAAAGACAGATAAGTTTGTTCTTATAAAGTGATTCAAGGTATGAAATCCACATAAGATGGAGAGAACTCCAATGATAAGTATAAAATGAGAAGATAAATGAGAACAATGACAAAATAATAAGGTGGAACCTAAGTTAATCTCAGACCAACCTATGTGTGTAAGAAAGTGTTAATGTAAAATAAGAATGTCATGTGAAAGAAATTAAGGGAGATGATCCATGTCTAATGAAGAAAATGTAGAATATGATGATTTACATGTTGATAAGTGATTGAAAAAAATAATAAAATAAGAAAACATATCCAAATGTGATAAATACTCATAAAGGAAGGTGTAATAGATATGTTAATCATAATGATTCCTATGTTAATGGAAAGGAACCTAAAATGAAAAAGGTAAAATGATACATAAGAAGCTGTAACCTGCATAATGAAAATAGAATTGGTTATCTTTTTGCTAGTGACCCTTGAACAATACTACTATGATGTGGGAAGTGTGTTTCCCTTTGCATCTTTCCTTTCTAAGGCATAGCTTTCAAGTGGATCATTTCCACTTGGTATGTGTGGATTTGTTGTAAACATGAGGGTGGATAGTTATTATAGCATAAGGTTGCTTGGACTATGGTTATAAGATCATAAAGTTTGTGATGGTTTTGTTTTTTAGCCTTCCAATAATTAGGAAGACTCCTCTTATATGTCTTGATATTCGTTATGTTGGCAAATGTGGATGAGATAAAGATGTGACTTCCTTGTAGCACATGAGGTGGATACCAAGGTAATGAATCCTAGTATCCAAGATGTACCAACAATATGAGAAATATGTGAGGTTGGAGATGTTTATGAAATGAACATTCCAAGTATTCCTCTCCCATAGAGAGAGATAGAGAGAGTTGATGATGACCCTCTAGATGTTGTTTGGAAGGGAAAAAAGTGATTCTATAATGTTGTGTATGGTTCAGTGATAGTTGGGTAAGACCACTATCAAGGATAGATGGTTTTTTGGTCAATAGATATGTGATACCGTGTTCCTTTAAGATAAACCTATGATAAAAAATTGATGCATAAGAATTATATTGGATGACATAATTCAAATGAACATGATGAGTTTAGAGTTATGTCCTTTAGACTAACCAATGTACAAATAGAATTTATGAATAGGAGGGACAGAGTGTTCTAGACATGTCATACAAGTTATATCAAGCTTTGAATGATGACATGTCAAAGTATTTCAAATATGGTCAAAAATATGATCAATATTTCTTCAAAAACCTTGGGGTTGCTGAAGCAGCAATATCTATGAGACAAGTTGAACAAGAGTGATATGGGGTTGATTAAATGTCTTTATGGGATCATGATATGTCTTCTAAGTAGGTTGTGTAAATCCTAGTAAGGTGAATATAGTGTTGTTGTTTCACCCCTAACAAGGTTGACTAGGAATGATGTTTCCTTCTATAGAATGACAGGTGCCAGCGTCAGCATTTCTTTTGATGCTGAAAAATAACTTACAAGTGTTCCAGTGTCAGTGTATCTAGAAAAGAAGAAAAAAAGGATGGATACATCACCTTTTTTTATGCTTCAAGGAATTGTATGGGACACATTCCATGATTGGTAAACAGCTAGAGAGTATGACTTTTGAGTAATGTGTTGATAAAATAGATATAATATTAGGATGATAGCTAGATTTTAAAGTTGAAAGGTACTACTAGAGTTGTACATATGACACAACAAGTTTCTACATTCCATATTGAGAATCTCTTCTTAGGTGGGGATTTTTGTGCTGACCCAAGATGAGATATGTATGAATGATATGACATCACCATGATATACAAGTAACCATGTGAAGGTAATAGGATTAGGTGCAAAGAAAGTACCCATCTTTGTTAACCTTGGATTTTAGGGGTGAAATCCCTATTAAGGGTTTATAGTTGTAAGTCCCCCAAACTTGCTTAATGAGTTGAATAAACTTAATTATCATAATTGAATTCTTATAACCCTAATATAACTTTGTGATATGATTTGAAATCATAATACAAGCTTAAGTTTCAAATTTGGTCCAATTTGGACACTGTTTGAGCAAGTTATGCAATTTTATGCACATTTTGGACTTTTATATAATTTACCCAATTGAGAGGTTTTATTTGAAATTTATCACTTGCATTATGTTCCTTGTATATTATATCATCATTCTTGAGCTTTTTGAGCCATGGAGCACCTATTTAAACCTTGGTTTGAAGGTGTTTTCTTTAAGGGTATTTGAGGGTTTACCCCTTCATGGATGAGCTACCTTTAGTAGCTATCAACTAATGATTTATTTGTTTTTCTTGGAAATGCAAGAAACGAGGGATAAGAATGTATTTTTTGATTGTGGGGGAGCTTCTTGTGTGTGTGAGCTTCTATATTGTTAATAGTTTAACGCCATGGATACTTGGAAAGATACTAGAACTTCAACTTTTTCTTTTTCTTTATTTTTAAGTTTCATATAATTATCCCTAAGCACCAAAAAGAGCCATTTTCTCTCCACCACATCCCAACTTCTATGAACCTTGTTCTGTCTCTGTGCTTCTGTGAATTTCCTATCCAAGGAAGAAGAAAGAGGGGATATTCTTAGAAAAAGAATCTAGGGTTGCAATTGACTTCCTTTTAGGGTTTCAAAAACTTCCTTCTAGTGATCTTGACCTAAAAGACTAAGAATCCTCTTCTTTCATCCATTTATTTCTTTGTTGTCCTTCCTCCTTCCTTTCTCCAGGTTAGAAAATTGATGTTACATGGTAGAAATTTCTCTAAAGCTCTAAAACCCTACCTTTCTTGCTCCTTATGCTTAGGGTTTGCTCATTTGATGAAGAAATGTGAGAGATGGACGAGTTCACAGCTTATGCTTGGATTTCCTACCCTACTTGCTCATGTTTTCTTCTGTTTGGGAGTTTATCTTCTAACTAGAGGCAAGTTTTATAACTTGCCCCACGTCTATTGCTTACCATAAGCTTGCTAGCTCATGTTCTTGCTTTTAAAAGATGATCCATGCTCTAAAAAAATATGCTTGACTTGGATTTCAATGTTTATAATGTTCCATGTTCTGATTTCAGTTCTAGATAAACCTGTGATCATGTGTATGTTATTACTAAGATATAATATAACTTGGATCAGGTTGGTTTGACAACCTATTGTGCTAAGAACCTATCAACCAATGGTCAATTTCAGGGTTTAAAGCTGATTTATTCTATAAACCCATGACTCGATGGTGGTACCAGTTCAACAACCGATGGTGTAGTCTTCATGACAACTGATGTTGGTGACCAAGGGTGTCAACTTACGTTCACCCCTTAGTTCAGGTGTTGGCCTAATTAGAACCCTAGCGATTAACAACGAAGTACATTAATGATGCTATCAATCAATGGTGATATTAGTTTGATAATTGATGTTGATTAATGAATATAGTGCTGATCTAACAACCTATGGTGACTTAAGGTCACTAATGATGGTGGATCAGGTCTCAAAAACCTATGTTGGGTTAATCATATAGTTTTAGCATCAATTAAGCCTTAGACCAATGGTTTCTTGGGTCACTTGATGCAATGGTCGGACCTATACTATAATTGATGGTTTTAACATATGAAATTGACCCAATGGTCAAAATCTAATGTTCATTCCTCTAATAAAGTGGAATGATGGCTAATGTAATATGTTGGTCCTAATAATGTGATTTAGATGGTTTCCTTTATATGATCAACTTAAGGACCTTACTTGTTGACAATGGATGGCTTGTTTTAAATGAACAGTCGATTGTGGGTTTTATCCTACTCTCAACAGAACCCTTATTGTTGTTAATCAAAGGATGTCTAGGGTTAAATGGTGACTTTTATAGATCACAACTCAATAACATCATAGATGATTCAATCAAGGTGTTTACTTATGTAAACAACCAATGGTCTTAACTTTTAAACATCTAATGGTTTTGGGTGACATAGTGGTATGGTGATATGGGTTGAAAGATGATGGAACAAATGGAGGGTTACCCTTAATAAGGTAGTCTTACCTATTTATTCATATGAATATAATGGATGATAACCATATTGTGTTGATATGTAACCCTAATGAGGTATAGCTTGTTATAGCTAGATTTAATATAACTAAATGATCGTAATTGGGTATGAAGAGTCCTTGAATGACTAATACAATCATGGAGTACTCACTTATTATTTTTGAAACCCTAGTATGCTATAACCAGATGGTTACACCTTGATTTATGTTTGTATTCATACTTCAGAATAGAATGCAATGTGATGGTGATGCTTCACCCTATGCATCCAAGATCCAATGGGGATGTTCTGAGTTAGGGTTTGGGTATGAGTGCTGATTAGTAACATTAATATACTTTATCTTGTTGAAACTAACTCTAGTGCAAATAGATAAAGATGAGTATCCATGTTTAACCTTCTTATATGATGGTATGATGGTGAAATAACCTCCTTAATATGATCATAACCTTAATGTATTAATTAGTGGTTATCATAGCCACATGGTTGATACTTTCTTATACTAAACTTGTGCATTATGAATATGATTAGGGTTAATCATATCTAAATTTCTTGCATGTTGATGTGATAAAGGAATGTTCTTATTGTTAACATAACCCTGCTATGATTGTTTATGAATATCACCTAGCTTATTAATGCAATATTGTGCTGATACGGCCTATTATATGTAAGTGATGTTGTTGAGCTTTTCTATAATGCATGAAAAGATAATAATGATCTTGTAGGGAATAGTATGATGGTCTTAATGACCTTTGGGTGTGGTTGGGCCCTGAATGAGGGGTAATCCTCTTATGTTGATAAGGGTTGATACCATGTGATATTGTGAAAAGGATATATACCTTGTGATAGCATGATGACTAGTATTGTCTCATGAATGGCAATTGAATAGTACCATGTGATGATGAGATGAGAAATTGTGTTTCACATGTTTTATAACTTTTAAAGTTGTGATACTTATATGCTTGATGATGTTTATTAGCATTTGTATGTCCATTTGTTTGATGCAACCTTAATTCACCCAATTGGCGTAACTAATCAAGTGGAACTTTAATCATGTAGTACCATGTGCCATAGATCTATTTGAGTGTTAGAACTTGCCAGATGGTGAAACGAGTATTCCTAAGGGAAATTTGGATTGCATACTAATGAGTATGTGGGGTGCTTGTCATCCTGAATTCAAGTGTTTAGGGAGGATGATGATGGTCATACCTAGCCCTCAGTTTGACAATGGCTGCGGTGGTGTCTTGGTGATTATATAGGTGATGATATTGGAAGACAACTATAGTTGTACCTCATATGGTAGGGTATGTGTACCCACCTCTTTTCACTAGTGACATGACCTGTACTAAGGATGGACTAGGCTATAGCAGCTTGACCTTATGTGTCATTGTAGTGGACCCATACTGACTGGGGGCAGAGAAGATCCCAGGAGTTCGGCTCTTCCTAGATCATGTATGGCAATGATTGCGACCAAGCAGTGGTCAGTTGGAAGTTGAGTGATATCCTCAAATTCCTTAGGGCTTAATAAAAGATGTAATACAGTCGTGTAGCATATTTGTTTACGGTTATACACGATGTTTCACATTGGATGATAACCCTTATTTGTTATATTTACATAAAGATGATGCTTAGTGCAATTAAGAAATAGTAGATATACTTAGGTTGTGGATATTTTTAAGATTGTAGATGCGTACATACAGGTTCCATGCTTATCTTGATAAGTCTACTTCTACTGCTGATTATAATCATGATGCTAGTTATCTCATGTTGTTAGTTATGTTTAGCATTCTAGTCATACCTTTGTAACTAGAGATGCATATACTTCTAATCATGCTTATCCAGATAGTTGTGCTTATGTTGTTAACTCTTCTTATGATGTTGATATGTTCAACCTATTAGACATGCAAATGTTATTAGCTATGCTTATGTGTCTAGACTTATTCATAATGATATATATTCTATGTTACTAGACTTGCTTATGATGCTACATATGCATATGCTACTTAATTTCTTATATGTCAACAAGATAAAAGGATGATAGTCTCGCTAATGCTAATAGTTATTATCTGCTCCTTTATGTATTTTGTTAATCATCAGTGTTGCTAAGATTATTTGTTATATCTGATTAAACTGCTTAAACTGTTTATACTTAAAAATGTTAGAATCAATAAACTTTGTTAGAGGTTATATCTCTTGCTGGGACATGGGTCTCACCCTTGTGGTTCGCGATATTTTTTTTTAGGTAATCAGAAGTGACAAAAACAAACATGTGGAAGCAAAGAGGAGCTATAGTAATGAATCTTTGAGAAAGTTGATTATATGTCGAGTGTGTCCTAAAGTTGTACTTGTACTCTCAGGTTCGGGCAGGAAAAGTTTGTATACGATGTTTCAAATGAATCAGAATTTTGTCAGCATGTTAATGTTTGTTGTGTGGCATATACAAATATTGTTCTCCTATGTATATATGTTTTAGCTAAGGTGATAGAACAATTTGTATCAAATTTTTGGCATAGTATGGATATAAGAAAGATGTTGGGCTCTTATGCAAATGTTTCTGAGAGGGTGTTGACATTGAAAACAGTTTTAATTTACCCATATTTTTTAATATGTGGTTAATTGGTGATTGATTATGTTTTATGTTTTGAGTAATATCATTTAGTGTAACGGGTTCTCACACATAGCACTTAGTATGATGTCTCCCCAAAAAAGGCACAAAAATCTGGACATGACTAAACTGTATGTGTAACATGCAAGCGTACGCATCGAAGTAATATAGACCAATGAGGCACATATATCAAACATAGGAAAATGTAATTTAAGAAACTATTAACTACTTTCGATCAGCTAGATCGAAGAAAACTTTGATTTCAGAGTTATTAAACTAATTGCAATAAAAGAAAATAATTTACTGGTTTTTTATCACAATGAGAAGGAGTTCCCTAGGACTGTGGTTTCACCATGATTGACAATATAATTTTACCCTAAGATTAATATATGCTCATCCTGATTCTGGACAAAGAGACCAGTTGCTAGAATTACACGTTCTCACAGTGTAATCTACTACCTATCTTAATACCGATTCAACTCTCATATCTATTGTGTTATTAGATAGGAGCTTTAAAAAACTACTATGGGTTATTCCTTTCATGCTAGTAGGCTTTCTTTCAAAAATCAGTATAAAGCATGTGTTACTATGGATTTCCAATCCTTAATCCTCCTCTCAAAGCTATCAAGGATCAAATTAATCACCTATGATGTGCAACATAGATAATTTAACATTATTTCATAGAATCATGCCAAAATATAAGGAGAAAACAACATACTAATTAATGTAAAATATCCATATATAGTGTACAACTGGGCTACTCCTAGGTACTAGAGAACACGTGCATTAACCCCTCATGGTTTTCATAGACAAAAATATACTAGGAAGAAGGAAAATGCGGAGAACATAGAAAAATAGATGAACCCATTGGAGAAACATGACTAGGACGCTCCATGCAGACGAACAGAACCGCCAGCTGTGAATTCTGCCACTGAACGTGCTCAGAACCTCTCAAATATGCAATTCTCCTCCTCTCTCTCCTCTTTCGTGCCTTGGCCATTGGGAAATGAAATAGAAAAAGATAGATAGGTTTGACCACACTTCCTCTAAGTCATAAGAGTGACTTACGATGAGTTAAAAGCTCATCGATTAGATTAAATGATGTATTTAGATCTGTTTAATCCTGACATTTCAGTACTATCGACTAGGTGTCCGTACTTCTGACTCTTTTAATTGTTGCTTCCACCTGGAAAGTTGTGGGTACTACCAAATGTGTGTCTATAGTATCGAGTTCCTTCGATAAATCTTGATCAAAACACGGTGATGTTGTCGGTAGTATCGACATGCAAAGTCGGTACTATCGAGCTTTCTTGATTTCTTTCTTTTCCAAACTGAGCATGTGTCAGTACCACTTGACTCCAAATTCGGTAGTACCAAGCTGTGTATATTCTTGTAAAATCACCTACAATTCACAAAATCCGAACATAAGCTCTGGAAATATACTAAATCATTCGAAAATATTGAAATTACATATATTTGATGCATTTGAGTATCGCAAGCTAATGATAGTAAATCATGTGTAAATTAATATGAAAATGAACAATAAGCACACAAAAATCAATGATAAATAGTTTGTGAAAATGAAAAATATACATCGAATCATAGTTCTCCAAATACACCGGTGTGTACCCACCTATATATGTACCCAACGAACAAAAGGGAAAATGTTGTCAAAATGTTAATGAAATCAAAAATGCATTTTACACTTACATCATAAGTGAGATGAAGTGATCAAGAACAGTTCCAAATTGAGGACTATTCCAAACTTATTCCTAATGAGTAAATCTAAACAACTTTCTATGCCAACAACATGGTTTAGAAATTAGGTTTCAGAATCTAGGGTTTATAAATTAGAGTTTATAGATTAAAGTCTACACATTAGGTTTTAGAAATCATTTTCAATTCTAATTAAATACATACTTACATATATGCATTTTCATCACAATCTCCATAGAATTCATCACAATTTTCAAACTATCCAAATGATTTTTTTATCAATTTCATCACAATTCACTACAACTGAAAGCATAGAAAAAGATTTCTTCATTCAATTCATCCATAGTAGAAATTTCATAAAGCATGTATCTTCTAATCAAATTTGTCATCTATTATATAAAATAGGGTAGCTAATTATCTCCATCTTCCTTCTCCCTCTCATCCTTCCTCCTATCTCCTTGTTCCCCTTCCCCAATACAATTTCTTCTCAATATTGAGAAGAAATGGTACTAGGTTAGGGAAAGGAGGAGAGAGGAGGAAAGAGGAGAGGGGAAATGGAGATGGAGATAACATCGTGGATAGTTAGTAGGCAAGAGGAGAGGAAGAAGGAGTGGATGTACCTATGGAATCGACGGAGGTGAAGGAGGCACTGCGTAGTGGCACCAGAGGAGGATGAGGCAGTGAGCAGTTGTGGCTGGTGGAGGCGGTTGTGGCTAACAGAGGAGCTAGATTTATCAAAGGTTGACGAAGAAGAGGTAGTGGGGCCTATCAAGTAGCAGTAGAGGGGTTAGGGGCATAGGTAGTGCCAACAGTAGAATAAAATCATCATATGTCTAGAGATATTTCACACATGGAGGAGAAAGCAGGGTCTCTCATGGTATTAAGTAAGATATATCTCGTCTCTTATTTTGAAAAACTGACGATGTAACCTATATCGTCAATTAAATTGAAAAAAATACCAACAAAATTTGTTTCCATGTGAACCTATAGCGTCGGTCAACTAAGTCAAAATAGATGACTAATGATGCATCCTAGTGACACCTATGTCATCGATTTAGTTCATGAAAACTGACGAGATAATCCAATTTGGGGGTGAGGAGGTTGCAGGATGTTTGATGTGTACCCCTTTATCATTTGTTAGTGTAGGAAAAACCAACACAATAGCCACTAAGGGTTATGCTATAACTGTGTTGGTTATTGTACCAGACTCTGATGAAATAGAGTTTTTAGAGACAAATGAAATACCTCCCAAAATTTTGCATGAAGTTGTATTTTCAGATGCAGTCTATGTTGTCAATTTTTTTGTGAAATAACCAATGGATAAATAATATGATGCCCATTTTTTTTAGTTACAAATCATGGCGGTGTTCATTATAGAACCGATGGGATATATTATTTCATTGGTTTATCTTGGGAAAAAAACTAATGACATACGTCATAGTTGTAGTAGTGAGATAATCATCTTTCTAGTCTCTAGAGAAATTAATTTGATGAGACTACGAAGTGTTGTTGTGCTCCAAATCCTAAATCTGGATGTGATTCTCTACAGGAACAACAAAGACTTTGCTTAAAATATGAAATAGGTCCAAAGAGGCATATTAATAAGAGAAGAAGAAAATTCCAAAATGGATCCACAAATAATGCATCTATGGATGAGAATGTTTCTGACAAGGAGGGCTTTGGAAGAACATAAGTATATTTCTTGATTTACCCTATTAGTAATATAATCCACTTTGACATAACCTTTTTGTCATTCATATAGAGAAGAACATATGAGAAAATATATTGGTGACACTTTTAAATGTGGAGGGAAAGTGCAAAGACAATGAAGATGTACAAAGATTGATTGATGAAAAAAAGATAAGGAGACACATATGGCTTAAAACTCAACAAGATGGAAGTTTCATTATGCCCCTAGCTCCATACTCCATGTCTACAAACAAAAAGGAACACTTTTATATGTCTCATTCAAGCTTAAAATGCTTGATGGCTATGCGTCAAAATATTCTAGAAGTATTGATGTGAAGAAACAAAAACTACAAAATCTAAAGTGTCATGATCACCACATTCTATTGCAAGATATACTTCATATAGATTTGCAAGCATCTAGAGTAATTCGTGTGTTTAATGTGTTGTGGGATTTGTCATTTTTGTTCAAGTCATTATCCTCTAAATGTATCCATTTGGGAAATCTTGGTGAGTTACAAACATGTATTGCTGAAACACTTTGTCATATAAAAGTGGAATTTATTCCTCCTTTCTTCACTATCATGATCCACCATTTAGTTCATTCGGTTGACCAAGTTGAATATGGTGGACCAATTCAGTATTGATGGATGTATCCCATTGAAAGATTAGATTTATCTATAATAATTTTATACTTTTGTTTTTGTCATGAGATTTTAAAGGAGTGAACCTCTATTTGATAATGTTGATAAATTCTTGAAGGTATTTATATCGATTTAAGGTTTATGTAAGAATTAGAGCCAAACAAGAGGATTCCATTGCAGAGGGATATATTTAGGAGGAGTCAGTTACTTTCTATTCTAGACGCATGGAAGGTAGCGAGAAACTATTTAATAAATATAAATAAATGATGAAAATATTTCCAATAAGGGTATATACTTATTTGACTTTATTGGATGACATCTTAGGGCAACAAAAGTTGTAGGGTTGGATGAAAGAAGCATGGAACAAGCACGTAGATATGTTCTACTCCATTGTGAAGACATTGTGAACAACTTCAAGAGGTAAGATGCATTCTTATTGTGACACTTCATGCATAATATATTTAAATTAATCTAACCCACAAATTTATTGTAGAGAATTCTTATATAAAAAGAGAGAAGAATGTCTTCAAATGAGTAAGAGTGGTTTAAACTATATAAGACAAGTGGATGCTAGAAGATTTTTCTAGATGGTTGAACTCTCAAGTATAAGAAATATGGACATCGACTTCAAGTTTTGTTTGTTAGAGAAAATCAGTGTACCTAATATTAGTTCTACGTTTATAGACACCTAAAATTGATGTGAGTCACAGAGAAGGAGAGTTGCAAAATGGCTCTATCTGATGGATCGAATGCTTATGTGAAGAGGCTCATGAGGTTTATAGTCAATGGATGTAATTTCATACCATGGACCAAGAAACATATAAGAAGACACAAAATTTTGGTATCATGGTTGAAGCTAAAGGGAATTCCTACTATGGCAAACTCAAGGATACTTATGAACTTGATTATTATGGGACCTAAAAAGTAGTATCATTCAAATGTTATTGGGTAGATAAAACTTCATTTAAGGCTTTCAAATATGATGGGAGAAATCGTCCTTGTGTAAATATTTCCATGTTTATCCACACATGAAGAATCTTGAAGGATGATCCATTTATTTTTTCATCTCAAGCTATACAAGTTTTCTATGTAGAGGATAGAATAGAAACTTATTTCTTACATGCAGTGGAGCATAAGAAAATAGATTTGTTTGATGTAGGTGTAGTTCTTGCAATATTTGATGATGACATTGACACATAGTCATATCATAAGGGAAGTTTGATGAAGCATGTTTGTCAATACTACATTATTCTTCACTTTTGTAAACACTTTTTACTAATGATGTGGATCTAGTTGGGTAACATTTTTTGAGTAATGATGCAGATCTAGTTGGGTAAACTTTGGAATGTATCAATATTTTTTAGATTTTCATGTCTTTGCCTCTTTCAATAATTTCAGCGATATTATACATTAATTTATGGTCTCAAAATTTAAACCTAGATTCGTGTGATGTCTTTTTTTGTTCTCATATTATAATTTTAGTGTGTTTTGAGCCTATTTTTAAAACCTTGATTTCCTTTATTTTTTAGTATTTTTGTCTCATGAAGTTCCATTTGTTGTTATGATGGAAAGAGAATGGGTTTAGTAACAAAATGTTTTTATATCTGACCATGTAGTAAGGAATATGATGCTTTGTGAATTATTTTGTTCAAGTGTTTAGTTGGCTTATGATCCAAATATTGTTTTTTTCTGTTATGTCCTATTTTGATCAGTAGAAACAACATTCTTTAACGTCTACTTATATTTACTAGAATAAATTGTTGTATTTTCCTACTTTGCATATATTATTTCATTAACTAGGTAGAAAATGTGGCAAAGAAAACGAACTGTGGCAACTCATAGTTGTCTCAAGCAACATATAGATGACCATAATCAACTGTATCTTGTCATCACAAGGATCCATTAAGTGAAGGAACTTGTATGGATGATATGGAATAGTCCCAACCAATTCCAACAAACTCTCAAGATGTGAAATGGAATGACAACATATCCTTCAATGAAGATGATTTTTTAGAAACAATATGTGATTGTTATGCATATTACTTTGTCCTTGTTTGTTGTATCACCAATTGAAAGTTGATGCATATATTTTTATTGTAAATTTTGATGGAAAGATTGTGAAAAAGAGAGGAAAATTTCCTTTACCTAAATTGTAGGTTATGTAGACATATCTAAAAATTATTGTTAAATTAAATAAATTTAAATAGCCCATTGGAAAGGGAGGACATGACTTAGTCAAGTTTCTTGGTAAGGTGAAAAAATAAGGAGTTTTATGTCCCATTGGTGAAGTTACTTGGTGAAAGGTGAATGATTGCAATAAAATAGAGATTGTAAAGATCACTGGGGCAAGTAAATATCACTCCTATTTATGCATGTAATTTTGTCTTTATTTACATGCTATATAAAATTCTATAATACAAATGTGTAACAACCAAACTATATTTTGTTTTGATGATTCCTTTTTTATGGTGATCTAAGCTAAGTTTCATATCCCTTCCAGCTTGGAGATTGATCAGATGATTCTTTCACATGTGAATGGAAATGTACAACTTAACATAAGATGAAATATCTCTAATTTGATCCCAATACGACTGGATGACAAATTGCAGATAATGTTCCAGATAAATTGGACAAAGAATAGTGGGTGTGCTTAGTGAAATATTGGTTTTCTGACATAGGAAATGTAAGATGGGCTCTTTGACTTAAACTTGTTTATATTTTTGTTTAGTTTATAATCTTATTTCATTAATGAATGTGTTATTGTTTGTATAACCTTTTGAAGATAGGAAAAAGATCACGTTCTTAAAAAGCTCATTTCCATACTATAGGTTCACAGAGTTTTGTGCAAAAGGAGTTAGAATTTATACATGAACATATAAGCATTTGTGTTCTAGAATGAAATTGATTATCTCATCACAGTTCGGCCAAACTTTTTTACATATTTGAATAGTAAAAAACTGAGAATAGAGAATTTCATATCTAGGAAGCATGGAGGATTACTCATTGAAATAGATGGAATCTATATGAAAAATACTATTACACAAGAATTTGTGGTAGTTATGTCAATTCTTATTATTTGGAGTATTTTATGATAAAAAAATATGGGTGACTGGTAAATGTGACAAGAACACTAATAAACATTCTGATGAATTTGACATAGGAAACTATTGAGAAATTGGTATATTAATGTCTCATTGAGCAACCTGAAATGCCTAAAGTGGCAATAGAAGGTGCAATGTTCAAGGAAATGATGTATGATGAGGAAAATTTTAATCATCCCATAGCTGGTTATGGACATGGTGCATTGAGGAATCCACACACTATAGAGAAAGTTGTTTCCATGGAAAGTTCTTATGCAAACCTGCAAGCCCAAATTTTTTGTATGAGCTATTCACTTGCTAGGAATTGCATAGTGATTAATAATCAAGTTGAGAGAGATAAGAACACAAAAGAATGCATAATGAAGAAGTAGCTCAGAATCTTCTATTTGAAAAACTTTATTTTTTATTTTAAAAGAATTTTCCCTTATCACATTTAACTATATTTGTAAGAAGGTTTCTCTATTGGTCTAATTTTACCCTATTGAATTAAGAATTCTTATTTCCGTAATTATGGTTGTGGGAAGGCTTGGGAATGGGGATAAGGCTCACCGTATTTCTTTTTTTTACCTTCAATTCTAGATGAATTGTGAGAATCATAAACTTGAGCTGGAAACTTTATGGGAAATAATTTCAATAGAAAAAGGATAAGTTAGGGGACTCCATGTGTTTTCAACTGTTGATAAATGTAAACTCATTTTGTTCACATCAATATATGTATTTACCTCAGATGTTTACAAAGTTTGTCCTATGTATAACATGGAAACAAAACTATATGTCTTTTTTAACATGATTCCATCCTAGATTCAATGCAATATATAACCTGAGTAATGAATGTGATGTCTAAAACTGAGATATATGTAGATAGTCTTTCTATATAGTCCTAGAACTAGTCAGAATAAGTATAACTTTCCAGTGGTAACATGCAATTTTGTCATGTAATTTTGTAATGGTACTTGTCTGCCAACCTGACATAGATCATGTTCTAATTAGCTATTACCGGATGTTGTAGGTTGCTAGTGAAGATTTTATCTGTGAGGTAAATTATGTCAGAATGCCAAAAGTACTAGACATTCATTTTGAGATCAACTCAATATGATATGATTTCCTTATGTTTTCTAAAGTAGATGATGTCGTGTGTGGCTACTATCCATTTATTATGGGTCTACTTGTTATTAAAAGTAAAACTGCTTTTCCTTTTATTTTTGTTAAATTTTGTTTTCTGATAGTAAAACCTAAGCCAACTAATGACTCATACTATTTATTTTGTTATAGAGATATTGGTGTCTTTGTGTTATTTTTTAATAGGATTATAAATATAGAATGAAATTTTATAGGTTTATGTATATATATGCATATATATATGTTTAGTAAGTATTTGGCAATCATATGCTTTGTTGGATATCTTATCAAGTTTATAGGAGTGTTCGTTGTTGAAATTATTGGCAGTTGTCTTGGGAAATTTACAATAGGTAGAAATAAAGTTCATCAAGGGCTTGAGAAATAGTCCCTGGAGTCTTGATCATTGAGGTACATATTGTTTGGACCACTTTTGAGATAGTAACTCTCAACTATGGGCATATTAGATATTTTGTATTTAGGTTCTCCCCTACTTATGAGTGAATGCTTTTCTACATATCTTGGAACCATGTTAATGCAGTCTAGAATATCAACCTCCATACCCCTAGAGTATGGCTATTCTTATTTTTCTGGTAGATATATATATATATATATATATAATCTATCAAACCTTAAGATGAACCAAAATTTCAATAATGAGGTAGGTTAATATAATATTGTATTACATCTTGTAATTAAGAGTTCTTATCATTTATGATAGATTGTTCATGTTCTTTTCTAAGATCTTGGAGTTGGCTATGTGTCAATGTAGTAGTGTTTAGGTTTTGATGTTCATGTTTTCCTATTTGATTTCATTTTAATTTTTTGAAGCTATCTTTTTTATGGGAGAGTATCAATTTTTCTATATGATTATTACCATATCTATTGCAAATAATATTTTATAGTTATTGTATTTGTCTTTCTTTCTATTGATATAAGATTTTACCATAGAAGAATTGGTTTGAGTATGAACATACATCTTCCCAAGGAGGGAAAATTGAAGAGACACCTTTTGCATGAGCCATTCTTAAATTTCCTTCTCTAAGAAATTTAATATCACTCATGATGTGTGTTAAGAATCATTACCTAGTTGTGTTTCTAGTGTCTTATATTTGAAGAAACAAATCTCTTTTAAATTATTTCTATTTTGGTCAAGTGAATTATGTGCCAACAACTACTTTCATAGTTTATCATTCCATTGTATAAACTTCACTATGATTCTTGTATCAGGTGGTTCAAGAATCCATCAAATGAATCACAAGTTCTTATTTTAAAGGGGGTTGATGGGACACTTTTTGTGATATTAGCAGGTATTACTTGTCTATTCAATGTTTGAAAGTCTCACTAGTTATTGATTATATATTTTGTTTGTGAATGGAATTCTTTCTTCTATGGAACTTCTTTCATACAATATACCTAAATTATTTATTCTTTAATATGCATGTGAAAGGTTTGTTTTACGTGTGTGCAAAACTAGGGTCCAAACTCTTCATAATGTTTGGAATTTCACTTTCATTCTAATGCTTATGAATTTTATGGATATTATGTTGTATTTGGTGTTTTGGTTGTAAATGACTTGAGAAGGAGTTTTTTTGCACATTACGAATTGTATGTTGGCAAGGGTTAACAAGGAGATCTATGAGCTAATTACCAAAGTATAGACTCTGATTTACATTCCCATTGTGGAATATGTAGTTGCTGCCAATAGTTTCGTATCCATTCTTGCACATTATTAACTTTTGCTACTTAGAGGTAGGTGGTGAGAAATGAGCTGATATTACTTCCCCTTGTGGACCAAGGTTTTCAGACATTGTTCTTCTGTATACATTACTAGTAATAAATTTTCACCTTCCAAATTTGTTATATCAAGACATATCTTTCATGTCTAATAGTATTTACTTACATAGATGAATCCATGTGTTGTTGCACATTGTCACATAAGACTTGATGTCAACATCTTTTATTTAATTATTGGACTTATAGTGTTATTTTATGTCCATGTGGTTTGAATCTAGCACTAGTTAGTTTTCCATAGTGAACATGATGGTCCTCAGTTTGTTTTTCTGCATTGTTGTTGGACATATACAGTGCCAACCCACAATACTTTATTTATTTAATGCAAACCACCTTGCAAACAACCCCTTTTATTGCATAAGCCTCTTATATTCTCTTTACTAGTGCTATTCATTCTATGTTCACATAAACACGTTGATTTATTCTCCATGGGTAATTGTATTGTAGGATTGGTTGCTTCATTATGTAGAAACTATCATTCTAGTAGATTTATTTTTTACTTTAAGCATATTTGCATCTTAGAAGAAAATGTGTGATTCAAACATTTTTCATGTAGAATTTGTGTTCTAATCACTACGACTATACACATGCCATTTACCTGATTTGTACACTTCATGGTACCATGAATCTATATCAATTTTTGGGCATCTGTGGTTTCTTCATGTAATCTTAGAACATACACCTTTTGCCCCCTGAGGCATGCCAATGCCATTTCATTGATACTCTACCAACACATGTGCTACACTGGGGAAGGGGGGAAGGTCATGTGATAGAATTAGAGGAAGCATGTCGTGGTGTTGGGCAACATGGAGGTTTTGTTCACTACTTAAGATCATATGGCCTTTGCTTACACTCTATATGTAATGTCTTATTGATTGATTTTCTTACTATTTGCATAGGCATTCCACCTCATTAAATATGGTGACTCGTAAATTCTCTCGATAGATTATAGAAAAAAGATCTTGATAATTCTAGAGAACAATGCACTCAAGCTAATGTGAGAGCTGAAAAAGGTTAAGTCATGTTCAAGATCTCTATAAACACATATTCCTCTTCCCTTCTATATGTGGTGTGATTTAACTCCACCTATATTCATGGTTGTGTTTTATTGGTGGTTGTTTTGCTCTCTATGGATGGTTGTTTTTTGCTTTGTAGATCTTATATTTGTGCTTCTACTCCTTGTGTCATTCTTAGTTTACACTTATTGTTTTAAATTTGGTATGATAAACCTTTCTTGTTGTAGTTGTTCTTGCTAGTCAAATTAGTAAAGAGCTTTTGTGAATTTCTTTGATATGTTTGTAGGTGAACCTATGCCTCTTCTTCTATTGGTTTCTTCATAGATTCAGTTGAATTGTTGTAGAGGTAAGTTAGATTTTTACTTATTCATCTACAACATCTACCTAGATGTATAAAGACCCCAACTGCCACAAATACGTCACTGAGGAGGCCATCATAAACAATGTATGTTCCAGAGATTTGTGTGTCTAATAATCCAATGATTTGCAAGATCGTGTTGTCTGATTTCTATGCTTTTTAACAATTATATTTCTCCAATGAGGAAGGAATGGACAACATCCAAAAATAGGCTAACAATTACGTATGTGCATTTCTACCCGCAACAATTACCACCAAGTCTATTTGACATGTGGTACCGATATTTGTACGAAATTGATTCTAACTAATCCTTAAATTTTTACTACTCATGAGTGTAGTGACACTGCATTACTTATTTGTAGGAGGACTGATCCATCTCTGAGACTGGGCCAACATACACTAAGTACGTCACTAACATGTTGCTACTATTGAGCATCTACAGTAACATGTTTCTCAAGAACCAACATGCCACTGACACATCATTTCTGGTGAGCATCTACTATGAAATGTTGCTCAAGAATCACCACGTCACTGACATTAAGATGTCACTAAGCATCTATGTTTGACATGTTGCTCAAGAACCACCAGAAGGTCTTCTATGTGATGTAGGTCTTAGAGATGCAACACCTAATGGAGTTCACCAACAAGTAGATTGACCACATTGTGGGAGCAACACACTAGGGCTCTCATTCATGGTAGTGTTCAACAATTGTCTCCAACTCGGTCACACCATAGGAGGATTGGATTGTCCCCTCCTTTGAGTAATCAGAGCATGCTTGCTAGCAGTTAAATGCTTCTTATTATTATTATTTTTTACTTAGTGTTCTTTGTTTTCTTCTTTTCACTTCTCAGATTGTGTTTGACATAGTGATGTAAACATACATACATTGTACAGTTTTTTGACAAAAGTATTGAAAAAGAGAAATAAGTGTTTCAAAAACCATATGAAGATTTTCCCAATTGGTACTGCATGTAAGCTAAAACTCTGCTCATTTTTCTACACTTTTCAAACAAAAATATCCACAATCTTTAGAGTAGATACTTATTTTTTAGAATTAAAAAATAAATTTTGAGCTAATTTTTCACATCCATTAGTGTAGAAAACTATTCGCCATAAGGTATGGAAAATTTTTGCACACCAAACCACGTGGATAACTATATCCATACCAGAAGAGATTGAAGAAGTTTCCACCCTAGAAAGCACGGATAGTAATCTACCACACAAAAACGTGTTGAATTTTTCCCCTATGAAAGGCGTGGATAAAAAGTTTACCCAAAAACATGAGGAAATTATCTCACTCCAGAAAGCGCGAATAACTTTTTATTATTTATATTTTCACACTTACACTACACATTCAATTAGCGTAGATAAATCAAGTTTCCAAGCTTTTAGGCATGGATAAACACTATGTACAAGCGTGGAAAAAGATGTCTTTTTGTAGTGTTATATGAAAACATTAATATGTTGGCAAAATAAATACATATATGTTTCTAGTTGACATACGTGGGGACCTATATAAAATTACTATATTCAGATGGTAATCAAGGTCCAAGTTTTAAGAATATAGAATTTGAGTTGTTGAAACATTTTGGAACTATAGAGAATTGTGGGAAAAACAAACGAATTTGTACTTGTGCTGAGAACAATAAAATATTGAGGAGTTCAACATCATGGCACCAAAAGGCCCTACTTGAAATCATGTAACATATTTCCAAACTCATGTGCCTACTTAAATTTGCTTAGAAGGACCCCTCAGTGCTGTTTTGAACATAGATTAGGTATGTAGAACATAGATTAGGTATGTAGCATGGGTTGTTCGGGTGAATATATATATGAAATGTCCTCTGTTTGAAACACGTGAAGGACAACAAACCCATACCATACATCTGATCATGGATGGTACCGATGAACTTAGATGGAATCTAGCATGGGGCACAGAAACAGCGAATTCCCGCTTGTACGTTTCCTTTGTCCAAATTTATAGAATGTAAAACTTGAGATAAATAGCAACAATTTTGTTGAAACTTTAAGAAACGACTGAAAAACGCGGTAAAAATAGACGAACCTGTACTTGTGCTTGAAACAACAAAACACTAAGGAGTTCAACATCATGACACCAAAAGGGCCTATTTAAAATAATATAATCTATTTCCAAACTCAATTACCTACTTAAATAAGAAGAAGAAACTTGAAGTAAAATACCTAGAAGCCTCCCATACATGAGGTATGTAGCAATGGTTGCCGTGGTGAATATGAATATGTACGTGCTCTGTTAAACCCATATCATACATCTGTCCATGGATGGCACCGATGAAGTTAAAAAGGAATCCGGCATTGGGCACAGAAACAGCGAATGCCAGCTTGTACGTTTCCCTTTTCGATTTCAATTAATATCCCTGCCACAACATGTGCAAAAGTTGTACATACCGGTAAAGATGAACCAAGCTGTTAAAGACTGGAATAGTTGTATCACAAATTAATATTGTACAAAATTTGTGAAGATGTCGGTGCCCTGTCGCTGTACTAATATACCGAGAATAAATGTAGCAGTTGGGTTGCAGTCATACAATAGCCAACAAATTGTAAGACCGCATGGGGTCAGATTAGTTTTTCCATATATCGCAGTATACTAGGCCCTCCAACTCCTTAAGGAGTTTATCTAAAAGATTCGCGATATAACTAGGAAGACGTTTCAAATACCACACATGGGTTACTGGACATGCGAGTTTAATGTATCCCATTTGATATCTTCGTATCCGAGAATCAACAAATTCGACCCCACATTGTTCACAAAATTTCGTGTCTTCCCTTTCAGCTCCGATCACTCGATAATTTCCACAAGCACAATCCATTGTTAGGAATAGGTGCTTCATTTTCTTCTTTTTCATAAGGCTGTCCAAATCATTCATAGTGTCTACTGTCTAGTGGCCTTTGTTTATGCAAACAATTTCAATAGAAATAATATTAATCATTCATAGTGTCTACTGTCTAGTGGTCTTTGTTTATGCAAACAATTTCAAGAGAAATAATATCCGAACACTAGTTTGGACGACCAATCAGACGAACTTTCGTCCCGTAGCATTATTTTTCTCAACGCAGACTAGTTAGTGGCGTGCATTGCCCAAAAATGTGACTGTTTTATTACTATTTGTTTGGGCCCCACTAAAAGTTGTTACTTTTTCAATGAAAAGAGAAAAAGAACATAAAGGAGAGAAAGAGAGAGAGAGAGAGTGACAGGGGGTCTGGAAAAGGGGATTGAGTAGAGAGAGTGTTGCAGGATAAAGAAAAAAGAGCAATTTATTTTTGTTAATAATTTTTGAACTGTAATGAATTATTAGATGAAACAAAAACTATTGCGTTTCATACAGAAAACACTTTGAAACAAGACCGATATCAATATATTTTTGATAAAAAATAATTTTACTTCCCTCCTACTCATTGTTTTGTTATTATATTTAAAATCGTAATGATTTTTTATGAAATAAAAACTGTTGTGTTATGTACAAGAAATATTTTAAAACAAGATCAATATCAACATACTTTTGATTAACAAGTAAATGACACTACTTCTCTCATATTTTTCATCTTTTTACTAATTTCTCTCAAACAGTGATGGATTTTTGTATAACTTTTTTTTTACATTATTGACAAAGAATACTTAGAAATATGACCACTGTCAACATCAATTTGATAAAGGAAAATAATGTATGACACTACTTCCCTGTTGTTCTTCAATTTTTTGCTAATATTGCAAGTGTGATTTTTTTATGAAATAAAAATTATTTTGTTATGCACAAAAAATAACTTAAAGCAAGCCAAATGTTGACAAAAAAATGGAGAGAGAAATTTATCACATGGTAAATCATGTTTTATCCCATATTATCTTATCTCATGTGTTATATCTATTACAGGTTTAATTTAAATTTTGAATAATGAGAAAATATGTTATCTCAAGTTAAGACCAATGTCAACATGATTTTGATAAAGAAAAATAATGTATAACATCTTCAAATTTTTGCTAATATTGCAAGTATAATGATTTTTTTATGAACTAAAATTATTTTGTTCTGAACAAAAAATAACTTAGAGAAAGCCAAATGTTGACAAAAAAATAGAGAGAGAAATTTATCGCATGGTATATCATGTTTTATCTCATAATATCTCATGTGTTATGACATATTTTCTCATATTATTACAGATTTTATTTATTTTTTTAATAAAGAGAAATACATTATCTCTAGTTCACTTAGACCTAATCTCCGGTCTAATTGTATGTTACAACCCCGATCCAATTTGACATTAGATAACATGGGATAACATTGAATAACACGGGATAATATTGAATAACACATAATAACATATAATTTCAAACGCGATAACATAGGCTAACATGGGATAACATGATACATTAGAACAATGTTATCCATGTTATGCATGTTATTCCATGTTGTTATAATGTGTTTTCCTAACATGTATCTCATGTTATGCATTTGTCATAACATGTATTTCATGTTATGCATTTGTCATAACATGTGTCCCATATTATCACGTGTGTTATGCATTTGCCATAACATGTATCTAATGTTATCTCATGTTTAATAACATATATCCCATGTTATCTAATGTTCCTTAACATACATCACATGTTATCCCTGGTTTCATAACATATATCCCATGTTATCTAATGTGTCGTCACATAAATCACATGTTATCCCATGTGTTATCCCACGTCATAAAATGTTATCTCATACATTATAATTATTTTGTTAAAATATTCATTATCAAAGTATGCGACATTAATATTATTTTAAAGTATTTTAATCGCTAATCCATCAAATTTTTTTCGCAAAATTTATTATGGTTTGAGAGTTAAAATCAAATTAAGTTTCTCTCTCCTACTTATTGACGTTTTATAATCACATTATCTCTTCTCTTTTTAATTATATATTTTATTTTTTCAAATTTGATCGAACTTGATCTTGTTATAATGTTATTTTTATAAGGAGTGTGTCCGTGTTTATTTTGTTAAAAAATCCTTACCATTTAAATGTTATTAACAAATTTTTTTCTTTTTACTCTCTCTTATAGCCCACTCTCTCTGTCCACTTTCTTCTCTGTACTCTCTATCTCTCTCTCCCTCTCTCGCGTTGGAAGAAACAAGGACATAGTGGGGACCCTCTCTCTCACTCTCCGATGTTGGAAGGAACAAAGGCTTAATGGGGACCCGCACCAGCATTGGATAATGTGATCCATCAACTACCAACAGTATGAATGTCCAGTCGTATGGCAGGAGGTATATAGCAAAGCTCCCATTTCAATAGTCCAAAATATGTTAGGTTCAGATTTTTTCTGTTTTCAAATACTGGTATAGTTTCAAACTGATCCATTATCTTTGTAATTTTATATGATTTTTCACTAGGCACTAGGTAGGCTCAAATTCCATGCAATGTTTTGATCTTTGTCAACATTTTCATACTTATACAACCATATGATAGTTCTTTCATGTTGTACGTTTTAAACAAGTCTTTGGGATATGAAAGTTTTCAAAAGAGAATAGTCAATGGAACAACAACCCAAGTCACCTATACGAATTAAGCTTTTGCCAAGCTCACGTTGGTTATGCGCGGTTTTATGCGTGGCTGAAATCAGCCCGAAACCAATTGTGGTTGGCTGATTTTTTTATAAAACAGACAAATAAATTTGTTTCGCTTATAAATTTTGAACCATAATGAATTATTAAATGAAACAAAAACCATTGGATTCGTTATGAAAAATACAATCCACCAAGACTAATATTGACATATTTTTGAAAAAAAATACAAAAATAATATATATAGGTTAATTGACTCCCAAAAATGTCATTTTTGAATGCTATGGCGCCATTGACATCCAGAAGTATAAACATGATGCCCAAATAAGGTATGGACAACCAAAACAACTATTTAGCCATTTTTTGACACTAATTAGTCCTTTTTCGATGTTATGGCACCCATAAATGGCTATTGACACCTAAAAATGGTTAATTGACGTCCAAAATGACGCATTGACACCCAAAAGTATAAAGATGGCACTCAAATGACGTAATTGACACCCAAAATGGTTAATTGTCACCTAAAAGTTTAAAATGACGCCCAAATAAGATATTTTTGGATGTTATGACGCCCATAAATGATTTTTGACACCCAAAATAGTTTATTGACACCCAAAAGTATAAAGATGACGCCCAAACAAGGTATTGACGTCCAAAATAGTTCATTGACACTCATATGTTTAAAATGGTGCCCAAATAAGGGATTGACAACCAAAACAACATAACGACACCCAAATAGGTCTGTTTGACACATAAGAACCACTTAATGGCGTCCAAAATGGTTCACTGACACCTAGAATTATAACGACGCCGATATGACTATTGACACCCAAAGATGGTTAATTGACATCCAGAATAATCTATTCATATTATTTTTATATTTTTTTTGTTAGAAATATATCAATATTAGTCTTGTTGGAATGCATTTTTCATAATGAATCTAATGATTTTTATTTTGTTAAAAAAAGCATCACTGATCAAAAGTTATAAGCAAAATAAATTTATTTACATATTACATAATATCTAACAACCCATCTAATTAAAACTGACCACGTCATCACCCCGTAATCAGCCTCTCCCCCAACAAACCACTGTCTCCTCACGCGTACGTAGCAAGCCGGAGGGAATCATTTCCGTTTTCAACAAGTGTACAAGATAAGAGACATAAACAAAGACTGTATAATAATTGACCTGAGTAGTTACTTCCCACCTTACGAGTGGTGGCTCACACATATAGTCGACACAGTTGCCCGGTGGCCTGCCAATTCATTGATTACCATCGTTTAGCTGATTTGTCCTCTTCCTCCTCACTCACAGCCTGCAGCAACCTGGTAAGCTCGATCCAGAAATCCAGCTTCTCAGCTAGCTTCCCGAAACAAGGCCTCCATCCTGCTCGATCTGTCCAAAATGGGCAATGTAAGCTCGATCTGTTAGTTAAAATATATTATTTTCTTTTGCGTCTACGCGTTCTTTGAGATCAGCTTTTCCATTGATTCAGATGAAATTTGGAAGACCACCTCATACGCATCATGTTAACTTCGTTTCTGTTGTTTGCAGAAGAAGGTGGTGTTGAAGTTGAGCAGAAGTCACCAACAGAAATGGCAAAGAGCAGCAGCCGTAGCAACACTGGCAAAAGGTATAGTCCAAATCCTGGCGTCGTTATCGAGCAACTTCAATGTATAGGTATTGTCCTATAACTTATCAGATCTGGAATATGTCTCTTATGGTTTTTACATTTCTGGCTGCAGGAACGACGAGTCACTACTTCGATAAGGTGAAGGGCGAGCTGACTGTGGAAGGCGACCAGTTATTAAACGTCCCAAAGTTGATTAAGTTCGTAGAATCCGGCGGCAGCAGGCGTTTCCCTCGCATCATCCGGAGCTTGTTGCGCCCTTTCTACAATCACAAACGCGTTAAAGTGGAGGATGTGCTTTCTGTGGTCACAAAATAAAGGGAACAAACAGGCCGGCGGCGACTAGCCGTGAGCACTACCAGACGATTCGTTCCGCCACCAAAGATTACTTGGTTGCGTTCGTAAGAATGTACCACGCGAGTCCGTTAAGTTGTCTTTAGTTACAGGGTCGTGTCGGTTATTAAGCGGATGTCCACTTTGTTAGTGTTTCTGGAGCAAGAATATACAAACATCAGTAGGGTGGACACTCGCAGTACTGTCTTCAGTTTCACTGTAATTGCATATTTTTCATGTGAATTGTCAAGGGTCCTTTTAGAAACTACTACTGTTCTTGAGTTTTTGCTTGCTGCGTGCTTAATATTGCTGTCTGCTGACTCAGTACAATCTCTCCATCAGTTGAGTCATTCAGTATTAGCGGATCAACAACGCCTCTGTAGCGCTACGATTCATGGTGCCTTAGACATGTGGATGTCTTAAATGGTTGTCGGGATGAATCTAGCAGCAACAATAGCCGAGTCAGTATCTAGATAATAGATTTGAATGTGGCCGTGTGTTCTTATTATATGTGGACTAAAAATGAGGTCAAATTTGGATTTTTTTGGTCTCTGTGCATCCACGAGAAGAAAAATGAAGGAGAAAAGTTACTTATTTGTGTCCTCTATTTTATTTTTGTGCATACATAACAAAAAAAAAATCCCAAATCTGACCACGTTTTTGGTCCTTGTAACTAAACTCTTATCTTGTCAAAAAAATCTCTCACTCTGACAAGATTTGAAGAACTAGTATTGATGCTGTTGATGTGGACGGCGACCCACAATCACTCACAGCGGTCGGTAATGCATTTATTTGCGTCTGGGCTAGCGGATGTTCAGATCTATAACCGGAGCAGCAGTTTTGTTACTGTGCTACGTTTACGGACACGAGGAGTTTACATGTTATTTTTAACTTCCAGCTGTAGGCCAGCTGCAAGAATATTGGATATTCTCACCATCTGCCAAAACAACTTACCGCGTGAACACGAGCCGGTGGGCCAAACATTAGGGGACCTGGTGCTAGTTACCTATCAGTCAAACACATGCCAAGTATCACTGCAGTTACTTGCCGACATTGGTCAAGCACAAGCGGCTGGAGGCATGCATAGCTGTAGATCTTGAGGTTCAAGATAGAGCGCCACGTTAGATTGAGATATAGTTGGCAATTTGTTCCAAGTTGCTCTTGTAAGAACACACTTATGTGAGAATCTTTATTTAACTATTTTTCTAGCTGTTGGAATTACATAGTGTTCACACCCAAGTTCCTTAACGAGGCTTCTTGACGGTTTTGACCACTCATGTTGGCATTTGAACTACTACGTCACTTCGCAAACGTCGAGGTCTGATCCCCTTCAATGATGTAGTAGGCATCCACTTTCTCCATGAAAAATTCTTGGTAGCCCCGGGCGCCATCCACCCGGCTGTCCACTCATAGCACACTAACGATGTGCATGAATGTTTTTTTAATATTTATTAGGAGAGAAGTAAGAAAAAAGAAGAGTTAAAAATTGCATTTTTTATAACTTTTATTTTATAAGGTATTTTTGGACAAAACGAACATCATTAGATTTTTTATGAAAAATATTTTTAACAATACCAATATTAATATATTTTGCCGAAAAAGTATATGAGATAATGTAGTACTCATGTCTTGGGGATACAATACCACATATGTTTTGGGTACTATACATTTACTGTGGGTATAGTACACAAGTATAATATTTGTATTATTTATCAAAACCAAAGTAATATATCGTAAGTATAATATTTGTATTGTTTATCAAAATCAAAGTAAAATATCCCAAAATACGAGTAAAGTACAATTATTATTTATTTACCCAACTATTATTTAGATTTCTTACAAAAAATATTGTCTAACAAGACCAATGCCGATATATTTTGAAGAAAGAATAATTTGAGAAAAATATTCTACTCATGTTTTAGGTACAATTCCAGCTTTGGGGGTACAACACCCGAGTTTCGAGGTACAATACATCAATAAGTAAATTTTTGTACAATAACCTCCAAAATGGAAGTAATACATCTCAATACATAAAATATCTCATTTTTAGGTACAATACCCGTGTTTTGAGGTATAGTATGTCAGGAAGTAAACTTTTATACAATACATCCAAAATGGAAGTAATACATCTCAATATATACAACATCCCATTTTGGAGTATAGTATTCGTGTGTCGAGGTACAATACGTCAGCAAGTAAACTTTCGTACAATAACTGCAAAATGGAAGTAATGCATCTCAATACATACAATATCCTATTTTGAGGTGCAGAACCGGTGTGTTGAGGTATAGTATGTCAGCAAGTAAATTTTTGTACAATACCTACAAAATGGAAGTAATACATCTCAATACATATAATATCTCGTTTTAAGGTACAATACTCATGTTTCGAGATACAATACGTCAACAAGTAAGCTTTCATGCTCTACATGTAGAATGGAACTAATACAACTTAATATATACAATATCTCGTTTTGGAGTATGGTACCTGTGTTTTGAGATACCACACACCAGCAAGTAAACATTCATACAATACTTCCAAAATGGAAGTAATACATCTCAATCATATAATATCTATTTTTGGAGTATTACATCTGTATTTTGAGGTACAATACGTCAGCAAGTAAATTTTTGTACACTACCTCCAAAATAGAAGTAATACATCTCAATACTTAAAGTATCCCAAAATGGGAGTAATGTATCTGAAAGTATACGTAATGTATCCTAAAATATAGAAATATTAGTATTTTATTATATGATACCCTTTTTTTAGATTATTGTACTTTTCATACTTCTCTCATCTATTTTTTGTACTTATCTCATATCAAGTTTTCTCAAAAATATGTCAACATTGGTCTTGTCAGAAAATATTTTTTGTGCCGAATGTATTACTTTTTGTTTCGATCAAAAATACATTATAGATCAAAAGTTATGGATAAAACTCTTTTTTTTCTCTTCTTACTTTTTTACACGCCCCGACCCCATAATTACCACTAATAATGAGATTAGGGTGTGACAATGATGATTACACTTAACATAAATACACCCTTAACTTTTTCTTTTCTTAATAACTTAGAATTAACTTAAAGGAGAATATCATAATTTGGACAATACTGAAATCTTACTTAAACTTGCAGAAGCAAACTTATTGTTTCTAAATCTTGAAAGATACCTCATAGTTTGAACAACATATTACATCTTACTTGCGGAATATAAAGTGAAACAGTTAATTGAAAATGAAACTACATATTACATTTCATTCTCTCTCTCTATCGTACCCATGCACAAGGACCCAGGGGAAAAGAATAAGAGACCTGTAACTAACCACGAACTACCTTCTAAGTACTTGGGTGATACGATCCTTCAGCTTCCTCGTGCTGACACTGACCTAAAAAATGTTTTAGTAGGTTGGTGAGCTACTAGCTCAGTGAATAGAAATTCACCCAACCATCGCAAATAACTCATTTATGTTTATTAATTGGAATAAAATTCAAGAGAATACTATACAGAGCAGATCTAAGCAATATAATTTAAACAACAGGTGATGTCAACATTTCATTAGGATAATAACTGTTGCAAAGCTGTAGATACAATTAATTAACAGAAAATATTAAAATTTCATTTAAAGGACAACTACTACGAAACTAACTGAAATCTTTCTTAACTCTATAACTTATAGAAACTCTGTGGATCTATATGAACATATTTTATCTTATGCCCTGATCGTATGCAGTATACTCTACATATGAAAACTTGTAGCGAACTATGATCCCACTGTACAAGACTTAGTCGACACCCCAAGATAGCTAACTCTGACTGCTGTCCTGGTCTGCTACAGGAAAACTGGCTCTCTGTCCTCGGCACTCCTATGGTACCGTAAACTGGACTCCTCCTCTAGGCTGAGTACACAGGTGGAGGGTCTGAGACGCTCTGTGGGCCTCAATTTGGTACGCTCTGTGGGTACCTCTGGGTTACCACCGGGACGTCTGGTTCATGTTGGGTAACCTATCTTCACTTAGGAGACTTCCTCAAGGGCTTCATCTCCCCGCACGCTCTGTGGGTGCGTTCTGACTCCCATATACTGCACGCTTCCAGGGTTAGGTCGTTTCATCCCTAAGGCCCATACCTCTCATAGAGATTCTACGGTGTCATGGCCCTTAATCTAATATTTTATTATCCTAGAAAAGATCTTACTACATTGCATCTCTCTCATACTTATTCTTGGCTTTAATATCTCTATGGTATCGAGTCTATATATCTACAACTTATAAATACAACATGTATATCATTTCTAACTTGGTAGTGCAATAATCTCAAACACAGTAATTTACTAAGAAATCAACATACTGTACTTGCAAGCAGATTTAAATAAATAGAATACTTGTCAACTTGGCACTTATACACTAAAATCATACAATTGGACCTCTTAATGCCTAATAAGAGTAAATTACTTGACATATGAGAAATCGTCGGTAGCATCTGTAGATTATCTGAAATTCCTTGAAAAATGTGCACATTAACCCTAGTCCTGGTTTGTGCATCACATAACTCAATTAAAGATAAATTTACTTGTCATGGCAAGATTTAATATATAAACATGCACAACAACCCTAATCTTAAATTATGCATCACATAACTTGATTAAGTTATAATTACTCATCATGACACAAATTATTATTATTAATTGAAATGTCAAATGATTTCTTGAGTTGAGCATCTCATAACTCAAATAAGAGTTAAATTATTAACATGGCACGAACTATTATTAATAATCGAGAATTTCTAATAATATCTTCGAGAAACCTGTCAATTGAGTAGATATTAAATCATACACATTAAATATGACCTAAAGCGTGCAACTAGGTTTCCTTTGAATATTTTTCATATCGTCGTCATTTCTTTGTAATCGTGCATCAATTGAATTAATAAAATCGTGCAGCCTGGGTTTATACCCAAACTGTCCAGTTACTGGTCGTGCGCTACTGGTTTCAACATTTTACAGAGTAAATTGGGTTTTGATCAATCATGTAATTTCACTAAATCACATCGCACATATTAGTCAAGTAATTAGCGTCGAGCAAGCGTTAAGAATTTAAACGTGCAAATTAGGAGTCGAGCGGTGCCGGAGCTGCCCGGCACCTGCGTAAACGCTGACATCTGTGAATAACACGGCTTTTAACCAAAATGTATGATTATTAAAGTTAAATCGTGCGAATGGGAGTGAGATTCTACTCATCGCGATTTGAAACATCCTAATTCGACTGGGAACACGTCCAGACGCTTGTTTTCGGGCGTCGGTAGGTCATCTTCAACCTCCAGACAACCCTGATTTCAAACATGCACATCACACAGTCACATGTTGCATAGTCACATGTTTTGAGCATCGCTCGACGTTGCTTTGAACTTGGACCTTAAGGACATGTTCTAAGCTTCGTTCCTCGATGCTTCCTTGCACCCAAGGTGGCTAATCAGCCAAAAATGCAGAAACTACTGCTTGGGCAAGGTGGGGCACCGCCCTACTGATTTGGGGCGTCCATAGAGCGAGGAAGGAGAAAGAGGGGGCAGGTGTTGCGGATTCGTGCTCGAGGCACTAGGCCGAGCTCAAGGTTGCGCTTCTGAGGTGCTGGCCGTGCCCAAGGCGGCTCCTGGCCAGCGTCCTACAGCTGGCCGGCTGCTGCTGGCTGCAGGTACAAGGGCGCCGCCCTAGCTGGTGGTTATGGCTGTAGTTGGGCAAGGTTGGAGGAAGGAAGATGAAAGGGTGAAGGAAGGTGCTGCTAAATCGGAGCCAAGGAACCAAGAATCGCCCCTCATCTCTCCCTCTATGCTGCTCTCTGTCGGACTGGATGGGCGCCGCTGTTCAAGCGGTCATTCTGGTTCGTTTGGGAAGAAGAAGAGATAAGGAAGAAAAGAAAAGGGAAATAAAATGCCAAATAAATTGGAAAAATTGCATATTCAATCCAAAACCTTCAATTCATCATAACTTTCTCTCCGTAAGTCCGAATCGAGTGATTTCATTTGAAACTTTTCAAGCACAAAATCCTCTACCTTCTCAAGGCATGAAAGCATGCTAATTAGACTGTCTCACTTGATCAAAGTGCTAATTGCATCTTGAGCACTTAACTTATCTCAATTAACTTAATGACGTTGTTATCATGATACTTACTAATTAACTTTGGTGTGGGTCATAACAATCTCCCTCCCTTATAAGAATTTCGTCCCGAAATTTCTAAAAGAAAAAAAGAAAACTTGTTACACATCTCTGACTCAAGCTCCCACGTGGCTTCCTCTAGGTTGTGGTTCCTCCACAAAACTTTCACTAATGGTATCTCATTATTTTTGAGCTTCTTGATCCTCTGATCAACTATTTGTATTGGTCCCTCAATATAGCACATATCTGGTCTGAGCTGGGCAGGTTCTGGTTCCATTATCTTCTCTTTACTAGGGTAACACTTCTTCAACATCGATACATAGAACATGTCATATAGATTGGTCATCTCAGATGGAAAATTAAACTTATAGGCTACAGGTTCAATCCATTCAACAACAGGATATGGGCCCATGAACCTAGGAGTCAGTTTGCCTCTCTTGCCAAACCTCAACACTCCTTTCCATGGTGAAACTTTCAGATACACTTTATCACCAACTTCAAACTCAAGATGTCTACGTCTCTTCTCAATGTAACTCTTCTGCCTGTCTTGTGCAACTTTCAACTGTTCTCTGGTCACTTTTATCTTTTCAATAGTCAAATCCACTATCTCTGGTGCAAGAATCTCTTTGTCACCCACCTCGTACCAACATACATGTGATCTACACTTTCTGCCATACAGAGCTTCATACGGGGCCATACCAAGACTGGAATGGTGACTATTGTTGTATGCAAATTCTATAAGGCTCAAGTGTTCTTCCCAGCTTCCACTGAAAAGCAAGACACATGCTCTCAGCATGTCCTGAAGAGTCTAAATGGTCCTCTCTGACTGACCATCCGTCTGCGGGTGAAAAGCTTTACTAAATCTCAACTTTGTGCCCAAAGCACGATGCAATTGATTCCAAAACCTGGATGTGAACTTAGGATCTCTATCTGATATAATTGAAACTGGGATATCATGCAACCTAACTATCTCATCCATGTATATCTTAGCCAACTTCGAGACATCAAAGGTTGACTTAACAGCAAGAAAGTGAGAATAATTATTTAGTCTATCCACAATTACCCATATCGAGTCACAACCTCTAGGTGTCCTGGGCAACCCTACCACAAAATCCATTGTGATATGTTCCCACTTCCACTCTGGTATACGAACAGATTGCAAAGTACCTACAGGTTTCTTATGCTCAGCTTTAACCTGTTGGCACACACTACATCTAGCCACGTACTCAGCTACATCCTTTTTCTTACTTGACCACTAGTACAACTCCTTGGGATTCATGTACATCTTAGTGTTACCTAGATGCATAGCGTACATCGATGAATGCGCTTCCTCAAGAATCTATTCTTTCAAATCACTGTCTCCAAGTACACACAACCTATCATGCTGATACAACTAACCATCATCTAAAAACCTGAACTTGGGTCTCATTCCCTCAGTCATATCCTGCATGATCTGTCGTAGCTCACTGTCACTCTGCTGAAGTTCCTTGATTTCATCATAAAAAATAGGCTTGACTTACATATGTGCAATCAAACCACTCTGCTCTGTCACCCCTAAATTTAAGTTCAACTTCTGCATCTCTACTAGCAGGTCTCTCTTGAAACATGCCATAGAGAATGCATCAGCTGTTGAACTTGACTTTCTGCTAAGGGCATCTGCTACCACATTCACCTTACTAGGATCATAATCTATCGTCACATCATAATACTTGATCAATTCTAACCATCTCTACTATCTAAGATTCAGATCCATCTGGGTGAAAATATATTTCAAACTCTTATGATCCGTAAACAATGGGCATGACTCACCATAAAGATAATGACGCCATGTCTTAAGAGCATGAACTACTACAGCTAACTCCAAATAATGTGTCGGGTAACTCTCCTCATTCTTCTTAAGCTGTCTAGATGCATAAGCTAGTACTTTGCCTTCCTTCACGAACACACAGCCTAAACCTCTCCTTGAAGCATCACAAAACATTGTGTAGCCTTTATCTGCCTTGGGTAGGATCAATACTAGTGTTGTAGTCAACTTCTTCTTCAAAATCTGAAAACTCTTCTCACAGTTGTCTAACCATACAAATGGTGCATTCTTTCTCATTAAGCGTGTCAGAGGTGACGCTACAACACTGAAGTTCTGGATGAACCTCCTATAGTAACCTGCCAATCCTAAGAAGCTTCTGATCTCAGTAGGAGTCTTAGGCAGCTCCCACTGTAGAACATACTCGACTTTCTTAGGGTCAACACTTACTCCATCACCTGAGATGACATGTCCAAGAAAAGACGCCTCAGCTAACTAGAACTTGTGCTTACTGAACTTAGCATATAACTGGTGTCATCTCAACAAATCTAACGCTATCCTCAGATGCTGCTCATGCTGCTCATCATCTATGGAATAGATCAGAATGTCATCTATGAAAACCACTATGAACCGATCCAAGAATTCATCATATCCATGAAAATTGCTGGGGCATTAGTCAGTCCAAATGACATGAGCAAAAACTCATAATGCTCGTATCTTGTTCTGAAAGCTGACTTAGGGATATCTGAAGCTTTTATCCTCAACTGATGATACCCAGATTTCAAGTCTATCTTAGAAAAGATCGTCGCTCCACGCAACTGATCAAACAAATCATCTATCCTTGGTAACAGATACTTATTCTTGATGGCAATCTTATTCAACTATCTGTAGTCTATACTTAACCTCATATTTCTTTTTCACAAACAAGACTGGAGCTCCCCATGGTGAAGAACTAGGTCAAATGAATCCCTTATCCAGTAATTCCTGTAACTGGATCTTGAGTTCCTTCAACTCTACACGTGCCATTCTATAGGTAGGTAGCGCAATAGGTTGAGTACCTGGCAACACCTGGATCTCAAAGTCTATCTCTCTTTCAGGAGGTAGACCTGGTAACTCATTTGGAAAAATGTCTGGGAACTCACAGACCACTGGCACATCACATAGGCTAAATGTGCTCTTCTCTGGTATCTACTACATGTGCCAAAAATGCCTCACAACCTTTCTGCAACATCTTATTAGCTACAACGACTGATATGATACACGTAGTCAAAAAATTTCTTGTCTCCAGTAAAGACACAAGAAAATTCATCATGTTGAAAGACAACCTCCTTTTTTCAACAATCGAGCTAAACTCGATATGTCTCTAGGCATTCCATACCCAAGATAACTTGAAAAGAATTAATATCTAGGGGTATAAGATTAACAGTGATGGTGTAACCACCAAAAGTCAACAAACATCTAGTACAAAACTCTGTCAACACTATCGGTTCACCTAACGGAACCCTCAACAACAACTCAACCGGTAACTCCTGGGTTAATAGGTTAAGCTCACAAGCTAAAGAACGTTGTATAAACGAGTGAGTAGCACCTGGATCTATCAAAACTGTAAGTAAAATGTTGTTAACGAAAATCATCTCTCCTATAATTACTCGAGAAGAAATAATACCTTCTTGTGTTGTCAAAGAGAATAAGCGTCCTGAAGCTCTTCCTCTCCCACGATGTCCTCATTGTCCTTCCCTAGCACTGGGTGTTGCACCACCTCGGGAACCTGAAGCTACAGAGGAACCAGGTCCTCCAGCTGGAGCTTGTCTCGGGACATTCTGATATTGTGACTGAGAACCCTGTGATGCTGACTGCTGTAACTGGGGGCAATTCCTTCTAAAATGTCCAACCTATCCGCAGATATAACAACCCTGAACATCTGCACCCCAACATTGACCAGAGTACGGCTTCCCACAGATATCACACCTCGGTACCTCTTTCCTTGGTGGACCTGTCACTGACACTAAAGATCCTGAAGACCTAGTTGGAGGTGTCCATGTAGACATTGTACTCCATCTTTTGAAATTAGATCTTCCTCCACTTGATGAAAAACTAGATCCTTGTCTATCAAAATAGTCAAGTCCTCATCCTATCTTTAAAAAGACACCAGCACGTCATATATATCCACTACTGCTTTGTCCCCTTCTAATAAAGTCTCCAGATATTTTCTTACTCTCGGACTGCTTATCAGCATTGACTGACTCTTCTACACGTCTCGCTACTTCCACAAAATCCCCAAAATTTTCTCTATCTCTTCGACCAATGTTAGATACCGTGTGTCTAATCTCTAACCTTAATCCTTCTTGAAATCTTCTGCACTTTTCTACATCATTAGGAACAAGTTTCAGACAAAAATTTACCAACCTTGTGAAATGTGCCTCATATTCACCAATTGTCATACTTCCTTGTCTGATATTCTGCAACTGTCTTATTTTCTCACTCAGAAAGGTAGGTGGGTAGTACTTAAGATGGAATTCATCAATGAAATCCCTCCAGGTCAGTACCGTGTTCCTCCTTTTCTTTTTCACTCCACGCCACCAGAGCTCTGCGTCACCTTTAAGCAAATAAACTGCATGATTGATTTGTCTTTCCTCAGACAGCTCCATCAGACAGAACACTTTCTCCAACTGTCTCAACCATTCATCTGCCACTGCAGGCTTCGTAGTTCCATTGAACTCAATACTTCCAAGCTTCTTAACCAGCTTATAGGATCTCATCAGGTCCTTGCTGCTCGAGGTAGAAGCTTGCCTCTCCATATTATACTTTTGCATGGTCTCAAGAAACATCCTATACATCCTTGATGCCTCATCCACATCATATCAACCACCTGGACCCATCACCTGAGGATCAGGTCCAATGTGGCTCTCAGCTTGGTCCTCATGACCACGTACTCTTCCTGCCATTTGTAATAGTTTAATAGAACACTTCCTGTTAGAAAATTACAGATAGAAGGAAAACACCTAAGTCTTAATCCTATTGGTCTCTTATCGTCCCCTGACCTTGACTTAGAGTAACTACGTACTCAAACCTAGGCTCTGATACCAAATCAGTTGACAAGCCCCAACCCCACAATTACCACTAATCATGAGATTAGGGCGTGACAATGATGATTACACTTAACACAAATACACCTTTAACTTTTTCTTTTCTTAATCACTTAGAATTAACTGAAAGGAGAATCTCATAATTTGGACAATACTGAAATCTTACTTAAACTTGTAGAAGTAAACTTATTGTTTCTAAATCTTGAAAGATACCTCAAAGTTTAAACAACATATTACATCTTACTTACGGAATATAAAGTGAAACCGTTATTTGAAAACAAAACTACATTTACATTTCATTCTCTCTCCCTACTGTACCCCATGCCCAAGGACCGAGGGGAAAGGACTAAGAGACCTCTAACTAACTACGAACTACCTTCTAAGTACTTGGGTGATACGATCCTTCAACTTCCGCGTGCTGACACTGACCTGAAAAAATGCTTCAGTAGGTTGGTGAGGTACTAGCTCAGTGAATAGAATTTCACCCAACCATCGCAGATAACTCATTTATGTTTATTAATTGGAATAAAATTCAAGATAATACTATACTGAGGAGATCTAAGCAATATAATTTAAACAACTGGTGATGTCAACATTTCATTAGGATAACAACTGTTGCAAAGCTGTAAATACAATTAATTAACAGAAAATACTAAAATTTCATTTAAAGGACAACTGATGTGAAACTAACTCAAATCTTTCTTAACTCTTTAACTTATAGAAACTCTTTGTACCTATATGAACATATTTTATATTATTCCTTGATCATATGCAGTGTACTCTACATATGAAAACTCGTAGAGAACTACGATCCCACTGTACAAGACTTAGTCGACACATTGGGATAGCTAAGTCTGACTGCTATCCTGATCAGCTACAGGAAAACTGGCTCTCTGGCCTCGACACTCCTATGGTGCCGTAAACTGGACTCCTCCTCTAGGCTGAGTACACAGGAGGATGGTCTCAGATGCTCTGTGGGCCTCAACTTGGTACGCTCTGTGGGTACCTTTGGGTTACCACTGGGACATCCAGTTCATGTTGGGTAACCTATCTTCTCTTAGGAGACTTCCTCAAGGGCTTCATCTCCCCACACACTCTGTGGGTGCGTTCCGACCCCCGTATACTGGATGCTGCTAGGGTTAGTCGTTTCATCCCTAAGGCGCATATTTCTCATAGGGATTCTATGGTGTCAGGGCCCTTAATCTAATATTTTATTATCCTAGAAAATCTCTTACTACATTGCATATCTCTCTTACTTATTCTTGGCTTTGGTATCTCTATGGTACCGAGTCTATTATTCTAAAACTTATAAATACAACATGTATATCATTTCTAACTTGGCAGTGCAATAAGCTCAAATACGACAATTTACTAAGAAATCAACATACTGTACTTGCAGGAAGATTTAAATAAATAGAATACTTGTCAACTTGGCACTTATACACTAAAACCATGTAATTGGACCTCTTAATGCACTGATAAGTGTAAATTACTCGACACATAAGAAATCGTCGGTAGCATCTGTAGATTATCTTAAATTCCTTGAAAAATGTGCACATTAACCCTAGTCCTAGTTTGTGCATCAAATAACTCAATTAAAGATTCATTTACTTGTCATGACAAGATTTAACATATAAACATGCACAACAACCCTAATCTTAAATTATGCATCACATAACTTGATTAAGTTTATAATTACTCATCATGACACGAATTATTAATATTAATTGAAATTTCAAATGATTTCTTGAGTTGAGCATCTCATAACTCAAATAAGAGTGAAATTATTATCATGGCACAAATTGTTATTAATAATCGGGAATTTCTAATAATATCTTCGAGAAGCGTGTCAATTGAGTAGATTTTAAATCATTCACATTAAATATAACCTAAAGCGAGCAACTGGGTTTTCCTTGAATATTTTTCATATCGTCGTCATTTCTTTGTAATCGTAAATCAATTGAATTAATAAAATCGTGCAGCCTGGGTTTATACCCAAACTGTCCATTTACTGGTCGTGCGCTACTAGTTTCAACATTTAACAGAGTAAATTGGGTTTCGATCAATCGTGTGATTTCACTAATTCACATCGCACATATAAGTCAACTAATTAATGTCGAGCAAGCGTTAATAATTTAAACATGCAAATTAGGAGACGAGCGGTGCCGGCGCTGCGTGGCACCTACGTAAATGCTGACATCTGCGAATAACACTGCTTTTAACCGAAATGTCTCATTATTCAAGTTAAATCGTGTGAATGGGAGTGAGATTCTACTCACCGCGATTCAAAACCTCCAAATTCGGCTGGCAACATGTCCATATGCCTATTTCTGGGCGTCGTCAGGTCATCTTCAACCTCCGATTTCAAACGTGCACATCACACAATCCCATGTTTTGAGCGTCGCTCGACGTTGCTTTGAATTTGGACCTCAAGGACGGGTTCTAAGCTTCGTTCCTCGATGATTCTTTGCACCCAAGGTGGCTAATTGGCCAAAAACATAGCAGCTGCTACTTGGGCAAGGTGGGGCACCACCCTACTGATTTGGGGCGTCCATGGAGCGAGGAAGGAGAAAGAGGGGGCAAGTGCTGTGGATTCATGCTCGAGGCACTAGGCCGAGCTCAAGGCGATGCTTCTTAGGTGAGGGCCGCACCCAAGGCGGCTCCTGGTCGGCACCCTATAGCTGGCCGGCTGCTGCTGGCCACAGGTATAGGGGTGCCACCCTAGCTGGTGGTTATGGTTGTGGTTGTGCGAGGTTGGAGGAAGGAAGATGAAAGGGTGAAGGAAGGTGTTGCTGAATCGGAGCCCAGAATCGCCCCTCAACTCTCCCACTCTGCTGCTCTCTGTCGGACTGGATGGGCACCGCTGTTCAATCGGTCGTTCTGGTTTGTTTGGGAAGAAGAAGATATAAGGAAGAAAAGAAAAGGGAAATGAAAATGCCAAACAAATTGGAAAAATTGCATATTCAATCCAAAACCTTCAATTCATCATAACTTTCTCTCCGTAAGTCCGAATCGAGTGATTTATTTTGCAACTTTTCAAGAACGAAATCCTCTACCTTCTCAAGGAATGAAATCATGCTAATTAGACTATCTGACTTGATCAAAGTGCTAATCACATCTTGAGAACTTAACTTATCTCAATTAACTTAATGATGTTGTTATCATGATACTTACTAATTTACTTTGGTGTGGGTCATAACACTTTCCCTGCTACATCAACGATTAACATTTCCCAAGAATTGGGTAAGAGAACAGGGGTGGGAGCGGGTGCCTGTAATGTAACTCTAATTATTACATGGTGGGGCGACAAGAATAAAATATAGTCAGGTCTCCACTATATATCGTCCAGAAAAAATCTTCAGGTGCAATGTCAGCTTCGTATCACAAGATAAAGAATGCTCTGACTTTACCTTCCAAGAGAGAGAGAAAGAGGAAAATGCTCTCTTTTGTAGTGTTTGGCAATACAATTGCGTTCATTGCCGATGGCCCATCACATATGACTCATCGCAATAGTTTCTCGCGGTGAGAAATGAGCAGCCAGTAGAGTTTGCCGAATGTTGTAGACAAAAAACACAATGTGAAAGGGAGCAGTGGGCAACCATGTGTTTGGCAAAGCGATTGACAGTGATTTACCTACTGCCCGTGACTGTCCATACAATCACCACCGCTTTGCCAAACAAAGCATTTATCTAATCTATCAAAGTCAAAGCTATTCCTTTATTTTATTTTATTTTAGGAAGAGTAAATAACTGTAGTTGATCTACAAACTCATTCATGAGGAAGGAAGGCACAATCTTAATTGTGATTACAATCCCTATAAGAAAAAAAATTAAATGTATAAGTTTATAACAAGGAAAAAATACAAAGGGAAAATTTAGGCTTCGTCATCCAAAAAAATTGACAGGTTAATTGTCACCACACTTATTCTAAGGAATTTTTTTAAGATATCATAATTTCTTTTCAAATTACCATAATATCCATATACAATGCAAAACCAATTGATGCCAACTGCATTTTTTTTACTATATAAAAAACATATAGTTTCAAATGCCTCAAAACACATTGAAACCATAGTAATTAATATTAAAAAGACCATCAATTTTGAAGAATGTCAAGTCTGATGAATATTTTCCAATTGAACTGAAAAATACTCCATTGGGCCTCTCTCTTTTCCTTTAGCTCCTCAATCACGCATTTCTAGTTGAATGATGAAGGTCACCTCAACCTTGGTCCAAGCTTGATGATATTATCCTAACTTGTCACGTTGTATAGGTTTCTATGGCACGTCTTTCACCCAAGCATGAGGCCCAAACCTTTTTCCATCTAAATATCAATAACACGTTAAAATGTTAGTCTATCGATGACACTAGGAAAATGCAATGTTGAGTATGTTCTCTATTGACATATCTCAACCTAAGGATGATGTGAAGATTTTATGAGGTCATCGAGACAACTTGAATTTCTCTCTTCTCTAATGTATCCATTTCCTATCTTTTGGTGGCCCATTTCCTCAATTTTATATCAATTCCATAGTTTAAGTGTCGTGATGCACAAACTTGGTCAGATTTATGATTATTTTTCAATATGTGACACTAATTTACATGTTGACCAAAGATCCAAACTATCAATGCATCAACCTATTGTAACTGAATTTGTCCCTTATCAATATGATCTTCTTTGCCTTTAATGGATATCTTATTGTAGAGGATTTAATTATAAATCCAACAAGAAACAAAAATTGTCTCACTCGTGCCATGTTGTGTCCTTACAAATTTGCCTCTTTAATCTTGTTTTCTAGCTCGAGTTAATCTTTTCTAGACTAGGTTTGGGCCTGTGGAGGGCGCATGACTTGATGTGCATGACCCAACCGCCACCCCTTTCTTCTCGAACCCTAATGCACACCCTATCGTAATTGTTGGATCTCGTCATGTGAATCTAATAGATGCGATGAATTTTCCTACCTTGGTTTGTATAATTGTGTGCATGATATTTTAGTAGTAGCCTTCAGACCACCCAATTCCCTCTTGTCTCAATGTCTTTTGACAAATTATCTAGGACTAACTCCTTGTTTCTTATTTTCCTTTCTTTCTCCTTGATTTCACTCTCTCTTGTGACCTGGAGCTCCTTCCCTTTCTTCTTATTCTACCTTATAGATGTGGTTCTTCCTGTCCATGATGACATCGGGGTTTACCCCCTACTGATCCTTACTTGATGGCAAAGGCATGAATGGGCGTGCAGGTGCCCGTCGAAGGTCGATAGAACTCCATGTGGTCCCCATACCTAGCTCCACTGGCCAGCTCCGTCGGCCTGGAGGTTGTCGTGCTACCCCATCCAAGACGCATGAGCACATGGCTGGGGTCGAAAACAAAAACCATACGGTCCGTTGGATCCAAAATGGACCCAAATTGAGCAACCACTATTACAACTTACACAACCCCCTTCCTTTCTATCCTCTTTCAATATTTATGTAAGATACTCAAAGTTGGTAAATTTGCATTCTAAGATATGAATTCAATAATAATGCACTGATATTCACTTTAAGATAATCAAAGTAATTGTAGAATGAATGATGAGTCTATGTTCTATATTAAGTCTTCAATTTAATTACATAATATAATTTTGATTATATGAGTTAATCTAAGGCTTAATTGAGATACTATGATTATCAAAGTCTTAGTTTCATAATTAAGGAGATAAATAAACCTATTGACCATTTGGAAAGCTAAGACATGGGCCATGCATAGAAAAACCCAAATCAAGCCCAGTTGGGTTATTTAGGGCTTACATATGGGTCCATAGAATTCAAATATAGGAAATGAGTATTTCATATTCATGATAAATACTCAAGATAATTCTATGTGATTGACAATTGTAATATGGGATTTTATTACCTAGTTAATTAGTTAAAGAATTAACTACTTATTTCTTAGAACCCAAGTTTTGGCAAACTAATGGACCGATTAATCAATTATCCCTTACCCACTGATAGATATGGGATGTGGGAGATCATACTAAATATTAGGTTTAAGTGGATGAGTGATGTGGCCTATACAAAAACTGAAAAGAAATAGGTTTTTAATTAAAGTTGGTAGAGAAGTTCTAAAGGAAGAAGTCCCACTAGACCTAGAGTATCAGTTTTGAGAAGTGTCACATTGGGAAGGTCCTTTTCCCACACCTAGACTCTACCAATTCCCACACATAACATGATTCCCTAAATACTCTAGTTGTAACATCCCATACTTGGGTTATACTTTAACCCTAGATGTTTTGCTTAATAAATTTAATATATGCTTGCTCTTATCTCTTGAAAAGTAATTAAGGCCCAAGAGGAACTTATGTTTCAATTTTAGTCCTTTTTTAATAATGTTGAAACAATGCTTTGCCTATTTTGGACTGAAGTGCAAATTGTTGGTAAGTATGCCCTGAGAGCCAATCATATGATGATTGATGGGATACATTAAGATTGATTTGATAAACATCAAAGGCAAGCTTCCAATTCTTTCTGGTTTAGTCATATGAGATAGTGATAGAACAGATTGAATGTCTAGAGAATGACAATACTCAATGACGTATGCCTTCAGGTTAAGGACCTGAACGATGAGATCATACGAATGCTAAGAGTTTGTACATTCTTGTTGTGTTTCTAGTCGGATGTCATTGTGGAAGGTAGATAGACAGCAATGACACACAAGACTAGTTTGTGGTGTTGGTTGATGACAGAATCTCATTAGTCATGATATGGAGATATCAAACCAAACACATAGGTACTTGTTAGAGAACAAGTGTACTGGACAGACCCACCGTGAGTTTGACACATGGAGCCATGACATGGTAGTCATAGTCCGTTCTCACAGTGATGGTGGTGAATGTGATTCTTTGACCTAAAATCACTACACTCAACACATGTCGTTGGGTACAATTTGACATCATCAAACGCAGTCCTGAAACATGGGTTGTTATAAAGGTGATGATTGGGTGGCTTTGACACATGGGGCTTTTGAGGGGTGAGTGATAGATATGGGATTTTTCCCTCCTGAGGGAGCTTGATATCCATGGCCACTTGATGAGTAGGATTGAGAAAGGTGTGCACGCATGTGTGAATCAGTATGTTATATTGATGTCATACATATCTCTTCCAATCTACTCTGAGATCAAGAAAGTGAATAAACGTTGACATGATGACTGGTCCATGCCTCGAGTTCATTTAGAATATCAGTGACAAAGGAATTATACATTCACTGTAACACCATACACGGATTGTAGGATTGAAAGTTGTTCTCCAACTTTCTATTTCACTTGGGTAGCAATGATGTGTGACTAGGAACCGCTCATTGCTTGTGAAGTCATAAGTGTTATGGACTTTCACTGCCAACCTGAAAAAGGACCTGCAGGGTCACACACATAGGATTTAACCTAGAAGAGGAGTTTTGTCCACAAACTATGTTTAGATTGATTACTAAAGGAGTTTAGTAGTTCAATTAAACACTCAATTAATTGATAGCTCAAAATCATAGTATTTAAGGTGTTGGATCGATTGATTAGAGTATCGGATTGATTGAAATTGCAATTGACTATTTCTGCACAATCTGCACTCCCAACCGATCGGCTCATGTGATGAACCGATCGACTAAGCTGGGTGAACCGGTCGGTTCAGTTTGTGAACCGATCGGCTCATGCACAAGATGAAATGATCAATTAAAGTGTTGAAACGATCGGTTCAACTAGCGCAACCGAGCGAGTTGGGAAAGTAAGATTGGTGAGAAAATTTCTTTTTGTTTCACTTGCCCAATATGATTAGGAAAAGGATTGGGAATAGGTACCGATTCGAAACAAAAAGATGGAAAGTCAATTTGAGTCAGATCAGGACCGTGAACTGATCGGTTCAGGGTACCAACTGATCAGTTGGGGACCCCAAACGATTGGCTCAGGTCCAGCCGATCGGCTCAAGTGCCCAACCGACCATTTCAAGTGTTGAAATGATCGGTTCAGGTGACGCAGTTGGTTGTTTTTGTGAAAAATTCTCGAACCCTTCTACTCCTGCTTTAGTCCCGCATTGCCCGGGATAGAGAACCCTGACCCATGACCCTCCTATATATATAGAGGTATTGGGGGCTTCTCTGACAACAACTCAGTGCAACCAGTTGCTCTGCAAAGTTGTCGTTCTCTCTGGTTTTGGTAACCGAGAGAGAGCCCGAACAAGTGCTTCCCGCAAAGGGAGGTACAGCAAGGGAAGGACAACTGCAGTTGCAACTGGAGGCAGGAGAGTGTGTGGGTGACTAGTATGCCTGCAGAAGGGTTTGACTCCTTCCACTTCCTTGTGAGACAAGGAGTGTGGAGTTCCAGGTGGTCTGTATGGACTAATACAGAGGCGGGAGGTTTCTGTCGCTTAGGAGGGCAACTGTCAATCCCGACAGTCTCGGTGAGAGGAGGAGTTGTGAGTCCCAGTGCGACCAGGAGCTGCACAGACACCGTCCAAGACTAGAGGCGAAGACCGCACTAGCTGCGAGGTATTGTCACCGAGCAAGCCTCAGGACAAGGTATGATTCCTCAAACCATCCTTCCTATTGTATAGACGTTGACGCATTTCCTCAATTCGGGTAAAGGGGAGGAGAATTTTTTTTTTCCGCTACCTGCTCTACCTTCCCCAAAAACCCAACAGTGGTATCAGAGCCACGTCAACTGCTCTATACTTTAGGATTATTGATATGATCGATTTTGGTTCGTCTCCTTTATTTATTGTATACGATGCGATTAATATTGGCTTATGCATGTCCAATCCTAAATCCACAAATCCCAATATTATATATATGATATGTAATATTAATGCACTCGATACGCGTCGCCCTTAAACGAGTTTTGTGGTGGATGTTTAGCGTGGTTATGGCCAATAAACCCTATCTGTGATTGGTTGTGTGGTTGCTTATATCTCGGTCTACGCACCGATTCCTTCTCTTTTTGCTGATGTAACTCAAAATAATTCGAGATTTCTTTCCTACCTTTGCTCCCCCTGAATGTAACTCGGGGTTTCTCCTTTTAAATGTAAAATAGGATAGATTTTATTTCCTGTTATGTCGAAGAACGGTGGACACCTGACGACAGCTGAGACGATCGGTTCAAGGAGTGAATCGATCGGTTGGCGTTCCAGACGGTCGGTTCAAGGAGTGAACCGATCGGGTTGATGCCCAGTTCGAGGAGCAAGACGAGCGGGTGGCGGCCAAGAGGAGATGCACGACGACCAGGCGAACCGATCAGTTGGAGGAGCCAACCGATCGACTGGTGGCACCCAACCGACCAGTCTGATGGTGAGCCGATCGTTTCATATGATGAATTGATCAAACCCAGAAGACAAAGCACATAGTTCATCTTGTACATGTTGCATCTGATGTAGACCTAGATGTCCGTGATTCCTCTTGGCTTGAGGAATCACATTAGGATGGCCATAATAATCGCTTTTATCGTTTCACATGTTTTCTGTGGGATATAGCATGTATATGATACGTACTATGTATTGTGGTGATTGGATATGTATATGTATATAAACCGAATCCCTCATTAAATATTAAGTTTTAGATGCCTTCCAAACGTGACACACGTGAAAAGCTTGATCTACCAAGTGTGGGCACGCCCTAGCATGGTGCACCGTCTATCTCGTGGAAGCGTGAAGGATGAATGTGTGGGTCTGCCCTAGCAGGGTGCATATTCATCGTGTTTGCTTTGGGTCGGACTTAACAAGGTGATCTAGATGGGATCTAGTACCTTGAGGCATGTAGATGATCATTGCAAGGAGTTGCATATGACATCTTATCAAAAGTTGCATATGATGCAATTGGACAGTGTTGCCTACCTGAGAGATCTAAGTTGTGGGTGACAGCCCTAGCTGGTCCATTACTTAGAGGATTTCAGGATCTTGCCCACTAGAAGGTTGTACGCTGCAATCTTCCAAATTGATGGTGAGGGTTATCAATTTGAATTAAAATAGTGGGAGTGATAATTAATTAAAGGCCTAATTTTATCGTCAAACTTTTCAAATCAATCAAATAAGTAAAAAAAATGAGTTTTGGACTAAAATTGCATATTTTCTTTTTGTAGTTCAAATGGAAACAAACAACAACAACTTTTCTTTGCGATCGGTCCTTGACAAGGACAAGTTGAATGGGACAAAATTCCACGACTGGTTTAGGAAATTGAGAATTGTTCTCACTCAAGAGAGAAAGCTTTATGTCTTGGATACTCCAGTTCCAGAGGAACCTGCTCCTAATGCACCAAAGGCAGAAAGGGATGCTTACAAGAAGCATTCTGATGATGCCATTGATGCAAAGTGCTTGATGTTGTGCTCTATGAACCATGAGTTGCAGAGACAACATGAGAACATGGGTGTTATTGAGATGGTTCAGCATCTCAGAAACATGTATGAAGATCAAGCAAGGCAAGAAAGGTACGATGTCTCAAGGGCACTGTTCAAGTGCGTCATGACAGAAGGAGATCCAGTTGGTCCTAACACACTCAAGATGACTGGGTATGTGGAGAACCTGCAAAGACTGGGATTTACACTGAGCCAAGAGTTGGCTACTGACGTGATACTGCAATCGTTGCTAGAATCCTACAGTCAGTTTGTGATGAACTACAACATGAACAAATTTGATAGGCCACTGTCAGAGTTGTTGTGCATGTTGAGGACAGCCAAGACACAGATGAAGAAGGACAAGCCTAAGACTGTGATGGTGATCACGGGCAAGAAAGGCAAGTCCAAGCGCAAGGGCAAGGGCAAAGCTAAGAAAGGTTCTGATGCTAGCCAGGAGTCCAAGTCGTCTTCAGCTCTCAAGGCCAAGGGAGGAGTGACCAAGAAAGGAAATTGCCACCATTGTCAGAAGCCTGGACATTGGAAAAGGAATTGTCCTCTCTATCTGGAAGAACAAAAGAAGAAGGAGGCAACTGCCGTCTCCACCTAAAGGTGTCAAAGAAAATAAACTTGTAACACTTTTTGAGGTATATGATACCAAGATGTAAAGTGTAAAGAACTCAATAAATGGGGCACGTGTTTCCGCCATAGATAGGAGTACTTTAGTTTATTTTTCAGCCATAAGGCATGTAATAGAGTTATGAACTGCTATTTCATTTTGCCAATAGATAGAAACACTTTATTTTTACATATTGTATGACAATGATGGCAATTAATAAAGTTGATGTTTCATTCTTTAAAAGATATGATCTTTGTGGCAATGTCTTGTGGTATTTGATACACATAAGATAATATGATACCTAAAAGTTATTGATAACTCAAACAATTTAATTAGCATCAGTCATGAGAAATTCATTTCTAGTTTCCATATGATGGATAGATCTAGACTCTTTTGGTTAGAGAACTAGTAAGAGATATGAATATCTTGGACATGATTAATCAATCTTCACTAATGGTAGTGGGAGAATGATTGTCCTATTAGGTATAATACATGTGATGTATTTACATACCTATTGGAATATATTCTAATACTTCAAATGGTGTTTAGAGAAATACCATTATGAATATCTTGAAATGTTCAAGGATATCATAGATGAAGTATGAATTTGGTAAAGTGTTAATTTTTGATGAGATCAATGAATGAAATACTTGGACCAAATGTTTGAGAACCTTGTGAGTAATTATGATAGTGTATCATAGTGACCTCATGATTAAGGCATGGAGATGTCTAAATCAAGAAGGAATCATACTCTAAGGAGTTAGAGAATGATTATCAAATAACTAAATTCTTCTTAAATAAAAGAATACCCCTCACTAATAAAGGAATTTAAGAATCACAAGGGTTGTGAGTTCTTATATCCTTGACAGATACACCTCAATTATCTATGTGATGAGTTGGTCATGTGATGAATCAACTATCTAGATGAATATGAGGAACCGAATTTTGAGTTATGGTTGATGACCATTATATCCTAAATGACTTCCATGTGAACCATAAGGTATGACCTTGATGGTAGCACCCGTTGGATGGAAATCCATAAGTGCAAATAAGTCTTAAGTGTTAAGACACATGGATAATATTTTCATAAGAATGATGCTTGTTGATTGCAACTTAATGACTAAGACATTTGGCATATGGATAATAAAACCGCATTCCTATGAGGAATAAGACAATGATGTGTACGTGACACAACCTACAAGGTTTATGAATCCACGAATGCAAATGAAGTTTATAAGTTACAATGGACTAATCAATGTGATTGATTGAGTACAAGCAACTCAGAATTGTATCTTTACTTTGATGATATAGTCAAAGGGTTTGACTGATATGTCAAAGATAAAGAAGGGATCTGTGATTTAGTGGGAGCATATTCACATTCCACATGTTGATGTGAAATGAAAATGTTCTATAATGGAAATCCAAAGTGGAAATTATCTTTAGGGAAGATGGAGACGTTTCCTATGTGATAGGAATAGAGATCTATGAGATAGTTCTCGAAAACCTCTTGACCTGGAAAAAAGAGAGCATACATTGGCAATCTGTACTGAAAGGTTCAGTATGCACAGATTCAATGGGAGAAAACTTGTCCATGCTTCATGGAGTTAGTATCCCAAGGCCAAGTGTCCAATTCTTATGAAGAATGTGAACACTAAGAATAGATATGGATCTATCATGTATGTGATCATCCCATTACCTTTCATGTATAGACATGGCAAGAATAAAATGCATTCATCATCTTGTATGTAGGACATGACAATATGATGTGCTCATCCTGATAACTCGTATGTGGGACATAATGAGTGGATGTCAGTCTACTTCCAGTAAGTGTTACTGGAATACCATGAGTTCGGTGTAAAGAGTTACATCGATGAGAACTTCCGAAAGGGACATAAAATAATCACAATATATATATATACGATATATAAAAGTGAAAGTTTGTTGATAATTGGAAGTGTTCCAATAAAACCATTTAAAAGGAAATTCCGAGTATCCGTGTGTTAGCGAACATCAGTGGATATACTATATGGATCTGGAAGTTCATGAGATGAACTTATAGATATTCCGATCATTGATGACAAGTATGGAGTCCTTGATCATGCAATGTGGCTAAAGGTTAGCAAAGGAATACTAGATTGCATATTATGGCAAGTCCATCTCATACGTGTGACGTACAACGAAGAGATGTGAGACATGCAATTTATACTAACTTTGGCAAGGTGTTTCCATTACTCACTGTGTAAGCACTAGAGCACAATAACATGTGGGACATGTTTGAAGATCACTATGAATATGATTCAAAGGTGATTGGCTCACAGTGCAAGTGGGAGTCTGTTGGTAAGTATGCCCTGAGAGCCAATAATATGATGATTGATGGGATACATTAAGATGGATTTGATAAACGTCAAAGGCAAGCTTCTGATTCTTTTTGGTTCAGTCATATGAGATAGTGATAGAACAGATTGAATGTCTAGAGAATGACAATACTCAATGACGTATGCCTTCAGTTTAAGGACCTGAACGATGAGATCATATGGATGCTAAGAGTTTGTACATTCTTGTTGTGTCCCTAGTCGGATGTCATTGTGGAAGGTAGATAGACAACAATGACACACAAGACTAGTTTGTGGTGTTGGTTGATGACAAAATCTCATTAGTCATGATATAGAGATATCAAACCAAACACATAGGTACTTGTTAGAGAACAAGTGTACCGGACAGACCCACCGTGAGTTTGACACATGGAACCATGACATGGTAGTCAGAGTTAGTTCTCACAGTGATGGTGGTGAATGTGATTCTTTGACCTGAAATCACTACACTCAACACACGTCGTTGGGTACACTTTGACATCATCAAACGCAGTCCTGAAACATGGGTTGTTATAAAGGTGATGATTGGGTGGCTTTGACACATGGGGCTTTTGAGGGGTGAGTGATAGATATGGGAGTTGTCCCTCCTGAGGGAGCTTGATATCCATGGCCACTTGATGAGTAGGATTGAGAAAGGTGTGCTCACATGTGTGAATCAGTATGTGATATTGATGTCATACATATCTCTTCCAATCTACTCTGAGATCAAGAAAGTGAATGAACGTTGACAGGATGACTGGTCCATGCCTCGAGTTCATTCAGGATATCAGTGACAAAGGAATTATACATTCACTGTAGCACGATACACGGATTGTAGGATTGAAAGTTGTTCTCCAACTTTCTATTTCACTTGGGTAGCAATGATGTGTGACTAGGCACCGCTCATTGCTTGTGAAGTCATAAGTGTTATGGACTTTCACTGCCAATGTGAAAAGGACCTGCAGGGCCACACACATAGGATTTAACCTAGAAGAGGAGTTTTGTCCACAAACTATGTTTAGATTGATTACTAAAGGAGTTTAGTACCTCAATTAAACACTCAATTAATTGATAGCTCAAAATCATAGTATTCAAGGTGTTGGATCGATTGATTAGAGTATCGAATTGATTGAAACTGCAATTGACTATTTCTGCACAATCTGCACTCCCAACCGATCGGCTCATGTGATGAACCGATCGGCTGAGCTGGGTGAACCGGTCAGTTCAGTTTGTGAACCAATCAGCTCATGCACAGGATGAAACGATCAGTTCAAGTGTTGAAATGATCAGTTCAACTGGCGCAACCGAGAGAGTGGGGAAAGTAAGATTGGTGAGAAAATTTCTTTTCATTTCACTTGCCCAATATGATTGGGAAAAGGATTGGGAATAGGTACTGATTCGAAACAAAAAGATGGAAAGTCAATTTGAGTCGGATCAGGACCGTGAACCGATCGGTTCAGGGTAACAACCGATCGGTTGGGGACCCCAAACGATCGGCTCAGGTCCAGCCGATCGGCTCAAGTGCCCAACCGACTGTTTCAAGTGTTGAAACGATCAGTTCAGGTGACGCAGTTGGTCGTTTTTGTGAAAAATTCTCGAACCCTTCTACTCCTGCTTTAGTCCCGCATTGCCCGAGATAGAGAACCCTGACCCATGACCCTCCTATATATATAGGGGTATTGGGGGCTTCTCTGACAACAACTCAGTGCAACCAGTTGCTCTGCAAAGTTGTCGTTCTCTCTGGTTTTGGTAACTGAGAGAGAGCCCGAGCAAGTGCTTCCCGCAAAGGGAGGTGCAGTAAGGGAAGGACAACTGCAGTTGCAAATGGAGGCAGGAGAGTGTGTGGGAGACTAGTACGTCTGCAGAAGGGTTTGACTCCTTCCACTTCCTTGTGAGACAAGGAGTGTGGAGTTCCAGGTGGTCCGTGTGGACTACTACAGAGGCAGGAGGTTTCTGCCGCTCAGGAGGACAACTGTCAATCCCGACAGTCTCGGTGAGAGGAGGAGTTGTGAGTCCCGGTGCGACCAGGAGCTGCACAGACACCGTCTAAGACCGGAGGTGAAGACCGCACTAGCTGTGAGGTATTGTCGCCGAGCAAGCCTCGGGACAAGGTATGATTCCGCAAACCATCCTTCCTATTGTATAGACATTGACGCGTTTCCTCGGTTCGGGTAAAGGGGAGGAGAAAATTTTTATTTCCGCTGCCTGCTCTGCCTTCCCCTAAAACCCAACACAAATTACCCAAGTTTAGGGGTTAACTTGCAAATTGTACATGATAAAATGTTCCTCATATGTTGATGCATCATAAGAATGAAAATGATGTAGAGGTATGGCTTGTGGAAGCCTGCATACCAAGAAAGAGCTTGTTGAGGAATGTTGAGCGATTAAAACTTAGTTTTGGTGTAATGTGCAATTTACCCAAAACCTAGGGTTAAATATGCAAAATGTCACTTCTAGAGAGTCCTTCATGTTTCTTGGAATCATGTATAGAAAATAAAATGAGAGGGGCATCTCATTTCAATCCCTTTTGGAGGAGACAGAATCTTGATATTAAAATAATCAAGATTTAAGCATAATTGAAACCCTAATTCAATTTAATGAAAAAATAAATATATTAATGGAAGTGCCATTCAACCAAAAATGTGATGGTTGAATTTACATAAGTGTGGATGCCTTTGTTCTTTGTAATTGCCACAAAATATCTAAAGTGAGTGGAGAGTCCACTCACATTAGTAAAAGAGAAAGTAATATCCACTAATATTTGGATATTATTATTATAATGGTTAAGGTGCTTAGTTTGTTTTCTTTTAATTCATGGATAATGAAGAGTAATTAGAATGTGGGGATGATGGCTTCACATGCAAGGAAGTAAGGGGATTAAGTGGCACCAATTTTTTTTGGGAGTTGAAGGATTAATATATCACTCTTTCTCATTGAATTTTCCATATAAACACCCCATTTCCAACCCAAATGAAAGGCTTTTTTGACCCTTCATTCTTTCCTTGATTTTTCCAATCACAAAGGAGCTAAGGAGAAATAGTAGGACGTGCTCCAAACTGTAGGTAAGTTCCATAGTATATTTAATTGATTTCATGGTGAAAATCGAAATTCAATGCTTAATTTCTTCTTTTCTCTATCCAATCTTCAACCTTGGTCATTTTTTTCACTCAAAGACTTGAGGACGATCCTTGGGAAGTTGAGGAATCTTCATTCACCATTGAGGATGTGAAGCTTGAAGCTTGGATTCAATTTTGATGGCAGGTTATATAACTTGAACCCTTAAATGTCATTATTGCATTCAATTCTTCATCACTTGTTGATCATTTTGTTCTTCTTGAAATTCCTTTGATCAAGTTGATGAAATTACCATAAGAATGGCAGTATATTTTGAAGGATCGAATCTTGAAGATGATAATGTCATCTTAAGCACACACCTCAATGAATATCTTGGGCAAACAGTTTCACTCTTGAGACTAAACAATCTCAAGATCGTTTGGTGAACAAACGGTCTCAAGACCATTTGAGGTCAAACAACCTCAAGACCGTTTGAGGTTAGGTGATGTCATAAATTGGATGATGATCCAATGGTCTCAATTTGATCTAATTTCAATGATTTCAATGTTGGAGGGTCCATTGATTGCAAACCCTAATTCAATCGGGTTCAAAACCGTAATTGATGGTTCAAACGGTTTCGTCAAACCGTTTGGTAACCAAATGGTTTTCAAAACCATTTGAATAGGTTGATCGAATGGAGGTGTTGACCATTTGGGGTAGGTTGACTGTTTGGGATGGGTTGACCATTTGATGATTGAATGGTTTCCAAACCGTTAGTGGTTGAACGATTTCAAAACTGTTTCATGACCTAGGGTCTAAGACCCTTTGGAGGTCTAAACGGTTTCAAACCGTTTGAAGGATTGGATTAAGACTGTTCGGTGAGAAAATGGTTTCCAAACCGTTTGATATGAAATGATCTTGAAGACCGTTTGAAGATCCAAGTTCAAGATCGTTTAAAGGTCTGAAACTCAAGACCGTTTGAATGTCCAAATGGTTTCAATATCCAATCAATTTCAATATTTGTTGTCCTTATATCAAAGATGGCCGCGCCGGTCGCTCTTGAAGCTAGGGCGATTCTAAAGGTGACTCAGGTGGCGATCACAGAGGCGGCGGTGAATGAATATCCCAATGGTTTATCTGTAGATAGAGATGTGATGTGGAATTCTGTGGTGAATTTAGATCCCAATGGTCAATCTGAAGATGGAGTTGTGATGCGGAATGCAAGAAAAGGGTGTGCTCCAGGCAAAGGGGGGTTATCCGTTTCGGGTGTTCGAGTGGCTGTAGAAGTGAGGACTTGGGTGGAGGTGGCTTCCTGTAATCAAGGCAAAGGTCCCGCTAGTCTGGCTAAGAAGAACATACAAGTGTCAGAAGGAAAGTTGCTCTATTCTAAATCCATTATTGAGAGGAACTTAAGAAAATGGGGGGAAACGGTGGCAGGTTATATAGTCATATTGGATCCTCATTGGCCATCCCTGGTTAAGTATCTTGCTTATATTTGGAATGTTAAAGGTTCATTGGAGATTCATTCAAGGGGGAAAAGGTTCTTCATTTTAATGTTTTCGAAGGAGGAGGATCTTCAGATGGCTGTTGATGGCAGACCGTGGTTCATTGCAGGCAAGCCATTACTGATTAATAAGTGGGAACGAGGGGAACCTATGGAGAAGCTTAAGCTAGCAGAGATTCCTATCTAGGTGAAAATTTATGATTTGCCACTTGAATTGTGGGACGAAGAGATGTTTGAGAACATTGGGTCAAGCCTGAAGAAGTCGATTATAGTTGATAAACTCACGTAAGAGTTTACTAGATTGGAATACGCGAGACTCCAGGTGCTGATCTCGTCATAGGTTTCATTTCCCAAAGAGTTGGATATATAGAGTGATGATGGTCATACATATAAAATCGTGTTTGAGTATGATTGGCTTCCGATGAAATGTTCTGAGTGTGGCATGTTTGGTCATGAATCTAATTTGTGTCTTGTCAAGAAGTCAGGGGGTGTTTGGTCAAAGGAAAATAGAAGAATGGATAGAAAGGTTTGGGTTCCAAAAGCTAAAGCAGTAGAGAGGAATGTGGAGGAGCAGGAAGAAACTATTGGGGAGGTGTTTTGCGATGTTGTGGAGGTTGTTGATGAAATTCTAGTGTTTTAAGAAATTCCCCTGGTAGAGTTAAATTTTGTAGGGACTAAAAAGGTGAAAGATGATGTGAAAGGGATGGTTGTATCCTCGGGTATCATTCCTGTGCCTTCGCCTGAATGGGAAACATATAAAAGGAAATTGAAATCTCCTCCTCCTATTCATACTAAACCTATTTCTTCTGCTAAGCATATCCAGATTTCTCTGAATAGGTTCATGCTGTTGGCAAGTATGAAGGATGGGTCGAGTGGTTCTCAAGTCAATAAGGATGTTGGTGGAAGCTCTTCCTATCCTGTACCAAATGACTAATTTATCTATAGCTTCCTGGAATGTGAGGGGAATCCACAATAAGCTATCTTGCATTAAAAAGAAATAAGGAAGTTGAAGGCAGATATTTTCATCATTCTGGAGTCTAGTGTTGGACAGAATAATGTTGTCGAGACTGTGAATTATTTGTGGCCAGGTGTTAGTTTTCTGGATAACTCTAAGTTCTACTCGTACACTCGGATTATAGTGATGTGGTCTAATCCATTTTTGGTCATCTCTAAAGTAGCTAAAGGTGAACAATTTATTCATTGTGAGGTTAAGGTTGGGGAGATGAAGTTTATGATGTCAGCTGTGTACGAAGCAAATGGTGATGCTGATAGAGCTCAACTCTAGATTTCTCTTAAACAAGTGATTAGTGGTGGTTTACCTTGGTCTCTTCTGGGAGATTTTAATGCATTAAGGCTGATTTCTGAGAAAGTTGGCAAACAACCCCCTTCGCGCAGAAGTATGGAAGAGTTTAATAATTTTTTGGTTGATATTGGACTCCTTGAAGTTTTGTTTAAGGAAAGCATTTTAACTTGGGATAGTAAAAGTATATCGGGGAAGAGCACTTTTTCCAAAATAGATAGATGTTTCTACGATTTATCCTTTATGGACTTGTTTCCGTCTATGTGGGGTGAGCTTATTCCTAATCTCACAAGTGATCACAACCTTTTGAATTTCCATTTGGTTTCTAGTAAGAAAGTCAATGCACCTTTTAGTTTCATTAATGCATGGGTTTCCCAAGCTGGGTTCAAAGAGGTTATAAGCAGAGCTTGGAAGTCTGATGTAGGGAGGGGAGCCCCTATGTTGTTGTTGTATAGGAAGTTAAATCTGGTGGTTGCTGATCTAAAGAAGTGGAACAGAGAGTCGGTTGGGAATTTCTCGTCTGTGGATAAGGGGTTGGAATCTATTGCAATTGATTTACAAAAGTAGGTGGATAAGCATCTAGAGAATAAAGAGCTATAGTTGGATCTTATTGATGCCAGAAAGGCTGCACATGATGCTTTTATTGTGGAGGAGAGATTTGCTAGATAGAAATCTTGTGCCATTTAGCTGAAGGAGGGTAACATAAACACTAAGTTTTTTTATGCTGCCCTACACTCCAGGAGAATTCATAATAACATTTTTATCTTACATAATAATGATGTTGTGCTAAAAAATCATGATGATATTGCCAAACATATTGTAGAATACTATACAGATATGTTTAATTCTACTAATAAGGTCTGGGTCAATTGGAATGATGCCTGGGAAATTCCTATGATTTCAGTGGAACAATATGATGAGTTAAGGAAGATTGTGACTAGAGAGGAGATAGAAAAGGTAGTTAAAAATTATAATGGGGATAAGGCCCCGGGACCTGATGGCTTGTATGCCTATTTCTTTCAGTCTTGTTGGGAGGTGATTGGGGAAGATGTGGTTAAAGCTATCCTGAGCTTCTTTGAAAATGGTAAACTGTTGGGCGAATGTAACAAATTTTTTATTGTCCTTATTCCCAAAGTTTATGGAGCTTCTATTCTTAAGGATTTCAAGCCGATATCCTTATGTAATGTTATGTATAAAAAAATTACCAAAATCTTGGCAAATCGTCTTAGTGATGTTATGCCTCCTCTTATAGATCTGAATTAGGTTGCTTTTATCAAAGGGAGGAATATAGGGGATGTTATTCTTCTTTCTAATGAGTTACTGCGTTCGTTCCCCAAGGATAAAGTTGAGAATCTTTGTGTGAAGGTGGATCTTTCAAAGGCTTATGATACTGTTAGAATAGATTATGTGTTGTTCATTATGAGGAAGATGGGGTTTCTGATGTGCTAGCTGAATTGGATTTCTGTATGCTTTGAGACGGCTTCTTTCCAAGATTTGGTCAATGTCTCTCCTTCCAAATCTTTCCTAGCTAGTAATGGAGTTTGGTAGGGGGACCCCCTAGCCCCTTACCTCTTTGTGTTGGCTATGCAAGGGTTGACCTCACTGTTTAAATGTTATGAGAAGGAAAATCAGATTTCCCCGTTGAAGGCCTCGACAGATTTTGGTGTTTCTCATATCATTTTTGCAGATGATCTCCTTGTCTTTGCCAAGGCTAACTCTTTGAACATGCAGGCTATTGTTGATATTGTTAATCAGTTTGAGGTGATTACAGGGTTGATGCTTAATAAAATGAAAAGTCAGGTGTTTTTTAGTAAAGGAGTGGTTAATACCAAGGAGCTGAGTGAGGTGCTGCAGATTCCCCATGGTATGTTGCTTGTCCGTTATTTGGGTTCGCCTTAGTTTACTGGGAGACTGACAATAATTATGTGTGCTCCAATCTTGGACTAGTTAAGAAAGAAGTTAGATGCATGGAAATGCAATCTGTTGTCTTTTACAGGGAGAGTAGAACTTATCATATCTACCTTGGCTACCTATCATTTGTTTTGGACAACAACTTTTCCCCTCCCAAAAAGTGTTATGCAGGAAATTGAGAAGGTTATGAGGAATTTCTTGTGGAATGATATTGAGAAGAAGAAGCATATACATATTGTATCGTGGAAAACTATTTGTGCTCCAAGGGCTGATGGAGGGCTGGGCATAAGATTGGTTGATGATTCGTCCAGAGTAGGTTTGATTAAAAATATTTGGGATGTTGCTAGCAAGAAGGAATCTTTATGGGTTAAATGGGTCCACGAGAGGTACATTAAGAAAGCCTCATTATGGGCTGTGGAGAGTATTGATAACACTTCATGGCTATGGAAGAGGATGTTGAAGTCTAGTAATTTGCTGCTATCTAATATTGAGTTCTGTTTGGGAGACGGCAGTAAGTTCTTATTGAGGAAGGATTCGTGGATTCCAAATAAGAAAACTCTACTGGAGCTTTGTGATAATCAAGTGATGATTAGATATGTGAAAGGTGATTTATGTAAAGTTGAGTCCTGTTGGTCGGAAGGTAGATGGTGTTTCCCTAACATTCGAGGGAGTGACCAGGTTGTTAGAGTCCTGAATGGAGTTGTTAGTTCTAACTTTGCTGGTAGTGACACAATCAAGTACATGGGAAGCAACAAGTTCAAGTTGAAAAATGATTAGGAAATTGTTAGGAAGAGAAATAACAAAGTTTCTTGGTCAAAATGGATTTGGGGGGAAGAAGTTCCTAGAAATTGGGCGTGTTTCCTTTGGAAAGTGTTCTTGAATCGTCTGCCTACTGTTGATTTCCTGAAGAAAGTTGGTTTTCAGCTGGCCTCTCATTGCAGCCTGTGTCATTGCAGTGAAGAATCTCAAGACCACTTGTTCTTTATGTGTACATTTAGCGTGGAGGTGTGGGAGCGGTACAACAGAAATTATGGATCAAAGCCCTGTCAGTTGAGTGAGCTGGAGAAGTATACTGGTGATATGTAGTTGGCGGCAGTAGCTGTTATGCTTCAGTTGTGGATGGAAAGAAATTTGAGACTGTTTGAAGGACATGATAGATGTGGTGCAACCATATGGAGGAAGAGCTTTATTGATACTAATAGCTTGTGCTCATAAGTTTTCATAGTAAAGGGTTATAGGTTGATTCTGTATACAGGTTTCCCCTTGTTTTCTTCTTCCTGGCTTTGCTGGGGTCTCTTTTCTGTTTCCTTTCTATCCCTTGGTATTCTTCCTTGTGCCTGCTCTGTACAGATATGTTTTTTGTTTGGGGTGCTAATAGAAGAGTAACACGTCGGTTACAGAAAAAAAAAGATTTGTTGTCCTTTCGGTTTCAATGATAATTTTCTCAAACGATCTCTAGGGTTGAGTGCCCAAACAACTTTAAAATAGTTTGGAGAGCAAATGGTCTCAACCCTAGGTGCCCAAATGGTTTCAAAACTGTTTGGAGGGCAATTGACTTCAAAATTGTTTGGAGGTTTAGGAGGTCAAAACTGATTCGAGGTTCAATATATACAAAATCGATTGGAGACTTAAGGTGATGAAAGATCAGTTGATCCCATGATTAATTATGATGATTATCAAAGATAATACAATGTTTAAATTCCTAAAGTACTTAGATGATTGATACCCTTATAGGGGTTAACCTTTGATGCTTATGAAAGTAATATCTCAATACATTATGCTAACCCTTCATTCATGTTGATTCAATCTAATCAAGATTGGAGTAATTAACATCCTAGAGAGGATGAGAGAGAGAAATTCACACATGTATAATAATCATGTAGTAATCAATTGTCAACACACTCAAAAGGAATAGAATATGTAATTAGGGTATGATCCTTGATAAAGAGATCATGAAACCCTAATTGAGGAGGTTGATGAGCCCTAACCCTAATTTAGGGCAATTCTGAGTGAAACCCTAATCTGGGGTGATGGTGTAACCCTAATTTAGGGTAATGATATGAGAAACCCTAATTTAGGGCATTTTAATGATAAACCCTAATTTGATGTGATCAGTATATCCTAACCCTAATTTGTGTAATGGGATATGAGAAACCTTGATTTGATGTGAATAGTAAACCCTAACCTTGTTATAGGCTGAAGGTATGTGAAACCCTAATTTTGGGGTATATAGCATGAAACCCTAATCTTGGGCAATATGATGATAAACCATTACTCTAATTTTGGGTAACGGGATGAGTATCCCTGATTGATATGAAATGGGAAACCCTAAATGAGTGAATAATGATGTTATCCTTATACTGCATGGTGCTGAAATATATAATCGTTATCTTGTGTACTAACCATGCAGGTATCATGAGATGATGAGCATAGCCAGGTATGATCTATGATGTATTATTTATTGAAAATTGTTTATGGGTCTGGTGAGGCATAACATGCTTTGTTGTCTAGTAAGAGGTAACAAGAAATGAAATAGGCTTTGAGAGACATGTGAGATGCTTGTGTAGAAAGTATCATGTTTACCTTGGTCAGATGACTTGAAGGTATTAGTTACCTGATAAGTGGTAACAAGTGTTCTATGTTGAACTGAGAGTTTGAATACGCATTTTCCATAATCATGATGATGAGTTTGTTGAGATATGAGAATACCCATGATGAAATGAGGGATTGAGATCCCAATGCTTTAATAAGTCTTGAAAAGTACTTGATGGTATTGCACATTCTTTGTAGCAAATGCTATAATAATTGATGTTTGGAAACTTGTGTGATGCTAAAAGAATATGGTAATACACTTAATTAATCAAGTGATATCATATAATGTAGTTTCCCTGACCACAGATCCATCAGCGTCAGAAATTGCTGAATGGTGAAACGAGTTTAACTCAGAACACATATTTTTGAATATGTGGGGGTAATTGGGCAATTATATCCTTATGCCCCATAGGAATGGTTGTGGGCTATGTCCTATGCAGGGGATTGGTTACGGACCATACCCCAATTTGAGTATGGCTATGGGCCATGACTCCATGATATGAAATCAGGCATTGGATACGGGCCATAACCCTGAAGAGAGTATATGTTGCAGGCTATAAATCTATAGCAAAGATGCCAATATACCCTGGAAAGCTAATTGTAGCACATATTGTCTCTGCCAAATAATCTCATACTTACCGAGAAGGTTGAGGTCTTGGAGTCTGGCTCTTCCATTGACCTTGTGTGGTGTCGATGCTTTCGTAATCGTGGCTGGTTAGAGTATGAACGGTATACTTCATCTCTTCAGGGCATTAACTCAGAATGATTGTAAAATGTAACCAACTGTGTAGCGTATTTGCTTAAGATTGAAATATAAGAATCATTGGTTCATGTAACCTTGTTTAGCATATCCTAGATGGATAAATGTTATACATGTTCTTCATATTCCTTATTGGATAAATGATATGGTGTTTTATCTATCATATCTGATATGATTTGAATAAGAATATCGCCCTAATCTATTTAGACATTGAATTATCTACTGTTGAATATATATGATTCCTCTGCTCAATTTTTATTCAATTAAACTGCAATAATAATGTTTTTAGCAGAGAGTTATATCTCTCGCTGGGACTGGTTCTCACTCCGTTGGTCACCAACACTTTTTAGGTAGATGCGGAAGAAGAGACCGGAACCCTTTAACAGGGGAAGGACAACAACAACAATAGCAACTGGGACAACAGTGGATTCTCAGGTGGAGACACTACCTATTATGTATTGTATATAGAGTCCTATGTGTCGTATCTGTACTCTTAGGTCCTATGAGTTAATAGTTAGTACTTTTAATGAATCGATATGAGATTTTTGCTTGATGCCTCGAGGTCTTATGTTGCCTGTGCATAGTTTTAACAGGACAATATGACTGTAACTCTCGAGAAGAGATGGTACTGGACATGTACTTATGAACCAGAATGTAAATGAGTTTTCTTGTGTATGGATCTCTTTGAAAAATGGTTTTAATTTTTAGTGATTTTCAGTAATCCACTATTAATGATTGCTCCGCTTAGTTAATAATGATCTGTTAGTAAATGTCATTTTGTGTGTCACACTTAGTGGTATCAGAGATATAGGTTTGCTGAGTCTACAAATACATAGGATTAAGGTTGTTGAGTCTGTTCTAGTGTCTTCCGGTTTATCTGATAGTGACTTCTGCTCATATAGGAGGAGAAGAAGAACTTCAAGATGTCTGGGTCACACGAAGAACATGCTGCTGAGAGTAGTGTTGCTGCACCAGGAGGAGGTGCAAGGGACCAAGCTAGGGAAGAACTGGCACCTGGACATCCCCAGTTTGACCTAGCCATGATAGAGAACCCAACTTTCCATGCTTTGTTTGGGCAGTTAATGGCAACCGTGACACATATGGCGGATAGGATGCCACCATCTGCACCTAGGGCACCGGTCCATAATGAAGTATAGGGAGATGGAAAGACTTTTGAGAGGCTTCACCGGGTAGAATCCATAGAGTATGTTGGTACAGCTGACCCAGCTGATGCTGATCTATGGCTGACTGAGCTGGAAAAGGCCTTCAGGATCCTTAATATGCCTAAAGCTGAGAAGGTCAGACATGCAGTGTACCTTCTGAAAGGAAGTGCTGGCCATTGGTGGATAATAGAAGAGGGCAAGAGACTAGGTGTCGAGGTCGGATGGGAAGAATTTTGATGAGAATTCATCAGTAGATACTTCCCTAACACTTACCTAGATGAGAAGATATCTCAGTTTGAAAGGATAAGACAAGGACAGATGAACATTAGCGAGTATGAGGCTAAGTTCATGGAGCTTTTGCAGTTCTGTCCACACATGACATCTACTGATGAGGAGAGAATTCAGAGTTTTGAGAAGGGGCTGAACGCTAAATTGACCACTACTATGTCTTCTTTGGAGAATAGGGAAAGGTTTGCTACCTTTGTGGAGTCTGTAGACAGATAGAAAGGGATGTGATCGAGAAGTGACAGACCAATGGTAAGAAGGTGTACACTCAGTTCCAAGGATAGAGGTCTGAGGGCTTTAAGAAGCCAAGGTTTTCTACACCAGTAGCACCATTAAGATTCAATACCCAGACACAATGGACTTCGAGTAGGGGTAGGGGCCGTAGTTTTGTTCCAACTAGACCCCCAACATAGCATCAACATCGGTGACTAGACCTCACAGACCCTATCCTGAGACCAGGATCTGTCATCACTGCTGACAAGTAGGACATTTGGCAAGGGATTATCCAATCAGGAACACAATGGTGACTCAACCCCAGAGGCAGAGTCAACAAGGATATCAAAGGAGACAATTTTCTAGTGGTACTCGAGGACGTGGACAAGCATCCCAAGCTGGTTCATCGACACCCAACAACCGTGCACAGGGTCAACAACAAGCAACAGTGAGATTCTATGTAATGAATCAACCCGAAGCAGTAGTCAACCCTCAAGTTGTGACATGTCAGATGGAATTATTTCATTCTGATATGTCTTCATCCTGCTTCGTATCTGTTTTAATTGATTCGAGTGCTATGCATTCTTTCATCACTCGAGAAGTGATTCTTGACTGCAATATGACTGTCAGTCATAGAGTAGAGAGTTTCTTATTGGAAACTCCTTTGCTTAGATCTGTAGTGATGTGGGAGGTGTGTTCTCCCTGCACTCTTTCCTTTTCTGAACATCACATTCAGGTGGATCTTATACCACTTGAGATGCACGAGTTTGATATAATTCTTGGGATGGACACCCTAGAAAAGTTAAGGTTGTCTTGGATTGTAGTTCCAAGCAGGCTATGTTCACAGATGATGGTGACACATGGATCTTTCAGGGAGACAGAAAGATTCTTCCAACCTGTCTTGTGTCAGCTATGGTAGCTGAGAAGCTGATGAGACAAGGATGCTTTGCATTCTTGGCTCATGTGGTAGACACCACAATGGAGAGCCTTAATCTTTCTGATGTTCCAATTGTGAGGGAGTTTGAAGATGTGTTTCCTGAGGAACTTCCAGGTATATCTCCACCTCGAGAGATTGATTTTGAGATTAATCTAATCTCAGTCATGCAACTAATAGCACAAACACCGTATAGAATGGCACCTGTTGAGATGGTAGATCTCAAGAAACAGTTGTAGGAATTACTTGAGAAAGGTTTTATCTGACCGAGTACTTCACCATGGGGTGCTCTGGTTCTCTTTATTAAAAAGAAGGACGGATCTGTGCGGTTATGCATTGATTATAGATAGTTAAATAATGTAACTATAAAGAACAAGTATCATTTGCCAAGGATAGATGACCAATTTGATCAGTTGCGTGGTGCAACTATCTTTTCTAAGATAGATCTAAGGTCAGGATACCATCACTTGCGTATCAAGGAGAGTGACATACCTAAGTCTGCCTTTACGACAAGGTATAGTCACTATGAGTTCATAGTTATGTTGTTTGGACTGACTAATGCACCAACTGTATTCATGGAACTCATGAATAGAATCTTCCGACCTTTTCTTGATCAGTTTATAGTAGTCTTCATAGATGACATCTTGATATACAGTAGAGATGCTCAACAACAGGAGCAACACCTCCGTCAGGCTTTGACTTTGCTAAGAGAGCATAAAATGTATGCTAAGTTTAGCAAGTGTGAGTTCTGGTTAACAGAAGTTTCTTTTTTAGGACATGTAATATCTGCCTCAGGTATCCGTGTTGATCCTATGAAGGTAGAATCTGTTCTACAGTGGGAACAACCAAAGACACCAATGGAGATACGCAGTTTCCTAGGATTGGCAGGCTATTACAGGAGGTTCATTAAGAACTTCAGTTCTATAGCTTTACCCCTAACCAAGTTTACCAGGAAGGAGGTTCCTTTTGTCTGGAATGACAAGTGTCAACATTTTTTCCAGTTATTGAAAGAAAGACTAACAAGTGCACCCGTGCTAGTGTTACCTGAGCAATGAAAGGGGTACATAGTTTTTTGTGATGCATCTAAGAATGGCCTAGGATGTGTGTTGATGTAGGATAAACAAGTGATTTCTTTTGCCTCTCGACAACTTAAGAGACACGAGGAGAATTATCCAACACATGATCTAGAGCTAGCTGTTGTGGTCCATGCTTTGAAGATCTGGAGACATTATCTCTATGGAGAGACATTCTAGATTTTCACAGACCATAATAATCTAAAATATATCTTCTCACAACATGAGTTGAACATGAGACAATGCCGCTGGATGAAGTTAATCAAGGACTATGATTATACAATTGATTATCATCCAGGAAAGTCTAATGTAGTGGTTGATGCACTAAGTAGGAAATCATCATCACCAACCCTAGATAAAGCACAGTTGAACTCCTTAGTGTGCTTTAAAAGAGATATGCTTATCTCCTCAAGGAAACACAATGTACAACTTAAGGTATCATTGTTAGCTGGACTGTAAGCTAAGATGCAAATAAAACCTACTATGAGACAGTAGATTAAAGAAGCACAACAAACTGATACTGTGATTCAACAAATTAGGTCAGAGTACGGTAGTGAGAAACGAGATGGATTTCATGAGTCTGAGGATCAAGTAGTCTGTTACCATGGTAGGATGGTGGTACCTGATGCCAATGATTTAAGGAAGTTGGTTTTGGAGGAAGCTCATTCTTCAATGTATGCCATGCATCCATGGAGCACTAAAATGTATCATAATTTGAAAGATATATATTGGTGGCCAGGATTGAAGAAGGATGTAGCTGAGTTTGTTATGCGGTGTCCATTGTGTCAGCAGGTTAAAGATGAACATCAAAAGCTCGTAGGAATGATGCAACCTTTACCTATACCACAGTGGAAATGGGATCATGTAACTATGGACTTCGTGGTTGGTTTGCTCAAAATAGCCAAAAGTCATGATTCCCGTTGGGTAATAGTTGATAGGTTGACTAAGTCAGCACATTTTCTTCCTGTCAAAATAACCTACACTACTGAGAAGCTTGCACAGATATATATAGATGAGATAGTACATTTACACGGGGTACCAGCTACAATTGTTTTCGATAGAGATCCCCAGTTCACGAGTCATTTTTGGGAGCGACTCCATAAAGCTTTGGGTACGTAGTTAAGGTTTAGTACTGCCTTTCTCCCACAAATAGATGGACAATTAGAGAGGACTATACAAACCTTGGAGGATTTGCTTAGGGCATGTGTCCTTCAATTTTTAGGAAGTTGGGATCTACACCTGAGCTTGATAGAATTTGCTTATAATAAAAGCTCTCAGCACAATATTGACATGTCACCATATGAAGAATTATTTGTTTGACGTTGTAGATCTCTGTTATGTTGGTATGAAATAGGAGAATATCAACTTTTGGGTCCTGAGTTAGTACAACAGACAACTTAGAAGATTAAAGTAATCCAACAATAGTTGAGGGCTACATAGGATAGATAGAAATCTTACACTGATAAACGGCGTAGACCTTTAGAATTCTAGGTTGGAGACAGAGTATATCTCAAAGTCTCACCTTGGTAAGGTGTTCTTAGATTTGGAAAGAAGGGAAAGTTAGCTCCTAGATTTATGGGACTTTATCCAATCATTGAACGGATTGGCGAGGTAACCTATAAGTTGGAGTTGCCACCTCAGCTACACAGATTGCATCCACTATTCCATATATCCATGTTGAGAAATTGTCACCCTGACACGGAGTTAGTCTTGTAACATGTGGAGGTAGAATTAAATGATGATATATCTTATGTTGAAGGACCTGTGTTGATTCTTGATAGAAGAATCAAAAAGTTGAAAAATAAAGACATATGTCTTGTGAAAGTTCTCTAGCTTCATCATGGTGTTGAAGAAGCTACATGGGAGCTAGAGGAAGAAATGAGGAGGAAGTACCTTCTCTTTTCTCTTGATGATTTCGGGGACGAAATCCCTGTTAGGGGTGGATAATTTGTAACATCCCTGACCTGGGTTATGCTTTAACCTTAGATGTTTTGCTTAGTAAAGTTAATTATATGCTTTCTCTTATCTCTTGAAAAGTAATTAATTCCCAAGAGGAACTTATGTTTCAATTTTAGTCCTTTTTCAATAATGTTGAAACAATGCTTTTCCTGTTTTGGACTAAAGTGCAAATTACCCAAGTTGAGGGGTTAAGTTGTAAATTTTACATGATAAAATGTTTCTCAGATGTTGAAGCATCATAAGAATGAAAATTATGCAGAGGTATGACTTGTGAAAGCCTGAGTACCAAGAAAGATCTTGCTGAGCAATGTTGAGCAAATAAAACCTAGTTTTGGTATAATGTGCAATTTACCCAAAACCTAGGGTTCAATATGCAAAATGTCACTTCTAGAGAGTCCCTCATGTTTCTTGACATCATGTAGAGAAAAGAAAATGAGATGGGCCTCTCATTTGAATCCCTTTTGGAGGAGAGAGAATCTTGATATTAAAATAATCAAGATTTAAGCATAATTGAAACCCTAATTCAATTTAATGCAAAAATAAATATATTAATGGAAGTTCCCTTAAAAAAAGTGATGGTTGAATTTACATAAGTCTGGACGTGTTTTTGCTTTGAAATGGCCACAAAATATCTAAAGTGAGTGGAGAGTCCACTCACATTAGTAAAAGAGAAAGTAATATCCACTAATTTTTGGATATTATTATTATAATGGTTTGCTTAGTTCGTTTTCTTTTAATTCATGGATAATGAAGAGGAATTAGAATTTGGGGATTATGGCTTCACATGCAAGGAAGTAAGAGGGTTAAGTGGCACCAATTTTATTTGGGAGTTGAAGGATTAATATATCACTTTCTGTCTCATTGAATTTTCCTTATAAACACCCCATTTCCAACCCAAATGAAAGGCTTTTTCGACCCTTATTTCTTTACTTTCTTTGTCCAAACACAAAGGAGATAAGGAGCAACAAGAGGACGTGCTCCAACCTATAGGTAAGATCCATAGTCATCTTCAACCTTGATTTCATGGTGAAAATCGAAATTCAATGCTTAATTTCTTCTTTTCTCCATCCAATCTTCAACCTTGGTCATTCTTTTCACTCAAAGACTTAAGGACGAGCCTTGGGAAGTTGAGGAAGCTTCATTCACCATTTAGGACATGAATCTTGAAGCTTGGATTCAATTTTGAAGGCAGGTTATATAACTTGAACCCTTAAATCTCATTATTGCATTCAATTCTTCATCACTTGTTGATCATTTTGTTCTTCTTGAAATTCCTTTGATCAAGTTGATGAAATTACCATAAGAATGGAAGTAGATTTTGAAGGATAGAAGCTTGAATATGATGATTCCATCTTAAGAACACACATTAATGAATATCTTGGACAAACAATTTCACTCTTGAGACTAAACGATCTCAAGATCATTTGGTGAACAAACGGTCTCAAGACCGTTTGACACCAAACAGTCTCAAGACCGTTTGAGGTCAAATGACCTCAAGACCGTTTGAGGTCAGGTGATGTCATAAGTTGGATGATGATCCAATGGTCTCAATTTGATCTAATTTCAATGATTTCAATGTTGGAGGGTCCATTGATTACAAACCTGATAACCTTGTTGGCTAAATGGACATCTAAAAATCCCTTTGTTTTGATTATGACAAACATTTCATTCTTATTAATCTAACGAGCTACTTGAGTGTGCAGGATGACAAAGTAGCAAGGGAAAATCCACAAGCTAAATTGTTTATATTTTCATGCAATGTAATCAATGTTGTAAAACTTGTACAAATATATAATTTACAAGTACTTAGATTTGCATGTAAATCAAGCGTTAGATTTTCCCTAGCCAAACACCATAGTTAGACATGTCATCCCATTTAAATAGAATCACCTTTGTACACTCACACATATAATTAGTGCTTAAATTGAAACCTTGAAACAGGATCATTCTCGGTCGACAAACTCCTCGACTGAGACACTCTCGGTCGACAATCTTCTCGACCGAGAAAGATCCAAAGTAGCCGTTAGACACAACAAACAAGTTAGTTGGTAGTTGAAGAAAGACGTTGCAATTCACTTGTTCCAGAGAGCCTGTCGGTCGAAAAAAGCTCGACCGAGTAGGTGTCTCGGTCGACCATTTGTCGACCGAGATGGTCTCTGACAGCGACTGTAGAATAAATTAATTAGCCGTTATTAAAGCAACAACTTTGTACCTAACGGCTAGTTAAGCACTTAGAAACCCCTAGAAGTTGTCTAGAACGTCCTTAAGCATACTTAGGCCATTACTATAAATAGGACAAGCCATAGGACACTAGAATTCACTTGTTACACTTGAGAATACACTTGAGCATACTTGAGCAATCTTTTGCAAGCAATTTGAGCACTGTGATCATTGGCCTACATTCTCCTTAGCTCTATTTCGTGTCCTATAGGCTAGATTCTCCTATCCACAGCAATCACAAGTTCACATACTTGGCTAGGAGATCTTACGCTTGATCTAGGCATATCAAGCCTCGGGCTTAAAGGATACGTTGTAATTTCCTTTTCCTTTCTTGTTCCTGTTTATCTTTTGTACTCTCCTTGCTACTCCTAGGGTTGGAGGCTGCGGATTGGAGAGGGTTGACTTCTCAGGTAGAGAAGGGGACTTCAAGCTACTTCAAGAAGGCTATCGCAAGGGAAGCTACTTCAGAAGGCTGGTGCAACGGGAGTTGGTGCATCTACTTCAAGGGAAGGCTGCTTCAAGGTTGGCGATTACTTCTAGGTGAAGGCTGCTTGAAGGGTTTAGGAAAAGAGATTGTATTTTATGTAAATTCCTTGAGAGGTAATAAAATAAATTTCTTTTCAAATCCCGGTTGGGTAAGCAACCGGGTAGTGGATTGACGGATATAGTATTTGCTATAGTTGGAACCACTCTAAACCTTGTGTCTCCTTGTCCAATATTTTCTTTGTGGTTGTTTGAGTTCAATAATTATTAAATTATCTATAAAACTCTATTCACCCCCCCTCTAGTAGTTTTCAATTGGTATCAGAGCGAGGCTTCAAGGAACCCTAACAAGGTTTTGAAGAAATGGGTGATGGAATGCTCAACAACCTCAACATTGAAGGGACTCTTGTTGCTAGGCCACCGGCGTTCGATGGAACAAACTACCAATACTGGAAGAGAAGGATGCAGTTTTACTTCCAAGGCGTCAACTGGGATATATGGAGAATGGTATCTACTCCCTATGAATTCCCTCAAAATGACTTTGCGGAATGGGATGCAAACACGGTAAAACAGGCCCAAATGAACGCAAAAGCCGTAAGCATTTTATATTGTTCTATTTCTGTAGGAGAATTTAATAGAATTTCAAATTGTGATACAGCGTATGATATTTGGCATAGATTGTCTATCACTTATGAGGGTACAGCCCAAGTCAAAAATTCCAAAATTAGTCTGCTTAAAACAAAGCTTGAACATTTTCGTATGGATCCAAATGAATCTATTAGTGAAATGTATTCAAAATTCTCTACTATTGTTAATGGTTTAAGTGCCTTAGGGAAACCTATCCTTGAGGAAGATCAGGTATCAAAAATTCTTTGATCACTTCCTCCAAAGTACAAGCCAAAGGTGACAGCCATTGCAGAAGCAAACGATCTCACTCGCCTCAAAATGGAACAACTCATTGGTAATTTAGAAGCTCATGAAGCAGATCTAGAAGAGGAAGAAAGAAGAGAACGTGAACACCAAAGTGGGAAGAAGAAGGATGTGGCTCTCAAAGCCTCAAAAGTTGTCACACAAGAAAGTGAAGAGTCAAGTGAAGAAGAAGAAGCCTTAATCGTCAACGGTAAGAAGTACAAAAGGTTTAAATCTAACAAAATTTCTAGTTCCTCTACTCCCAGGTGCTTTGAATGTGGGAAGAAAGGGCATCTAAAAAATGAATGCCCCAAAGCAAAGAAGGGAAAGAAAAGCTCACATAAGAAGAAAGGAGAAAAATCCTATAAAGCTGCCTGGGATGAGTCAAGTGACAGTGAAAGCGGAGAAGAGGTGGAATGTCTAATGGCAAGAGAAGAAAATGAAGACTCTCAAGAGGTAAGCCCAGTTGATCTTTCTAAAGAAGAGTTAGTTACTAGTTTACAAGAAACTCATGATAAGTATGTTGATGCCAAGAAGAAACTAAAGAAGGCTATAAAATCAAATAATGAGCTCATTGCCAAATTAGATGAACTTTCTTATGAAAAGAACAACATTGATCTTGAAAATGTATCTTTAAAAACATCTTTAGATGATTGCACTAGAAAGCTACTCAATTTGGAAACCAATGTTGATCTTCTATCAAAAGAAAAGACTGATTTGCTAGCTAAACTACAAGATTATCAAACTCAACCTATCTTGTGCAACCATTCGGACTATGATAATATTGTAAAAGAAAAGGATTCATTGTTTTCTGATTTAGACCAAGCAAGAAAAGATATACATAAGAAGATAAATGACATTGCTACGTTGCAAAGAGAACTTTATAAGTTAAGAAGAAAAGATATTCTTGATAACATATTGAAAGTTGGTAATGTTTTCAATGGAAGAAAAGGTTTGGGATATGTTCCAAAGAAAAACCAACCCAAAAAGACCCAAACTATGTTTGTACCCAAGAACACAATGACTAGAAAGAGAAATGAAATTGATTCTATTACTTGTCATTTCTGCTTACGTCTTGGACATTATTGTTTTTCATGCCCCTACAAGACTAAGGAGTCCGACTTAGTTTGGATCCCAAAATCCCAAACTTAGAAGAATGGAATGTAGTTGAGATATGACCAAATGTTAAATTTTGCTATTTATATTGTCTTATCTCAACAAAAAGGTGATATGCTTATTCTTATTATTTTTTTCTGCATTGCTGAAACAAAAATTCTATCGGTCGAAGTATTGTCGACCGACTGGATGTCTTTAACAAATCAAAAATTTACAGCACCTATTTCGGTCGAAAATTGGTCAACCGAGAAATTTTCTGTATTTTTTCTTGTGAAACAGTAACCTGCTCGATCGACAAATTGTCGACCGAGACAAATATCGGTCGAACAATTGTCGACCGACTGGTTTTCTGTATCAGAACTTTTATATACATAAGCACTTAAAAGGTTTCTAACCATATCGGACCATCACATGGGTACCAAAATCTACACTCTAATGCAGGAATGGGTAGTTGACAGTGGCTGCTCCAAACACATGACCGGGAACAAGGACGCATTTCAAACTTTTGAAGAAAAGAAAAGTGGAACGGTCACCTTTGGAGACAATGGTAAGGGCAAAATCGTTAGAATAGGTAATGTTGGAACAAATCTCGAAATTAAAAATGTTCTACTTGTTGATGGATTGCATCATAATCTAATAAGTGTAAGTCAACTATGTGATAGTGGTTATGATGTGTTATTTAACAAAACCTGCTACAAACTATTGATAGAAAACACTACAAATGTCGTTTATGAAGGAAATAGAGTTGGAAATCTTTATATCCTTAAACCAAACTCTATGAAATCAGTAGTAGGTAAATGCTTGCTTGCAAATGAAAATACCTTACAACTATGGCATAAAAAGCTAGGACATGCTAGTTCACATGCTATTAAAAAGTTAGTGAAATATGATCTTGTTCGTGGATTACCTGCTTTGTCTTTTGATCAAGTTGAAAACTGTGAACCCTGCACAATGGGAAAGCAAACCAAAACATCTTTTAAATCAAAACATGTACTTAGCACCAGTAGATCCTTAGAATTAATTCATATGGACTTATTTGGACCAATGAGGACACAATCTATTGGTGGTAAACGATACTGTTTTGTTATTGTTGATGATTATAGTAGATATACATGGGTACATTTTATTGCAACTAAAGATGATACTATTCATGTCTTTATGCAATTTTGTTCCAAGATTGAAAATCTTTTACAACATAAAATATGTACCATTAGAAGTGATCATGGTGGCGAATTTGAAAATCATACATTTGAGACTTTTTGTACATCTCAAGGGTATACTCATAATTTTTCTGCTCCACGTACCCCACAACAAAATGGTATAGTTGAACGGAAAAATCGATCCCTACAGGAAATGGCTAGGACTATGATGCTTGAACACAACACACCTAAAACCTTTTGGGCTGAAGCTGTAAACACTGCTTGTTATGTGCTTAATAGAGTAACTGTTCACTCTCATTTGAAGAAAACTCCATATGAAATACTACACTCTAAGAAACCTAGAGTTGACTACTTTCATACTTTTGGCTCCACATGCTACATTTTAAATACCAAAGATGATAGAGACAAGTTTGATTCTAAATCACACAAAGCATTCTTCTTAGGATATTCCACTTCTAGCAAAGCCTTTAGAGTATATAACACTATCTATAGAAAAGTTGAGGAATCCATTCATGTTTCTTTTCATGAAGAATCAAAAACTGACACTATAGATATCATTGATCTCACTAATCAACTCGAAAATATAACCATTTCCAATGATAGTGAGAAAATTCCTATATCCGATCCCCAAGTTGAAACACAACCTACACCTAGGCTTATCAAGGATCATCCCCAAGAACTAATTATTGGAGATCCAAATGATAAAGTCAAAACTCGGTCTTCCTTCAAAGATGTTGCAAACATGGCTTTCGTTTCTATCATTGAACCTAAGAAGGTATCCGAAGCTCTTAAGGATGATTACTGGATAATAGCCATGCAAGAGGAGTTAAATCAATTCACTAAAAATGATGTATGGGATTTAGTTCCTAAACCACAAGACAAAACTATCATAGGAACTAAATGGGTTTTTAGGAATAAGCTCAATGAGGCAGGAGAAGTCATAAGGAATAAAGCCCGATTAGTAGCACAAGGATATAATCAACAAGAAGGAATAGATTTTGATGAAACATATGCACCCGTAGCTAGACTTGAAGCTATTAGGATGTTACTAGCTATTGCTGCCCATAAAAACATTAAGCTATATCAAATGGATGTCAAAAGTGCATTTCTCAATGGCATCATACAAGAAGAAGTTTATGTTGCTCAACCACCTGGCTTTGAAATACCAGAAAAAGGTGACCATGTTTATAAACTTAAAAAGGCACTTTATGGTCTAAAACAAGCACCTAGGAATTGGTATGAACGACTCAAGACATATCTTTTTGATAATGGTTTTTCTATTGGAAATTCAGATTCTACTTTATTCTTCAAAACATATGCATCTGATTTCTTAGTTGTGCAAATATATGTTGATGACATTATTTTTGGAGCTTCATATGATTCATTATGCACACAATTCAGTGACATTATGCAAAAAGAATTTGAAATGAGCCTCATGGGTGAACTAACATTCTTTCTTGGTTTTCAAATTAAGCAAACACCTGCAGGAATTTTTATAAGCCAAGAAAAATATACTAAAGAACTTTTAAAACGTTTTGGGATGGATCAATGCAAACATGCTACTACTCCTATGGCTACCTCTATCAAAATTGATAAGGATGAAAATGGGGAACCTATTGATGATTCGTTATATAGAGCCATGATTGGTAGTTTTCTATACTTAACTGCTTCTCGACCGGACATTATGTTTTCTGTTGGTCTTTGTGCTCGATTTCAATCCCAACCTATGCAATCTCATTTTCTAGCGGTTAAACGAATTCTTCGATATCTAGCTGGTACTACTTGTTTCGGTTTATGGTATCCAAAAGGACAATCATTGGATTTTAAAGCATATACTGATGCAGATTATGCTGGTTGTCGACTTGATCGCAAAAGTACTAGTGGTGGCTGTTTCTTATTAGGAAGAGCCTTAGTATCTTGGTTTAGCAAGAAACAAAATACGGTTGCCCTATCTACAACTGAAGCTGAATATATGGCAGCTGGGTCTTGTTGTGCTCAAGTGCTTTATATGCAACAAGTATTAAGCGATTATGGTTTTAATCTTTCATCTACACCTATTTTTTGTGACAACACGAGTGCCATAAACTTAGCACACAATCCTATTTTACACAGCCGGGCAAAACACATTGAAATCCGTCATCACTTCTTAAGGGATCACATCTCAAAGAATCATGTTTCCCTTCATCATGTTGATACGGAAAACCAATTGGCTGATATTTTTACAAAACCGCTTCCACTAGATCAATTCCACAACATTAGGAAGCAATTGCTTATTACTACTTTGGAAGATGTTTTCTTTGATATCTGCGGTTCTTAAAACGAATACGTTTACTTCGTTCATTTTGGCTTTTCAATGGACATCTTTTTCATTAGATTTGACGTGATATCTAATTAAGGGGGAGTTTTTATCAAAACGGTTATATAATTAAGGGGGAGATTTTATTAAAACGGTTATCTTTTTGAAATGACAAAGGGGGAGACATATATAAAACTATAACTTAGTATTTATGAAAAACTCAATCAATGAGTTTCATAAATATACTCTTGGCTTTACATTGAAAGTTGCTACATTCCCAAATGAACTGGATTTCATGTTCCATAATTCATTGGGAATAATAAGCACACATTTTATAAACAAGAGGAAAAGATACATAAGGCAATCTAAAGGTATGAAATTCATATGTTTTATATTTATTTTGGAAATGTTTGTCATCTTCAAAAAGGGGGAGATTGTTGGCTAAATGGACATCTAAAAATCCCTTTGTTTTGATTATGACAAACATTTCATTCTTATTAATCTAACGAGCTACTTGAGTGTGCAGGATGACAAAGTAGCAAGGGAAAATCCACACGCTAAATTGTTTATATTTTCATGCAATGTAATCAATGTTGTAAAACTTGTACAAATATATAATGTACAAGTACTTAGATTTGCATGTAAATCAAGCGTTAGATTTTCCCTAGCCAAACACCATAGTTAGACATGTCATCCCATTTAAATAGAATCACCTTTGTACACTCACACATATAATTAGTGCTTAAATTGAAACCTTGAAATAGGATCATTCTCGGTCGACAAACTCCTCGACTGAGACACTCTCGGTCGACAATCTTCTCGACCGAGAAAGATCCAAAGTAGCCGTTAGACACAAAAAACAAGTTAGTTGGTAGTTGAAGAAAGACCTTGCAATTCACTTGTTCCAGAGAGCCTGTCGGTCGACAAAAGCTCGACCGAGTAGGTGTCTCGGTCGACCATTTGTCGACCGAGATGGTCTCTGACAGCGACTGCAGAATAAATTAATTAGCCGTTGTTAAAGCAACAACTTTGTACCTAACGGCTAGTTAAGCACTTAGAAACCCCTAGAAGTTGTCTAGAACGTCCTTAAGCATACTTAGTCCATTCCTATAAATAGGACAAGCCATAGGACACTAGAATTCACTTGTTACACTTGAGAATACACTTGAGCATACTTGAGCAATCTTTTGCAAGCAATTTGAGCACTGTGATCATTGGCCTACATTCTCCTTAGCTCTATTTCGTGTCCTATAGGCTAGATTCTCCTATCCACAACAATCACAAGTTCACATACTTGGCTAGGAGATCTTACGCTTGATCTAGGCATATCAAGCCTCGGGCTTAAAGGATAAGTTGTAATTTCCTTTTCCTTTCTTGTTCCTGTTTATCTTTTGTACTCTCCTTGCTACTCCTAGGGTTGGAGGCTGCGGATTGGAGAGGGTTGACTTCTCAGGTAGAGAAGGGGACTTCAAGCTACTTCAAGAAGGCTATCGCAAGGGAAGCTACTTCAGAAGGCTGGTGCAACGGGAGTTGGTGCATCTACTTCAAGGGAAGGCTGCTTCAAGGTTGGCGATTACTTCTAGGTGAAGGCTGCTTGAAGGGTTTAGGAAAAGAGATTGTATTTTATGTAAATTCCTTGAGAGGTAATAAAATAAATTTCTTTTCAAATCCCGGTTGGGTAAGCAACCGGGTAGTGGATTGACGGATATAGTATTTGCTATAGTTGGAACCACTCTAAACCTTGTGTCTCCTTGTCCAATATTTTCTTTATGGTTGTTTGAGTTCAATAATTATTAAATTATCTATAAAACTCTATTCACCCCCCCCTCTAGTAGTTTTCAAACCTCCCATTTTGTGATGTTATCATATTAGTTTTTCTTAATTTTTAATACTCTTTCTTAGATAAATTAGAAAAAACCTTTAAACTCTCTCCTTTATTGCAAATATACCATTAGACTAAATTTTCTCCTTTTTATTCTTACAGAAAACACAAAGAAATTTGCAAAAGTTCCAAACGGTCCCGAGACCGCATAAGGTCAACCGGTCCCAAGACCGAATGAAAACCAAATGGTCCCAAGACCGAATGGAGATCAACTGGTCCCAAGACCGAATGAAAACCAAACAGTCCCAAGACCAAATGGAGATCAACTAGTCCTGAGTCGGCATGAAGCCAATCGGTCCTGAGACCGAATGAAAACCAAATGGTCCCAAGATCGAATGAGATGAACCAGTCCCAAGACCGAATGAAAACCAAACGGTCCCAAGACCGAATGGAGATCAACCAGTCCCGAGACCACATGAAGCCAACCAGTCCTGAGACCGCATAGAGTTACATGGTCCCAAGACCAAATAAAGGCAAACGGTTTCGAAACCAAGAGAGTCCAAACGGTTTCGAGACTAAACCATTTTAGATTCCAAACGGTCTTCACGACCGTTTGGGCCCAAATCACTTAAAGCCATTTGGATTTCACTTGAAGCCTATAAATAAGAACCAAAGGGTCCTCACAAAGAATCACATGTTAGACACCTAGAGGCTGCCTCTACTGCTCTAGAGTCATTCCATTCACTCCCCCGTGGTTGCCAGTCTAAGATCCATACTCCATCACCAAGATGCTTTCTCTTTCATCAACTAAGAAGGTGCGAAGATTAAGATTCGCCATCAAGCAAGCTGTGAAGTGTGAAGATCGTTGCTCTCTTCTCCAAGGGGTCGACCTTCCTCCCTCCTTCATGGAGATGATGCTCTCTCTCTCTCTCTTCTCGCCTCCTTCTTTGCTCTTGCTATTAGCGAGTAGTCTCATTCACTAGGGTGCGGGGAGTAGCCCCACTACCCATGTTTTCATTTCATGCAATGTAATTCATGAGTTTGCAATAGATAAACACTATTTTTTCAGTTTAACATCAATCGTTTAATGAATTCTTGTTGCTTGATCACCAACTTGTATTATCTTTTATCTATCAGTGCGAATTGTTGATGTTTGTACTTTTAGATTTGATTACCGATTGTATGTTAGTTCTTGATGTATGTATCCACCATGCATCTATTTTGGTATCTAGGAACGTCTTTCATAGAGTGGAGTAAACTCACCCCCATCGTTGTACTTTCATACTATGAAATGGAATCAGTTGACGTATGAAAGTACAACTTTGATGGGTCAAGGAACACACTTTGTGGAGGGAGTAATGCAAAGTAAGTGACCATTCGTTTGGGGATGGCTGGCGTTGCAATACTCCTGTGTTTCTCATAGTTAGTTATCTGAAAGGAGGCTAAGTCTACAAAGATACTAACTGATTAGACTTTTATTGCAGGCCATGTTGCTATAGTGTGTGTTTTGATCCATGTGTAGTGGTGTTGAAACATGATAACATCCTAGTGATTCCATAACATTATTTACAACCTTAACTTTACTTTCTTTCCTTTACTTTACTTGCATTTAGTTTAAACAAACAAATCAAATCTTTGATCTAAATATAAACTATTAAATACTTAAGTAAAATTTTAACATTTTCTATCTTGTTAATCTTAACAAGACCGTTGTCTCGTGGATTCGACCCTTAACTATACTACGATAAGACTTTCGCGTATCCTAGCATACATGGGTGGAGTTCCTAATCTAGTATAAGCGAGGCTAAACCTAAAGACTTATCATCTTTAGGATTTTTAGTGGTGCACGCAACTCCACATAAGTGGAAGCTTCATCAAAAATTGGCGTCGTTGCCGGGAACAACGGAACATTTTAATTTTACTTGATAACTTTTTAGTTGATTAGGATTTTACACTTTTCTTTGATATCTATCTCATATCTTTTTGATTTCATTATTTCTTTCCATCGTCTAAAGTGTGACTTTTCTTATACTCAGGTAGAAATTGCATATGCAACCTTCGCATAACATTGGATTCTCCCCTGAACCGGAGTTTGACTCTGAGGTAGAACGAAGCTTCCACAGACACATCCGACTCAACCGCCAAAGAGCCAGACAAATGGCTAAAGAGCAATGCCTAGTAATGGATAGGGTCAATGCCGCTATAGCCGCTCAAAGAGCACAACTCATTACTGACACTCGTGGTCAGGTCCAAATAGAGATCCGAGCTAAAGAACAGGCATGCATCCGTGCTGAAAATGAAGCAACTAATGAAGCTGCTCAGTTAGAGCTAAGAAATAAGCAACTTCGAGACTGTGCCGTCACCAAGAACTATGAAGATAATCATATTGTCCGTCCACCAATCACCAATATACCCAATTTCAAAATCCGGATACAATGGATTCAGATCATGCAGGGCATCTCATTTTCCAAAGGTTCCGAAGATGATTGCATGGATCACTTGAAGAGGTTTAAGGCACTTTGTCGACTTGTCCCTCAAGCCGGAGTTACTTTTGACGCAATAATGCTACATCTCTTTCACTTCACTCTATCCAGAAGGGCTTTGAGTTGGTACAACTCGCTTGACAGGGAGCCAATCATCACCACCTAGCCCCCTGGAGGAAAAGTTTCTAGAAAAGTTTTTCCCTCCTTCATTAACCTACGGAATTAGGGGGCATATCAACCACTTCGCCCAACTTCCTGGAAAAACACTTGCAGAAGCATGGGAAAGATTTAAAGAACTTCTAAGGAAGTGCCCTCATCACTGTATCTCCCAAAATCAATTAATAGAGACATTCTATAGGGGGGTAAGTGATGATATCAAGTAATTTCTGGATTCCACATCTGGAGGAAATTTTATGAGGAAGAACTACGAGGATGCCTAGAATATTGTTACACTTGGAGCTGAGAACCAATCCAACTGGGGATGATCATCCACCAAGGGAGTCCTCAAGGTTTATAAGGCTGAGGAATCAATGGAAATGAAAGCTATTGCTGAAGCTTTGAAGACTATAGCCCACAAAAAGCAGGCGCTTGAAACTTCATTTGGAGAATACGATAAGAATAAAAACTCCCAAATCCAACAATTTAAAGCCGCCACTGGGACTTGTGAAGCCTATCATGCATCTGATCATCCTACATCGTCATGTGGCTTACTTTACAATGTGATGATGGATATGCAACCACCACAACCACAGTACGAGCCGATCATTGAGCACCCTGAAGATCAGATGCCCGAGCAAGTCAATTCCATTCATTCCATACCAGGGCAAGCTTACTATAATCCAAATCAACTAAGGAACCACCCCGGGTTTCAATATGGAAATCCTGTAGGGACTGGTAACCCGCAACATCAAACCCAAGGTGGATCTTCCAATAGATTGCCACCTGGATTTCAAAGCAACTACAATCAAAATCAAGGAAATTTCAGAAATAATTTCCCAAGATCCAACTACCCAAGAAATCCCTCCGCCTACTACCAATATACTCATCCACCGCTACACCGACAGTTACAACAACCTCAGCTACAACAATCGCAGCAACCCCAATTAGCAACATCTCTATAGCAACCACCTCAAGGGCAACAACAACTCACTCAGTTTCAACAGAAAAATACCCCCACCCAGTCTGCAGACGAGATGACTATGATTAGGCAGATGTTACAGTCACAACAAACCATGCTCACCAATCAACAAGCTCAACAGAAGGCTATGGAGGCTCAATTAGCACAAATTGCTGCCCAATTGAAATCTCCAGCAGGTACTTTTGCGGCACAACTAGAGTTAAACCCAAGACACGATCAAAGTAGACCAGAACAATTAAATGCCTTCACTACAAGGTCTGGTCTTATTCTTCATGAAGGTACAAGGATCACTCACGACGATGATGATATACCTGCTTTTACTCCAAACGCAAGCCCGAATCTAGGAATTAAGAAATCTACAGAGACTGCAAAAGGTAAAGAAAAAGAACACGATCCTAAAGAGCCAGAAGTCTTGCAATATAAACCCAGGATACCATATCCAGGAAGATTGAGAGAAAATAAAATGGACACTAGATTCCAAAAGTTCAAGGAGGCAATGAAGAAACTTTATATCGATATCCCGCTCCTCGATGCCCTCTCTGAAGTACCACCTTGGGCCAAATATCTGAAAACCTTGCTATCAAGGAAATATATTACTAAAGAGCAAGAGATGGTCAAACTAGCTCAGACCACCTCTGACATCATTCTGAATAAAATGCCAAAGAAAAAGAAGGACCCTGGGTCCTTCGGTATTCAATGTTGTATCGGAAATGCATCAAGCAAAAAGGGTTTAGCTGACTTAGGGGCAAGCATATCTATTATGCCCTACTCCATGTGTAAAATATTGGGCTTTACTGACTTGCTACCCACATCAATGACAATTCAGCTAGCTCATTCCACTATCATTGCACCCTTAGGAATTATTGAAGACATTCCAGTTAGGATAGGAAAAGATTCCTATGTCCCATGTGATTTTGTCATCATGGATATCAAGGAGGATCTACGATACCCAATAATATTTAGTAGACCCTTCCTTGCCATAGCCAGAGCGCTCATTGACGTTGAAGATGGCATGATTATTCTGAGACTGGGAAAAGAAGCAATTCAGTTCTGGGTCCTCAACAACATGAAAGGCCCCAACATTCAAGAAGAAGTTTTTCTCCTAGACGCAATACACCAAATGTACCAATTGGAAATATCTAAACCATCTGATGAATTAGAGAAAGTCTTAATAAATCTAGAAGTTGAATTCTCAGCTAACGAATTAGTTCAACAATGCCTTCAACACTTAGAGAAAGCTGAAGAAGCACCAACAACCACTTTTGAGGAGCTCAAATCGGTCACTATTTTAGAAAAAACAGAAGCACCTAAGGCTACCGAAATGAAAACCCTACCAACGAGACTTAAGCACGTCTTCCTGGATGAAGAAGAACTATGTCCAGTTATCATCAACTCCACTCTGATGAAAGACCAGGAAGAAAGGCTCCTCGTTGAGTTAAAGAAACATAAGAAAGCCATTGGGTACAAAATAACTGATCTGACAAGTATAAACCCAACCCTATGCATGCATAGACTACCCATGGTAGAAGAATTCAAACCTTCAATAGAGCACCAAAGAAAGTTGAACCCCAATCTTAAAGAAGTGGTTTGCCTTGAGATCCTCAAACTTTTGAAAGCTGGCATCATCTACCCAATTTCAGATTCTCAATGGGTTAGCCCTGTCCAAGTGGTCCCCAAAAAAGGAGGAACCACTTTCGTGCTAAATGATAAAAATGAGCTAGTTCCCACAAGGACTTTCACCGGGTGGAGAATGTGTATCGACTACAAGAAACTAAACAAAGCAACAAGAAAAGATCACTACCCTCTACCTTTCCTTGACGAAGTCCTCAAATGCCTAGCCCATCAAAAGTTCTTCTGTTACCTCGATGGTTATTTCAGGTTCTATCAAATCCCCATACACCCGGAAGACCAAGAAAAAACAACTTTTACTTGTCCCTTCGAAACCTACGCTTTCAGAAGAATGCCCTTCGGACTGTGCAACGCACCTGCCAACTTCCAAAGGTGCATGTCTGCTATTTTTGCCGGATTAACCGAGTCCATAATGGAAATATTTATGGATGATTTTTTGGTTTACAGAGATTTCTTTGAGAACTGTCTACTCAACCTCGGATAAGTTTTACAAAGATGCGAGGAAAAGAACCTCATCCTGAATTGGGAAAAATGTCATTTTATGGTAACTGAAGGTGTCATCCTAGGACATAGAGTGAGTGAAAGAGGAATTGAGGTAGACAAGGAAAAAATTGATGTCATCTCTAAACTATCACCGCCAAAGGATGTAAAAGGAGTACGAGCATTCATGAGTCATGCTGGGTTTTATCGAAGATTCATTAAAGATTTCTCGAAAGTGGCAAAACCCATGACCCACTTATTGACAAAGGACACTGATTTCAATTTTGACCAGGAATGTTTGCAAAGCTTCACAACCTTAAAAAATGCTCTAGTCTCTGCACCCATTCTAAGAGCACCTGACTGGTCGCAACCTTTCAAAATAATGTGTGACGCTAGAGACTATGCTATAGGAGCGGTGTTAGGGCAAAGAATTGACAGAAAGCCTTATGTAATATACTATGCGTCCAAGATGCTTGATGAAGCGCAAAAGAACTACAAGAAAAGGAGTTCTTAGCTATCATCTATGCGTTCGAGAAATTCCGCTCCTACCTGATCAGATAAAGGTCATAGTCTACAATGACCACTCCGCCATACGATATCTAATTCAGAAGCAAGACGCGAAACCCAGACTTATCTGCTGGGTGTTGATGCTTCAGGAATTTGATTTGGAAATCAAAGACAAAAGCGTAGTGGAAAACGTCATAGCTGGCCATCTCAGCCGCATTGAAGTCGAGGATGATGATAAAGTACCTATCCGAGACACCCTCCCTGATGACCAACTTATGAAAATCACTATTGGATTCCCCTAGTATGCCGACATAGTGAACTATCTGGCTACATGAATCATCCACCCTTCTGCCTCTCACCACGACAAAAAGAAGTTCCTCCATGATGTTAAGAAATACTACTGGGATGAACCTTACCTCTTTTGTCTATGTGCAGACGGACTTTTCTGTCGTTGCCTACCTGAAGAGGAGATTAACCCCGTTCTAGAGCATTGTCATTCTGGCCCCACTGGGGGGCACATGAGTTCGAAAAAGACTGCTTTGAAGTTTCTACAATCAGGTTTCTTTTGGCCAACAATAGTAAAAGATTCCTATGATTTTGTGAGATCATGCAATAAATGTCAACTCACTGGTGGCATAACTAAACGGAATGAAATGCCTCTCTCCTTGTGGCAAGAAATCAAACTTTTTGATGTTTGGGGTATAGACTATATGGGTCACTTCCCCTCATCTTATGGATTTTCTTACATCCTGTTTGTTGTGGATTACGTCTCAAAATGGGTAGAAGCTATACCTACAGTATCCAATGATTCAAAGCCAGTCATCAAGATGCTCAAAGACATCATCTTCCCCAGATTCGGAGTCCTCCGAACCATCATATCTGACAGAGGAACCCACTTTTTAGAAAGAAGCTTCGAAGCCCTCCTAAAAAAGTACGGAGTCAACCATAAAGTTTCCACACCTTATCATCCACAAACTAGTGGCCAGGTCAAAGTTTCGAATAGACAGCTGAAGGCAATCTTAGAAAAAATAGTCAACATACATCGTACTGACTGGTCCACCAAGCTTCCTGATGCCCTTTGGGCTCACTGCACAAATTATAAAACACCGATTGGAACAACCCCATTCTGTCTGGTATATGGGAAATCTTGCCATCGTCTAGTTGAACTAGAACATAAGGCCTGGTGGGCCATCAGACAACTGAATTTCGATTTTAAAAGTGCTGGCGAATACAAACAACTTTTGTTGTAAGAACTTGAGGAGCTTAAAATGACGACCTACCATAGTGCTAGAATCTATAAACAACAAACCAAAATGTTGCATGATGGCCACCTAAAAAAAAAAGACATTGCTATCAGAGATAAAGTCCTCCTTTTCAATTCCATGCTTAAAATGTTTCCTGGAAAGCTCCGCACGAAGTGGTATGGACCGTTCACAATTAAGCACATCTACCCCATCGGAGCAGTCATCATCCTTGATAATAATGAGGGAGAAAGAACAGTCAATGGCCACAGGTTGAAGAGATATTACACACAAGCAGACAAGACACCAAGACAAACTATTGAGATCAGAGATCCCACAGCATCACCATAACTAAGTCAGAACTCTGTCGAGCCAGCAACGTAAAACAAAGGCGCTACTTGGGAGGCAACCCAAGATCTTAGTATCACCTTTCTATCTCATTTCATTTAGTTTGGTTTTACATTTCTTTTTTCTAATCTTTTATTTTGTCCACCTTAGTTTTATCTTATTCAATCTGAAAATTTAAAAATTCAAACAAATAATCAAAACAAACTTAAAAATATAAAAATAAAAAACCTAAATCACCTTATCTTAAATGATTTTTGAAACCGTTTGGAGGACAAACGATCTCTAAACTGTTTGGAGCCCAAACGTCTCAAAACTGTTTGGAATCCAAACAGTCTCAAAACCGTTTGACTCTGATAATTTGCATCGCCAACCCTAAACTCTATAAATATAACCCCACCCCTCCCTTTCTCTTCTTCTAGAATAACTACCTCTCTAGACCCTCATGCGAGTATTGTTTCATTTCTTCCATATCTCACTCCCACGCAACTCGCGACACAGACCCGTTCTGCCACCATCACCAACCTCACCTTAGCTTCTGGGTGTCTTCATGACTTCTGCACCGTCAGAACCTCCGTTTGTCGCCTCACTGTCGTCATTATCACCCACAGCAGCAAGGTAGACCAACGACACCACCATCGTCGACACTTCCGTCATCACGCCATTCTTCGTTTTCACCATCATCGATGCCTACGTCGCCAATGCAATTCTCTTTTCTGCCAATGCGTGAGTCACCGCCATTGTCCACCTTTTCCGCCATCGTCCAGCAATCCCAACATTTCACCTTCCAAACGGTCCTGAAACCGTTTGGACGCGGGACCGTTTGAACCCAAACGGTCTCTAAAACTATTTGGTTCCAAACGGTCTTGAAACTGTTTGGACGTGGGACCGTTTGGACCCAAACGGTCTCTAAAACCGTTTGGTTCCAAACGGTCTTGAAACTATTTGAACGCGGGACCGTTTGAACCCAAACGGTCTCTAAAACCATTTGGACTCAAACGGTCTTGAAATCGTTTTTACGCGGGACCATTTGAACCCAAACGATCTCTAAAAACATTTGGACTCAAACGGTCTCTAAAACCGTTTGGACTCAAACGGTCCTCAAAACTATTTGGACCCAAATGGTCTCAAAACCGTTTGGTTCCACCAAAACCTAAAATCATTAACACATACATAATGCAACTTTTTCTTTTAAAAAACTTTTTACCCTTGCAAATTCAATTCCTATCTAATACATGATTTTATCTTCCTACTTTTTAAAAATGGCCTCACCCGCAAAACAACCCACCAGAACCGCCGACGCTCCATTCTGGACAAAGGAGCAACTGATGGAGGATCGCGCAAAACTCCAGAAAATTGTGGATATCTATGACCAAACTGGAAAGGTCCCACCAAAAGTTGACTTCCTTAAAGTCATATCTGAAATCAAACACATCAGCATGTGCTTAGCTGAGGAACCTGTGTAAGAAGTAGAAGAAATCTCTTCCAGTGATGAAGGATCAGAATACGAGCCCAACTCCGAAGATGAATCCCCAACCACAAAGTCCAAGGGGAAGAGAAAAGCCCAGGAAGCCACCACAACACAACCAATAAAGAAACGGGTAAGAAAACAGGTCCACCCTGCTACTGCTAGGGAACAAACCCTGGAAGGATATATTCCACCAACCATTACCACCACCACCACTACCACTTCCGCTACCACCACTGCCCCCATTTTCTCCACCATCACCATTACAACACCACCACCAGAAAACTTATTCATCTACACTCTCCCTTCCATCAAAAAAACTCTAAAGCCAACAAAGTACGTCTGTTCCAGCGTACTACAAAAAATGGGGATATACAGAATCCTCACCCTGTTCGATAACACAAATCTTTCAAGACTATGTTTTGTCCCTGAGATGTCGTACATTGAGCGCACAACAGAATTCTTTACACATCTCAACAAAAAATCTGTGGACATTATGGATAGAGCAAGGGACAGAGGTGACCGCAGGCTGGTCACCAAACTTTTTGGTAACAAGGTTGTCATAATAGAAAATTTATTGAATGCAATCTTCATAGACAACCAGGAGCAGCTACAAAAGGCTAAAGCAATTGGCACGGAGAGCCCCCAATTCAACATACGCAACTTCTGGAAATCCCTAACAGGTATCCCAAATTATGAGGTGAAGACTTGCAAGGCCTACAATATTCATTCTAGGTTAGTCCACACACTTCACAAAATCCTCACTGGTGCGCTCTTCCCTAGAACTGAGGGCGGCAATGTTATCATCTCTGATCTTTTCATTCTCTGGTCCGTCCTACATAGGATTCCGGTCAACATCAGACGACACATGATACAAATTTTTTTAGCATATACCCTAGGGAAAGAAATCTGCACGGGCAGACACGTAACTTCCATTCTTAAATATCTCAAGATGGAAAGACTACTCCCCAGGTGCATGCATATCAAGGGCGACATCCTTACCAACGAGCAAACCTTGAAAAATTCTTACATTATCAAAGAAAAGGATGCAAAATTATACTACATTTTTTGCCCGACAGTTAAATCTTCCAGAACTCTACTACCGCTTTCAGAGCTTGTAGATTATGATAAGGAAAAGCTACTCTTCACCGAAGATGAGCTTACCAAAACCATAGCTTTGGTCAAAGTACAAGAGAATAAAACCAAAGCAGACCAGACAGAACTTAGTATCACAACCCTAGAAGCTAGGATAACTAAAATACATGTAAAACGACCATATAAGGTACGTTTACAATCACAACAGCTGTCGGGGATGCCGGCATCAAAGATAAATTCTGAAGCAGAACACCCTCATCCTGAGGAACGCATCAGTACCTCATCATTAGACTCATTCATCATGAGCCTAAATGTTGAGCTCGCCTCCACCACACTACCATCCTCTTCTATTTCACCATCCACCACCCTCCCACCATTCTCCACAACCATCCCAACAATAATTCCATTCCCCACATCCATACCTCCACCCACATCTTCCACCTCAACCTATTCCTCTTCGGGTATCCCATTCTTTGCTTCAACACCCGACTTCACCTCCTCCGCTCCCATCCCCACCATTTTCCCCTCAACATTTTTGGCTTCCCCATTTTCACCAGAAATGTCACCATCTTTTTCATCTGCCACCACCCTGACACCATTGGTGACTCCATCTACAGTCACCACGCAGTTTGCGGGTCCATCAACAGTGTCTCTTTTGCAAGGCACTACCATCCTTCCACCCCCACCCCAACCACCCCACCCTTCCACCCCTGGGGTCCCTTTTACAAACGTCAGTGAGGAATTCAGATGTCAATTCGACGCTATCTGAAACCTCCTCACCGACCCTTCTAACATATTACAATTTATTTTTTCTTGTGTGCAGGGTCTAACTACACAGGTCGCCAAGATTGACGAGCAAAACCGTGCCTTGCCAGGCATCATTTCAAGCATCCACCAAAAACAGAAAACAATGTCCACGCAAGTCGAACGCATCGACGATCGCCTGCAATGACTACCACAGTTGGTGCTTGGGGTGAAAAGCCAGCAAGATGATCTGGCCAAGCAAGTCAACAAGATTTCTGCGCAAAATCAACCTTTTCCAAAAACCCTACGTGAGCTTCAGCAACAACAAACTGCTTTAAGCACGCATTTGGATGACATCAACAACACCCTCACACAACTCAATAATGCCAAGAGAATTCATCTAACAATGAAATCAACCAATTAAGAGCTCAAGTGATAGACCTCTTTGCACGACTCCTCTCCACCGAGGCTCTTTATTCAGATCTCAAAGATACCCATGACACACTGCTTGAAACACATGAGCATGTGCAACTGGCTTTCGACGAACTACAAGAACTCCACCGGAAGTGCAAGAAGCCTCCACCAAAGAAGACCACATATAAGGCGGCAGATGAAGAAGATGAAAAAGAAGAAGATGAAGATGAGGATTCTGACTCCTCGGCTGACTCCAACAATAGCACCTCCTCAGACGACAAATCTGATGACCCAGACAATGCTGGGGAGGGCCCCAGCCGAGGAGCTATGCCAGAACAACAAAAAGATCATCAACAAGGTGATAAAGATCCCAAATCATCTAATCACAATGACAACGTCAACATGTCATATGGGGATCAATTTCTTGACTATTCTACAATGGGATCTCTGGGGGAAACTGCCAAAGACGCAGTTTTTGCTGAGTTCCAACAATGTTTATTTGGAACCAGCACGAGTCAACCATAGGCAGACCTCCCACAATACTCTGCCCTGGAGCAATCTTCACCCCTTCCCCCAGAACAGGAAGAATCAGAAAGCGTCAGTTTAGATACAGATGAAGATCTCGACTCTGCTTTTGATTCAGACAAAGACGAAGATCTACAGAACTACATAGACAATTTGGAGCTACCATCCTCCCCCCCTCCGCAAGAGCTCCCCCCGCCGCCACCTCTACCTCACAAGATGCACGATTTAGACATGATGGCCATCTCCACCCTTGATGCTCAAGATATCTTCATCCTAAATACTATCGTAGATGATGCCAAAGAAGGGGGAGACGTCATCTACCATAATACAAAAACTCAGTGCAAGTTGACCTGTGAAGATTTCCACACAATTCTTCGACCACAGACAGCGGTGAAGATGACAATCTTCCGTGTCCTCCTTGCCAATTCTATTGAAATCTACAGAAGCTCTAAGCAGAAGCAACCAATACTAAATGCTTCACCTGCTCTAGCAATGAGTCTATTATACAAAGATTTACAAAAAAAATCTATCGAGTGGTTGCAGAGGGGGATTTCCAGAAAAGCACGATATATTACCGTGCCCTTTCAGGTTTCTGGCCACTGGCTGCTAATGATCGTGGACACCGCGTCTTGATATGCCAAGGTGTACAATTTTTGCGCCAGTGAACTAAAAGACGGAATAATTAATTTTGTTGGTATTGAAGCCGGGAAGGCCAGATGCATCCCTTTCCGGCTTCTGAAATTGATTTGGGCCGCAAGCCCATCTCTCCGACAGGGTTGGATCCAACCCTGGTTCAAAATAATAAACCCACAAGTCCAAACTATTGAAGGATCTAGGGATTGCACTTTCTGCACTATACGCCACATACAAGTGCTGAACCAACAAATCCCCTTCAACGAGCTGGCTACAAAAGACTTCCATTCTCTACGAGGACGTTACGCCATGGAACTGATATGCGACATGAGGTTCTTCATGGACCCAACTATGGTGCCTGACGACGTCCCTCGTTACCTCTTCTCCGCCATCCAACGTCCTCAGAAATGGCCATTCCGGCAAGCTTTAAAGGAGTTGGAGAAAGAACAACCCGCCATGGTCCCCGAAAAAAGAGAATGGGACCCGAACACTTTTGATTTGGCAGATGATAAAGGGGACTTTGACTTAGTAACAGGGGCAACCATCAACAAGCCTTCATCACAAATGGTACCCCCATCTTCCATTGAACCAACATTCCCCAATTTCGACCCTACAGCCTGCACGAGTCTTTCTGACAATGAACTCTGGCTCATCATGTCTCGGCTATATGCCGAGAAAGATGATCTCGTTTTTCTAGCTGGAGATATACTGGTTATGGCAGATATACTCCGTGAAACATTACAAGTAAAAGGGTCTCTGTCCGTGAGCCTTATGACTATTTATCAATATCTCATGGGACGGAACCACCCTACTGTCTACATGGCATCGGATTACATGAAGGATGATCTTCTAAAGATAAAGAACTTCAGAACCACAAAGGTGTTTATATCTTGCCTCTAGCATACAACTCTAAAGTTTATCATGCTTCCTTTCCTTCTTTCAAAGAACTGGATGCTATTGGCGACAAATCTTCATGACGAAACAACAATCATATATAACAGTTTCGACAGCCAGTACAATCCAGATCAGCAACAGTATACTACAACACCAAGAATGCCCACGGAGGAAGTGGCGACGGAATGTGCTGACCAATTACATGACCATCTCAGCAAGCACACATGGGCATACGATAAAAAATACTTTCACCGCCCTTCCTTCAGCCACAAATGTCCCCAACAGATCTGGCAATCAAATGACTACGGCTTCCACATACTCTACTAGATGTACACCATCATGGCCCTTCAAAGACCAATAGAGGACATGACGGACGTGGATTACCACACTCTATGAGGAAAGTTCACAACTATTCTTCTCCGAACGCATGGAGCTAACAAAGGTCTAACAGAAGCCTAATGCCCTTGTCCGTGCACTACTCAACCTATCACTTTGACACTCTGAGGACAGAGTGAGTGATAAGTTAGGGGGGTGCACTGGACAAGGGCGAGGTATCATTTCTTCAACCCTTCCCTCTCCACTCTTTCTTTCACTTCTATTTTTCTGTACAAAATTTTCATCTTCCTTTTCACAATTAGACTTTTTCAAGTAATTTCGATATTAAAATAATCCTACACATACGAATAACATCCCTTTCTGGAAAAGGTCATCCCCATCTAATTTTAGAAACTAAGTAGTCCTCAAAAGCAATAACAAGAATAGCTTATAGGCATGTAATGGCGAATTAATAAATTACCTTCACACTTGATTTTCATGCCCTTGCTTCAAATCTACATCAGACTCTTCACAGGTCAATAACATGGCCAAAGCACATCAAACACTCTCAAGGATGGGAGGGAAATCAGGTGAAATCCAAATCAAGGAACCTCGCAAGTGGACCACCAAATAGAAATAAGTGCATGTCAGGAAACTCTAAGAACATTTTTCTTCTTTTAAAAAATAAAAAGAGGCTTGACCGCCCACTCAAAAACCGAAAAACCCAAATCCTAAGCTTGTGAGTCTATGAATAAAAGCCAGAATGTTGAATAAAAACATGAGAGTTGTGCCACGTATAAGGACTTATATGAAGAACCAATAAAGATCTCGCCCGGCCGGTACTTTCAGCTTCCCTCACAAAGGCATAGGTGTCGTGCCCAGTAGCGAGGTCCTAAGGTCTCCAAATATATGAAAAGGCTGATAAAGGACTTGCCCAGCCGGCACATTCACCTGCCCTCATAAAGGTAGATGTGTCGCGCCCGGTAGTGATACCCTAAAAGCATAGATAAATCCTCCCCCACTTGAAGGGGGAGTTATACAACAAGACTTTAGCCAACCCTCATACCCATTCTAGCTCCCGGTAGAATTATCAAAAGAAGTATAAAACTAATTAGAGCTAATGACATGCACAAAATAAGATAAAAAATAAGGTGGTCCCAACGCTAGCTACGCGATATGGAAGAAACCTGAGACCCATGCAACTCCTGACACCTGAAAAAGTTTAGGCAAGCAGAAGCCTTAATTAAAACCTTAGAAGATTTCTGGTTTAGACTTGAAGCAAGAGTATGGAAATCTTCACTAAATAAAATTGCCTCGCCACTATGTGCCTTAGCTCTATCTAGCTTGAGGACAAGTTAGACTCTAAGTTAGGGGGGTGACAACCTCCCATTTTGTGATGTTATCCTATTAGTTTTTCTCAGTTTTTCGTATTCTTTCTTAGATAAATTAGACATACCTTTAAACTCTCTCCTTTATTACAAATATACCATTAGACTAACCTTTCTCCTTTAATTCTTACAGAAAAACACAAAAAAATTTACAAAAGTTCCAAATGGTCCCAAGACCGTTTGGAGACCAAACGGTCTCGAGACCGCTAAGGTCAACCGATCCCAAGACCGAATGAAAACCAAACGGTCCCAAGACCGAATGGAGATCAACTGGTCCCAAGACTGAATGAACACCAAACGATCCCAAGACCGAATGGAGATCAACCGGTCCCGAGACCGCATGAAGCCAATCGGTCCCGAGACCGAATGAAAACAAAACGGTCCCAAGACCGAATGGAGATCAACCGGTCCCAAGACCTAATGAAAACCAAACGGTCCCAAGACCGAATGGAGATCAACCAAGGCTGCCTCTACTGCTCCAGAGTCATTCCATTCACTCCCCTGTAGTTGCCAGTCTAAGATCCATACTCCATCACAAAGCTGCTTTCTCTCTCGTCAACCAAGAAGGTGAGAAGAGGAAGATTTGTCATCAAGCAAGCTGTGAAGTGTGAAGATCGTTTCTCTCTTCTCCAAGGGGTCAACCTTCCTCCCTCCTTCGTGGAGATGACACACACTCTCTCTCTCTTCTTGCCTCCTTCTTTGTTCTTGCTATGAGCGAGTAGTCTCATTCACTAGGGTGTGGGGAGTAGCCCCTCTACCCATGTTTTCATTTCATGCAATGTAATTCATGAGTTTGCAATAGATAAACACTATCTTTTTAGTGTAACATCAATCGTTTAATGAATGCTTGTTACTTGATCACCAACTTGTGTTATCTTTTATCTATTAGTGTGAATTGTCTATGTTTGTGCTTTTAGATTTGATTACTGATTGTATGTTAGTTCTTGATGTATGTATCCACCATGCATCTCTTTCGGTATCTAGGAACGTCTTTCATGGAGTGGAGTAAACTCACCCCCATTGTTGTACTTTAATACTATGAAATGGAATTAGTTGACGTATGAAAGTACAACTTTGATGGGTCGAGGAACACACTTTGTGTAGGGAGTAATGCAAAGTAAGTGACCATTCGTTCGGGGATGGCTGGCATTGCAATACTTTTGTGTTTCTCGTAGTTAGTTATCCGAAAGGAGGCTAAGTCTACAAAGATACTAACTGATTAGACTCTTATTGCAGGCCATGTTGCTATAGTGTGTGTTTTGATCCATGTGTAGTGGTGGTGAAACCCGATTACATCCTAGTGGTTCGATAACATTGTTTACAACCTTAACTTTACTTTCTTGCCTTTACTTTACTTGCATTTAGTTTAAACAACCAAATCAAATCTTTGATCTAAATATCAACTATTAAATAGTTAAGTAAAATTCTAACGTTTTCTATCTTGTTAATCTTAACAAGACTGTTGTCCCGTAGATTCGACCCTTAACTATACTACGATAAGACTTCCACGTATCCTAGCATACGTGGGTGGAGTTCCTAATCTAGTATAAGCAAGGCTAAACCTAAAGACTTATCATCTTTAGGATTTTTAGTGGTGCACGCAACTCCACGTAAGTGGAAGATTCATCAAAACCCTAATTCAATCAGGTTCAAAACCCTATTTGATGGTTCAAACGGTTTCATCAAACTGTTTGGTAACCAAATGATTTGCAAAACCATTTGAATAGGTTGACCGAATGGAGGTGTTGACCGTTTGGGGTAGGTTGACCGTTTAGGATGGGTTGACCATTTGATGATTGAATGGTTTCCAAACCATTAGGGGTTGAAAGGTTTCAAAACCATTTCATTACCCTAAATTGTGGTTGACCATTTGGAGGTCTAAATGATTTCAAACCGTTTGAAGGATTGGATCAAGACCATTTGGTGAGGAAATGATTTCCAAATTATTTGATATGAAACGATCTTCAAGACCGTTTGAAGATCCAAGTTCAGGATCGTTTAAAGGTCTGAACCACAAGACTGTTTGAATTTCCAAATGGTTTCAATATCCAGTCAATTTCAAGATTTGTTGTCCATTTGGTTTCAATGATAATTTGCTCAAATGGTTTCTAGGATTGAGTGCCCAAACCATTTTAAAATTGTTTGGAGAGGAAATGGTCTCAACACTAGGTGCCCAAACAGTTGCAAAACTGTTTGGAGGGCAATTGACTTCAAAATTGTTTGGATGTTTAGGAGGTCAAATCTGATTGGAGGTTCAATATATACAAAATCGATTGGAGACTTAAGGTGATGAAAGATCAGTTGATCCCATGATTAATTTTGATGTTTATCAAATATAAGTACAATGGTTAAATTCCTAAAGTACTTAGATGATTGGTACCCTTAGAGGGGTTAACATTTGATGCTTATGAAAGTAATATCTCAATACATTATGCTAACCCTTTATTCAAGTTGATGCAATCTAATCAAGATTAGAGTAATTAACATCCTAGATAGGATGAGAGTGAGAAATTCCCACATGTATAATAATCATGTAGTAATCAATCCTCAACGCACTCAAAATGAATCAAATATGTAATTAGGGTATGATCCTTGATAAAGAGATCATGAAACCCTAATTGAGGAGGTTGATGAGCCCTAACTCTAATTTAGGGAAATTCTGAGTGAAACCCTACTCTAGGGTAATGGTCTAACCCTAATTTAGGGTAATGATATGAGAAACCCTAATTTAGGGTATTTTAATGGTAAACCCTAATTTGATGTGATCAGTATATCCTAGCCCTAATTTGAGTAATTGGATATGAGAAATCTTGATTTGATGTGAATAGTAAACCCTAACCTTATTATAGGGTGAAGGTATGTGAAACCCTAATTTTGGGGTATATAGCATGAAACCCTAATCTTGGGCAATATGATGATAAACCATAACTCTAATTTTAGGTAATGAGATGAGTATCCCTGATTGATATGCAATGGGAAACCCTAAATGAGTGAGTAGTGATGTTATCCTTATACTGCATGGTGTTGAAATATATAATCATTATCTTTGTGTACTAACCATGCATGTATCATGAGATGATGAGCATAGCCACGTATGAGCTATGATGTTTTATTTATTGAAAATTGTTTATGGGCCTAGTGAGCCATAACATGCTTTGTTGCCTAGTGAGAGGTAACAAGAAATGAAATATATATGCTTTGAGAGCCATGTGAGATTCTTGTGTAGCAAGTATCATGTTTACCTTGGTCAGATGACTTGAAGGTATTAGTTACTTAATAAGTGGTAACAAGTGTTCTATGTTGAACTAAGGGTTTGAATACACATTTTCCATAATCATGATGATGAGTTTGTTGAGATATGAGAATGCCCATGATGAAATGAGGGATTGAGATCCCAATGCTTTAATAAGTCTTGAAAAGTACTTGATGGTATTACACATTCTTTGTAGCAGTTGTTATAATAATTGATGTTTAGAAACTTGTGTGATGCTAAAAAAATATGGTAATACACTTAATTAATCAAGTGATATCATATAATGTAGTTTCCCTGACCACAGATCCATCAGTGTCAGAAATTACTGAATAGTGAAACGAGTTTAACTCGGAACACATATTTTTGAATATGTGGGGGTAATTGGGCAATTATATCCTTATGCCCCATAGGAATGGCTGCGGGCTATGTCCTATGCACGAGATTGGTTACGGACCTTACCACAGTTTGAGTATGGCTACGGGCCATGACTCCATGATATGAAACCAGGCATTGGCTATGGGCCATAACCCTGAAGAGAGTATATGCTGCGGGCTATAACTCTATAGCGAAGATGCCAATGTACCCTGGCAAGCTAATTGTAGTTTGACACATATTGTCTCTGCCATATAATCTCGTACTGACTGAGAAGGTTGAGGTCTTGGAGTCTGGCTCTTCCATTGACCTTGTGTGGTGCCGATGCTTACGTAATCATGGCCGGTTAGAGTATGAATGATATACTTCATCTCTTCAGGGAATTAACTCTGAATGATTGTAAAATGTAATCAGCCGTGTAGCGTATTTGCTTAAGATTGAAATATGAGAATCATTGGTTCATGTAACCTTGTTTAGCATATCCTAGATGAATAAATGTTATACATGTTCTTCATATTCCTTATTAGATAAATGATATGCTGTTTTATCTATCATATCTGATATGCTTTGAATAAGAATATTGCCCTAATCTGTTTAGACATTGAATTATCTGCTGTTGAATTTATATGATTCCTCTACTTAGTATTTATTCTATAAAATTGCAATAATAATATTTTTGGCAGAGAGTTATATCTCTCACTGGGACTAGGTCTCACTCCGTTGGTCACCAGCACTTTATAGGTAGACGCGGAAGAAGAGACTGGAACCCTTTAATAGGGGAAGGACAACAACAACAACAACAACAATAGGGACAACAGTGAATTCTCAAGCAGAGACACTAGCTGTTATGTATTGTATATAGAGTCTTATGTGTCGTCTCTGTACTCTCAGGTCCTAGGAGTTAGTAGTTAGTACTTTTAATGAATCGATCTGAGATTTTGTCTTGATGCCTTGAGGTCTTATGCTTCCTGTACATAGTTTTAATAGGGCAGTATGCTTGTAACTCTCGAGAAGAGATGGTACTGGACATGTACTTATGAACCAAAATGTAAATGAATTACGTTGGTTCTTTTTGAAAGAGTTTTCCTATGTATGGATCTCTTTGAAAAATGGTTTTAATTTTTAGTGATTTTCAGTAATCCACTATTAATGATTGCTTCTGCTTAGTTAATAATGATCTGTTAGTAAATTCCATTTTGTGTGTCACACTAGTTTCTTCCTTCCTCTCTCATCATCCTCTCTCTCATCTAATTCCACTATTGGATTTGGGACGATAAGGCAAAGACTAACAACCTCATCTCGCCACTATTGTCTAGGGAAGAGATAGTCCTCAAATTCTATGATATCCCATAAACTATGGCTATCAAGAAAGACCTTCATCCCAATCCCCTTTCCTAGATAATGTAATAGAAATCTCACTTACACCTGGATTAACACTTTCCTGGTCTCAATTTCCTATGAAAATATCTAAAACCCCTCAATGGGATCCACCTTCTTCATCAGGGACACTTACCTAGTTCTAGAGATGTGAGTCAGCTCCAACCAATTTGATTGGCATGATGCTCCATGGGGGATCCTTGAAGATACTGCAATCTTCTTTGGGTATGGGGAGGCCAACTAATGCACCTCGATCACCAACCATGGTTGCCTAAAGTTACTAACTAGAAGCCAACCATTGACCATCTAGAAACATTGTGTGATGGAAGAAGCCAATCGTTGAAGTTTTAGAAAGCTTTCCTAAACATCAAAGCATCATGAGAAGAAGTAAGTGTTCTATTTAGTTCTTTACGTTATCTATGATACCCCAAACCTTATCCAACACCTTGTCCTCTTCTCTAACTACCTCATGGACCAGGGTTGAGCGAGACACCTTCACTAGGATCAATCACAATCAATACTCCCATGGGTTGAGACTCCATGTCTATAAGTAGTTGGATTCATGCCATGGAGAGGGACAATGAATCCCATGGTTTTTGATACCCAATTATTCCCTTAGTGAGTGATAAGAAAATCAAACATCACGTGAGTATTGTGGTATTTTTTCCCTAGCCCAAGAGCTAGCATACGCGAGACTCTAATGTTGATGGGGATGGGGGCGCCAATTGATTGTAAAAGCCTGTAAGGCCCCTTAGCCTTGATTTACTTATAAGCATAATTGTTAGGATTAATTTAATTTTTAGTTTACAAATATAATTAGGTCCTAATAGTTCTAGATATACAATCTTTTCAATATATCAATCTTGCTACAAATTACCCTTTTCTGGGGTTGTAAACATAATTTTAACACATTCTTGAGTTGCTTCATATTGATCTTAAGAATCTTATAATTTTTGTCCTTTGGATTCTTTTGAACATCTCATGGGATTTATAATTGAATAATTAGTAATAGTGCTATGATTTCATTGAGAGATGACAACTATCTTGGTCATCATGTCAATGGATTCTCAGTGCCTGATGAGTCTTGTGGTCAATGAAGATCATTCCAACTCTTCAGTCAAAGAATCTTCAGCACCTGACAAAGGTTTCTAGTTAACTCCCCCCAAAGGATTCCATTGATCAATCAAAATTTGAGTTATGTGTGTATGTGACCAACTCAAGCTTTGGTTGATGATATTCTAGTTGGCGAGTTTCCCTTTTCTGATGACTAGATTGAACTGTAACGACTTCCACCCATCTATGAATACCATCTTCCATCCATGCTCGTTCATATTTTACACTCCTTTGTTGTGGACCAGAGGTCAACAAGAACCCATCAGGGTCAATAGTCACAAGGTTTCATTGATGCATGCTCATGTTTGAGTTCTCCTTAAACTGCTCTGAGGCAATTGATATTCTTTCTTGCTCCATTTGTGAAAGATCCCTATTTCCCAATCACTTACTTGATATTATGCACCCTATTTCCTTCTACAACCGAGTTTTATGGTGTTTTCTTATTGGAAATATGCATATAGAGTTTGAGAACTCCTCTATATTCCTTTTATGCTCTAGAATCACCCTATACATGGAATTTGGAGGTGTGCTTAGATCTTTGGTAGACCAGACTCAGTGCATTTCTGTTAATTTCAAATATTTTTATCTTAGACATCAATTTTCTTCTCCAACAAGGCAAGTGATATAACCTTTAACACATTTCTTGCCTACTTTCGACATGCATGCCTTTAATTTTCTCTAGAAACACTAAGAGTTCTATAAGATGGTCTTCTAAGTATTGTTTTATATGACAAAACAATGATACAAGTTCTTATGATTTACTTAGTCTTCATGAACATTTCCTGTTGTATATTCAACTCTTCTTTGAGTATGAAATGCCTAAAATTTGGAATGTAATTGCTTGAACTCCTAAAATACCATATATGTAATGTTTTGGTACCACAAAGTAAAACAATTCTACCCACATATTATGACCTATAGTTTGGCGAGAATATTATGTTATTTAGGACATGTAATCAATGTTATTATGTTGTAATGATGGTTTTACAAAACCCTAGTATTGATAGTAGCTCATCTATTAAGAGTGTATGGATAGCTATGCCTAGAGTGTCATGAAACTATTTTGTTTGTTTTTTATATTTGGAGGTTTCAAACCCCAATTAATTTATACAAACCTTTAGGGTGTCTATATTTAACTTGATTGATACTGTCAAAAATGCTTTATTGACTTAAGTAATCAATTGTATCCTTAATCATGTACTTCCCTATGACTGTAGAACTATCCTAGTGTCAGAACATGTCAGATAGTGAAATGAGTATTCTAAAAGGAGCTCAGAGTCATATATCATTAAGTATATGTGGGTGTAGGTATGATATACTCCTTCCATCATGTTTCCAAAGTTTTGAGAGGGTTTGAGATTGTGTCTCAAATGTTGATGTGATTGGGAGAAAACTGCAGGCGTAACTCAGATTTGAGGGTTTATACCTTGGTTTGTCGTGTCCTATGTACCCAATATGGAATAGGATGTTTTTGATAGTTGGATCGATGTGCCACTATAGTTGTTACTCATACTAACTAAGGGGAAGAGATCCTTAGGATTTCAGTCATCCTAGATCTTATACGGGTCTGATTTTGGCTTCACAATGATCAACTAGTAGTTTGAGTGGTACGCATCAAACTATCTAGGCCTTAATAAAATATGCAATTCAGTTATGTAGCATATATGTTAGTGTTACATGGTGATTCACATTGGATGATGGTGCTTGATATGCTTTCTTTTAGTAGAATATGTGATTCATAATAAGTATGGGGAATCACTTGTATTTGTGGCTCTGACGTTTCCTTATCTTTTATGTAAGTTTATTAGTATTCCAACTCTATAATACTATCTACTTTAACTTCTTAAAGTACATAACCTACTAGTAAGAAATAAATGTTATTAGATTTTATATCATATTTCTAGGTCATCAATCTCACCTCATAGGTTTCCACACCCTTTTTAGGTGATATGCAGTGCAGTCAAACACATGGCAACGAGGAGGTGTAGATTGAAGATCTAAGAGACAGAGAGGATGGTTAGGTTGTGTAGAGTTCTAGCCCCTATTTGGTTTGTCACCAAGTCTGGGTTAGGTCGTGTCATTTTCACCACCTCGACTTAATACAGTCCGGTTTGGCAAGGAAAGTTGTATGTTTTGTTATCTTGAAACGGCCCCGTTTTGGGATTTTGTTATCCCCAAATCCACACGAAGTTGATCTCGGTCGAAGCAAGATTACAAATTCTAGTCGGGTTAGCCTATGACATCTTGAAAGGCAAATCCCTCACTCGAGTCCATTTCTCACTCATCTCCCTCTCCCTCTCCCTCTCCTTCTGCCTTTGACCCTCACCCCTCTCCCTTTTATGTCATCTCCTCCCATAGATCTCCCATTGCACAAAATATATTCATAGTGTTTCTTGCAAGTACTAAATCCTACTCCAATGGGTAAAGCATGTATAACTTCTAGCTAAACTATTGATCCAACAAAGCTAGGGTTTAGATATAGCTTGAGCATAGACTGAAGCAACCATGCTTTCATCATCGGGTTACAAGAGGAGCCTATTCATTGAAGAACAAGGTTTGTAGTGTCCTTTCCTCTTATCACCTTTATCATGCCTACTATGAGCCATCCTTTGGACCACATCTTCTACTCCATTATCCCATCTTATGCCCCATTGAGTCTTCATATCAATGAACAAAGCCAACACAAACCTTAAGTAGTGCAAAGGGTTCCCGATGACTTTTATATTTGTTCCCCTATTGGTTGAGCTGCTCCCCTTCTAGTTGCACATCCTCCATCGTGTTTCCATACAAGTTATTGTTGTTGATCTCATTTAACACAATCTATCTTGATTTGTCAAGAGGTGAGCAACAATCTGTTTGTTCATTTCATTGATTGATTCATTTGATCCCACTATTATACTAACCAGATCCCTCTTTTACGCTTGTTTGCTTCTGGAATCATTCATGGTGGAATCTTGTTTCTACATTTCATGGTGGTGTTTCTCCAATATCTTCTGGTGCTACCTTCTCCACAATTTAAGTATTTTCAATCCATCACCAATCCTTCTCAGACTTCTCCCTGACCTTGCATTTTCCCTACATGGTTTGTTACTTTTCTATTTGTGTGGTTAAAAACCCAATGTGTGTTTCATAATTGGATAAGTAAAAATAATTTGGGTACTTGTAGTGGATGGATTGGATTGTTGTGTTACCAATTTTATCTTATCGCCGTTATAGATATTCTTGTGTTAATCATAGCTTTGATCTTTGTGTTTTCTCTTATATCAATATGCTAAATACAAGAAATATTTGTATCTCATTCAATAGTTAAAAAACAACTTATTATAATTCTGAATAAATGAAATTGAGATGACTATATCCTTATGTAATCCAATGTCCCATGTGGTTTCTTATGACATAGATCACAACTTTTCCCTTACTTCTATTGACCACAAAGGCATCAATGTTCACTTTAAAATTATCACTTTAAATTGATCTCTTGGAGGGCCTACTAATTTTTGAGGTAATAAGTACACTTAGCAACCATATCAGCCATTTAGGATACTCCTTTATTTTTTTGAAATTTCTTGTGAATCATTGCATCAATTTGTTCTTATTACCCATTTGAATATCCATTTGGTTTTGTATATATCCCATATTGATTTTGACAGTCACAAGGGCATGTAAGGTAGTTTCTTCTTCCTCATCATATCTGTGGCATATGTTGTTTTTAGTGAAGTGTAGATTGGCTTTATTTTCATTAGTCATGAGACCACTACAGATTGATTTCCATAGGAACATCTTGGCTATTTGAGGCACTCTTATTTTCTAAATACTTGACCAACAACCATGGGTATCATTATTAGATCGCCTAATGACCAACAACTATGGGTAGCAAGCTTATTAACTAAAACATTCTAGCCTCTCCTCTCCTCCTAAAGCTGATATGGGTATTGCTCCTCGAATCTAAAAATTGGTAACCATGCACGAGTCTAAATAACCCATACAAATATGGATCTAAAAAAATTAATTGACAGTTGTGTTAGGCCTACCTGTGAGGAGGGAGTTATGACATACTCTGATTTGTCCAGGTTTAATTTGGTGAGAGTTTAAAATAGGAAAATTTAGGCAAACACGTTCAAAATGATAAAACATATATAGACACAACTATCTTGGAGTCAAATATTCTTATATCATGTACATAGTAAAAAATACCCCTCTATCTTTCTCTAAAAATATATGCATTTTCTAAATGTATGCATTTTAAACAAAATGTTATGTATATACAATGCTTCAGACAACAATAGTATGTACACAAAATGTTTCATACGACTTGTGATGGACATGTTTCTGGCCCACACATATATTCTTATATTATGTATATAATTAGCATGACATGTGTCTTAGGAGTTGTAACATACTGAAGCTTCGACATATTCTCTTTTTGTCCCTTTCCCAATATATTCCTATCATTACTATCCTTTTTAGCCTTGATGCTTAATTTGTGGAATTTATAGTGGTCTGGTGAACATTTGTTCAATAATTATGCCAATTGAAGGGTTTATGCAGAAATACCTTGGTGAAATCTTATTTAAGGATCTAAAATGTAATATCACTGCCACTAGTACAAAACTAAGCTTTAGTGTTAGTTAACTAAGCCTTTTGGCATTGGTTTCAAAGTGACACCCAAGTGGGCGCCACTAAAAGTAGAAATCTTTAGCGTCAGTTTGAACACCGACGCCATAACCCTTCCCGCCACCAATAAAACACGCCATCAAGGGCACAATGGGGGTCAATTTTTACTGATGATCAACACTATATCCCTCTAAAAAACATCAATTTTGTACTAATAACCGATGCTAGAAAGGAAAAAAATCAGCCCCTAGAAAAGGGATAAAGACGTCAGTTTTATACTAATGACCAACACTGTAAGGTTTTGTTATCGGTTTTATACTAATAGCCGACACCTATGTTCTGATTTTTTTTCCTTATTAGTTTGTAGGCCTACTGTGCAGCTGGTCAGCAAGATGCAAAACCTACAATTTAGTTCTAAACTGTAGGTTTACAACACCCTTTAATTTCAACCAACAACATGCCACATACCTACAAAATTAACAAGAATAGACAACAATTTATGATCATGTGATTCACACACCTGTATAAGCACATTTAATTCATATTATTGTTCATCACACACATGTAGAAACTAGTAGTTCCATTTCAAATTTCCTCTATTTTCACATACATTTAGCAACCTATAGTTCCATTCATTTCATCTCTTTTCACATTCAGACACATGTAGATTCATTCATGTATTGATCATATTTCCCATTCACACATATGAAAATTCAAAAAAATTCATTCACATGTCATCAAATATAAAAATAATTATGAAAACAAAGTTTAGAAATATCATTCTTTATTATCATCATCGTCATTATCGTCATCAGTATCCCAATCATAATAAAAAAATTCCCACTACTTGTATGGCTTTTGCCCGTTGTTCTCTTACATCATCTAATTCTTCCATCGTATAGGGAGTATGTACATGTAATAAATTTTCACCTGTAGTGAAGTCACTAGTTTTAAACACCTGCAAAGAGAATGACCTATATATAATTAATAATATATAATAAGATTGATATATTTCATATTATCTAATGAGACTATATATAATACCTGTTGTATGGTATCGATTTCCATTGCAGCATGTTTGATAATTAGGTCCATATATCACATCACATAGTATGCACATGCCCAGCCATTGTCTTGTTTAGTACACTATAAATTGAAACATAGAAAATGTTCAAAAATACAAACAAGCATAGTTCATATAATAATACATACATTGGAGTCGGGAAATTACTTTTCACATTCTCCCAAATTAGTAACTGTTTCTTTTTCTTGGAGATGTTGGAGATGTTGTTGGGTTTTAGGGGAGGCAGACAAGGCAACGTAAACAAAAATTTTCTCCTCCCCTTAACCCGAACTGAGGAAACGCATCAACATCTATACAATAGGAAGGATGGTTTGAGGAATCATACCTTGTCCCGAGGCTTGCTCGGCGACAATACCTCGCAGCTAGTGCGGTCTTCGCCTCCGGTCTTGGACGGTGTCTGTGTAGCTCCTGGTCGCACCGGGACTCATGACTCCTCCTCTCACGAAGACTGTCGGGATTGACAGTTGTCCTTCTGAGCGACAGAAACCTCCCGCCTCTGTAGTAGTCCACACGGACCACTCGGAACTCCAATCTCCTTGTCCCACAAGGAATTGGAAGGAGTCAAACCCTTCTGTAGGCGTACTAGTCACCCACACACTCTCCTGCTACCAGTTTCTTTCTATAGTTGTCTTTCTCTTGCTGTGCCTCCCTTATTGGGTAGCACTTGCTCAGGCTCTCTCGATTACCAAAACCAAAGAGAATGACAACTTTACAGAGCAACTGGTTACACTGAGTTGTTGTTAGAGAAGCCCCCAATACCCCTATATATATAGGAGGGTCATGAGACCGGGTTCTCTATCCCGGGCAATGCGGGACTAAAGCAGGAGTAGAAGGGTTCGAGAATTTTCCACAAAAAAAACCAACTGCGTAACCTGAACCGATCGTTTCAACACTTGAAACGGTCGGTTGGGCACTTAAGCCGATCAGCTGGACCTCAGCCGATCATTTGGGGATCCCAACCGATCGGTTGGTACCCTGAACCGATCGGTTCACGGTCCTGATCTGACTCAAATTGACTTTCCATCTTTTGTTTCCAATCGGTACCTATTCCCAATCCTTGTCCCAATCAAATTGGGCAAGTGAAACGAAATATTTTTCTCTCACCAATCTCACTTTCCCAACTCGCTCGGTTGCGCCAGTTGAACCGATCATTTCACCATGTGCCTGAACCGATCGGTTCATCACCTGAGCCGACCAGTTCACCCAGCTCAGCCGATCGGTTCATCACATGAGCCGATCAATTGGGAGTGCAAATTGTGCAGAAAATGTCAATTGCAGTTCCAATCAATCCGATACTCTAATCAATCGATCCAACACTTTGAATACTATGATTTTGAGCTATAAATCAATTGAGTGTTTATTTGAACTACTAAACTCCTTTAGTATTCAATCTAAACTTAGTTTATGGACAAAACTCCTCTTCCAGGTTAAATCCTATGTGTGTGACCCTGCAGGTCCTTTTTCACGTTGGAAGTGAAAGTCCATAACACTTATGACTTCACAAGCAATGAGCAGTGCCTAGTCACACATCATTGCTACCCAAGTGAAATAGAAAGTTGGAGAACAACTTTCAATCCTACATTCTGTGAATGGTGTTACAGTGAATGTATAATTCCTTTGTCACTGATATCCAGAATGAACTCGAGGCATGGACCAGTCATCCTGTCAACATTCATTCACTTTCTTGATCTCAGAGTAGATTGGAAGAGATATGTATGAAATCAATATCACATACTGATTCACACATGCGTGCACGCCTTTCTCAATCCTACTCATCAAGTGGCCATGGATATCAAGCTCCCTCAGGAGGGACAAATCCCATATCTATCACTCACCCCTCAAAAGCCCCAAGTGTCAAAGCCACCCAATCAACACCTTTATAACAACCCATGTTTCAGGACTACGTTTGATGATGTCATAGTGTACCCAATGACATGTGTTGAGTGTATTGATTTCAGGTCAAAGAATCACATTCACCACCATCACTGTGAGTACTGACTGTGACTACCATGTCATGGTTCCATGTGTCAAACTCACAGTGGGTCTGTCCGGTACACTTGTTCTCTAACAAGTACCTATGTGTTTGGTTTGATATCTCTATATCATGACTAATGAGATTTTGTCATCAACCAACACCACAAACTAGTCTTGTGTGTCATTGTTGTCTATCTACCTTCCACAATGACATCCGACTAGGGACATAACAAGAATATACAAACTCTTAGCATCCGTATGATCTCATCGTTCAGGTCCTCAACCTGAAGGCATACGTCATTGAGTACTGTCATTCTCTAGACATTCAATCTGTTCTGTCACTATCTCATATGACTGAACTGGAAAGAATTGGAAGCTTGCCTTTGATGTTTATCAAATCAATCTTAATGTATCCTATCAATCATCCCATGATTGGCTCTCAGGGCATACATTCCAACAGACTCCCACTTGCACTGCGAGCCAATCAACTTTGAATCATATTCATAGTGATCTTCAAACATGTCCCACATGTTATTATGCTCCAATGCTAACATAGGGAGTAATGGCAACACCTTGCCAAAGTCAGTATAAATTGCATGTCTCACATCTCTTCACTGTACGTCACACATATGAGATGGTGTTGCCGTAATATGCGATCTAGTATTCATTTTCTAACCTTTAGCCACATTGCATGATCAAGGATTCCATACTAGTCATCAATGATCGGAATATCTATAAGTTCATCTCATGAACTTTAAGATCCATATAGTATCGACAGCTGTTCTCTAACACACAGATACTCGACATTTCCTTTCAAACGGTTTTATTGGAACACTTCCAATTATCAACAAACTTTCACTTTTATATATCCTATATATATTTTGCGATTATTTTCTGTCCGTTCTGGAAGTTCACATCAATGTAACTCTTTACATCGAACTCTTCCTTATTTCCATAGAACTAGTACTTCCCAAGTACTTATGAAGTTCTTATGGTTTCCAGTACCACTTACTGGAAGTAGACAGACATCCACTCGTCATGTCCCACATACAAGTTATCAGGATGAGCATATCATTTTTTCATGTCCTACATACAAGATGATAAAGTCATTTTATTCTTGCCTAGCAAGATAATGGGATGATCACATACATGATAGATCCATATCTATTCTTAGTGTTCCCATTCTTCAAAAGAATTGGACACTTGTCCTTGGGATACTAACTCCATGTAACATGGACATGTTTTCTCCCACTGAATCTATGCATACTGAACCCTTCTATACAGATTGCCAATGTATGTTCTCTCTTTTCTAGGTCAAGAGGTTTTCGAGAACTATCTCATAGGTCTCTATTCCTATCACATAGGAAATGTCTCTATCTTCCTTAAAGATAATTTCCACTTTGGATTTCCATTCTAGTACATTTCCATTTCACATCAATATGTGGAATGTGAATACGCTCCCACTAAATCACAGATCCCTTCTTTATCTTTGACATATCAGTCAAACCCTTTGACTATATTATCAAAGTAAAGATCCAATTATGAGTTGCTTGTACTCAATCAATCACATTGATTAGTCCATTGTAACTTATAGACTTCATTTGCAATAGTGGATTCATAAACCTCATAGGTTGTGTCACGTACACATCCTTATTTTATTCCTCATAGGAATGCAGTTTAAGTATCCATATGCCAAATGTCTTAGTCATTAAGTTGCAATCAACAAGCATCATCCTTCTCAAAATGTCATCCATGTGTCTTAATGCTTAAGACTTATTTGCACTTATGGATTTCCATCCAATGGGTGCTACCATCAAGGTGTTGGTGTGTATGCCCTGAGAGCCAATCATGGAATGATTGGTGGGATACATTAAGATTGATTTGATAAACATCAAAGGCAAGCTTACAATTCTATCTGGTTAAGTCATTTGAGATACTGATAGAACAAATTGAATGTCTAGAGAATGACAATACTCAATGACGTATGCCTTCAGGTTGAGGACCTGAATGATGAGATCATACGGATGCTAAGAGTTTGGACATTCTTGTTATGTCCCTAGTCGGATGTCATTGTGGAAGGTAGATAGACAACAATGACACATAAGACTAGATTGTGGTGTTGGTTGATGACAGAATCTCATTAGTCATGATATAGAGATATGAAACCAAACACATAGGTACTTGTTAGAGAACAAGTGTACCGGACAGACCCACCGTGAGTTTGACACATGGAACCATGACATGGTAGTCACAGTCAGTACTCACAGTGATGGTGGTGAATGTTATTCTTTGACTTGAAATCACTACACTCAACACATGTCGTTGTGTACACTTTGATATCATCAAACGCAGTCCTGAAACATGGGTTGTTATAAAGGTGATGATTGGGTGACTTTGACACATGGGGCTTTTGAGGGGTGAGTGATAGATATGGGATTTGTCCCTCCTAAGGGAGCTTGATATCCATGGCCACTTGATGAGTAGGATTGAGAAAGGCGTGCACGCATGTTTGAGTCAGTATGTGATACTGATGTCATAACATATCTCTTCCAATCTACTCTGAGATCGAGAAAGTGAATGAACGTTGACAGGATGACTGGTCAATGCCTTGAGTTCATTCAGGATATCAGTGACAAAGGAATTATACATTCACTGTAACACCATTCACGGATTGTAGGATTGAAAGTTGTTCTCCAACTTTCTATTTCACTTGGGTAGAAATGATGTGTGACTAGGCACCGCTCATTGCTTGTGAAGCCATAAGTGTTATGGACTTTCACTGCCAACGTGAAAAAGGACCTGCAGGGTCACACACATAGGATTTAACCTGGAAGAGGAGTTTTTTCCACAAAGCATTGTTTAGATTGATTACTAAAGGAGTTTAGTAGTTCAATTAAACACTCAATCAGTCGATGACTCAATATAATATGGTTCAAGGTGTTGGACGCATTGATTGGAGTATCGGATTGATTGAAATTGCAATTGACTGATTTTGCCCAACCTGTGCTCCCAACCGATCAGCTCATGTGATGAACCGGTCGGCTGGGGTAGCTGAACTGGTCGGATAGAGTGTCCAACTGATCGGCTCATGCCCAGGTTGAACCGACCGGTTCAAGGGTTGAACCGATCGACTCAACTGACGGAACCGACCTGTTGGGAAAATCATGTCGGCAAGAATTTTCCTTTGATTTCAAATTGCCCAATTCAATTGGGAATAATATTGGTATTCGATACCAATTGGGAAAGAAACAAGGAAAGTCTTTTTGAGCCGGATTAGGACCATGAAACGATCAGTTCAGGGCACCAACCGATCGGTTGGAGTACCCCAAACGGTCGGCTCAGGTCCAACCGATCGGCTCAATGGCCGAACCGATCGGTTCAGCTGTGAACCGATCGTTTCAAGTTGCGAACAGATTGCTTTTTGTGGAAAATCCTCGAACCCTTCTACTCCTGCTTTAGTCCCACATTGCACGGGATAGAGAACCCTGTCCCATGACCCTCCTATATATATAGGGTCTTCAAGAAATCCTTGGGGTCGCTCGGATGTGGAGGATCCCACACCGAGCTCGGCTTGTGAAAACCTATGCTTATACTTCGACGGAAGGAGAAGGGGGTTTCGGGTTGAACTGTTTCGACTTCAAGAGAAATAGGTTCAACTCATTTCCCTAAGCGTATGCATCCCTCGCGTACGCATATACTTCCGGAGAAGGTAAGACAGGGAAGAACAAGAGCGAAGCGACGAGCAAAACGAGGACTTTTGCGAGTGAACGAGCTAAACTTGGACTGTAGCGAGTGAAAGCGTAGCGTCCCCCCTAGGGGAACAACTTACACGCACGTATATAGTATTGCATACGCGATACATATACACGCACTCACACACGCGCATTATGCACACACGCATTATGCGCACATACACACGAAGTGAAACCCTAGTTAAAACGTGTGTTTAATTGCTCAACAACAAAACATTTGTGGAGGACTATGTGAGTCTTTGGCTTTCCAGACAGATGCGTTAAGCAAGTTAGTCAGTCAGTTCAATGTCATATTAGAGGGTTTGAGCTCGGTAGCTAAGGAAGTGGGTCAAACTAGGCTGGAGAACACGAATGGAAGAAGCCAGTAGTTTCTTCTCTAGAATAGCGAGAGGTACAAATCGAGCGAAGCGAGAGGTACGGAGTGACTCGACTGTAAGGAGAGGAACGAAGTAGCTCGAGCGAGGCAAGAGGAACGAATCGACCTTCAAGGAGAGGGATGGTATTGGTCTTTCTTTAGAGGACAGGGCAGAGACATATGGCTATTGTAGAGCATTCCACATATATGGGCTTCGGTAAGCATTCCGTCTGCTTAGGCGAAGAGCAGGAGGTTGAGATTCGTGGGATTGATGCCAAACACTGTAAGGGAGGATTGTTCAATTAAATCAGAGTAGGGTGTTTGGGGGGTTTGGATTTGGATTCATAGATGCGCGGATAAGGGATAGTGGCAAGGAAAGTCAAGTTTCAGGAATTTCTCTTTCAGATTCTCAATCTGAGCGAATTCTGTCCTTAGTCAACATGGATTCAATCATCAACTCGGCTGCTTTCTATCATTGAGAGTGAGTAAGCATACTTTAGCGAGTGAAAGCATAGCGTCCCCGGCCCACCACCATCTAACAAACAACAATGATGTTGGTCCGGATGCTCCCGTGCTTTTCTTGCTGTTCTAACACTTCTGCTTCAGAGCTAGCTGCCTGCCTACCGCCCCGCCATGAAATGGAGTAAGGGGCGCGATTCCTTGCGGTGAAGGTGAAATAGATTATTATATAATCAAGAAAGTAATGATAAATGATGGACATGGGATGATAAGCGGCTGCATTGGCTAGATGAGCTCAATGGGCCCACCATAACCACTCCGGATCCTGAGCCTGAGATAGGGGAGAGTGAAAGAAACTTTCTAGATTTGTTTTTTTTATTTGTGGAGGTAGCCACCATATTTAGTTTTCAAGCAAAATAGGTTCAACACTTCCCCCTTCTCCCTTCCGTCGAAGTATAGGCATAGGTTTTCACAAGCCATGCTCGAAGTGGATTGGGATCATCCACTTCAGAGCAACCCCTGGCATGTCAGCCCTGAGTTAAGCATCGCCCTTGAAGCTCTCCGCCTTTTGTACATTTGGAAGGATGTCAGCGCATACTCTTTGCAACTTGACAAGAAAGTTTCACAATCGGACACTGAGGATCTATTCTTTCCTTTCTAGTCCCACTTTGTCTCGGGTCTCGTTCGAGACGCAGGGGCAATCAAATCAAGTATGCATCTCCTTTGTCCTGGAGAAGGAAAAGTCCTACTGGGTAGGCTGAAAGAAAAGAGAGGAAGGAGCAGAGTTTTGTTCGTCTGGGAGTACCTCGCCATTGCGAAACATTGGACTCCTCGTTCTTCAGTGAGATACTCCAGAGCGGAAGGAGAAGTTAGAAGTGGGGGGGGAGGAAGAAATGATCTTTTTTTGTTGATGGAGGACTTGTTGGGATGTCTCATTCTATGTCTGCTAAGCCAAGTGAAGTGAGCCACTCTGAGCTTCCACTTTCCCCGGACTCGTCCAAGTAGTTTGAAGTCCGGCCCTCCCAAAAAAAAGAGTATAGACAGGTCGGGAAAGAGAGTGAAGAGAATCCCCCGATAGAGAAACCCGACGTTTCAGAACTCCAGTCTTTTTTGGGTTGGCCCCGGGAGGACGGGTAGGTCAGTGACATGATTGCTATGTTTACAATCTCTTTCCTCCCCTACTGCTGAATCGGTTTCCCTCTGAATTCTTCTATTTGGAGTTGGAGGTGAGGACTTGAGTAAGGTGGTTCTCCATGGAGCAGGATCTCCTTCCCAGTTTTTCGAGGACTCGAGGAGCCCAGGGAAAAAAAGGTCGTTTTCATGCTCAGGAAGAAAAAAAAGATGCACATGATAGATCAAGGAGACAACTTATCAAGACCAGGACGCAGGTCATGCACAAAACACAGGCAACCAAACACCTCCAGTGGTAGAGAAAAGGGCATGTGGATGAAGGAGTTGAAAAGGAACCTGATTCTCAATAACAGACGATGGAATACGGTTGAGGAGGTAATTGGCAGGGGATACTGCATCAGGCCAAAAAATTAGGGACATGCATTTGAAAAAGTAAGGTACAGACAACATCGACGCAGGTGACGATTTTTCCTTTCGGCAACTCCATTTTTTTGTTGGGGGCTGTAGGGACACGAAGTTTGTGTTGACCTAGGTGTCACACATTGCCCATATTTTGATAATGACTTAACCATTCCATTCATATGTATCTAACAAATCTATTTGAGATCATTGCAGATATTAGGTACAAGAAAAGAATCTCTTTTAACTCCAAAGCTACTCTTCCGGCACATGCAAAACATGTGACTTTTAACCGCTTTGTAATATAGCCCTTAGAGGCTTAGAACATTTTATGTAATCACTCATAATCATGTTTTGCATTGTATCTAAGATGGATAAAATGATTGGGACTCAAAAATCCATCGTTTGTACAGTTTATGAAAATTCCAAAATACCCTTAACAGGGATTTTGTCGGCCGAATTCCAAACTCGGCCGATCCATATATTCTGGAATTTTCTGGGCTGTCGGCCGAGTTTCCAACTCAGCCGATCCCTGTTCGGTCGAGTTTCAATGGTAGGAAACTCGACCGATCCACTGATCAGTCAAGTCTGAAGGTCGACCGATCGGTCGAGTTTCCCCATGGAAACTCGGCCGACAGTCTATCTCTCAGACTTGTCGCCTAGTGTGTCGGCCGAATTGCCTTTAATGAAACTCGGCCGATCGAACTGTACTGGAATGCAGAAAAAGCAATTCCAACAGTTGGAGGAGTAGGTGGGACTCAAAATAGATCCGTTGCAAGTTGTAAAACGGCTAGTTTGTGCCACTTAACTCTCCCAACCTCAAAGGGACACCCTCAACTATAAATAGGACCTCTTGGACTTCATTCCAAGGTTGCTCATTCACATATGCTTGGTCCTAGCCTTAGTTGAGTGGTTTCTAATCCTTTGAGCCCCTTTCTGTCTCTACCTTCAAAGCAAATTCGTGAGTATGAGTGAGTTAGGATCCCATGTATGAGAGCTATCTTTTGTAATCTTGTAAAGCTCTCCTTTCCACTTCTCCCATCTCCATTCTCTATGAAGATTGATTGAAGTTTCTTCTCCGAGTGAAAGAGAAGAAGGTTGCTGTTCTTCCCCGAGTGAAGGAGAAGAAGGCTAGCTGCTCCAGGCCTCCAAGTGAAGGAGGAAGGTGCTAAAGCTCTCCAAGTGAAGGAGAGGTGCAAGGCAAAGCTCAAGCAAGATAGGTAAATCCTGCAAGGCCGAAGACTAGAGCAAGAGTGGGCAATTCCTTTGAAGAAGGTGGAAGACTACTTGCTTGGTGGGTAAGTCCTTGGTGAGGTAGAAGATCTTGGCTTGATATATAAGTCCTTGGATGGTTGGTAGTTGTAGCTTGTAATCTTATTGTGTGATATATATATAAGAGAACCAAGTTACAAATCCTAGAGCCTAACCAACTCTAGGTAGTGGACTGACATTGCTCCTAAGTTTAGGACATGGAACCACTCTAAACCACCTGTCCAAGTGCATGCTTTCCTTGTCTCTTATCCTTGCTTTGTATGCTAGTTTAGTACATAAAATTGCTGTTTTGAATTAAGTTCTGCACTTAATATAATTTGGTGGTCTAATCACTTTTGTGAAGTTTGTGAAGCTCTATTCAACCCCCCCCTTCTAGAGCCCATTGATCCAACAAGTGGTATCAGAGCAGGTCTTCTCCAAGCTACTTCAACAAGTAGGAGAAGATGGGCGATTCAGCTCTTGGGTCACTCAATCTTGAAGGAAGCTTCTCCATGAGAGCCCCGGTCTTCGACGGCACAAACTTCCTATATTGGAAGAGAAGGATGCAATTCTACATCCAAGGCGTGAGCTACGAGATGTGGAAGATAGTCCATCTCAAGTATGAAGAGCCGAAGGGGAACATCACCACGTGGACGGAAGATGAGATGAAGCGTGCTCAACTCAATGCTAAAGCTGTGAGCATCATCTACGCCGCCCTTTCACCATCGGAGTTCAACCGCATCTTTTCTTGGGACACGACGCATGAGATTTGGCATAAGTTGTGTGTCACCTATGAAGGGACGGAGCAAGTCAAGGAGGCCAAGGTCTATATGCTCGGCGGCCTACTTGAGAACTTCAAGATGGGGAAGAATGAAAGAGTTGCGGACATGTACACAAGGTTGAATGTCATCCTTGAACAGCCTTGCAACCCTTGGGAGTGTCATGGATAGAGGTACCATCAATGCAAAGATCTTGAGATCTCTTCCAAAGAGATGGGAGCCAAAGGTCACTTCAATTGAAGAAGTCTACAAGCTGAGTGAGTTGTCAACCGAGGAGCTGGTTGGTAATCTCCAAGCACATGAACCAAGGCTCGACAAGCAAGAGGAAGAGGAGAAAAGAGAAGAGAAGGAGTCCAAGAAGATGAAGGATACAGCCTTCAAAGCTCAAGTTGAAGAAATGATGCGGCAACAACAACTTGCCATGAAGTCTCCCTGCCCTTCCTCAAGCGAAGATGAAGGTGCAAATGATCATGAAGCCAACTATTCAAAAGGAAGACACTTCAAGGGCAAGCCATCCTCCTCCACTCCTAGGTGCTACGAGTGTGGTCAAAAGGGCCACTACAAGAATGACTGCCCAAAAGCCAAGAAGGGCTATCATAAGAGCAGCCACAAGAAGGATGACAAATACAAAAGAGAAGCCAAGTACAAGAAGAAGAACAAGAAGGAGAGACGACCCAAAGATGCAGCTCATGCGGCATGGGAGGAGTCTTCTACTTCAAGTTCCTCAAGCTCCGAGGATGGTGAATGTCACCTTGCACTCATGGCTTCTACTAGTGAAGAAGTAATTGAGGTAAGTGAGGTAAGCAAGGTAAGTGATGAAAGTTTACTTGATTTATCTAAGGAAACCCTCATTGAAATGCTTAATGATTGTCAATCATCTTTTGCTAAATGTAAAGCTAAAAGAAAAAGATTAGGAAAGATAGTTGATGATCTCTATGCCAAGATTGACATTCTAGATCAAAATGAGAAATTACATCTTGATAGCATAGATTCCTTACAAGGGCAATTTCTAGACCTTGAACTTCAATATAATGGAGTAGAGGTTGAGAATGGTACTTATCTTAAAACTATTGAAAATCTTAAGATAGAGAACCAAAATTGCCTAGATGAGCTAGATGTTCTAAAAACTGAAAATGTTGAACTTAAGCTTATTGATGATGCTAGGAGAGATGAAGTGTATGCTTATCAAAGAGAAATTGTTGTCCTTAAATCTGAAAATGCTAAACTTCTTGCACAAACAAATGATTTATCTTCTAGACCTATCTTGCCTAGAAATGAAGTTGCAAACTTAACTCTTGAAAAAGACTCTCTTCTTACTAAAGCGCTTTGTCTTGAGGCTGACCTTTTGCATGCTAGAGAAGATCTTGCTAGTTTATCTACTACCATTACAAATCTTAGTGATGATAATGCTAAATTAAGATCTACTTTGCAAAGGTTTCTTTCGGGTAAGAAGTCTCTAAATGATGTTCTAGAGCACTCTACCAAACTTGTTGGTACTAGTGGTCTAGGATACAATGCGACTACTCCAAAAGGTAAGAAGAAGAAGAAGGGTAAGAAAAAGAGTGTGGAAACTCCAATTTTCAATGGAGAGTCTTCCGGCTCTAAAAACCCCATGGTATGTATGCATTGCAAATGTGATGATCATTATTCTACCTATTGTCCTTACAAGCCTAAGGGGACCAACCCAAATATGAAATGGGTCCCCAAGCTAACCCCGGACCCCAAAGTTTGAGTTGGGTTCCGACATCCTCTTTTCTTGCAGGTCACAAAGAAATGGATTGTTGATAGTGGCTGCTCTAAGCACATGACTAGAGAAATCAGCCATTTCAACAAAATTGTGAAGAAGAAAGGAGGATTGGTAACCTTTGGGGACAACAAAAAGGGTAAGGTTATAGGCGAGGGTGATGTAGGTAATGATTTGTGCATTAAAAATGTTTTGCTTGTTGATGGCCTACATCACAACTTAATTAGTGTTAGCCAATTATGTGATAATGGTTATCTTGTGCTCTTTACTTCCTTAGAATGCTTGCTTCTAGATTCCCTGTCCTATAATGTCATATATAAGGGAACTAGAAATGGTAATCTATATGTGATTATTCTTGATGCTTTAAAGCCCATACTAAATAGATGCTTAGTCGTGAATAAAAATGATCTTTCGCATTGGCATCGACGTTTGGGTCATGTGAACTTGCATCAAATGAAGAAACTAAACAAAAAGGACTTGGTTCGAGGACTTCCCAAATTGGATTTTGAAAAGGATGAGGAATGTCAACCTTGTACACAAGGGAAACAAACCAAATCCTCCTTCAAATCCAAAGGAGTCATGAGCACCAAGAGAGTTCTAGAGCTTCTTCATATTGATCTCTTCGGACCTATGAGAACACAAACGCTTCGCGGCTCTAAGTATTGTCTTGTTATCGTCGATGATTTTTCTAGATATACTTGGACTTTCTTTCTCGTTTCCAAAAGTGATACACTTGACGTTTTCTCAAGCTTTTGTAAACGAATTGAAAACGAAGCTTCTTGTCATGTTGTTTCCATCCGTAGTGATCATGGGGGAGAGTTTGAAAATGATCTTTTTGAGCATTTTTGTGAAAAATCAGGTTATTCGCACAATTTCTCTTCTCCTCACACACCCCAAAAAAATGGAGTTGTTGAGAGGAAGAATAGATCGCTACAGGAGATGGCTAGGACCATGCTTCTTGAGTATGACACTCCTAAGAAGTTTTGGGCTGAAGCCGTTAGTACCTCATGTTTTGTGCAAAACCGAGTTTTCACTCATCCGACTTTTAAGAAAACCCCCTATGAACTATGGCATGGTAGGAAGCCGTCGATTGATTTCTTTCATGTGTTTGGATGTCCTTGTTTTGTTTTGAACACCAAGGATTCTCTCGACAAGTTTGATCCGAAATCGTACAAGGCTTTCTTCCTAGGCTATAGCACTATTAGCAGGGCTTTTAGAGTATTTAACATTGAACTATCTAAAATAGAAGAATCTATAAATGTTAAATTCATTGAAACTAACCCGGTTATTGGCAAGCATATTGGTGATGATGATGTTGCAGATGAAATCATTCCTATCTTAAAAGAGCTCAACATCAAAGACAAAGGTAAGCAGGTTGAAGAAGAAGAAAAAGAAGAAGAAAGGAAGGATCCCACTCCCCGCTTTGCAAAGAATCACCCCAAGGAGTTGATCATTGGCAACCCGTTTGAAAGAGTGAGGACACGAGCTGCACACAACAAAGAACAAGCAGACAGTGCCTTCATCTCTCAACTGGAGCCAAAGAACATCAAAGAGGCCCTTGGCGATGATGAGTGGATCCTTGCCATGCAAGAAGAGCTTGAGCAGTTCGAGAAGAACCGTGTGTGGACCTTAGTGCCAAGACCAAATGATAGAAAGATCATTGGTACCAAATGGGTCTACCGCAACAAGCTTGATGAGCAAGGAAAAGTGGTAAGGAACAAAGCAAGGTTAGTAGCACAAGGTTACAATCAACAAGAAGGTATTGATTTTGATGAAACCTATGCTCCTGTTGCTAGATTAGAATCTATTCGTATGCTACTTGCCTTTGCTAGTTATAAAAATTTCTTGCTTTATCAAATGGATGTTAAAAGTGCATTTTTAAATGGTACAATCGAGGAGGAAGTATATGTTGCTCAACCTCCAGGCTTTGAAAATGATAAGTTACCCAATCATGTATATTTCTTGCAAAAAGCTCTCTACGGACTCAAACAAGCACCTCGAGCTTGGTATGAGAAACTAAAGAACTTTTTGTTAGATAATGGGTATATCATGGGCAAAGTTGATTGTACTTTGTTTCTAAAACACACTTCTACCCATTTTCTCATAATTCAAATTTATGTTGATGATATTATTTTTGGCGGAACTGACCTTGATCTTTGCAAAGAGTTTAGTTCGCTTATGCAGAGTGAATTTGAGATGAGCATGATGGGTGAGCTGACCTTCTTCCTCGGCTTCCAAATCAAACAAACCAAGGAAGGCAACTTCATCAACCAAGGCAAATACACAACTGAACTACTCAAACGCTTTGGGATGGAGAACATGAAGCCGATGGATACACCCATGTCAAACACTACCAAACTTGACAAGGATGAAGAAGGTGAGAAGGTAGATGAGAAGCTCTATACAGGTATGATCGGAAGTTTACTTTACTTAACTGCCTCTAGACCTGATATAATGTTTAGTGTTGGCTTGTGTGCTCGCTTTCAATCAAGCCCTAGGAAATCACATCTTATTGGTGTCAAGAGGATTTTGAGGTACTTAGCCAAAACTCCAAATTTTGGACTATGGTACCCTAAGTCAAGGGACTTTACTCTTGTAGCATATAGTGATGCTGACTACGCAGGTTGCTTGATTGATAGAAAGTGCACAAGTGGCACTTGCTTCCTCTTGGGACCATGCTTGGTGTCTTGGTTCTCCAAGAAACAGAGCAAAGTGGCATTATCAACTACCGAAGCTGAATACATTGCAGCCGGAAGTTGTTGTGCCCAGGTCCTATGGATGAAGCATATGCTCCAAGACTTTAACATTCATTTTGATGCTTCTCCTATTTTCTGTGATAACACTAGTGCAATAAATCTTTCTTATAATCCAATATTGCATAGTAGAGCTAAACACATAGAAGTTCGCCATCATTTTCTCCGTGATCACATTGTCAAAAAGGATATTTATATCACACATGTGGATACGGAAAATCAGTTGGCCGACATTTTCACTAAACCGCTTGCTAGAGAACAATTTAATTTTATTAGATCAAAATTGCTCATAATCTCTCTTGATGATGTTGAATTGCTCTCTAATTAGTTGGTTACATCTTATGTGTGTTGCTCTTGTTTATAAATGCTTTGATTGCTCAAAATGCTTGTTTTTGATAAAATTTCTCTTGTTTCTATCTCTTCTTCGGGCTTTTCTCACAAATCGGGTTTTAATCGACAAATAGTACCCTATGATGATGGGAATGTGCCTAAATATGCTTAATATACAATCTAGACCAACCAGAAAAATTGCATTCGGTCATTTGAGGCTAGGGCTAGCTTTTAGGTTATTTTCCTCATCAGGGTTTCTGTCGGCCGAGTTTCCAACTCGGCCGATCGGTCGGGTACAGGGCACCTGTGCGCTCTGTCGGCCGAGTTTCCTTTTCCTGGAACTCGACCGATGGGCGGCAGGCTGGTTTAATATTTATAGGAATCGGCCGACTTGCTCCCTCTCAACTAGAGCAAAGTCGACCGAACCCTAGCCGTCCAGCCCGACCCTTCCTCCCCTGGTGCTCCTCTTTCTCTCTCCGGCCGTTTTCGCCCCCAAATCGACCCGTTCGTTTGTTCTTGCTGCTCTTGGTGTGCCACATGCTCTCTCTCTCTCCATGTGGATCGGCTCCATCTCCTCGTTCTCCTCTCCAATGAGGTCCCAACGCCGGAAACGTGCCGTTCCCGCCCCTGCCCCTGCGGTTCCTCTTGCGCCTAGGTATATGGCATTTGATAATCTTTCTTTTGTTGACAATGCTGCTGTTGCTTGCTACAAAGAGCTCCTTCCTCGCTCTCCCTTTCCTTTTCGAGCTCTTTATCAGCCCCATAGCTTTCACGCCGACCTTTTCGAAGCTTGTCAACTCTTTCACACACATCATCTTGAAGCTCTTTGTATTGAGGATGCCCGTTTTCATAACCTAAAATACAGCTCCAAAGCCGTACGTCAATTCTACGCTAACTTGCGGTGGAATTACGACTCTTTGGTTCCCCCTTCGGACACCTCAATCGTTTGGACGTCTATGATTGCCGGCCAACCTTTTCATATTACCGAACGCTCGTTCAATCTTTATCTAAATGGCAATGTTGGCACGGCTTCGTGGATTACCGATTACCCTGCTTATCTTGATCTCTTGTATCCCGAGGACGTCTATAGGACCATTGAGGTTGACTTGACTGATATTCATAAGTTTCTCAAGCAACCCGATTTTCCATATAGAAAGAAGGGCACTCTGCCATCTTCTGCCCTGTCCTCTCCTCGCCGTGTTTTGGCGTTCGTTCTCAGTTGTAATGTCCATCCCAAGAAAAATCAAACGGACATCGCTGAGAATACAGCTATGATGATGTATCTGCTTTTGAAAAACCAAGGAGTCAAATGGGCTCGTTACATCCTTCACCATATGACCTGTTTTGACTCAGGAAAGAACACCAAGGGCACACATCTTCCATATCCTGCCCTAATTTGTGGTCTTTTCCAGCATGCCACTGGAAAATCTCTCTTTACCGATTTTCTCTACCGCCCTGATCGTAAAGGGGTTTATATCAGTGAGACCACTCTTCAAAAGAGTGTCCCTACCTCTGGTGCATCATCTTCTTCTGCTCCACCTCCACCTCCACCATCATCTGATGCACCTCCTCCTCCACCCTCCACAGCTGCACCACCTCCTCCTGAGCCATCTTTCCGACCTCCTCCGCAGCCGGCTTTTGCTGACTTCCATGTCTCCAATGAGGCCCTCATGGGGTACCTCATGCATCAGCAAGCCTACAACATGCAGGTCCAGCAACATCACCATCAGGATCTGTGCCACATCATGTCTTCCATGTCTTTGACTTGCCCTCAGCCCTACCCCACCTATGAGCCCTACCCCGGTGGTGACTACGCTTCCTTTGCGTATAGTCAGTTTTATCCTCCTCCACCCCCTTCTACTTCCGCTGATCACTCTGCAGGTGGATACTCTCCTCCGGTTCTGGCGCTCCCAGGTGGTCGTTTGTCTGAGCTTCTGGCCCAGTACACTTCTTCTGCTCCCCCCATTGAGGTTGCCTATGAGTTACATGCTCTAGGCATGTCTTGGGCCGAGCAGAGTGCGAGGTGGCCCGGGCGTGCTTCTGGTCCTCCAGACGAGGATATGGCTGACCAGGAGGATGCTGAGACTGACGCTGATGAGGCTACTGCGACGGATGCTGAAGACGAGGATGCGGATGACGATGCCGATGCTGAAGACGAGGCTACACCAGCTGCTGCTCCTCCTTCTGATGATGGAGATGAGGACTACCAGCCCGACGAGGACATGGAGGCTGCCGTTGATGATGTTGACATAGATTAGTGTAGCTTAGAGTTGATGTGTCTAGTTTAGTCTCGGATGACCATGATATATCTTTTTGGACTATGATTGTATTATCTACATTAGGCACATCATCTGAGTTGTACTATTGCTACTCCATTTTTCCATGTAGTTTTTGTCTTATGGTTTCTTTTGGAAACACTTTGTATGGCTTATCTTATAGTGTGTTCCATATTTTGATGAATGACAGGTTTTGCTTTCGTGTTTTATCTTGGTGTTTATCTGTCTCTCTGTGATTTGGTTGATTGAGTGTTTGGAGAAGACCTTGCCTTTATGCTCTTCTACCCCCCTGCCTTTTTGAGATGACAAAGGGGGAGAAAGACCTCAATCATATTGTTTTTATTGCTTGTATGGTTCTTTTCTTGATTGTTTTTATTGCTTGTATGGTTCTTTTCTTGTCTATAAACTGCAATGCATCTAGACTTGTTTAGAATCATATAATATATATATATGCTATGGTTGCTTGTGTGTTAACTAACCATGAAGGAACGAGTAAGCATGAATTGAGGGGGAGCATTACAAATTAATCATATTTGCATCCCTTTGCAATTCCCTAAAGAAAAGGTATAATTTTCATATTCTTTTCAATATGTTGAGGAATGGTTTGTCATTGTCAAAAAGGGGGAGAATGTTGACCTAGGTGTCGCACATTGCCCATATTTTGATAATGACTTAACCATTCCATTCATATGTATCTAACAAATCTATTTGAGATCATTGCAGATATTAGGTACAAGAAAAGAATCTCTTTTAACTCCAAAGCTACTCTTCCGGCACATGCAAAACATGTGACTTTTAACCGCTTTGTAATATAGCCCTTAGAGGCTTAGAACATTTTATGTAATCACTCATAATCATGTTTTGCATTGTATCTAAGATGGATAAAATGATTGGGACTCAAAAATCCATCGTTTGTACAGTTTATGAAAATTCCAAAATACCCTTAACAGGGATTTTGTCGGCCGAATTCCAAACTCGGCCGATCCATATATTCTGGAATTTTCTGGGCTGTCGGCCGAGTTTCCAACTCAGCCGATCCCTATTCGGTCGAGTTTCAATGGTAGGAAACTCGGCCGATCCACTGATCAGTCAAGTCTGAAGGTCGACCGATCAGTCGAGTTTCCCCATGGAAACTCGGCCGACAGTCTATCTCTCAGACTTGTTGCCTAGTGTGTCGGCCGAATTGCCTTTAATGAAACTCGGCCGATCGAACTGTACTGGAATGCAGAAAAAGCAATTCCAACCGTTGGAGGAGTAGGTGGGACTCAAAATAGATCCGTTGCAAGTTGTAAAATGGCTAGTTTGTGCCACTTAACTCTCCCAACCTCAAAGGGACACCCTCAACTATAAATAGGACCTCTTGGACTTCATTCCAAGGTTGCTCATTCACATATGCTTGGTCCTATCCTTAGTTGAGTGGTTTTTAATCCTTTGAGCCCCTTTCTCTCTCTACCTTCAAAGCAAATTCGTGAGTATGAGTGAGTTAGGATCCCATGTATGAGAGCTATCTTTTGTAATCTTGTAAAGCTCTCCTTTCCACTTCTCCCATCTCCATTCTCTATGAAGATTGATTGAAGTTTCTTCTCCGAGTGAAAGAGAAGAAGGTTGCTGTTCTTCCCCGAGTGAAGGAGAAGAAGGCTAGCTGCTCCAGGCCTCCAAGTGAAGGAGGAAGGTGCTAAAGCTCTCCAAGTGAAGGAGAGGTGCAAGGCAAAGCTCAAGCAAGATAGGTAAATCCTGCAAGGCCGAAGACTAGAGCAAGAGTGGGTAATTCCTTTGAAGAAGGTGGAAGACTACTTGCTTGGTGGGTAAGTCCTTGGTGAGGTAGAAGATCTTGGCTTGATATATAAGTCCTTAGATGGTTGGTAGTTGTAGCTTGTAATCTTATTGTGTGATATATATATAAGAGAACCAAGTTACAAATCCTAGAGCCTAACCAACTCTAGGTAGTGGACTGACATTGCTCCTAAGTTTAGGACATGGAACCACTCTAAACCACCTGTCCAAGTGCATGCTTTCCTTGTCTCTTATCCTTGCTTTGTATGCTAGTTTAGTACATCAAATTGCTGTTTTGAATTAAGTTCTGCACTTAATATAATTTGGTGGTCTAATCACTTTTGTGAAGTTTGTGAAGCTCTATTCAACCCCCCCCTTCTAGAGCCCATTGATCCAACAGTTTGGTGAATGATTCCGCACAAAAATCGAATAAAGAAAGATAGATATGCCAAAAAGACATGGGGAGCCATACTCCACTCCATGGAAGAAGGGCAAAACACTTGTCTCTTCGAGGGGTACCAGTCGGTAGAAGGACTATGGGGATGGGCTGAAAACGCCACGTCCCCTTTTCCCGGGGATAGGAGGATGATCAAAGAGAGATTTTTCCGTCCAATTGCGGGTAGAGAAGGTCGTCTATGCTTGAAATTGATCCTCAAGATTGGAATCATTTAGCCCGTGTCCATTTCTTGTCTTCTTGTGAAGAGAAGCCATCATATCTATTTCCCTGGTTTCTAGATCTTTGTGACAGTTCTATAGGTGAGGTGGTTTAGGTTTGGTTTCATGATTCTGTTTTTCTCTGCCTGTTCCAGGTGTGTACCTGGATCATCACATGAATGTTTTGTTGTTGAGGACAGCCGAGACACAGATGAAGAAGGACAAGCCTAAGACTGTGATGGTGATCACGGGCAAGAAAGGCAAGTCCAAGCGCAAGGGCAAAGGCAAAGCTAAGAAAGGTTCTGAAGCTAGCCAGGATTCCAAGCCATCTTCAGCTCTCAAGGCCAAGGGAGGTGTGACCAAGAAAGGAAATTGCCACCATTGTTAGAAGCCTGGACATTGGAAAAGGAATTGTCCTCTCTATCTGGAAGAACAAAAGAAGTAGGAGGCAACTACCATCTCCACATAAAGGTGTCATGAAAATAAACTTGTAACACTTTTTGAGGTATATGATACCAAGATGTAAAGTGTAAAGAACTCATAAATGGGGCAAGTGTTGCCGCCATAGATAGGAGTACTTTAGTTTATTTTTCAGCCATAAAGGCATGTAATAGAGTTATGAACTACTATTTCATATTTTCCAATAGATAGAAACACTTTATTTTTGCATATTGTATGACAATGATGGCAAGTAATAAAGTTGATGTTTCATTCTTGAAAGATATGATCTTTGTGGCAATGCCTTGGTTATCTTGTGGTATTTGATACGCATAAGATAAAATGATACCTAAAAGTTAATTGATAACTCAAACAAACAGATTAGCATCAATCATGAGAAATTCATTTCTATCTTCCATATGATGGATAAATCTAGACTCTTTTGGTTAGAGAACCAGTAAGAGACATGAATATCTTGGACATGATTAATCAATCTTCACTAATAGTAGTGGGAAAATGATTATCCTATTAGGTATAATACATGTGATGTATTTACATACCTATTGGATGAATGCTAATACTTCAAAAGGTGTTTAGAGAAATACCAATATGAATATCTTGAAATGTTCAAGGATATCATAGATGAAGTATGAATTTGGTAAAGTATTAATTATTGATGTGATCAATGAATGAAATACTTGAAACAAATGTTTTGAGAACCTTGTGAGTGATTATGATAGTGTATCATAGTGAACTCATGATTAAGGCATGGTGATGTCTAAATCAAGAAGGAATCATACTCTAAAGAGTTAGAGAATGATTATCAAATAACTGAATTCTTCTTAAATAAAATAATACCCCACATTAATAAAGGACATTAAGAATCACAAGGAGTTGTGAGTTCTTATATCCATAACAGATATACCTCAATTATCTATGTGATAAGTTGGTCATGTGATGAGTCAACTATCTAGATGAATATGAGGAAACGGATCTTGAGTTATGGTTTATGACCATTTCATCCTAAATGACTTCCATGAGAACCATAAGGTATGACCTTGATGGTAGCACCCATTGGATGGAAATCCATAAGTGCAAATAAGTCTTAAGTGTTAAGACACATGGATAACATTTTGAGAAGGATGATGCTTGTTGATTGCAACTTAATGACTAAAACATTTGGCATATGGATACTAAAACCGCATTCCTATGAGGAATAAAACAAGGATGTGTACATGACACAACCTATGAGGTTTATGAATCCACTAATGCAAATGAAGTCTATAAGTTACAATGAACTAATCAATGTGATTGATTGAGTACAAGAAACTCAGAATTGAATCTTTACTTTGATGATATAGTCAAAGGGTTTGACTGATATGTCAAAGATAAAGAAGGGATCTGTGATTTAGTGGGAGCGTATTCACATTCCACATGTTGATGTGAAATGGAAATGTTCTAAAATGGAAATACAAAGTGGAAATTATCTTTAGGGAAGATAGAGACGTTTCCTATGTGATAGGAATATAGATCTATGAGATAGTTCTCAAAAACCTCTTGACCTGGAAAAGAGAGAGCATACATTGGCAATCTGTACTGAAGGGTTCAGTATGCACAGATATAGTGGGAGAAAACTTGTCCATGCTTCATGGAGAGTTAGTATCCCAAGGACAAGTGTCCAGTTCTTATGAAGAATGTGAACACTAAGTATAGATACAGATCTATCATGTATGTGATCATCCCATTATCTTGCATGTATGGACATGGCAAGAAGTAAAAAGCACTCATCATCTTGTATGTGGGACATGACAATATGATGTGATCATCATGATAACTCGTATGTGGGACATGACGAGTGGATGTCTGTCTAAATTCAATAAGTGTTACTGGAATACCATGAGAACTTGATAAGTACTTATGAAGTACTAGTTCTATGGAAATAAGGAAGAGTTCGATGTAAAGAGTTACATTGATGCGAACTTCTGGAAAAGGACAGAAAATAATCGCAAAATATATATGGGATATATAAAAGTGAAAAGTTTGTTGATAATTGGAAATGTTCCAATAAAACCATTTAAAAGGAAATGTCGAGTATCCGTGTGTTAAAGAACATCAGTGGATACTATATGGATCTAGAAGTTCATGAGATGAAATTGTAGATATTCCGGTCATTGATGACAAGTTTGGAATACTTGATCATGCAATGTGGCTAAAGGTTAGCAAAGGAATACTAGATCGCATATTGCGGCAACTCCATCTCATACGTATGACGTACAACGAAAGAGATGTGAGACATGCAATTATACGGACTTTGGCAAGGTGTTGCCATTACTCACTATGTAAGCATGGGAGCATAATAACATGTGGGACATGTTTGAAAAATCACAATGAATATGATTCAAAGGTGATTCGATCGCAGTGCAAGTGGGAGTCTGTTGGTGTGTATGCCCTGAGAGCCAATCATGGGATGATTGGTGGGATACATTAAGATTGATTTGATAAACATCAAAGGCAAGCTTCCAGTTCTATCTAGTTCAGTCATTTGAGATAGTGATAGAACAGATTGAATGTCTAGAGAATGACAATACTCAATGACGTATGCCTTCAGGTTGAGGACCTAAAAGATGAGATCATACGAATGCTAAGAGTTTGTACATTCTTGTTATGTCCCTAGTCAGATGTCATTGTGGAAGGTAGATAGACAACAATGACACACAAGACTAGATTGTGGTGTTGGTTGATGACAGAATCTCATTAGTCATGATATAGAGATATCAAACCAAACACATAGGTACTTGTTAGAGAACAAGTGTACCGGGCAGACCCACCGTGAGTTTGACACATGGAACCATGACATGGTAGTCACAGTCTGTACTCACAGTGATGGTGGTGAATGTGATTCTTTGACCTGAAATCACTACACTCAACACATGTCGTTGGGTACACTTTGACATCATCAAACACAGTCCTGAAACATGGGTTGTTATAAAGGTGATGATTGGGTGGCTTTGACACATGGGGCTTTTGAGGGGTGAGTGATAGATATTGGATTTGTCCCTCCTAAGGGAGCTTGATATCAATGGCCACTTGATGAGTAGGATTGAGAAAGGTGTGCACGCATGTTTGAGTCAGTATGTGATACTGATGTCATAACATATCTCTTCCAATCTACTCTGAGATCAAGAAAGTGAATGAACGTTGACAGGATGACTGGCCCATGCCTTGAGTTCATTCAGGATATCAGTGACAAAGGAATTATACATTCACTGTAACACCATTCACGGATTGTAGGATTGAAAGTTGTTCTCCAACTTTCTATTTCACTTGGATAGCAATGATGTGTGACTAGGCACCGCTCATTGCTTGTGAAGCCATAAGTGTTATGGACTTTCACTGCCAATGTGAAAAAGGACCTACAGGGTCACACACATAGGATTTAACCTGGAAGAGGGGTTTTGTCCACAAAGCATTGTTTAGATTGATTACTAAAGGAGTTTAGTAGTTCAATTAAACACTCAATCAGTCGATGACTCAATATCATATGGTTCAAGGTGTTGGACACATTGATTGGAGTATCAGATTGATTGAAATCACAATTGACTAATTTTGCCCAACCTGTGCTCCCAACCGATCGGCTCATGTGATGAACCGGTCGACTGGGGTAGCTGAACCGGTCGGCTGGAGTGTCCAACCGATCGGCTCATGCCTAGGTTGAACCGACCGGTTCAAGGGTTGAACCGATTGGCTCAACTGGCGCAACCGACCTATTGGGAAAATCATGTCGGCAAGAATTTTCCTTTGGTTTCAAATTGCCCAATTCGATCGGGAATAATATTGGTATTCGATACCAATTGGGAAAGAAACAAGGAAAGTCTTTTTGAGCTGGATTAGGACCATGAACCGATCGGTTCAGGGCACCAACCAATTGGTTGAGTGCCCCAAGCGGTCGTCTCAGGTCCAACCGATCGGCTCAATGGCCGAACCGATCGGTTCAGCTGTGAACCGATTGTTTCAAGTTGCGAACAGATTGCTTTTTGTGGAAAATCCTCAAACCCTTCTACACCTGCTTTAGTCTCACATTGCTCGGGATAGAGAACCCTGTCCCATGACCCTCCTATATATAGGGTTATTGGGGGCTTCTCAAAGAACAACTCAGTGCAACCAGTTGCTCTGCAAGTTGTCGTTCTCTCTAGTTTTGGTAACCAAGAGAGAGCCCGAGCAAGTGCTTCCCCCAAAAGGGAGGTGCAGCAAGGGAAGGACAACTACAGTTGCAATTGGAGGCAGGAGAGTGTGTGGGTGACTAGTACGCCTACAGAAGGGTTTGACTCCTTCCACTTCCTTGTGGGACAAGGAGAATGGAGTTCCAGGTGGTCCGTGTGGACTACTACAGAGGCGGGAGATTTCTGCCGCTCAGGAGGACAACTGTCAACTCGACAGTCTCGGTGAGAGGAGGAGTCGTGAGTCCCGGTGCGACCAGGAGCTGCACAGACACCGTCCAAGACCGGAGGCGAAGACCGCACTAGCTGCGAGGTATTGTCGCCAAGCTAGCCTTGGGACAAGGTATGATTTCACAAACCTATGTTACCTATTGTATAGACGTTGACGCGTTTCCTCAGTTCGGGTTAGGAGGAGGAGAAAAGTTTTGTTTCCGCTGCCTGCTCTGCCTCCCCTAAAACCCAACACAAGGTCATACCTTATGGATCACATGGAAGTCATTTAGGATGTAATGGTCATCAACCATAACTCATAATTTGATTCCTCATATTCATCTAGATAGTTGACTCATCACATGACCAACTTATCACATAGATAATTGAGGTGTATCTGTCAAGTATATAAGAACTCACAACCCTTGTGATTCTTAATTTCCTTCATTAGTGTGGGGTATTCTTTTATTAAGAAGAACTTAGTTATTAGATAATCATTCTCTAACTCGTTAAAGTATGATCCCTTCTTGATTTAGACATCACCATGCCTTAATCATGAGTTCACTATGATACACTATGATAATCACCCACAAGGATCTCAAACATTTGGTTCAAGTATTTCATTCATTGATCTCATCATGAATTAACGCTTTACAAAATTTATACTTCATCTATGATATTTTTGAACACTTCAAGATATTCATATTGGTATTTCTCTAAACACCATTTGAAGTATTAGCATTCACTCCAATAGGTATGTAAATACATCACATGTATTATACCTGATAGCATAATCATTCTCCCACTACCATTAGTGAAGATTGATTAATCATGTCCAAGATATTCATGTCTCTTACTAGTTCTCTAACCAAAAGAGTATAGATTTATCCATCACATGGAACTAGAAATAAATTTCTCATGATTGATGCTTAATTGTTTGTTTGAGTTATCAATAACATTTAGGTATCATTTTATCTTATGCGTATCAAATACCACAAGATAAACAAGGCATTGCCACAAAGATCATATCATTTAAAGAATGAAACATTAACTTTATTAATTACCATCATTGTCATACAATATGCAAAAATAAAGTGTTTCTATCTATTGGCAAATATGAAATAGCAGTTCATAACTGTATTACATGCCTTATGGTTGAAAAATAAACTAGAGTACTCCTATCTATGGTGGCAACACTTGCCCCATTTATTGAGTTCTTTACACTTTACATCTTGGTATCATATACCTCAAAAAGTGTTAGAAGTTTATTTTCTTTGACACCTTTAAGTGGAGACGACAGTTGCCTCCTTCTTCTTTTGTTCTTCCAGATAGAGAGGACAATTCCTTTTCCAATGTCTAGGCTTCTGACAATGGTGGCAATTTCCTTTCTTGGTCACACCTCCCTTTGCCTTGAGAGCTAAAGGCGACTTGGACTCCTGGCTAGCATCAGAACCTTTCTTAGCTTTGCCCTTGCCCTTGCGCTTGGACTTGCCTTTCTTGCCCGTGATCACCATCACAGACTTAGGCTTGTCCTTCTTCATCTGTGTCTCGGCTGTCCTCAACATGTCCAACAACTCCGACAGTGGCCTATCAAAGTTGTTCATGTTGTAGTTCATCACAAACTCACTGTAGGATTCTGGCAACGATTGTAGTATCACGTCAGTAGCCAACTCTTGGCTCAGTGGAAATCCCAGTCTTTGCAGGTTCTCCACATACCCAATCATCTTGAGTGTGCGAGGTCCAACTGGATCTCCTTCTGTCATGATGCACTTGAACAATGGCCTTGAGACATTGTATCTCTCTTGCCGTGCTTGATCTTCATACATGTTTTTGAGATGCTGAACCATCTCAATAACACCCATGTTCTCATGTTGTCTCTGCAACTCGTAGTTCATAGAGCACAACATCAAGCACTTTGCATCAATGGCATCATCAGAATGCTTCTTGTAAGCATCCCTTTCTGCCTTTTGTGCATTAGGAGTAGGTTCATCTAGAACTAGAGTATCCAGGACATAGAGCTTTTGGTCTTGAGTGAGAACAATTCTCAATGTCCTATACCAGTCGTGGAAGTTAGTCCCATTCAGCTTGTCCTTGTCAAGGACCGATCGCAAAGAAAATTTGTTGTTGTTTGTTGCCATTTGAACTATAAAAGGAAAATATGCAATTTTAGTCCAAAACTCATTTTGACTTATTTGATTGATTTGAAAAGTTTGACGATAAAATTAGGCCTTTAATTAATTATCGCTCCCACTATTTTAATTCAAATTGATAGCCCTCACCATCAATTCAGAAGACTGCAGCGTACAACCTTCTAGTGGGCAAGATCCTGAAATCCTCTAAGTAATGGACCAGCTAGGGTTGTCAACCACAACTTAGATCTCTCAGGTAGGCAACATTTGCCAATTGCATCATATGCAACTCTTGATAAGATGTCATATACAACTCCTTGCAATGATCATCTCCATGCCTCAAGGCACTAGATCCTATCTAGGTCACCTTGTTAAGTCCGACCCAAAGCAAACACGATGAATATGCACCCTGCTTGGGCAGACCCACATATTCATCTTTCACGCTTCCACGAGATAGACGGTGCACCACGCTTGGGCATGCCCACACTTGGTAGATCAAGCTTTTCACGTGTGTCGCATTTGGAAGGCATCTAAAACTTAATATTTAATGAGGGATTTGGTTTATATACATATACATATCCAATCACCACAATACATAATACGTATCATATACATGTTATATCCCACAGAAAACATGCAAAACGATAAAAGCGATGATTATAGCCATCCTAATGTGATTCCTCGAGCCAAGAGGAATCACGGTCATCTAGGTCTACATCACATGCAACCTGTACAAGATGAACTCTGTGCTTTGTCTTCTGGGTTTGATCAATTCATCATATGAAACGATCGACTCGCCATCAGACTGGTTGGATGGGTGCCACCAGATGATCGGTTGGCTCCTCCAACCGATCGGTTCGCCTGGTCGTCGTGCATCTCCTTCTTGGCCGCCACCCGCTTGTCTCGCTCCTCGAACCGGGCATCAACCTGATCGGTTCACTCCTTGAACTGACCGTCTGGAACGCCAACCGATCGGTTCACTCCTTGAACCGATCGTTTAAGATGTCGTTAGGTGTGCGCCATTCTTCGACATAATAGGAAATAAAATCTATCCTATTTTAAATTTAAAAGGAGAAACCTCGAGTTACATTTGAGGGGAGCAAAGGTAGGAAATAAATATCGAATTATTTCAAGTTACATCAGGAATAGGAGAAGGAATCAGTGCGCAGACCGAGATGCAATCAACCACACAACCATACACAGATAGGGTTTATTGGCCATAACCACACTAAACATCCACAACAAAACTCATTTAAGGGTGACACATATCGAGTGCATTAATATTACATATCATATATATAATATTGGGATTTGTGGATTTAGGATTGGACATGCATAAGCCAATATTATTTGCATCGTATGCAATAAATAAAGGCGACAAACCAAAATCGATCATATCGATAATCCTAAAGTATAGAGCGGTTGACGTGACTCTGATACCACTATTGGGTTTTAGGGGAGGCAGAGAAGGCAGCGGAAACAAAAATTTTCTCCTCCCCTTAAACCGAACCGAGGAAACGCGTCAACATCTATACAATAGGAAGGATGGTTTGAGGAATCATACCTTGTCCCGAGGCTTGCTCGGCGACAATACCTCACAGCCAGTGCGGTCTTCGCCTCCGGTCTTGGATGGTGTCTGTACAGCTCCTGGTCGCACCGGGACTCACGACTCCTCCTCTCACCGAGACTTTCGGGATTGACAGTTGTCCTCCTGAGCAGCAGAAACCTCTCGCCTCTGTAGTAGTCCACACGGACCACCCGGAACTCCAATCTCCTTGTCCCACAAGGAATTGGAAGGAGTCGAACCCTTCTGCAGGCGTACTAGTCACCCACACACTCTCCTGCTACCAGTTGCTTTCTGCAGTTGTCTTTCCCTTGCTGTGCCTCCCTTATCGGGTAGCACTTGCTTAGGCTCTCTCGGTTACCAAAACCAGAGAGAACGCCAACTTTACAGAGCAACTAGTTGCACTGAGTTATTGTTAGAGAAGCCCCCAATACCCCTATATATATAGGAGGGTCATGGGACATGGTTCTCTATCCCAGGCAATGCGGGACTAAAGCAGGAGTAGAAGGGTTCGAGAATTTTCCACAAAAACAACCAACTGCGTAACCTGAACCAATCATTTCAACACTTGAAACGGTCGGTTGGGCACTTGAGCCAATCGGCTAGAGCTCAGCCGATCGTTTGGGGATCCTAACTGATCGGTTAGTACCCTGAACCGATCAGTTCACGGTCCTGATCTGACTCAAATTGACTTTCCATCTTTTGTTTCCAATCGATACCTATTCCCAATCCTTGTCCCAATCAAATTGGGCAAGTGAAACAAAAAGAATTTTTCTCACCAATCTCACTTTCCCAACTTGCTCGGTTGCTCCAGTTGAACCGATCGTTTCAACACTTGAACCGATCGTTTCACCCTGTGCTTGAACCGATCGGTTCATTACCTGAGCCAACCGGTTCACCCATCTCAGCTGATCGGTTCATCACATGAGCCGATCGGTTTGGAGTGCAGATTGTGTAGAAAATTTCAATTGCAGTTCCAATCAATCCGATACTCTAATCAATCGATCCAACACTTTGAATACTATGATTTTGAGCTATCAATCAATTGAGTGTTTAATTGAACTACTAAACTCCTTTAGTAATCAATCTAAACATAGTTTGTGGACAAAAATCCTCTTCCAGGTTAAATCCTATATGTGTGACCCTACATGTCCTTTTTCACGTTGGCAGTGAAAGTCCATAACACTTATGACTTCACAAGCAATGAGCAGTGCCTAGTCACACATCATTGCTACCCAAGTGAAATAGAAAGTTGGAGAACAACTTTCAATCCTACAATCCGTGAATGGTGTTACAGTGCATGTATAATTCCTTTGTCACTGATATCCTGAATGAACTCGAGGCATGGACCAGTCATCCTGTCAACGTTCATTCACTTTCTTGATCTCAGAGTAGATTGGAAGAGATATGTATGACATCAATATCACATACTAATTCACACATGCGTGCATGCCTTTCTCAATCCTACTCATCAAGTGGCCTTGGATATCAAGCTCCCTCAGGAGGAACAAATCCCATATCTATCACTCACCCCTCAAAAGCCCCATGTGTCAAAGCCACCCAATCATCACCTTTTAACAACCCATGTTTCAGGACTGCGTTTGATGATGTCAAAGTGTACCCAACGACATGTGTTGAGTGTAGTGATTTCAGGTCAAAGAATCACATTCACCACCATCACTGTGAGTACTGACTGTGACTACCATGTCATGGTTCCATGTGTCAAACTCAAAGTGGGTCTGTCCGGTACACTTGTCCTCTAACAAGTACCTATGTGTTTGGTTTGATATCTCTATATCATGACTAATGAAATTTTGTCATCAACCAACACCACAAACTAGTATTGTGTGTCATTGCTGTCTATCTACCTTCCACAATGACATCCGACTAGGGACATAACAAGAATGTACAAACTCTTAGCATCCGTATGATCTCATCGTTTAGGTCCTCAACCTGAAGGCATATGTCATTGAGTATTGTCATTCTCTAAACATTCAATCTGTTCTGTCACTATCTCATATGACTGAACTAGAAAGAATTGGAAGCTTGCCTTTGATGTTTATCAAATCAATCTTAATGTATCCCATCAATCATCCCATGATTGGCTCTCAGGGCATACATACCAACAGATGTTTCCCCCAACTTTTTTGAACTCTCTTAAAGCCCTACATGTTAATGTAACACATTAAATTGCATAATTAAATAATAATGTAATAAAATATGTCAACAGATATAAACATATGAAATATTTCTCACGTGAATAATGGCCTTTTCATTGGGTGTCCATATAATGTGTCCAATTCCTTCCCCGTAGGATCTAGATAATAAATAGTGAACGTCTTGGGGACAAAAACCAGTAACTCCCAATGCCTACCACTAGAGGCAAGAAAGTTAAAAATTAATAACTAAAATCCACAATAAAAATGTAATTTTCTTAAGTCCAAATTATAAGAAAAGTAAACTTACTCAACATTGAATGGAGCTATTATAACCATCTTCTTTTTTTTTACCAAAATATTTAAAAGCAGTATAGCAGTATGAGGTAGCTGGTGAAGGGTCTTTATCGACAAGATTGATCACAGATGGAACTAGAAATCCCACATGGGAAAATAAAAAATCTTTATAGATCGTGTGTAAGTGGCTGCAAAACATGTATTACGTATGCATTAATATATAAGAAACCAGATCACCGTATATAAAACAAGGTATATGGATGTATAAACAAGATTTCACCATATCCATAACTCTATCATTAATGTATTCAGCCAATCATAACGAAACAACTCCAAAATATCTTGTATAGATAGATTGTTATCGTATGATTCACCTACATCATCCTCCAGAATAGAAACATTTATATGACAATTTGGGGTATGTTCACCTATCCATACTACCATACCCCTACAATTAGGACCTAACAAGGCATATAGGTCCCTTGGAAGCCAACTAGGTACGTCAGGAGGTGGAGGTGGAGGCTGAGATGTAGCGGGTGTCTTCCTTTTGACCTGTATTTATAATTTTAGACCAATTGACTCATATATACACACTAAAAAACTAATGTAATGTAAATTTACCATACAATATTAGTATAGACGACATCCGTTTTGGGCCACAATATCACTCCGCCTTCTGCTTCACCAAGCATTTCAGAATCTGGGTGGGTATATGACAATGGAAGATCCCTCCAATTGGGGAGTATATGTATCAGGCTCATACGAACCGCACCATCTGGTATTAGAGTCCCATGAAACATGTCCCCTGGAAGCGGTGGGTAAGCCTCGGCCTCTGCAACGATAATTTCTTGACTTTTTAGACGACATGGCTTCAACCCCTACAAATTTATGTAAAGAATGTTATATACATATATACATAAACATATCATCTTGAAAAGACTAGCTACTATGTCAAAAAAATACTTACAACAGACGTGTTAGGTGGGTCTAGAAGATTACTTCCAACCTCTACAGTAGGAGAAGAGCGGCATGCCATAGGTATTGTCTAAGTGGAAGTCTGAGATGCCTGCCACTTCACCATTGCTTCTTGGATTCTCTTATTAATTAACTCACCTACCTATACATCGACAAAAGAAATGCTAGCTTTTGATTATTGCATTCCCTTTCACAATAACATTCTAAAAAAAGAATAGGCTATCTCAACATTTGATAATCCCGCTTTTGGGACAGGTTTGCGCTGTGACGGCCCAAAGAAGGCCTTTATGCCCACACCAGTGCCTGCACCCCTAACACATCCAGGATGCTCTGGGTTACCAAGAGCAACTGTCAATTCTTCCCTTGTGCCCTCAGGGATGAACTTGCCTTCCTTCCTCTACTCGTGAAGCTTGCACTAATTGCCATCAATAGAAATTGGTAAGTAAATATAACAATAATCAATATCGATTGTTCTAAGAGTTGAATTTTACCATTTTTGCAGCTGCCTCAACAGTTGCAGGCTTGGTTATATCTCCTTTCTTATTTTTCCTCCTAGCTATCCACATAGCATGGCGAGGCAGAGGTGCGGGAGCAATAGTAGACGACTCTACAGTCTCTTTAGTAGTAGTAGACTGAGAAATAGACTCATCCTGTAGTCTTTGGCGAACACCTGAATAACATTTTGGACCCATCGTGTGGTCATGCACATTTAGTGCACACATTGCTCTTTGAGGATCGCTAATAGCCTTGTTAGTAAGCACATTGATTTGGTTAGTAACACTAAAGGTTAATCTTAAATAGGTGAATAGATATACACATATAATAATTAAATTGGGAGTGTCACTTACCTTGAATTCATCCATTTTTCTTTTGGTAACAAACTCCTCCCAGTCATTGAGGTCCAGGTAGTTCCATTGCTCAGTGGTTGGATTCTTCCTCTTCTCAGCATCTCATATGTATTCTCAGGTGAGATTTTCCCTATAGTTCCTTAGGACCCTCCCACAACGTTGCATCATGCATTTACGATGCAACTTTTCATCTAGTTCAAATATACTCTGCAAAATAGAATTACTATTAACTAGTATCCTAAAAATTAGTAATCTACAAAATAGAATTGCAAATAATAATAACTCACGCATAGTTCCTTCCATACTAAGTCTTTCTTCTCCTTAGGAACTTTATTCCAAGATTCTACATTAGGACTACAATGGATACGAGTAAGAACCCCAAGATATAAAATAAACGAGTTGCGATTCACTCCAACTAGATTTCCCGCATGATCAAAATCGACAGCTAGTTTGGGTCCATTACCCCTTTGTTGTAGTAACTTGTTCATCATAGAGATGCCCCTCACTTTTTCAATTTTTTTCTACTCATCAAGTACCCCAAGTTCTTCAGGGGGTACACCATCAACCTAAAATTTGACAAAATAAACACACTTACATGATATAACTATAAATGGACATATAGATAGAAATATAGGATATATTTTTGAAGCTTACATTATGAGGCGGCTCACTGATATCCTCATCCTTACGGTAATCATCATCACAGTCATCTTGCTCATGCTCAGCCATCTGAAAGTGTCATTAAAAAATCAAATATTTAGAATTTGACATAATGAGAAGATAATAAAAAATTATAAAGTACACATTCAGAAAAAAAACACATAAAAAATATAAACATGCATCACTACAACAAATATTTATTTTATCGGCATAGAAATATGCCGGCGAGGTATCAAAATTATGTCGACATTACTTTTTTCTGGTGTATTTTTAAAAGCCATAAGTATGTCGTGGAAAGACATGCCGTTTAAATATTTTATGAGCATTTTTCAGATCTTCCGTGTAAAGATTTTATCGACATTTTTAAGACATGCTATTGAATGATATTTCCGACTTTTTGAAGATGTCGTTGTGGCATCAAACTGACACTATATAAATGCCACAGGTCACCACAAAATTGCTGGCGAATAACACCAAACACGGCATGTCACTAATGCCAGAGTTAACCATATGCATAAAAATGATACTGAAACTCAAATATGTAGTGACAACGTCACTTAACTTCAAATCAAATTAATATATATATATACATATATATATATATATATATATTTATATATATATATTTATATATATATATATATATATGTATATATGTATGTATTAATGTTAATACAAATCAGACTAGTATAAAAAGAATTTATTAATTCTTGGGAAAATTTTGATACAATTGTTTTCTTCTAGATAAACATTGTTATACTCACATTGATAACACATATTTTAATGTACAACATCATAATATGATAAAATAATACAAGACTCCTTCAATTTATCCTATACATATGCAGACATGATTTTTCTCTTTGAATAGATAACAAGCTAAACACAACATTCCATTCATAGAAACTACAATTAAATGCATAGAATACATCATGTGGTTGCAAAGACTAGTGAGGTTCTTGTATTCCATCTTTGATCATTAGTTGTTTCCCAAAATTGGTAGCTGTTGGGAATTTCATGATGGTTGTCAGTGCACTTCGCCGCGCCATGTTCTGTTCGACTGAATATTTACTCTGCTTGCCACATTCAACATTGATCTTTCTTGCCATCTGCTAAGATTATGGATTCAGCACCCCCAACATTATTTGACCTTTCAATTTAATTGCTGGCCATCTTCTTGTTCCACTCGATCTGGTTGGGTTCCTCAAAGATAATTCATTTAGTTCCACAATGGAGGTAGGGTCCAAGTTAGGCAAGGGCATCTGCAGCATCAGGATGCCCCACTTGGGTTTCTACACTCAGGAATATGGTCTAGCAGCCATGAGAAAGGTGGCATTTGCTCGGGTTTGTGTGGAGCAATATGAGTTTGAAGAGCTTGGACAATGAAAGCTAGTACCACTTCGTACCATCCCCTACAAATATACCATGCCACAAATCATATAAACGAAACTTGAAGGAAACCACTTTTAGATAAATCTAGAATTTTATGCTAATAAAATGTATACCAAAATGGTGGAACTTCTTAAAATCGCTTGCCAAAAATGATAAAGAATACCTATATATCTTGGGTAAGATGATGACCAGACCATACATGTAACTCTCACCCATGGGAAGGCCACTATAGGGTCCCTCTATGCCCCACAATAATAAAGTTGTACACAAGTCTAGCATGTCAGAATAGGTCATTTGTGTTATATACACTGGCCTATCAACCAAAAGTTGATGCATACCATTCCCACTTAATTCAGACGATATTTCAACATAACTTTCCCTGTTATCTTTAATGTCTCCTATGGTTCTCCATCTATTTCCCACCATAGGTTCCCATGTTGCTGGCTTGCCTTGGTCACCCTGTACATGATTAGTACGCAGATAATCACAAACGAGAATGGAAATCTTCATCTAACATATGGCTATGATTGTGATATGACAATAAAACTAAGAAGTTTTCTATTCATTCTTGAATATGCATACGATATTGGAGTTGTAACTTCATCACAAAAGTGACGTACATGGTGGATAAAAATCCACTTAGCATTCACATAAAGAGAAGTTTTTTCCTACCTAACATCATCAATTCTTTGCTCATTTTGATGTACTTGTTGTCACCATGTATTTCACAATTAGAACAAATGCTATTATGAGAATCCATCTCAATAAGCCCCACCTCATAAAGGTTGGTATGTCTTATCATATAAGTTCAATCTAGTATCGTTATCATAGAGTTGTAATCATAGAAAAACAAAACTCAAACTACATGGTTTGTTCCATTCAGAGTCTCTCATAATAGGATTTCACTTCTAATGATGCAATACGTTGCTAAATTTTAGAACAAGAATTATGTTCTAATATGGACGAAGTTGTTGAATTTCAGAAAAGAATTCACTTAAATATGCACAATGTTGCTGAATTTCAGCTAAGGAATTCATTTCTAATATGCACAAGGTTGCTGAATTTTAGAATAGACATACATGGAGTCTACAACTCAGTAGTCAGTACACTCAACAATTTCTCTTGTAGTCTTGTAGTAATAGCAAAGTAATATACATGTCAATTTTGTAATGAACTTAGATGGATTGGATACGCAACAACAATTAATTAAAATGCATAGATGAACATTTAAAAAGGAGATAGAGAAGGACATATTCATAGAACTAGGCAACTAACAGATAAAAGGTAATACTTTATAGTTACCTCAGTTGATTAGTTCTCCAGAAAAGAGGAAGGCCTCAAGAACAGTAATAGAAGAAAGAGCCAAGAGATTGAAGGAAATAATAATAGGAAGAAGTTGCTACTATTCTGAGCTTAGATGTGTGATATGAATAGCATTAGGAAGAAAGCGACGGCTATCCCATGTTCTATAACAACTGTTGTGCTGAGATAGATGATGAAAGAAGAGAACAAAAAGAATAAGTAGCCAATCCAATAACCTTTCTAAATGTGTCATCAAATAGAAATAGAGAAGAAGATCAAGTTGTGCCTACCTGTGCATATGGTAGCAGCTTGGGAGCAGATGGTATCAACTTGAGAAGACGCTACTACACTGAGAGGTGACGACTTCTAAAATAGATGAAGTCTAAGGAAGACGACAGGAATGAAGGGCCGCGGGAGTTGCTGAGTACATGATAGGATGGCTGGGGAAGGCTTGGCGGCACTGGAAGCCTCGTCCTTGAAGCCAACTTAGTTTCTGCTGGCCGATACTGGCTTCTGGTGGCTGCTGATGGGTGACGGTGGTCGGAGGTGGCCGCTGACGGGCAGTGATGGTCGGAGGTGTCGGTTGATGAGTGGCAATGGCCAAAGGTCACTGCTGATTGTTGGCAGTAGGCATAAATAGTTGCTGGTGTTTGCCACTTATAAGTAATTCTCAAAATGCATGCATCCAGAACATGATCCTTCTTCTTTTTTAGGTTATAGGAATAGGATACCATCTACTTATGCACAATAATCATCTAACATAAGTGTTCACATATGTGTCAAATTACATTTAGAAGAACTAAAATTAGCAAACTTGTAAATGGGAACGATGAATCATTGCACAAAATGCAACACAACTATATTTATATACTTTCATCTCACTACAGCAAGGCCAAACAATACCACAACATCACTTAAAAATAGAAGACACGACTTCATTGATAAATACAATAGGTGCAAAAATCAATCACATGAATTGAATAGATCAAGGAGTTGAAGTCTGCAAACAAACTGTCTGGATATATAGAACAAATATAACAGAATTGGAAACAAATCATCTAAATTTCATTGAAGAGATATGCTTGTTCTGGGCACCTTTTACATTGTCCAACCACCATCCAACTTCTACAAAAAAAATGTGGACAGAACTGTGACGAAGAATATGCACCAAGTGCAAACGATGCATAAATGATGTGTTAATGTTGAGATTTTCTAGGAAACCTAATATATGGACCTCGTGCAAAGAAAACTAAACGAGACAATTTCATTACAGATAGAAAAACCTAACCAACCTACATATTAAACAAGGCTCCACAAGAACATCACATCCAAAGAAGATTACTAATATAAATACAATTCTATTATTGATTATAGATAAAAGATTGAAGAAAACTTACTATGAAAAAGATACTTGAGATGGTGGGAAATCTCATTGGGGAGATCAAAATAGGGAAGGCATTCAAGTCCCATCTATTTATCATACAAATGGCAATATGCAGTAACATAACCTAGTTCTAGTCTTCTAGAATAAGAAACACAGACATAACGAGAATCAACAATCAACATATACCAAGAGACAACAAAAACACTATATAGATAAATATCTTGTATCCACTTACACAATTCATTTACTTCATTGATAATTTAAAAAGGAAATGTTCATGTATCTTTACATTGGCGTGAACTATAATAAGAAATGGTATTTATGAGGCTCTATGCATGCAATTTGCAATTTAAAGATGAATCTCATCATTCTCTGAGCTTTATGGACTCCCATCACACTCCAACTCTCCAAGTGGTGGGAAGGTCTAACTTGACACCAAGAAAAGTATGAAATAACAAGCTCTTACAAAACATGTCAGTAAGAAAAAATGTGAAGGTAGGAAATCAGTGTGAAAGAGAGGGGAGATGAACAACATCAAAATGGGTGTGAAATAGAGGAAGCGTTTCTAGCAGCCTTCCATGGCCTATATCAGCATGCTAGTGACTCTCAACAGCCAATCACAAGGAAACAATAGGTGTAGGGAAGCATGCTTGGATTTCAGGACACACTAGCTCATACAAGTTACAAATGATTACCTCAATTAATAAGGATGTACTAACTGTGCTTAGATCATTGAGGTTGTGGTTGGGGATGATCCTCAATGTTCCTTAGGAATCTAGGTAGTTAAAACACCACTACAGACCTTCAATGGACTCAAGAGCAAGGTGGACAATGGTGATAGGTTGTAAGGAGTGATGTGGTTGTCGCTAGTTGCGCCTCCATTAATCATGCTACACATAAGACTAATACCAAACAGTGGATCCAAAACTAATTTTCATGGATGTAAATGAAAACAAGGAGTACAAGAAACTCATAATTTACAATGACAACAAAATAGAATTTACCTTCAATAAATTCTTACTCAATTTTGAAGTAGTCAGTGTATGTAAATGAAGAATAAGGTTCACTCTTGGACCTAATGATCCAACCAAACAAAACCTAATGTTGTAACTTTGAGATATTGTATCATGTGAGTGAACATTAGTACAACAAGAATGACCAACAAGCAGAAGCCTTTAAAGTATGTTAACCATATTGGTTTATTGGTTAGACATGGCATTAGTAGTGGAATAAATTGCCACATCAATAAATACATTAGCTTCTAATGGCATACTTCGTCTCCTGATATTAGATAAACATGCATGTACATATTGTATCCTAGGTTGAAAATATTCGAACTTTTGGTAGCCACTGTCTGTATTCATCATGAGCTAAATGACCAGACAAGAGATCAACGTTATTTCCAATACATGGTAGGTAAAAACATTGGATTACAATTGTAGTAATCCATGTTTTCAATGTGGTAAATGATCAAAACTGCAAGAACTATACAAGTTTAGGTGCATAAATCAGCACTAAATACTAATAAAGCACAACAGAAATAAATTAGCATTAAATTGGATGGTAAAATGTATGATACATAGAGAAAAAGGACATACATCGTTCAAGTCAAATGCCATGACTAAAGCAACTAGCTTGTCTATAATAGGTAGCATTCCTAGAGAGGATTCATCATCAAGATGAGTAGCACAAAAATAGACACTCACAAGATAATACCAAGTATAAATAATACACCTTGGAAATCCACATTCGAAAGGAATCAAGTACAAGATAATTCAAATTTTTGTGAAGGTTATACCCATATAAAGTACAACAAATGAAGAAAATCCAAGTCATCACTAAGATCAATTGAAAGAAACCTTGCACTTGCATAGTATTGAAATAAAAGCACCACTAGATGATGCATATTTCTATAGACGACCAAAATAGTTGCTTCACAATGAAGGTCTGGGTTACATGAGTGTGCATCTATGAAAAACAATCCATACATCTATTATCCAAAGAATCCAAATAGTGAAACAATCCATGGTGGATGATTGTAGGAAATAAAGGATTATCAAAACTTTGAGAAAGAAAAAACCACAACAACAATATCTGGATGAACAAAGACTACATATAGTTTTAAAAAAAACATACACAAGGATAAACCATATAAATAGTGAGTTTACTCTATTTTAAATCTGAATAAAAACCATTATCTATTTATCTATGCTTTGTCTTAAAGAACAATAAAAAAACATCTACTAGGCTTCATGCATGCATTTTGCATTTCAAGTTGAATCTCTTCAATCCATGAGTTTCATGGACTGCCATCATACTCCAAATCCTGTAAATACAAATGTTGTTAATAAGATCAATGATTAGATAATTTTTAATACATTTTTGTAGTACCTCATTATCAAGGTTGTCAAACTCCATAAGATCTTCATTCTCTCTGGACTTTAGTACATTGAATAACTTTTTAATGTAAAGGTGAGCTTTCTCAGCTTTTTGATTATCCATGTCAGCTCTAGTTTTGGCCTCTACTGCTAGTTTTTCTGCTTGTTCAACTCTAGCTTGTGCATCATTTGTTTCTTTCTTATATTTCTCAATTTCTTTTTCATGTGTAAGATTTCTATATCTTTGACCACCTACTGAACTTCCTCGCATATGTATATGTCCTGGTCTTTCAGGTCGGAAGACCCTCAAGCATATCTCTTCATCACCCAATTCAATTGTTCCTTGTTCACGCTGAGACACTAACTGTGTGATTTGTTCCTGAGCAATATTTTATCTTGTTAAAAGAGTAATTTTGCAAATTTAGTGTTATATAGGTCAGTGTATCTGATAGAAACTTAAGAATCATGCTTACCATCTTTTCTTCAGCAACATCATCCACAAGCTTCTTATCTTTTTTTGTTCGAGTCAATTCAAAAATCGTCAATCGAGATGGAACAACTCCATTGTTCTTGTTAGTCTATAGATTCAAGAAATAAGATTAATTTAGATTAAAAAAATAGAAAACATAAATTATATTACACACTTCTTTGTGTTCCACAACACTAAATGGAGTCCTCCCAGTACAATGAAGCATTGACTATTTAGTACGGCTTATCTTGTTACGGGTCCTAGCATCCTTGTGAACAAAAAAGTAGGTTCAATGATTTGAAATGTAAAGATAGTGAAAAGTCTATTGAAGAAAACTCCTAATAAAAATGAGTGTGCAACAATAATTAAACTCCAAAAATGACTTTATATCTACCGGGAAGTATTTACTTTTCAAATTTTTTTATTAGAAACTCCCAATTAGATTTTGTTACATTGGAAGGATAGTTTTTGAGAGCTTCTTCATTAGTGGTGTATGTCTCGTATTTCTTAAACAATTCAATTTTAAATTTACGCCAAGACTTTCCCATTGATTTGTACAATGAAGGTGTCCTTAGATCATTTTCATCAAGAAATAAATCAACATTGTGAATGATAAAATCATCCTACAAAATAATAAGGTGAATTTGAGAAATGAAACATTGATTATTCCAGAACATAAACACATAGTAGTTGAACAAAACCTGAATTAATTTGAGCATCTTCTCTTTCTTTTCAATAGGCATGCGACTCCACCTTGAATAACTAAGAGGGGCATTTATTGAATTGCGAACAATCACTCTGATTTGACTAGCTAGAAGTCAATTTTGGATTTTATTTATCAGATTACCTTCAGAATTATAATCTATCTTTAATTTATCTACACCGCCATTTTTGAAAGTCCTCAAGTTCAATTTTTTGGTTTTCCCTCGAACCCTTTTTCTCTTCGTTCGATCTAAAATATTAAAAAATGAGTATCATATTTATACATAAGATAGAATAAAAGAATTATTACCATTGTCGTTATCCATCTCTTCTGTAACTTCAATTTACTCAAGAGTTAGTTGTGAGTCATTGTTCAGAGTATGATGCATCAACACCCTATTACTAAAGTTAACCTGTCTCATTGTAGAATCACCATTAACATTCCTATCACCTTCAACAAATGACTCCGTGGTGAAATCCTCCTCATGTTGAACTGTAATAAATTTAGGAATTTCAACATTAAAGAAAATATATATGAATCAAAAACAAATAATTGGAACTTCATCCAAAGCAATGTAGGTAGCAACATGGATCAAATCCTACTCATCAGCAACACACCATGCTAAAGAGTGATGTTAGCTTATTTACAAATAGGGAATGCATGAACGTGACCACATCATACTGGTGTAAAGATATAACCTTGAAAATGAGTCTTCAAGTCAAGTGAGTAGCATCAAAGAAGATTACTAACATAAAGAAAAATCTGTTCTTGATTATGGACAAAACATGGAAAGAAAACTTACTGTGAAAAAGATACTTGGGATGGTGGGAAATCTCAATGGGGAGATGTAATGTCCCCAATTCAACCACCTAGTTTTCTTCCTTTGACAAATCAAGTAGCTGAATCTGAGTCATTAATATGGCACCAAGAATCAAAGCACAAGAGTGAGATAAGAAATATTTTATTTTAAAATATTACACCCTTATAAAAGGTATTTTCCTATATCAATATAAAAAACGATACATGAGTTTAAAATTATGCTTGATCCGCCTTTGATTCTTGATGCCCTTCAGGATCTTTTCAAGATGAGTCTTCCACAAGGAAAGGTCCTATGAATAACAATCTGCAACAAGGAAGAATATGTCACAGCCCAAGTGGCAGAGTATGGGTTAGACAAATGTCTAAGTATGAGAAAATAAAGATAAGGAACATGACACTATTAATATAACTGTATTCTTAATGCATTACTCAGATAACTAAAGTAACAAAAGTCCACAACAAAATTATTGACCATCTACTAGCATGAAGCATAAGGAATGTGTATGTATGTATATTAATAAAGAATTTACTAGATGACAACTCTACCAAATGTTAGACCGATACTATGCAGCATAATCAGGATTATTGGTATAATGATAACAAAAAGGGAGACCTTATTCCATAAATGAGTATAACTACAACCCTTAGAGAAGGTGTCAATTCACCTTAGGCAACTGGCCTGCAACCACAAAAACTTTCTTAGCCAAGACTTTAGTCCATTAGGGTCACCAAAACACCTGTAAGTACCCTGGCACACCCCTATCCACTCGTGAACACTTCATACTCTATTCAATGAATCAGATTACCACATGCAGCCACCGGTCGCCTTTCCAAGACTAGAAGAGGGTGCTCCTTGCACAAAATGCCACTTGAATAATCATTGGTTAGCATGCTTAATCTTTGCAGGAGATTATTTCCCATTACTAACTTGATTGTGCCTGACTCTACATGACCAACTCAAGTGTGGGCCTGAGTATGGTAGAGCATTATACTCATCCATCCCTGACTCGAAAGGACTTAGATCTGGATCCCACATGTATCAATCCTCGGCCAAGACATGCCGACTTTGTTACCAAAACATCTCCTAATATGAAGTTTAGAATCAAAAGGACATCATAAAAAATATACAACTATTTGATGGATATTGAGAGTTGGAGAGATCAAAAGGTAGTCAAGTAAATGAATCACTGGTTATTATTTCACTATGAAACCTAAAATGTAAACTTGTGGGGTTGTGGTTTTGAATCACACAAGTCTATGACCAGGAGCATGCAAGAGGTTAGGGAGTCCCCCCGTGCGAACACATAACCAATTAAATAACCTTTCCTCTTTACTGGCTATAGACATCAGTGAAACAGGCTCCTAGTCACCTTAGAAGTGTCTGATGGAATTCCACTTTCTAAAAATATCACATGACACAATTAATAGAAAGAAATAAAGGAAAAGGGAACCAAAAGACAATAGGACTGAAATTCAAAGAAATGCTTGATTATCATCTAAAGCCTTTAAAATCAATTTGAAAGGATAATATGGATGAATATATGGAAGTCATACTAGCTTATTAATAAAGAGGTTGTGTATAGTTAATCACTTAATCATTCTTTAGTAAAGTATATGAAGTATGCCTATACTCTTACTACATATAATATCAATCCATTTAATACCATACCTTTAATTGATGTTGATATAATATATTGCGATATGAATTGAATATCACATTAAACAATAATAAACTGTACTTTTTGGGTGACAAAATGTGGGAACCATACGTTTTGATGTACATTGATGCATAGTTCCACAAGAAGACCATAAAATCATTAAATATATCCAGTCTTGATATATTTCGGCAACATTTTGTCACATTTGCCATTACCTCGATCCTCATTCCTAGCTAGATCAGCTTCTAGGGTTTCTCTTACTAGGGTAGAAGAGAGATGGCTTATATATTCTTAGAGAAAGGATATTATGGAAGACATAGTATTGGGTTGCTGTTACTGTGGTGGAGGAAGGAGGTAGTAGGTTTCTATAGAGAGAGTATTTGTTGGGAGGTGGTTCCTTTCACTAACATAAAGAAAGAGAGAGTGATTTGCTAATCTAGACAGAGATTGGAGGTTTATGGTGAAGGAGATGAGAAAGGAGGGAGAATGGACGTTCACCTTTTCTTTGGGATGAATAGGAGAGAACTTGTGATTATGGTGGGTGGAATGAGGGTTCTATATATAGGAATGGTGGAGGGTAGCATGGTCCTAATTGCAAAAAGTGTGTGGATGACACATGGGTACATGTGTGTCATCAAAAGAGAGATGCTTTGTAGTTAAGTGACACATGGATGTGTATGTTCATCTTATATGAGATAAATTCTTGGCTATATGACACATAGATGCATATGTGTCATCTTAAGATATCTATCAAGGATTAGTTGGCACATGGTTGGATAGGTGTCAAACATTAGGATGTGTTAGGTGTTTAAGAGATGAGCATGACACAAAGATACTTTCTTTACCTAATAGTGTGTTTGCTATACTTTCTTTACCTAATAGTGTGTTTGCTCAAGCTATCTACTTGCTACACATCTACATGCTTGCCTTCATAAGCAACTTGCATGCCACCCAGCTACCTGCTTGTGTGCTTACCCACCAAAATGATATTTTTCAAAATTGGAAAAAAGTACCGCAATTATATTTCAATATATAAAAGCTTTTAAATTAATCAAAATGAATTATTTAATATTAAAATTGATTTTACAAAAAAATCCTCAAAGAAGCTTGTTTTTATGAATAGCTCTAAATAAGGAGTTTTAATTTGGGCTAGATATCAGGATGTTACATACACCACTCCTTCAAAGAATTTTCGCCCTCGAAAATTATAACATTTAGGTTATGACTTATATTAGTCTATTCTACTGAAGGTTATACTATCTCAAGTTTTATGTTTATACTTCTACAATTTCCCTTGGGTAAGGTCTCATCTTGTTGCTCTGATACCATCTCTGTAACGTCCCCGATTCAACCACCTGGTTTTCTTCCTTTGAAAAATTAAGTAGCTGAATTTGAGTTGTTAATATGACACCAAGAATCAAATCACAAGAGTGAGATACGCAATATTTTATTTCAAAATATTACACCCTTATAAAAGGTATTTTCCTATATCAATATAAAAAATGATACATGAGTTTAAAATTAAGCTTGATCCGCCTTTGATTCTTGAAGCCCTTCAAGATCTTTTCAAGATGAGTCTTCCATAAGGAAAGGTCCTATAAATAACAATCTACAACAAGGAAGAATATGTCACAGCCCAAGTGGGAGAGTATGGGTTAGACAAATGTCTAAGTATGTGAAAATAGAGATAAGCAACAAGACACTATTAATATAACTGTATTCTTAATGCATTACTCAGAAAACTAAAGTAACAAAAGTCCAAAACAAAATTGTTGACCATCTACTAGCATGAAGAAAAAGGAATGTGTATGTATGTATATTCATAAAGCATTTATTAGATGACAACTCTACCAAATGTTAGACCGATACTATGTAGCATAATCAGGATTATAGGTATAATAATAACAAAAAGGGAGACCTTATTCCATAAATGAGTTTAACTACAACCTTCATAGAAGGTGTCAATTCACCTTGGGCAACTGGCCTGCAACCACAAAAACGTGGTTAACCAAGACTTTAGTCCATTAGGGTCACGAAAACACCTGTAAGTACCCTGGCACACCCCCAGCCACTCATGCACACGGCATGCTCTATTCAATGAATCAGAGTACCACATGCAGCCACCGATCACCTTTCCATGACCAGAAGAGGGTGCTCCTTGCAAAAAATGCCACTTGAATAATCATAGTTAGCATGCTTAATCTTTGCAGGAGATTATTCCTTATTACTAACTTGATCATGCCTGACTCTACATGATCAACTCAAGTGTGGGCTTGAGTATGGTAGAGCATTATACTCATCCATCCCTAACTCCAAATTACTTAGATCCAGATCCCAAATGTATCAATCCTCGGGCAAGACATGCCAACTGTGTTTCGAACACATCTCCCAATATGAAGTTTAGAATCAAAAGGACATCATAAAAAATATACAATTATTTGATGGATATTTAGAGTTGGAGAGATCAAAAGGTAGTCAAGTAAATGAATCACTAGTTATTATTTCACTATGAAACCTAAAATGTAAACTTATGGGATTGTGGTTTTGAATCACACAAGTCTATGGCCAGGAGCGTGCAAGAGGTTAGGGAGTCCCCCATGCGAACACAAAACTAATTAAATAACCTTTCCTCTTTACTGGCTATAGACATTTGTGAAACATGCTCCTAGTCACCTTAGAAGTGTCTGATGGAATTCCACTTTCCAACAATATCACATGACACAATTAATAGAGACAAATAAAGGAAAAGGGAACCAAAAGACAATAGGACTGGAATTCAAAGAAATGCTTGATTATTATCTAAAGCCTTTAAACTCAATTTTGAGGGATAATATGGATGAATATATGGAAGTCATACTAGCTTATTAATAAAGAGGTTGTGTATAGTTGATCACATATTCATTCTTTAGGAAAGTATATGAAGTATGCCTATACTCTTACTACATATAATATCAAACCATTTTATACCATACCTTTTATTGATGTTGATATAATAGATTGCGATATGAATTGAATATCATATTAAACAATAATAAACCGTACTTTTTGGATGAAAAAATGTGGGAACCATACCTTTAGATGTACATTGATGCATAGTTCCACAAGAAGAGCATAGCATCATTCAATATATCTAGTCTTGATATATTTCAGCAACATTCTGTCACATTTGCCATTACCTCGATCCTCGTTCCTAGCTAGATATGGTTCTAGGGATTCTCTTACTAGGGTAGAAGAGAGATGGCTTATATATTCTTAGAGAAAGGATATTGTGGAAGACATAGTATTGGGTTGCTCTTACTATGGTGGATGAAGGAGTTAGTAGGTTTCTATAGAGAGAGTATTTGTTGGGAGGTGGTTCCTTTCACTAACATCAAGAAAGAGAGAGTGGTTTTCTAATCTAGATAGAGATTGGAGGTTTATGGTGAAGGAGATGAGAAAGGAGGGAGAATGGAAGTTCACCTTTGCTTTGGGATGAATAGGAGAGAACTTGTTATTATGGTGGGATGAATGAGGGTTCTATATATAGGAATGGTGGAGGGTAGCATGGTCCTAATTGCAAAAAGTGTGTGGATGACACATGGGTATATGTGTGTCATAAAAAAAGAGATGATTTGTAGTGAACTGACACATGGATGTGTATGTGTCATCTTATAAGAGATAAATTCGTGGCTATATGACACATAGATGCATATGTGTCATCTTAAGATATCTATCAACGATTAGTTGACACATGGTAGGATAGGTGTCAAACATTAGGATGTGCTAGGTGTTTAAGAAATGAGCATGACACAAAGATACTTTTTCTTTTCCTAATAGTGTCTTTACTCAAGCTATCTACTTGCTACACAACTACATGCTTGTCTTCATAAGCAACTTGCATGCCACCCAGCTACCTGCTTGTGTGCTAACCCACCAAAATGATATTTTTCAAAATTGGCAAAAAGTACTGCAATTATATTTCAATATATAAAAGTTTTTAAATTAATCAAAATGAATTATTTAGTATTGAAATTGATTTTACAAAAAAATCCTCAAAGAAGCTTCTTTTTATGAATAGCTCTATATAAGGAGTTTAAATTTGGGCTAGAGATCAGGATGTTACAGGAGATGGATAAAGTAGATTTTGATACAAGGAAGAAGAAGAGGTAAAAGGTAACAATTATTGTGGTGGAGATCAAAGTAGAGAAGGCTTTCGAGTCCCTTCTATTTTTCATACAAAAGGTAGTATGAAATAATGGAACCTACTTCTAGTCTTCTTTAATAAGAAACACAAACATAATGAGAATCTACGAATAACATATACCAAGAGACAACATATAAGAATAAAACAACAAAAGTGCAATATAAATAGAGGTGGTACCATCTGTTGTTTCCAATAGAAACAATGCTAAAACATTGTGCATACTTTCATTACTTTTTCATACCAAAGGTCTAATATACACCAAAATTCATGTTGGTTCGACTCTGAATTATTTCAACAGCTCATTCAGAGTACTTTTGGAGATCTTGAGGTTGCAAAACCCTCTTTCTATTATTTCTCTGCCTTAGTGAAACACCCTCATCCTCGATGTGATCTTCAAGAACATTGTCCATGGTCAACCCCCCTTCATCATATTGAACAATAATACATTTAGAAATATTTTACTTTAAATATATTAAAGTGGTAGAAAAATATGTGAAAACCAAACATGGTAGAAATATTTTCTAGCTTGTGAATTAGGAGGCACTTGAAATTGTGCTACCACACATTACAAACTATATAAATCTATACATATACATATATGTAGGAATATATGTATAGGTAAGTATGTGAACAACAAGCATGGTAGGAAATTACCTTGATCTTTCCTAGATTTTTCATTAAGAGGAATCTCGTGTTGCTTGTCATCTAGAGAAGCATTGTCATTGCTCATTGCCCAACTTTTTTTTTTTCACATCTCATAAACATCCAAGTGGATGTGGATAGCATGCTTTTTTGCTAATTTTAACTACAAATCATGAAAATAGAATGGTGTAGAGATATAACCTTGAAATGAGTCTTCAAGTCAAGTGAGTAGCATTAAAGAAGATTACTAACATAAAGAAAAATTTGTTCTTGATTATAGACAAAAGATTAAAAGAAAACTTGCTGTTGAAAAGATACTTGGGATGGTGGAAATCCCAATGGGGAGATGGATAAAGTAGATTTTGATACAAGGAAGAAGAAGAGGTAAAAGATAACAATTATTGTGGTGGAGATCAAAATAGAGTAGGCTTTTGAGTTCCATCTATTTTCCATACAAAAGGCAGTATGAAGTAAAGGAACCTACTTCTAGTCTTCTAGAATAAGAATCAAAAACATAATGAGAATCTACAATCAACATATACCAAAAGACAACATATAAGAATAAAAAAACAAAAGCACTATATAAATAGAGGTGGTACCATCCGTTGTTTTGAACAAAATTAATGCTAAAAAATTGTGCATACTTTCATTACTTTTTCATACCAAAGGTCTAATCCTCACCAGAATTCATGTTGGTTCGACTCTGAATTATTTCAACAGCTTGTTCAGAGTACTTTTGGAGATCTTGAGGCCGTAAAACCCTTTTTCTATTGTTTCTCTACCTTATTGAAACACCCTCATCCTCGATGTGATCTTCAAGAACATTGTCCATGGTCAACCCCCTTCATCATATTGAACTATAATACATTTAGAAATATTTTTCTTTGAATATACTAAAGTGGCAGAAAAATATGTGAAAAGCAAACATGGTAGAAAACTACCTTGATCTTTCTTAGCTTGTGAATTAGGAGGCACCTGAAATTGTGCTACCACACATTACAAACTATATAAATATATACATATACATATATGTAGGAATCTATGTATAAGTAAGTATGTGAACAACAAGCATGGTTGGAAATTACCTTGATCTTTCCCAAATTTTTCATTAAGTGGCACTTCGTGTTGCTTGTCATCTAGAGAAGCATTGTCATTGCTCATTGCCCAACTTTTTTCTTTTACAACACCTAAACATCCAAGTGGATGTGGATTGCATGCTTTTTTGCTAATTTTAACTACAAATCATGAAAATAGAGTGGTGTAGATATATAACCTTGAAATGAGTCTTCAAGTCAGGTGAGTAGCATCAAAGAAGATTACTAACATAAAGAAAATCTGTTCTTGATTATAGACAAAAGATTGAAAGAAAACTTACTATGGAAAAGATACTTCAAATGGGGTGTGAAATCTCAACGGGGAGATGGATAAAGTAGATTTTGATACAAGAAGAAGAAGAGGTAAAAGATAAAAATTATTGTGGTGGAGATCAAAACAGAGCAGGCTTTCGAGTCCCATCTATTTTCCATACAAAAGGTAGTATGAAGTAAAGGAACCTACTTCTAGTTTTCTAAAATCAGAATCACAAACATAATGAGAATCTACGATCAACATATACCAAAAGACAACATATAAGAATAAAACAACAAAAGCACTATATAAATAGGGGTGGTACCGTCTGTTGTTTTCAATAGAAATAATGCTAAAAAATTGTGCATACTTTCATTACTTTTTCATACCAAAGGTCTAATCCTCACCAGAATTCATGTTAGTTCGACTCTGAATTATTTCAGCAGCTTGTTCAGAGTACTTTTGGAGATCTTGAGGCCGCAAAACCCTCTTTCTATTGTTTCTCTGCCTTGGTGAAACACCCTCATCCTCGATGTGATCTTCAAGAACATTGTCCATGGTCAATCCCCCTACTTCATATTGAACTATAATACATTTAAAAATATTTTACTTTGAATATATTAAAGTGGCATAAAAATATGTCAAAAGCAAACATGGTAGAAAATTACCTTGATCTTTTCTAGCTTGTGAATTAGGAGGCATTTGAAATTGTACTGCCACACATTACAAACTATATAAATATATACATATACATATATGTAGGAATCTATGTATAGGTAAGTATGTGAACAACAAGCATGGTAGAAAATTACCTTGATCTTTCCTAGATTTTTCATTAAGCGGCACTTCATGTCGCTGTCATCTACAGAAGTGTTGTCATTGTTCATTGCCCAACTTTTTTCTTTCAAAACACCTAAACATCCAAGTGGATGTGGATAGCATGCTTTCTTGCTAATTTTAACTACAAATCATGAAAACATAGTTATTAAATTATGTAAATATAAGCTAGTATTCATTATATATGTATACCCAATGTCTAACCGTCACCAGGATTGTTTTTCATCATACTCTTAACTGATTTAACGACCTGCTGAGAACTATCAATACTTTGTAGCCTCAAGATCCTCTTTCCCGTGTTCATCTGCCTCACCAAAACATCATCCTCCTCCTTGTAACCTACATGAACATTAAGTGCAATCAATCCCTCCCCTACAAATTGTAACAACATATATCAAGAACTATATCAATATGTATGGATATATACAATAAGAAGACACATATATAAGAAAATAAAAAACATAAATATTACCTTTATTTTTTTTAATGTGTGCATTAGGGAGTGCTCTAACGTTCTTATCAAGTTGAGAAACATCCACATTGTTTGGTGGCCCATCTTTTTCTTTTACAACACCAAAATTTTCAATTTGTCGAGGATTTTGAATACTGTTGCTAATTTTAACTGCATTTCATGAACATAGTGTTATACTATTATATACATAGAAACATTATGTATTAATTTCTTTAAAAACTCTACCTAGATTCTTGTTGGAATAATTCCATGGACCAGCCATCAACATATGTGCAAATTTTTCACAATCTCTTCAATAGATTTTTCTAAAAACAATAGAATAAATCAAATCAAATACCAAGCAACAGATTCCTATGTTTGGAGGCGAAGTACTAAATGTTTCATTATTAAAAAGAAAGCTACCATTCATCTTGTGCTTCAAAAAGTCCCCATAGTTTTGAATTTGTTGTAGAAAATCATCATTCGTAACATCTACATTCTTGTCTTGAGGATTTTGGATGGGCCTTTCTCCCATGGGTTTAAGGGATGCTGCCACAAATGTTTTATAAATCCAGTAAACATAGAATGTCACAAAACTGAGACAAGACCATTACCATAAAATCTTTTAGACAAATAATTACAGTCTTTGTCAAGTGGTTGATGTTCTATCCTACTAAAAGATCAACTTTGAACCGCCTTTGTGGCACTACTTAGCTCCTTGGAAAAATCTACATATAGAGGGAACAAATAAATATATTAAATCACAACACTTATAATGGATTTTTCTAGTGAAGAAATCAATAATGGATATACCTAAATTTCTATGTGATACATTGTTGGTCGACCCTTCAATACAATTTTGTACCATGATGATCCATGTCCTTCTACTTTTTTGACTCTGTATAATAAAAATTTAGCAAGATACACATGGGATTCAATTGAAGCATTGTTAAAAATGGAGCAAACATTACTTACGTTGGGTCTTGCTATAATGGTCAACCATTAGCATCTCATAGTAACCTGCAAATTAGGTCTGGGCACTAGATAGATTGACCATATTTCCTACATGTGTCTCATCAAATTATTTAAAAAGGATATTAATCCAAGAAAATAGCTAAGGAAGAAATCAAAGGAAAAATCTATCAATCAAATGGAATCTATCAGTGTTCAGATAGAACTTAGTAAAATTAATCATAATCTATAAGGAAAATACAAATTAAAAGGATTATAAATTCAGTTCATTGTCTCCCATATATTGTGTCCATCTTTTTCAAGGCATCCTTTTTTCTTTGCATCTTTCATGGACAAATTTTTCACTACATCATGTCTCTTCCAATGACAAACATCAAATGTATCTGAGGGCAATGATGAAAATGTCGATAAATTTGATGTGTTTTCTTGAAATGCACTTTCATCATCAATACTACCTTCATCTCCTTCATCTCCATGTGTCACATTGTACAAGTCATGTGGTGGTGATTCAATAGAAATAATCCAATTACTTCTAGAAAGGTCACAGACATAAAAGCGTTGTTCTGGTTGGCTTGCTAGAATAAATGGTTCATTGGTTTTCAACTTGCATTTTTTATTCAAACTAACAAGACCGTATTTGTTCCGCTCAAACCCTCTTCCTTCATTATGATGTCCCACCACTCACACCTAAAAATGTGAGCTCGTCTTCCACCAATGTATCTCAACTCTATGATTTCACTCAAAACACCATAATAGATAAAGGGTCCGTTGGTTGAGTCTACCTTAACAAGAACACCATTGCTTTGTGTTGTTAACCTATTGTCATGATATTTAGTATGAAATCAGAATCCATTTATGTCTAGACCCATAAAAGATAACACCTCTTTATCAGGACTATGAAATAAACTTAGAAGTTCATCATCCACTTTGCCATGTTTATGCAATTCAACCACATATCATAATAGACAAATACACATTAATGACAATGTTAGACTTCAAGTTTAAATTTTTTGAGAGTACTTTAAATGCCCACCTGACTCTCCAACTACTCAAAGAAGAATTTTTTATGATGCACCTCGATGTTGTGAACATCCATATCATGGATTAGTTGTTTGTGCTCACTAAAAAAATATTTATTATAAAATTGTAAGACTTAACATGATTTCAAGAAAAAGTGTAGTTAAATAAATATAATTTACCTTATAAATGGTAATATTGAATCTGAATTTTCAAAAACATACTTGTGAGCTTGTTTCCATTCATTAACAATAAGACTAATGGTGGTGCCTACTGATAATGCTTTCCCAATACATTTGAAAACTATAAATTGACATGAAATTGTTATCTCTCTGTTGTCATGGTATCGTGGATGATTAAATCTAGTGTCATTTTCCTTCATGTATCTTGAGAAAAAAACCAAGCATTCATTGGGGATATACATCTCAGTTATTGAACCTTCTGGTCGATTTTTATTCTGCACATATGACTTCAATGTTCGAAGAAACCTACACAAGAACGGAAAATTAAAAACATACAAGTAAAATTAAAAACAAACTAATATGTACTTGTAATCACCTCTCAATCGGATACATCCATCTGTATTGCACATGGCCTCCAAGAATTTCAATATTTGCTTGGTGAATAGGAAGGTGTACCATTACATCAAAGAATGATGGTACAAATATCTGCTCCATTTTACATAGTGTAATAGCAATATGATTTTCCAACCTCTTTAGATCTTCTATCCCCAAAACCTTAGAGTACAACTTCTTAAATGATATACTAAGCTAAGTTAATGTCTCAGATACATCCTTTGGAAAGATTCCACGTGTTACAAGAGGAAGGATTTTTTGCAAAAATACATGAAAATCATGAGATTTCATACCAAAAGTTCTACGCTCATCAACATTCACACATCTAGAAATATTTGAGCACAACCCATCTAGAAATTTGATTTCTTTTAAGAATTCACAAAAAAATATTTCCTTCCTCTGATGATAAAGTAAAACATGGTATAGGGACTTCTAGCTTTCCATTTACAATTTTTGGGAGAAGCTCCTGCCTTATATTCATATCTTTTAAGTCTTTATGAGCTTTTGTATTATCCTTAGTCTTCTCATCAATATCCATAATCATTCCAATTAAGCTATCAAAAAAATTCTTCTCAATGTGCATTACATCAAGATTATGGCAAAGACAAAGACTCTTCCAATAAGGAAGTTAAAAAAAATGCTTTTTTTCTTCCAAGCATGAGAGGGCATTTTTTTGGAACTTTTTTTCTTTCTCTTTCCCAGATTTTTTTCAAAGTTGTCATGTAGTTGATTCAAAGCATTTTCTCTAGATAGTTCTTGAGGACGAGGTCGTGGTTCTTGTTTCCCATCAAATGCATGCTCATTGCACCGCCATCTATGATTTTCTGGTAAGAATATACGATGCCCCATATAACAAAATTTCCCCCCATGTTTCAATCTGAGAGACCATGTATCCTTGTGACAAGAAGGACATGCTAACTTGCCTTGGGTAGACCATCCAGACAAATATCCATAAGCAGGGAAATCATTAATTGTCCATAATAGAGAAACATGCATTTTAAAATTCTATTTTGAAACAACATCATAAGTTTCAACTCCTGCATCCCATAACTCCTTTAACTCCTCTATCAATGGTTGTAAGTAGACATCAATCTTGTAGGTAGGAAACTTCTTCCAAGGAATGATCATGGATAAAATAAGATAATCTTGTTTCACACAAAGCCATGGAGGCAAATTATATGGAATGAGGATAACATGACATATGCTATAAGAATTACTCATATTCCCGTATGGATTAAATCCATCATAAGCCAATCCAAGCCTAAAATTGTGAGGGTCTCCAGAAAAAGATGGATGCATCTCATCAAATCTTTTCCACTCTTCAGCATCAACTGGGTGTCTTAGTTTACCATCATTTATGTGCTTTTCTTCATGCCATATCATCTCTGAAGCTGTTTGATAGCACATGTACAACCATTTTAACCTTTGGATTAGTGGAAAGTACCATAAAGTCTTAACGGAAACCTTTTTGACTAACTTAAGTTTATTCCTTAACGGAAACCTTTTTGTTGTCTTATCCTTGATTGAGTAGTCAATAGAGCTATACTTCCACCTACTAGCGCCACATTTTAAACATACATCTTCCTTCTTTCGATCCTTTCAAACAATGTTCTTTACAAACATCTATTTTTATGTAGACAAGTCCAAGGTCAATAATATACTTTCTTGCATCATAAAAATATTTTGGCAACCGACAATCCTTGAACGCCTTTGATAACAATGTAATCAAACTATTAAAAAGATTATTGCTCATTCCATGAAACCCCTTTAGTTGTAGTAATGTCACGGTGAATGATAATTTTGAGTATCTTTCACAAACATCATAAAGTGGTTCCTTCACATCTTTCATCAACCTACAAAATGTCTTAAGTTTATCACTCAACTCATCAATTTCATAGTTGTAATCAATTTCATCAAATGTTGGAACATGGTTATCAAGAAATCCTAGCCCATCCCTTATCATCCCCTCTACATCATCAGCCTCATCCTCAACATCATCATCCTCATCCTGGCCATCATCACTATCATTGTGAAAATCTACATGAACAGATTCACCATGTCCTACCCAACATGTGTAGCACTCAGTTATGCCATTAACTATCAGATCAACTGACACCTCATCCTTTGTCTTGCAACTACCATTGTTACATTTAATGCAAGTACAAGGTATTAATCCATCAAATTCTTCATTTTGAGATGCAAATTGAATAAATTCTTCAACACCATTTCTGTATTCTGTTGATAACCTATTTGTATTTTTCATCCAACTCTTATCTATTCTAGGCATTTGAATCCTACAAAGACACAAGCTACAATTAACATAATTAAAAAAAAATTGTTACTCAATGATTTTTTATAAATGTTACATAAATACCAAATCTTGGTTAGCAAAACACTAGTAAGAAAAGGAGTGCATATAAAATTCAATGTATAAGGTAAATAAGTATACAACAACAGGTAACCCAAACTTCCATATGTATTCAAACATGTAAAGATTTAAAATAATACTCACTCAATTCCCTGGGTTGAATAGATCTCCTTTTCATTATAAACCGTGCAATGCTTAAAAATCAAAATCGCAAGTCACTAAATTGATTAGGGAGAATTTGTATTAGAGAACAAATTAATAATATATAATCAATCATATATTTTATTACAACAAATTCAAAGATCATATATTATTGAATGAACTACCTTTTAAAATCTCTTAGAAATTTTATCTAGGTAGAATATAGGCTACTCAAAGGTGGAAGTAGATCTGATTTAAGACAGATTAGGTCTAAATAGAGAAACTTGTGTCTATTTACGAAAAATAAGGTGTAATTTGCATAAAACACTTATAGTGTGGGGAAAATAGGTTTGTTGTGGGAAGATTATGTGTAATTTTACCAAAATTAGGTCTCACATTACGTGAATATCGGGCATATTAAGGAAAGCTAGCAATGCTTAGGTAATTTTACGTCAAATTAAGTCTGACTTATACATAAATGAGGAAAATTAGGTTAATTTAGGTCTAAATTTGCCTCATTTCAGCCAATATAGAAAAAATTAGGAGAAGTTAATTTTGCTTAGGTCATATTATGTAAAATTAAGTCTGATTTAGGTACAATTAGGTTTAATTTACTACAATATACAAAAATTAGGGAAACTTTGGTTATTATGGATCATGTGAGGTGTGATATAGTTCACATTATTATTGATTAAGAATTAGGGTATCCAAAATAAATATACAAAGTAGTGTATTTATTTGAATATAATTACTTATTTATTTGTTAAATTAGACTATATCTTTATGAAAAATGCCTAGAAACACCTACAAAATAAATTAGATATTAATTATACCAAATCCAATTTGACTAAATATAATGTCTCGCATAGGATTTAGTACAAGAAAAAAAAAGAGCTTATTTAGTACCTAATCAGGTTTGATTAGGGAAAATCAGGTGCATTTTTGGTCAAACTAGTGGAGGGAAGTAGGAAGAACCTAGCTACATGAGTTATGACCTACACAACATCACCTCTCTACATATCACATGTTGTCATATCTGAAGAGAGAATTAATGCAAAGTAAGTCTTCGTAGAGCCTACAACTACTCCATCTTATTCTTTCCAGGAAATAAATCTGATCTAGGATCAATTAAATTTTAGTATACTCAAATATAAAATCTCTAAGATTGTATATATGTTTGCATTGCCCTAGGCCTATGATTTCTCTTCCCAAGTTAGGAGAAGTCTCTTACCACACATATTGTGTCTCAAATGCTTTGGATTGTGATAGTCATGATTCTATATCATCTTTGGATCATTTATATTTCATATCAAGTACTAGACATTGTCGAAACACACATTTGAATGTGATGGATCATAAATTTAAAGAAATAAAACTTTGACTTCAATGTGCACATCATCTCTAGATATGTCACACCCATGTATGATTTAAAAGGCTAAAAATTCAATGTATATTCTGATAGTTGTCACTTGTATTACTATTTAATTATTCTGTTACGAGAACGTCATTTATAAGGGGTTTTTACCATAGAAAGAAAACAATAACTCTTGGAGAAAGATGTTGACCTTTTGTAGCGTTCTGTTGGCTCTTTTGTAGCTGCATATCTCTTATTTCCAAAAGAAGTTTTCTTCTTCTTTATTTACTGTGTTGCATAGCCATGTTGTAGTGTATTTTATAATTTTGAGAACTTATTGTATGCACTCATTTGTATCAAATGACATAGTGAAATTTGTCCTTCAGTCTTTTTGTCAAGTTAGCAATTTATTATAATTTCAGAAAGATTCAATTAGATAATATTTAATGAGTTGTATGACTAGTTATCGTTGGTTAGTGTATAATTGGTAAATCACATAATTATTTAAGCATGTATGATAATTTAAAACCACTACCGCATAGCACATATATACAAATTTCATGGTTACAATTTGTAGTTGTAAAAATATCTCTAACGAAACCATGAGTACGTCATTGTGTCTTAGTCATGACTGATTCCAAATTTGTAAAGCTCTAGAACACTATGTATATCAACTTTTGGAAATTAGTTTTCAGTAAAGGATGAAATTTGATTTTGTTGAAAGATTTTATAATGGTGAAGATTCAGATCCATAAAAAACATAAATTTTTCACTATATATTTCTTAGATAAACAAATTCAAAAAAAATTAATCATATGATCTTTCACTCCATTATAAATGAGATAGCTAACTAATATGCACAATAAGATTCAGATACGAGGATGATGAATGATGTCTACCTCTTCTCTAGGCAGTGGATGTGATTCCAAGGAAAAAATAAAAATAATAATTACAATAGCAATTGAATGTCCTCTCTCCCTGATTGCATGAAGAACAAAAGAAACCGATCAGTAACTTATAAAGTATTTTTTAAATTGATAATTGTGTGGTTAAATAAATTAGTGTTGTGAACAAAAGAATGAGAAATTAAAAGTTGCATTTGAAATGGCCATCACTGACATAAAGTAGTGGACATCACTATTCCCACCCAGCTGTTCATCATTAGAAAATTAAGTACTCTAAATCTAATTGTACAGTAGGAAATCACAACCATTAAAAGCAAAATGGATTATAGATAAACATAAAACATCACACCATTATCGCCATAGTAAAGTAGAGTGGGGAAAGCAAAAGGAGAAAAGGATTGTGATTGTGAAACACACTAACAAATTCCTACATATTTGTCATGTTTTCTTATTTATTTTGTGATTTTATTATCTATTTCTCAAATTACAATTTTAAGTATAGTTGTTTCCTGATAAAGTAAATACAAATGCATAAATATGCCCGAAAAGCTTCTTAATTGGATTCTAAAATTGAAACATTAATATTTATTTATTCTATATTTAGTATTAAAGTAGAAGGGTGGGGTGCTTCCACATATTTGGTGTATTATGAGTATAAACATTACCAACATATTTGTCATATTTTCAAATTTATTTTCTGATTTTATCATATATTTCTTTAATTACAATTCTACAGTATAGTTGTCTCTAGAAAAAACTAAATAATGCCAAAATATATCTAGATAGCTTTGTATTCTACTATAATATTTTTTCATATACATATGCTTAGTTAAATATTTATTACTTATTAAAAATAATATACACTTCTATGCTTCCTAGTGTGGATAACCAACTCAAGAGATTTTTTGTTGCAAGGTTATGTTTTTTTAGAATGATGGGTTACACTTATTCATGGAAATTATACAAAGATAGCAAATATATATAAAAGTTCAGAATCCATTTTTCAAAAATTAATGTTTAACTAGAAGAATCATGAAAAAAATCTATTATTATGTTATTGTATATGACAAAAAATCCAACAAGTACAATGAAATATAAATAAGAGAAAAAATGCTATGCCTTTACATAAAATTCAAAGTGGGTAGCTCTTTCCACTTCTTCAAGATATATTCCAGAAATATTTCAAATAATAGTTGGTCAATATTCCTTTCTGCATCTATGTATAAGAATTAAAGTAAATTCATCAACAGTTTGGATGACTAGTTTTAGGATAGGATCGATGGACCCAAATATTAATTGAAAAAAACAAACCAATTGCTTATAAAGACTATCACGTAACAAGTAACAGAGATATAAATGAGAAAATAATGACAGAAATAAAATTATTGAAGCTCAGTTGAAAAATAATGACATATCATTTTGCTTTACCCAAATATAGATGAATTGTTATTGGTGAAATCAGTAGTTTAGTAGAAAATTGATCTCGAGAATAGTTTATGGAAATGAATAACAAAACAATTAAATTGAAATAGTAGCTTCCTAGAAGTATGGCATCTTATGAATCATTTAAATAAATAATATTAGAAAGGCAAGAAAGAAGGAGATATGGTCGAACTCGAGGGAACCACCAAATCCTAGTAGGTGGTAGGATTTTTAAATGAGTAAAACACAGAATATAAATATAATTTTCCAGATCCATAATGTTACTAGCCTATAATATTTTTGATAAATATATTTTATATCATTGATTGAGACATACATAATGAGTTGTGTAAGAATGTGTTTTCTTAAAAAAATATGATGCAATAAAGCTTTTCAAGGTGGCATATTTGTTATTCTCTGCATAATAACCTCCATCTTTTAACCTAGGTCATCAAATCATCTTTGAGTTATTGAACATTCATCATATTATAGACAACATTTAGTATTTAAATCATGAAGACACTTTTTCAACATATGAAGTTCTAATCAGAAGAAGCATTGATAGCTCTAGAAAATTAGTCTTGATCGCTAATGTATTGACTCCTTATAAACCGTATTCTATTTTTTTATTAAACAATGTTAACTATTTTAATCCTTATGAGGGTCTAACCATTGTAGTAAAAGGGATACCAAGTAAAAGGAAGCAACCAACCTAGTATGGTTTAAGGAGAAGTGAATAATGGCAAGTGCACACATTTCCTTCTAAGGAAAATACTATTAATATATAGATGTGTCAAGCCATGAATCAATTGGATGCTTTTAGCAGCATGGGTGACATAAAGATATATATGAATGATGATTGTTTATGTCTTTTAAATAGGAATAAAAATAAATTGAAATGGAACTAAGAAAAATCAGTATGAGGGGTAACTCAGACTTGGCAAGAAATTCCACCGATGATTTTTCATAGACTGAGTCCCTTATGTAATCAAGGAGACGAATGTGATAGTCTTGTATTAAATGTATCACTGACAACGTTCTAGATTTCTTATTGGGAATAATAATAAGATTGGCAAGCCGATCAACTCAACAGACACCTTATCCCATACAAATCCAAGATAATTATGATAGTTTTCAACCGACAGGAAATCAAGAATACTTAAAACTGTGATTATTTTACTAACATTGACACATTTAAAAACTATTGGACTTACATTTTTTTCTTGTACCAATAAAGAAGAACAAACATACAAATTTACATTCAGAATCAAATTAATAATCTTAGTAAAGATAAACATAAAAATAACAAGATAGGGACATGCTTTGTTTTTGGGTATTGGTTATGTGTACCTTCAAGTAGAAGCCCAATGAATTATTTTGACTGAATAGTCTAAGCATCAGCATGATAGAACATATCATACATGTATAGACAACAAAAACAAATTCAGTATTGGCCTATCACACATGTCACAAATAGAACACATAATGTTGGCGTCATTTTCGACAAAAGAAAATATTAACAATCTTTCTCATCAATTCATGATTTATTTTAACAAAATTAATAATATAAATTTGAAACTGAATCAATAAATATATTGTGTCCCAAGTTGAGGTCAGCATGTACTTGCCTTTTTCAATCAACGAATAGAAGTGATCAGCTCCAGTTAAAGAAAAAGTAAAATCACCATCAGCTTGTCAAGGAAAAGGTACCAAAGCATCATTATCATTTCTAAAACATTTGAATGATTACTACATGTTGAATAATCCACATACTATGAGTCCCCATTTGGTTTGCTAGAAAGGACTAAGAAAAGATATGAGAAGGAAAAAGATAGGAAGGTAGATGCAAGTGATTGGTCATTTCATTTCCTTTCCTACGCTCAGATGAAACCTAGGATCGATAGACGAATGTAGATGCAAAAGATGTTCTTCCATGCCTAGACTTGAAGACAATATTATTTTAACCATTGTAAATGAACATCCATGTAACGATATGATGGAGAACCAAAATTATGTACACGAATTATTATAATGAGAATGGTGTTTTAAGTAAAAAAGAGGATTGTGTTGCTCCTACATATATACAATGAGAATGAAGACTATTGCAATTTAGGTTCAACTCCTAAGGGCTTCTATACTGACAGACTACATAACCATACGAATTGATCTGCTCAGGTTGGAAATACAAACTTTTGAATAATTAGATTGTGGTTTTTCTTTGACTGTAGATTAAGAAAGGGTCATCTTTTTATTGCATCTAGTACATCAAGATTAATATGGTGGTTTCATAATAGTTGATTGATAAATGAAAGTATTCATGCAGAATACTTTACAACAATAAGGAAATGAAGCCAGTCTATAGTTGAAAGACCAATGTGGTGTATACTATGTGCCCACATATTACCAGTCCCTATGATGTGAAAAGTTAGTGGAATGATCAAGGCCATCATAAAAAGGAAGCGAGGATTGTACAAGACTGCTAATTTTTTTTTGTAAGTAGTAGATTTTGATTTGTGAACTTGTTTCCATGTCTCTCCAGTCCTACAATGTGGAATAAACCATTCTGAATAGATTGAAAAAGAATAAAATTACACTTAACATACTAATACCAAATACCCTCAAAATATCTTACATAATTGTCGTGAGAAACATGAACTATGAATACTATGCGAAATCAATCAGAGGCCACAAAACTACCAAAGAAGCATGTCCAATTTCTTGAGATGAACCCACATCCAGTCATATCACAAACAAATGTAGGAAAGAGCATCCCTATATGTCCAAACTAGAATTTTTTTGGATAAAATCAATCTAACAAGACTTTAAACTAAAAGTAAACTAAAAATGTGGTTGGTAAATAGAGTTTTTACCAAATGGTTGAACGATCCATGAAAGAATTAGTGAATGCTACTTTAAGACCGCAAGAATTGAAGCCAAAAATTACAATTGAAAGACCAGTGCAGTATATACTATGTGATGATGAAGATTGCCAACCTCGAAGATGTGAAATGTAGTGGAAGGATCAAGGACATCAAAAATGAAGAGAGGATTTGTAAGAGGATACTCTAGTTATATAATTGCTATAATAAGAATACTAGGAACAAATATTTGTAGAAGATGAACCTGTTTGATGTTTAGGCGTGCTTTAGAAAAAAGTAAATCTAAGAACACATATTCAATAAATGAATGGCATGGGATCAACAATCTTCATCGTAGTTCCCCACCTCTACTATGTTTTGTTTACTGGCATGGATCGACCCATATGGCAATTCCTATCCTGTTGTTCTCATTGTTAGGTGCTAATAGAGAACAAAAGATCGTAAGTGTGGTGGGCAAGGAGAAAATGGAGAGAGGGAGAAATCAAGGGATTTGGGGGAGAAGAGGGTGAGAGGTAGGGGGCACGATGGGGTAGGGCTCAGTGGTCAATTATCAGAGGGGGGAGATCGTGTAACTTTAGATAGAAGTCCAATTATCAGCCCGGCCAACCTCATCCAGATTTAGGGCCGCATTCAAGTCTGATGGACCCATCGCTGCAGCAAAACCTATAGCAGGAGCCATAGTCAGGCTTGATTGAGTCGTCTCTGTAGCCGAACCAGTAGCCAGGCACTGTGAACCCGTTCTCGTACCTGTCACACTAGTGCTTGAAGAGGGGGGAGATCGAGAGAGAGGAATTCAGTGGGAGTGGAGGGCCTGTGTAGAGATTGGAAGAAGAAGATTGTGCATGACTAGGAGATCTATATCCGTGAATGGTGCGTGCGGTGGAGTGCAAAGAGCGCCAGGATGGGAGACGTCGATGGGAGGTCGACGGGGGAGCACAAAGAGCGTAAGGATGGAAGAAGGGGGGGCGACGTCGTCGGGGGAGCATGAGAGAGGGAACATGTGAGAGAAGGGAAAAGGGGAAAGAAAATGCACGATAGGGAGAGGCAGTTGGGATAATGTGGTGATAAAAAATTGGTGTGGGTATGCAAATTGGATTATCGGCAAATTGTTTAAAAAATGTCAAAATTTGATGCCATGAAATGTAACATTTGTTGTAGTGCATGCCTCTAATATTGCGATCTTTTATCAATTAACAATCCTTCATTGTGATCTCCACGCACATACAAGTCATCATTAGCTTCAATATTTGGTGGTGTTGACAACCCAACTGAGAATGGACTAGAGTCATCATACTTATCATAGTACTCTTCTTCATCTATATGATCTTCAATGAACTGTCTTTTACCATGAAGAACAACCAACCATTTATCATTTGCAGGATCATTGATATAAAATACTTGTTTCGCCTGTGATGTCAATATGAATGGTTCACCCTTCTTGTCAATCCTTTCAAAGTCACTAATGTGAAACCCAATTCATCCACTATAACTCATTTGGTGTTATCAACCCAATTACATTTAAAGAGCAAATTTTGAAATCTACATAATCAAACTCCCATATGTCTTTAATGGCACCGTAATATGACATTTTAGCTTTACGTGGACTCTTATCCATTTCACTTGCAAAAAATAATGAAGAGACTTGAAGGGTGACCCCACTATTTTGGATGACACTCTTATCATCTTGATGCATTGTGTAATATGAGAATCCATTTTGTCAAATACTTCAAAAGACATAACATTCAATTTTGGTTTAAAGGCGAGGCATTTGATAGTTTTAGTAAGATTATTTGGTGTTTGAGATAGTTGATATAAGACTTTATCTTCAAACCATTTAATAAATGTCTTGTTATGCTCTCTAGCAAGCCACATTCAATTGGCTCGAGGATATTGTCTCTTGATGAAATTGGTATGTTCCTCGATATAAACACTCACTTTGTCAATGTTGTGTAAAACATACGAGTGACCTTGTTCCAACTTCTCACGGATGATTAATTTCATCCGTGATCCCAAAATTCCTTTGTTGGAATGCCTCTCAATATTCTTGTCATTAACATGAGCATCATTATAGCTAAGAAAGTCATTGAAAAAAATCCATAACCTCTGTCTCCACATAACCCTCAATAATACACCCTTCAGGCCGATAATGGTTTCAAACATTACCTTTAAAAATGCTCATGTATTGTTCAAAGGGATACATCCAATGCAAGAAAATTGGTACCAACATTTTCACTATGCTAGTCAAGTGGACAGCAAGATGTACCATGATATAAAAAAATGAAGGAGGAAAATACATCTCAAGCTGACATAGGGTAACAATCACTTCTCTTTGCAATTTATCGAGAGTATCATGGTCAATAACTTTGCTACACAGACTATAGAAAAAGAAACAAAGTCTGGTGATTGCAAACCTTACATGCTTTCACAATATAGATCGAATTGCCATGGGAAATATTTGTCGCATTAGAGTGTGACAATTATGAGATTTAAGACCTATCAACTTCAGATCTTTCATTGATACCAATCTACAGATGTTGGATGAGTGAGCCTGTGGCACCTTACCATTTACCAAGCATTCACAAAAAGCTTTCTTCTCCTTTCTAGACAAGGTGTAACAAGCGGGAGGTAAGTATGCTCTCTGATCGCTACTAACTAATTCTTTTAATTTTGTCCTTATTCCCATTTCACGCAGGTTCATTTCAGATTTTATCCCATCCTTAATCTTACCTGGTATATTCGACATAGTACCAGTGATGCTATCATAGACATTTTTCTCAACGTGCATGACATCGATACAATGCCTGACTGCCAAAGAACTCCAATAAGGAAGATCCCAAAATGTTGAATTATTCTTGAATAAAGATTCGTCACTCTGTGTGGCCATGCTACATTGTGATCGCTTACCAAATTTATTGGCAAAGTCTTTTACTCTTTCATAAAAAACCTCCCCTGGTATAGGTTTAGGTGCACTCTGATCCTCATTTTGTCTATTGAATTCTTTGCACAACCTACGATATAGATGGAATTTTAGAAGAAACCTTTGATGACCAAGATATATAGTCTTGCCTCCATGTTTTAGTCGTATTGAATCAGTGTTCTCTTCACATATAGGATACACTTTAGATCATTTGATACTATATCCAGACAAATTCTCATTTGCTGGAAAGTCATTAATAGTGCAAAACAACATAGCATGCAAATGAAATGTCTCTCTTCGTGAAGAATCATAGGTCATCATACCTTCACCCCAGAGTTTCTTTATGTCATCAATCAGAGGTTCAAGATAAACGTCGATATCATTTCTAGGTTGTTTAGGCCCCGATATCAACAATGACAACATAACATACTTATTTTTCATACACAACCAGGGAGGAAGATTGTATATAACAAGCATAACTAGACAAGTGCTATGTTGGCAGCTCAATGTCTCGTATAGATTCATCCCATATGTACAAAGCCCAAGTCTTAGATTCTTGAATTCTTCACCAAATTTAGGGTACAATAAATATATTTTCTTCCACTGTGGGGAATCAGATGCATGTCGTAGGATCCCATCATTATTTTTATTAACATCCGCATGCCACTTCAAATTCTTCACATCTATCAGATTGACAAACAAGCATTTAAACCGTGATATTATAGGTAGATACCACATCACCTTGGTAAGAGAACTAGTTTTGGACTCCCCCGAAGTGATCAATTTATACCTTGACACACCACATTTTGGACAATCTTTCAAATCCACATAGTTCTTTTGAAACAATACACAATCATTCAGGCATGTGTGTATCTTCTTGGCCTCCATTCCCATTAGGCACAACAATTTATTTAACTGGTATGTTGAGATTGGCAACTTGTTTCCTTCAGAAGAATTTCTTTCAACAAAGGCAACAATTTTGTGAAGCTTTTGTCGCTCCATCTATTGTTAGCTTTTATCTTATACAATCTCAACACAACGCTAGGCTTCATAAACTTAGTACATCCTATGTATAACAGTATCTCAGCATCATGCATAATGTTTCTCAACATGGGAGGTGGATCGGTGTGCTCTACCCCACAACTATCCAACATCACATCAACGATGTCTACTGGAACTGGTTCGTTCACATCTACGTCATCAGAGGCAATTTCTTCTTCCACACAAGCACTGCTATCCACATCCAGTGATTTCAGTTTTGAAATCTTTCCATGCCAGTGCCATTCTGTATAGCCTTGTACAATCCCATTGCACATGACATGACTTTTGATTTCATCACTAGTGGTTACTTTTAAGTGGTTACCGCTATGCCTACATGGGCAGTAGAACCTATGACCATGTTATTTCCTATGTTCGTAGACAAATCTAATAAACTGATCAATATTAGAAATAAACTCTGGGGTGCAACAATTTGGAATGGACATCCATGATCTATCCATTCTATGATCAAAGAGAAAATAAGTATATATTAGGGTTTAGGGTTAAAAGATTAGGGTCTAAGGTTAAAAGAATAGGGTTTATGGTTAAAAGTTTAGGGTTTAAGGTCATATATATAATAAATGTGTACCACCTATCCCATTCTTGAACACCTAATCTCTCTTGTAAGTGTATAATGTGTATTGGGCATTCAAGAAAATTTTGGCAGCATTTCCCTGTTGTTCTCCAAGTACATATGTACTTAGAGAACAAACAAGGAAATGATGCAGAAATTTTCTTGAAAACCCAATACAAATTATAACTTACATCCTAAGTGATATTAAGTTTTCAAGAACAATCCCAAATAGGGGACTATCCACGATTTATTCCTAATGAGTATATCTTAGATTGGTTTCTAGGCCAACAAATACATGTATGTTGTCATTCTTATACCTACAATCTTTGTTTCATCATTCATATCCTATGTTTTGTGTAACATCATTTAATCATGCTTGTTAGTAAATACTAAATAGTAAATCCTAGAATTATATATCCATTCTATGATCAAAGAGAAAATAAGTATATGTTAGGGTATAGGGTTAAAAGATTAGGTTCTACGTTTAAAAGATTAGGATTTATGGTCTTATATATAATAAATGTGTACCACCTATCCCATTCTTGAAAATATAATTACAATTCATCACAATCTCATTACAATTCATCACAATATAATTTTAGGGTTTACAATTCATCACAAAATCATTACAATTCATCACATTCTCATTACAATTCATCACAACATATTATGGTTTACAAATAGTGTTCAATTCCAATAAAATACATAGTTACATATATGCATTTTCATACAGTCATCATAATATAATTAAATTTAGGACAAAAAAATATTATAATTTATACATAATTCCAACTCTAATCAAATACATTACATGCATTTTTATCACAACAATATAATCAATGCAGAAAAAAGTAGAAAAGGACCAACCTTTTCGAAGGGAAGAAGGCACAAGCGGCAGCGACTCAGGCTGGAGGAGCAGCTAGTAGAGACGTCGACTAAGTGACGGTGGCTGGATGAGAAACTAGGAGCGACGACAGTGGCTAGAGGGGCAGCTAGAAGTAGGGACAGTGGCGGAGGAGAAGCTAGCAGTAGGGACGGCCAGCGACTGGAGGAGCAGCTAGCAATAGGCGGCCGAGGACTAGCTAGCAGCAGGGACGAAAGTTGGAGGAGAAGCTAGCAGTAGGGATGGTGGTAGAGGACCAACAAGGATGGCGGCGGTGGAGGACCAATAGGGACGGTAGTGGTGGAGGACCAATAGGGACGGTGGCGGTGGATAGAGTCACTGGAGTCACCAAACCTAGTGAAATCATGATGAAAAAGAGAATGGGGAAGAGTTTGTTTCGCGCTGGTGCTATTAAGTTTTCCATAGTCATCAGATGTTTTAGAAACCAACACCTAAGTTCATTTTAGTCACCAGTTTCAACATGCAACAACCGACATCTATTCAAATATGCCAACAAAAACATTGTTCGAGTTACAACCATAGTTGTCGGTTGGGAACCTAAAACTGACGCCTAATATGCGAAAAGTTTTTTGCGGGGTAGCACGCAAACACACATGCTCGTCGGTTTGTATTCTCAAACCGACGAAAAATAAGGGGATGAATTTTGTCTCGCCATGGATCTTTTTTCGTCAGTTCCTTACAAAACAACCAACGCCGATTTGAAAACTTTTGGAGGCAAATATTTTTCCCTGAAAAATTGTATTTCACGGGTGATTATGGTCATCGGTTTTATGTCAAACAACCGACGTTATAGAAAAAGTGATACGTATGTCTTTTATAAATCATCCATCCTTCACATATAGGTTTCAGTTTTCATTTTAAGCCAATGTTGTATCATTTGGCATCAGTTTTGTATGTGACGTTATAGGTCATTTCTCTAGTAGTGCGCTTAAGTGGAACAATGGTAAATAAATCAATGTTAGAAGTGTAAGGCCCCAAACCTTACTTAATGTATTGAACAAGATGTAATACCATAATTAGGTACTCTAAACCTTAATCTAACCTTGTGAGGTGTTTTGAAATCATGAGATAAGATTACATTTTAAGTTTGGTCCAATTTGGGATGATGTTTGTGCTAGTTAAGCAATTATATGCACAATTTTGACTTTTATGCAATTTACCCAATTATGAGGTTTTCTTTGAAAATTATCACCTGCATTATAATCAATAGATATTCCCTTACCATTCTAGATATTTTGAACCATGTTGCTTCTAGTTGCACCTTGGTTTGAAGATGTTTCTCTCGAACGACATTTTAGGGATTTTCTCTATATAAATGAGCTTATCTTTAGAAGGTATCAACCAATGGGGTAATTTCTTTGATTGGAGGTCGATTGGGATGGCCAATAAGTGTCCATAAATCAACATTTTATATTCAAGAAGCCTCTATGAGCTATCCTTTTTCATGGCCATGAAATCCCTAGGCTTAGGACACATGGAAAGCTTCATGGACACCTCATGCTTGACATCTTCCTCATCCATAAAGGCTTGCATGTCCATGGGAACCCTTAGAATTGGACACATGGAAAGTAACTTGACACCTTGTTCTACAATTTTTCATTATCCATAAAGGCTTGCATGTCCATGGACACCCTTATACATGACACATGGAAACTCTCATAGACACATCATACTTGACCTCTTTCTTTATATAGCCATATCTACCCTTCACAAGTCCCAATTCAAAAACTCTAGCTCCACTTTCTTTCCTCTAGCTTAGAAAATCGTTCCTTCTATGTTTGGCCATGAAGTTTTCGTCCCAAGGTAAAAGAGGGTGCCTACCTTGGTGAAGAAGGCTCCCAGGGTTCCAAATTTTTGTATTTAGGATTTCTTAAACTCCTCCTTGGTGATTTCGACCAAAACTAGTAAGTGTGCTCCTTTCCTTCCTTATTTTCATGTTGCTAGTCTTCTTTCCACCTTCCTCCAGGTCAGAACCTTGATCTTCCATGGTGAAACCCCACCTAATGCCCTTAAACACCACATCTCCATGTTCTTTTGTTAGGGTTTTTCACCTCTAAAGTGGAGAAAGTGCTTATTGCTCGAGATAGGAGCTTTGTTGGAGAAACCAGCCTCTCCAAGCTTGGGAACCTTACTTATTGGACATATTTACCTACCCTAGAGGTGAGTTTTGTAATCCCCTTCTCATACATTGCTTGCTACATGCTTAAAACTCATGCTTCTATTTTTAAAATCGATGATCTCCATGTCTATTTACCATGTTCTTCTAGGGTTTTGGTTTCTTGTTGTTTTACCCTCTGTAGAAGATCTGGTTTGGTTACCTTTGAAACTTCAAACCCTAATCTTGGGTCAAATGGTATTTTCTCTCTCACTCTCTCTCTTTGCTTATCTCGATTGGTTTGATGATGTGGCAATTTCCTATTAGCCAGTTTTGAGAAATTCATAACTATTTATTCCCTTGTCCAAAAATAAAAAGAAAATATGTTTTTAACTTCAAAAAATGTGCGCTTCCTAGAAATATCTTCCTAGAAAAAATAGTTCTAAGGTTTAGTTTGGATTTTTGTTGAAAAGAGTTTTAGAAAGTGAATTAAATTCTTAAAAATCACTAAAAATATACATTAACCTTCATAACTCCAAAATATGCAAAATTATATGTTTTCTTAAGAAGAAGAACCTAACTAGATCAATGAGGATGTTTTTAGAGTCTAAATCAAAGTTTTTTGCAAAAAGTCAAAATAGGGATTTTCTTTACATTAATGCATATAATATACCCTAAAACAAGGTTATACATTTGAAATAGGAGAAGTTGGTCTTGGACTCAATAAAGTGATTAAAGTTGGTAGTTGAAACTGTATAAGAGGCATGTGCATATCTAACCCTTTTGTTTGGATACTTGTGAACCAACCTTACTTTCCCTAATGAGGTTGTCTCAAACCCGATTTCCTCTACTCATGAATCTTTTGATCTACTTGCCTCAAAATTAGTATTGATGTTTTATTTCATGGTTCCTAGAACCCCACTACCATATTGCAATTGTATGACTATTTATCTTGCCAATGCACTACTTCTTATGCATGATGGTTTATTTGACTATTTATCTATAGTAGTGGTACTTATATACAACCACCCATAGTAGGGCATGAGTTAATTTGCCTTGGGGAACGTCTTATTCTCCTCTCCCCCTTATAAAAATATGTGTAGGTTAATGGTAATGTATTAATTCTCCCCTCACCTATAGGTTGAGGTCCAGTAGGTTCCTCAACCATACTTAGTTAATGTGGTCCAATATTGATCATCCATGCAATTCATTATTATTTGTTGATTTTTGGCAAGAATCTATGTTTATATGCCTCATCCTCTTCGCCCTCTCATCATGTGATGAATCCATTTATTTTTGCTTCAATGTTATCGTTATCTTTTGTGCTTGTTCAATACTTTGACACATACCTTATTTCCTTTCCCTTATACTGGGTGCTCTCCCAACCACCCAGGTTAGAATAAGATGTTGTGTTGAATTAGGAGACCCTAGCTTTGGGCATGGACCTATCACTTGAAGATGTTTCTATGGAGACACAATTTGAAGTAGTTTGAACTTCCCTCTATTTAGATCCTTTTTTTTGTATCTTGTTGTAAACCCTAATGGGAGATTTTTATGTACTTGTGTACTCTTTTATGAAAGTTGAATATAGTCAGTTGTTTTTATTTTGCTTCTACACATTGGTTTTATGCATAAAATTATAATAAATTAGGAAAATTTATACATATTCCAACATACTTTTGAGTGTGCTTGGAATGGATGTTAATTCTTCACAAAAAAAATTATTTGGTTGTGGCTCCACCTCCTTACAACATGGTATCAGATCCCATGGCAGTCGAATCTGACTATTTCAATTTTGTCTCCCTAATTAGAAAACTTACCTTACATAGTTTCCCATTTTAGCATGTTTGCCTTAGAGTTGATCAATAGGTTATGAAGGGTTGATTTAGGATCCTATAGTTTCACATTAGACTAATGATGAATAGATCCCTAAAATACTTACAACTAAAACATACATAAGTTACCATAGTAACTTGAGGTTGTTTAGCTTGGCCTTTAGGTAGCTACTAGGACAAGAAGTTGAAAGCAAAGGTGTCTAGAAAGGATCAGGGTTTGGGGGCTGGAAAGATTTTCCTCCGCACCACTAGATTGGTTTACGAGGACTCCTGAATCCATATGATACTGGCCTGGCCTGAGCTGATATGAATTTTCTGAAGTAGCATGCTTTTAGGCAATATTAGCCTTAGACATCTATATGATTTATCTCTAGGGACCCAAATATGTTGAACTAGTCTTCCAGGTGTAATGACTTGTTTGAGGAAGGATACCCAATATAGTTCCCTTATGACCGATAGAACCACATGTTTGGATAGTTATCCCTAGAACCTAGACTTCAAAATTTGGTGTTTAGTATGAAATCAGAGTGCGCAGTGAAGTGTGACAGATCTTATATATGATTTAGTCAAACTCACCCTTTTACATCAAGATTAGTTTGGTTGGGTAGGTTAAACCTTTTAAGGGTGGAGAGTAGTTGGTTTGATGATGTTTGGGTACTTAGATGTTGATGATGAAATCCTTTCCAAGGGGATGGAGCATGTAACATACTAAAATCTAGCTACTCTGACATTAGAAACCCTAACTCCCTAATTACGAAATTAGTGTGCTTGAATCCTTAGTTTTGACCAAAAAAGTTATAGTTGTAACCACATGTTTCTTGGTATCCAAAAGACCATATAACGAGCATCTAATGAATAGTTCATATGTTTGAACCCTAATGAATATCTAATGCACATAATAAGAGTAACTCGCATTTTAATACTAGTAGTGGATAAGCATGATGTTGACCATGTCATACACCAATAAACCCTAATGATATGATGGGCAAGATAATTGTAATCTAACCTTGGACTTAATGCATCCTGAGAAGGTATAGGTGAAGAATAATGATCATGTTAACCTAAACCCTAAGTTGTAATCATCTAACCTTAACCTATCTATACTTAATGACATTCATGATAAATTAGTGTCACTAGGAGTCATAATCAGATAACATACTTTAATACACATAAATCATATACTAATCAGGTCATCAATATGAAATGCATATCACCTTGTTCTCTAATACATACCCAATTAATCACTTAATGAATTAGTATGTGAATCAAATCATTTATATGTAATATGTTCCACCTTGATCATTAAAATATATATAATGACTTCAATATGATAAGAAGTAATTGATTCATACAAAAGTTCATGATCAATAATAGGAAGTGAATAAACATGTGAGAATAATTAATGATGACATTAATGTGAACAAGAATGATAAAGTAACAATGTATAATATACATAAAAGTAATAAATTTGACATTATTTGGATTAATTGTAACAAATTGGATAAAGTGTCCAATTTCATACAAAATAATCTGATACAATTGATAATGGATTCTAAATCCAATTATTAAAGTTAAATGTCAGATATAATAATGCATATTAATATAATTTAGTATAACTCTACTTGTTCTTAAATTCCTAATGAGATAAATGAGAAATATATTGGGTTTGTGCATAATAATGAAATATAACTCTTTTGGAAACAAAGTAAATATGAAATGACACAGTGAAAAGAATAATAATGACAATGTGATATCCTAATGAATATAATTCTAATAATACAAATATTTTAAAAAGAAATCATAAAAGTGGAACCTTTAGGTGATCCATGAGGACTTGACCTATACGGTATTGCTTGAGAAGATTATGAACTCCCAAGTTAACCAATTGAAAAATAAGGAATTTAAGTTAGTAAAAGTGGTGGAAGTTTAATGGAAACAACCTGGGGGTTTAGTGGTGAGATGTTGCATACTCACCCTTCTCACTTTTCTTTATATTTCGAGGATGAAATCCTCTTCATGGGGTGGAGTGTTGTAAAATATCGAAGCTTTTACGTATTCTCGTTTTGGCCCTTTCCAAATATTTTTCTATCATGTCTATCCTTTTTGGCCTTGATGTTTAAATTGTGAAATTTATAGTGGTTTGGTGAATATTTGTTCTATTATTATAACAATGGAAGGGTTTATGCACAAATAGCTCGGTGAAATCTTATTTAAGGATCTAAAATGTAAAATCACCCCTTAAGTGGAACAACAGTAAATAAATCCATGTTAGAAGTGTAAGGCCCTAAACCTTACTTAATGTATTAGACAAGTTTAACTACCATAATTAAGTATGCTAAACCATAATATAACCTTGTGAGGTGTTTTTAAATCATGATACAAGATTAAATTTCAAGTTTGATCCATTTTGGATGTTGTTTGTGCAAGTTATCCAAATATATGCACATTTTGGATGGTTTGCAATTTACCCAATTGGGAGATTTTCTTTGCAAATTATCACATGAATTATAATCATTAGATACTGCCTTACCATTCTCGATATTTTGAACCATGGGGCACCAAGTTGTACCTTGGTTTGAAGATGTTTCTCTCCAAGGGCATTTTAGGGATTTTCTCTTTATAAATGAGCTTATCTTTTAAAGCCATCAATCGATGGGGTTATTTTTTTGATTGGGACTAACATTTTAGTCAATTTCTCAAATAAAAGTAATCATAGTATGAGGGTTCTAAAGAACCCATATAAATAAAGTAGTTCAACAACCACAAGGATATATTGAGTCAAAAATAGGAAATACAATCGTCCAAGGAGTTGGATTTCCAAAAGAATTAACAGTTCAAGAGATGCCACATTAAGAGAATGTATGTTTAAGTCAAATAATGCCCAAAATAAAATAGAGGATGTACATACATGACACCCCATATCCATGTTCTTTTGTTAGGATTTTTCACCTCTAAAGTGAAGAAGGTGCTTCTTTCTCGAGATAGGAACTTTATTGGAGAAACTAGCCTCTCTAAGCTTTGGAACCTTACTTATCGGACCTGTCCACCTACCCTAGAGGTGATTTTTATAATCCCCTTGTCATATATTGCTTTCTACATGCTTAAATTTCATGCTTTTATGTTTAAAATCGATGATCTCCATCACTATTTACCATGTTTTTCTAGGGTTTTGGTTTCTTGGTGTTTTACCTTATGTAGAAGACCTGGTTTTGTTACCTTTCAAACTTCAAACCTTGATATTAGGCCAAATGCTATTTTTTCTCTCTCTCTCCAGTTATCTCGATCAGTTTGATGATGTGGCAATTTCCTATTGCTCAATTTTGAGAAATTGATAACTATTTATTCCCTTGTACAAAAATAAAAAGAAAATATGTTTTGAACTTTAAAAAATGTGCTCTTTCTAACAAAAATAGTTCAAATGTTTTTTTTGGAGTTTTTTCAAAAAGAGTTTTAGAAAATGAATTAAATACCTAAAAATCACCAAAAATACACTTCAACCTTCATAACTTCAAAATATACAAAATTACATGTTTTCTTATTCAGAAGAACATAACTAGATCAATGGTGATGCTTTTAAAGTCTAAATCAAAGTTTTGTGCAAAAAGTTGAAAATAGGGGTTTTTATTTCCAGTAATGCATATAACACACCCTAACACATGGTTATACATTGGAAATAGGAGAAGTTGGTCTTGGACTCAATAAAGTGATGAAAGTTGGTAGTTGAAATCATATGAGAGGTATGTGCATATCTAACCCTTTAGTTGGGATACTTGTGAACCAACCTTACTTTCCCTAATGAGGCTTTATTGAACGCAATTTCCTATACTCAAGAATGTTTTGATGTACTTGCCTCAAAATTAGTATTGATGTTTTATTTCATGGGTCTTAGAACATCACTACCATATTGAAATTATATGACTATTTATCTATAGTAGTGGTACTTATGTACAACCACCCATAGTACGACATGTGTTAATTCTCCCTGGGGAATGCTTTATTCTCCTCTCCCCATTATAAAAATATGTGTAGGTGACTGAGAATGTATTAATTCTCCCCTCACCTATAGGTTGAGGTCTGGTAGGTGCCTCAACCCTACTTAGTTAATGTAGTCCAATATTGATCATTCATGCAATTCATTATTATTTGTTGGTTTTTAGCAAGAATCTATATTTTATATGCCTCATCCTCTTGGCCCTCTCATAATGTGATGAATCCATATATTTATGCTTCAATGTTATCATTATATTTTGACACATATCTTTCTTCCTTTCCCTTTTGCTAAGTGCTCTCCCAATCACCTAGGTTAGGACAAGCTATTGAGTGGAATCACGAGAACATAGCTTTGGGCATGGACCTAGCACTTGAAGATGTTGCTCTAGAGACATGATTTAAAGTAGTTTGGACGTCCCTCTATCTAGATCCTTTTTGTTGTAAACCCTAATGGGAGATTTTGAATTACTTGTAATCTTGTATGAAAGTGGAATATAGTCAATTATTTTTATTCTTCTGCAACACTTTGGTCTTTTGCATACCATTATAATAAATTTGGAAAATTTATATCTATTCTAACATACCTTTGAGTGTGTTTGGAATGGATATTAATTCTTAAAATTTTTTTTAGTAGGGAGTGGATCCCCCTCCTTACACGAGCCTCATTGTGAGGGGGCACTTATGTGAGTTAGCAACCAAATATCCCTCTATCTTTATGTCTGATTGGTTCCAATCTTGGAATCAACATGCATTTCCATGACAATAGATGTAGTTATCAATCCTACAAGTGTAACTAGGTAGTGAAGTATTCAATAGCATTTTAGATCCACCTAGACACATGTGCAATTTCTTGGTGCTGATATTAAAAGGAAACAAATAAAATGGTATACCACATGGGAAAAGTATCCAATTAAACAACATGCACCCCATAAATACACTGTGATATATGTTCCATCTAACTAAATAATATTTGTTTATATTCTTATCTATAATGGTCTAAATTATGTGGATTTTGTGGGACTGTTTGGTTAATGTGGATGGTCTAAATTATGTGGATTATAATGATGTGGAATTTGTGTGTGTACTGCAAAGGTGATGTATATAATTTTATGTCTAATTTTTTGTTTGGATTATCGTGTCACAAATTTTTTTATGTGAATTCTTTTGTTGTGTATAGTTTGAGTGCATTCTACTGTTCTGTATACCTTTTTTCATTTTTTGGTGTGTGGATCATCATGGCCATGGACAACATTTTATTGTATGCAACATGCCCTGATTTTTTTGCCCTCAAATAGATTTCTATTTAGTGAAGACACCTACATTTAAAATGGTTGCATGGAGATAAACTTAATTTACAAATATTCCTATACTATGTATATAATTAGTTCTTAATTTAAGTGGGTAAAAGCCCATATATGTTCTCTCTTTTGAACCCAATTTTGTTGTCACCATATTGTATGAATCCCTATTGTCACCATCGTCTGAGGCTCTATTGACCATATTTGTTTTCAAGTTTGCCATATTATCCTGTATTGAATTCAGATTTCTACATGCGTATATTACTTCTAAGTTGGTGAGCATGATGTTGTTGTCCCTAAAATTTATGTTATTCCTTCGTGTCGAAGGATTGAAAATGATAGAGACATCAATGTAATGATCAGTAATGTTCTTCTAGTTTTCATGTTCAATCAAACCTATACGACAAAGATCCATCGGGTCCGACTTTAATCAAATCGCTTCTAAGTGGAGTCATTGATGTGCCTCCTTATCTGTCATGTGTGCCGGAATTATCAAGACCTCATTTTTAGTCAAGTGTAACCATCATACTGGAAATCTTTGATGTGATTCATTTCTTTATAAAGGATATCCCTTTTTCCCTAGAAATATCATTTTACCATAAATACATACATACATACATACATATATACATACATACATATACATTATATATCTCCTAAGTGGTTTGTGTGCATTTTCAAAATCCTACATGGAGCCTTAGAGACCTTAGACAAAGTGCTAAAATGCAACAACAATATATCTCCTATTTGTTTGCTGTGTGGAGAGGAGGCAGAGTCCCATGTACACCCCTTTGGTGGCTGCAAATTCACTAAAGATTTATGGGGGAAGGTTTGAAAAGAATTCCACTTGCGGATTGAGCTGACTGAGTATATTAAGAGGATGGTTAAGTGCCACAACAACGATGATAGGAAGATGCTTATGATAGCTGTTGTATGCTTCTTTACAAGGACCGAAAGAAACACTCGCAAGCACGATGGAGTAGTTAGGAGTGTGAGTACTATTGATGTAAAAATTTGTAAAAGTGTTAAAAAGAAGCTACAAATTAGCTAGTGGGATGAGTTGCTTACGTAGGTGATGTATAGCGAGCATAAGGACTATATGTAACTTTTGACCTCCTATCTTTGTAAGGGGAAGTCGGAATATATTTACCTGATTATGATACATTATATATATATGTATATATATATATATATATATATATATATATATATATATATATATAATGTCATTTACCTTCTGGTCATGCTGAAATGAAATTAAATAATGAAATACTTGATTAAATTTACAATGTCATGATAGAATAGTTGATCAACTCATCTATATATGCATCATATGATTTAGTAGCTCCTAGATTGGACTGTGGATTGTTCACCTATTTGTAACCAACTTCATTTGTATTTAGTGTACACACCTAGGTTAAACATTGTTGAATGGATGTAAATTTAATTTACATTAGCATGTATGCCCACACACTCTGTATGGATAGTATGCCTTTTGCACGCCCCAAATTTCATTTCATAAATGTGAATTTAAACTTGATTTGCATTATTACAAGTTTGACAAAGATTTCATTTATACACCCTCACTATCATGTCTAGTGTAGCACCTTTGATAATATGTCTTCCACAGACCCCAAGATCCATATTGTATGGTCGAGGGAGTCTTAAGAGGATCTAGTTGTATCATTGAGGAGGCATTATGATATATTTAGGTGTTTAGATGAGCATTTTACTAGAGAGGCTCTGAGGGAAACACTTTGTGATTGGCAAACTAGGATGGGGAGGCTAGACAGTAGAGCATGCCAAAACTCTGTGGAAGAACCTAAATGAGTTTGTAAAGTTGAAGAACGTGACCAACAAGAGTGATGTTGGATTGGATGAGACCAGGAACAAGTCCATATTCTAACACCACGAAGTGGAGGGAGACACTTTTGGTATGTAGAATAATACATTGATGTAAGATTCATGTACTACATTTACACTTAACCTCCCAATTACAAGGTTTTGACAAAAAGGAAAACATGGATCAAGCGAGATTGATTAGATGACCCTTCTACCATTACCATGTCATAAAGTTGATGGTGGGAGGAACATTCCTAGATGCCACCACACAATGTCTTTGGAAAACAAACACCTTCCGTCTAACATCGCCTCTGAGGATGATGTTGTTGTCGGCTTAGATGCATCTGATTCTCCTATCAACATAGATAGAATCAGAGTTGCAGAAGACATGGGCTATTTTGGCACCCATAGTGTGGGAAAAAATGCTTAAATAGGCAACAAAGGTGTTGGGACAAGGACTCCTTCTAGCCACAAGTGACCTGGAAGAGAGTGTCAATGACACCTGAGTGATGTACGCTATCTGGTGATGTGGTATCTGAATTCACAAAAGTGAATATACATGTGCATGATTTAGGGACCTGGGTGACCACCCGAGCCATTAAAAAGGAAGATATTGCAATGATTTTATAGAATTTTCATGTAACTTTCCTAAATGTCCATGACCTTATTTTTACAACTCTTGTGAATGATATAAAGGAGTCAACCAACCACGATATCTACGTCAGCCTCCGACATACCCCATACAAAGTTATGATATTGTTGCAAGACCTTTAGGAATGGTCCCATGCAGCTTATGGAACACTGCCACCTTCCATAACACCCTCTTTTGTGTCGTTTAAAGAAGGATTTGCATCACACTCACCACCTTCACCTTTCAGCACCACATCAAGTATGCATCCATGCAACTTACTGACAGTGATCATGTTGGCACAAGTAGGAATAGAAGAGGCTACCCACCATAGTCAAACTCTTGCATAATACAATTCCAGAAGATCCTCCTGTGTATGGTATCATTTTCAATATCTTGGTTTGATGTTTGTTGTAATATTTAATAATTTTGGGAACATTAAGTACATTTTATATTGTTGTAATATTTACTTCCATAGCAAACACTTCAATTAGATTTTACTATCTAGTTTTGAAGAAGTTTTGTTTATGCACTATTTTGATGTTATATTCGACTAGTCATTATTTTAAATGTAGGAATTATAGCGGGTAGTGATCATACATGAAAAATAGACCTGGTTACACAAAATTTTGGTTATCAGGTCTGGACCAACAAATCGTATTGCTGATACAATAGATAACTCAATAGTGAACACAATCATGGAGAATTCCAATAATGAAAACATAAGTAATCTAATTCCTAGGTCAATTAGTATTAGGATTGGGCACCAAAAGGTTTTATAATCATAACACAACATGAATAGAGGGCATGCGATATGTACTGAATGCTACCATAGACCTTTTCTGGCCTTGTGGGACAATCTTGAGAGTTGTGGATTGCTATAAAGTAGGTGAAGTGTCTCATCATTCGAGGCCGTATGATACTTCCTACAAATGGTTTGCCATGGGCATATCAATCATGTCTTAGACAAGGACTACATTCACTCCTATGAGACCATAAGTAGAAATTTCTGCAAATTGTTATATGGGGTGTGTGCCTTGTCTCATGAATATATTGTGATGGAAACCACAACCACAACACCCCATTGGTGCACCTTTGAGAGCCCAAGGTTCTACCCTTACTTTAGGGTAATAGTTATCACGAAAAACTATGATGCATGTCTGAAGTTATTTTTTAAAAGTGAACCCTATATTTCCTTGTTTTAGGATGCCATTGGGGAAATTGATGGGACAAACATCCCATTTATGGTGAAACACAATAAGAAAAACTATTACCAAAATATAATAGGGTCTGTCTCACTGAATGTCATGGCTACAATAGACTTATCCATGGAGTTTACATGTGTCCTAACAGGGTGGGAAGGCTCTATAGCTGACCACAAGATCCTACAATCAGCCATGATCACAAGAAGTTTCAAAGTACCCACTAGAAAGTATTACGTAGTTGATGCATGGTTTGCCAACATCCATTAGTTTCTTGCACTATATTGCAACACAACTTACTATGTAGTTGGGTACCAAGGAAACTGACACACATGCAACAACAATAAGGAGATATTTAAAAACTGACATGTAAAATTATGTATATTGATGAAGGAACATTTGATGTGTTAAAGAGGAGATTTTCTTACCAAAAAAGGGTGTGATGTATCCCGTGCATCCAAAGTGTCACTTAATATCTTCTTCTTCTGTTATCCACAATTTTATATAATCTCAAAATTTTTGTGATGTTATGATGGAGGAATATCTATAAACAACATTCAACGTCGCTTTTGTGGGCGTCAATTGTTTAGTAAAACTGACATTGATAACATTAAATGTCAGCTATTAAGTAAGACTGACATCTATATTCGAGGACCAGCCAGACACGAGTATCGCTTTGTATTCAACATCGACTGGATAAAAGAAACTGACGCCTAAAATAGCCCGCGAAATCCAATTTTTGAGTGAAAAAAATTGCCCCCAAAGTGTCACATACAACGTTAGTTTTTTATCGAATAACTGACGTCGAACGAGGATAAAGTTTGTGCAAAAAGTTCCAATATTGGCGTCAGTTTTCCTTGGATAACTGACGCTGATAATGGTTCCCGCCAAAAAATTTAGGGTAAAGATTATCCAATTGGACGTCAGTTGTTTCCTATCAATCGACTCTTAATACGTTTAGGTGTCGATTCTTTAGATGACTGATGCCGTTTACTAGCTTAATAGACCCCCGAACTGTCGACTCTTCCCCTTTCTTCTATTTTATCACGAACAGCTAGCCGACCGACTCCAGGCGACTCCCCTACTTCCTGCTGCGTCACCGCCGCCGCCTCCTGCTGTTGCTGGTGCCACTGCTCACTGCCGCCGCCACCGCCTCCTCCTTCTCCTATTGCCACTCTACTTGATGTCGTCGCCGCCTCCTTCTCTACTCACCGCCGCCTCCTTCTCTGCTCACCATCACTACTACTCATACAGAGTCGTGGCTCCTCACACTGTCACTGCTGCTCCTTACACCACTGCTGCTAGCTGCTCGACAGGTAGCCCTCTTCTTCTTCCTCCATTCCCCTCTTCTTCTTCCTTATCCCTCATTACCAACAACAAGCATGTTTGTGGCTGTGTTGGCCGACCACGACCGTGCTAGGCATCACGTCCATGGTCAGCCAACACAGCCATGACCGTGCTTGCTGTTGGTAAGGAGTGAGGAGGAAGAAAAGAGGGTATTTTGTTCTTTTATTTTTTATCTATTGCTTTGTATTTGTTTATCAATTGATTATATTTATTTATCTAATCTTTTAGTTTATTTATTTAGATGTTGCTATTGTAAATCAACCTAGGATATGAACAAATCTTTTTCTTGCATATATTTGTGCTTCTAATCCTAATGCTTGACCTAATTCAGTAAATTTTGATGCATGTTGAAATAAGATTTAAACTTGTCCATTCTAGCATCCTAATTTGATTTGATTAAACCCTAACATTGATGAAACCCTAACATCAATTTTGATGAGACCCTAACATGTACATATCTGTCATTGTGTTTGTTGGCCTAGAAACCCGTCCAAGATTTACTAATTAGGAGTAAATCTTAGATAGTCCCCAGATTGGGACTGTTCTTGAACACCTAATCTCACTTACGATGTAAGTGTATAATGTGTATTGGGTTTTCAAGAAAATTTCAGTAGCATTTTCCCGTTTGTTCTCTAAGTACATATGTACTTAAAGAACAACAGGAAAATGCTGTCAAAATTTTCTTGAAAACTCAATACACATTATACACTTACTAGTGAGATTAGGTGTTCAAGAATGGGATAGGTGGCACACATTTATTATATATAAGAATGACATCACATTTATTTGTTGGCCTAGAAACCCATCCAAGTTTTACTCATTAGGAGTAAATCTTGGATAGTCCCCAATCTGGGACTGTTCTTGAACACCTAATCTCAGTTAGGATGTAAGTGTATAATGTGTATTGGGTTTTCGAGAAAATTTCGGTAGCATCTCCCTGTTTGTTCTCAAAGTACATATGTACTTAGAGAACAATAGGGAAATGCTGCATAAATTTTCTTGAAAACCCAATACACATTATACACTTACTAGTGAGATTAGGTGTTCAAGGATGGGATAGGTGGTACACATTTATTATATATAAGAATGACATCACATGTATTTGTTAACCCTAGACCCTAATCTTGTTGTAATATATACTTGTTTTCTCTTTGATCATAGAATGGATAGATCATGGATGTCCATTCACAATCGTTGCACTCTAGAGTTTATTTTTGGTCTTGACCAGTTTATTAGATTTGTCGAGGAACATAGGAAACAACCTGGGGATAGGTTCTACTGTCCATGTAGGCATTGCGGTAACAACTTGAAAGTCAGCACTGGTGACGAAATCAAAAGTCATGTCATGTGTAACAAGATTACACAAGGCTATACAGAACGGCACTGGCATGGAGAGATTTCAAACCCAAAACCAGTGGATGTCGATAGCAGTGCTTGTGTGGAAGAAGAAATTTCTTCCGATGACGTAGATATGAATGAACCAGTTCTAATAGACATCGATGATGAGATGCTGGATAGTTGTGGGGTAGAGCACACCGATCTACCTCCCATTTTTAGAAACATTGTGCATGATGCTGAGATATCATTATTCACAGGTTGTACTAAGTTTATGAAGCTTAGCACAGTGTTGATATTGTATAAGCTGAAAGCTAACAATAGATGGAGCGACAAAAGCTTCACATCATTGTTGTCTTTGTTGAAAGAAATGCTTCCTGAAGGAAATGAGCTGCCAATCTCAACATACCAGGTAAAGAAATTGTTGTGCCTAATAGGAATGGATGCCAAGAAGATATACGCATGCTTGAATGATTGTGTATTATGTCAAAAGGACTATGTGGATTTGAAAGATTGTCCAAAATGTGGTGCATCACAGTATAAATTGATGACTTCAGGGGAGTATGCTAAGGTGATGTGGTATCTACCTATAATATCACAGTTTCAACACTTGTTTGCCAATCCGATAGATGCGAAGAATTTGAGGTGGCATGCAGATGTTAAGAAAAATAATGATGGGATCATATGACATGCGTCTAATTCCCCACAGTGGAAGAAGATTGATCTATTCTACCCTAAATTTGGTAAAAAAGTCAGGAATCTAAGACTTGGGCTTTGTACATATGGGATGAATCCGTACGGGACATTGAGAAGCCAACATAGCACTTGTCCAGTAATGCTTGTTATATACAATCTTCCTCTCTGGATGTGTATGAAAAATAAGTATGTAATGCTGTCGTTGTTTATATCGGGCCCTAAACAACCTGGAAATGATATCGATGTTTATCTTGAACCTCTGATTGATGACTTAAAGAAACTCTGGGGTGAATGTGTGATGACCTATGATGCTTCATGAAGAGAGACATTTCGTTTGCATGCTATGTTGTTTTGCACTATTAATGACTTTCCAGCATATGGGAATTGGCCTTGGTATAGTGCCAAAGGAGCTAAAGCGTGTCCTATATGTGAAGAGAACACTGACTCAACAAGTCTAAAACATGGCGGTAAGACTGTATATCTTGGTCATCGAAGGTTTCTTACGAAATTTCATCCGTATCGTAGGAAGCGCAAAGTATTCAATGGATTGAATGAGGAATAGCGTGCACCTAAACCTATACCAGGGGAGGTTGTTTTTGAAAGAGTAAAAGACTTTGTCAATGAATTTGGTAAGAGATCACACTGTACTATGGTCATACGGAGTGACAAATCTTTATTCAAGAAGAAGTCAATATTTTGTGATCTTCCTTATTGGAGTTCTTTGACAGTCAGGCATTGTATCAATGTCATGTACGTTGAGAAAAATGTATGTGATAGTGTCATTGGTACTTTGTTGAATATACCAAGTAAGACTAAAGATGGGATAAAATCCATACTGGACCTACGTGAAATCTAAATAAGGTCAGAATTAACTGAATTATGTGAAATGGGAAATCAGAGAACATACTTACCTCCCACTTGTTACACGTTGTCTAGAAAGGAGAAGACAACTTTTTGTGAATGCTTGGTAAATGTTAAGGTGCCATAGGGTTACTCATCCAACATCCATAGATTGGTATCAATGAAAGATCTGAAGTTGATAGGTCTTAAATGTCATGATTGTCACACTCTAATGCAACAAATATTGCCTGTGGCAATTTGATCTATAATGTCGAAGCATGTAAGGTTTGCAACCACCAGACTTTGTTTCATTTTCAACAATCTGTGCAGCAAAGTTATTGACCCTGATACTCTCGATAGTTTGCAAAGAGAAGTGGTTGTTACCCTATGCCAAATTGAGATGTATTTCCCTCCTTCATTCTTTGAAATCATGGTACATCTTGCCCACTTGACTTGGGAAATAAAAATGTTGGGACCAGTTTTCTTGCATTGGATGTATCCCTTTGAACGATACATGAGCATTTTTAAAAGTGATGTTCGAAACTATTATCAGCCTAAAGGGAGTATTATTGAGGGTTATGTGGTGAGAGAGGTTATGGATTTTTGCAATGACTTTCTCAGTGGCAATGACACTCCTGGTAATGACAAGAATATTGAGGAGCAATTTGGCAAAGGAATTTTGGGATCACAGGTGAAAGTAAGCAGTCGTGAGCAGCTGCAACAAGGTCACTTGTATATTTTACACAACATGGATGAAGTGAGTGTTTATATCGAGGAACATACCAATTTCATCAAGAGACAATATCCTCAAGCCAATACAATGTGGCTTGCTAGAGAGCATAACATGACATTTATTAAGTGGTTTGAAGATAATGTCTTTCATCAACTATCTCAAACACCAAATGATATTACTAAAAATATCAAATGCCTCACCTTTAAACCAAAATTGAATGTTATGTCTTATGAAGCGTATGACATTAATGGATTCACATATTACACAAAGTGCCAAGATGATAAGAGTGTCATCCAAAACAATGGGGTCACCCTTCAAGTATCGACTATGTTTTTTGCAAGTGCAAAGGATAAGAGTCCATGTGAAGCTAAAATGTCATATTATAGTGTCATTGAAGACATATGGGAGTTAGACTACATAGATTTCAGAATTCTGCTCTTCAAATGTAATTGGGTTGATAACACCAAAGGAGTTATAGTGGATGAATTGGGTTTCACTTTAGTGAACTTTGAAAAGATTGGTGAGAAGGGTGAACCATTCATATTGGCATCACATGAGAAACAAGTATTTTATATCAATGATCCTACAAATGATAAATGGTCGATTGTTCTTCATGGTAAAAGACAGTTCATTGAAGATCCTATAGATGAAGAAGAGTACTACGATAAGTATGATGACTCCAGTCCATTCTAAGTTGGGTTGCCAACACCACCAAATATTGAAGCTAATGATGACTTGTATGTGTGCGGAGATCACAATGAAGGGTTGTTAATTTATAAAAAATTGCAATATTTGCAGCATGTTTATATTTTTATATGTTTTATTTTTCTGAATGTGAACTTTACAATGTAAATTACTTCACAATGTGAATGTGAACTTTACAATGTAAATTACTTCACAATGTGAATGTGAACTTTACAATGTGAATTTTACAATGTGAACTTTACAATGTGAATTACTTTACAATGTGAATGTGAACTTTACAACGTGAACTTTACAATGTGAATTACTTTACAATGTGAATGTGAACTTTCAGATGGTTGAGCATTCTCCTGATGAGCGTGTTGATGATTACCGTGGGGGTGAGGACATGAATGCGCCGCCTCACAATATATGTTTTAAAAATATATCATATATTTCTATCTATATGTCCATTTATAGTTATATCCTGTAAGTGTGTTTATTTTGTCAAATTTTAGGTTGATGATGCACATGTACCCTCTGAAGCACTTGAGGCACTTGATGAGTAGTACAAAAAAGTTGACAAGAGAAGGGGCATCACTATGATGAAGAAGGTAACAGCGCTAAGGGGCAATGAACCCGAACTTATTGTGGATTTTGATAATGTAGGAAATGCAATTAGAGTGAACCACAATTCGTTTTTTTCATATCTTGGGTATGTTACTCATAGCCAGTGTGGATGTAAGATAGATTCTTGGCATCAAGTTCCTAAGGGGACGAAAGACATAATATGGAAGGATTTATGCGTGAGTTATTATTATTTGCAATTCTATTGTGTAGATTATTAATTTTTTGGTTACTAGTTAATAGCAATTCTATTTTTCAGAGTATATTTGCATTGGATGAAAAGCTGCATCATAAATGCATGATACAATGTTGTGGGAGGGTCCTAAGGAACTATAGGACAAATCTCACCTGAGAATACATAAAATAAGGTGACAAGAGGAAGAAGATAACCACTAAACAGTGGAACTTCCTGGACCTAGAAGAATGGAACGCTTTTGTTGCTTCAAGAAAAACTAATGAATTCAAGGTATTAGGCGTCACTCCCAATTTAATTAAAATACGTTGTATTCACCTATTTAGGATTAACATTTAGTGTTACTAACCAAATCAATGTGCATACTAACTAGGCCCTCAGTGAGGCGTAAAAAGCAAGGCGTGCACTGAATGTGCATGACCACACAATGGGTCCAAAGGGGTATGCAGGCATTCACGAAAGACTACAGGTTGAGTATTCTACTCAATCTGCTGCTACTCAGGAGTCCTCTACTATAGGTACCATACCTATGCCTCGCCATGATGTTTGGATAGTTGGGAGGTAAAACAAGAAGGGAGAAATAAGGAAGCCCACAACTGCTGAGGCGGCTGCAAAAATGGTAAAATACAACTCTTGGAGCAATTGTTCGAATATTGATTATTTGTGGTGTTTACTTACTTACCAAATTCTGTTGATGGCAATTAGCGGGAGTTGCACGAGCTGAGGAAACAAGGCTAGTTCATCCCTGAGGGTACAAGGGATGAATTGACAGTTGCTCTGGGTAACCCAGAGCATCCTAGACGTGTTAGGGTTGCAAGCGTTGGTGTGGGCATCAAAGCTTTCTTTGGGCCATCCCAGCACAAACATGTCCCAAAAGCGGGAATTTCACAACAAGAGGTAACCTATTATTTTTTTAGAATGTTACTGTAAAAGGGAATTCAATAATCAGAAGCTAATGTTTCTTTTATCCATGTATAGGTAGATAAGATAGTTGATAGGAGAGTCGATGAAGTAGTTGATAAGAGAGTCAAGGAAGCAGTTGATAAGACACTCCAAGAAGCAATGAGCAAGTGGCAGGCATCTCTGACTACCACTCAGACAATACCTATGGTGTCCCACTCTACTCCTACTATAGAGTTTGGGAGTAGTAATTCTGTAGACCCACCTAGAACATCCGCTGTAAGTATTTTTATGACATAGTAGCTAGTCTTTTCAAGATGATATGTTTTCAAGATGATATGTATACATGTATATAACATTCTTTACATAAATTTGTAGGGGTTGAAGCCATGTCGTCTAAAAAGTAAAGAATAAGTCATTGCAGAGGCGTCGACTTACCCATCCCTACTAGGGAAAGGTTTCATGGGTCTCCACTACCAGATGGTTGGGTTCGTGTGAGCCTGCTACGTATATTCCCCAATTGGGTGGATCTTCAATTGCCATATGCCCACCGAGATTGTGAAACACTTGGTGAGGCAGAAGGCAGAGTGATATTGTGGCCAAAAGCCGATTTCGTCTATACTGAAATTGTATGGTAAATTTGCATTACGTTAAATTGTTAGTGTGTGTATATGAGGTCAATTGATCTGAAATTATAAATACAGGTAAAAGGAAGACACCCAGAGCATCTAGGCCTCCACCTCCACCGCCTACATTACCAAGTTGGATTCCACAGGACCTACCTGTCCCGTTAGGTCCTAATTGTAGGGGTATGGTAATACGGTTAGGCGAGCATGATATAAATTGCCCTATAACTATTTCTATAGATGTGGATGATGTATGTCAATCATACAAAAACAAACTGTTTATACAAGATATTTTGAAGTTGTTTCGCTATGATTGACTGAATACATCTATGATAGAGCTATGGATAAGGTGAGATCTTCTTTATACATCCATATACCTTGTGTAGGATCTGGCGATCTGGTTTCTTATATATTAATGCATACGTAATACATGTTTTGTAGCTACCTATTCAAGATATGTGTAGATTTTTCATTTGAACATGTAGGATTTTTGATTCCATCTTTGATTAGTCTAGTAGCTAAAGACCCTTCGTCAGTTCAACAATGTTGTTGTGATGCTTTTACAAATTTTGGTCAAAATAAGATGACGGTGATAATAGCTCCATTCAATGTGGAGTAAGTTTACTTTGCTTATAATTTGGAATTATGAAAATTATATTTTATTGTGAAATTTGATTTATTAATTTTTAGGTTTTTTACCTCTAGTGGTACGCATTGGGAGTTACTAGTTATTGTCCCTGAGACGTTCACTGTCTATTATCTAGATCCTAATGGGACTAAATTGAATCCAACATATGGACATGCTATGAAAATGTCATTATTTCAGTGAGAAATATTTTATTTTCATATCCATTAACATATGTTATTACATTACTATTTAATTATGCAATTTAATGTGTTACATTAACATGTAGGGGTTTACATGAGTTCAAAAAGTCTGGAGGAAAGATCCCCAGGAAAAAGAACCAGCCAATAATTGGGGAGAATGTGGAAGTAAGTTCCCGACTCCAATGTATGTATTATTTATGTGAACTGTGCTTAGTTGTATTTTTTTAAAATTTTGTATGTTTACATGAGTTCAAAAAGGCTGGAGGAAAGGTCCCCAGGAAAAAGAACCAGCCAATAATTTGGGATAATGTGGAAGTAAGTTCCCAACTCCAATGTATATATTATTTATGTGAAATGTGCTTAGTTGTATTTTTTTAATATTTTGTATGTTTCAATTTATAGTGTGATACACAAGACAACAGATGGGCATGTGTATACTATGTGATGCGATTTATGGACATGATTATCAAACATGTCGCAGTGGACATCGATACCATACATGAGGTATTATATATAGTCTCATTAGATAATATGAAATATATCAATCTTATTTATATATTACTAATTATATATATACATCATTCTCTTTGCAGGTGTTTAAAATTGACCCCACTATAGGAAAGGCCTTGTTAGATGTCCATGCTTCCTATACGACGGAAGAATTAAATGATGTAAGAGAAGAATGGGTAAAAGCCATACAAATAGTGGGGGTTTTAAAATATAATTGGGATGTTGATAGCGAATAATGACTAAAGAATGATATTTTGTAAATGAATTTTTCTGAATTGTCATATGTGTGAATGTTTCTACATGTTTGAATGTTTCTACATGTGTTTGAATGTTTATACATGTGTCATTGTGAAAATGAATGGAATTGTTGGTTGCTACATGAATGATTCTAAATGTGTGAATGTGAAAATGAATGGAATTACAAATTGCTACATGAATTTTTTTACATGTGTGAAAATCGAATGGAACTACAGGTTGGTAAATGTGTGAAAATTAATGTTGTTAATTTTATAGGTTTGAGGACTGTTCTTGGCTGATATCAATGGATGTCATAAACCTACAGTTCATAACTCAACTGCAGGTTCTCATCCTGCAACCAACCACAACAGGCCTGTAGACTGATAAGTAAAAAAAACATACAATTGGCATCGGTTATTTGTATAAAACCGACGATAAATGATTACCGCGCCAGATAAATAACTAAAACCGATGCCTAATGCATGTGATGTGGCGTAGGTTATCATAATAAACCGATGTTGATGGTTCTGGCGTCGATTGCCCTAACTAGTAATCGACGTTGATTTCCCTAATGAGGCCAGACACCACGGTCGTGTTGGCCAACACGGTCGCGGCAGTGGGCCAGACACCACAGTTGTGCTGGCCAGCACGGCCGTGGTAGTGGGCCAGACAACCTGGCCGTGCTGGCCAGCATGACCGTTGCAGCGGGTGAGATGGCATCGGTTACCACTAATAAACCGACGCTGATAGTGCCTTAGATGGTGCCTTTTCTCTGGCGTGATGGTTTATGGCGTCAGTTTCCATACTAATAACCGACACCTATACCCCCCTGCCTGCACATTTTCAGTGGCGCGTGAAGGGTTATGGCATCGATTTGAAAACGGACGCCTAATGATTTACCTTTTAGTGGCGCCCACATAGGTGTCAAATTAAAACAGACGCTAAAGTCCTTAAATAACCAACACTAAAGGTCGGTTATGTACTTGTGAAGCATTGATAGCTCTCGAAATTTAATCTACATCACTAATGTATTGACTCCTTCTAAATCATATTTTCTTTTTTAATTAAACAATGTTAACTATTTTAATCCTTATAAGGGTCTAACCATTGTAGTAAAAGGGATACCAAGTAAAAGGAAGCAACCAGCCTAGTATGGTTTAGCGAGAAGGGAACAATGGCAAGTGCACACAATTCCTTCTAAGGAAAATAATGTTAATATAGAGATGTGTCAAGCCATGAATCAATTGGATGCTTTTAGCAGCATGGGTGACATGAAGATAGACATGAATGATGATTGTTTATGTCTTTTAAATGGGAATAAAATTAAATTGAAATGGAACTAAGAAAAATCAGTGTGAGGGGTAACTCAGGCTTGGCAAGAACTTCCACCGGTGTTTTTTCATAGATTGAGTCCCTAATGTAATCAAGGAGATGAATGTGATAGTCTTGTATTAAGTTCATCAGTGACAACGTTCTAGATTTCTTATTGAGAATAATAATAAGATTGGCAAGCTGATCAACTCAACAGACGCCTTATCCCATACAAATCCAAGATAATTATGATAGTTTTCAACCGATAAGCAATCAAGAATAATTAAAACTATGATTATGTTACTAACATTGATACATTTAAAAACTATTGGACTTCCATGATTTTTCTTGTACCAATAAAGAAGAACAAACATACAAATTTACATTCAGAATTAGATTAATAATCTTAGTAAAAATAAACATAAAAATATCAAGATAGAGACATTCTTTGTTTTTGGGTATTGGTTGTGTACCTTCAAGTAGAAGCCGAATGAATTATTTTGACTGAATAGTCTGTACATCAACAGGATAGATCGTATCATACATGTATAGACAACAAAAACAAATTTAGTATTGTCCTATCACACATATTACAAATAGAACACATAATGTTGGCAACATTTTTGACCAAAGAAAATGTTAACAATCGTTCTCATCAATCCATGATTTATTTTAACAAAACTAATAATATAAATCTGAAACCGAATCAATAAATATATTGTGTCCCAAGTTGAGGTCAGCATGTACTTTCCTTTTTCAATCAACAAATAGAAGTGATCAGCTCCAGTTAAAGAAAAAGTAAAATCACCATCAGCCTGTCAAGAAAAAGGTACCAAATCATTATTATCGTTTCCAAAACATGTGAATGATTACTACATGTTGAATAATCCACATACTATGAGTCCCCATTTGGTTTGCTAGAAAGGACTAAGAAAAGATATGATAAGGACAAAGACAGGAATGTAGATGCAAGGGATTGGTCATTTTGTTTCCTATCCTACGTTCAGATGAAACCTAGGATCGGTAGACAATATGTAGATGCAAAAGATGTTCTTCCATGCCTAGACTTGAAGACAGTATTATTTTGACCGTTGTAAATGAACATCCATGTAAAGATATGATGGAGAACCAAAATATTGTACAAGAATTATTATAATGAAAATGGTGTTTTAAGTAAAAAAGAGGATTGTGTTGCTCCTACATATATACAATGAGAATGAAGACCACTACAATTTAGGTTGATCTCTTAAGGGCTTCTATACTGATAGACTACAGAACCATGGGAATTGATCTGCTTAGGTTGGAAATGAAACTTTTGAATAATTAGATTGTTGTGTTTCTTTGACTGTAGATTAAGAAAGTGTCATCTTTTTATTGCATCTAGTACATCAAGATTAATATGGTGGTTTCATAACAGTTGACTGATAAATGCAAGTATTCATGCAGAATACTTTACAACAATAAGGAAATGAAGCCAATCTATAGTTGAACGACCAATGTGGTGTATACTATGTGACCACAGATTACCAGTCCCTATGATGTGAAAAGCTGGTGGAACGATCAAGGCCATCATAAAAAGGAAGCGAGGATTGTACAAGACTGCTAAATTTTTTTGTAAGTAGTAGATTTTGATTTCTGAACATGTTTCTATGTCTACGTGTGCTTTAGAAAAGAGAATAGTCTTTCCAGTCCTGCAATGTGGAACAAACCATTCTGAACAGATTGAAAAAGAATAAAATTACACTTAACATACTAATACCAAATACCCTCAAAATATCTTACATAATTGTCGTGAGAAACATGAACTATGAATACTATGCAGAATCGATCAGAGGGCACAAAACTACCAAAGAAGCATGTCCAATTTCTAGAGATAAACCCACATCCAGTCATATCATAAACAAATGCAGGAAAGGGCATCCCAATATGTCCAAACTAGATTTTTTTTGGATAAAATCAATCTAACAAGACTTTAAACTAAAAGTAAACTAAAAACACAGTTGGTAAATAGAGTTTTTACCAAATGGTTGTACGATCCATGAAAGAACTAGTGAATGCTACTTTAAGACCACAAGAATTGTAGCCCAAAATTACAATTGAAAGACCAGTGCAGTATATATTATTTGATGGTGAAGATTGCCAACCTCTAAGATGTGAAATGTAGTGGAAGGATCAAGGGCATCAAAAATGCAGAGAGGATTTGTAAGAGGATACTCTAGTTATATAATTACGATAATAAGAATACTAGGAAGAAATATTTGCAGAAGATGAACTTGTTCGATGTTTAGGCATGCTTTAGAAGAAAGTAAATCTAAGAACACAGATTCAGTAAATGAATGGCATGGGATCATCAATCTTCATCGTAATTCCCCACCTCTACAATGTTTTGTTTACTGGCATTGATCTATCCAGTTGTTCTCACTATTAGGTGCTAACAGAGAATAAAAGATCGTGAGTGTGGTGGACAATGAGAAAATGGCGAGAGGGAGAGACTGAGAGATTTGGTGGAGAAGAGGGTGAGAGTTAGGGGCACAATGGGGTAGGGCTTGGTGGCGAATTATCAGAGGGGGGATCTTGTAACTTTAGATAGAAGTCCAATTATTAGCCCGGCCAACCACATCTAGATTTAGGGCCTCATTCGGGTCTGATGGAGCCGCCGCCGCAGCAAAACTAGTAGAGGGAGCCACAATCATGCTTGATTGAGTCGCCGCTACAGCCGACCCAGTAGCCAAGCACTATGAACTCGTTCTCATACCGGTCACACTAGTGCTTGAAGAGGGGGGAGATCATGAGAGAAGAATTTGGCGGGAGTGGATAGCCCGTGTAGAGATTGGAAGAAGAAGATTGCGTAAGGCTAGGAGATCTATATCCGTGAACGGCACACGTGGTGGAGCGCAAAGAGCGCCAGGATGGGAGACGTCGAGGGGGGGTCAACGGGGGAGCGCAAAGAGTGCAAGGATGGAAGAAGGGGGGTGACATCTTTGGGGGAGCATGAGAGAGGGAACATGTGAGAGAAGGGGAAAGGGGAAAGAGAATGCGTGATAGAGAGAGGTAGTTGGGATAATGTGGTAATAAAAAACCGATGTGGGTATGCAAATTGGATTACGACAACTTGTTTAAAAAATGCCTAAATTTAATGCCGTGAAATGTAACATTTGTTGTAGTGCATGCCTCTAATATTGCGATCTTTTATCAATTAACAATCCTTCATTGTGATCTCCACGCACATACAAGTCATCATTAGCTTCAATATTTGGTGGGGTTGGCAACCCAACTGAGAATGGACTGGATTCATCATACTTATCATAGTACTCTTCTTCATCTATAGGATCTTCAATGAATTGTCTTTTACCATGAAGAACAACCAACCATTTATCATTTGCAAGATCATTGATATAAAATACTTGTTTCACCTGTGATGTCAATATGAATAGTTCACCCTTCTCGCCAATCCTTTCAACATTCACTAATGTGAAACCCAATTCATCCACTATAACTCCTTTGGTGTTATCAACCCAATTACATTTAAAAAGTGAATTATGAAATCTACATAATCAAACTCCCACATGTCTTTAATGGCACTGTAATATGACATTTTAGCTTCACATGGACTCTTATCCTTTTCACTTGCAAAAAACAATGAAGACACTTGAAGGGTGACCCCACTATTTTGGATAACACTCTTATCATCTTGATTCTTTGTGTAATATGAGAATCCATTTATGTCAAACCCTTCAAAAGACATAACATTCAATTTTGGTTTTAAGGCGAGGCATTTGATAGTTTCAGTAAGATTATTTGGTGTTTGAGATAGTTGATATAAGACTTTATCTTCAAATCACTTAATAAATGTCTTGTTATGCTCTCTAGCAAGCCACATTGAATTGGCCTGAGGATATTGTCTCTTGATGAAATTGGTATGTTCCTCGATATAAACACTCACTTTGTCAATGTTGTGTAAAACATACAAGTGACCTTGTTTCAACTGCTCACGGATGATTACTTTCATCCATGATCCCAAAATTCCTTTGCTAGAATACTCCTCAACATTCTTGTCATTAACATGAGAATCATTACCACTCAAAAAGTCATTGCAACAATCCATAACCTCTGTCGCCACATAACATTCAATAATACTCCCTTCAGGCCAATAATGGTTTCAAACATTACCTTTAAAAATGCTCATGTATCGTTCAAAGGGATACATCCAATGCAAGAAAACTAGTACCAACATTTTCACTACCCTTGTCAAGTGGATAACAAGATGTACCATGATATAAAAAATGAAGGAGGAAAATACATCTCAAGATGACATAGGGTAACAACCACTTCTCTTTGCATTTTATCAAGAGTATCAAGGTCAATAACTTTGCTACACAGACTGTAGAAAAACAAACAAAGTCTGGTGATTGCAAACCTTACATGCTTTGGCAATATAGATTGAATTGCCCTGGGAAATATTTGTTGCGTTAGAGTGTGACAATCATGATATTTAATACCTATCAACTTCAGATCTTTCATTGATACCAATCTACAGATGTTGGATGAGTGACCCTGTGGCACCTTAACATTTACCAAGCATTCACAAAAAGCTTTCTTCTCCATTCTAGACAAGGTGTAACAAGCGATAGGTAAGTATACTCTCTGATCGTTACTAACTACTTTTGTTATTTTTGTCCTTATTTCCATTTCACATAGGTCCATTTTGGATTGTATCCCATCCTTAATCTTACCTGGTATATTCAACATAGTACCAATGATGCTATCATAGACATTTTCCTCAACGTGCATGACATCGGTACAATGCCTGACTGCCAAAGAACTCCAATAAGGAAGATCCAAAAATGTTGAATTCTTCTTGAATAAAGATTTGTCACTCCGTGTGACCAGGCTAGATTTTGATCTTTTACCAAATTTATTGGCAAAGTCTTTTACTCTTTCATAAACAACCTCCCTGGGTATTGGTTTAGGTGCACTCTGTTCCTCATTCTGTCTATTGAATGCTTTGCACAACCTACGATACAGATAGAATTTTAGAAGAAACCTTCGATGACCAAGATATATAGTCTTGCCTCCATGTTATGGTCGTATTGAATCAGTGTTCTCTTCACATATAGGATACACTTTAGATCCTTTGATACTATATCCAGACAAATTCTCATATGTTGGAAAGTCATTAATAGTGCAAAACAACATAGCATGCAAACGAAATGTCTCTCTTTGTGAAGCATTATAGGTCATCATACCTTCACCCCAGAGTTTCTTTAAGTCATCAATCAGAGGTTCAAGATAAATGTCGATATCATTTCTAGGTTGTTTAGGACCCGATATCAACAACGACAACATAACATACTTATTTTCTATACACAACCAGGGAGGAGGATTGTATATAACAAGCATAACTGGCCACGTGCTATGTTGGCTGCTCAATGTCCCGTACATATTCATCCCATATGTACAAAGCCCAAGTCTTAGATTCTTGAATTCTTCACCAAATTTAGGGTATAATCAATAAATTTTCTGCCACTGTGGGGAATCAGACGCATGTCGTAGGATCCCGTCATTATTTTTCATAACATTTGCATGCCACATCAAATTCTTCATATCTATGAGATTGGCAAACAAGCATTGAAACTGTGATATTATAGGTAGATAGCACAACACCTTGGCAGGAGAACTAGTTTTGGACTCCCCAAAAGTCATCAATTTATACCTTGACGCACCATATTTTGGACAATCTTTCAAATCCACATATTCCTTTTGAAACAATACACAATCATTCGGGCATGCGTGTATCTTCTTGGCCTCCGTTCCCATTGGGCATAACAATTTCTTTAACTAGTATGTTGAGATTGGTAGCTCGTTTCCTTCAAGAAGAATTTCTTTCAACAAAGGCAACAATGACGTGAAGCTTTTGTCGCTCCATCTATTGTTAGCTTTTAGCTTATACAATCTCAACACAGCGCTAAGCTTTGTAAACTTAGTACAACCTATGTATAATGATATCTCAGCATCATGCACAATGTTTCTAAACATGGGAGGTGGTTCAGTGTGCTCTACCCCACAACTATCCAACATCACATCAACGATGTCTACTGGAACTGGTTCGTTCACATCTACGTCATCGGAGGCAATTTCTTCTTCCACACAAGCACTGCTATCAACATCCACTGATTTTAGTTTTGAAATCTCTCCATGTCAGTGCCATTCTGTATAGCCTTGTACAATCTCATAGCACATGAAATGACTTTTGATTTCATCACCAGTGGTGACTTTCAAGTTGTTACCACAATGCCTACATGGACAGTAGAACCTATCTCCATGTTGTTTCCTTTATTCCTCCACGTATCTAATAAACTGATCAATACCAGAAATAAACTTTGGGGTACAGCAATTTGGAATGGACATCCATGATCTATTCATTCCATGATCAAAGAGAAAACAAGTATATATTAGGGTTTAGGGTTTAATGATTAGGGGATAGGGTTAAAAGATTAGGGTTTATGGTTAAAAGTTTAGGGTTTAAGGTCATATATATAATAAATGTGTACCACCTATCCCATTCTCGAACACCTAATCTCACTTGTAAGTGTATAATGGGTATTGGGTTTTCAAGAAAATTTTGGCTGCATTTCCCTAATGTTCTCCAAGTACATATGTACTTAGAGAACAAACGGGGAAATGCTTCCAAAATTTTCTTGAAAACCCAATACACATTATAAACTTACATCACAAGTGAGATTAAGTGTTCAAGAATAGTCCCAAACCAGGGACTATCCAAGATTTATTCCTAATGAGTATATCTTGGATTGGTATCTAGGCCAAGAAATACATGTATGTTGTCATTCTTAAACCTACAATCCTTGTTTCATCATTCATATCCTAAGTTTTGTGTAGCATCATTTAATCATGCTTGTTAGTAAATACTAAATAGTAAATCCTAGAATGATATATCCATTCTATGATCAAAGAGAAAATAAGTATATGTTAGGGTCTAGGGTTAAAAGATTAGGTTCTATGGTTAAAAGATTAGGGTTTAAGGTCTTATATATAATAAATGTGTACCACCTATCCCATTCTTGACAATATAATTACAATTCATCACAATCTCATTACAATTCATCACAATATAATTTTAGGGTTTACAATTCATCACAATATCATTACAATTCATCACATTCTCATTACAATTCATCACAACATATTATGGTTTACAAATAATTTTCAATTCCAATAAAATACATAGATACATATATGCATTTTCATACAATCATCACAATATAATTAAATTTAGGACAAAAAAATATTAGAATTTATACATAATTCCAACTCTAATCAAATACATTACATGCATTTTTATCACAACAATATAATCAATGCAGAAAAAAGTAGAGAAGGACCAACCTTTTAAGAGGGAAGAAGGTAGTGGATAGAGGGGCAACTAGTAGAGGCTGCGGCTAAGTGACAGTGGCTGGAGGAGCATCTAGCAGCGAAGGTAGTGGCTAGAGGGGCAGCTAGCAATAGGGACAATGCTGGAGGAGAAGCTAGCAGCAGGGATGACCAGCGACTGGAGGAGCAGCTAGCAATAGGCAGCGGAGGACTAGCTAGCAGTAGGGACGACAGTTGGAGGAGAAGCTAGCAGTAGGGACGGTTGTAGAGGACCAACAGGGACAACGGTGGTGGAGGACAAATAGGGACGGTAGTGGTGGAGGACCAATAGGGATGGTGGTAGTGGACAAAGTCACTGGAATCACCGGACCTAGTGAAATCATGATGAAATAGAGAATGGGGAAGAGTCTGTTTCACGTGGGTGCTATTAAGTTTTCCATAGTCATGGGTTGTTTCAGAAACCAACACCTAAGTTCATTTTAGTCGTTGGTTTCAACATACAACAACCGACGTCTATTCAAATATGCCAACAAAAAAAATTGTTTGAGTTACAACCATTGTTGTCAGTTGGGAACCTAAAATTGACGCCTAATATGTGAAAAGTTTTTTCTGGGGTAGCACGCAAACACACATCCTCGTCGGTTTGTCTTCTCAAATCGACGACAAATAAGGGGATGAATTTTGTCTCACCGAGGATCTTTCATCGTTGGTTCCTTATAAAACAACTGACGCCAATTTGAAAATTTTTGGAGGTAAATATTTTTCCCAGAAAAATTGTATTTTGCGGGTGATTATGGACGTCGGTTTTTTTGTCAAACAACCGACGTTATAGAAAAAGTGATACCCATGTATTTTATAAATAAGTTGGCCTTCACATATAGGTTTTAGTTGTCATTTTAAGCTGACGTTGTATCATTTGGCGTCAGTTTTGTATGTGATGTTATAGGTCATTTCTCTAGTAGTGCGCTTAAGTGGAACAATTGTAAATAAATCCATGTTAGAAGTGTAAGGCCCAAAACCTTATTGTATTGAACAAGATTAAACACCATAATTAGGTACTCTAAACCTTAATCTAACCTTGTGATGTGTTTTGAAATCATGAGACAAGATTACATTTCAAGTTTGGTCCAATTTGGATGATACTTGTGCTAGTTAAGCAATTAAATGCACATTTCGACTTTTGCAACTTACCCAATTGGGAGGTTTTCTTTCAAAATTATCACCTGAATTATAATCAATAGATATTTCCTTACCATTCTAGAGATTTTGAACCATGTTGCACCTAGTTGCACCTTGGTTTGAAGATGTTTCTCTCGAACGACATTTTAGGGATTTTCTCTATATAAATGAGCTTATCATTAGAAGCTATCAACCAATGGGGTTATTTCTTTGATTGGAGGTCAGTTGGTATGGCCTATAAGTGTCCATAAATCAACATTTGATATTCAAGAATCCTCTATGAGCTATCCTTTTGCATGGCCATGAAATCCCTACGATTAGGACACATGGAAAGCTTCATGGACACCTCATGCTTGACTTCATCCTTATCCATAAAGGCTTGCATGTCCATGGGAACCCTTAGCATTGGACACATGGAAAGTAACTTGACACCTTGTTTTACAATATTTCATTATCCATAAAGGCTTGCATGCCCATGGTCACCCTTATACATGACACATGGAAACTCTCATAGACACCTCATACTTGACCTCTTTCTTTATATAGCCATATCTACCCCTTCACAAGTCCCAATTCAAAAACTCTAGCTCCCCTTTCTTTCCTCTAGCTTAGAAAATCGTTCCTTCTATGTTTGGCCATGAAGTTTTAATCCCAAAGTAAAAGAGGGTGCCTACCTTGGTGAAGAAGGTTCCTAGGGTTCCAAATTTCTCTATTTAGGATTTCTTAAGCTCCTCCTTGGTGATTTTGACCAAAACTAGTAAGTGTGCTCCTTTCCTTCCTTATTTTCATATTGCTAGTCTTCTTTCCACCTTCCTCCAGGTCAAAACCTTGGTCTTCCATGTATAAACCCCACCTAGAGCCTTAAACACCACATCTCCATGTTCTTTTGTTAGGGGTTTTTCACCTCTAAAGTGGAGAAGGTGCTTATTGCTCGAGATAGGAGCTTTGTTGGAGAAACCAACCTCTCTAAGGTTGGGAAACTTACTTATTAGACATATTTACCTTCGATAGAGGTGAGTTTTATAATCCCCTTCTCATATATTGCTTGCTACATGCTTAAAACGCATGCTTCTATTTTTAAAATCGATGATCTCCATGTCTATTTACCATGTTCTTCTAGGGTTTTTATTTTTTGTTGTTTTACCTTCTATAGAAGATCTAGTTTTATTACCTTTTAAACTTCAAACCCTAATCTTCGGTCAAATGGTATTTTCTCTCTCACTCTCTTTTTTCACTTATCTCGATCGGTTTGATGATGTGGCAATTTCCTATTAGTCAATTTTGAGAAATTCATAACTATTTATTCCCTTGTCCAAAAATAAAAAGAAAATATGTTTTGAACTTCAAAAAAATGTTCTCTTCCTATAGAAATCTTCCTAGAAAAAATAGTTCTAAGGTTTAGTTTGGAGTTTTGTTGAAAAGAGTTTTAGAAAATGAATTAAATACTTAAAAATCACTAAAAATATACTTTAACCTTCATAACTTCAAAATATGCAAAATTATATGTTTTCTTAATCAGAAGAACCTAACTAGATCAATGGTGATATTTTTAGAGTTGAAATAGAAGTTTTGTGCAAAAAGTCAAAAATAGGGGTTTTCTTTACATTAATACATATAACATACCCTAATACATGGTTTTACATTTGAAATAGGAGAAGTTGGTCTTGGACTCAATAAAGTGATTAAAGTTGGTAGTTGAAAATGTATAAGAGGTATGTGCATATCTAACCCTTTAGTTCGGATATTTGTGAACCAACCTTACTTTCGCTAATGAGGCTGTATTGAACCCGATTTCCTATACTCATGAATCTTTTGATGTATTTGCCTCAAAATTAGTATTGATGTTTTATTTTATGGTTCTTAGAACCCCACTACCATATTGAAATTATATGACTATTTTGTCTTGCCAATTCACTACTTCTTATGCATGATGGTTTATTAGACTATTTAGCTATAGTAGTGGTACTTATGTACAACCACCCATAGTAGGGCATGAGTTAATTTGCCTTGGGGAACATATTATTCTCCTCTCCCCCTTATAAAAATATGTGTAGATCAATGGTAATAAATTAATTATCCCTTCGCCTATAGGTTGAGGTCCAGTAGGTTCCTCAACCCTACTTAGTTAATGTAGTCCAATATTGATCATCCATGCAATTCATTATTATTTGTTGATTTTTAGCAAGAATATATTTTTATATGCCTCATCCTCTTGGCCCTCTCATCATGTAATGAATCCATATATTTATGCTTCAATGTTATTGTTATATTTTATACTTGTTCAATATTTTGACACATACCTTATTTCCTTTCCCTTTCACTGGGTGCTCTCCCAACCACCTAGGTTAGAACAAGATGTTGTGTTGAATTAGGAGAACCTATCTTTGGGCATGGACCTAGCACTTGAAGATGTTTCTATGGAGACAAGATTTGAAGTAGTTTGGATTTCCCTCTATCTGGATCCTTTTTTTTGTATCTTGTTGTAAACTCTAATGGGAGATTTTTATGTACTTGTGTAATCTTTTATGAAAGTTGAATATAGTCAGTTGTTTTTATTCTGCTTCTACACATTGGTTTTATGAATACAATTATAATAAATTTAGAAAACTTATACCTATTCCAACATACTTTTGAGTGTGTTTAGAATGGATGCTAATTCTTAAAAAAAATTAGTAGGTTGTGGGGCCACCTCATTACAACAAGGTATCAAATCCCATGACAGTCGAATCTGACTATTTCAATTTAGTCTCCCTAATTAGAACACTTACCTTACATAGTTTCCCCTTTTAGCATATTTGCCTTTGAGTTGATCAATAGGTTATGAAGGGTTGATTTAGGATCCTATATTTTCATATTAGAATAATGATGAATAGATCCCTAAAATACTTACAACTAAAAGATACATAAGTAAGTATAGTAACTTGAGGTCTAAAAGATACATAAGTAAGTATAGTAACTTGAGGTTGTTTAGCTTGGCCTTTAGGAAGCTACTAGGACAAGAAGTTGAAAGAAAAGGTGTCTAGAAAGGACCAGGGTTCGGGGGCTGGAAAGATTTTCCTCCGCACCACTAGCTTGGTTTACGAGGACTCCCGAATCCACATGATACAGTCTTGGCCTGAGTTGATAGGAATTGTCCGAAGTAGCATGCTTTTAGGCAATATTAGCCTTAGACATCTATATGATTTATCTTTAGGGACCCAAATATGTTGAACTAGTCTTCCAAGTGTAATGACTTGTTTGAGGAAGGATACCCAATATAGCTCCCTTATGACCGATAGAACCACATGTTTGGATAGTTATCCCTGGAAGTTTTGTGTTTAGTAAGCAATTAGAGTACGTAGTGAAGGGTGACAGATCTTATATATTATTTAGTAAAACTCACCCTTTTAACTCAAGATTAGTTTGGCTTGGTTGGTTAAACCTTTTAAGGGGTGGGGAGTAGTTGGTTTGATGATGTTTGGATACTTAGATGTTGATGATGAAATCCTTTCCAAGGGGATGGATCATGTAACATACTGAAATCTAGCTACTCTAACTTTAGAAACCCTAACTCCCTAATTACAAAATTAGTGTGCTTGACTCCTTAGTTTTGACCAAAAAAGTTATAGTTGTAACCACACGTTTCTTGGTATCCAAAAGAACACATAACGAGTATCTAATGAATAGTTCATATGTTGGAACCCTAATGAATTTCTAATGCACATAATAAGAGTAACTCACATGTTAATACTAGTAGTTGATAAGCATGTTGTTGACCATGATGGGCAAGATAATTGTAATCTAACCTTGGACTTAATGCATCCTAAGAAGGTATAGGTGAAGAATAATGATCGTGTTAACCCAAACCTTAAGTTGTAATCATCTAACCTTAACCTATATATACTTAATGACATTCATGATACATTAGTATCACTAGGTGTCATAATCAGATAACATACTTTAATACACATAAATCATATACTAATCAGGTCATCAATATGAAATGCATATCACCTTGTTCTCTAATACACACCTAATTGATCACCTAATGACTTAGTATGTGAATTAAATCATTTATATGTAATATGTCCCACCTTGATCATTAAAATATATATAATGACTTCAATATGGATAAGAAGTAATTCATTCATACAAAAGTTCATAATCAATTATAGGAAGTGAATAAACATGAGAGAATGATTAATGATGGCATTAATGTGAGCAAGAATGATAAAGTAAAAATGTCTAATATATATAAAATTAATTAATTTTACATTATTTGGATTAATTGTAACAAATTGGATAAAGTGTCCTATTTCATACAAAATAATCTGATACAATTGATAATGGATTCTAAATCCAATTACTAAAGTTAATGGTCAGATATAATAATGCATATCAATATAATTTAGTATAAGTCTTCTTGTTCTTAAATTCCGAATGAGATAAATGAGAAATATATTGGGTTTGTGCATAATAATGAAATACAACTCTTTTGGAAACAAATTAAATATGAAATGACACAATGAAAAGAATAATAATGACAATGTGATATCCTAATGAATATAATTCTAATAAGCCAAATATTTTAAAAAGAAATAATAAAAGTGGAACCTTTAGGTGATCCATGAGAACTTAACCTATATGGTATTGCTTGAGAATATTTTGAACTCCCAAGTTAACCAATTGAAAAACCAGGAGTTTAAGTTAGTAGAAGTGGTGGAAGTTTAATGGAAACAACCTGGGAGTTTAGTGGTGAGATGTTGCATACTCACCCTTCTCACTTTGCTTTATATTTTGAGGATGAAATCCTCTTTAAGGGGTGGAGTGTTGTAAAATACCGACGCTTTGACATATTCTCTTTTTGGCCCTTTCCCTATATTTTTATATCATGTCTATCCTTTTTGGCCTTGATGCTTAAATTGTGGAATTTATACTGGTTTAGTGAATATATGTTATATAATTATACCAATGGAAGGGTTTATGCACAAATAGCTCGGTGAAATCTTATTTAAGGATCTAAAATGTAAAATCACCGCTTAAGTAGAACAACGGTAAATAAACCAATGTTCGAAGTGTAAGGCCCTAAACCTTACTTAATGTATTGAACAAGTTTAACTACCATAATTAAGTATGCTAAACCATAATATAACCTTGTGAGGTGTTTTGAAATCATGATACAAGATTAAATTTCAAGTTTGGTCCAATTTGGATGTTGTTTGTGCAAGTTATGCAAATATATGTACATTTTAGATTGTTTTCAATTTACCCAATTGGGAGATTTTCTTTGCAAATTATCACCTAAATTATAATCATTAGATACTCCCTTACCATTCTCAATATTTTGAACCATGGGGAACCAGGTTGTACCTTGGTTTGAAGATGTTTCTCTCCAAGGGCATTTTAGGGAATTTCTCTTTATAAATGAGCTTATCTTTAGAAGCTATCAATCGATGGGGTTTTTTTTATTAGGACTAACATTTTAGTCAATTTTTCATATAAAAGTAATCATAGTATGAGGGGTCTAAAGAACCCATATAAAGAAAGTAGTTCAACAACCACAAGGATATAATGAGTCAAAAATAGGAAATATAATCGTACAAGGAGTTGGATTTCCAAAAGAATTAAAAATTCAAGAGACCCCTCATTAAAAGAATGTAGGTTTCAATCAAATAATGCCCAAAATAAAATAGAGGATGTACATACATGACACCCCATATCCATGTTCTTTTATTAGGGTTTTTCACCTCTAAAGTGGAGAAGGTGCTTCTTGCTCGAGATAGGAGCTATATTGGAGAAACTAGCCTCTCTATGCTTTGGAACCTTACTTATTGAACATGTCCAACTTCCCTAGAGGTGATTTTTATAATATCCTTGTCATATATTGCTTTCTACATGCTTAAAACTCATGCTTTTATGTTTAAAATCGATGATCTCCATCACTATTTACTATGTTTTTCTAGGGTTTTGGTTTCTTGGTGTTTTACCTTCTGCAGAAGACCTGGTTTTGTTACATTTGAAACTTCAAACCTTGATCTTAGGCCAAATGGTGTTTTTTTTTCTCTCTCTCTCCACTTATCTCGATCGGTTTGATAATGTGGCAATTTCCTGTTGGCCAATTTTGAGAAATTCATAACTATTTATTCCCTTGTCCAAAAATAAAAATAAAATATGTTTTGAATTTTAAAAAATGTTCTCTTTTTTAAAAAATAGTTCAAATGCTTTGTTTGGAGTCTTTTCAAAAAGAGTTTTAGAAAATTAATTAAATACCTAAAAATCACCAAAAATACACTTTAACCTTCATAACTTCAAAATATACAAAATTATATGTTTTCTTATTCATAAGAACATAACTAGATCAATGGTGATGTTTTCAGAGTCTAAATCAAAGTTTTGTGCAAAAAGTTGAAAATAGGGGTTTTCTTTCCAATAATGCATATAACACACCCTAACACATGGTTATACATTGGAAATAGGAGAAGTTGGTCTTGGACTCGATAAAGTGATGAAAGTTGGTAGTTGAAATCATATGAGAGGTACATGCATATCTAACACTTTGGTTGGGATACTTGTGAACCAACCTTACTTTCCCTAATGAGGCTTTATTGAACCCAGTTTCCTCTACTCATGAATGTTTTTATGTACTTGCCTCAAAATTAGTATTGATGCTTTATTTCATGGGTCTTAGAACCTCACTACCATATTGAAATTATATGACTATTTGTCTTGCCAATTTACTATTTCTTATGCATGATGGTTTATTTAACTATTTAGCTATAGTAGTGGTACTTAAGTACAACCACCCATTGTTGGGCATGTTTTAATTCTCCCTGGGGAACATTTTATTCTCCTCTCCCCCTTATAAAAATATGTGTAGGTGACTAGGAATGTATTCATTCTCCCCTCACCTATAGGTTGAGGTCCGGTAGGTGCCTCAACCCTACTTTGTTAATGTAGTCCAATATTGATCATTTATGCAATTCATTATTATTTGTTGTTTTTAGCAAGAATCTATTTTTTATATGCCTCATCCTCTTGGGCCCTCTCATCATGTGATGAATCCATATATTTATGCTTCAATGTTATCATTATATTTTGACACATACCTTGCTTCCTTTCCCTTTTGCTCGGTTCTCTCCCAATCACCTAGGTTAGGACAAGCTATTGAGTGGAATCACGAGATCATAGCTTTGGGCATGGACCTAGCACTTGAAGATGTTGCTCTAGAGACATGATTTGAAGTAGTTTGGACGTCCCTCTATCTAGGTCCTTTTTGTTGTAAAGCCTAATGGGAGATTTTGATGTACTTATAATCTTGTATGAAAGTGGAATATAGTAAGTTATTTTTGTTCTGTTGCTACACTTTGGTCTTTTGCATACCATTATAATAAATTTGGAAAATTTATATCTATTCTAACATACCTTTGAGTGTGTTTGGAATGGAAATTAATTTTTCAATTTTTTTAGTAGGGAGTGGATTCGCCTCCTTACAGGAGGCTCATTATGAGGGGCATTTATGTGAGTTAGCAACCAAATATCCCTCTATCTTTCTGTCTGATTGGTTCCAATCTTGAAATCAACATGCATTTCCATGATAATAGATGTAGTTATCAATCCTACAAGTGTAACTAGGTAGTGAAGTATTCGATAGAATTTTAGATCCACCTAGATACATGTACAATTTGTTGGTGTTGATATTAAAAGGAAACAAATAAAATGGTATACCACATGGGAAAAGTATCCAATTATAAAACATGCACCCCATAAATGCACTGTGATATATGTTCCATTAAACTAAATAATTATTTTTTTATATTCTTATCTATTATTATCTAAATTATGTGGATTTTGTGGGCTGTTTGGTTAATGTGGATGGTCTAAATTATGTGGATTATAATGATGTGGAATTTGTGTGTGGACTGCAAAGGTGATGTATATAGTTTCATGTCTAATTTTTAGTGTGGATTATCGTGTTGCTGATTTTTTTATGTGAATTCTATTGTTGTGTATAGTTTGAGTGCATTCTACTGTTCTGTATACATTTTTTAATTTTTTGGTGTGTGGATCATCATGGCCATGGCCAGCATTTTATTGTATGCAACATGGTCTAATTTTTTTCCCTCAAATAGTTTTCTATTTAGTGAAGACACCTACATTTAAAATGGTTGCATGGAGATAAACTGAATTTGCAAATATTCCTATACTATGTATATAATTAGTTCTTAGTTTCAATGGGTAAAAGCCCATATATGTTCTCTCTTTTGAATCCAATTTTATTTTCACCATATTGTATGAATCCCTATTGTCACCATTGTTTGAGACCCTATTGACCATATTTGTTTTCAATTTTGCCATATTATCCAGTATTGAATTCAGATTTATACATGTGAGTATTTCTTCTAAGTTGGTGAGCATGATGTTGTTGTCCCTAAAATTTATGTTATTCCTTCGTGTCAAAGGATTGAAAATGATAGAGACATTAATGTAATGATCATTCATGTTCTTCTAGTTGTCATGTTCAATCAATCCTATAGGACAGAGATCCATCGGGTTCGACTTTTATCAAATCACTTCTAAGTGGAGTCATTGATGTGCCTCCTTTTCTATCATGTGAGCAGAAATTATCATGACCTCATTTTTATTCAAGTGTAACCATCATACTGGAAATCTTTGATGTGATTCATTTCTTTATAAAGGATATCCCTTTTTCCTTAGAAATATCATTTTACCATAAATACATACATACATATATACATACATTATATATCTCCTAAGTGGTCTGTGTGCATTTTCAAAATCCTACATGGAGCCTTAGCGACCTTGGACAAAGTGCAGAAATGGAACAACAATATATCTCCTATTTGTTTGCTATTTGGAGAGGAGGAAGAGTCCCATGTACACCTCTTTGGTGGATGCAAATTCACTAAAGATTTATGGGGAAAAGTTTGCTAAGAAATCCACTTGCGGATTGAGCTGACTGAGTATATCAATAGGATGGTTTAGTGTCGTGGCAACGATGATAGGAAGATGCTTATGCTAGCTGCTCTATGCTTCTTTACATGGACCGAAAGAAACACTCGCAAGAAAAGTGGAGTACTAGGAGTGTGAGTACTATTTCTATACAATTTGTAAAAGTGTTAAAAATAAGCTACATATTTGCTAGTTGTGTGTATATGTAAATTTTGACCTCCTATCTTTGTCGGGGGAATTTGGAATATATTTACTTGATTCCGATAATATATATATATATATATATATATATATATATATATATATATATATATATATATATATATATATATATAATGTCATTTATCTTCTGGTCATGCTGAAATGAAATTAAATAATGAAATACTTGATTAACATTACAATGTCATGATAGAATAGTTGATCAACTCATCTATATATGCATCATCTGATTTAGTAGCTCCTAGATTGGACTGTGGATTGTTCACCTATTTGTAACCAACTTCATTTGTATTTAGTGTACACACCTAGGTTAAACATTATTGAATGGATGTAAATTTAATTTACATTAGCACGTATGCCCACACACTCTGTACGGATAGTATGCCTTTTGCATACCCCAAATTTCATTTCATAAATGTGAATTTAAACTTAATTTGCATTAGTACAAGTTTGACAAAGATTTCATTTATATACCCTCACTATCATGTCTAGTGTAGCACCTTTGATAATATGTCTTCCACAGACCGCAAGATCCATATTTTATGGTCGAGGGAGTCTTAATAGGATCTAGTTGTATCATTCAGGAGGCATTATGATATATTTAGGTGTATAGATGGGCATTTTACTAGAGAGGCTCTGAGGGAAACACTCTGTGATTGGAAAACTAGGATGGTGAGGCTAGACTGTACATTAGAGCATGTCAAAACTCGGTGGAAGAACCTAAAGGACTTTGTAAAGTTGAAGAATGTGACCAACAAGAGTGGTGTTGGATTGGAAGAGACCAGGAACAAGCCCATATTCTAACACCACGGAGTGGAGGGAGATGCTTCTGGTATGTAGAATAATACATTGATGTAACATTCATGTACTACATTTACACTTAACCTTCCAATTACAAGCTTTTGACAAAAAGGAAAACAAGGATCAAGAAAGATTGATTAGATGGCCTTTCTACCATTACCATGTCATCAAGTTGATGATGGGAGGAACATTCCTAGATGCCACCACATAATGTCTTTGGAAAACAAACACCTTCCGCCTAACATCACCTCTGAGGATGATGTTGTTGTCAACTTAGATACATCTGGTACTCTGGTGCATCCGCTAGATACATCTGATACACCTGTCCTTGCCCATCCTCGTTCTGTTGTTTCCAGGAGAAGTTTGGGTGGTTCCTCCACTCGAGAGTGTAGGAGTTGGACATTGAGCCCTGGTTGCGGCCACCAAAGGAATGTACATCATTGACTTCTTTGTCTACGGTATCAACCGCCATTGTGGGCTGGCTGGAAGAGCCACCCACTTCATTTTTCATCATCCACATCATATCGACCATCAACTTCATCTTATCGGGGTCATTGGTATTGCGAATCAGAGCTGCGAAAGAAGGTGGAGGAGCATAGCTTCGATCACAATGCCCCCCTTTTGTGGAAGCATGATGGCGGGAATTTTCTGCGAGATGCTCAAACAACGGCCATGATTCCTCGGGCGGCTTTGCCATGAAAGTACCCCCACAAGAAGAGTCTACGTTATTTTGGCTTTGCTCCTCAAGCCCAGTGTAGAAGGCCTGAACGAGCTGCCATAGAGGAACCTCATGATGAGGGCAATCACGAAGTAGCTTTTGGAACCTCTCCCACGCCTCGTGGAAGGGCTCGTTCTCATTCTGGTCAAACGAAGGGATGCACCTTCTCATATAAGATAACTTGGTGATGGGGAAGAAATTTTTGAGAAACTCGTTCTTCATCTCATTCCAAGTGACCAACTCTGGCTTTGTTACATACCACTCTTGGCTTTCTCCTTGAGGGAGAAAGGAAAGAGTGTCCTCCTGATTGAGTCGTCGGTGGCGGAGGGAGTGCGGAAGGTAGAGCACATTTCAAAGAACGCGTCTATGTGGTGGTAGGGATTCTCATTCTCCATACCGAAGTATGTAGGGAGAAGCCCCAGGAGTGCCAGTGGGATGGAGAACTATTGACTGGGCATCTGGTCAACCAAGGTGGCGATGGGGGAGTTGTAGTTCCCCGGCATGAAGTACTCGTGAAGTGGGCGATGTGGCAGTGGAGGTGGCTGAGCATCTGCATCTCGGTTGTTCTCGGCCATCTCGGCCTCTCGGTGTAGGTTGCGGTGAGCTTGACGCCTCCTTCTACCAATTTCGAGGTCATATACCACCAAGTCGGTGCAAGTCGAGCGCATGCTACGCATGCACAACTGTCACCAAGTTAGCAAACCAAGATGCAAAAGTAAAACAAAGAATAAATAATAGCAATGGTGAGGGCAAAAGGAAAGGCTAAGCTACACTATCTAACTAGGCCGAGTGCCTCTATCCCCGGTAACGACACCAGAAAGCTTGGTGCGTCCGCTAGAGGTGCTACACACTAGCCAATTTAACTCGACTAGATGCGCCCCACGAGATCAGAACACACGGGATGTGGGATCTTGTGCTTTTGAAATTTATGTTATCCCTAACTGAGTCGATCACTAAGACTAAAACAGGTCGCTCGCAGGCGTACGAGACACTGTTGTAGTATAGGTGATTGGCAAGATAAGGGGTCGAACCACAGAGATAGAGGGGGCGCTAGAGTTAGACAGGGTATGCTATGTTCCTATTATGGAGCTTAGGGTTTTAGGGTTTAAAAGGTTTTGATTATTTGATTACACTAATGAACAAGTAAGAAAAGCAATATGAAAATAAGTTATCCAAAAGCTAAACTAGCAAACTATGTTAACAAACTAGCTAAGTAAGAGCAAGAACAAACTACACTAGACTAAACAAGTAAGAAGCAGTTTAAGAATCTAAGCTAACCACTAAAGAGAGCAAAGACCTAAATTAACACTACTGAGCAAAACGAAGAAATTGACTAAGTTAGACTAAAGCAATTAAACAAAACTGGCACTAACAAGCAAACAGAGCAAGATGGGTTTTAAGCAGTTAATTAGGGTAGGTGGGCCATTTGGGGGATGAAACTTTGACATTAGTCGGGGGAGATCATTACACATGCAAGGTTCTCATTTCATATCTAGATTACCAAACCAAACAACAAGGATAATGCATTATAATATACCCTATACTATTAGTGGAAGACTAGGGTTAGGTGTAATTCTAATGGGATTATCCAAATCTAGGTTTCTAAGGTAAGTGATATTGGGCAATTGAGGGTTGAGGGTAGAAATGGGAGTAGAAATGAGGGTATATGACCTCATGCCACTAGCCACTCTAGCCTTTAGAAGGCCCTAGGAAATTGCATCAATCTCACTTACACTAGTTACTTAGATCTCACACTCACTTGTAGGAGGAGGGATGTGAATGTAGGAACATAGGGGGCTAGCTAGGGATCCACTATTTGGACCTAGGAGCCATTCCTAAGATTGACACATACACTCTAATTCCCCCTAGAAGCCAAGTGTCATCAAGCACCTCAAAGCAAGCAATTCATGTAGAAACACAAACCACATACAATAAAATGAGAACTGAGATAGAAGCAAAGGCAATCATCATAGATATGAATTGAGTTCATTACAAGTGATTATCCCCCAACATGGTATCAAAGTAACATTTAAACCCCAAACAGCCCACCACTAGGGGCTTAGCTAGACATGCTCAAGAAAATAAGAAATGAAAGGAGTAAAAGAAGTAGGGACTCCATGAAGCTTGATGTAGAAGACTCCTTCTTCACCTCCAAGATTGTTGTGGACGTCCTCCCTCCTCCAAGGGTGCAGGGGTGCATGAAATGGTAGGGGTTTATGGATGAAAACCTAAGGAACTAGGTTTCCATGGTGGAATGAGGGTGGAAGTGGTGGATGGTGAGCCAAAATGCAAAGGATTTGCACTCAAAGCTCAAGGAAGGAGAAAGGGGGAGTGTAGCAGCTGTGGGGGGGGGTCTAACCTCCGTGCCCTAGCCGCCACTTATGTATATATAAGTGGTGGGGAGGCACTAGGGTAAGTGGGGGGTAATTTAGGAAAATCAGTGTAAAGTAGGGTAGGGTTGGTGGATCACCACGGTCGTGGTGGTGTACCATGACCGTGGTGAGGGTCGTGGGGAAACAGTCGTGGGCAGTAAATACGGTCATGGTGGTGAGGGAATGGTAACAAGCTGAAGTAAAGTGGTGGCCATAGCCGTGGCGGGGTGCCACGGTCATGGTGGGTGTAATGCACCATGGAAGTATTGGGTAACACGACCGTTTTGGAAGAGGGGGAGGTGACCGTGGAGAGGCACCACGGTCGTCTTGAGCTTCTTCGGCCACGGTCGTGGCATGTGGCCACAGTCGTGGCTTTCTAGGGAAAAACCCTGTTGAAAATGCCAACTTATGTCATTAATTCCCACGACTGTGGGAGGTGCCCACAGTCGTTTTCCACCTTGTTGACCACGACTGTGTGGCTGACCACGGCCGTGGTGTCTTCAATGGCCACAGTCGTGGCAGAGGGCCATGGCCATGGGATTCTATACAAATTCCTTGTTGATCTTGGCGTCATCTTGCTAAAATAAGCACGACCGTGGCGTTGTGCCCACGGCCGTGGTGAGGTTGGCCTCACTTAATCACACTTCAATCTTCATCATTTTCAGATGTCTTTGCTTGGGGACAATCCTTGCCCTTTGGAGGTAGGTTGAGGGAGACTTTGGGGCCTTCTTTGGGTCCCTCCATGAGTGGGGGAACCCTAGAACTCCTTCTTTCTCTCTCTTCCATCTAAGCATGGTCCAAATACCTGAAAAATAGTGCAAAGAACATCCACAAGCATATTTGCAATGATAACCATATTAGGGAAAAAGACTTGTAATCTAACATGTTTAAATGCAACTTAAGTACAATATGGCACAGGATGGGGCCCTAAAATAGGGCTACATCACCACCCCAAACTTAAAACATACTTGTCCTCAAGTATGCTCCAACTTAACCTCTCTTTTCAGTTCTTTTCAACACAATCAAATGACAAATGCAAAGCAATAGGAAATTATCGAATACATGGTCTTGTGAGTGACTAAGTGCATGTGTTTCACATCTCTCCTCTCCTTCTTTCACAAACCATTCATGAACTGAGCACTGAGCATACAAACTTCAAATATAAAGCATAGAAGCACAAGTTGTCCATATGTCCTTCATGTCATTCTGGGTAAACCATTTCATGTTGGTGTTAATCAAAGGTGACTAGTGTTGTTTCACTTTCATGCATTCACTCTCATGCTTCAAACCACACTAGATGACCCACTTGGCTGTACAAAGGGTAAAGTGAGTTAGATTTGATGTTTTCTTGCTCAATGGGTATAAAAGAAGAAGAAAGGATTGCAGTAAGACTTGGAGTGTTTTTACACACTCATCTTTTCTTTATTCGAATGCTCTTAAACAAGAGCATCCTTTTATTTTATTTTTTCTTTTCTTTTCTCTTTTTTCTTTTTCTTTTCCCTTGGTGTAGATAGGGCATATGGTGGATAGAGCGAAGCGGGGAGGTTGAGATGTGGCCACCCCAAACTTTTGTGGGTGGCCACGGCTGATACGTGCACTTTGGCATCTTTTCATGAGGTAGAGAGGTATGAAGGTGGTGAGAGAATGGACGGATCAAAGAGGGGTCATCCGTGTAGTTTTCAACATAAGATTCCCTACATGAAAGCTAATTCAACACTTCACCAAGTGATATCACACCACATGATAGAATCAACATAATATTCATATTTCTACCAAGTGATTCCATTGGCTTTAAGCGCTTGTAGCTTGCTCAGTTCATGATTCAACCAAAACATTCAAAGACTTAAGAGATGTGGTGCACATGTAAAAAGTCACAAGCAAGACCATACAGTAATAAGATATAAGAAACTAGAATGCATTTGTCACAAGAGTAAACCATTTCATTTCCAATATTGGAGGTTAAGTCAAAACATCCTTTTAGAGTAAGAATATTCAAGTTTGGGAAAGATTGGCCAAAATGGTTCCAATTTGCATTAAATCGCATCTAAACCTACTTTAGGGAATTTAAAAATAGAAAGCAGCAAGGCTAAGTTAAGATGCACAAGAAACTACCAAAAACTACATGAGAATTCAATGTATGATATGGAAAAGCAAAACAAGCAAAATTTTTGAAAAATTACACAAAAATGCAGAAATCAACTAGATGCCATGCAATGAATAGAGCAATAACAAAATAACTAAACTAGATGGCAAAGTGGAATAAAATGACAATCAGAGAGATAGGGTGCATACTGCCCTACCCACCCCAAACTTTAGAATCATGCTATCCTCATGATGAAACTACAACTTAGGGTAGATAGGGGAAGTGTCAAGGCTGGTGTGGCTGCTATGGCATCTATGGAGGATCTTGAGGAGGAGTTGAGAGTGGAGTCGGGCCTGATGGAGGATGCTGGTAATAGTGCCCCCAGTAGTTGTCCTGAGGTGGAGGGTACGTCTCTGGATATCCAGCTAAACCACCCCAAAAGTCTCCACCCCATTCGGGGTTTTGTGCTGCCTGGGTGTGGTTGTAGTGGTATAGGTGGTTGATCTGATGGTGCATTTGCTATTGATCTTGCCACATGTATTGCTGGACAAGATGCATGTCACCTTGAGTCTTCTGAATACTCTCAAGGTGCGCCAGGATGGCAGCCATGTCATAGGCGTTCCCTAAGGGTGGCTGCAACTTGGATGTCCCCTCATCCCTCCTCCTCATCCTGCAGGGCTGCCTATGCTCTTCATCTTCTTGTCCCTGCCCTTGCACATTGGATTCTGCTATGTCTTTGTGCACGACAGTGGATGCACTTGTATACGTCTCCCTCGGGTGTTCTTGCTGCCATGTCAGAAGTTTTTCCCTCAATCTGAAAAGAACCCCCATCGCGGATAGGAGTGGCACGACATGGTATGGCAGCTCCAACTCAAAGTCTGGCACTCTAGTAGTAAGATAAATCACCTTCTTTTCTTTCATATTTATAGTGTGTGAGCACACTAAGTAGTTGAGGTCAACAAACTCTGCCACAAGTGCGTCTTGTCACTCCGAGAGATCGTATCCCAGCGCTAGTGCAATCGAAGTCACAAACCCACCCATGACAAATGTCTTTGAGCTCTTATAGGGTATGGACTTCAAATGGTCAATCAACAACACGCCAAGGTCGATGTACTTCTTGAGGTGTATCATTATCAAGACAAACATGTCCTTCTTCCTCCTAGAAATAGGCATAACTCTTCCTCCCTCTCTAGCAGGCCGTCGTCCATTTTCATGGCCTCTTCAGGACTTGCAACAAAGATAGCATTCAACTCAGTGGAAGTGAGGGTGTGCACGTTGCCCATCATGGAAAATTTGAGTGCATCACAACCCCTCACTTTAGTCCTCTCGAGAGTGGCAAAGAACTCTCGGGTCAAAGCGATATAGGACGACTGCGGTGTGAAAAGAATGTCCACAACCCTATTGTTTTCAAGTTTCCTTCGACTGTCGCTTTGATCCCTAGATCATCGATTACCTTCTCAGACCCATACTTGGTGAAGATGACTCGCCTTGTCATGCACTCCGGGTTGATGAGAACGACTTTCCTTTGACTTTGACCTCGGCCATAAGATACTCCTGCTGGTGCCTTGCCCAAGGATTTTTCTCTATCTGCCACCAGCTATGCCAGAACATCATCTCCCTCATGCTCAAGATCTACCTCATCCTCCTCGCTGTCACCATCTTCTTCCTCCATCATGTAGGATTGAGACCCCGAGCTAGTATCCCAGTTATACCAGCAGGCTGATTGCTCGTCATCCGGCCGGAGTTGCCGCGAGGGTTGCGGCTGTACACCACGCCCCGTCGTCACCTGAGACGTCGAGTGGCGGGCTGGTGTCGGCTTTGACGGGAGCCTAGATGAGGACGGTGCCGCTTCAGATCTCTGGCTTCTTTTTGCAGTTTCCGACTCGATCTCATCAATAAGGTGGTCCAAATCGACCCCCATTGATTCCTCATCTTCATCATCTTCACCCTCGTAGGTGGCGTCGGTGATGTGGTGGCTATCGGATGAGCAAGAGTGTGATCCGCTAACCGATTGCGAATGGCGGAGGGAGTGGTGGGCGGAGGTGGTAGGCGTAGGGGTGTGGGGTGGTATGGATACATCAGAGGAGGCATTTTTGGAATGCCGCCTCCCTCCGGTGAGAGTGTTGGTCCCCTTTGTTATGGCCTTTCCAATCTTTTTCATGGTGGAGGTGGAGTGATTTTCGGATTTTTATGGAGACAGTGGTATGGATGTGGTTTTGTAGGTGGAATGGAAGGATAAGAGTGTATGAATGGTGGAAATGTGATTGGTTATGGATTTGGGCAAAAAATAAAGGGTTTATGTGGAGGTTTTGCGGAGGGGGGCTGTTGGGCGGATTGGAGATGGATGTGGAGATAGAGATGCGATTAGGAGAGAATAAGCGGTGGAAATGGTAAAGGGATTGGTGTAGATTGATTTGGTATGGATTGGAGGCCAAATGGGGGTTTTTTGGGGGATGGTGGTGGAGACTGGGGGAGCTGGAGGTCACACACCGCCGCCATAGTCGTTTTCTCAAGGTGGAAGATGAAGAAATGAGGGTGGTGGTCGGTTTTGGATGTTTATAACATATTTTTTTTTTTCACTGAACCGGGTTCAGCCACGGTCATGTCAGGTGGCCACGGTCGTGGCCAGGGTCATGTAGCACGGCCGTGGCGGGTGCCACGGTCGTGTTATTGATGTAGAAATCCTCAAGATGACCTCGCCACAGTCATGGAATGTTGCCACGGTCGTGGCCATTTCTCTTCAACATGGTCGTGGCCGAGAGCCACGGTCGTGGCCATTCTTTGCAATCAACCTGTAACTTTGGCCGAACTTCTTGCAATAAAACCACGGTCGTGGCCTTTCCTTCTCGCCACGGTCGTGGTTTAGTACCACAGTCGTGGCCAATTCTTGCAACCAACCTGTAACTTTGGCTAAACTTTTTGCAATAAAACCACGACCGTGTCAAGGGGCCAGGGGCGTGTTTGGCCTCTTTGGTCACAGTCGTGGTCCGTCTCCACGGCTGTGGTGTTGTTGTCCTTTCAACTTTCAAAATTCAAAACTTGAACTTCAACTTCATTTGTTCTTTGGCCACAAATTTGACTTAATGGCGATGACTAAACTTCTAACACCTCTCTCTCTATTGTTTAACACCTTCCATAGCATCAAAACTCATACAAAATTATCAAGAACAAGTGTGTGTGTGTGTGTTTGTGCAAAATAAAACAAAAGTATCAAAAAGCAAGGTTCAAGAATCTCAAACCATGTGGGTTGCCTCCCACTAGAGCTAAATTTTATGCCTTCAGCCAGGCTTATTGGTTCTTGATCTTTGTCACTTATTTTTAACTTTCAAGGCATCCTTGTAGTAGATGCCTTTATCATCCTCAACTAAGTAGTCTTCTTCCTCAGAGTGTTCCTCCACAAGCATAACAACGTCAAAATCTTGATTTGGTTTGTCCGTCCCGACTTGAACGATTGGTTTTAATTTTTTCCCATTGACAGCAAACTCCTTTGCTCCTTCCTTTTCACAAATGACAATGGCCCCCGATGGGTACACCTTCTTTACAAGATATGGCCCTTCCCGTCCAGACCTGAGCTTTCTGGGAAAGAACTTCATCTTTGAATTGTATAGCCATACCCATTTGTCGGGCTCAAATTCTTTTTTTTCTAATCATCTTGTCATGGAGGAACTTCGTTCTCACCTTGTAGCACTTTGACAACTCATACGCCTCATGGTGCATTTCCTCCAGCTCATTGAGTTGAAATTTTATTTTCATTGCAGCATTCTCTTTATCAAAGTCCATGGTCTTCAATGCCCATAGTGCCTTATGTTGCATTTCCACCGACAAATGGCATCCTTTTCCATACACAAATTTGAACGGTGTGGTGCCAATCGGGGCTTTGTAAGTGGTCCGATATGCCCATAGAGCTTCATTGAGGTGGAGTAACCAATCCTTACGGTCCGGTCTCATTGTTTTCTCAAAAATGAGCTTTATCTCCCTATTGGCCAGCTCAACTTAGCCACTTGTTTGAGGATGATATGGAGTGGCAACTCTATGGTTTACTCCATGTTTCTTAAGTAATCCTTCAAATGTGCGGTGGATGAAGTGACTTCCCCCGTCACTTATCATGGCTCTCGGAATGCCAAAACGACTGAAGATGTTTGATTTTACAAAATCACACACAACTTTGTAGTCATTTGTTTGAGTTTGAATGGCTTCTATCCATTTTGACACATAGTCAACTGCAACTAAGATGTAGATATATCCAAATGAAGGAGGGAATAGACCCATGAAATCAATTCCCCATACATCAAATACCTCTACCACTAGAATGGGTGATAGAGGCATCATGTCCCTTTTTGAGATATTTCCCACCTCTTGACATTTCAAGCAGCTCTTACAGAATTCATGTGCATCTTTGAACACTGAGGGCCAATAAAAACCACTCTGAAGAACCTTGGAAGCTGTGCACTTTCCCCCAAAGTGTCCTCCACATATCCCAGAATGGCACATGGAAAGGATGTCTTATTGTTCCACTTCTGGCAGGCATTTTCTTACCAGTTGATCGGGGCTATTCTTGAAAAGGTGAGGGTCATCCCATGCATAATTCTTCACCATAGAAAATAGTCTTTTACTCTCCTCCCTTGTCCACATGCTAGGTATCCTCCCACTAACCAAGAAGTTGGCTATGTGTTGGTACCATGGCCCTCGAGAAGATGAAAGGAGGAAGAGTTGTTCATGCGGCATGGTTTCCTTGATTAGCCTTGTCTCATCAAAGGGGTGATCAATTCCGGAGAGATGATCGGCTGCGCCATTTTCCACTCCCTTCTTGTCCACTATCTCGATGTCGAACTCTTGCAGCAAGAGAATCCATCTTATCAACCTCGGCTTCAAATCCTTCTTAGACATGAGATATTTGAGCGTGGCATGATCCATATAAATCACAACTTTGTTTTGCAGAAGATAGGAGCAGAATTTCCAGAGCAAAGATGACGACGAGCAACTCTTTTTCAGTAGTGGTGTAGTTTCTTTGTGCTTCATCAAGAGTCTTGCTCGCATAGTAGATGGCATGAGGAACTTAGCTAATCCTTTGGCCTAGCACAACCCCCACAGCTATATCGGATGCATCAGTCATGATCTCAAATGACAAAGAAAAGTCGGGGGGCTGCATGATCGGAGCAGAAATAAGCTTTTCTTTCAAATGATTGAAGGTTTCAATGCATTTGTCATCAAAATGAAACTCGACATCTTTTTGGAGTAAGTGGCACAAAGGTCTTGAGATCTTGCTGAAATCTTTTAAGAAGCGGCGATAGAAACCAGCATGTCCCAAGAAAGATCGGACATGTCTTACGGTGGAAGGAATGGAGAGGGTAGAGATGAGGCCCACCTTGGCTTTGTCAACTTCAATCCCGTCTTTAGAGACTCGGTGGCCTAGAACGATGCCTTCAGGCACCATGAAATGGCTTTTCTCCCAAGAGAGAACCAGTCAGACTTTTACACATCTTTTGAGGACAACATCTAAATGTAACAGGCATTCATCAAACGTCTTGCCAAAAACTGAGAAGTCATCCATGAAAACCTCCAAGGATGAATCAAGCATATCTGCAAAGATCGAGGTCACACGCCTCTGAAAAGTAGACGGAGCATTACATAACCCAAACGGCATTCTTCAATAAGCAAAGGTGCCACTCGGGCAAGTGAATGTCGTCTTCTCTTGATCTACAGGGTGTACGAAAATCTGGAAATACTCTGAATACCCATCAAAGAAGCAGTAGAAGCTTTGTCTTGCTAGTCTCTCTGGAATTTGATCAAGAAATGGGAGGGGATAATGGTCTTTCTTTGTCTTCTCATTCAGTTTACGATAATCCACACACATCCTCCACTTCGACTATTATCGCACCGGCATAAGCTCACCATCCGCACTTTCAGTGACTGTAATTCCTCCCTTCTTGGGCACAACTTGAATAGGGCTCAACCATGTGCTATCAGAAATAAGGTAGATGATTCCAGCATCAAGTAACTTCACTCCCTCTTGAGTCACCACTTCTTTCAACTTTGGGTTCAACTGCCTTTGCATTTGGTGGGTTGGCCTTGCATCTTCTTCAAGATAGATTCGATGCACACAGATGGAGGGATCACTACCCCTCATATCAGCAATGGTCCATCCAATCGCTTGGATGTTTTTCTTCAAAACCTTCATTAGAGCATCCTCTTGTTCGGGCGAGAGTACGGATGAAATGATCACCGAGAGGGTGTCATTCGCCCCTAGAAAAGAATATTTCAAACCTTCAGGTAGTGATTTTAGCTCAAGAATCGAAGGTTCTTCAAGAGAGTTCTTCAACAGCTTGGAGATGGAAGGGAGATCCTCACTCGCAGCCACTAAGGCTAGCTCATCCTCTTCATCATCTTCCTCATCATCATCAGGAAACTCAACTATCGGTTCCAGTCCTCTACCTTGAGTAGCAGTTTGGATCCACGATGGTAGGCATTCTTCCACGATCTCATCTAGACACTCAACTAGATAGCAGTCTTCTTCTGTTGCACCTATCACTTCATCCTTGGCTGAAGATTTAAAAATGTTCAACCGGATCTTCATGTGCATGAATGTCACATACATCGTACCAGTCCTCACATGAATGACCGCATCAGCTATGGCTAGGAAAGGTTTCCCCAAGATGATAGGAACCTTCCTTGCACCTTCCTCCATATCCAAGATGATAAAATTAGCAGGAAAGAAAGCACATGTCTCATCATCTAGTCTCACAAGCACATCATCAACACGCCCTCTAGGCGTCTTTACCGACCTGTCAGCTAACTGTAAAGTGCAATGGGCCGGACCCAACTATCCCATATGTAATTCTACAAAAATGTCATACGACATGAGGTTCACACTAGAACCCAAGTCTAGGAGGGCTTGGTCTATGCGGTGTTCCCCAATGTAGCATGAGATGATGGGAGCACCGAGATCCTTCCTCCTTCTTGGAATGGTGTGCTGCAGAATTGAGCTCACTTACTCGATAAGTTTTACTTTCTTCGGGGTTCTCCCCATAGTCCTTCTTTTGAAAGTACAATGATCCTTCAAAAACTTAGCATATGAGGGAACTTTCTTGACTGCATCAAGTAAAGGGATATTGATCTTCACTTGTTTAAAAGTTTCCAGAATGTCCTCGGTATGCATTTTCCTTCTTTTCTCGGCAAAAGGCTCCTTAAGAGCCTCGAGGAAAGGGGGAAGTTGGGAGCCCAAATGGTCCATCTCAGCAGTGTCATCGACTGGTATCACGGAAATCATGATATCCTCATTCAGTATATCAGTATCAACTATCGAAATCACAGTATCAACACTGCCTCTGGTCATAGTATCCTCATTCAGAATCTCAGTATCAACCTGCTCAGCCTCAGTATCATTTCTGCCAACAACTGTACCATGGGGACTCTCCAAAGTCCTGTCACTCCTCAATGTAGTCACTGCCTTTACATGCTCATGGGTGGTAGAAGAGGAAGCTTGTGGAGGTAGTTGTGTGGCTGTTGAGGTGGTGGAGGCCTTTGGTGAGGGGAGTTGGGATTATGAAGAATGAATTGCGGTTGCGGCTGTTGTTTTGGTGGGGGGTGGTATTGCAGAGGTGGTTGTTGGTAGGTGTGAGGTGGAGGAAGAGCATATTGATAGTTGAGTGGTGCTTGAGGAGGTGGAGGAGCATAGGGGTTTGGTGGGGCTTGGTAAGATGGTGTAACATAAGCACTCAAAGTGTTCCCTAGAAAAGCCCCATCATTGTTCGGATTTGGTATTGGTTGAGATGGAAGTCTACCTTCTTCTCTTCTAGCCAAAGAGAGAGAAATTTGATCCAACCTCTGCTCAAGACAGTTAATAGACTGCCCATGTGCATTGACATCCTTTTTTACTTCATCTAGGCTTCTTAGCCTTCCTAGCACTTCCTCCTCAAACTTGGAGTTGTAGCGTGGCTTTTGTTGCCCCTGTCCTTGCCCATCCTCATTCTGTTGTTTCTAGTAGAAGTTTGGGTGGTTCCTCCACTCGGGAGTGTAGGAGTTGGACATTGGGCCCTAGTTGCGCCCACCAAAGGAATGTAGAGAATTGACTTCTTCGTATACGGTATCAACTGCCATTGTGGGATGGCTGGAAGAGCCACCCACTTGAGTTTTCATCATCCGCATCATATCGGCCATCATCTTCATCATATTGGGTTCGTTGGTATTTCGACTCTGAGTTGTGGAAGAAGGTGGAGGAGCATAGCTTCGATCACAATGCCCCCCTATTATGGAAGCATGGTTGCGGGAATTTTCTGCAAGATGCTCAAACAACGGCCATGATTCCTCGGGCGGCTTTTCCATGAAAGTGCCCCCGTAAGAAGAGTCTACATTGTTTTGGCTTTTCTCCTCAAGCCCGGTGTAGAAGGCCTGAACAAGCTGCCACAGAGAAACCTCAAGATGAGGGCAGTCGTGAAGTAGATTTTGGAACCTCTCCCACGCCTCATGGAAGGGCTCGTTCTCTTTCTGGGAAAACGACGTGATGCATCTTCTAATATAAGATAACTTGGCGATGGGGAAGAACTTTTTGAGAAACTCATTCTTCACCTCATTCCAAGTGACCAACTCTGGCTTTGTCACATACCACTCCTTGGCTTTCTCCTTGAGGGAGAAAGGAAAGAGAGTCCTCCTAATTGAGTAAAGGCAATCATCATAGATATGAATTGATATGAATTGAGTTCATTACAAGTGATTATCCCCCAACATGGTATCAATGTAACATTTAAACCCAAAACAACCCACCACTAGGGGCTTAGCTAGACATGCTCAAGAAAATAAGAAATGAAAGGGGTAGAAGAAGTAGGGACTCCATGAAGCTTGATGTAGAAGACTCCTTCTTCACCTCCAAGCTTGCTGTAGATGTCCTCCCTCCTCCAAGGGTGTAGGGGTGCATGAAATGGTAGGGGTTTATGGATGAAAACCTAAGGAACTAGGTTTTCATGGTGGAATGAGGGAGGAAGTGGTGGATGGGGAGCCAAAATGCAAAGGATTTGCACTCAAAGCTCAAGGAAGGAGAAAGGGGGAGTGTAGAAGCTATGGGGGGGGTCTAACCTCTGTGCCCTAGCCGCCACCTATGTATATATAGGTGGTGGGGAGGCACTAGGGTAAGTGGGGGGTAATTTAGGAAAATTACTGTAAAGTAGGGTAGGGTTGGTGGATCACCACGGTCGTGGTGGTGTACCACGACCGTGGTGAGGGTCGTGGGGAATGGTCGTGGGCAGTGAATACGGTCCTGGTGGTGAGGGAATGGTTATAGGCTGAAGTAAAGTGGTGGCCACGGCCGTGGAGGGGTGCCATGGTCATGGTGGGTTTGATGCACCACGGCCGTGTTGGGTAACACGGTCATTTTAGAGGAGGGGGAGGTGATCGTGGAGAGGTACCACGGTCATCTTGAGCTTCTTCGGCCACGGTCGTGGCACGGTCATGGCTTTCTGGGGAAAAACCCTGTTGAAAATGCCAACTTTTGTCAATAATTCCCACGACTGTGGGAGGTGCCCACAGTCGTTTTCCACCTTGCTGACCACGACCATGCGGCTGGCCACGACCGTGGTGTCTTCAATGGCCACGGTCGTGGAAGAGGGCCACGGCCATGGGATTCTGTAAAAATTCCCTGTTGATCTTGGCATCATCTTGCTAAAATAAGCACGACCGTGGCACTGTGCCCACGGCCGTGGTGAGGTTGGCCTCACTTAATCACACTTCAATCTTCATCATTTTCGGATGTCTTTGCTTGGGGACGATCCTTGGCCATTGGAGGTAGGTTTAGAGAGACTTTGGAGCCTTCTTTGGATCCCTCCATGAGTGGGGGAACCCTAGAAATCCTTCTTTCTCTCTCTTCCATCTAAGAATGGTCCAAGTACCTGAAAAATAGTGCAAAGAACATCCATAATCATATTTGCAATGATAACCATATTATGGAAAAAGACTTGTAATCTAACATGCTTAGATGCAACTTAAGTACAAAATGGCATAGGATGGAGCCCTAAAATAGTGCTACATCATACTCCCATCAACATAGATAGAATCAAAGTTGCAGAAGACATGAGCTATTTTGGCACCCATAGTGTGGAAAAAAATACTTAAATAGACAACCAAGGTGTTGGGACAAAACTCCTCCTAGCCACAAGTGACCTGGAGAGAGCGTCAATTACACCTGAGTGATGTACGCTATCTGGTGATGTGGTATCTGAATTCACAAAAGTGAATATAAATGTGCATGATTTAGGGACCAGGGTGACCACCCGAGCCACTGAAAAGGAAGATAATGCAATGATTTTATATCATTTTCATGAAACTTTCCTAAATGCCCATGACCCTATTTTTACAACTCTTGTGAATGCTATAAAGGAGTCAACCAACCACGATATCTATGTCAGCCTCTGACATGCCCCATAAAAAGTTATGATATTGTTGCAAGACCTTTAGGAAAGGTCCCATTCAGCTAATGGAGCACTGCCACCTTCCATAACACCCTCTTTTGTGTCATTTTAACAAGTATTTGCATCACAGTCACCACCTTCACCTTTCAACACCACATCAAGTATGCATCCATGCAACTTACTGGCAGTGATTATGTTGGCACAAGTAGGAATAGAAGAGGCCACGCACCATAGTCAAACTCTTGCATAATACAATTCCAGAAGATCCTCCTGTGTATGGTATCGTTTTCAATATCTTGGTTTGATGTTCGTTGTAATATTTACTAATTTTGGGAACATTAAGTACATTTTATATTGTTGTAATATTTACTTCGTAGCAAACACTTCAATTAGATTTTACTATCTAGTTTTGAAGAAGTTTTGTTTATGCACTATTTTCATGTTATCTTCGACCAGTCATTATTTTAAATGTAGGAATTATAGCGGGTAGTGATCATACATGAACAACAGACCTGGTTACACAAAATTTTGGTTAATAGGTCCGGACCAACAAATCGTATTGTTGATACAATAGACAACTTTATAGTGAACACAATCATGGAGAATTCCCATAATGACAACATAAGGCATCTAATTCCTAAGTCAATTAGTATTAGGATTGGGCACCAAAAGGATTTATAATCATAACACGACATGAATAGAGGGCATGCAATACGTATTGAATGCTACCATAGACTTTTTATGGCCTTGTTGGAAAATCTTGAGAGTTTTGGATTGCTATAAAGTAGTTTAGTTGTCTCATCAGTCGAGGCCATATGATACTTCCCACAAATGGTTGGCCATGGACATATCAATGATGTCTTAGATAAGGACTGCATTCACTCTGATGATACCATAAGTAGAAATTTCAGCAAATTGTTAGATGGGGTGTGTGCCTTGTCTCATGAATATATTGTGATGGAAACCACAACCACAACACCCCATTGGTGCACCTTTGAGATCCCAAGGTTCTACCCTTACTTTAGGGAAATAGTTATCATGAAAAACAATGATGCATGTTTGAAGTTATTTTGTAAAGTGAACCCTATATTTTTCCTTGTTTTAGGATGCCAATGGGGAAATTTATGGGATACACATCCCTTTATGGTGAAACACAATAAGAAAAACTATTACCAAAATAGAATAGGGTCTGTCTCACTGAACGTCATGGCTACAATAGACTTATCCATGGAGTTTACATGTGTCCTGACAAGGTGGGAAGGCTCTACAACTGACCACAAGATCCTACAATCAGCCATGATCACAAGCAGTTTCAGAGTATCCACTAGAAAGTATTACCTAGTTGATGCTGGGTATGCCAACATCCATTAGTTTCTTCCACTATATTGCAACACAACATACTGTGTAGCTGGGTACTAAGGAAACTAACACACATGCAACAATAAGAAGGAGATATTTAAACACTGACATGCAAATTATGTATATTGTTGAAGGAGCATTTGATGTGTTAAAGAGGAGGTTTTCTTACCAGGAAAGGGTGTGATGTATCCCGTGTATCCAAAGTGTCACTTAATATTTGCTTCTTGTATTATCCAAAATTTTATACGATCTCAAAATTATGGTGATGTTATGATGGAGGAATTTCTAGAAGACAGTTCACCTATTGGCCTCCTAGAAAATGGGATTGACTTGAGCTCCATCTAGCAAATAACTTAGTTCCATGCTTGGAAGGGTGATATATTGTGTGAAAGAATTTCTAATTTAATTTGGCAAACTTGATGATCTTTCTTTGTACTTAATATCATTCTAGTATTATTTATAAACTCATCTCACATTTGAAAAGTTCTATAATCATTTTGAATTATGTCATCAAGTTTTTGTGGGACGATCTTGTTATGCCTCCTAATTAAAAGTGTCACATTGTGCCTCCTTATGTTCTCTTACAATGGTGAATGGAATGCCCTCATGTCCATGTGACCTCTAATGCGCCGTACGAGTCAACATGGATGCTACATATACAACTAATGGATAGTTCAAAGGCAACATTCCCAATAAATTGTATTTTACATGTGGTGGGGGTCTTATTCAAACCATATGTCGTATGATGTTGCCTATGCATGAGCAAGAGTGAAACACACCATGACCACCCTTACTACAATTAGGGATGCATTGTAACACAACTTACATATGAATACAAAGAACACAAGTAATGGCCTGCTTGTTGCAAATTTGTATGTTCCACAAGAGCAAACACTGATACGTTATCAACCAAAATTATGACCCTTAGGGGGGAAAACCACTATCATTGTGAATGACTTCACCTACTGACAGACAATGTTTCTAAAATAGAGGATAAGGGATACGATACATCATAGTTGTAATGTACTTTGTCCTATAAAAATAGACCTCAGTTGCATGTTTGAATAGTCATTTGTCATTCCTAAGTTTTGATTTGTAATCTATGGTATGAACCCAACATGATGTTACTAATGCACAATATAATTTTAGATGCCAATGGATGCATCTGAAGTTCGTAGATGTCTATGTGGTAATGTTTCTGCATTGTGGATTAACACGGAAGATATGGGGTAACATGACTTTGACATTCTCAGTGAAAGGTTGGGAAAAATGTATTACATATGTTCTACCAAATAGGTTTAATAGTAAAACCATAATCAATATGTTGTATTACTAAGTGAATTATACATTTGTTTTCATTAACATGAACTTGGGAATACATTTTAGGGAAAAGACCCATGCAAACACTCCCACATGGCAGTCGATCGACCCTCAACAACTCAATCTCCACATGCTGATATTAAGTTATCGATTGATGAGTGAAAGTTAGTATGGGGACAAGCAATGAACATGAAGGACTTTCTTGAAATCCATCACTAAAACAAATAAGTTCACAACTATAAGTATGAGTTTATATCTCTTAAAACAAGAATTAACAAGTTGGAGTAAAGTTGCAGTCTTCTTTTCGACATTCCTTCACCTTCGATGACTCCATAAGCTTGAATGATAGAGTCAAATATAGATGGATGAAATCCGATTCCTGTACCCAGAACCCTGAGTTTGGTTGTTGTTAAAGCTACATTATAAGATTGTTGAATTTTCTATTTGAACATTTGAATTATCATTACGTAATATTTCTATATATTTACGCGATGTAGACTTACGCTTGAAATGTATTACGCACAAGATTGGTAACATGTTTGGACTAGATAGAAGGCGTATGTTGTTCACACATTATGCCTTCATGTTTGAAGAACCCCTATGATTGAAATGTGTTACACAAAAAATTGGTAATATCTTTAGACAAGGCATGAGGCCATATGGTATATGGTGTAGGGAGACCGATCACATCATATTTGATGCAATGAGAAACCAATATGACACTCATGATGTTTGGAGGGAGACATGGTGTGGCTTTTAAACCATAATGGGGGTTCCTTATAGATATTTGGATGAGGTAAAACTCTATGGAAGAACCTCAAGATAGATTTGATTAGATAGAATCATTTTATTTTGGGAAATGCATCAACTACTAAATCCTCCTACATGTTGTGACTACTCATCACACTTACCCACTAGGAATTACAGTACACATGAAAAGTTTTGAAAAAATAAATGATGCAAATGCAGGAATACATGGTGAAGGCAATAAATGAAGTTGCAAGAATCCCTAGTAAATATTTGCACACCAATTTTAGGGCGTACTTATGATGTTTGTTTTATGCATTTCAAATAGTACTTATTGGAATACTTAGGAACTAGTACTTGTTAAAGTTGATGTCAAATACACTACATATGTATTTACTTTTCTATAAACTCTTTTCATCATTTGTGTTGACTATTTTCATCTTGTGTTTGTTATTATCATCATGGGATAATAAAAATTGTTTGGTCTAAAATCCGGAGTGTTTGTTATAATTTAGTATTCAATTACATTTTATTTTCTAGATGTCATGCCCCAAGATCAAAAAAAATGTTTGGTCTAAAATTTTGAGCAAGTGTTGCGAGAGTTTGCACTCCCATTCCCCATCTTCACATGAAAATCCCACAGATATGTGCCATGAACTGGCCACATATGAAAAACAAAGCAATAATAGGATTGCTCACCCTATTCATCATTTGCCCCTTTTGTTTGATTGGATAAAAGATGACATCAAGAAAGAGGACAAGGAAGAGAGTGTAGGAAGATGTGGGGTCTCATGGGATGAGTACAATGAGTCCATAAAGTGAGCCAACTACGATGGTAAAACCTAGGATCAGTGTAAACCCTAGTCTCCGCCACAAATGGGTCAGTACAATAGTTGGTCAACATCTTAGACTGATTGTGCATGTATCGACCTAGGCATCCACCATGAGTAGTTGTGACATTTTAAGAAGTCAAAGTATCCTTTTAATATAGACATGCTTGACTTTACCGATTGATGGATCCAATGAAGATGGTAACAAGATGTATTCTACTTTTTTTTGGCAAACCACATGTAGTCCCATACCCAAACAAAATCAGACACTATCATGTTATTGTCTCCACTTGATTCATTAACTATTAGCTTGTGTTTATCAAATAGAACATTTGACTTCTTTTTACTGATGCACCAACTCATGGAGAATGTCGATATTCATATAAGAACTCATAAGATGTACTTAGTGCAACCTTTTTGTATCCTGCTATTATCTAGTCATCCTATGATTACTTTGTTTTTTCACATTTTACATTTCAATCACCTATGTACAACATATATTTATGGAACTAGAACTTATTTTCAATGTGAATGATAATTATAAATTGGTAGTATTACATTCATGTCTACATAGTAATTTAAATGGTGTTTCATTGTTTTTTATGAATCTTAGTTAATTCTAATGTGTTGGTGTTGTTTCTTGAACATCTGGTGAGGCAATGATGTTTTTGTTTGTTTCCCATCTAGTAAACTAATGCTTGTATTGCTTGTTTCCCATCGTGTAATCAAATATTTCCTCATGAGAGGCTAGTCCAATTCAATCACAACATGTTAAGAAAAACATACATTGCTAAAATCGATATCTTTCCAAAGTATGCAAAATGCTTCTCAATAAACTGAATTCGTTTCAATGGGATGATGAGTCAGATGCAACACTTGGCATAATATTAGGATGCCAAAGATATATAGGCTACATGCGTCAACCTTTTCTGCATTAAGCTTGGTGTGATTCCCTTTGTAAATTCTACAAGTTAATAGGGAGAAATGATGCCAACATGAACATGTTTAAGGCAAGGTGGAGAATTGGAGATGGCATTCCAAGAACTTTCTCAACCAGTCCTTGCACATACATGCCAGGACTACAAAAACAACCTAACTAAGCACAAAGTTGTCAACGACATACATTTTTGATGGGGATGGAGTTATTGAACCAAATATTATTTCTTATGATGTAGTTACTACACCAAATGATGTTACTGGAGGCGTTGGCGTGAACAAAATGAGTTAAAGTCAAATTGATGACTATCTAAACTAATTCTATGAACCTTATGAAACTTGATTTTATAGTTGGTTACGTAATGTTAGACTAAAATGTTGTAATGAGTTAAAGTCAAATTAATGACTATATTAAATGATGTAATTGACCTTATACTAATTAATTTCATAGTTGGGAATTTGTCATATTACATATTGGTATTATAGTAGCATTTCATATAACATATTTGGTTTCATTTATAAATGAACATGTCTTTGCCATGCATGGTTTGGTTATTATACACATGCTTGTACAACAACACATGTTTCATGTACCCATACATGCATTCTATATTTAAAAAGATACATAGTAAACTATAAATTGAACCACACATCTTTCCTATTTTATGTCAAGATGCGGGTAAATTTACATGTCAACTAAAATAATTGTATTAAAAGTTTTTATTAATCATAGTTAAATATCTTTAACATTTTTGTGTATGCATTTTTCTACTATGCTAAATATAATGTTACACACAGTTTGATCATATATTATGATATCTGTATTCATGCTGATTTCAAGCATATTAGAGCCAGATCAAATCATGTTTAGGTTCTCAAACAAAATCAGACTATAGATCCTAACTGGACTGCCAAATAGAATCAGACTGAAATCTGGACAAACAAGCAAAACTACATTGGGTTGCTAAATTATCAACCTGGATCTACACGAGATAAATCCTAATCTCCTAACTAATCCTGACTATCCTAGTCTTGACTATGGAACCCCATTCCCAAACCCAACACATGCCTAGAGTCGTCCCTGTACTCTTAGGTGCGAGAAGGGGGATTTGTATGTGATGTATAACTAACTTGAGATTTTGGCATTATGTCTTGTACAGTGTAAGCATTGTAATTATGTGGAGCACATCCCTTTTTGTATAAATACTTGTGGTTTAGGCTACTAAACTCATATAAAGTTACTTGGAATATATATATATATATATATATATATATATATATATATATATATATATATATATATATATATATATATATATATATATATGAAGTTGGACCTAATGAGAATGTTTAGATATATTTGTATTTGGTTCTAATTATATACCATTTAGGTAACATGGTTAATTATTGTTGAATCTATATTTTTGGCTTTGAGTAATATTGAATAGAGTGGTGGGTTTCCACAATTGGTGTATCAGAACCTTAGGTTTTCTAAGTCTAAAGGGACATGGAACCTAGGTTTTTGTGTATGTTCTTATGTATGTAACATATCTAACCATGGTTATGGTTGTGCAGATATGTCTGGAGAGCGTGAAGAACATGTTGAGAGTATCTTTGTGGCACCGAGACATGAAGACAAGATATGGGTGTAGGATGGAAGAGTATATTACATGGGGCCAAAACAACAAGTGCCACCTCTATTTGACCCTTCGTCCATAGTTGATCCAACCTTTCAATCGATTTTTAGGTAACTAACAACAAAAATCATGCATCTGGCTGATAAGACGCCTATACCTAAACTAAGGGCCCCTATCCCAAGTGTTCAACCTCAGGGTTTAGGGAAGACCTTTGAGAGGCTGAAACATGTGGGAGCCATGGAGTATGAAGGAACAACATACTTGATAGATGATTGCATGTGGTTGACAGAGCTGGAGAAGGCATTTAGAATTCTTAATATCTCCAAGGAGGATAAGGTGATGCATGTTATCTACCTTTAGAATGTAGCACTGGCCACTGGTGGGCTATTGATAAGGATAAGAGAACATGTGAGGTGGTCAGTTGGAGGGAGTTTTAGGGAGTGTTTTTGAGTTGGTACATCCCAAAGACATATTTGGAGGAGAAGATGGCCAAGTTTGATCTATTGTGATAAGGATTATGGTCTTCGAATGACTACGAGGTAAGGTTTATGGGGTTATTCAACACATAACAGGCATAGAGAAGTAGAGGAGGTGGTTTGAGAAGGGCGTGAATGTTGAGTTGGCAAGGACAACGTCTTCCCTGGAATGTCTTGAGAAATTTACCACCTTATTGGAGTCTATAAGGAGGATAGAGAGGACAATGTAGAATAGGAACAAGCAAATTCCAGGAAAAGATCACCCACGTTTAAGGACCAGCAGTCTGACTATTTCAAAATGCTAATTTTTTTTCTACAGTGCCACTAGTCACTGTAGAGGTCAACATTTTCTAAGACAAGAACACAAGTGTGGTCACACTAGTCTCCTAGATAGGGAAGAGGATGTAGATTCCCACCATCTAGGGAAAAATGTTTAGGGTCAGTGTCTATGATAGGGATGTATAGGCCACACTATGGCATGTGGATGTGTTACATGTGTGGTCAGGTTGGGCATGTGTGATGGTCTTTCCCTATGAAGAACCAGGAGTTACGCTACGGCTGAGGTAGAGACAATTGGGCTCACTATAGTATCATTAGTAAAATAGAGGTGACAATAGAGAGCATGGTCAGTTATCACAGACATGGTCTTCGGGACCAGCTAGTAGAGTTCAAGGACAACAATAGGAAACTACTAGGTTCTATGCTATGATCCAACCAAAAGTAGTGGTCAACTAGTGAGTTATGACATGTCAAATGGAATTTTCTCAGTCTGAATTATGTCTTTACCTATGCATTAGTTTTATTTGATTTGAGTGTGACACATTCATTTAACACCTGAGAGGTGATAAATAGTTGTATATGTCCTGCTTGTAATAGAACTGATAACCTCTTGCTAGAAATCCCTTTGGTTGGGTTCACAGTGTTGTGGGAGGTGTGTGCATTTTGCATTCTTTCTTTTTGGGATGTAACATTAAAGTGGATCTTATGCCGCTTGATATATCTGGATTTGATGTAATCCCAGGGATGGATACCTTGAAGTGGTATAGGTTTTTTTGGACTGTAGTTCCAATGTTGCAATATTTTGGAGTGAGATATCTCCTAAATTTTCCAAGGAGATAGGAAGATTCTTTCCACCTATCTAGTGTCATATGTGATAGCAGATATGTTGTTGAGACAAGGATGTGAACTTTTCTTGGCACAAGTGGTGGATGCCAAGATGAGGAGTGCTAGTATCCTAGTTATACCTGTAGTGAGGGAGTTTAAGATGTTTTCCCTGACAAGTTTCCAGGTATCCCACCCTTGAGAAATATTGATTTTGAAATCAATCTTATTCCTAGTACGTAACCCATTGATTAGACACCTTATAGGATGGCTCCAACTGAGATGGTAGAGTTGAAGAAGTAGTTGTAAGAGTTCATGGAGAAAGGTTTTGTACAGGTGAGAACTTCCCCTTGGGGTACTGTAGTGCTTTTTGTAAAGAAGAATAATGGTTCTATGAGGCTTTTCATAGACTACCAGTAGTTGAACAAGATCACAATGAAGAACAAGTACCAATCACCAAGGATAGATGACCAGTTTGATCAGTGTAGAGGTGATGTAGTGTTTTCTATGATACTGAGGCCAAGATATCATCAACTGACGCTCAAGGCAGATGACATACCTAAGACTACTTTTAGAGATAGGTATGGTCACAATGAGTTTGTGGTTATGCCCTTTGGGCTAACCAATGCACCAACAATGTTCATGGATCTAATGAGCAGAGTATTCAAAATGTACCTTGTACAGTTTGTGATGTTGTTCAAAGATAATATGTTGATATACTCTAGAGATAGAGAATATCATAAGAAACATCTTTGCCAACTATTGGAATTGTTTAGAAACCATCGGTTGTATACTAAATTCAATAATTGCAAGTTTTAGCTAATTGAGGTGTCATTTCTTGGTCATGTTATCTTTGCTAAAGGTGTTTGTATGGACTCTATGAAGGTAGAGTTAGTGTTGGAGTGGGAACATCCCCATACACAAAATGAGGTTCGAAGTTTCCTAGGTTTGGTTGTTTACTATAGGAGGTTCATCAAGAACTTAAGTGTAGTAGCTTCGTCTTTAAATAAGCATACTAGGACATGTGTTCCTTTTATTTGGGCTGGCTAGTGTCAATGTTCTTTCTAGTTGTTGAAGGAGAAGTTGAACAACGCTCCCAGAGCCTAGGAAGGGCTACATCATTTTTTGTGATGCCTCGAAGAATGGGTTGGGATGTGTGCTGATGCACGACAAGAATATGATTTCTTTTGCTACACAAAAGCTTAAGAAACATGACGAGAACTATCCAACTCATGAAATGGAGTTAGAATCTATGATTTTTGCCTTGAAGATTTGGATGGACTATCTTTATGGAGAGAAATGTCATATATTCACTGACCAAACAAATCTTTAGTACATCTTCTCAAAATCGGATCCAAACATAAAGAAGAGGAGGTGGATGGAGATGATAAATGACTATGACTATACAAAAGATTATCATCCTGGAAAGGTGAATATAATGGCTGATGCGTTGAGCAGGAAGTCATCTTCATCTTAATCATCATTGTCTACTGATAAAACATAGTTGCACTCCATGGCATGTCACAGATGGGATATATTAGTGTCACTTTGGTAGATGAATGTACATATGGATATCTCCATCTTGTCAGGTTTGTTGGCACAATTCAAGTGAAGTTGACTTTGATACAACAAATAAGAGATACACAGAAGGATGATATTGAACATATGATTAGAATTCAAAACTAAGAAGCATGAAGGATTCCATGAGACAAACAACATGATAATAAGCTTTCACAATAGGATGGTGGTTCCTAATGTAGGTGGTCCGAGGTAGATGTTACTTGATGATGCTCATTCCTCAATGTACACAATCCATCCTAGAAGTACAAATATGTAACACAATCTTAACAACATGTATAGGTCACCATGTTTGAAGTGTGATGTAGCAAAGTTTGTACCTAAGTGTCCAATCTATCAATAAGTCAAACTAGAGAACTAGAAGCCTACATGAATGTTGATACCCTTTCCAATTGCATAGTGGAAATGAGTTCATATCACTATAGAATTTGTGATTGGTCTACCTAGGACAGACAAGGGTCATGATTTCATTTGGATAATTGTTGATCGATTGAAAAGTCAGCTTACTTTTTACTAGTCAAGGTTGCCTACATAGTAGTGAAACTGACATAGATCTTTGTTGTGGAGACAGTTCATCTACATGACATACTAGTACCATAGTATCAGATAGAGGCCCTTAGTTCATGAGCAAGTTTTGGTAACATCTACATACAAATTTTGGGACACAATTGTGGTTCACTGCAACCTTCCACTGATACAAAAGATGGCCAGTTAGAAAGAATCATACAAACATTAGAAGAACTATTGAGGCCATGTGTGCTTCAGTTTCTGGGTAGTTGGAATATTCATTTGAGACTGATTTAGTTTGCTAACAAAAATAGTTACCAAAAGAGTATAGATCCATATGTGACTTTATACGGTAAGTGTTCTAGGTCACCTCTGTCACAGAGCCATTTGTTACCCTCAAGCTACCTCCACTAACTACAGATTCAGTGGCAATAGGCTTTGGGCGCCCATTCACAAAATGACACAAGACACATAAGCATATGTAAATAAGAGAAAAATAGTGTCCATCACCATATATAGAACCAAAGTGTCTTAAGTACAATATAGTTTAAGGAAACAACATGAAGATATTACAAGATCAACATAACTATTCTATTACATGAAGAGATCAAGAAATCCATTTATTTACTACAAACCCCATGTTAAGACTTTGTTCTTTATTGTATAGGTTCCTTCATAAAGCTTGATTCACCTGTTAATCACCTAATAGGGAACAAAAATAGGACACAAATTCAATGTGTGTGCATTGGTACACTTTGCAAAATGAAACTATCACGATTATGATATTAACATAATATAAGCTTGGAAAGATAACAAAAAGTAAAGACCAAAGAACAACAAACATAAGAAACATGGAACAAAGTTTTCAAGAGCATCTTTTAGGTTAATTTAACCATTGTACTTAACAACATTGTAAGGCCTTATATTCATGTAGCAACTTCCAAAGTAAGATTCTATATGTCAAACTAAGGCATACCCAATATTTGAACATTTCAACCATGAGGGGCCCAAATGATCAAAGGAAGAGTCTATATGGAAAAATAAGGCATAGGCAATAGTTGCATGTTTCAACCATGAGGGGCCCAAATGATCAAAGCCGTAGGTCACCCTATATTCAACCAAGTATTTTTCTCCCCTCTTGACAACTCAAGGAGGAGTCACCGTGCCTTATGCCTACATCCCATCAGTTGGGTAGGGTACAAGGGTTATTGTACAATGGTTTTCTACATTAATGTTTGAGGGTGATGTTCAACATATAATATATATCAAAGCATGAAAAGGATATCATAAGGTCACTAACGTCAAACAATATTCATAGCCAAGCATTTAGACTCTACATATACATCTAGAAACGATGTCGTAATAATAGCAATAATTCAATAGGAGTAAAAAGTGTACCTTGAAAGTGTAGAGTAAAACCTAGCACTAAGAGCTCAAGGTAAGGTCCTCACTATCAACCTAGAGTGCAAGGATAGATTTGTCATTGGTATGGAGTGGGAGCACCCACATGGACATTCTCAAGCACTTAGGTACCCTTTTTATACAAGCATGGTTCTAGTCATATCAACATGTTGACAAAAGAGCACTACACTGTACACAACATCATAGGGTGCCTTAGGCTAAGAGAACGTCCATGTTCAGAGAATAATCAAGGAAAAACCCAATCTGATTTAACAAGATGAGTGATGGAAATTGATATCCTTAAAAGCATGGTTTCATGTTAGATCATTATAGGTCATAATCATGTACTAGAGTGAGTACATAAGTCATTATAGTGTCAGCATGGCACAAAAGTATTAGATCTTGTTTCTAGATAGCATGAGACATAATAGTGGTTACTGATTTTGAAGGTGATAGCATATCATAGAGATTTAAAATGTTCAACTACCTATGTGCTTAAATCACATCATTTAATAACAAAAGAGGCAACGTGTGAGTTATGATAGATGAAAGATGCCATTAGGGGGCAAGTGGGTACACTGGATCAGTTCAAGCTCATTTTAAGGGTTTTAATTTATTGAGGTACTACGAGATAGTGTCATTAGTCAATAGGATCATGCAAAAAGAAAAGTTTATTAAGTTTGATTGATTAAAGGTCAAGTTGTGCAATAAAATAGTGTTTCAAAGCATATATGAATGAAACTAGGGGAATAGCCATCACCATTGGAAAGGCGAGGTTTTTCCAATTATTTTGGTATATTATACCAAGGTATTTGGATGTAGAATAAAGGAGATACACTGATAAATGGGATTTTTGGCGGATATTTTACCTTAAATGGGCCAAGCAGAGGCCATTTGGGACCCAAAGGGGCAAGGCGGAGCACTAGACTCTGGTTGCAAGTCACTCGCATCACATGTGCATGTTTGCAGTCGGCCACTAAAATTCCCGAGCGGCTAGCGTCAGTGGGGGGCTATGGCGAGGAAGAGGGGGACAGTTGGCTGTCATTGCACGCGAAGGATGAGGGGTGAGATCTGGGGCGTTGGCATTTGATCTGACAGCGCTTGGATCAACATAAACCTCACACCCGGTGTGAGAACCCATTATACTAAACGAGATAACCCAAAACCTTAAACACAATCAATCACTAATAAATCACATACCCAAAAATATGGGTAAATTAAAACTGATTTCAACGTCAGCACCTGCTCAGAAACATTTGCATATGATCCAAACATCTTTCTTATATAAATACTATGCCAAGAATTTGATATAGATTGTTTTATTTCCTTGGCCACAACATAAATACACATGAGAATAATATTCATATATACCACACAAGCAAGCATTAATATGCTAACAAAAGTCTGATTCATTTGAAACACCATATACAAACTTTTCTTCCCCAGACTTGAGAGTAGAGGGACGACTCTAGGTCACACTAGACATCTAATCAACTTTATCAAAGATTCATTAATATAGCTCCTCTTTGCTTCCACATGTTTGTTTTCGTCACTTCCGATTACCTAAAAAATGTCGCGAACCACAAGGGTGAGACCCATGTCCCAGCAAGAGATATAACCTCCAACAAAATTTATTGATTACAACATTTTAAAGTAATTAAATAGTTAAGTAGTTTAATCAAATATAAGAAATCAGATCAGTAATACTGATGATTATCAAAATACATAAGGAGCACATAATAACTATGATCATTAGCCAGTCTATCATCCTTTATCTTGTTGATAATATAAGCAATTCAACATCATATGCATATCTAGCATCATGAGCAAGTCTAGTAACATAGCATAGCTAACAACATGAGCATGTCTAATTGGTTGAACATATCAACATCATAAGAAGAGATATAAACATAAGCACAACTATCTGGATAAGCATGATTAGCAGTATATGCATCTCTAATTACAAAGGCATGGCCAGCATGCTAAGCTTAACTAACAACATGAGATAGCTAGCATCATGCTTATAATCAACAGTAGCAGTATAGTTATCAACATAAGCATAGCTACTGTATGTACGCATCTACAATCTTAAGAATATCCACAACCTAAGTGTATCTACTATCTCTTAATTGCACTAAGCATCATCTTTATGTAAAGATAACAAACAAGGGTTATCATCCAATGTGAAATGTTGTGTATAACCCTAAAAAATATGTTGTAGGGCTGTATTACATCTTTTATTATGCCCTGGGGAATTTGAATCGTACCATTCAAAGTACAACTGACCTAGTGAATGGCTATTCAGTTCTGTACAAGATCTAGGAGTACCGGTATCCTAAGATCTCTTCCCCTAGATCAGTATGAGTAAAACGGCAGTGACATATCAGTCAAATCTGCCACCACAGTGACATTTAGTCAAGCTCATATCCACTAGTCTGACCTTAGTACAGGTCATGTCACAAGAAACTAGGATATTCAAACCCAATCACTGAGGTACAACCACAGTGGTCTACTAATCACATCATGTTATAATCACTGAGACACGATCGTTGTCATTCTCAATCACATTAGATGTATGAGGCATGACCATAGCCAACCTCTACAATGTACATTGTGGTGGACAAGGATATATCCTCAACCTGCCAACCCCACATACTCAACAGTATGTGCCTTGAGTTTCCCTTGGGAATACTCATTTCACCATCCAGCATGTTCTGACACTGAAGATGGCTCAATGGCACCAGGCACTACATGATTATAGTTTCACTTGATTAGTTATGTCAATTGGGTGAATTAAGGCTTCATCAAACAAGTGGGCATACAAACCCTAATTCACTTCTAGCAAGCATATAAATTTGAAAACTTTTAAAAAAATATAAAATGTGTGAAACATAATTTCTCATCTCAACATCACAAGGTACTATTCACTTTCCATTCATGAGACCACACTAGTCATCACACTATCACAAGATATAAATCATTTTAACAATATCACAGGGTATCAACCCTTATCAACATAAGAGGATTACACCTCATTCAAGGCTCAACCATGCCCAAAGGTCATTAATGTTGGTATGTATGCCCATAGAGCAAGTCATGTGATGATTGTAATGGGATACAATGTAATTGATTTGAATAATAATAAAGGCAATTTCCGATCTATATGTTTAAACTATTTCTGAGATGATGGTGTAAAATGATAGATGTCTAAAGAATGATTTTACTCAATGACGTATGCTTTTAGGTTGAGGACCTAAACGATGAGATCATACAGATGTTAAGAGTATACATTCTTGTTTGGTCCCTAGTCAGTTGTTAATGTGGAAATAACCATAGACATCAATAACACTAAAGACTAGATTGTGTGTTGGTTGATGACAGAATCTCATTAGTCATGATATAGTGATATCAAACCAAGCACATAGGTACTTGTTAGAGAACAATGTACCGGACAAACTCACCGTGAGAGTGACACATGGAACCTTGACTTGGTAGTCACAGTCAGCTCTCACAGTGATGGTGGTGAGTGTGATTCTTAGACCTAAAATCACTACACTCAACACATGTGGTTGGGCACACTTTGACATCATCAAGCGCAGTCCTGAAACATGGGTTGTTATAAAGGTGATGATTGGGTGGCTTTGACACATGGGGCTTTTGAGGGGTGAGTGATAGATATGGGATTTGTCCCTGCTGAGGGAGTTTGATATCCTTGGCCACTTGATGAGTAGGATTGAGAAAGGCATGTGCATGCACGTGTGAATCAATATGTGATATTGATGTCACACACATCTCATCAATCTGCTCTGAGATCAAGGAAATGAATGAACATTGACAGGATGACTGTTCCATGCCTTGAGTTCATTCAAGATATCAGTGACAAAGGAATTATACATTCACTGTAACACCGTTCACATATTGTAGGATTGAAATGTGTTCTCCAACTTTCTATTTCACTTGGGTAGCATTGATGTGTGACTAGGCACCGCTCTTTTCTTGTGAAGTCATAAGTGTTATGGACTTTCACTGCCAACGTGAAATGGACCTACAGGGTCACACACATAGGATTTAACCTAGAATAGGAGTTTTTCCACAAATGATGTTTAGATTGATTACTAAAGGAGTTTAGTGTTCAATTAAACACTTAATCAATTGATAGCTCAATATCATAGTTTTCAAGGAGTTGGATCGATTGATTAGAGTATCAAATTGATTAGAACTGCAATTGACTGATTCTGCACAGTCTGCACTCCCAACTGATCGGCTCATGTGATGAACTGATCGGCTAAGCTTGGTGAACCGATCGCCTGAACTGGTGAACCAATCGGCTCAAGACCAGAGTGAAATGATTGGTTCAAGGGTTGAACCGAACGACTCAATTGGCGCAACCGAGCGAGTTGGGAAAGTGAGATTGGTGAGAAATTAATTTTCATTTCGCTTATCCAATTCGATTGGAACAAGGAAACAAAATAGGAATGTCAATTTGAGTTGAACTAGGATCACAAACCGATCGACTGGAGTGTCCAACCGATCGGCTCATGGATCCAAAGGATCGACTGGTGTGACCAACCGATCGGTTGGAAAGGTCTAGACGGTCGTTTCAGGTCTGAAACGATCAGTTCAGCTGACGCAGTTTGTCCAATTTTGTGGAAATCTCAAACCCTTCTACTCCTGCTTTAGCCCCGCATTACCCGGGATAGATAACCCTATCCCATGACCCTCCTATATATATAGGGGTATTGGGGGCTTATCAAAGTACAACTCAGTGTAACCAGTTGCTCTGTAAAGTTGTCGTTCTCTCTGGTTTTGGTAACCGAGAGAGCCCGAGCAAGTGCTACCCGATAAGGGAGGCACAGCAAGGGAAAGACAACTGCAGAAAGCAACTGGTAGCAGGAGAGTGTGTCGGCGACTAGTACGCAGACAGAAGGGTGCGAATCCTTTCGAATCCTTGTGGGACAAGGAGATCGGAGTTCCAGGCAGTCTGTGTGGACGACTACAGAGGCGGGAGACCTCTGTCACTCGGAGGACAACTGTCAACCCTGACAGTCCCGATGAGACCAGGAGTCTTCAGTTCCGGTGTGACCAGGAGCTGCAAAGACACCGTCCAAGACTAGAGGTGAAGACCCCACAAGGCGCGAGGTACTGTCTCCGAGTGAGCCTCGGGACAAGGTATGCATCCACAAACCTTCTTTCCTATTATATAGACGTTGACGCGATTCCTTTGCTCTGGGTTTTGGGGAAGAAAATTTTGTTTCCGCTGCCTCTCTGCCTCCAGTAAAACCCAACAGTGGTATCAGAGCCACATCAACAGTTCTATATTTTAGGATTATCTATGTGATCGATTTTGGTTTGTCGCCTTTATTTATTGCATACGGTGCGAATAAAATTGGCTTTATGCATGTCCAATCCACAAATCCCTAATATACATATATGATATGTAATATTAATGCACTCAATACAGGTCACCCTTAAACGAGTTTTGTGGTGGATGTGTAGCATGGTTATGGTCTATAAACCCTATATCTGTGTGTGGTTGTAAGTGGTTGCTTGCATCTCGGTCTGCGCACCGATTCCCTTCCCTTATTACTGATGTAACTCGAAATAATTCGAGAATTCTTTTCCAACCTTTTCTCCCCCCGAATGTAACTCGGGGTTTCACAATTCAATTGTAAATAGGATAGATTTTATTTCCTGTTATGTCAAAGAACGGCGGACGATCTGAGATGACCGGTTCGAGGAACGAGACGAGCGGGTGGTGACCTGAGGAGATGCACGATGACCGGTGAACCGATCGGCTGGAGGCGCCAGTCGATCGGCTGGTGGCACCCGTACGACCAACATGATGGAGTGTCGATCAGTCATGGAGATGAGTTGATCAAACCCAGAAAGGAAGACATAGGTTTCATCTTGTACAGGTTGCATGTGATGTAGACCTAGATGACCGTGATTCCTCTTGGCTTGAGGAATCACAATAGGATAGCCATAATCGTTGCTTTTATCGTTTCGCATGGTATATGGATATGTATATGTATATGTATATAAAAACCAAATCCCTCATTAAATATTAAGTCTTATATGCCTTCCATTAGCGACACAAATGAAAAACTCGATCGACCAAGCGTAGGTTACGCCAAAGCATGGTGCATCGTCTATCTTGTGGAAGTGTGAAGGGTAGACATGTTGGTTCTGCCAAAGCAGGGTGCATGTTTACCGTGTCAGCTTTTGGGTTAGATTTAACTGGTGATTCTTAGAGCGTCTAAGCCCAGAGGCAAGGAATGTTCATGGCAAGGTGTTGCGCATGTTCATTCATCAAGAGTTGCATATGATGCAATTGGCATGATGGCCTACCTAAATAGTCAAGATTGTGGGCGATCAGCCAAAGCTGACTCATGACTTGATGAAATATGGATCTTGACCCACTAGAAGATTGTACGCTGCAATCTTCTGAATTGATGGTGAGGGTTGTCAATTTGAGACAAAATAGTGGGAGAAGTAATTAATTAAAGGCCTAATTAACTATCATCGAATTTTATTCAAATAAAATCAAATCAAAAGGAGTTTTGACAAATGAAATTTTCTCTTGTAGAATGGCAAAGGAATCATCTTTTAAAATGGGCAAATTAATTGAGAATAAATTCCATAACTAGTTGAGGACTGTGAGAAGTGTTCTACACAATCCAGATATACCAAGAACCTTAGAATCCACTCTATGTACGCTTAATGCGTTGGTGAAGAAGAAAGAAAGTTCATTGATAGAGATCAATGCAACGAAAGGTGAGGGAGAGAAGGGTTCTCTCGCCAAACTGATTTCTTCTACATTGAGAGGATGGAAGGAATGATGGAAGAAGAAGTCATAGATAGAGATCTCTACTTCTGGTGTATACGTGATAGAGATTAACTTTACTACTTCTTCGTCATGGGTACTTGATACCGGATGCGGATCTCACATTTGTTCAAATGTGAAGGATCTTAAGAGAAGTAGGCCTTTGGGGAAAGGCGAGGTTGAACTACGTGTTGCCAATGGGGCAAGGGTTGCCACCAGTGTCGTAGGAACCTATGAGTTAACTTTACCAAGTGGGCTAATAATAGAGTTGAAGAACTGCTATTATGTACCTGCCATAAATAGGAATATCATTTCCGTCTCTTGTTTGGACAAAGATGGATTTGAATTTCTTATTAAGAATGGAAAGTGTTCCATTTCTAAAGATGAGATCTTTTATGGCAGTGCCCCAATGTCTTATGGTCTATACTTGATAGATCTAGAGACAAGTGTATACAACGTAAACACCAAAAAGCAAAAACTCAACGACTCAAACAAAACATTTCTTTGGCATTTTCGTCTAGGGCACATAAATGAGAAGCGCATTTCTAGACTCCATAAAGATGGTTATCTAGACTCTTTTGATTATGAATCAATAAAGACATGTGAATCTTGTTTGTTGGGAAAGATGACCAAGAATCATTTTTTAGGTAAAGGTGAGAGAGCTAGTGATCTATTAGGACTCATACATACTGATGTATGTGGGCCTTTTAGAACTAATGCCAGAAATGGGTATAAGTACTTCATTACCTTTACTGATGATTTCAATAGGTATGGCTATGTGTACCTGATGAAGCATAAGTCAGAAACCCTTGAAAGGCTCAAGGATTTCATGAATGAAGTACAAAACCAACTTGGTAAAAGTATTAAGGCACTTTGATTCGATCGAGGTGGAGAATACTTAAGCCAAGAGTTTGAGGACCTTCTACGAGCCCATGGTATTGTATCACAATGGACTCCGCCTGGAACACCACAACATAATGGTGTGTCTGAAAGAAGGAATCGCACATTGTTAGATATGGTGTGATCAATGATGAGCTTTACTGATCTTCCGATTTCCTTTTGGGATCATGCTCTAGAAACCGCCGCGTTTACACTTAACCGGGTACCATCTAAATCGGTTCAAAAGACACCATATGAGATATGGACTGGGAAGCGTCCCAATTTGTCTTTTATGAAGATTTGGGGTTGTGAAGCTTACATTAGGAAAATGTTTCCTGATAAGCTTGGACCCAAATCTGATAAATGTTATTTTGTTGGATATCCCAAGGAAACCAAGGGATATTATCTATACCACCCTACTGACAACAAAGTGTTTGTTGCCAGGGATGTTGTGTTCCTAGAGAAGGAATTTATTTCCAAAGAAATAGTGGGAGGAAAATAGAGCTTGAAGAAGTTCAATCCCAACAAGAAAACATTAAACCGATAGATGTACAAGAGAGACATGGAGATTCACAAGGTGTTGTGGAATCTCAGTCTCCTCAGGTAACACAAGGACCTCGTAGATCTAGTAGGACCCGCCTTGAACCTGAGAGGTTTGGATACCTTGTAACTCAGGAAGGTGGTGAGTTGATCATAGATGATGATCCAACTAACTACGTAGAGGCTATGGAGGGACCAAATTCTGAGAAATGGCTTGAAGCCATGAGATCCGAGATGGAATCCATGTACTCCAACAAAGTATGGACTTTGGTGGAACCACCCAAAGGGGTAAAACCCATAGGGTGCAAGTGGGTCTTTAAGAAGAAGACTGACATGGATGGAAATCTGTAGACTTATAAAGGCAGATTGGTTGCTAAGGGATTTCGACAAGTTCAAGGTGTTGACTATGACGAAACTGTTTCACCAGTTGCCATGATTAAGTCCATCAGGATCATGCTTGCTATTGCAGCTTATCATGACTATGAGATTTGGTAAATGGATGTCAAAATTGCATTCTTTAACGGGAATATAAATGAGGATGTGTACATGACACAACCTGAAGGTTTTGTGGATCCAAAGAATGCCAATAAAGTCTGTAAGCTACAAAGGTCAATCCATGGATTGAAGAAAGCATCTCGGAGTTGGAATTTTCGATTTGATGAGGAAGTCAAAGTGTTTGGCTTTATTCAAAATGAAGATGAACCTTGTGTGTACAAGAAGGTTAGTGGGAGCACGACCACATTCCTCATATTGTATGTGGATGACATACTCTTGATGGGGAATGATGTCTTAGCCTTAGAGAAGGTAAACACTTGGCTTGGGAAAACATTCTCAATGAAGGACTTAGGAGAAGCATCCTACATTCTAGGAATTAAGATCTATAGAGATAGATCTAGAAGGCTTCTCGGACTAAGTCAGAGCACGTACATTGACAAAGTGCTGAAGCAGTTTATCATGGAGAACTCAAAGAGAGGCAACATCCCCATGCTACATGGAGTCACCGTCTCTAGAGCTCAATGTCCCCAATCTGGTGAAGAGAGGGAGCGTATGAATGGGATCCCATATGCATCAGCCATCGGATCCATCATGTACGCTATGTTGTGTACACGCCCAGATGTCTCATATGCCCTCAGCATGACGAGCAGTTACCAGTCAGATCTCGGGGATGCTCACTGGACAGCCGTAAAGAACATCCTCAAGTACTTGCGAAGGGCGAAGGATCAATTTCTTATTTACGGCGGCGAGGAAGAGCTAGTTGTAAAGGGTTACACCGATGCAAGCTTCCAAACAGATAAAGATGATAACAGATCACAGTCAGGATTTGTATTTTTCCTTAATAATGGAGTTGTGAGCTAGAAGAGTTCCAAGCAAGAAATAGTTGCCTATTCTACTACAGAGGCCGAGTATATTGCTGCTTCGCATGCATCAAAGGAGGCTGTGTGGATCAGGAAGTTCATCTCTGAACTTGGTGTAGTTCCCAGTAGCTGTGATGCAATTGAGCTTTATTGTGACAATAATGGAGCTATGGCACAAGCTAAGGAACCCAGATCACATCAGCGGTCCAAGCACATACTGCGACGCTTCCTTCTCATACGAGAGATCGTACAACAAGGAGATGTGAAGATTTGCAAAGTACCAACTGAAGACAACATGGCTGATCCACTGACTAAGCCCCTTTTTAGCAGAAGCATGATGGTCATGCTAGGTCACAAGGATTGAGGTTCCTAGGTGACTGGCTCTAAGTGCAAGTGGGATTCTGTTGGTATGTATGCCCATAGAGCAAGTCATGTGATGATTGTAATGGGATACTATGTAATTGATTTGAATAATAAGAAAGGCAATTTCCGATCTATATGTTTAAACTGTTTCTGAGATGATGGTGTAACATGATAGATGTATAAAGAATGATTTTACTCAATGATGTATGCTTGTAGGTTAAGGACCTAAATGATGAGATCATACAGATGTTAAGAGTATACATTCTTGTTTGGTCCCTAGTCGGTTGTTATTGTGGAAATAACCATAGACATCAATAACACTAAAGACTAGATTCTGTGTTGGTTGATGACAGAATCTCATTAGTCATGATATAGTGATATCAAACCAAGCACATAGGTACTTGTTAGAGGACAAGGTACCAGACAGACCCACCATGAGAGTGACACATGGAACCTTGACTTGGTAGTCACAGTCATCTCTCACAGTGATGGTGGTGAGTGTGATTCTTAGACCTGAAATCACTACACTCAACACATGTGGTTTGGCACACTTTGACATCATCAAACGCAGTCCTGAAACATGGGTTGTTATAAAGGTGATGATTGGGTGGCTTTGACACATGGAGCTTTTGAGGGGTGAGTGATAGATATGGGATTTGTCCCTCCTGAGGGAGTTTGATATCCTTGGCCACTTGATGAGTAGGATTGAGAAAGGCATGCACATGCACGTGTGAATCAATATGTGATATTGATGTCACACACATCTCATCAATCTGCTCTGAGATCAAGGAAATGAATGAACATTGGCAGGATGATTGTTCCATGCCTCGAGTTCATTCAGGATATCAGTGACAAAGGAATTATACATTCACTGTAACACCATTCATGAATTGTAGGATTGAAAGTTGTTCTCCAACTTTCTATTTCACTTGGGTAGCACTGATGTGTGACTAGGCATCGCTCTTTGCTTGTGAAGTCATAAGTGTTATGGACTTTCACTGCCAACGTGAAATGGACATGCAGGGTCACACACATAGGATTTAACCTGGAATAGGAGTTTGTCCACAAATGATGATTAGATTGATTACTAAAGGAGTTTAGTAGTTCAATTAAACACTTAATCAATTGATAGCTTGGTATCATAGTGTTCAAGGAGTTGGATTGATTGATTAGAGTATCGAATTGATTAGAACTGCAATTGATTGATTATGCACAGTCTACACTCCCAACCGATCGGCTCATGTGATGAACCGATCGGCTGAGCTTGGTGAACCGATCGGCTCAACTGGTGAACCGATCGGCTCAAGACCAGAGTGAAATGATCGGTTCAAGGGTTGAACCGATCGGCTCAACCGACGCAACCAAGCGAGTTGAGAAAGTGAGATTGGTGAGAAATTAATTTTTGTTTTGCTTATCCAATTCGATTGGAACAAGGAAACAAAATAGGAATGTCAATTTGAGTTGAACCAGGATCACAAACCGATCGACTGCAGTGTCCAACCGATCGGCTCATGGATCCAAATGATCGGCTGGTGTGACCAACCGATCGGCTGGAAAGGTCCAGATGGTCATTTCAGGTCTGAAACGATCAGTTCAGCTGACGCAGTTTGTCCAATTTTGTGGAAATCTTGAACCCTTCTACTCCTGCTTTAGTCCCGCATTGCCCGGGATAGAGAACCCCATCTCGTGACCCTCCTATATATAGGGGTATTGGGGGCTTCTCAAAGTACAACTTAGTGCAACCAGTTGCTCTGTAAAGTTGTCGTTCTCTCTGGTTTTGGTAACCGAGAGAGCCCGAGCAAGTGCTACCCGATAAGGGAGGCACAGCAAGGGAAAGACAGCTACAGAAAGCAACTGGTAGCAGGAGAGTGTGTCGGCGACTAGTACGCTGATAGGAGGGTGTGAATCCTTATGATTCCTTGTGGGACAAGGAGATCAGAGTTCCAGGCAGTCCGTGTGGACGACTGCAGAGGCTGGAGACCTCTGTCGCTCGGAGGACAACTGTCAACACTGACAATCCTGATGAGACCAGGAGTCTTCATTCCTGGTGTGACCAGGAGCTGCACAGACACCGTCCAAGACCGGAGGTGAAGACCGCGCAAGGCGCGAGGTACTGTCGCCGAGCGATCCTCGGGATAAGGTATGCATCCACAAACCTTCTTTCCTATTATATAGATGTCGACGCGATTCCTTTGCTCTGGGTTTTGGGGAGAAATTTTTTGTTTCTGCTGCCTCTCTGCCTCCAGTAAAACCGAACAATTAAGACCATCATACTATCACATAATATGAAATTATTTTCACAATATCACAGGGTATCAACCCTTATCAACACAAGAGGATTACACCTCATTTAGGTCACAACCATGGTTCAAGAAAGAGGTATGCAGTGTACGAGTGGAGAGGGTATTGCATAGAGTATATGCGGTATGCAGGAATATATACGGGAGTATATGCGGTTTTGGATTTTTTTTATTTCAATAAACTAATTATATATAAAATAATATAGTGAGATCATAAATTAAAATATATAGAGTGTGCACGTACATCTATTTACTTATAAACATATTATATGCATGTATGATGTATGATATTCTTATATATGTATATATGTCTATATATAGAATGTGTTTGTAATATATATACAAATGTTAAAATGTTGGTAAATCAATGTACAAATATTTGTAGTGTGTATAAATATGAATAAATCAAAATGTATATATACATGCACAAATATGTGATTGTATATTTAGATGTATTGTATATGTATCTATTCATGTTAATATATCAAAAGGTATTCGAATAAATGTACAAATGCATGTGGAAAATTTTTATATGTATTACAATGTATACATATACTTCAAAGACTATATATCTCAATTTAAATATATAGTGAAATGTGTGTATATATATGCATGTATGTACAAAATGCATGCACATTAGTTGTGAGCTTTTCAAAAAGTAGAGTTTAATCGGCCGCTTAATCGGCCAAGCAGGAGTATATGCGGCCCATGACCGCTTAGTGGACCGATTAGTAATATGCAGTGCGGTAGGGTGACTGAATAGGTATGTGCAGGAGTATATGCGGCCGTGCGGACTGATTTCCCAAACAATGGTCACAATTATGCCCAAAGTTCATTAAGACCATCATATTATTCCCTGCAAGATCATCATTATCTTTATGTGTCTTATAACAAGGCTCAACAACATCACTTACATACAATACACCAGGTCAACACAATATCACATTAATGAGCTAGGAGATATTCATAAACAATCATAACAGGGTTATATTAACATTAAGAGCATTCCTTTATTACATCAACATGAAATAAATCTAGATATGATTAACTCTCATCATATTCATAATGCGCACATTTAGCATAAGAAAGTATCAACCATGTGGCTATGATAACCACCAATTAACATATCAAGGTTATGATTATATTAAGTAAGTTATTTCACCGTCATTCCATCTTATAAGAATGTTAAATGTGAATACTCATCTTTATCTATTTGCATTAGAATTAAGTTTACAAGATAAATTATATTAATGTTACTAATCAGTACTCATACCCTAGCCCTAACTCACGACATCCCCATTGGATCATGGATGCATAAGGTGAAGCATCACCATCACATTCCATACCATTCTCAAGTTTGAGCCAACACATAAATCAAGGTGTTACCATCGGGTTATAGCATAGTAGGGTTTCAACAATAGTAACATAGTACTCCATGATTGTATTAGTCATTCAAGGACAATTCATACTGAATTACCATCATTTAGTTATATTAAAGCTAGGTATAACAATTGTACCTCATTAGGGTTACATATCCACACAATATGGTTATCATCCCTTCTATTCACATCAGTGAATAGGTAAGACTACCTTGTTAAGGGTAACCCTCCATTTGTTCCATCATCATTCAACCCATATCACCATACCACAATGTCACCCAGAACCATTAGATGTTTAAAAGGTAAGACCATGGGTTGTTTATATAAGTAAACACCTTGGATAGACCACCTATGAAGTACTTTATTTGTTCCTTAGAAAGAGTCACCATATATCCCTAGACATCCCTTGATTTACAACACAAAAAATTCCATTGAGAGTAGGTTAAAACCCATAATCACTATTCAGTGAAAACAAGCCATCCATTGTCAACAAGTAAGATCCTTAAGTTGATCATATAAAAGAAACCATATAAATCCCATTATTAGGACCAACACATTATATTAGCCATCATTCCACCTTATTGCATGAATAAACATTAGATCTTGACCATTGGGTCAAGTTCATATGTTAAAACCATCAATTATAGTATAGGTCCGACCATTGCATCAAGTGACCCAAGAAACCATTGGTCTAAGGCTTAATTGATGCTAGAACTACAATAATTAACTTAACATAGATCCACCATCATTAGTTATAATTAAATCACCATAGGTTGTTAGATCAACACTATATTCATTAATCAACATCAAATATTAAGCTGATGTCATCATTGATTGATAACATCAGTAGGGTACTTAATGGTCGATCAGTATACTTCTAGTTGATCCAAAACCTGACCTAAGGGGGTGATAATAGGTTGTCACCATCATATGACACCTTTGATCACAACCATCAATTTTCATGAAGACAACACCATATGGTCATTGCAATGGAACCATTATCGGGTCATGGGTTTATAGAAGAAATCAGCTTAAAACCCTAAAATTGACCATTGGTTGATAGGTGCTAAGCACCATAGGTTGTCAAATCAACCTAATCCAAGTCATATTATACCTTAGGAATAATGTACACATGATCAAAGGTTAATCTATAACTTCAATAGGAATAGAGAACATTATAAAAATTGAAATCCAAGTCAAGCATACCTTTTTAGTGCATAAATCATCATTTTTAGGCAAGAACATGATCTAGAAAGCTTATGATAAGCAATAAACGTGGATCAAGTTATAAAACTTGCCTCTAATGAGAAGATGAAACCCCACACAGAAGAAAACTCCAATAGGTAGGGTAGAAAATCCAAGAATAAGCTATGAATTCGTCCATCTAGCACATTTCTTCATCAAATGAGCAAACCATAAGCATAAGGAGCAAGAAAGGTAGGGTTTTAGAGCTTTATAGCAATTTTTACCATGTAACAGAAAGGTTCCAACCTACAGAAAGCTTTTATGAAGGATAAAAAAGAAATAAATGGAGGAAAGAATGAAATTCTTACTCTTTTAGGCCATGCTCACTATAAGGAAGTTTTTTCAACCCTAAAATGACGTCAATTGCAACCCTAGAGCCTTTTTCCAAGAAGATCCCCACTTTCTTCTTCCTTGGACTACAAAATTTGTACCATCACAGTGGGAGAACGAGGTTGGGAGAAGGAGGGAAGTGTTGTAGAGAAAATGTCTCATTTTGGTGCTTGGGGATAAGTATATGAACTTTAAGATAAAGCAAAAAGAAAAAGTTGAAGTTCTAGTATCTATCCAAGTGTCCATGTCCTTAATTTATTAAGAATATACAAGAAAACACACAAGCAGCTCCCCCACCATGTGTATAGACCTGATTAGGTTTCCTTTTTAGAATTTTCCAGCCAATCTAATAATTCATTAGTTGATAGCTACTAAAGGTAGCTCATCCGTGAAGGGGAAAACCCTAAAATACCCTTGGAGAAAACACCTTCAAACCAAGGTTTAAATAGGCACCCCATGGCTCAAAAATCTCAAGAATCATGATAGAATATCCAAGGAACATAAATCAAGTGATAAATTGCAAAGAAAACCTCTCAATTGGGTAAATTGTAGAAATGTCCAAAATGTGCATAAAATTGCATAACTTTCTCAAACAATGTCCAAATTGGACCAAATTTGATAATTAAGCTTGTATTATGATTGCAAAACATATCACAAGGTTATATTTGGGTTATAACTATTCAATTGTGTAATTAACCTTGCTCAACTCACTAAGAAAGTTTAGGGGCCTTACAACTATAAACCCCTAACAAGGATTTCGCCCTCGAAATCCAAGGTAAACAAAGATGGGTATTTCATTTGCATATCATCCTATTAACTTCACATGATTACTTTCTTATCATGGTGATGTCACATCATTCATACATATCTCAACTTGGGTCATCACAAAAACCCCCACATAAGAAGACATTTGCAAAGATGGAACATAGAAACTTGTTGTGCCACCTGTACAAAGCTAATAGCAATGTTCAACTTTAAATTCCAGTTATCATCCTAAAATTATAGCTATTGTATCAAAAGATTACTCAAAAGTCATACTTGCTAGCTTTTTACAAATCATGACATGTGTCCCATACCATTCCTTGAAGCATAAAAAAGGCAATGTATCCATCCTTATTTTATACACTGACACTAGAACTCTTGTCAGTTCTTTTTCAGCATCAAGAGAAATGTTGACGCTGGAAGCTATCCTTCCATACAAGGAAACATCATTCCTAGTCAACCTTGTTCTGGGTGAAACAACAACACTATCTTCACCTTACTAGGATTTACACAACCTACTTAGAAGACATATCATGATCCCATAAAGAAATTTAATCAACCCCATCTCACTCTTGTTCAACTTGTCTCATAGCTATTGCTACTTTGACAACTCTAAGGTTTCTTAGAAGAAATATTGATCATATTTTTGACCATATTTGAAATACTTTGACATGTCATCATTAAAAGATTGCTACAACTTGTAATACATTACTTGAACACTTTGTTCCTCCTATTCATAAATTCTATTGGTACATTGGTTAGTCTAAAGGACATAACTCTAAACTCATCAAGGTCATGTGGATTATGTCATTAAATCTAACTCTTATGCATTGATATTTTATCATAGCTTTATCTTAAAGGAGCACAATATCACATATTTATTAACCAACAAACCATCTATCCTTGATAGTGGTCTTTCCTAGCCATCACTAAGCCATACACAACATTATATAATCACTTTTGTTTTTCCTTCCTAACAACATTTAAAGGGTCATCATCAACTCTCTCTCTCTCTCTAAGGGAGAGGAATACTTGTAACGTTCATTTAATAAACATCTCCAACCTTCACATATTTCTCATACTGTTGATACATCTTGGATACTAGGATTCATTACCTTGGTATCCACCTCATGTTCTATAAGGAACTCACATCCTTATCTCATCTACTCTTACGAGCATAACAAATTTCACAATATATAGAGGAGCATTCCTAATTATTGGAAGGCTCATAAGAAAAATCATCACAAACGTTATGATCTTAGAACCATAGTCCAAACAACCTTATGCTATAATAAGCTATCCACCCTCATGTTTGCAACGAATCCACACGTACCAAGTGGCAATGATCCACTTGAAAGTTTTGCCCTAGAAAGGAAAGACACAAAGTGAAACACACTTCCCATACCATAGTAGTATTTTTCAAGGGTCACTAGCAAAAAGTTAACCAATTCTATTTCCATTATGCAGGTTACAACTTCTTATGTATCATTTACCTTTTTCATTCTGGGTTCCTTGTGATGAGCATAGGAATCATCATGATTAACATATCTCATTACTCCTTCCTTGATGACTATTTATTCCAGTAGTGTACTTTTCTCTTATTGTATTATGTTTTTCAACCACTTATCATCAGGTAAATCTTTATATTCCACATTTTCTTCATTAAATCAGGATCATATCCCTTAATTTCTTTCACATGCCATGCTAATTTTTCATTAACACTTTCTTACACAAATAGGTTGCTTTGATATTAACTCAGGTTCCGCCTTATTTCTTTGTCATTTTTCGCATTCATCTTCTTATTTTGTACTTGTTATTGGAGTTCTCTATATCATATGTGGATTTCATACCTTGATTCACTTTATAAGCATAGACTTGTTCGTCTTTTACTTTATTATCTTCTTGAATCATATCTTCTAGAAATACTCTTTTCCTTATTTGTATTCAGATTTAGATTTCATGGTTTTGTATCTTTCTCTTATATTTACCAAACATTCAAGTTTTGATAGATAATGATGCAATTCTCATCTTCTTTAAGGTAGGATTGAGATATTCAGAACATGATTTCTTATTCGTTACGCTCTTTAGATTGTCCCAATATGACTACTTGATCAGAGTAATCACAAATATAACAATCTAAGAGTTCCATACTTACCTTACCTTCAATAATTGAATACCTGGCCAGGGCACCCAAATACTGAGATTAGGCAGTATGAACCATATTTTTATGTCATATTCCTAACTTAGACATCATCCTAGTCCTAAGTCCAAGTGTTCCTATAGACTCAGTGAACCTAAAGCTCTAATACCAACTTGTGAGAACCCGTTGCACAAAATGATATTACTCAAAACATAAAACACAATCAATCACTAATTAATCACATACCCAAAGATACAGGTAAATTAAAACTGATTTTAACATTAGCACCCACTCAGAAACATTTACATAAGAGCCCAACATCTTTCTTATATCCATACTCTACCAGGAATTTGATACAAATTGTTCTATTGCCTTAGCCTCAACATATATACATAGGAGAATAATATTTGTATATGCCACACAAGCAACAATTATTTGCTAACAAAAGTCTGATTAATTTGAAACACCATATACAAACTTTTCCTGCCTGGACTTGAGAGTACAGGGATGACTCTAGGACCAACTAGACATCTAATCAACTTTATCAAAGATTCATTACTATAGCTCCTCTTTGCAACCACATGTTTGTTTTTGTCACTTCTGATTATCTAAAAATATGTGGCGAACCACAAGGGCAAGTCCCATGTCCCAGCAAGAGATATAACCTCTAAAAACGTTTATTGATTACAACATTTTAAGTAGTTAAATGGTTAAGCAGTTCAATCAAATATAACAAATAATATCAACAGTACTGATGATTATCAAAATACATAAGGAGCAGATAATAACTATCATCATTAGCCAGACTATCATCCTTTATCTTGTTGACAATATACATAATTTAGTAGCATATGCATATCTAGCGTCATGGTCAAGTCTAGTAACATAGAATAGCTAACAACATAAGCATGTCTAATTGGTTGAACATATCAGTATCATAAGAAGAGCTAAAAACATAACCAAAACTATCTGGATAAGCATGATTAGCAGTATATGCATCTCTAATTACAAAGGCATGTCTAGCATGCGAAACATAACCAACAACATGAGATAGCTAGCATCATGATTATAATCAGTTGTAGCAGTATAGTTATCAACACAAGCATAGATACTGTATGTACACATCTACAATCTTAAGAATATCCACAACCTAAGTGTATCTACTATCTATTAATTGCACTAAGCATTAGCTTTATGTAAAGATAACAAACAAGGGTTATCATCCAATGTGAAACATTGTGTATAACCCTAAACCAATATGCTACAGGGTTGTATTACATCTTTTATTACACCCTGGAGAATTTGAATCATACCATTCAAAGTCCAACCGACCCCTGTGAAGGGCTATTCAGTTCTGTACAAGATCTTGGAGTGCCAGTATCCTAAGATCTCTTCCTCTCAGTCAGTATGAGTAAAAAGGAAGTGACATATCAGTCAAAGCTACCACCATAATGACATATAGTGTAATGACCGCACTCCCAGTAGCCCCTAAGAGAGACCAAGAGGTCAGATTTGTTAACCAAATTAACAGGATCAAAGTTTTGAAAAATAATCAGTAATAATTATAAAATTCTACCAAACTATACTGAAAATTGGTATAAAATAAAACTTTGCATTCCTTTTTATAAAACTTGGATATCTAACTTCTATCCACATCTGGATTCTATTCTAACTAATCCTCCTTGCACTTTTATTTCTTAATTTCACAATATGCCACTTTACTATTTGTCCTTTTAAATTTGTACCTAAAACACCAAAAAACAAAATGTCGATCAGCATAAATGAATATGCCGGTATGTGGGGACAACCAAAATTTCACAAATGTGGCTAACAATCTAAATATCACAATCAAGTTAATTAACAAGCAAATTTACGCTTTCAATGTGACATTCCCCACTACTTTTGCCCTAACCATGGAATACCCTCTTTAGGGTTTCTCTTTTTCCATTAACTTAAGGCCACCTTCTCAATTCTGAGCTTGAGGCCTGGGGTCACCACTCATGGTGCCCGTTAGTCATGGAACAAGGACCACCATCCCAATCCTGAGCATGGTGTCTGGGGTCAGCACTCATGGTACCCATGGGTCTTCCCTCCTGGGCTTGACCTTTTTGCATCATCCATCAGCGTGGCATGTAGGGTGAGAATACACACTAATATTATCATTGTGATAATCATAGTGACTTTATGATTTGCAAGTATGAACATCCAAACTGATAGGTTGCATTTAATGCGATTAATCATCCGGAAAACCTTTGCGAAACTAATGCGATTAACCATAATTAAAAACATACCTGATCCAGAGGTAACTCGATGTCCAAGCAATAATAACTTAAAAACAATCAATCAAGTAATCAACCATATCCTAAAATTAATGCATAACATCCAAGTGTCATTGTTTCATCCAAAACACTCTTAAGATCGATTTGGATTCCACCATAGGATTTCTAGGCCAACTTTAGGGTTTTATTAGGGTTTTAGCCTCCATAATGCATTTATTACTTTTAATGCTCTCTTAGTTCACAAACCCTAATTTCAACATCATAAGCCCAATTAAAGTCTATTATTTATCTTTTATGCTCAAATCACCATCTTTATCCTTTTAAGTTATTTCAAGATCATTGAACCCAATTATCACCTTTAGTTTCTTTCAAATTGACAACTCATATTTCATTATAGTTCAATTCACATATGAACTCTATTTATCGCTAATATCACATTAATCCACTAGGAAACCCTAAATACCAAATTAAGGGTATTTATCCACAATTTAGAACTTTTATACTCAAAATAGCGTAGAACCATTATATCTCAACTTTACACACGAATTTGAACAATTAAATCCATTAAGAATCATAATTACTAACATTAGGGTTTCAAGGCCCATTAAAGCTCATTTATGTACATGGAACCCTAAATTAATCAAAGTGCACATAAGGTTCATCCTTTTAGATCTAATGCATATTTTTATAATCAACATGTTAATATAAACTTTAATCATCCATATAACCCTTAATAATTCATTAATCATCAAATATTAGGGTTTTTCGTCAATTTAACCATTAAAGATAGCATCTTTACATACTTTTTGAATTTCAAGTAGAATTAAGATTCAAACATAATTTATTTTTGTTCCTCGCATTCTGAGGATCAATTTTTGTATTGTGACTTTATTCATCAGAGCTTCCTATCAAAAGTTATGATTTTTGCAAGAAAAGACATTAACTTGAATTATCTATTATTTTTAGAAAAATGTCAGTCGTTGGATTGATGATCTGATAGATCCAACGATCCATGATTGCATGCCCCACTCAGGTTTGGAAAGAAACATAAAATAGAAATGTACTTACCTAAACCGCAAAGGCGGGATGGCATTTTGGTTATTAACCAGGCGGTCATCTTCTTCCTCGCGCCAAAGCGAGTAGTGAGCCCGTGGTCAACCCGGTGGTTGACTCTAAGATCTCATCCACCGAAGAGCTAGATAGGAGGCCAGGAAGCTTTGTCACCTCCAACTGAACTCAACCACCTATTCAATTTCCCACGTGCGCCAAGCTTCCACCTCCAATAGACCACCTGAATTCCGGCGAGGTCGATTGGAAGACGAGGGGGGAAGATCAGGGGGATTTCTAGAATTGAACTCGCTAAAACGCTCCTCGTCACTCTCCAAAGGATATGGGATTGAGAGTTGTGATGCTGGTGCCCTCACGAACCCTCCACTATAAATAGGGTTGAAGGAGAAGTTCTACTGGTTGGGGACTTTTCCCCATCGGCGAAAACTCCCAAAAATAGGGTCGAGAATCTTCAGAATGAACTCCTAATGATGACAGACTCATCTATTCCTTGAGTTATCATATCAAACACAAGAAATTCAGATTTCTTTCCCCTCTCCCTTTCCTTCTATAACTCGGCTAGACGATGCACATCCATCGTTGGATCTGTGGTCCCCTGGAACACACGGGGATCCAATGGTTGTCATCGCTTCCTAGGTTTCCTTTTCTCTTAAAACTAGGAATTTGTGTAATAGTTACTTTAATTCAAAGGAAACTCGGGAAATTCATATCTCTGTCCTCGATTAACATTTTTCACTCAAATTTCTGTCTTGGCATTATCTACTTGTGTATTAAATTTGAAACCCAAATTCCAAAGGAAAAGGGTGTTTGCTTCATATGCAAGTTATTCATTAATAAAACCAAATTAATTGACATTTCCTCTTTCTTTTTCCATTATCTTATCATCTTGGATTCCTTGAACCTCAAGGAACCCTAAAGGCATGAAATTCCATCTTTGGGAAATATTCCTTTGCATTTTCCTTATCCTTTGTCCCTTTCTTACTTATTTCTTTATTAAAAGATTTCTTTTCAAGGATTTCTCTTTATATTTCATTTCCTTTTTCCTCTTTTCATATTTCTTTTATTAGAAATCACATAGAAACAAAATTTATTTAATTTAGACCATTAACTCCACTCTCTAGATTTTTCTATGTATTTCTCATAATTACTTTGCTTAATATCCATTATCTTATATCTTTTCCTTTTATTTGGACTTTTCTTCTTTTGTTCTCTTTTATATCCATTAATGGATTAATCTAATAATAGGAATCATTAAATTACTATCCAAAGGGATATTTGCAAAAAAATCCATCTTTTGAAGCAAAGCATACAACCTTTTTAATTAAGTCCATATTCACAACAACTTTACAATTCAATTATGAAAACATATGCAAAATTGAGGTTCTAGCATCCTTCCCCTCTTATAGGCATTTTGCCCTCAAAATTCCATCAAACATACAAACAAATAGGATAAGACTTACTCATGTCCATCATGGCTCCCACGTGGTTTTACCCTCTCCATGGTGCCTCCCAAGAACCTTCATCATCTCATATTCTTGCATCTAAGTTCTTTCTCACCTTCGTACCTTGTACCCTCATAGCTGACTCAGGACATTTCAGCTTCTCACAAAGCTAACTGGGTTCATGTCTCAGCACATGACTTGGGTACCTCACATAGTGCTCTAGATCGGACTCATGGAACACATCACGTTATCATGAGGGGTAAGACTAAACATAACCATCTCCACCAATCCATCTCAAAAGGACCCATATATCAGGGACTCAGCTTTCTCAACTGTAGTTAGAGGGGTCGGATTTTCACATCGCATATTCTCTCATAGTGAATTGCATGTCAGTCTGCTTTGCATCAGCTCACGACTCATGTCGCACCTGGGCTTCCTCATCCATCACATGATCAAAGTGACTTCATCTGCACACATTGTGGTTCTTTTCTAACCTTCACGGGGTCCCTTCACCAACATTATATTAATGAAGTGGTGACCGACACAACCTCCCTTATAGAGCTTCTTTACATCCCGACACTAGCTATGGTGGTTATCATCACATCTCTCATAGGGCAAGAACTGTACCACTATGTATCACCTAGAATGAGCACACATGCTCTCATCAGACCCTCTTGTCTAGATCGTACTAACCATTAGTTAGGGGTGATAAGTTGTACTCACATAAAGTTCTTCATGTATCTACTTCCACCTTATGGAAGTGAATCTTTAGGTCATATTCAAGAACTTTTAAACTTGCATCCTGGTGTAGTTGAACCATCTCTCTTACTTGTAGTTCAGCCAGATCTGTCTCCCGACAGTATTTTCTCTTTCTCTTAGAGTATGCCATCTAGGTAAGGCAATCTACCATAACCCATATTGCATCTTGACCTTCCTTGGTCGAGGGGAGACTTACCACGACATCCATAGTGATGAACTCCCATTCCCTCTTAGGGACTTTTTATCCTTTGTATCATCTTACTGGGTTACTGGTGTTCGTACTTCACCTCCTAACATGCATGGAAAAAAGCTACATGCAACTTCATCTTAGGCATCGAAAGTACTACTAAAACTTACCATGTTAGTAGTACCATCGTGTATGGTGATTTAAAATCATGATCTCCTATATGTCATGATTCCTCAAAATGGTTCCTAAGAAACCCTAAATCACTCTAGTTAAGGTTTCATCTCCTTCTTTTCCAGAGAAGTGCATCTGAGGTTCTACAACCATCATTTTATCGCATCAAGGCCTACGTTGGCTAACCAAACAACCACTAACTTGATCAACAAATCTCATTACATCTCAGTGTTAGCCAAACATATCTCCTTTTCCAAACTTATGGCTAACCTAACAACCTCTTCTAGCCTCCAGCTAAACTTGGCAGCTGCATCTCAAACCTGAGCATCCATTACTACCTTTCATCTTTAGGTGCTAGGTAACAGAGAAGACATACACCTCCCTGTATTCCACTTATCATCTTATCTCAGACTCTAAGCCTATCTTCATCAAGGGAACTCAAAGCTCATTCTGATGGTTATCGAACTATACCTTGTATAGTTCATAAGTTCCACATAACTCATGATAAAAACATCCTCATAAGATGACTACCTTAGTTCTCTTAGTGTTTTTTCAACATCCACACATTGTACACTCCACAAGGGTACATTATTATCTCCATCCTCATGCATCATAGAAACATTTCCACTCACATTATCTTTATTCTTGGTGTATGGCATGCATACTGTCCTATCTCTCACTCCCATAACAAGAGGAAATAAACAATTGGCTGCAGTCCAAATATAGAGTTCTTCCCATTCCAAGAGTAGAGATGGTACATCCCACATTTCCAGTACACCTACAAATCAAAAGTGAAACGTGCCTCACATGCATCTACATCATGAACATCTCAAAATCTAGGTTACTTCCATGAAAAACTGATCTCGAACCCACTTGGGTCATCATACAATCCTTAGTCATCTCCTCTAGGTCTGTAGAGTGTTGACACTTTTGGGGTCATCCCTCTTCCCTTATGCATTATAGAGTGCTCTCTTCATTTGCCCTTTGGGTCCCAGAAGTTCATGAAGGTGATCAATCTCCTAACCCATGGCCCTCAGACAATGATAATTGTTACCTCTCGACCCTATGGTCACGTGTAACTAGGGAGTTAGGAAACTCTCACCCCCATCGGTCTTATCCCCACCTGGCCCTAGGATAGACTTAGCATTCTAACATAGTACATATCCAACTTGAAACCTTACCCAAGTCTCCATCATATCTCAAAACATTCATGGTCTGACTTACGTCCTTTCATAGGGGTCATGGCAACCTATCTACCTTGGTCAGGCCCCATACCGGTTACCTCTAAGGTAACACATCCACATGCACTCAGAGATGATCATCTATGGGTCTACAGGTTCACTCTTATACTAAGTACTCTCCATTTAGCTTCTCAAGATTCTATGAGACCTCTTAGGGTTTCCTCAAACCCAACAAAAGCTATTTCATACCCTACAAAAGGGCCCTCTCCCAGGATGGGAGAAAACTATCTCTTGATAGCAACAAATGTCACAAATGTCCTAGGGTTTACATCTAGGGTTTGCATGAGAATTCTTAGTCCTATCAAGCTACTAAGGCGTGTAGCTCACAACAAGACTACCTTATAAAGCATTCTAGGTCTCCATGGTAGGTCCTACTTGTTTCTATTCCTTCACATTGGACCAACATCATACCTGCCCATATCACTAACTTATAGGTGAGGGGTTCATCAAACATACACCTTATCTACGGGGTTTCCTTTTCCTCCAAACATGAGGGGTGTCATGCTCAAACCTATGGAAACTCAAATCTAATCATGAGCATCAGGTATACCCATCACTACTACTTCCCCTCTTAGGTCTAGGAACCCTAGGTTCACCATTCTGATGTCCAAATGCATGCTCAACCCTGTAACCATGTACGAAGCATATACAAGGTATGACATGCACTTCCTATTATCATTCTACTTGAGAAACACCTTAGAGTTGAGTCCTCCCCAAGGACAACCAAGTAGGTATAAGGCCTCACAACTTGTTACTAAACCTTTCCAGGGTCTAAGGAACTCTTCTTCCTAACCCTAAAAGGGTAAACACCTATACCATAGGCACATAGGTACCAACAGCCTTATCCTCTCTCTAGGGTTTGGTTCCTTTAAAGGCAACCAAGATACCATAAGCCTCCAGGGATCATGCACAAGGCAACCACAATCATTCACTTAGGTCGCATCATCCTCAACTCCTTAGGGTTCCTCCTAACCTGGAGTCTAAACTTCCAACCTTCTTGCCTGGGTCCTACTCTCTCTCTCTAGAGCTTAACCCTACAACAACCTTTCTACTAGAAGTCCTCTCTGTAAGGTGGATCAAGCTCACAAGAGTACACCTATATGAGATAAACCTATGTTCGTCCATGATTAACCAAAACTCTTCATGATTATCTCATAAGCTATCCAGCATACTCTCCTGGCCAGGGTTTTAGCCTACTGTCAGCCCTAATGACGTACTTTGGGTGCAACTTTTCCATCCTCATAAGCTCATAGGGTTTCTATATGGTTATCACTAACCTCAGCAATGAAGGAGTTATCCTTCAGCCTAACATGCACAACCCTTCCCAGGGTTGGGTCGCCAAAGGTACTAGGTCATCCAACCTCACATGGCTCATATCGTCATGGGTATCCAAACTAAAAGTGTGTCCACCCACACACATGGTCTACCATGGCATCTAGCTCATCGTTTCATCTCTCTCTCTAACCTTCACTTAGGGTTAGGGTTAGCATCATCCTCAGCGAATGTGCCAGGTCTCTACATATAATGGAGGTCTCTACCTCCAAGAATAATTGTCTCTACTTATCCTCCTAACAAGAAGGTCTAGCCTCAGGCCTCTCCTGAGGGCATGACAACAGATGTCATATTACCTAAGAATGCAACTATTCTTTAGTTTACACTTAAACTATTAAGCTTATGTCCATGACATCTTATTTACATGTTTTTCATTAATTTTGGTGGAGGATTCCTTAACCTTATCATGCATACCCTATTCTCAAGAGGGAGGAGGAGAGATAAAACCCTAAACCTTATGATCTTAATAGAATTAGGGTTGAGAAGGGATGAAAGTAGATGAGAGAGTCCTAAAGGTATCTTATTTCGAGTCAGATCCTAAGACATTGGCAAGGAAGTCACAAAGATCGGGGAGTCCTCATATTCTGACTAGCGATGCAGAGGAAAATATTCAGCCCCCAGACATGATCCTCTTCTAGACACCGCTGTCTTTCAGAAAATCCTCTAATAAATCCCTCGGTTCTATGAAATTTGTAATATTTAATAATTACTAAAGATTAAATGAGGAACCAATGCTCTGATACCAAATGTAACGACCCCGCCTCCCAGTAACCCTTAATTAAGGGAGACCGAGAGGTTAGAGCCGTTATCCCAATTAACAAGATCAAAGGTTCGACAAATAATAAGTAATAATTATAAAATTCTACCAAACTGTACTGAAAACTGGTATAAAATAAAACTTTGCATACCTTTTTAAAAAACATGGATACATAACTTCTATCCACATGTGGACACTATTCTAACTAATCCTCCTTGCACTTTATTTCTTAATTTCACAATATGCCACTTTATTGTTTGTCCTTTTCAATTTATACCTAAAAATCTGACAAACAAAACTTCAGTCAGCATAAATGAATATGACGGTATGTGGGGACAACCAAAATTTCACAAATATGGCTAACAATCTAAATATCACAATCAAGTTAATTAACACTTTCTATGTGACATTCTCCACCGCTTTTTCCCTAACCCTGGAATACCCACTTTAGGGTTTCTCTTTTTCCATTGACTTAAGGCCACCTTCTCAATCCCGTGCTTGGTTCCTGGGGTCACCTCTCGTAGTTCCAATTTGTGATGCAACAAAGACTGTTGGCGAAATGGACATCATGAAAATCCCTTTGTTTTGAAAATAACAAACATTTCATTCTTCTGGATCTAACGTGCTACTTGAGTATTTCAGGAACTAGTCAAATGACAAAGTTTTGGAAGATCTACACGCTTAAAATTGCTTCATTTTTGTGATTGTAATTAAATGTAAACTTGTACAAATATATAATGTACAAGTACTTAGATATCATGTAAATCAAGCATTTAGATCTTCCCTATCCACACATAACACTTAGATAGGTCATCCCTAAGTGAGCATCACAATTGCACATTCATTTCTTACACTTAACATATGATGTAATGTTTTGAAATAGAGTTGGTCTCGGTCAACAAACTTTTCAATCGAGATACTCTCAAGTTTAAAGAACGAACATCTTTGCATAACCTGCTAAAAGCAATCACAGTGAAAGGCTCGGTTGAACTTTACTTCAACAGAGACAGTATCTTGAGCAGGTTCTATAGCCGTTAGACTTGGTTATACAACGTTTAGAGTAAGTGGAAAAAGTGGTTGGGAGTTGAGTTGAACATTATTCTAGACACACCCTAGTTCGAAAATTTCCTCGACCGAGAGACACTCGGTCGACAAACTTCTTGACTGAGAAGGTGTCTGTCTACACTTTTTAGAAGTAATTAACTAGTCATTACTAATGCAATTAGTGGATACCTAACGGCTAGTTAAGCATTAAGAACCCCCTAGAAAGTGTCTAGAACGTCCATAAATACTAGTAGGCCATTCCTATAAATAGGAAATGCCTTAGGACACCTAAACTCACTCGAGTACACATACTTGCAATTGAGAATCAATCCTTGTGAGCAATTAAGCAACTTCAACACTTGCAAATCATTTCCATTACTAGCATCTCATGTTCTATAGGCTAGAATCTCCTACCCACTATACTTACACTTTCATACACATTGGATAGGAGATAAAAATGCTTGATATAGGATTCAAGCCTTGTGCTTAAGTGGTAATTGTAATTTCCTTTTTCCTATCTTGTTCTCTATTATTGCATTGTACTCTCCTTGCTACTCCTATGTTGGAGGTTGTGGAGTGGAGAGGGTGAAATCTTCTCAGGTGGAGAAGGAGGACTTTGGACTACTTTTAGAAGGTATCAATAGGAAGCTACTTCAAGGAGGAAGGCTACTTCACAGGGGAGGTTGAAGTTACTTCAAGTGAAGGATGCTTCAAGGTTTGTGAGGCTATTTCGAGTGAAGACTGTCCAAATGGTTTGGGATGGTATTTGTAATTTTTTGTAACATCCTTGAGAAGGTAATAAAATTCAAATACTTTCAAACCCCAATTGGAAACAATTGCATAGTGGACTGACTCCCTTAGTTTTTGCTAAGGGTAGAACCACTCTAAATCCTTGTCTCCTTATTCAACATCTTTGTGATTGTTTGTTGGTTGAATTATTTTAAATTTTTTATAAAACCCTATTCACCCCCCTCTAGTGTTTTTCAATTGGTACCAGAGTAGGCTTCAAGGAGCTCTAATCGAGTCTTGAAGAAGATGGGGGATGGAATTCTAAATAACCTCAACTTGGAAGGAACTCTTGTAGCTCGACCTCAACCATTTGATGGCACCAACTACACCTATTGGAAAAGGAGGATGCAATTCTACTTTCAAGGAATTATCTGGGATCTTTGGAGAATGGTCTCAAATGCATACGATCTTCCTCAAATTGAGTATGCTACATGGGATGCAAACACGGTGATATCAGCTCAATTAAATGCACAAGCTGTAAGTATTCTTTATTGTTCAATTTTTGTAGGTGAGTTCAATACAATTTCAAATTGTGAAACTGCATATGAGATATGGCATAGACTCTCTATTACCTATAAAGGAACTGTTCAAGTTAAAAATTCCAAAATTTTCATGCTTAAACAAAAGTTTGAATAGTTTCGTATGGAACCAAATGAGTGTATTAGTGAAATGTTTGCAAAATTTTCTTCTATTGTTAATGGTTTGAATGCATTAGGTAAAGCCATTAGTGAAGAAGATCAAGTGTCAAAAATTCTTAGGTCTCTTCCTCCTAAGTACAATCCTAAGGTGACCACAATTGAAGAAGACAATGACCTAACCCGACTAAGGATGGAGCAACCCATTGGAAACTTAGAAGAACATGAAGCAACCTTGGAGGAGGAAGAAAGACGAGAGCATGAACATCAACAACGAAGAAAGAAGGACATGGCTTTCAAGGCTAAAATGGTCATCACTCAAGAAAGTGATGAGACAAGTAATGGAGATGAGGGAGAAGAAGCTCTAATTGTAAATGGTAAGAAATATAGAAGATTTAAATCTAAAAAAGTTATTGGTTCTTCTTCTTCTACCTCTACCAAGTGTTTTGAATGTGGAAAAAAGGGACATCTCAAGAATGAATCTCCTAAAGCAAAGAAACGGAAGAAAAACGCATCCAAGAAGAAGGGAGAAAAAGCATACAAAGCTACATGGGATGAGTCAAGTGATAGTGAGAGTGGAGAAGAGAATGTGGAGTGTCTCATGGCCAAAGAAGATGATAGTGATGATTCTCAAGAGGTAAGCCTTCTTGATTTGCCAAAATAAGATCTAATGGTTAGTCTTCAAGAAACTCATGACAAATATGTTGATTACAAAAAGAAACTAAAAAAGGTTACTAAAACTAATGAGGATCTATATGCTAAATTAAATAATCTTTCTTTCAAAAAGGACAGTATTGTTTCTGAAAACTTGACCTTGAAATCTTCTTTAAATGATTGCAATATGAAGTTGCTTAGTTTAGAAACAAATCTTTATCTTCTTTCTCAAGAAAAGGTTGATTTGCTTGCAAGACTGCGTAATTTTCAGACTCAACCTATCCTATTTGATCATCTAGATTATGATGTTATTGTTAAGGAAAGAGATGATTTATCATCTAATCTAGATCAAGAAAAGTTAGATATCAAAAAGAAAATGGATGAGATTTCTAAGTTACAAAAAGAAGTTTGTAGCTTGAGAAATAATGGTATTCTTGATAAGATCCTAAAAACTCTTCTGGTTATAATAGAAGAAGAGGTTTAGGATATGTTCCAAAAGAAAACTCTTATCAACCCAAACCAAGGAGAACTCAAGCACCCAAGACCAAGATCATGTTTGTACCCAAGAACATAACTCAAAATCCTAGAAAGAGAAATGAAATTGATTCTATTTCTTGTCATTATATCTTGCATCTTGGACATTATTCCTTCTCATGTCCTTACAAGAAAAAGGATGTTGAGTAAGTATGGGTTCCAAGACTCCAAACTTAGCAAATTTAATATAATTAAGTTGAGATTTGACCTAACACTTCATTCGAATATCTTAATATCTCATCTCAACTAAATAGAATGGTACCTTATCATATTACAATGATTTAAGCCCAAACTGACATAAATAGATTGTTGAAAACAAATAGAAACAATCTCGGTCGACAAATAGTTTGACCGAGACACTTCTCGGTCGAGAAATTTGTCGATCGAAGGAATTCCTGTACCAAATCTGAAATATGCAGTTAAAACAGTAACAATCTCGGTCGAGAAATTGTCGACCGAGACAAGATCAGTCAAAGTATTTGTCGACCGAATAAGATTCTGAGAAGCTTAAATTATGTAATGATGTTTAGTTTATTATTAAATGTACCTAACCATAATGGACCATCACATGTGTACCAAAATCCATATTTTTGTTGCAGGATTGGGTGGTTGATAGTGGATGCTCCAAACACATGACCGACAATATGGATGCTTTTCGAACTTTTGAAGAAAAGAAAAGTGGAACAGTCACTTTTGGAGACAATGGAAAAGGTAAAATTGTTGGAATAGGTAATATTAGTACAAACCTTGAAATAAAAAATATTTTACTTATTTATGGTCTGCACCATAATTTAATAAGTGTTTGTCAACTATGTGATACGAGAGATGATGTTTTGGTCAATAAAAATTACTACAAGTTACTAATAGAAAACACTACAAATGTTGTGTATGAAAGAAAAAGAATTAGAAATCTATATATTCTTAGACCTAACTCTATGCAATCTGTAGTTGGAAAATATTTACTTGCAAAAGATAATTCTCTCCAATTATGGCATAGAAACATGCTAGCTCACATGTTATCAAAAAGCAAGTTAAATATGATCTTGTTCGTGGTTTTCCTAATCTATCTTTTGATCAATCTGAAAATTGTGAAGCATGTACTTTGCGTAAACAAACCAGAACTTCTTTTAAACCCAAAAACATGCTTAGCACCAGTAGACCACTAGAACTTATTCATATGGATTTATTTGGATGTAGATGACACAATCTATTGGTTAAAAAAGACAAACGGTCTTGAGGTACTCAACCTTTAAATGGTCTTGAGGTACTTGACCTTCAAACGGTCTTGAGGTTTTTGACCTTCAAACGGTCTTGAGGTACTCAACCTTCAAACGGTCTTGAGGTATTTGACCTTCAAACGGTCTTGAGGTACTGAAACTTCAAACGGTGTTGAGGTACATGACCTTCAAACGGTCTTGAGGTACTCAACCTTCAAACGGTCTTGAGGTACTTGACCTTCAAATGGTCTTTAGGTACTAAAACTTCAAACGATGTTGAGGTACATGACCTTCAAACGGTCTTGAGGTATTCAACCTTCAAACGGTCTTGAGGTACTTGACCTTCAAATGGTCTTTCTAGGGTTTGAAACCATTTGCACTCTAAACGGTTTGAAACCGTTTGAACTCTCCAAAGATGAGACCGTTTGATCACTAAACGGTTTGAAACTATTTGATCAAATCAACTTTGAAATCATTTTAACCCTAAACAGTTTGAGATCGTTTTGTCCTCAAACAATTTGAGACCATTTGGTCAAATCAAAGATGAAACCGTTTGAACCTAAATTAGGGTTTTGACATCAATTGATCTAGGGTTTTGAAACCAATTGAGCCAGGGTTCAAAAATCAATTGAGTTTGATTGTTTCAAGTTATTAGGTCATAAGACCAATTGATCCTTGAATCCATTGAAACCATTTGGTCTCTAATTGTTTTGAAAACCGTTTGACCTCTAACGGTTTTGAAACTGTTTGGTCACCAATCAGTTTGAAACTGTTTGGTCTCTAATGGTTTGAAACTGTTTGACCAACCAAATGAAACCGTTTGCTCTTGATTTTCTTGAGGTGTGTGCTAAGATGATGTCATCATCATCAAGTTTCAGACCTCTGAATTCTACTGCCATATATATGATAAATTCATCAATTATTCAAGAAGCAAATAAAAGATCAACATATGATGAGAAATTGAAATCAATAATAACATTGATGGGTTCAAGTTATATAACCCACCTTTAAAGTTGCTTCAAAGCTTCGAGCTTCTCGTCTCTAATGGTGAAAGAAGCTCCTTCAACTAGCCAAGGTTCGTTTCCAACTCTTTGGATGTAAAAGATAGCCGAGGTTGAGCATTGGATGCAAGAAAGAAGAAAATCAATGTTGAAATCCGATTTCAACCATCAATTCAAGCTTGAAGATGATCATGGAGCTTACCTTTAGCTTGGGGAAAATTTTCCTCTTGCTCCTAAGCTCCTTGGTCAACGGCCAAAGCAAGGGAAGATATTGGTTTGCAAAAATAGTCTTTGAAGTAAGTGAAAAATGGGGTATATGTAATTGATTTTCTAGGAGAGAGAAAGTAGGAGAAAATTCATTTATTTTCTTGCCACATGCCCCCTCCCTTCCTTTCCTTTGAAGCCATCTTTCTTTCTTACTTAATATCCTCTCATTTTTCCTTGAATTAAAAGCAACCACTTAAGCACCTTAATCATTATAATACTATTAGTTACATGTAAATCTTATTGTAGACCTTACTGAACCCCATCCCCTTACGGCCTCTCGCTTTGGTGATTAGGTCTAGTAGGTCGTGGACGTCTTCCTCCCTTAGATTAGGGTTTTTCCTTGTAGGTTCAAGCGGGTGACTTGTTCTCTTGGTCTCTTCTATGCCATGGTGTCAGAGCTGGTGGAACAGTATGCACGCCTAAAGTTATCTGAGGAAGAGGAGGATCTGATTGATGTGCAACTGGTTGGGAGTGACGGCGAGGAAGATGATCACATGACCCTGGCATTGGTGGGGAGGCTTCTCACAGACCGAACCTACAACTTCCGAGCTATGGAAAGGATGCTCTCCCAGGCGTGTAGCCTGAGGGAAACTGTTGAATTCAAGCAAGTGGAAGGGGCGGCTTTCGTGATACAGTTTACACACTGGCAGGATAAACAGTGGGTCATCGACGGCGGTCCATGGAATTTTGACGGCATGCTATTGCTGTTCGAGGAAGTGGAAAAAGAGGATCAACCGGGGAGGCTAACCATCATCAAGGCAGCGTTCTGGGTATGCCTCTGTGGGGTCCCGTTAGGGTATCGAGCGAAGGCGAGTGTAAAGAACATGGAAAACCAAATTGGCGAGGTCATCGCGACGGACAGTGATGGTATGGGGTGGGACTCCTCACTGAGAGTCCGGGTGATGCTGGATGTTAACAAGCCCCTCAAAAGAACACTGAGGATCAGGGTAAAGAGCGGAGCTATTGTGGACGTCGAGGTAAAGTACGAGCGACTCTCAAACTTCTGTTTCATATGCTGGCGTCTCGGCCACATTGATAGGGATTGTCAGTGCGCTACAGATGATGTTGAACAACAACAACAATGGGGGAACTGGCTTTGTGCGTCCCTGTGGAAACAAAGGCGCCATGAAGGTAGTCGTGATGGGGGCAAAGGGGGGGTGCGGCACGAACTCACCTTCAAAGGGAGGGCGCCGGGGGCGGGAAGGGGGTGGGAGAAGACAGGGATAGAAGCAACAGCGCGGGGGGTGATGGGGACGGAAATAAGCAGAGAGGGGAGGATGCGGAAGAGGGTATATGGAGGGGGGCAAGTAAAAGTCGAGTGGAGAGGAAGGGTGGAGGAGAGGAACGGAGGCGGAGGTAACCAAGCAGGGGTCAGAGCGGTGGGCGTTCGACGTGGTCACTCTCAGTGAGGACGACAGTGGGATGGGGGGATGGGACGTCAAGAGGGGATGCCAACACACAGGGAGGGGGAGAAGAAGAAGGAGAAGATAAACACAAGATCCACAAGGAAGGCACTGGATGAGCTGCATGCACCGTAATGGATTGACGAGATGGCCCCGGATGATGCAGCGTTGCTGGAGGAAGAAGAACGAGAAACACAAGCTCAAGAGGAAGGGCAACATCAAGAGAGGGAACTAAGGCAGGTCGTGCAACAGGAGACGGAGTGGAAACAACAGTCCGAACAAGTTCCAGTGGATGATGGGGTACACGAGAGACAAGTTCAGACATCCAAGGGGTATGACAGGCTGAGTATGGGCAGCTATGCGGGCCAGGACAATGAGGCTTAAGATCAGTATGCAGTTGCAACCAGAGCATAATACAATGGAGAAAGGGGAGCCATTACGAGGGCACAAAGAAAGAATGAAGCTAGGGCAAAGAAGAAACAGAGCAACAAGAAAGGTCAGGTGAAAAAGAAGCACCACCCATGGGTCTACAAAATGAACATGGGGGCTCGAATGGGCATTCCAGAAGCGGAAGTGGTATGGGAGAAAGCAACGGGGAAGAGGGGCAGAGGTGTGGAATCATGTGATATGGACCTTGATGAACAACCAGCACAGGCAGCACGCGAAAAAAGATCGAAGGGTTTCACTGAAGGCATGTCGTATAGTGAGAGGGTTATTACGACCCAAGTAGTGGAGATTGGCGGAGTCCAATACCGTGAAGGCCAATGAAAATCTTCAGCTGGAACTATCAGGGATTGGGAGACCCTGACACGTGCAAAGCTCTCCGAGCCTGGGTTTGGAGAGAGCGCCCAAACATAGTTTTCATCATGGAAGCTATGATTGCTGAGAAGAAAATAGAGGAGGTCAGAGGTAGCTGTGGTTTCACAGATGGATTGTGTATTGCAAGTACTGGCAGGGTAGGTGGTCTGGGTTTCTGGTGGAAAAACATTGATGTGGAGATCCACATCTACTCGAATAAACATGTTTCTGCTATTGTCAAAGATTAGGCCTATGGTATGAGGTGGCGAGCCATTGGGATTTACGGATGGGCGGACCAACAAAGCAAGACGAAGATGTGGGAACTCATGAGAAGACTAAAAGATGAAGCATAAGAGCCGGTCCTGCTCTTTGGGGATTTCAATGAAATTATTTCCAACCAGGAAAAGAAAGGGGGCCCTCCTAAAGAAGAAAAGTTTTTACAAAACTTCCGGGACGTTATAGATGACTGTGAATTAGTTGATGTGGGCTTCTAAGGCAATATTTTCACTTGGAGAAGAGGACTGTCCGAAAGAACTTTGATGCAAGAACGGCTTGGTAGGTTCCTTCTGGAACTATCGTGGAGGAATATGTTCAAGCATTGCAGAGTTTTCCACCTTCCCATCTATGAGTCTGATCATGCTCCCATTATCCTAAAGACGGACAATAGGAATAACAGAAGAACAAAATGAAAGAACCACTTTATGTTTGAACCCATGTGGGTAGGTGAGGATGGATGCACCGACACAATTAAAGAGGCATGGGGTGAAGAGGGTGGGGCTGATTTGAACACCGAACTGCAGAGATGCAAAGACTTCTTGAAGGAGTGGGCGGGGAAAAAATTTGGTGAAAGGCAGAAAAGTATTATGGCATTAGAAAGTGAGTTAAAACATATACAATCCCTTCCCTCTGACCACACAACTCTGAATTTAGCAGAGGAGAAATCTAAGGAGTTGCAATACTGGCTGCAAAAGAATGAAGAATATTGGGTTGCACGGGCATGAGTTAAAGAGTTGAAGGAAGGTGACCGCAATACGACTTACTTTCACCAAAAAGCAACAAACAGGAGACGAAGGAACTGGATAGAAGGTCTTGAAGATGAACAAGGTACTATGCGAACCCAGGAAGATGAGATCAATTTGCATTATCTTGAGATTTTTTACGTAGCTATTCCAGTCTAAAAAGCCCATGGGTTTTGAAGAGGTGACAAAAGGAATTCGGAAAATGATTACTGAAGAACAAAGCGAGGAGTTAGAGAGGGATATTACTGAGGAGGAAATTTGGAAAGCGCTGCAACAGATAGATCCAAATAAAGCACTGAGACCAGATGTCATGAAGGCTATGTTCTATCAGAAATATTGGGGTGTTATGGGGAAGGACGTGGCCAGCTACATCAAAGGGTGGTGGAAAGGCGAAAGAAGATTGGAGACAGTTAATGACACTCTTGTTGTGCTAATACCGAAGACAGAGAAGCCAAAAATAGTGGGCGAGTTTAGGCCTATTAGTCTCTGTAATGTGGTGCATAAATTAGTCTCCAAGGTGCTAACAAACAGATTGAAGCCCCTCATGAACACCATTGTTTCTAAAAATCAAAGTGCTTTTGTTCTAGGGAGAATGATCACGGATAATGCCCTCATAGCTTATGAGTTGTTCCATACCATGATGAGAGATAAAGGTAAGAAAAAAGGCAGCCTTGCACTGAAACTGGATATGTCTAAGGCCTATGACAGAGTAGAGTGGAATTTTCTTGAGTTTCTTATGAGGAAGATGGGTTTTGGTATGAGGTGGAGGAGCAAAATCCAAGAATACATTACTTCTTTCCAGCATACTTTCGCCATTAACGGAGACCGGACCAAGAGCACAAAGCCAACAAGAGGACTTCGCTAGGGTGACCCTCTCTCTCCATATCTCTTTATTTTGTGTGCTGAAGTGTTCTCTACTTTGATATCCACTGCTGCCCACGACGCCGACCTACATGACATAAAATCGAGTAGGGGGGCACCCCAAATCTCACATCTCTTTTTTGCAGATGACAACATCCTTTTTGCTAGAGAAACTAATGCAGAGTGCCTGAAGATATCTGAAATCATTAGACAATATGAACGGGCCTCCGGTCAAAAGATCAATTTTTCAAAGACAGAGGTTGTGTTCAACAAAGGGATAGATGCCGCAAAACAAGAGGAGTTGAGATGCCTTCTGGACGTGAGAGTGGAGGATCGACATGCAAGTTATTTGGGACTTCCGACAGCCATGGGGAGGTCAAAGAAGCAGGTCATCAGTTTTATCAAGGAAAGAATATGGAGGAAGATGCAAGGTTGGTCGGAAAAACTTCTATCTAAGGAAGGAAGAGAGGTTCTTATCAAAGCGGTGGCGCAGGCTATTCCCACATACGTCATGAGTATTTTCTAGTTACCAACAGGTGTCATAGAGGAAATCCAAAGAATGATAGCCAGATTCTGATGGGGAGCAAAGGACAAAGAACGGACGCTCTCATGGATGAGCTGGGACAAATTATGTAGACCAAAGCGGCAAGGGGGACTTGGCTTTAGGGACTTCCACACCTTTGACCAAGCCCTCCTGGAAATGCAACTTTGGAGGCTGGTAAATCATCCCGAGGCCCTTGTGATAAGAGTTTTAAAAGCTAGATACTTCCCAAGGACATCTGTTTGGGAAGCAAGATGTGGCTATGATCCGAGCTACACATGCAGGAGTTTATGGAGAGCAAAGGCACTTCTAAAAGAAGGAATATAGTGGAGGGTGGGGAATGGAACAAAGATTAATATATGGGAGGATATTTGGCTACCCAAGGAAGATGCATCACTTGCTAGTCATAAACTAGAGGGCAGCCCAGAGTACACCACAGTTAGAGAGCTCATGGTAGATGACACTACTGTTTGGGATGAGGACAAAGTGCAGGAATGTTTCCCGGACAGCTATGCTAGGAGGATATGTGGTATACCACTCAGCATCAGGAAGCCTAAAGATACGTGGATGTGGTGGCCGTTGAAGAATGGGGAGTTCTCAGTCTGCTCATCTTACTGGTTGGGGATGCTTGGAAAGGAGGAAGCCAGACGATACAGTGTCCAACAAGGGGGTGGGCTGTTGACAAGAATATGGAACACAAGATGGAACCCCAAAAAATCTCATTTCTTATGGAGAATTTGTACGGGGGGGGGGGGGCTCGCTACCAGAGGACGCCTATTTGACAGACACTGCATAGAGGACGTCACATGTTCACTCTGCATGTCGGAAAAGGAAACTATACCCCACATGTTGTTCCGGTGTCCTAATGCAACAAAAGTATGAGAGCAAATGAAAAGGGAGATTCAAGAGTGGGTGGAGGACAACAAAGATGCGGACGTCCACTCATCCATGTCTGCTGCTTTAGAGAGGATGGATCTATTAGAGACGGAGGTCATAGTGGCGGAAATGTGGGTGATATGCAGAGGGAGATGCATGAGAGTTTTCTAGAGTGGAGAGGTGCACAACAGCTACCTTTTCCGAGGCGTCGTTGCCATGATTAGCGCCGACAGAGGGGCAAATGGCACGGGAGGGGGCAAGGGTGCGTCCTTGCGCAACGTCCAACAACAGCATGACGGAGGAGACGATGTGGAGGAGGAGAGGAAAAAAGGTACAGGATGGAGGGCACCAAGAGAAGGGAGGGTCAAGCTGAATTTTGATGGCTCATGTGGTGATATAGGAGGGGCAGCGGTGGGCATGGTGGCTAGGGATGATGAAGGAAGGTTGGTGGGAATTATGGGTGAGAAGGTGCTGATGGTGGAGGACGTCGCGTTGATGGAGGCACTGGTTGTGAGGGCAGTGCTGGTATGGGCAAGGGACGTCGTGCTGGATGCAGTGGAGGTGGAGTCTGACTCTTTAGAGGTTATCCATGCATGCAACAATAGAAACCTGAGAAGAGACTATTTAGGAGCTATAGCTGACGATATTTTTTCTTTGAAGTAGTGTTTTTCTTTCTGTAGCTTGAGTCATGTGAGTCATAGAAGTAATGTGGTTGCCCATGAGGTTGCCAACCTTGCCCGGAGGGGCCATGTAGCTAGTTTCTTTAGTTTACAGTCATTCCCTTTGAACATTTTGAGGTTTGTAAACTTTGATTTAGCAAGTTAATAGATGGCGGGGAGTCCAGTTAGGACTTTTTGTCCTTTCTCAAAAAAAAATTCATTATAATACTATTATCCATTTTTAGTGGACATTACTTTAATTAACAAATGTGAGTGGATTTCTTCACCTACTTAGGATATTTTGGTGCCACTCAAGGCATTTGGACGTCCTTTCATTATATGATTTCAACCACAGCCTTTTTGGTTGATGGGCACTTCAATTAATATTTTTATTGCTACAAAATAAATTAGGGCTTCATTTATGCTTATTTCTTGATTATTTTATTATCAAAATTATCTCTCCTCAAATGTGGTTCAAACAAGACGCCCCTTTCTTTTTGTTTTCTCTAAATGATACCATGAAACAATAGGGACATAATAGAGGTGGTATTTTACATATTCAACCCTAGGTTTTGGGTAATTTGCAATTTACACCAAAACTAGCATTCAATGTACAACCATTATTCAAACAAGCTCCTTGGAACTTAGGCTTCCACAAGCCATACCTCAACATCATTCTCGTTGTTATGATGCTATAACACTTAAGGAACATTTATCATGTAACACTTGCAAGGTAACCCCTTAAATTGGGTAAATTGCACTTTAGTCCAAAACAAGTAAAATACTATTTCAACATTATTCAAATAGGACCAAAATTGAAACATAAGCTCTCCTTTAGTCTTAATTACTTTTCAAAAGATAAAGACAAGAATCTAAATGACTTACTTAAGAAAAATACCCAAGGTTAAGGAATAACCTAGGTCAGAGATGTTACAATTATCCACCCCTAATAGGGATTTTGTCCCCGAAATCATCAAGAGAAAAGAGAAGGGTACTTCCTCCTCATCTCTTCCTCCAGCTCCCACATAGCTTCTTCAACGCCATGATGATTCCAAAGAACTTTCACAAGAACTATGTATTTCTATTTCAACTTTTTGATTTTCCTGTCAAGAATAAACACTGGTCCGTCTACATAGGGTATATCTTCATTTAACTCTACCTCCACAGGTTGCAAAGCTAGATCCGTGTCAGGGTGACACTTTCTCAGCATGGATATATGGAATACTGGATGCAATATGTGTAGTTCAGGTGGCAACTCCAACTTATAGGCTACCTTTCTAATTCATTCAATGATTGGATAAGGCCCCAAAAATTTAGGAGCTGACTTACCCTTCTTTCCAAATCTAAGAACACCTTTCCAAGGTGAGACTTTGAGATATACTATGTCTCTAACTTGGAATTCTAAAGGTCTTCTTCGATTATCAGTGTATGACTTTTGTCTATCCTGTGCAGCCTTCAACTATTGTTGTATTACTTTAATCTTTTCAGTTGTCTGTTGCACTAATTCATGACCCAAAAGTTGGTATTCTCCTATTTCATACCAGCACAATGGAGATCTACAACGTCTACCATATAATGCTCCATATGGTGCCATATCAATACTGTGCTGATAACTATTATTGTAAGCGAATTCTATTAAGCTTAAGTATATATCCCAACTTCCTACAAACTGAAGGACAAATGCCCTAAGCAAATCCTCCAAAGTTTGTATAGTCCTCTCAGATTGTCCATTCGTCTGTGGGTGAAAGGTGGTGCTAAACCTTAACTGCGTACCCAAAGCTTTATGTATTCATTCTAAAAAATGACTCATGAATTGGGGACCTCTATCAGAAACAATTGTAGTTGGAACCTGTGTAAACACACTATCTCATCTATATAGATCTGTGCAAGTTTCTTAGCATTATAGTTTGTTTTAACAGGAAGAAAATGTGCTGACTTAGTCAACCTATCAACTATCACCCAAATGGAATCATGACTTTTGGGTATTCTTTGCAAACCAACCACAAAGTCCATGGTCACACGATCACATTTCCACTGTGGTATAAGTAAAGGTTGCATTGTTCCTGTGGGCTTTTGATGTTCAGCTTTAACCTGCTGAAATACTAGACACCGCATAACAAACTCAGCTACATCTTTCATCGAACCAGGCCACCAATACATATCTTTCAAATTATGATAAATTTTGGTTCTCCCTGGATGCATTGCATACATAGATGAATGAGCTTCCTCTATGACCAACTTCGTTAAGTCATTGGCATCAGGTACTGCCATCCTACCATGGTAATAGACTACCCCATCAATTGATTCATGAAAACCATCCCGTTTCTCACTACCATACTCTGACCTGATCTGCTGAATCACAATATCAGCTTGTTGTGCCTCTTTGATCTGTTGTTTCAAAGTAGGTTTTATGTGCATCTCAGCTAACAGTCCATCTAACATGGATACTTTAAGATGTACATTGTTTTGCCTCAAAGAGACAAGCATGTCTCGTTTAAAGCACACTAAAGAGTTCAACTTTACTTTGTCTATGTTTGGTGATGATGATTTTCTACTTAGTGCATCAACCACTACATTAGCCTTTCCTGGATGATAATCAATTGTACAATCGTAGTCCTTGATTAACTCCATCCAGCGGTGTTGTCTCATATTTTACTCATGTTGTGAAAAGATGTATTTTAGGTTCTTATGGTCTGTGAAAATATGGAATGTCTCTCCATAGAGATAATGTTTCCAGATCTTCAACGCATGAACCACTACAGCTAATTCTAGATCATGTGTTGGATAATTTTCCTCGTGTTTCTTAAGCTGTCGAGAAGCAAAAGAAATCACTTGTTTATCCTGCATCAAGACACATCTTAGAAGCATCACAGAAAACAATATAACGCATTCCCTGCTCAGGTAACACTAACACAGGTGCACTGGTTAACCTTTCTTTCAACACCTGGAAAGATTGTTGACACTTGTCATTCCAGACAAAAGGAACCTCCTTCCTGGTCAACCTTGTTAGGGGTAATGATATAGAACTGAAGTTCTTAATGAACCTCCTATAGTAGCCTGCCAGTTCTAGAAAACTACGTATCTCCATTGGTATCTTTGGTTGTTCCCACTCTAAGACAGATTCTACCTTTTTTGGATCAACATAGATACCTGAGACAGATATTATGTGTCCAAGAAAAGACACTTATGATAACCAGAACTCACACTTACTGAATTTGGCATATAGCTTGTGCTCTGTTAGTAAAGTCACGGTCTGATGAAGGTGTTTCTCATACTGTTGAGCATCTCTATTGTAAATCAGGATGTCATCTAAAAATACTACAATGAATTGATCAAGGAATGGCTGGAAAATTCTATTCATGAGTTCCATAAATGCAGCTGGTGCATTAGTTAGTCCAAATGACATAACTATGAACTCATAGTGACCATACCTTGTTCTGAAAACAGATTTAGGTATGTCACTCTCCTTGATGCATAACTGATGGTATCCTGACCTCAGATCTATTTTAGAGAAGATAATTGCACCACAAAACTGGTCAAACAAGTCATCTATCCTTGGCAGAGGATATTTGATCATGATGGTTACTTTGTTTAGCTGTCTATAGTCGATGCATAATCGCATAGACCCGTCTTTCTTTTTAACAAAGAGAACCAGAGCACCCCATGGTGAAGTACTTGGTCGAATAAAACCCTTTTCGATCAACTCTTGTAACTATTTCTTGAGTTTTGCCATCTCAGCTGGAGCCATTCTATAAGGTGTTTGAGCTATTGGTTGTGTACTCGGGATTAGATTAATCTTGAAATCAATCTCTCGGGGTGGAGGAACACCTGGAAGTTCCTCAGGAAACACATCCTCAAACTCCCTAACAATCAGAACTTCATAAAGACTAGGACTCTCTGCCTTGGTATCTATCACATGTGCCAAGAATGCGAAGCATCCTTGTCTCATCAACTTCTCAGCTACCATAGCCGACACTAGATAGGTTGGAAGAATCTTTCTGTCCCCCTGAAACACCCATCTTTCAGCATTGTCTATGAACATAGCCTACTTGTAACCGCAATCCAAGACAACCTTATACTTTTCTAGGGTGTCCATCCCAGGGATTATGTCGAACCCATGCATCTCATGTGGTATAAGATCCACCTGAATGCTATGTTCTAAAAAAGAAAGAACATAGGGAGAACATACCTCCCGCAACACTGGAGATCCAACTAATGGAGTTTCTAATAACAAGTTATTTGCTCTATGACTGACAATCATATTGTAGTCATGAATCACTTCTCGAGTGATAAAGGAATGCATAGCACTTAGATCAATCAAAACAGATAAAAAAAGTAGGATGAAGATATATCAGAATGAAATAATTCCATCTGACCTGTCACGACTCGTGGGTTGACCACTGCTTCCGGTTGATTCATAGCATAGAATCTTGCCGTTGCTGGTTGGCGACCACTCACCCTATTGTTGGATGTAGATGAGCAGCTTGGGACGCCTGTCCACGTCCTCGATTGCCACTACTAAACTGACACTTCTGAGAGCCTTGTTAACTCTGCCTTGATGGTTGGGTTACACTCACATCTCTAGGTAGACAATCTTTCATCAGATGTCCCATCTTCCCACATTTATAACAAACTCTATTTTCCCACTGTGGTCTAGACGGTCCTGTTACTGACATTGAAGCTGAGTTGTGGGCTCCCTCTGGTGGTGAACTACGACCTCTACCCTTGCTTGATGTCCACTGTGTCTGAGTATTAAACCTCAGTGGCGTTGTTGGTGCAGAAAACCTTAGTTTCTTAAAACTTTCGGACCTCTGTCCTTGGAACTGTGTATACACCTTCTTACTATTGGCTTGATGTTTCTCAGTCACAGACCTTTCTATCCGCCTAACTAACTCCACAAAGGTGGCAAACCTCTCCCTATTCTCTAGAGCAGATATGGGTGTGGTCAAATCAGCATTCAAACCCTTCTCAAAATGCCAAATCCTCTCCTCATCTGTAGCAGCCATGTGCAGATAGAATCGTAGAAGCTCCATAAACTTAGCTTCATACTCACTAATGTTCATTTGTCCTTGCCTTATCTGTTCAAACTGAGAGATCTTCCCATCCAGGTAAGTCTTGGGAAAATATCTACTAATGTATTCACGTCAGAATTCTTCCCATCTGACTTCAACACCTAGCCTTTTGCCTTCTTCCATAGCCCACCAGTGGCCAGCACTCCCCTTCAAAAGGTACACCGCATGCCTAACCTTCTCAGCTTCTGGGATATTAAGAATTATGAAGGCCTTTTCCAGCTCAGTCAACCATAAGTCCGCATCTACTGGGTCATCTATACTAGCATATTCAGTAGCTCCTACCCGATGAAGCCATTGAAAAGTCTTGCCAGCTCCATGTCCCTCTTTGTGAGATGGTGCCCTAGGTGCAAGTGGTGGCATTCTATCCACCATATGTGTCATAGTCACCATGAACTGTCCAAACAGAGCATGGAAAGCTGGGTTTTCTAATGTAGCTTTGTCAAGTTGGGGATGTTCAGGTACTAGTTCTTCTCTAGCATGATCCCTTGCACCTCCTCCTGGTGCAGCAACATTGCTTTCAGCAGCATGGTCTTCATGTGATCCAACCATCTTCAAGGTTTACTTCTTCTCCTGAGAGCAGAAGTCATCATCAAATAAACTAGAAGACACTAGAATAGACTCATGACCTTAATCCTATGTTTCATAGACTCAACGAACCTTAAGCTCTGATACCACAAAATTGTGACGACTGACAAACAGATCGTCACTAATTAATGTGGAAGAAAACATTAGCAGCAGATTAACAAAAATCACTAAAATTGAAACCATTTGCAAAGAGATCCATTTCCAAGAAATTTTTATAACAAGAACCAAAATATTATATATAAATACTGGTCCACAAAGTACATATCATGTACCTTCTCTTCTTGAGGATTTCATACAATAGTTACTATGTTAAATCTACACATAAGCAACATAAAACCTCGAGGCATTCAATGCCAAAATCTCAGATCGATCATAAAAGCACTAACCACTGACTCCAAGGACCTGAGAGTACATAGACGACACATATGACTCATATTTACAAGTCATGACAATGAATATCTCCACCTAAGATATCACTACTGTCCCTGATGATGCTGTTCTTCCCCTGGTGTATGGTTCCTACCTCCTCGTCTGCGTCCACCTAAAAAAAATGTTGGATCCCACAGGGGTGAGACAATTGAAATTGTCCCAGTGAGAGATATAACTCTCCGCCAAAAACATTATTATTGCAGATAAATAATGATAAACTGAGAAAAGGAATCTCTATTGAACAATAGGATTTAATCATTATTAAGCAGAATATAGCAATATCATCTTTTAAAGCATTACAACTATAAATGATAAAGCATTAAATCATCTATTCATTTTAATAAGGAATATGAAGAGCATGTATAATATCTATCCATTTCGGATACAATAAGCAATGTAACATCAACCAATGATTTTTGTAATTCATCCTTAAGAAAATATGCTACACGGCTGATTATATTTTACAATCATTCTTATGCATTAAGGAAGTGAGCTGTACCGCTCAAATCCAACCTTCGGTTGCGAAACCCAAATTCGGAGCCATACAAGATCAAAGGAAGAGCCGAACTCCTCGATCTCGTCTATCTCGGTCAGTGCGAATCCACAAGCAGGACCGCAGTCTCTTGCATAAGTGACCTCAGTCACAGGGTTAGCTCCCATAGGCTACCCATTCTCTAGCCCGCCTTGGTACAAGTCTCGTCGCTAGTAAATCTGAGCCACGTGCCAGTTCACCATTCTCTCTGAGCCATGAAAACATTCATGCTCCATCACACTGAGCCATGGGCTTGTTCACCATGCTCTTAAGCATATTGAGTCTACAACCGAAGTTGCACTCTAATCCTTCTATTTTCGGCTAGAAGAAACCCCGCATATTCAACAATATATGCTCCAGATTAACCATCAGGAGAACCCATTTCACCATCACTAGCTACTGACGATGATGGATCTATGGCCAGGGCTCTACATGATAAAATTCGACTTGATTATTTAAGTACATTACCATATTCCTTTAGCAACTGTCATGTTTTCAAACAAGAATTATTATGACAAATGCTACAAGGAAACATGTAATACTTTTATCAAGTACTCTTCAAAACTTTATAAAACATTGGGATCTCAATCCCTTATCTCATTACTGGGAATTCACATCCCTCAACAATGCCATCATCATGTTTACTGGATTTGGTTATTCAAACCCTTAGTTCATCATTGAACATGGTTACCACTACCAGGTAACTATTACCTCCAGGTCATCTGACCAAGGTATTCAGGATACTTGTTACACAAGCATCTCACATAGCTTACCAGGCATATTCAACTTCTTGTCACATCTCACTAGGCACCAAATAAGATAATGGCTCACAAGGCTCATTAATATCATAGCTCATACCTGGTTATGCTCATCATCTCATGATACCTGCATGGTTAGTATACTTGATATTAACCATATCAATTACATATCAACATTATGCAATACAAAGATAACATCACTATTCCATCATTAGGGTTAGGGTTTCCCATCTTTATCAATTAGGGATTTCACATAACATCATCCTATATTAGGGTTTCATATAACATCACCCTATATTAGGGTTTCATATAACATCACCCTATATTAGGGTTTCTCATAGCATCACCCTATATTAGGGTTTTACATAACATCACCCTATATTAGGGTTTCTCATGACATCACCCTATATTAGGGTTTCGCATAACATCACCATGTATTAGGGTTTCTCATAACAACACCCTATATTAGGGTTTCTCATCTTTATCAATTAGAGTTCTATGATTACCTCATTAATCCAAACTCTAAATTAGTGCTTCCACATATCTTGGAGCACATAGCAATATTTAAGTATTAAATCATACTTATCATTGTTCCATGTACTTAGGAACACACAACATCATCATACCTCATTAGGTTGACTTAACCTCTTACTTAAAGTATGTGCAGCTATGCTTATAATAGTGTACTGACTTTATTACTTTCATAGGCATTGAGTGATAATCACTCTGATTATACTAATCACCTAAGTACTTTAGAGGTACTTCCATTGAAATCAACCTTTAGATACTCATCAACCACTTATGAGATTATTAATACTTACATGGTTTGAATCAATTGAACCTCCAAACGGTTTCAAACCAATTAATCCTTCAAACGGTTTGAGACCGTTTAGACCTTCAAACGGTCTTGGTCTCTATATCCTTAAATGATCTGAATACCATTAGACCCTAAACGGTCTTGAGGTACTTGACCTACAAATGGTCTTGAGGTGCTTGACCTTCAAACAGTCTTGAGGTACTTGACCGTCAAACGGTCTTGAGGTACTTGACCTTCAAACGGTCTTCCTAGGGTTTGAAACCGTTTGCACTCTAAACGGTTTGAAACCATTTGAACTCTCCAATGTTGAGATCATTTGATCACTAAACAATTTGAAACTGTTTGACCAAATCAACTATGAAATCGTTCTAACCCTAAAAGCTTTGAGACCGTTTGGTCATCAAATAGTTTGAGACCGTTTGGTCAAATCAAAGACGAAACCGTTTGAAACTAAATTAGGGTTTTGACATCAATTGATCTTGGGTTTTGAAACCAATTGAGTTATGGTTCTAAAATCATTTGAGTTTGATTGTTTGAAGTTATTAGGTCATAAGACCAATTGATCCTTGAATCCATTGAAAGCATTTGGTCTCTAACGGTTTTGAAAATTGTTTGACCTCTAATGGTTTTGAAATCGTTTGGTCACCAATCAGTTTGAAACCGTTTGGTTTCTAACAGTTTGAAACTGTTTGACCAAACAAATAAAACTGTTTTCTCTTGATTTTCTTGAGGTGTGTGATAAGATGATGTCATCATCATCAAGCTTCAGAACTCCAAATTCTACTGCCATATATATGATAAATTGATCAATTATTCAAGAAGCAAATAAAAGATCAGCATATGATGAGAAATTGAAATAAATAATAACATTGATGGGTTCAAGTTATATAACCCGCCTTCAAAGTAGATTCAAAGCTTCAAGCTTCTCATCTATAATGGTGAAAGAAGATCCATCAACTAGACAAGGTTCGTTTCCTACTCTTTGGATGCAAAAGATAGCCAAGGTTGAGCAATGGATGGAAGAAAGAAGAAAATCAATGTTGAAATTCGATTTCAACCATCAATTCAAGGTTGAAGATGATCATGGAGCTTACCTTTAGATTAGAGAACATTTTCCTCTTACTCCTAAGCTCTTTGGTCATCGGCCAAAGAAATGGAAGAAAGTGGTTTGCAAAAATAGTCTTTCAAGTAAGTGAAAAATGGGGTATATGTAATTGATTTTCTAGGAGAGAGAAAGTAGGAGAAAATTCATCCACTTTCTTGCCACATGCCCCCTCCCTTCCTTGCCTTCGAAGCCATCTTTATTTCTTCCTTAATATCCTCTCGTTTATCCTTGAATTAAAAACAACCACTTAAACACCTTAATCATTATAATACTATTATCCATTTTTAGTTGACATTTCTTTTTAATTAACAAATGTGGTGGATTTCTTCACCTAGTTAGGATATTTCGGTGCCACTCAAGGCATTTGGACGTCCTATCTTTATAGGATTTCAACCACAGACGTTTTGGTTGATGGACACTTCAATTAGTATATTTATGTTTGCTACAAAATAAATTAGGACTTCATTTATGCTCATTTCTTGATTATTTTATTATCAAAATTATCTCTCCTTAAATGCGGTTCAAACAAGATTTCCCTTTCTTTTTCTTTTCTCTAAATGATACCAAAAAATAATAGGGACATAATAGAGGTGGTATTTTACATATTCAACCCTAGGTTTTGGGTAATTTGCAATTTACACCAAAACTATCATTCAATGTACAAACATTATTCAAACAAGCTCCTTCTTGGAACTTAGGCTTCCACACGCCATAACTCAACATCATTCTCATTCTTATGATGCTATAACACTTAAGGAACATTTATTATGTAACATTTGCAAGGTAACCCCTAAAATTGGGTAAATTGCACTTTAGTCCAAAATAGGTAAAATACAATTTCAACATTATTCAAATAGGACCAAAATTGAAACATAAGCTCTCCTTTAGTATTTATTACTTTTCAAAAGATAAAGACAAGAATCTAAATGACTTAATTAAGCAAAATACCCAGGGTTAAGGAATAACCCAGGTCAGAGATGTTACAATTATCCACCCCTAATAGGGATTTTGTCCGCAAAATCATCAAGAGAAAAGAGAAGGGTACTTCCTCCTCATCTCTTCCTCCAGCTCCCACATAGCTTCTTCAATGCCACGATGATTCCAAAGAACTTTCACAAGAACTATATCTTTCTTTTTCAACTTTTTGATTCTCCTGTCAAGAATCAACACTGGTCCCTCTACATAGGATATATCTTCATTTAACTCTACCTCCAAAGGTTGCAAAACTAGCTCCATGTCATCGTGACACTTTCTTAGCATGGATAAATGGAATATTGGATGCAATCTGTGTAGTTCAGGTGGCAAATCCAACTTATAGGCTACCTTTCCAATTCGTTCAGTGATTGGATAAGGTCCCATAAATCTAGGAGATAACTTACCCTTCTTTCCAAATGTAAGAACACCTTTCCAAGGTGAGACTTTGAGATATACTCTGTCTCCAACTTGGAATTCTAAAGGTCTTCACTGTTTATCAGCGTATGACTTTTGTCTATCCTACGCATCCTTCAAATGTTGTTGTATTACTTTAATCTTTTCAGTTATCTGTTGCACTAATTCAGGACCCAAAAGTTGGTATTCTCCTATTTCATACCAGCACAATGGAGATCTACAACATCTACCATATAACGCTTGATATGGTGCCATATCAATAATGTGCTGATAACTATTGTTGTAAGCAAATTCTATTAAGCTTAAGTATATATCCCAACTTCCTACAAACTGAAGGACACATGCCCTAAGAAAATCCTCTAAAGTTTGTATAGTCCTCTCAGATTGTCCATCCGTCTGTGGGTGAAAGGCGGTACTAAACCTTAACTGCGTACCCAAAGGTTTATGTAGTCGTTCCCAAAACGACTCGTGAACAGGGGACCTCTATTAGAAACAATTGTAGCTGGAACCCTTGATGGAGTTTTGCAACACCACTAAAAATCCTAAGGTGATGAATCCTTAGGTTTAGCCTTGCTAGTACTATGGTAAGAACTCCACCCACGTGTGTTAAGACACGCGGAAGTCTTATCGTAGTATAGTTAAGGGTCGAATCCTCGGGACAACGGTCTTGACGAAGTCAAGATGGAAAACGTTTTAGTTCTACTTAACTACTCAACAGTTGATATTTAGATCGAAAGTTTGATGTTGGTTCTAAAGCTAGATGCGAGGAAAGCAAAGCAAGAAGGTAAAGATTAAAGTTGTAAACAAATGATAAAAACCACTAGGATGTTATCAGGTTTCACACCACTACACATGGATCAAGTCATGCAACATAATAAAGCAACCTGCAAAAAAGGGTCAAATCAGTTAGTATCTTGTAGTCCTAGCTTCCTTTCGGATAACTAGCCACGAGAAGTGTGGAGTATTGCAATGCCGGCCATCCCATAGCGAATGGTCACATGCCTTGCATTACTCCTTCATGAAATGTGTTCCTCGACCTTACCAAGGTTGCACTTCCATACGTCAACTGATTCCATTTCATAGTATGAAAGTGCAACGATGGGGGTGAGTTTACTCCACTCCTGAAAACACTTCTAGACACCGAAACAGACGTATGGTGACTACATACATCCATAACCAACATTCAATCGACATTTAGATCTAAGGGTATAAACGTAGACAATTCATACCAAAAGACAATATGTAACACAAGTTGATGATCAAGCAACTAGCATTCATTAAGCGATTGAAGTCGAACTGAAAGGAAGAGTATCTTTGTTGAATTACATCGCATGAAATGAAAACATGGGTAGCGGGGCTACTCCCCGCACCCTAGTGAAAGAAACTACTCGCTCATGGCAAAGGAGGTGAGAAGAGAGAGAAAGAACGTCATCTCCACGGAGGAGGGAAGGTTGAACCCTTGGTGAAGAGAGCAACGATCTTCGCACGTCGTGGTTGCTTTGATGAAGGATTTACTCTTCCCACCTTCTTTGTTGAAGAGATGGAAAGAAGAGAGAGAAGGAATCTTGATGATGAGCACGGATCCCAAAACTAGCAGCCTTGGGGCAGTGGACGGAAGATCAGAATGCTCTGGGTCTAGAGAGGCAGCCTTTGGGCGTCTTGGAATTCGATTCCCCTGAAGTGACCTTTGAGGTCCTATTTATAGGCTTCAAGTGGCTTCTCGCGGTCTTGGGACCGTGAGGCTTCTCGCGGTCTTGGGACCGTGAGGCTTCTCGCGGTCTTGGGATCGTGAGGCTTCTCGCGGTCTTGGGACCGTGAGGCTTCTCGCGGTCTTGGGACCGTGAGGCTTCTCGCGGTCTTGGGACCGTGAGGCTTCTCGCGGTCTTGGGACCGTGAGGCTTGTCGCGGTCTTGGGTCCGTGAGGCTTCTCGCGGTCTTGGGACCGTGAGGCTTCTCGCGGTCTTGGGACCGTGAGGCTTCTCGCGGTCTTGGGACCGTGAGGCTTCTCGCGGTCTTGGGACCGTGAGGCTTCTCGCGGTCTTGGGACCGTGAGGCTTGTCGCGGTCTTGGGTCCGTGAGGCTTCTCGCGGTCTTGGGACCGTGAGGCTTCTCGCGGTCTTGGGACCGTGAGGCTTCTCGCGGTCTTGGGACCGTGAGGTTTCTCGCGGTCTTGGGACCGTGAGGCTTGTCGCGGTCTTGGGTCCGTGAGGCTTCTCGCGGTCTTGGGACCGTGAGGCTTCTCGCGGTCTTGGGACCGTGAGGCTTCTCGCGGTCTTGGGACCGTGAGGTTTCTCGCGGTCTTGGGACTGTGAGGAGTCTTTGAGAATTTTTTGTGTTTTCTGTAATGAAAAAAAGAGGAAAAGTTATTTACTGATGTATCTGCAATAAAGTAAGGAGGTTTAATGATTCTATTTAGTTTATCTAAGAAAAAGTATGGAAAACTAAAGAAAAAGGCTAAGATAAACTACTAAAATAGGAGGTTATCACCCCCCCTAACTTAGAGTCTAGCTTGTCCTCAAGTTAGATAGAGCTGAGACATGAAATGGCGAGGCGATCTCAATTAAGATTTCCATACTCTTGCTTCAATTCTTGACCTGAGTTCCCCAGGGGTCGTATCGAGGCTTATTGCATGCCTTGATCCTTTTGGATTTCGAGAGTTGCTTGGATTTCAGATTTTTCCGTATCTCAAAGTTCGCCTTGGGACCACATTTATTTTGTGCATGCTGTTGACTCTAATCAACTTTATACCTCTCTAAAGACCTATTGGAAGCTAGAGAGGGTATGAGGGTTGGCTAAAGGCTTTGAAGTGTAACTCCCCTTCGAGTGGGGGAGGGGCTGTCTATGCTTTTTAGGATCTCACTACCGGACACGACACATCTGCCTTTATGAGGGCAGCTGAATGTACCGGCCGGGCAAGTCCTTTATTAGCCTTTTCATATACTTGGAACTTTTAGGGTTTCACTACCGGACGCGACACATCTGCCTTTGTGAGGGCAGCGGAATGTGCCGGCCGGGTGAGCCCTTTATCAGTTCTTAATATAGGTCCTTATTCATGGCACAACTCTCATAATTTTATTCGTCTCTCTGGCTTTTATTCAAAAACTCACAGGCTTGGGTTTTGGGATGAGGATTTATTTTGGGCGGCCAAGCCTCTTTTATTTTGAAGAGAGGAAAGTTGTTCTTAAAGTTTTTCAGAATGCACTTATTTGGTTTGTGGTCCACTTGCAGAGCTTTTTGACTTGGAAATTGCCTGATTTCCCTCTCATCCTTGAGATCTCGGCTTATTTCTGCCCTGATTTTGACCTGTGGAGAGTCAGATAAAGAATTGGAGCAAAAATATAGAAACCACTGGTGAATGAATTTTGTGGATTCGCCATTTCAAGCCTGTAAGCTAATCTTATTATTTATATGAGGACTACTTTATCTCTAACTTCGGTAAGGGTGATGCTTTTCATTATGAAAGTTATATTTAGAAGTTGTTTTATTGAAAAGGAAAATTTGAAAACGAATGTGCGAAAAAAGAAAAATGAGTTAGAAGAGTTGGAAAAGAATGATACCTCGCCCTTGTCCAGTGCACTCCCCCCTAACTTATCACGCACTCTGTCCTCAGAGTGTCAAAGGGATAGGATGAGAGGTGCTTGGACAAGGGCATTTAGGTGTCAGATAATCCTGAGCTTGCCCCTGGTGCTTGGAGGAGCTTAGCTGCGAACTGTCCACGTAGGGCGTGATAGTCTACGTCAGTCATATCCTCTACTGGTTTTTGAAGAACGAGGATGGTGTACATCCAGTAGAGGACATGGAAGCCGCAGTCGTTTGATTGGCGGATTTGCTGGGGACACTTATGGCAGAAGGAAGGGCGGTGAAAGTGTTCTTTGGCGTAAGCTTTTGTGTGCTGACTAAGGAGATCAATTAATCTTTCAGCACATTCTTTTGCCACTACCTCTGTGGGTGTTTTTGGCGTTACGACGTAAACTTTCTGTCGTGGGTTGTACTGGCTATCGGAACTGTTATAGATTGTAATTGTTCCATCCGGTAGGTTTGCTGCCAGGAGTAGCCAGTGCTCATGGTAGAGGAAGGGTAGCATGATGAACTTCGGCGTTGTGTGTTGTAGATATGAGATTAGCGTTTCAGCTGCGCCGAAGTTCTTGAGCTTTAAAAGATCATCCTTCAGATATGGAGACGCCATGTATGCAGTGGGGTGATCTTGTCCGATAAGAAGCTGATAGGCGGACATAAGGCCAACAGAGAGGGATCCTTTAATTTGTAAAGATTCTCGCAGGGTGTCTGCCATTATAAGAATGTCACCAGACATGAAAACGAGTTCATCATTCGTAGCAGAAAGCTTTGACATAATGAGCCGTAGGTCGTAGCTGGATAGGCCGTTGCAAGCACTGAGATCGAAGTCCGGAAAAGATGGTGTGATGGCAGACAACGGGTTGCTGGCATCTTGGCGTTGCTCGGTAGCGGAAGCCGGTTCTTTTGATTTTGATAACTCTTTTAGAGCTTGGCGGAAGGGTCGCCGCTGTGGTCGCTGGATAGCAGAGAAAAGGTAGCGAGGGACATCATCTGGTGCCATCGTTTGGTCTTTGAAGAACCGTCTGTCGCAGATGAGTTCCATCGCATAACGTCCTCTCAAAGAATGAAAATCTTCGGTGACCAGGGCGGAGAAAGGGATTTCTTGGTTTAGCGCTTGGATGTGGCGAATAGTGCAGAAAGCGCAATCCCCGGATCCTTCTGCGGCTTGAACTGGAGGGTTGATAATTTTGAACCAGGGCTGGCTCCAGTCTTGGCGGAGAGATGGGCGTGCAGCCCAAATTAGCTTAAGCAGCCGAAAGGGTATGCATCTTGCTTCGCCGGCTGCTTCACCCACAAAGTTTATCGTGCCGGCGGGTAGCTCGGTGCTGCAGAAGTTATAAACTGTGGCGTCCCGAGCCTCTGTATCGACAATCATGGCTAGCCAATGGTTTAAGATTTGGAATGGCACAGTTAGATAACGTGCTCGCCGTGCTAGCCCGATACGCAGACGTTCGATGGATTTTTCTTGGATGTCCTTGTATAGGAGGCCCAAGGATAGGGCTGGTGAGGCGTTGAAGACAGGCTGCTTCCTTTTGTGACTTCTGTAAATTTCGATACAATTGGCGAGGAGGACACGGAAGATAGACATCGGCATCGTCGACCCAGGTCGCAGGATTTTGCGAAAATCTTCACGTGTCAGCTTGCGCTTCGTTTTAGTGTTGTGGTAGATAATATCGTCTCCTGCCTTTGTATCGTCTATGATAGTATTCAGTATAAAGATATCCTGGGCATCTAAAGTGGAAATGGCCGCCATATCAAGGTCATGCATTTTGTGCGGCAAGGGTGGTGGTGGGGGAAGCTCCTGTGGAGGGGGGGAAGGATGTATTTCTGGAGCTTCCTCAGAGCCAATAGTATCATTGTCCGAGTCCGAGGCAGAATCGAGCTCTTCATCAGTATCCAATTGCACTCGTTCTGACTCGTACTCGTCAAGGGGTGAGCTTGCCTTCGTGGTGGGCTCTGAGATGGGTAAGGCAGCTGTTGTAGGAGGGGTGGCGCCAGTTCCTATTATGCATTGGTGGAACTCGGCGAAGGCTGCTTCTTTAGCAGCTTCCCCGATGGATCCCATAGCAGAGTAGTCAAGAAATTGATCCCCATATGATATATGAACATTATCATGGTGTGGGGAGTTGGGATCCTTATCGCCGTCATGGTGATCTGTTTGTTGGCTGGGTTCTGCTTCTTGGCTTGGACCCTCCCCATCATTATCTGGTTTGTCAGATTCTTCATCTGAGGAGGTACTGTTGGTGGAGTCTGCTGAAGAATCAGAATCGTCATCATTAGCAGCAGCATCTTCATCGTCATTAGTTGTCTTCTGTTGTGCTTTCTTTTTGCACAGACGATGGATGGATTGGAGTTCATCAAAAGCCACTTGCACGTGCTCGTGTGTTTCGAGCAGTGCTTCATGGTTTTCTTTAAGATCTAGAAAACGTTGTTCAGCCGAGAGGAGTCTTGCTGTGAGATCTGTTACTTGAGCTCTTAGCTGAATGAGCTCATTATGTGATGACTCCTCTTGGCGATTATTTAGCTGCGTGAGGGTGGTAGTGATGTCGTCCAGGCGCGTGCTGAAAGCTTGTTGTTGTTGCTGCAGCTCGCGTAGGGTCTCTGGCAGAGGTAAAGTCTGCGCGGAAATCCTATCGACTTGTGTTGCCAACACCTCATGCTGGCGTTGTACTCCCTGGATCAACTTGGGCAAGTTGTTGCAGTGGCCGTCGATGTGGTCGACTTGCTTGGCCACTGAAGCTTGACGTTGTTGGATTCCTTGGAGGATGCCTGGCATTGTGCGGTTCTGCTCGCCGATCTGGGCAACTTGCTTAGTTAGACCCTGCACACATGAAAAAATAGAATTTAAAATGTTAGATGGGTCGGTGAGGAGGTTTCGGATGGTGTCAAATTGACGTCCGAATTCCTCACCGACGTTAGTAAAAGGGACCCCAGTGATTGAAGGGTGAGGAGGCTGGGGTTGGGGTGGAATGATAGTGTCATGCGAAAAAGACACAGTTGATGGACCCGCGAATTGCGAGGTGACTGTAGATGGAGTCACTAGCGATGTCGGGGTGGTGGAGGGTGGAAAAAATGGTGGCATTCCCGAAGATGGAAGTGGTTTCGGAAATGTTGATGGAAAGGCGGTGGATGTGAAGGAGGAGAATTCAGGCATTGTGGTGGAGAATGGGGTGCCCGAAGTAAAGAAGGGTGGAGGTGGTGGAGAGGTGGTGAAGGAAGGTGGAGCGGAGGAAGATTGAAGGGTGGTTGATGGTGGTGGGGTGGTGGGTATTGGGGTGGTGGAGGGTGGAGAGGTGGTATTGAGCTCAGCATTTAGACTCATTATAAAAGAGTCTATTGATGAGGATGTAATATGTTCGTCGGGGAGGGGAGGTTCAGATTCAGGATTAGGTTTCGATGTGGGTGTCCCGGACAGCTCATGAGTTTTGACGAGCCTTCTGGAAGGTCGTTTGACTAGGAGCTTTGCTGTTTTAGTTGCCGGGGCAGTTATACTAAGCTCTGCCTGCCCTGCCTTTGTTTTCTTTTCTCTGGTTTTGAGTGAAGCGATGAGTGTGGCGATCTCATCATCTGTGAACAGGAGCTTGTCTTTATCATAGTCCGCAAGCTCAGGAAGTGGCAGTAGGGTTCGTGAAGATTTTGTGGGGCAGAATGCGTAGTGCAGCCTCCCATCCTTATTTTTTAAGATGTGAGAGTTCTTTAGTGTCTGTTCATTGGTAAGAATGTCGCCTTTTATTGGGCTGCATTTGGGTAGAAGTCTATCCATCTTGAGATATTTAATGATAGATGTGATATGACCACCCGTGCAGATTTCTTTCCCGAGGGCGAAGGCTGAGAGCTTGAGCAGCATGTGCCGTCCGATGTTGACTGGCAATCCGTTGAGGACTGACCAGAGGACAAAAAGGTCAGATATGGAGACATTGCCCCCTTCGGTTCTAGGAAAAAGTGCGCCGACTATAATTTTGTGTAGCGTGCGCACTAGGCCAGAGTGAACGTTGGAGGCCTTGCTTGTCCTTGGGTCGAAAGTTGGTAACCCCGTTAAAGACTTCCAGAATTTATGCTTGTTGAAACTGGGGTGGTCTGTGCTAGCAGCTTTGGCTTTCTGCAGCTGGTCTTTATTGTCAATGAAAATTTCGTTCAGGACATTTTCGGTGATGACTACCTCATTGTTGAAGATTCTTGAGGTTATTCTACGGTCACCACCGTCCCTTTCTTTATGCGAGATGTCCACTACTTCTTTGTTGAAGTAAGTGAAGAATTCAGTAGTTGGCTCAGAGTAGGAAATTTCCGATACAAAGCAGAGCCGGGAGAGGTTAGAATTGTCAAGAAGGGCGAGGATTCTGTGGTAGATCCCCATCTTCATCAGTATGCTGGGGCAAGCATACTTGGTTGGTTTAAGGAGTTGGCTGATGGGGGGAATGGTTTGGAGGTGAAGGTTCTCGGGTGGTGGTGCTGTGGTGGTGATGGGAGGAAAGGTAGGAACAGTTATTGTGGCAGGGTTGGTGACGGTGGTGGAGGGTGGTGGGATGTACTCTGCTAAAATTTGTTCTCTTGCACAGGCAGGGTTGACCTGCTTCCTGGCTCTCTTCTTAGATGTGAGGTCAGTTGTTGGTTCTTGAGCCAATCTCTTCCCCTTAGATTTTGTAGTGGGGGATTCTTGCTCAGGGGAAGGCTGGTATTCGGAGGCTTCGTCGGATGAGGTCTCGTTGACCGCCTCGTCAGAAGGTTCTTCGTCTAAGCAGCGGTTGATTCTCTTGATGTCCTTCAAAACAGCAGTCAGGTTTACTTCTGCTGGGACTTTTCCAGTCCTTTTGAAGTCGTCAACTAGGCTTTGCAGATTTGCTCGTTCAATAATGAGCTGCTCTTTTGTCCAGAAAGGAGTGTCTGTTGGTCCTTGCTTAGCAGGTGAAGTCATTCTGAAATAATTGATAAGAAACGAAAGTTAGAAATCTTAAAGTTTGAAATTATAACAAAGTAAAAATTTTGAATTTGAGTTTTATTAGTTTGATATAGTGCAAGCGGTCCAGAGACCATTTGGTCTCAAACGGTCTGGAGACCGTGAGGGGCCTCACGGTCGTGAGACCGCGAGGGACCTCACGGTCGTGAGACCGCGAGAGGCCTCACGGTCGTGAGACCGCGAGGGACCTCACGGTCGTGAGACCGCGAGGGGCCTCACGGTCGTGAGACCGCGAGGAGCCTCACGGTCTGAGGAGGACGAAAACTTTATTGATGTAGCGCTGACTCAGGGGCTTTATTGATGTCGCAGTGCAGTCTTTTGCAATTGTGTCTTGATATTGTAGATGAAATCTGCAATTCTAGCAATGAATCTGCTAGACAATATCAAGATAAAATTGCAAAAAAGTGCACTGCGATACGTGCTGCATGATTACACAAAAGCTCCCAAACGGTGTCTGAACCGTTTGGTCTCAAACCGCGAGGGGTCTCACGGTCGTGAGACCGCGAGGAGCCTCACGGTCTGGAGACCGCGAGGAAGACGGACCGCGCGGGAGACGAACCGCACGGCCGCTCGTCGGCTGAGAGCTGCGGAAACGATGGTGGCGACAACGGCGGGAAACGATGGTGGCTAAGATAGGGCTCGAACGGAAGTTAGAAAAGGTGATGCGTCAACCTGCCGCTGTGGTCGGTGGGTCGGCGAAGGGGTAGCGGAACGACGACGGGAGCAACGACCGAGCAAGGAACGACGACGACGAAGTCGAGAACGACGGCGACGAAGTCGAGAACGATGGCGACGAATCTTGAAACAGTGACGCGCGGGAGTGTAGAGACGAAGGTCAGAGCGGAATGAAACAGGAGAGTTCGAGAATTCGAGAATCGAGAAGAGGGGTATGTAGGTGGGGGGGGTGTATTTATAAGTTTCAAGGAGCCTCACGGTCGTGAGCTAGAGAGCTCAAACGGTCTGGAGACCGCGAGGGGCCTCACGGTCGTGAGACCGCGAGGGGCCTCACGGTCGTGAGACCGCGAGGGGCCTCACGGTCGTGAGACCGCGAGGGGCCTCACGGTCGTGAGACCGCGAGGGGCCTCACGGTCTCTCAGACCGTTTGACCGCAAGATCAGGAAGATTTTTATGTATTATTGGATTTTAAAGGAATCAAAAGAAAAAGGAAAAACAAAGATAGATAAAAGGGTGTTTTAAAAGAAAAGGCTAGGGAAGGTGATAATCAGGCCTTGGGTTGCCTCCCAAGAAGCGCCTTGGTTTAACGTCGCTGGCTCGACAGGATTATTGCTCCGGCTATGCTGACTTTATAGGGTCATGAATCTCGGTGGTTTGTCTTGGTAACTTGTCTGCTGGAGTGTGGTACTTTTTTAATCTGTGGCCATTGACGGTCCTCTCTCCTCCATTATCGTCAATAATAATGACAGCTCCTGTCGGGTAAATATGTTTGATTGTAAAGGGACCCGACCATTTGGTACGCAGTTTTCCAGGAAACATTTTTAATCTGGAGTTGAATAGGAGGACTTTGTTTCCGACGATTATATCTTTCCTTTTGATGTGGCCATCGTGCCACATCTTAGTTTGTTCTTTATAGATTCTTGCGTTGTGGTAGGCTGTCATTCGTAGTTCTTCTAACTCTTGGAGTTGAAGTTGTCGGAATTCACCAGCACCTTTGAGATCGAAATTTAGTTGCTTAATGGCCCACCAAGCCTTATGCTCTAATTCAACTGGCAAATGGCAAGACTTCCCATACACTAATCGAAACGGTGTTGTTCCGATGGGTGTTTTGAAAGCTGTACGGTAAGCCCATAGAGCGTCGGATAATTTGGTTGACCAATCGGTGCGGTGTCGATTGACGGTTTTTTCCAGAATAACTTTAATTTGCCTATTGGAGACTTCAACCTGTCCACATGTCTGTGGGTGGTATGGTGTAGAAACTTTGTGGTTGACTCCATATTTTCTTAATAAGGCTTCAAAGCTCCGTTCCAAAAAATGTGATCCGCCGTCAGATATAATCGTTCTTGGGACGCCGAATCTGGGAAAAATTATCTCTTTAAACATCTTGATGACTGGTTTTGAATCGCAAGAGGTAGTTGGTAGAGCTTCTACCCATTTTGAAACGTAATCCACAGCAACCAAGATATACTTGAATCCATAAGACGAGGGGAAAGGGCCCATATAATCTATTCCCCATACGTCAAAAAGTTCGATTTCTTGCCATATGTTTAATGGCATTTCATTTCTTCTTGTTATTCCTCCGGAAAGTTGGCACTTGTCGCATGATCGCACATATTCATGTGCGTCTTTAGCGATGGTGGGCCAATAAAAGCCAGATTGCAAGACCTTGAGGGCCGTCTTCTTAGAACTCATGTGCCCCCCAGTAGGGCCTGAGTGACAGTGCTCAAGGACCGGAGTGATTTCTGTCTCTGGGATGCATCTACGAAAGAGTCCATCTGCACATAAGCGAAAAAGATAGGGTTCGTCCCAGAAATATTGCTTAGCGTCGTAAATGAACTTCTTTTTATCGTGATAGGATGCGGATGGGTGAATGATTCCTGTTGCCAAATAGTTGACAATGTCGGCATACCAGGGAAATCCATTAGAAACTTTCATTAAGTGGTCGTCTGGGAGGGAATCTTGGATAGGAACCTTGTCGTCATCCTCAACTCTAATACGGCTAAGATGATCGGCGACGACGTTTTCCAGTCCGCTTTTGTCTTTAATTTCCAAATCAAATTCTTGGAGCATTAGCACCCAGCGGATAAGTCTAGGTTTTGCGTCTTGCTTCTGAATCAGATATCGTATAGCGGAATGGTCAGTGTAGACAATAACTTTAGCTCCTATCAGATATGAGCGGAATTTTTCGAATGCGTAGATGACAGCTAAAAATTCTTTTTCTGTAGTGGTGTAATTTTTTTGTGCTTCATCCAGCGTTTTAGATGCGTAGTATATGACATGGGGTTTCTTGTCGATTCTTTGCCCTAAAACGGCCCCTATGGCAAAATCGCTTGCATCACACATGATTTCGAAAGGTAATGACCAATCTGGAGCTCGTAATATTGGTGCAGAGATCAGGGCATCTTTCAGAGTTGTGAAGCTTTGCAAGCATTCTTGGTTAAAATTGAACTCTGTGTCCTTGGTCAGCAGTTGTGTCATTGGTTTTGCTATTTTGGAGAAATCTTTAATAAATCTTCTGTAAAATCCAGCATGTCCTAAGAAGGCACGGACTCCTTTTACGTCTTTTGGTGGCATCAATTTTGAGATAACGTCAATTTTTGCTTGATCCACCTCGATTCCTCTGTCGCTCACTCTGTGTCCTAAAACAACACCTTCTGTTACCATAAAATGGCATTTTTCCCAATTTAAAATGAGGTTTGTTTCCTCACATCTTTGTAGGACTTGAACCAGATTGAGCAGACAGTTGTCGAAGGAGTTTCCGTAAACTGAAAAATCATCCATGAATACCTCCATTATAGACTCTGTCAATCCCGCAAAGATAGCGGACATGCATCTTTGGAAAGTAGCTGGTGCATTACAGAGCCCGAATGGCATTCTTCTGAAAGCGTATGTCCCAAAGGGACATGTAAAAGTAGTTTTTTCTTGATCGTCCGGATGTATCGGGATTTGGTAAAAGCCGGAATATCCATCGAGGTAACAAAAGAACTTCTGATGAGCTAGGCGCTCGAGGACCTCATCTAGGAAAGGCAGGGGGTAGTGATCTTTTCGTGTTGATTTATTAAGTTTCCTATAATCAATGCACATACGCCACCCTGTAATGGTTCTAGTGGGTACCAGTTCGTTTTTGTCATTAAGAACAACGGTGGTTCCCCCCTTTTTAGGGACCACCTGCACTGGGCTTACCCACTGAGAATCAGAAATTGGGTAGATAATGCCTGCCTTTAGAAGTTTGAGGACCTCGAGGCGAACCACCTCTTTGAGGTTGGGGTTTAACTTTCTCTGGTGTTCTCGCGATGGTTTAAACTCTTCAACCATGGGCAGTTTGTGCATACATAGAGCAGGGTTTATGCCCGTCAGATCAGTCATTTTATAGCCAATTGCTTTCTTATGCTTCTTCAGTTCATCGAGGAGTCTGTTTTCTTGATCCTCCTCCAGAGTGGAGCTGATGATAACCGGACAGAGCTTCTCATCATCAAGAAAAACATGTTTAAGTCCCTCGGGTAAGGCTTTCATTTCTGGAGCCTTAGGTGGCTCAGTGGCTTCTATAATTGTGATGGCTTTAAGTTCTTCAAACGTGGCTGTCGGAGCTTCTTCAGCTTTTTCTAAGTATTGCAAGCACTGTTGTACTAGTTCACTGGCCGAGAATTCGACATCCGGGTTTGTAAGAATATTTTCCAATTCGTCGGATGGTTCAGACATTTCTAACTGGGACATTTGATAAATAGCATCCAGGAGAAAGACTTCCTCTTGAATGCTTGGACCTTTCATGCTGTTTAGAACTCTGAACTGGAAAGCCTCCCTCCCAAGTCTCAGAATAATAGTTCCTGCTTCGACATCAATGAGAGCTCGGGCGGTAGCTAGGAAAGGTCTTCCAAAGATTATCGGATATCTCAGGTCTTCTTGTATGTCCATAATAACAAAATCACACGGGACATAAGAATTTGTTCCTATTCTGACAGGGATGTCTTCGATAATGCCAAGGGGGGCAGTTATGGTAGAATCGGCTAACTGGATTGTCATAGTCGTAGGTAACAAATCAGTAAAGCCTAATCTTTTACACATTGAATAAGGCATAATAGATATGCTTGCTCCTAGGTCTGCCAATCCTTTCTTGCTGGAGCCATTTCCGATGGAACACTGAATGCCGAAGGAACCTGGGTCCTTCTTTTTCTTTGGCATTTTATTAAGCAGAATATCTGAAGTGGTCTGAGCAAGTTTCACTGTTTCATGCTCCTCTGTCATATACTTTCTCGACAAGAGGGTTTTCAGGTATTTTGCCCAAGCTGGCACTTCGGAAAGGGCATCAAGAAAAGGAATATCGATGTATAACTTTTTCATAGCTTCTTTAAATTTTTGGAACCTAGTGTCCATTTTGGTCCCTTTTAGTCTGTCTGGGTAAGGAATTCGTGGCGGGACTTCTGAGATAGGTTCCTTTTCTTTTTCGTTCTCTGTAAAAGTTTCTGTTTCTCTGCTTGAATTCCCTGTTGGGGAAGGGATGGCTACGTTATCATCATCATGGTCGATTCTTGTGACATCAGGCAGGACACGACCAGACCGCGTGGTGACGGCATTAAGTTGTTCTGGTCTGTTTGGGTTATGACGGGGGTTTGCCTCTGGTTGCCCAGCAAAAGTGCCGGCTTGAGGTTTCAATTGAGCGGCAATCTGCGCCAATTGGGCTTCTACGGCTTTTTGTTGAGCTTGTTGGTTTGCAAGCATGGTTTGTTGCGATTGAAGCATTTGTCTAATCAAGGATATCTCATCAGATGATTGGGGAAGATTACCCCTTTGTTGATACTGAGTGACTTGCTGTCCTGGTTGTTGTAGAGGTGTAGTTAACTGTGGCTGCGGGGGCTGCTGCAACTGGGGTTGCTGCGGCTGCTGCAACTGGGGTTGTTGCAACTGAGGGTGCAGTCCTGAATGGGCATATTGGTAAGAAGGATTTCTGGGATAGTTGGATCTTTGAAAACCTTGTCTGTAATTCCCTTGATTGAAGTTATTTTGAAATCCTGGTGGTTGTCTATTGAAAGATCCACCTTGTGCCTGCTGCTGTGGGTTGGCAGTCCCTGCAGGATTCCCGTATTGGAAACCAGGATGGTTCCTTGGTTTGTCTGGGTTGTAATACACTTGGCCAGGTATTGAATGTATGGAGTTAACTTGCTCTGGCATTTGATCTTCGGGATGCTCGATGATGGGTTCATATTGCGGCATAGGTGGTTGTAAATCCATCATGACATTGTACAACAATCCACATGATAATGTGGGATGATCGGATGCATGACAGGCTTCACAAGTTCCAGTAGCTGACTTAACTTGTTGAACCTGAGAGCTTTTCTTCTTATCATATTCCCCGAAAGAAGTTTCGAGGGCTTGTTGCTTGCTAGCGATAGTCTTCAAAGCCTCAGCAATGGCCTTGAGTTCCATGGATTCTTCCGCTTTGTAAACCTTGAGAACGCCTTTGGGTTGGTTAGATGACCTTCCCCAATTGGATTGGTTCTCGGCTCCCAGCGTAACTATATTCCAGGCATCTTCATAATTCTTTCTCATAAAGTTTCCTCCAGATGAGGAATCTAGGAATTGCTTAATATCATCACTTACTCCTCTGTAAAATGTTTCTATAAGTTGATTTTGAGAAATGCCATGGTGAGGACATTTTCTCAGGAGTTCTTTGAATCTTTCCCAAGCTTCAGCAAGTGTTTCTCCAGGTAGTTGGGAAAAGTGATTAATTTGTCCCCTTATCTCATAGGTTAGCGAAGGTGGGAAGAATTTCTCAAGAAACTTCTCTTCTAAGGGAGTCCAGGTAGTGATGATGGGGTGTCTATCCAAAGCGTTGTACCAACTTAGTGCTCTTCCAGATAAGGTGAAGTGAAAAAGGTGTAACATGATTGCTTCCATTGCAATTCCTGCTTGGGGTACAAGTCGGCAGAGTGACTTGAACCTCTTAAGGTGATCCATGCAATCATCTCCGGGTGCTCCGGAGAAAGAGATGCCTTGCATGATCTGGATCCACTGCGTCCGAATTTCAAAGTGTGGTATGTTAATAATCGGTGGTCGGACAGGATGATCGTCTTCATAATTCTTTGGGACTGCGTAGTCCCGAAGTTGCTTGTTTCTTAATGCAAGTTGAGCAGCAGCATGCTCTGCTTGGATGCGGGCTTGTTCCTCAGCTCGGATCTCAGCTTGCACCTGAGCACGAGTGTCGGCAATAAGTTGTGCTCGTTGTGCTGCTATGGCGGCGTTGACTCGTTCTGCAACAAGGCGTTGCTCTTCGACCATCTGTCTGGCTCTTTGGCGATTAAGTCTGTTCCTTCGGTGAAAACTTCTTTCTACCTCAGAATCGTATTCTGGTTCAGGGGAGAATCCGATGCTATGCGGGGGTTGCATACACGTTTTCTACCTGAGTAGAAGGAAAATCACACGTTAGGATAATGGAAGGAAATGAAAAAGATCAAGAAGAATTGGAGTTGTTATTAAGAAAAAGTGTAAAATCCTAATCAACCAGGAAGTTGGTAAGTAAAAAAAAACTAAAAAGTTCCGTTGTCCCCGGCAACGGCGCCAATTTTTGATGGAGTTTTGCAACACCACTAAAAATCCTAAGGTGATGAATCCTTAGGTTTAGCCTTGCTAGTACTATGGTAAGAACTCCACCCACGTGTGTTAAGACACGCGGAAGTCTTATCGTAGTATAGTTAAGGGTCGAATCCTCGGGACAACGGTCTTGACGAAGTCAAGATGGAAAACGTTTTAGTTCTACTTAACTACTCAACAGTTGATATTTAGATCGAAAGTTTGATGTTGGTTCTAAAGCTAGATGCGAGGAAAGCAAAGCAAGAAGGTAAAGATTAAAGTTGTAAACAAATGATAAAAACCACTAGGATGTTATCAGGTTTCACACCACTACACATGGATCAAGTCATGCAACATAATAAAGCAACCTGCAAAAAAGGGTCAAATCAGTTAGTATCTTGTAGTCCTAGCTTCCTTTCGGATAACTAGCCACGAGAAGTGTGGAGTATTGCAATGCCGGCCATCCCATAGCGAATGGTCACATGCCTTGCATTACTCCTTCATGAAATGTGTTCCTCGACCTTACCAAGGTTGCACTTCCATACGTCAACTGATTCCATTTCATAGTATGAAAGTGCAACGATGGGGGTGAGTTTACTCCACTCCTGAAAACACTTCTAGACACCGAAACAGACGTATGGTGACTACATACATCCATAACCAACATTCAATCGACATTTAGATCTAAGGGTATAAACGTAGACAATTCATACCAAAAGACAATATGTAACACAAGTTGATGATCAAGCAACTAGCATTCATTAAGCGATTGAAGTCGAACTGAAAGGAAGAGTATCTTTGTTGAATTACATCGCATGAAATGAAAACATGGGTAGCGGGGCTACTCCCCGCACCCTAGTGAAAGAAACTACTCGCTCATGGCAAAGGAGGTGAGAAGAGAGAGAAAGAACGTCATCTCCACGGAGGAGGGAAGGTTGAACCCTTGGTGAAGAGAGCAACGATCTTCGCACGTCGTGGTTGCTTTGATGAAGGATTTACTCTTCCCACCTTCTTTGTTGAAGAGATGGAAAGAAGAGAGAGAAGGAATCTTGATGATGAGCACGGATCCCAAAACTAGCAGCCTTGGGGCAGTGGACGGAAGATCAGAATGCTCTGGGTCTAGAGAGGCAGCCTTTGGGCGTCTTGGAATTCGATTCCCCTGAAGTGACCTTTGAGGTCCTATTTATAGGCTTCAAGTGGCTTCTCGCGGTCTTGGGACCGTGAGGCTTCTCGCGGTCTTGGGACCGTGAGGCTTCTCGCGGTCTTGGGATCGTGAGGCTTCTCGCGGTCTTGGGACCGTGAGGCTTCTCGCGGTCTTGGGACCGTGAGGCTTCTCGCGGTCTTGGGACCGTGAGGCTTCTCGCGGTCTTGGGACCGTGAGGCTTGTCGCGGTCTTGGGTCCGTGAGGCTTCTCGCGGTCTTGGGACCGTGAGGCTTCTCGCGGTCTTGGGACCGTGAGGCTTCTCGCGGTCTTGGGACCGTGAGGCTTCTCGCGGTCTTGGGACCGTGAGGCTTCTCGCGGTCTTGGGACCGTGAGGCTTGTCGCGGTCTTGGGTCCGTGAGGCTTCTCGCGGTCTTGGGACCGTGAGGCTTCTCGCGGTCTTGGGACCGTGAGGCTTCTCGCGGTCTTGGGACCGTGAGGTTTCTCACGGTCTTGGGACCGTGAGGCTTGTCGCGGTCTTGGGTCCGTGAGGCTTCTCGCGGTCTTGGGACCGTGAGGCTTCTCGCGGTCTTGGGACCGTGAGGCTTCTCGCGGTCTTGGGACCGTGAGGTTTCTCGCGGTCTTGGGACTGTGAGGAGTCTTTGAGAATTTTTTGTGTTTTCTGTAATGAAAAAAAGAGGAAAAGTTATTTACTGATGTATCTGCAATAAAGTAAGGAGGTTTAATGATTCTATTTAGTTTATCTAAGAAAAAGTATGGAAAACTAAAGAAAAAGGCTAAGATAAACTACTAAAATAGGAGGTTATCAACCCTGTGTAAGCGCACTATCTCATCTATATAGATTTGTGCAAGTTTCTCAGTAGTATAGGTTGTTTTAACAGGAAGAAAATGTGTTGAATTATTCAACCTATCAACTATCACCCAAATGGAATCATGACTTTTGGATGTTCTTAGCAAACCAACCACACAGTCCATGGTCACATGATCCCATTTCCACTGTGGTATAGGTAAAGGTTGCATTGTTCCTGCGAGCTTTTGATGTTCAACTTTAACCTGCTGACATACTGGACACCACATAATAAACTCAACTATATCATTCTTCAAACCAGGCCACCAATACATATCTTTCAAATTATGATACATTTTGGTGCTCCCTGGATGCATTGCATACATAGATGAATGAGCTTCCTCCATGACCAACTTCCTTAAGTCATTGGCATCAGGTACTACCATCCTACCATGGTAATACACTACCTCATCATCTGATTCCTGAAAACGATCCCGTTTCTCACTACCATACTCTGACCTGATCTGCTGAATCACAATATTAGCTTGTTGTGCCTCTTTGATCTGTGGTTTCAAAGTAGGTTTTATGTGCATCTCAGCTAACAGTCCAGCTAACATGGATACTTTAAGCTGTACATTGTTGTGCCTCAAAGAGACAAGCATATCTCATTTAAAGCACACTATAGTGTTCAACTGTGCTTTGTCTATGTTTGGTGATGATGATTTTCTACTTAGTGCATCTGCCACTACATTAGCCTTTCTTGGATGATAATCAATTGTACAATTGTAGTCCTTGATTAACTCCATCCAGCGGCTCTGTCTCATATTCAACTCATGATGTGAAAATATGTATTTTAGGTTCTTATGGTCTGTGAAAATCTAGAATGTCTCTCCATAGAGATAATGTCTCTAGATCTTCAATGCATGAACCACTGCAGCTAATTCTAGATCATGTGTTGGATAATTTTCCTCATGTTTATTAAGCTTTTGAGACACAAAAGAAATCACTTCTTTATCCCACATCAAAAAACATCCTAGACCATTCTTAGAAGCATAAAAAAAACAATATACCCCTTTCCCTGCTCAGGTAACACTAACACAGGTGCACTGCTCAACCTTTCTTTCAATAATTGGAAAGATTGTTGACACTTGTCATTCCATACAAAAGGAACCTCCTTCCTGGTCAACCTTGTTAGGGGTAATGCTACAAAACTAAACTTCTTAATGAACCTCCTATAGTATCCTTCCAGTCCTAGAAAATTGTGTATCTCCCTTGGTGTCTTTGGTTATTCCCACTCCAAGATAGATTCTACCTTTTTAGTATCAACACGGATACCTGAGGCAGATATTATGTGTCCAAGAAAAGACACTTCTGATAACTAGAACTCACACTTACTGAATTTGGCATATAGCTTGTGCTCTCTCAGTAAAGTCAGGGTCTAACAAAGGTGTTGCTCATGCTGTTGAGCATCTCTACTGTACATCAAGATGTCATCTATAAATACTACTATGAATTGATCAAGGAATTGCCAAAAAATTTTGTTCATGAGTTCCATAAATGCAGTTGGTGCATTAGTTAGTCCAAACGACATAACTATGAACTCATAGTGACCAATCCTTGTTCTGAAAGATGATTTAGGTATGTCACTCTCCTTGATGTGTAATTGATGGTATCCTGACCTCAGATCTATTTTAGAGAAGATAGTTGCACCACACAACTGGTCAAACAAGTCATCTATCCTTGGTAGAGGATATTTTTTCTTGATGGTTACTTTGTTTAGCTGTCTATAGTCAATGCATAATTGCATAGACTTGTCTTTCTTTTTAACAAAGAGAACCGGGACACCCCATGGTGAAGTACTTGGTCGAATAAAACCCTTTTCAAGCAACTCTTGTAAGTGTTTCTTGAGTTTAGCCATCTCTGCAGGTGCCATTCTATAAGGTGTTTGAGCTATTGGTTGTGTACCTGGGATTAGATTAATCTTGAAATCAATCTCTTGGGGTGGAGGAACACATGGAAGTTCCTCAGGAAACACATCTTCAAACTCCGTAACAATCAGAACTTCAGAAAGACTAGGACTCTCTGCCTTGGTATCTATCACATGTGCCAAGAATATGAAGCATGCTTGTCTCATCAACTTCCCCCTGAAACACCCATGTTACACCATTGTCTGTGAACATAGACTGCTTGGAACCGCAATCCAAGACAACCTTATACTTTTCTAGGGTGTCCATCCCAAGGATTATGTCGAACCCATGCATCTCAAGTGGTATAAGATCCACCTAAAATGCTTTGTTCTGAAAAATAAATAACACAGGGAGAACATACCTCCCGCAACACTGTAGATCCAACAAATGGAGTTTCTAATAACAAGTTATCTGCTCTATGACTAATAGTCATATTGTAGTCATGAATCACTTCTCGAGTGATAAAGGAATGCGTAGCACCCAAATCAATCAAAACAGATACAGAGTAGGATGAAGGCATATCAGAATGAAATAATTCCATCTGACCTGTTACGACTCGTGGATTGACCACTACTTCCGGCTGATTCATAGCATATAATCTTGCCATTGCTGGTTGTCGACCACTCGCCCTGTTGTTGGATGTAGATGAGCTAGCTTGGGATGCCTGTCCACATCCTCAATTTCCACTACTAAACTATCTCTTCTGAGAGCCTTGTTGACTCTGCCTCGATGGTTGGGTTACACTCATGTCTCTAGCTAGACAATCTTTCATCAGATGTCCCACCTTCCCACATTTATAAAAAACTCCGTTCTCCTATTGTGGTCTATACGGTCTTGTTACTAACATTGAAGCTGAGTTGTGGGCTCCCTCTGGTGGTAAACTACGACCTCTACCCTTGCTAGATGTCCACTGTGTCTAAATATTAAACCTCGGTGGTGTTGTTGGTGCAGAAAACCTTAGTTTCTTAAAACTTTCAGACCTCTGTCCTTGGAACTATGTATACACCTTCTTACTGTTGTCTTGACGTTTCTCAGCCATGGACCTTTCTATCCACCTAACTGACTCCACAAAGGTGGAAAACCTCTCCCTATTCTCTAGAGTAGATATGGGTGTGGTCAAATCAACGTTCAAACCCTTCTCAAAATGTTGAATACTCTCCTCATCTGTAGCAGCCATGTGCAGACAGAATCATAGAAGCTCCATAAACTTAGCTTGATACTCACTAATGTTCATTTGCCCTTGCCTTATCCGCTCAAACTGAGAGATCTTGTCATCCAGGTAAGTCTTAGGAAAATATCTACTAACGTATTCATGTCGGAATTCTTCCCATCCGACTTCAACACCTGGCCTTTTGCCTTCTTCTATGGCCCACCAAAGGCCAACACTCCCCTTCAAAAGGTATACCGCATGCCTAACCTTCTCAGCTTCTGGGATATTAAGAATTTTGAAGGCCTTTCCCAGCTTAGTCAGCCACAAGTCCACGTGTGTTGGGTCAGCTGTACCACCATATTCAGTGGCTCCTACCCAATGAAGCCGTTCAAAAGTCATGCCAGCTTCATGTCCCTCTTTGTGAGCTGGTGCCCTAGGTGCAGGTGGTGGCATTCTATCCACCTTATGTGTCATAGTCGCCATGAATTGCCCAAACAGAGTATGGAAAGCTGGGTTTTATAATGTATCTTGGTCAAGCTGGGGATGTTTAGGTACTAGTTCTTATCTAGCCTGATCCCTTGCACCTCCTCCTAGTGCAGCAACACTACTTTCAACAACATGTTCTTCATGTGATCCAGCCATCTTCAAGCTTTACTTCTTCTCCTGAGAGCAGAAGTCACCATGAAATAAACTGGAAGACACTAGAACAGACTCAACGGCCTGAATCCTATGTCTCTGTAGACTCAACAAACCTTAATCTCTGATACCACAAAATTGTGACGACTGACAAATAGATCATCACTAATTAATGCGGAAGAAAACATTAGCAGTGGATTAACAAAAATCACTAAAAATTAAAACCATTTGCAAAGAGATCCATTTCCAGGAAACTCTTATAACAAGAACCAAAATATTATATATACATACTGGTCCACAAAGTACATACCATGTACCTTCTCTTCTCGAGGATTACATACAATAGTTGCTCTGTTAAATCTACACATAAGCAACATAAAACCTCGAGGCATTCAATGCCAAAATCTTAGTTTGATCATAAAAGCACTAACCACTGACTCCAAGGACCTGAGAGTATAGAGACGACACATAGGACTCATATTTACAAGACACGACAGTCAGTATCTCCACCTGAGATATCACTATTGTCCCTGATGTTGTTGTTCTTCCCCTAGTGTATGGTTCCTGCCTCCTCGTCTGCGTCCACCTAAAAAAATGTTGGATCCCATGGGGGTGAGACAATTGAAATTATCCCAGTGAGAGATATAACTCTCCGCCAAAAATATTATTATTGCAGATAAATAGTGATAAACTAAGCATAGGAATCTCTATTGATAAGTAGTATTTAATCTTTATTAAGTAGAATAGAGCAGTATCATATTTTAAAGCATTACAGCTATAAATGATAAAGCAGTAAATCATCTATTCATTTTAATAAGGAATATGAAGAGCATGTATAATATCTATCCATTTAGGATACAATAAGCAATGTAACATCAACCAATGATTTCAGTAATTTAGCCTTAAGCAAATATGCTACACGGATGATTAAATTTTACAATCATTCTTATGCCTTGAGGAAGTGAGCCATACCGCTCAAATCCAACCTTCGGTTGTGAAACCCAAAGTCGGTGCCATACAAGATCAAAGGAAGAGCCGAACACCTCGATCTCATCCATCTTGGTCAGTGTGAGACCACAAGCAGGACCACCGTCTCTTGCTTAAGTGACCTCAGTCACAAGGTTAGCTCCCATAGGGTATCCATTTTGTAACCCACCTTGGTACAAGTCTCTGCACAAATAAATCTGAGCTAAGAGCCAGTTCACCATGCTCTCTGAGCCATGAACACATTCATTCTCCATCACACTGAGCCATGGGCCTGCTCACCATGCTCTTAAGCATATTGAGTCTACAACTAAAGTTGAACTCTAATCCTTCTATTTTTGACTAGAAGAAACCCCACATATTCAACAATATATGCTCCAGATTAACCAGCAGGAGAACCCATTTCACCATCACCAGCTACTGACGATAATGGATCTATGGCCACGACTCTACGTGATAAAATTCCACTTGATTATTTAAGTACATTACCATATTCTTTTAGCAACAGTCAAGTTTTCAAACAAGAATTATTATGACAAATGCTACAAGGAAACATGTAATACTTTTATCAAGTACTCTTCAAAACTTTATAAAACATTGGGATCTGAATCCCTTATCTCATTACTGGGAATTCACACCCCTCAACAATTCCATCATCATGTTTACTGGATTTGGTTTTTCAAACCCTTAGTTCATCATTGAACATGGTTACCACTACCAGGTAACTATTACCTCCAGGTCATCTGACCAAGGTATTTAGGATACTTGTTACACAAGCATCTCATAGAGCTTACCAGGCATATTCAACTTCTTGTCACCTCTCACTAGGCAACAAATAAGATAATGGCTCACAAGGCTCATTAACGTCATAGCTCATACCTGGTTATGCTCATCATCTCATGATACCTGCATGGTTAGTATACTTGATAACAACCATATCAATTACATATCAACATTATGCAATACAAAGATAACATCACTATTCCCTCATTAGCATTAGGGTTTCCCATCTTTATCAATTAGGGATTTCACATAACATCATCCTATATTAGGGTTTCATATAACATCACCCTATATTAGGGTTTCATATAACATCACCCTATATTAGGGTTTCTCATAACATAACCCTATATTAGGGTTTCACATTACATCACCCTATTTTAGGGTTTCTCATAACATCACCCTATATTAGGGTTTCACATAACATCACCATGTGTTAGGGTTTCTCATAACATCACCCTATATTAGGGTTTCTCATCTTTATCAATTAGAGTTCTATGATTACCTCATTAATCCAAACTCTAAATCAGTGCTTCCACATATCTTGGAGCACATAGCATTATTTAAGTATTAAATCATACTTATCATTGTTTCATGTACTTAGGAACACACAACATCATCATACCTCATTAGGTTGACTTAACCTATTACTTAAAGTACGTGCAACTATGCTTATAATTGTGTACTGAATTTATTACTTTCATAGGCATTGAGTGATAATCGCTCTGATTATACTAACCATCTAAGTACTTTAGAGGTACTCCCATTGAAATCAACCTTGAGATACTCATCAACCACTTATGAGATTATTAATACTTACATGGTTTGAATCAATTGAACCTCCAAACAATTTGAACCAATTAATCCTTCAAACGGTCTTGGTCTCTATATCCTTAAACAGTCTGAAGACCGTTAGACCCTAAATGGTCTTGAGGTACTTGACCTTCAAATGGTCTTGAGGTGCTTGACCTTCAAATGGTCTTGAGGTACTTGACCTTCAAACGGTCTTGAGGTACTCATCCTACAAACGGTCTTGAGGTACTTGACCTTCAAACGATCTTGAGGTACTTGACCTTCAAACGGTCTTGTGGTACTCAACCTTCAAATGATATTGAGGTACTTGATCTTCAAATGGTCTTGAGGTACTCAACCTTCAAACGGTCTTGAGGTACTTGACCTTCAAACGGTCTTGAGGTACTCAACCTTCAAATAGTCTTGAGGTACTTGACCTTCTAACGGTCTTGTTAGGGTTTGAAACCGTTTGCACTCTAAACGGTTTGAAACCGTTTGAACTGTCCAATGTTGAGACCATTTTATCACTAAACTGTTTGAAATCGTTTGATCAAATCAACTTTGAAATCATTTTAACCCTAAATGGTTTGAGACTGTTTGTTCCTTAAATGGTTTGAGACTGTTTGGTCCTCAAACGGTTTGAGACCGTTTGGTCAAATCAATAATGAAACCATTTGAACCTAAATTAGGGGTTTGACATCAATTGATCTAGGGTTTTGAAACGAATTGAGATAGGGTTCTAAAATAAATTGAGTTTGATTGTTTGAAGTTATTAGGTCATAAGTCCAATTGATCCTTGAATCCATTGAAACCATTTGGTCTCTAACGGTTTTGAAAACCGTTTGACCTCTAACGTTATTGAAACCGTTTGGTCTCAAATAGTTTGAAACCGTTTGACTAACCAAATGAAACCATTTGCTGTTGATTTTCTTGAGGTTTGTGCTAAGATGATGTCATCATCATCAAGCTTCATACCTCTGAATTCTACTGCCATATATATGATAAATTCATCAATTAGTCAAGAAGCAAATAAAAGATAAACATATGATGAGAAATTGAAATCAATAATAACATTGATGGGTTAAAGTTATATAACCCGCGTTCAAAGTAGCTTCAAAGCTTCAAGATTCTCGTCTCTAATAGTGAAAGAATCTCCTTCAACTAGCCAAGGTTCGTTTTCAACTCTTTGGATGCAAAAGATAGCCAAGGTTGAGTATTGGATGGAAGAAAGAAGAAAATCAATGTTGAAATCCGATTTCAACCATCAATTCAAGGGTGAAGATGATCATGGAGCTTACCTTCAGTTTGGGGAACGTTTTCCTCTTGCTCCTAAGCTCCTTGGTCATCAACCAAAGCAAGGGAAGAAAGTGGTTTGCTAAAATAGTCTTTCAAGTAAGTGACAAATGGGGTATATGTAATTGATTTTCTAGGAGAGAGAAAGTAGGAGAAAATTCATCCAATTTCTTGCCACATGCCCCCTCCCTTCCTTACCTTAGAAGCCATATTTCTTTCTTCCTTAATATCCTCTCATTTATCCTTGAATTAAAAAAAACCACTTAAACACCTTAATCATTATAATACTATTATCCATTTTTAGTGGACATTACTTTTTAATTAACAAATGTGAGTGGATTTCTTCACCTACTTAGGATATTTCGGTGACACTCAAGGCATTTGAACGTCCTCTCATTATTGGATTTCAACCACAACCTTTTTGGTTGATGGTAACTTCAATTAATATATTTATTTTTGCTACAAAATAAATTAGGGCTTCATTTATGCTTATTTCTTGATTATTTTATTATCAAACTTATCTCTCCTCAAATGTGGTTCAAACAAGACGCTCCTTTCTTTTTATTTTCTCTAAATGATACCAAGAAACAATAGGGACATAATAGAGGTGGTAGTTTACATATTCAACCCTAGGTTTTGGGTAATTTGCAATTTACACCAAAACTAGCATTTAATGTACAAACATTATTCAAACAAGCTCCTTCTTGGAACTTAGGCTTCCACAAGCCATACCTCAACATCATTCTCATTCTTATGATGCTATAACACTTATGGAACATTTATCATGTAACATTTGCAAGGTAACCCCTTAAATTAGGTAAATTGCACTTTAGTCCAAAACATGTAAAATACTGTTTCAACATTATTCAAATAGGACCAAAATTGAAACATAAGCTCTCCTTTAGTCTTAATTACTTCTCAAAAGATAAAGACAAGAATCTAAATGACTTACTTAATCAAAATCCCCGGGTTAAGGCATAACCCAGGTCAGGGATGTTACACACACACACACACACACACACACACACACACACACACACACACACACACACATATATATATATATATATATATATATATATATATATATATATATATATATATATATATATATGTATATTAGGTTAGGAAGTGTGTACCGGCCAGTACATGTAACTTACGTGTACCAGGCATTAAAATGACATATGTGGAGCATGTTAAATAAATCTAACCAAATGGATTGATTCAAAATCGTATAGATTATATGTGTTTAAAAATTCATACCCATATGTTATTCAGTTCATGAGATATAGCAATATATCATGCAACGATTTCTGCAATATCTGCAAGTTACCATTGATTAGATAATACCCAAATTCTTTCATTGAGTGATCCATGAATATCATATTTTGTTGATTTTTGATACACATATAATCTAAGTGGTATGCAACACATCCATAAGGTTGGATAGTTCAATTTAATTTCACAATCATCACAAATGAAGGTGGTTACATGCAAGCTACATGTACTTGGGTACACAATTCTTTTAGCCTATATATATATATATATAATATGAAATTTATGCACGTCTCCATAAAATCAGTTTTGATGTTGGATGTAAAGCATGGTTTTGGTCCAAACCCCAGATTTGTGTGTGCATGGTTGTGGTTTTTTGTGGTTGTTGTTAATCGGTCTAGGTACACAACCTCTCTCTCCTTTCGAAATGTAAATTAATGTTCTTCTTCCTATTTCCCCTCGAATGTAACTCGAGGTTTCTGCATATACAATGTGATAAGAAATAGGATAGTTTTAATATATGTTTCAATGTGAGATGACAATTTGCAAAAGACGAAATGACCGACTTGTAAAACGACCCGATCGACTAGAGGACCAAGGAGGACATACAACAGGAGGACAAATCGATCGATTGGTGGCCCAACCAACCAAATGGAGGTGTCCAGATGCTACTTGGACTGGAGAACTAGATGACCACTTTAGAAGAACCGAACCGAGTGACCAAGAGGTGAGCCGACCGGTTCATGAATTGAACCGATCAACCACAATTTCTTTGAGCACATATCTTCACCAGCAACTAGCATATGATGCATACTATAGGTGGTAGTAATTCCTTCTGGATCTAAAGAATTACATTAATATGACCATAACCATCAGTTGTGTGTTTTATTTATTACATATTCTCATTTGTGGTTATAGCATGTATATTATACGTACTATATATGTGGTGATTGGATAAAGTATATGTATTTATACAAACTCCCTCAAATATAATTTCAATGTCTTGGATGCTTTCCAAAAGCAGAACACGTGAAAAGCTTGATTGACCAAGAGTAGTTATGTGCCATCTATCTCATGGAAGTGTGATGGTAGTAATGTAGATTTTGCCAAAGCAGGGTGCATTATTATAGTGTCAACTTTTGGGTCAGACTTGAATGGTGATAACTTGGTGAGACCAGGCACCAGAGGCATGCAAATGATTATGGAAACCATTTGCACATATCATCTATCCAAGAGTTGCATTCACATGCAATTGGAAAGTTGTCCTACCTAAATAATCAAGTTGCGGGTGATCAGCCAAAGCTGAGTCATGACTTGATGAAATATGGATCCTGGCCCACTAGAGTATTGTATGCTACAATATTCCAAATTGATATTGAGGGCTATAAATTTGAATAAAATAGTGGGAGTGATAGTTAATTAAAGACCTATTCATATTGTCAATTTTATTAAATCAAATAAAAAATGTTTTGAAAAGTTGCATATATATTTGTAGAATCAAATGTCAAACACAAACATGTTCAAATTATGATAAGTCCTTCAGAAGGAAAAAATGGGATAAAATTCCACAATTGGTTAAGGACTTTGAGAAATATTTTCATCAATGAGTGAAAGTTATGTCCTTGAAAGATCAGTGCCAAAGGAACCCATTCTTAATGCACCTAAGGCTGAAATGGGTGCTTACTTGAAGCATGCCAATAATGGCACAGACATTGAATACCTAAAGATATGTTGTATGAACTATGAGTTGCATGAACAACATGAATACATAGACATTCTCAAGATGATAAAACATCTTTAGAATCATGTAAAGAAAACAAGGTATAATTTGAGCGCAAACTAACAAAGAGTGGTCGAGTAGAACCCCATGTGCTCAATATGATTGGACATGTGGAATGATTGGGATTTCTCTTAGATCAAGAGGTGACCATGAAGATGATTATGCAAGTGTTGCATGAATCATATAGCCAGTTTATCAAATGCTTGGCATTTTGATGCCATAATAAGGAAGAAGAAGGACAAATCCATGATGATGATCAATGAAAGTAAGTCCTAGGGCAAAGGTAAAGCAAAGAAGTATTCTGAGACTATGCATAAGTTTAATTCTTCTACACTCAAGTAATGGATAAGGGTAAGTGTAAAAGGAATCTGTCCTTTTCACTTAAAGGATAAAGAAAAGAAAGAGCCACCATTGTCACTTCTCTAGACATTGGAAAGAACTATCATCTTTATAGAGGATCTCAGGAAGAAGATAGAGATAGAGATCTCCACTACAGGACCTGAGAAGAAGTAAGCTAGTACTATGTGGAGCAAGTGTTGCTACCTTTATAGTTGGGAGTTGTTATTCATGGGCACATAATACAATTCGTGAATTTCTACTATGAACTTGCCACTAATGAAAACATCAAATGCCTTATATGATAAGAACATTATGTTTCATTTTAAAAGAAATGATCTTTTATGGGAATGCCCTATGTGTCACAAACTATACTTGATAATTGTAAAGACAAATGTGTATGACGCATATACATAATAACTTGATAACTCAAACAAATTGATTACCTATATCACTGCCATCTAGAGTTCATAAATAAGAAATACATTTCTAGAATCCATATGATGGTTATCTGGACTCTTTTAGTTATTGAACCAATGGAGACATGCATGTCTTATTTATTGGGAAATATCACAAGAGAATCTTCACTAGATGTAGTGGGAGATCGATTATTCCATTAGAGTAGTACATACAAATTTACACAGACCTTTTAAAATGACTCCTAAAGCTAGTTGCAAGTACCTCATAATATTCACTGATAAGATTAGTAGATATTGAAATGTGTATTTAATGAAATACAAGTATGAATATCTGGAAGTGTTCCAAAAGATCATAAATGAAGTACGTAACTGATAACATCTCATTTTATGCACTTTTTGCATATGTTTTATAGTTCTCCTAGCATACCTTTTATGGACTACTTCTACTTCTTTTAGTATGTTATGCCAAAAGTCTCAATTGCACACATCTTTCACCTTTGCAAGGTCATGCCAAGACATGGTCACAGTTAACATCTCGACCATGACTACATCATCCACTACGGACCCTACCATGGTTGACACCCCTTGTCACTATCTCTGTGCCCCATGACTAAGGTCCTTCCATGATCAAGATTTCCCCTCAGCCGCGACATACAACCCTCACACCGCGATCACGGTGAGAGTCTCGACTGAGATCAAGACGTGACCTAGGTCATGCCTCAAGTGTAGCTTACATCCAAGCCTTGACTGTAGCTTACATCCAAGCCATGACCGAGGTCCTACCACGACCGCAACCCAGATGGTTAAGTCAGTGGGCAACACCTATAAATAGGACAGCCACCTCAACATGTCACATCATCAGATTATCAAGAACCATGAAGTGCTGTCGAATTCCATAGTCACTCACATCCATACCATCATTCTTGGATCTCTTAAGGCGGAAGCTGGAGGAGAGAGAAGATTAACTGCCCTCTTCATTGAAGGAAGGAGATGCCTCCACATCACCCATACCATATCTAGATTTGAAGAAGTATAATTATGTATCTCCATCTTCTCTCTCTATCTAGATCTACCATATTCATTACGTTGTACTTCCCCCTCTTCATGGTAATTGATGTATCTATCATTTTGTAACACCGTTATGTGCCTGTCAACATGTGTGGCTAAACATCTAACTTGGGTTGGGAGTAGCCACTAAGGATCTCCCAATGTATATTCTTTCTCCCCTTTGAATATATATATATATATATATATATGCTCTTATCAAGATTATCTCCATACACTTGTTCTTAATGTTTCACTTGTATGCTTAGCTACCATCTTGTGATGCTTGATTGTTGGTACCTCAAAAGAGCAGTACCTTCTTTATCTAGCATTATGGAGTATTATGAATGCATGAATGTGTTGGAATGCTAAAGCTAACCATCATATATTTCATTTTTTTGTTGTTGGGTTGTTATCTCGAGAGAGTGGCTACCTTAGATCCTAGATCTATCCTTATCTCGAGAGAGGAGGGACTATACATTTTCATGACTGCTTGTAATCTTGATAGGAGTATATGAAGGGGCATGAGTTTTACATGCTGGTGAGAGATCTTAGTAGGTGAAACCTGATTCAAGTTTCCTCCCATATCTTTTCTCTTGTTATTGTTTTATTTCTTGTAACTTTCTTGTTTTGGTTGCGTCCCCTTTGTTCCTTAGAAAACACTTCTTTATTCTACTTGTTTGTTTAGAGTGTAAGAGTGTGAGACCTTGCGTACTTAACACTTACTAAACTTGTCCCTGTGGTTCTACCCCGAATACTACATCGGGCCCCATATAATAGTTGTGAGGGCTTGAGTATCGGGTTGTAATCTTAAAAGTCTGACTACTCTGGATCCGCTCCATTTTGGACGTGTGATTTAGGCCGATCAACTTTTTGATGCCGTTACCGGGGACAAGGCAAAACAACACTATTAAGAACTCAAGTCCACTCATTATACTACCATGCCTCAAGCGTAGTGATAACTTTGACTACACAGAAACCTTAAATTTGCTTTGCTACGATTACGTAGATAGTTCATTTTAACACATCTAGTTTCCTAACTTGACTGTGCGGTCTATTCAAGGAACCCAGAGGGAAGCAAATTTGTTCAATTTTTCACCTTAACATCAAGTCACCATGCCGCCTCGTGTGGATGGAAGCCTTACTGGGGACTATCGAAATGCAAGAGTTCAACATGACCGACCACCGCATTAGTTGGATGAGGATATAGATGACTGTCACATAGGTGGTCATCACTATGAGGAAGAACGGTGTGAGGTAGAATGAAGTCACCATTGCCGTAAAAGGCATCATCATAATCACCATGAAAATGAACGTCAACGTGATGACCAAAACAGTGAGAGTGAAGACAATGAAGAAGGAAAAACTCTTATAGAGTTGTCCGCAACTAGAGCGAACAAATCCAGATGCCCAGTTATCATCCTGCAATTCAATGCAATGAACTTTGAATTGAAACCGACTGTAATCTTGATGATCCAGAACAAACCCTTCCGTGGAAATTCAAGGAGAAAAAATCTGTACCATCACCTTGATGCCTAAAAAAACATTTGTGATACCATTAAGATGAGGGGAATTCCTAAAGAAGTGATATACTGTAAAGGATTCAATTTCTCCCGTAAAGATAAAGTTATATCCTGATACCTCAACTTACCCCACTAGTCCATAGATGGATGGAAACCCCCTGTAGATGCTTTTGTCACCAAATTTTACCCCCTGAGAGAACTATCTATAATATGCGAAAGATCACTTTTGTCAGGCCAAAACCAGGAGAGAACATTCTCGAGGAATGGGGATGCTTTTAGGAATAGTAGAGATAATTCCCCCACCATAACTATCATACGAGATTACTGGTGACCACTTTTTACAATGGGCTAACTCCCACCAAAAGAACTTCGTTGAATGCAATAGCTGGAAGTGACTTTCTTGGTAAGAAACCAAGAAGAACCATGAAGATAATTGATAACATGGCTGCACTGCAAGTAGACATGGATTATGATAGAAATGATAGAGGATCAGTCAAGAAGGAAGAATCTGAAGGACCATCAATCAAAGCCAAAGCCTTGGAGACTATTACAACTCAGATTCAGAAAATTGCCACTGATGTAAAATAGTTAAAAGACAGTGGGGGTAAGGGAAAGAAACACACGGAGAAAGTAATAAAATGTGTTACATGCAAATATGGAGGGCAATAAGTTGACAAATGTATCTATACATGATGAGAGGAGAGTGAAGAAAGTGAAAGAAAAGATGAAACAAAGAATGTATCCTATGTTAATTTCAAATGACAAGATCATATTGGGTTTAACTCAACAAAGAAGCTAGTGAAAATGCTCATCAACTGAGTAATTCATCTAAACCGCCTCCAGGATTCGAGAAGAAAGGAGGTCTGACTCAATATACTAGAACTACTAACTATCAGATAAACAAAAAAAGCTACCAGATTCAAAATAAAAATGTGAGTTGAAAAGGCCAAGGATAAGGCCAAGGGCCGAGCTGAGCCAAAGATAGCAACCAAACTGACATGATTGCTCAACTATTTGACTTAGCTTTGGTAAACAACCAACTTTCTCAAAGTGCTATCACCAATTTAGGAGTGTTAACTATAATGCAAACTCAGATGGCAGACATGCATACTCACCAAAGACAGATTGATCAAAAGTTTTCACAACTAGATGAAGTTATGAAAAACCCTCCGCGGAAGATCCCATCAAACACAGAGACTACAAAAATGGCTACTCTCCGATCAGGGAAAATGTTTGAAGATCCTAGCATTAACAACACCAAAGAAGGAGGAAACCATGGTAAGCAACAGTTTGAGAATGAGATTGCAACAGAGGAGTCTAAGAGACAAGAGCCAGGTGAAAGTGGTAGAGAAGAAGGGAATCACAGAAGGAAGGAGGAAGAGGTAAAGAACTTAGATCCCATAGCAGAATTCCTTTCGAAGAGAAACCCCTACACCCCAAGAGTTTCTTTTCCCTACAAACTGATCAAAGCACATTTAAAGAAGAGGTTCAAAAAGTTTGTGGATGTAGTAAAGAAACTATACTTGGATGTTCAATTTCTCGATGCAATTGAAGAAACACTGACATATGAATATTATTTAAGTATCTAATCATGAAGAGAAGGAGAGGAGACTATATGGAAACCATGCAATTATAAAAAATGGCAAGTGCCTCTGTCCAAGCTGAGTTACCAACTAGGAAGAGGGACCCTGGGGCATTTAACATACCCTTATGTGTCGGGGACAATGTGGAAAGGAAGGGGTTATCCAATTTGGGAGAGAGAATTAGTCTAATTCTCTTTACTCTAGCACAAAGGCTCAGGATGACAAACATGGTGAAGACAGGTATGAGAATCAAATTAGTTGACCACACCATTACAAGACCTATAGGAATAGTCAAGGATGTTCCTATATGGGTTGGGTGATTCATCATACCATGCATCATCATAGTGATAGAAATGGTTGAGGACTCTAAATGTCCAATGATATTTTGGATACCTTTCCTAAAAAATGGAAGATCCCTAATAGATGTAGAAGAAGGAATCATTACCATGCATGTAGGGGATGATCATCTCAATTTTTGGGTATAAGACACTATGAGGGGACCCTCTCTCTCTGAGTCAATATACTTCATGGATAGCTACAATAAATATTGTGAAGAGGTACAAGAGGACAAGGCACTTTTTGATCCACTCATAGAGCCTTGAATAGTCAAGACCCTACAATGGAAGACCGAGAGGTCATAGAGATCTTGGATTACCTGAATCAGCCTGAAGAAGAATTCAACAATGATGAAGAGACAGTCGAGACTGTGAAGTACATTTCACTCGAGCAAAAACATGAGTAGAAGAGATAACCAAAACCAAAGCCAGAACTGAAACCTCTTCCGGAGGGGTTGAAATATGAATTCTTGGATAAAGAAGTGAGAAATCCTATGATTGTTAATGACAACTTGACAGATGACCATTTAGAGAGGTTGCTAAGAGAGCTCAGGCTGCATAGAAAGGCTATACGATATTATGTAGAAGACATCAGAGGCCTCAACCCTTCCCTATGCATGCATAGAATACATCTCAAATAAATAGATAAGTCTTTAGCTCAACCATAGAGGAAGTTGAATCAAATGCTAAAAGAAGTCATAAAGAAGGAAGTTATAAAGCTGTGAGATGCCAGGATCATCTTCCCGATAAGTGATAGCAACTGGGTGAGCCCTATCCATGTTGTTACGCCCCTCAACCCATGATTACCACTAATCATGAGATTAGGGCATAAGTTTTAGGATTATACTAAACACAAAGTTCACTCCCATCTTTATATTTTATTTCAAACTCTTTATTTTCTCACATTTACTATTACATAAACAAACTTTAGAAGAGAATTAAACCTTGATCACTCTAAGATGATCTCAACAATAGTGATACACATCCAGACATTCATTCTATTTCTCACACTTTCATGTACATACAACATGATAACCAGATATATACTCTATTATTAGAGAAACAAAGTTACACTTTGTCATTTACAACTCTCTCTCAACTCTATACAAGGACCTAGAGTGACAAGGACCGACTGAACTAAACTAATCTCATAATTAACTCCTATGGTAGATCTACACTGATGCAATGACATCTTAAGTCCCTGTGGTTTCCCTAAAAATTGTCAGTAGAGGGGTAAGCCTACTCTCTCAATGAATGGGTACTTCACAGAAACAATTTAAACCACTTAAATAATTATAGATATACTATTTAGCAACTGATATCAATTATAACAGTAGTAAGCTTTAAAGAGACTAATCATTCACAAACATAAATATGGAAGTATACTCTAGACATCTATAAGAGTGAGTCAATTTATGAACAAACTTGATTGATCATAAAGGGAACTAATAATTCAGAAACATACAATGAATAATTGAATAACTACACACACTTATTTAACCTCTCATTCATCTTAATATGCCCTAAACCCACATGAGGTGTACCATAACATGTGAAAGAATCACAACAAGCAATGATCTTACTGTACAAGGCTTAGAAACATGCCCACGTTCCTAAGCCTATCTCTCGAGTAAGACTTTGTTTGTAGCGGGCCTCGATACGTTTGCCTCTTGTCAGCTAATGGGAGTAGCTGGATATCTCAGACTCCACCTCTCAACCTGGGTACTCAAGTGGTGAGCCAAAGCCCTCAAGCTTATTGTACATCAGTGCACCTACTGACAACTGATCACTACAACATGTAACATAGGTAGCACCGACATCCCCGATTGGTGTTGGGTACCACACAACTATAAGGAGTTTGACCTACTGGTCAAAACCCCCGCACCCTATTGGTGTGCTCCAGCTTACTTCAATCTAGACTACCTCCATTCAAGAAACTGTTACCTCCCCACAGTGTAGGCCTCATCCTATGAGGATTCTACAGTGTTCAAGGCATCTAAATGTCTAATTCACTCTTTAAATTCACAATTCTATCATCACATCAACAAATATTGGTTTAGCTTTGTAAATTGTTCATTTTATAAACCATTTGATAACAATTAACACAACTAAACTGTTAAGCATAATCACATCTCATACTAAGAAACATTGATATCACAATACTTGATTCACTAAACAAACTATCCTTAGGGTTTCATTTACCTCATTCACTAATCACATGACTCACATAAGGATTTAATACATCATAACATCATTGAATAGAGATTGTTCTCAATAGTTCACATATAATCAAATATATATGAAACCATGTAATGAACTGAACTAGGGTTTCCACACCATTTACTAAAACATCATACATCAATAATAACATTGAATCAAGATGTCTATTTGGAAACCTCCAACTTTCCATTCAATTAGGGTTTCACCCTCTTACTAATATATTAAGCAAACATTGATATCATCAAATGATATCCAAGATATTATCAAAACATATTTATAATATTCACACAAGTAAAATAATCATTCATAACTAAGGAGATTCAACTAGGAAAACTTCTTTATTTAATTATACAACAATTTCAGTCATAGTTGAAAACCCTAAATTTCAGTATATTCATGTAACCTCTAGAATTACTTTCAGAATTCTCATTTAGATGGATTTCAATCATTTCTAATGTGATTTCATAATCTAAAATTAATCACAATAGAGAAATAATCTATTTCATATCATCTTGCAAAAGCTAGATCAAAAAAGAAACTTAGAGTTTGTACTCACATATTAAGCAATTGAAGATTTTTAATGATTTAACTCACTTTCATGCAATCCACTATTTAAAGGAAGTACCCACTCACCCTAAGGTGTGAAAACACCTAAAAAACGCAGCCCTTCTATGAAAATCTTGAATTCATATCAAAACTCTAGAAAATCACTGGTTTAGTCTTCCTTTAAACCCTAAAGATGGTCTGTTGTATGTAGAAGATGAAAATCAGAGGTTAAGACAAACCTCAAATTCATCGGATCAGGGATTTCGAGCAAGGGAAAATGAGGAGAAGGAAAAATCAATGGTTAAAACTACTTACCAAGTTGAATCTATGACAACCCTTTAGGATTTCTATCATTCTTCACATTCTTCCTCAAAAATTGCCCCAGAAAATGCCTTCTAGGTCGCCAACACATCGAGGAAGGATTTTGTGATGATACATGATCGAATCACAGTTCCAACACACTCTGTTTTGTTGAAAATAGATAAGTATAGGGTGAGATATGATCGTTTTAGATTGGTTGTCCTGAAATGTATACGTCGCAATCACAACACATGATGCAGCATTGCGGTCATGGTCATGGAACACAATGTAACATCAAGATTGTGGTAGACGATGCGGTGTCACTATCACGACACATGACACATCGTCGCGGTCACGACACTTTATACATGTTTACTAAAAAGGGCATAAACCTCTTATTTTAACTCCAATTTGGTTCATTCTTTTTTTCTTAGATTCATAATTGAATTATCTACAATCCTACAATATTATTTTGATAAAGTGAAAAATTATTAATTAAATATTTCCAACAATATCATTAACTCTTTTCTTGCATACATGTATGGGTTAGTGCTATATTACTCCAACTCACATCTTTATAGTATGCTTAAGTCATGATTATGAGTTGTCCAAAAAAGTATTTAAGGTTACAAAAGTTAAGATATAGCCCAAGATAAAAATACTACTAACAAAACATGACAAGCATTAGGATTATCTTAAATCTCTAGGATTACCAACAAAGCTAGAAATGTGTTGTAACAATTCTCCCCCTCTAATAAAAATTTCATCTCGAACTTTGTAGAAGAGGAAAGGATACTTGTTAAACATATCCAATTCTATTTCCCAAGTAGCTTCTTCTACACATGATTCATCCAAAGTACCTTTACTAGGGGTATCTCTCTCTTTCTAAACTTTCAAATTCTATGGTCTAGAATTTTATTATTTTAACATTAAGTCATTTGTTCCTCTTTTAATCACAAAAAAATTCAAGAAAGCCTTCTCAATTATACAAAAGAATTCTCTATGACACATCAATCAAAGGAAAGAGAAGAGAAAGAACCATTTTCAATATTTTCATACTCTTGAGGTGTTACTTCAACATTGATAATCTGATCCAATTATCTCAATTCATATCGTTCAATATGTACTATTGTTTTTTATTACGTTTGAGTCACAAAAGGGAGTTCACTGTGATGTTTTGAATTTTAATATTGTGCTATGAGTTGGAAGAATAGATTCAACTACAATTGTACAACTAAAATCACATGTAAAACTAATTTACATCCCTTAATATACCTTCAACAAATTACACTTCTAAAAATAAATTTGCATATATTGAAATCTAATGTTTTCTCTCATTTCTCTCCTCATTCATTAGTACTTACTTCTCATTACTTATCCTTCTCATTTTGATCATATAGAATAAACATCCATTAAATTGAAACATACAAGGTAAGAATAGATTATTCATCATTCTTGATATCACTGCAAGAATTTATTTCATATCACACTTTACTCATGTTGAATCATGCCTTTTGTTCAAAACACACTTGTTACATTTAAAATTTATTTCTTATCCTTTGCTCCGAATCATTTCCATATTGTTTATCTATCTTTTAGATTTGCTAACTTCAAACCATGTATTACTATCAGTGCTAGTTTACTTCTCATAGTGCAAACCTCATGATATTATTTTATAGAGATGCTAGTATTCAAGGTCAAATCACTAGTGACATCCCTTGAACTACTACAACTCTAAACATTCTAGGGTTTGGTCCTTATCAATAACATGTTGTTATTGTGACATGGTTTTATTGATTTATTTTGATATGCAAACCTAAGATCTCTTGAGGTTTATGAAAGTCTTCCTTGTCTTTATCACTTGAATTTTCTTTCTCTTACTTGGCCATTCAGATAGATTACATTCTCAATTTACCCTGTTAGGGTTTCAACATCATATTGTGTGTCATTATTACATTCACTAGATGTTTCTACCATGATGGTTATGCATCATATATAATTCATTTTCTTATCACTTCATTCCCACATTGCTCTCATTAAGGAAGATATGAAAGAGAAGATGATTCTGAGACTTAGAATTCTTATCTTGAAACATTCCCTTAATACATTTCTCATATGTAGGTTTAATTAATTATGAATAAGGATACTTGACTAATTAGCACTTCCTTGAATCTCACAACCTCTTTCTTTTATAATCTATATTACTCCATCATGTTTCAAAACCTTCCTTACTTTCCATAATCCTCTTACCATATACTACCCTTCCACCTGTCATCCTTAACATCTACTTTTCTCTTATAATCATGTTACTTATTCATGTGAATGATCATGTATACCATGTTGTATATATTTCTTTTTATCCTTCTACTAATGTGAAGTGGAAATTCTAAATCAATAATCTCTCTACTAGTTTCATCTCATTTTTAATACATAACATATCCTTCATTTTAAATCAAACAACACATGCATGGGTCAAACTTACTTTCTCTTTCAATCAAGTTTTTCCTTACTGAATATAGTCTACCTTTGTATGACTTATTCATTTGTTTAGCTACACTTTTGTTCTTCTTTTAGAAACTATTTTATTGTTCTATAGAGACTTAGAACCCAAAGGTAGTAAGGATGCATGTATTAATCTTCATAATAAATCTACACATTCCATGCTCTCAATTATATCATGTAACCCTCCTTTCTAAATCAAACTTATCATTCCCATCACTTGTTTTTTTGTTTCATCTTAATTTCTTATCATAGTCTTATAATTTACATGTTTATCTAGTTCTCTTCACTTTCATTCTTATGAACTTCACTTCTATGTACTTATTGCATACTTAACTCTTTTCTGCTATTTTCCTTTTTTTGTAAAGTACAAAAGTACATTTTTTACTCAATTATATGATCCATTCATTCTAATTGATTATTTCTATATTGGCTTTCCCTGTAGTTTTTTTTTCTTATCTTTCCTTGATTTCAGATTGGATAAAGTTCCACAATTAGTTATATTGTTAAGTTCTCTTTATCCATCCTTTCTTCTTCATTTTGTATTTTACATACTAATGTATGTCTTATATCTATAACCCTCTTCCTTCATTTCCAATTTAGGGTTTCTTATTTGAGGCCCCAAAGTTGGATTCAAATATCAATTCCAACTGACTCATAATTATTCCAATATTTCCCACATGTTTCAATCTCTAGTGTATGTACATACTCATTACATTCTGAGTTTGCCTCCCTACAACTTAATTACTCTTATTATATTAATTAATAGGATTCATTAGATCCTAGTAATGCATCCTGGAAGCCAGACTAAGCTGAACCTGCAGTCCTAAAGCCAAGAGCTACTCCGAATTAATCTAATTCTATATATCTCAAACATATAAAAATAATATCCACACATGGTAAACTCATTAAAAGATAACTTCTGGTCAACTTGATATAAATAATAACTAAATCAACTTCATGATACACAACAATCTAAAAGAACTATACATATTCTGCAAACTAATAATATGAATTCATACATATAAGAGCATTTCTCTTGATCTCCATTCAAAGAAGTAATATAAAGCAAGATTGTATCACATTGTATGTTTAATCTCTTACTCCTTCATTACTTTTCGATCTCCTAACCCTAAGATTTCTAGGTTTTCTCTCTAGCCCATCCTTCCTCTACATACCTGGACAGGGCATCCAGAGAAGAATAGATATATTACCTTGATACTGGTCAACCTAGGTATCTAGATACTGGGCTAGGGTATCCAAATACCCAAACTTCTCAGAGCTGTAGACACATCACCTCCTATCTGCCACACTTATAACTCTGACTTTCTATCCTAATGGTCCCTAACAACTCAACCTAAGCTCTAATACCAAGATGTTACACCCTCATCCCACGATTACCACTAATCATGAGATTAGGACATAAGTTTTTGGATTATACTTAATACAAAGTTCACTCCCAACTTTATCTTTTATTTCAAACTCTTTGTTTTCTCACATTTACTATGACATAAACAAACTATACAAGAGAATTATACCTTGATCACTCTAATATTATCTCAACAATAATGATACACATCTAGACATTCATTCTATTTCTCACACTTCCATGTACATACAACATGATAACTAGATATATACTCTATTATTAGAGAAACAAAGTTACACATTGTCATTTACAACACTCTCTTAACTCTATACAAGGACTTAGAGTGACATGGACCGAATGAACTAAACGAATCTCATACTTAACTCCTATGGCAGATCTACACTGATGTAATGACATCTTATGTCCATGTGGTTTTCACAAAAATTGTGAGTGGAGGGGTGAGCCTACTCATTTAGTGAATGAGTAATTCAAAGAAACAGTTTAAAGCACTTAAATAATTATAGATATACTATATAGTAACATATATCAATTATAACAACAGTAAGCTTTAAAGAGACTAATCATTCACAAACATAAATATGGTAGGATACTCTAGACATCTATAAGAGTGAATCTATATTGAACATGCTTGATTGATCATAAAGAGAACTAATAATTCAGAAACATACAATGAATAATTAAATAACTATGCAAACTTATTTAACCTCCCATTCATCTTATTATGTCCTGAACACACATGAGGTGCGCCACAACATGTGAAAGAATCGCAAAAAACTATGATCTCACTGTACAATGCTTAGAAGAATGCCCAAGTTCCTAAGCCTATCTCTAGAGTAAGTCCCCTTCTGTAGTGGGCCTCAGCACGTCTGCCTCTCAGTGGCTAATGGGAGCGATCGAATATCTCAGACCCCACCTCTCAACCTGGGTACTCAGGCGGTGAGTCAAAGCCCTCAGGCTTATTGTGCATCAGTGGACCTACTGACCACTGATCACTACAACATGTAACACATGTACCATCGACATCCCCAGTTGGTGTTGGGTACCACACAACTGTAAGGAGTCTGCCCTATTGGTCAAGACCCCCACACCCTATTGGTGCGCTCCAGCTTACCTCAATCTGGACTACCTCCAGTTGGGAAACCGTTACCTCCCCACATTGTAGGACTCATCTTGTGAGGATTATACAGTGTTCAGGGCATCTAAATGTCTAATTCACTCTTTAAATTCACAATTCAATCTTCATATCAACATATCTTAGTTTAGCTTTGTAAACTATTCATTTTATAAGCCATTTGATAACAGTTACCACAACTAAACTATTAAGCATAATCACATCTCAGCTGAGAAACATTGATGTCTCAATACTTGATTCATGGAACACCCTATCCTTAGGGTTTCATTTACCTCATTCACTAATCACATGACTCACATAAGGATTGAATACATCATAACATCATTGAATAAAGATTGCTCTCAATAGTTCACATATAATCGAATATATATATGAAACCCTATAATGAATTGAACTAGGGTTTCCATGCCATTTACTAAAACATCATTCATCAAGATTAAATTTGAATCCAGATGTCCATTTGCGAAACTCCAACTTTCCATTCATTTAGGGTTTCACCCTCTTACTAATATATCAAACAAACATTGATATCATCAAATCAAATCCAAGATCTTATCTGACATATATGTAATACGCATACAAGCAAAACAATCATTCATGACTAAGGAGATTCAACTAGGCAAACTTCTTTATTCAATTATACAACAATTTCAGTCATAGCCAAAAACCTTAAATTTCAATATATTCACGTAACCTCTACAATTACTTTAAGAATTCTCATTTAGATGGATTGCAATCATTTCTAAGGTGATTTCAGAATCTGAAATTCATAACAATAGAGAAATAATCCATTTCATATCATCTTGCAAAAGCTAGATCAAAAAGGCAACTTAGGGTCATACTAAACAATTGAATATTTTTAACAATTTAACTCATATTTATGCAATATACTATTTAAAGGAAGTAGACACTCACCCTAAGGTGTGAAAACACCTTAAAAACGCAGCCCATCTTTGAAAATATCAAATGCAAATCAAAACTTTAGCAAATCACTGGTTTCTTCTTCCTTTCAACCCTAAAGATGGTCAGATGTAGGTAGAAGATGAAAATTGGAGGTTAAGACAAACATCAGATTCATTGTATCAGATATTTTGAGTAAGGGAAAATGAGGAGAAGGAAGAATTAATGGTTAAAACTACTCACCAAGTCAAATCTATGACAACCCTTTTGGATGTCCACCATTCTTCACAATCTTCCCCAATAATTGCCCTAGAAATTGGCTTTCAGGTCACCCTCTTGTTGATCAAGAAGTCTGAGATGATATAGGATCAAATTGTGGTTCCAATACACTTTGTTTCATTGAAAACAAATAAGTATAGCCCGAGATACGATCATTTTAGATTGGCTGTCCTGGGCGGCATCCATCGCGGTCACAACACATCATTGTGGTTGTGGCATTAGCATCACGGTTGTGGCATATGACGCATTGTCATGGTCATAGTTGCGGCACACAAAACAACATCTCGATCGCGTCACACAACATAGCGTTGCGGTCGCGACACTCTATACATGTTTACTAAAAAGGTCATAAAACTCCGATTTGGTTCATTATTTTTTTGTTGGATTTAAAATTGAATTATCTACAATCCTACATTATTATTTTGATAATATTCTTAAATAAAAAATTATTTATTAATTATTTCCTCCAATATCATTAACTCTCTTCTTGCATAAATGTATGGGTTAATGCTATATTAATCCAACTTAGATCTTTATAGTATGCTTAAGTTATGATTATGAGTTGCCAAAAAAAGTATTTAAAGTTACCAAAGTTAAGATAAAGCACAAGATAAAAATATTACTAACAAAAACATGACAATAATTAGGATTATCCTAAATCTCTAGGATTACAAACAATGCTAGGGGTTGTAACACATGTGGTGCCTAAGGATGGTAGAGTGACAATAATAAGAGGAGAGGATGGAGATTAAGTGGCAACAAGGATGGTAACATGTTGGTGTATGTGTATTGACTATCACAAGTTGAATACTGCTACCAAAATGGATCACTTCCCTCTGCCATTTATAGATCAAGTTTTAGAAAGATTAGCTCACCATGATTACTTCTATTTTCTAGACGGGTATTCAGGTTCTATCAAGTACCAATTCATCCCAATTATTAGGAAAAGACAACTTTCACCTGCATCTATGACACTTATGCCTTCAGAAGGATACCATTTGGATTGTGTAATGGACCAATAACTTTCCAATGCTACATGATATCTATGTTTTTAGACTTTCTGGAAGACATAGTAGAAGTCTTCATGGACGACTTCTCTGTATATGGAATAAATTTTGAAGCATGTTTAAGAAACCTATCTTTAGTGTTGCAGCACTGTAAAGAAAAACATCTTATTTTGAACTGGGAGAAATGCCATTTCATGGTCCAAGACTTTATCGTCTTAGGCCATAAGGTTTCCAAGAAAGGAATCGAACTGGACCTAAGTAAGATCGAATCCATATCCAAGCTTTCGCCACCAAAATCTATCACCAGAGTATGAAGTTTCTTAGGACGCGTAGGGTATTATATAAGATTCATAAAAGATTTCTCAAACCCCTTCAGAATCTCTCAATTAAAGATACTGAGTTTGAATTCACCAATGAATATTTAGACGCCTTCCATACCCATAAAAGGGCATTAACGACAACATAGATTCTACAAGAACCAGATTGGGAGCTACCATTCAAAATCATGTGCGATGCTACAAATTTCACCATCAGGATAGTTCTTGGACAAAAGAAGGATAAGAGACACCATGTAATTTTCTATGTAAGCCGAACATTGGATGAATCCCTAGTGAACTATACCACCACTGAAAAAGAAATGTTGGCTATCATGTTTGCTTTTGATAATCTCAGATCATACTTGGTAGGGTCAAAGGTAAAAGTGTACACTGATCATGGGGCTATAAAATATCTTATGCAGAAGAAGGACAGAAAGCTAAATTTTTTTATGGGCTTTGTTACTACAAGAGTTCGACCATGAGATCATTGACAAAAAGGGAAAATAAAATGTGGTTGCGGACCACTTGTCAAGAATAATTTTTGATGAAGAAAATCAATTGCCAGTAAATGACAACTATGCTGATGAAGCTCTTTTGATGTCTCAATTGGAAGAGAAGAGCCTGCCTTGGTTTGTAGACATTTATAATTATCTAGCATGTGAACAACTCCCACCAGAGATCATGCATAATCATAAGAAGAAATTATTCTCCAAGCTAAAAAATTACTATTGGGATGATCTATTGTGGTTGAGAGGGTGATCCAACAACTTATATTGTCAATGAATACAAGAAGAAGAAGTACCCTTAATCTTCAAGGAATTCCACTCCTCACCTTGCAGGGGACACCACAAAGGGGAAAGGATGACTGTAAAAGTTTTACAATTAGGATTTTAATGGCCAACTCTTGTTAAGGATGCTACATCATTTGTTAAAACCTGCAAGGAATGTCAGCTTACATGAAACATCATCAGAAAGAATTAGATGTCGATGGAAGATGTGGTGGAAGTTGAAATTTTTGATGTATGGGGGATCGATTACAAGGGACCTTTTCCATCATAAAAAGGGAACCAATATATACTAGTTGTTGTTGACTATGCCTCCAAATGGGTAGAGGTTGCCAAACCTGCGACTCCAAGGAAGTGATAAAGCTATTTGAGAAAACTATCTTTCTATGGTTTGGAGTACCACACACAATTATAAGAGACGGAGGGTCTCACTTCGGTGAAAAGTAGTTTTAAACTCTATTGAGAAAGTATGGGATAAAAAATAAGGTTGCAATGCCATACCACCCCCAAACGTCAGGGCAAGTCGAAGTATCAAATAGGCAGATTAAATAGATACTAGAGAAAACTATTAGTCGTATGCGAAAGGATTAGTCCATGAAAGTTGACGATGCACTATGGGATTACAACACAACATAACATACACTTATAGGTACAACACCCTACAGGTTAATTTATGGGATGTTCTATCATCTGCCTGTCGAACTAGATGACAAAGCCCTGTGGGCTATCAATTTTTCTAACATGGACCTCAATAAGGTTGGGCAAAAAAGATATCTCCAACTCTAGGAACTTGAAGAGTTGAGGCTGCACGCTTATGAGAACACAAGGATTTATAAGTAGAGAACAAAGGTATGGCATGATGCCCATATGAAGAACAAGGACGTTCATGGAGAAGACAAGGTCCTTTTATTCAACTCAAGCATCATGTTATTTGCTAGAAAACTGAGAATAAGGTGGCCTGACCCTTTTTCTGTCATAAAAATATACCAGTCAGGGCTGAAGGAGATAGTTGGAGACAAGATAGGCACCTTTAAGGTGAATGGGTAGAGGGTGAAAAGATATTATGAATATGAAGCTTTTATAAGAAGGACGAAACTAAGTTTCGGGGGAACCCAACCCTATAGCAGGTGAAACGAATGAGGAAGCATCAAAACCAGCTGAAGGAAAATGAAGTCGGATGAGAGAGAAAGTCAAGCGAAAAGACTTTAGACAAGCACTTCTTGGGAGGGGACCCAAGTTTTTGCTACTTTCTTTAATTCATGTTTTCTTTATCTCATGATTTAGTCTATGAGGTATGTACCTCTCCAACTTTTAGTGTTTCGGGTTTCCATACCCAGTAGAGGTATAAGTGTAGTATGTATATTAATATTTTTTTACCCAAAACTTTTATTGGAAATTACGTATTCTTATTTTAGTTAGTTGATTTTGTTGACATGGTCTTGTAAACACCGTGGTCGAGGCGTCTGCCAAAGTCATGATACCTTCTTTATGCGCCTTAGGCCGTAGTCACGGCGAGAGTGAGAGAGTATCTGACTATGGTCATGGTGATCTATCCTGTTGGGGTCATGATCGCTCATGGGTATATAAGCTAAACCCTTCCGACATCAGGGTTCTTTCACTTCTCTCTCTCTGTGATTCCCGAACGATTGGATGGAACTGAATGATCCTGTAAGGCACGAGTGTACCAGATAATGAACAAATAAAATTCAGACCCTCTCCAGCAGATTTTCACCCTCTCCACAGTAGCACTCCCCCACTGCTACCTCTTTCACTGTGTTTCTAATCATTAATCGAGTCGAGGTACTTATTGAACATTTCCTCCTGATCACAATCATTCTGATTCCTCATTTTTCCTAAGTTTCCTCTCAGCTTATTTAGAGTCATGGTGACCATTGAAACCCTATCTCCTATGTTCAATGGAGTTCACCAGAGTTCTTTGATGCTTACCCCCCGTATTCAGGACTACTCTGGCATTTTTCACCCTATGTTTTGGGCTTAATGCGACACTTCTACTCACATGCTCCAGGTGGTTTATCCATTCTTCAATCAATCCTCGAGCATGAACCTCCACCATGACCACCGTGGTTCCGATCGAATAGGTGATTTCATGGCCATGGTCACAACACCATATCTTTGGCCGCAATCATGACCCTCTTTTGTGTGAATTTCACTTAACTTGGTCAGCAATGGCTGTGATCGCGGTGTTTCTCTACCATGGTAGTAGCATGTCTTTTTCCTGCTAATACTTTTTTTTTTATTAAGCCAGGGGTCATTTTTATTCATCCCACACCCCTCATGTGAGCACAATCAACCAAACAATTACATCTCCTGCTTATAACTGCGCAGGTAAAAGACAAAGCCACCAGGAAGAAATACATAACAAAATTAAACAACACCCCTTCGAACAACTATGTAAGGAACTCTACCTTTCTCCATAGCCGCCATACCTCTAATTCTCTGAGGTATATTCAGACAGTCCGATGCTATGAAGATGTCACCCAAGTTGCAGCCCCATCTCCCTAATTCACGAGGTATCGAGTTGATAACCTTGTGAACCACAGATCCGAGCACCATGGCAGAATCAATCTCCTCTCTCAGCTCCCTCGCAAAAGCAGTCGTGTTCCAAGGTTCTCTACCTTGGCACCAGAGGATATCATGCACATAGCTCTCATCAATATCCAAACATGAGACGACCATCGCATGGTCTCTCGCTATCTTGAGCCCCACCGCACAGGCTTGCATGTATGCAAGGACGTAGCCCGAACTCCTGAGCCATGTTCTGAAAACAAGACATATGTTAGCCCTGTGGTTTCTAATGATGCCCGCCGCCCACCATCGATAAACGCCATGGCCATCTCTATCTCTTCCAATCGTAAGGTTGAGTTTTAGATTATGCAAATCAGGGGGCTGCCATCTAACTAAAGATATCTATCTCATCAATAATCTCGGCTCCTCCATATCTGCCTCTCTCATCCGGGTATAGATGTCACGATCAGATTCAAGCACAAAAGATCTTTTTCTCATCTGAATATTTAGTATCTCAATAGCCCATTTCCACTCCGTAGCAAGAAGTCTATGTCTCCCCTCGAATCTGGCTTGGCACCTCAAACGCCATATGCTATAAGGAATCACAGTCGCCATGTTCCCGGCAAGCCAATCAGATAATATATTCCTCTTGCCCAACACATATATATCTAGTAACGAGTTCATGTCAGTAGGAGGAGGCATATCTATCACCCTAGTAAATTTATCCCAGAAGAATTCAGCCATCTATCCATGGAAGAGAAGGTTTCCAATACTCTCCTCTTGTGGCTCCTCGCAACAATTGCACCGAGATGCGATAGGAATACAACATTTATCTTTTATATTATCATTTGTAGAGGTGGCCCATCTAATAGCCTTCCAAATGAAGGCCGCCGCTTTGGGGAAGCATCCCTTCCATACCATCTCCATCCCGTTCGGGCCTTCACTACTATCCTCCAACAGTATCTTCTTGAAAGATCTCATGGAGAAATCTCCTCTCACAACCGGGCCCCAAACCATCTTATCATCCACATCCGCAATTCTAGAGTTAGAATCACAGATTAAAGCCAGACCATCCTCGTCAACCATCATCCTCAGGAGATTCCAGTCCCATCCTTGGCCATCCACCCAAAAATCTTTAACAAAAAAAGGTTGTCTTCTGTCGCTTGCAAAATTAGCATAGTCCGCCATCCGCTGGTTACACCACCTTGCATCCCAAAAAGAGATATCACCCCTCCCTATCACCCATCTACATCGCAGGAAGATCTGTGGCATCATGTCCCAAATACACTTCCAAAACGGAGAAGGAGAAGACCCCAGTTTCAGAAATCCAGGATAAATATTATCACGACCAGGAATACTGTTTGCATATTTCCTCCTGCAGAACCTGACCCATAGGGAGTTTGTTGTCAAAACCTCCCAACAAGCCTTCCCGACGAAAGCCTCATTTATTAGACGAAGAGATGGAAAACCAAGGCCACCTTGTGAAATAGGTCTCGCGACTCTGTGCCAGCTGATCCATGCTTTTCTATGGATATCATCTCTGCCTGCCCATAAAAATTGTGACATCTTCTTTTCAATCCGATCTGTGATCCCTCCCAGGACTCCAACCGCCGCCGCCGTGTGCATAGGGATGGATGCAAGAACGTGAGCGATGAGCAGCTTTCTTCCCGCAAAAGACAGAAGTTTAGATCTCCAGGATGAGAATCTATCAACAGTTTTCTTCATGAGGAACTCAAAATCATTAAGTTTCATCCTTCCTTTGGTGATAGGAATGCCCAGATAAATAATTTGATCTTTTGCTGCCCCCATATCCATATGAACAGCCACACTGTTCATCATCTCCATATTTCTCCCGCCTACTACACAAACAGATTTGTCTCTATTACTTCTTTGTCCGGTGGCTTTCTCATATGTTTCAAAAACCTTCCTCACCTTCTCCATCGATCTCTGGTCCGCATTAAAGAAAATAGCAATGTCGTCCGCATATAGAAGAATAGTAGGCGGGTTTGCCTGCTCTCGCATCTCAAATCTTTTTATGGATCCATCCTCCTGTAGCTCTAGGAATTTTCTACAAAGAATCTCCTCGAACAGAATGAATAGGAAAGGGGACAAGGCACACCCTTGTTTAAGACCTCTCGTCATCTGGAAAAATCCTGCGGTCTCATCTCCGATAGTGACGGTAGCCCATGTGTTAGAAAAGAAACTGAGGCACAACTTCACGGTCTCCGTGGAAAAGCCAAAACGGTTCAACACTCTCCGAAGGACGCTCCAATCAGTTCTATCATATGCTTTCGACATATCATATTTCAGTATCACATTAGGCGTATCACTTCCCTTATTGATGTCATGCATAAGCTCCTTCGCAAGCCTCACGTGATGAGTAATATCAGCACCTTTTACAAATGCACCTTGCACCTCGGATATCAATCTCGACATCATAGGGGCCATCCTCTCATTAAGAATACAGGCCAAAATACGTAGAGCGACGTTCTCGATAGCAATGGGCCTAAAGTCCTCCGGCAGTCTCTTTGGGCAATCCACCTTCGGAATAAGCAGAATACGGCAACAAAAAAGACTTCTAAAACAAGGTTGTCCTTTGAAGAACTCTTCCGTCATCTTCATAAAATCCGCACCAATGATGTGCCATGCAGCCCGGTAAAACACCCCTGTGAATCCATCCGGACCAGGGGCTGTATAGGAAACCATATTCTGAAGAGCATTTATCACTTCAGCCTCCATAGGGACAGCGATAAGGGAACAATTATCATCCATAGAAACAAGCTCAGGAATGTTTTGTAGAAAGAAATCTAGATCCGGTGCGTTTGTCTCCACCACGTCATTGAAGAGATGTTTATATATTTCCGCTGCCTCCTCCACAATTCTCTTCGGATCAGATAAATCTGAGCCATCCTGCAACACCACATTGTTGATGCTCCTATGCTTTCTTCTTGCTTTGATCGTGGCATGATAGAATTTTGTATTACGCTCCCCGTCATGAAGCCAGTTAATCCTCGCTTTCTCTTTCCATACCGCCTCTTCTATATCAAGCAGATCGGTCAGTTCTTTTTCAGCCATCCTGAGATTTTCTTCATTCTCCGTGGTAGGATTTTCATCGAAAGCTATCTGTGTAGTATAAACCACGTCTTCCATATCGGTGATACGCTGTTTGATTGCCCCAAAAGATTCTTTACTCCACCTCCGCAAAGCTGATCTAACTTTTTTAAGTTTGTGATAGAAGATAAAAGACGGATGCCCAGATACTTGTTCGCTCCATACCTGTTCAATCACCTGCAAGCATTCATCATGTTCAAGCCATGCTTTCATGAAGGCGAAATGTGTCATCCGCCTATCCAAAGTATGTTCGCCTGGGTACGTCGCTATCAGACTATGATCAGAAACTCTATCTCTTGTTAGGTGAACCGAATTCGTTGTGGGTCTAGCGTCCATCCAAGCCTCATTAACCAACACTCTGTCTAATCTCTGCCACATAGTAGGAGTAAGAATCTGCGTGTTCACCCATGTGAACTGGCTCCCTGCAAATGGAATTTCAATCAGCGCCACATCTGCTATCACAGTGTTGAAATCCAACAAATCTTGAAAGCCCGGTGTGTTGCCGCTTCTTCTCTCACTGGCATGCCGAATCACGTTAAAGTCCCCCGCAATCATCCATGGTATATCAGCTGTATGCTCAACTATTGTCATTAACTCCTGCCATAAGATCCTCCACTCCAAGCTGTCACAACTTGCATAAATGGCTGTAATGAAGAAACTCGTGTCGTCTCTGCCCTCCATGCACACCGTGATATGCTGTTTATGTTTTTTAAAAACAGTGGGATTCGTTTCTTTGTCTGCATAGAACCATATCTTCCCTTCCTCCTCCTGATTATCCACCGCCCAGTCAAGCCTTACGATGTCCGTGAGTTCCTCAGCCATCTCAGCATGTAAAAACGGTTCAAATAAGCAAACCACCTTTGGTCTGTGTTTGCCACACATTCTACTAAGAACTCTTCTCGTAGGATTATTAGAAGCCCCTCTGATGTTCCAGAATAAAGAGACAAAATCCATAAATAAAAGAAACGTCTTCACCAACAACGGTCCAGTCGCTTAGGGGCTATACCCCCCATCTCCCTGCTCTGTCCAAAACCCATCCCAAATTTCACCATCATCATCCGAGTGCCTCCTCCTGGATCGATATCGGTTGTTACCCCTCCTACCTTCATCCACCCTTCTGTGTCTACTAGCTCGCCTCACTAACGGCCTTCTAAGATCATCATATCTGTCGCCAGGTACAAAGAAATCCTCCAGTCGACTGTTCGACAAGAACCTATTGTTTCCTTCTCTATCCACGATCACCCTCCTATGAGTATTATGACTGTGTCTGACTGGGGATGGGCTCCGTACCCGAGTAGTCACTCTATCCTCTGTTGTCTTATCTGCCACACTCACCATCTCGTTCGATGTAGCCGATTTCTCACGTAGGGATAAAGCCTCCATAGGTATCCCCGATTCTTTCCCAAACTCAGTCATCTGTGTGACGCTAGATCCCACATGTCCTCTCGCCACCATGCATATTTGCACTGTTGTCCGACGCTGCCCGTAGGTAAGAGATATGAATTGAGGAATATCTTCACTGAAGGCCTCCGCCATAATGATCAAGCCCAATAGGTCGTCTTTCTCCTTCTACCAATCAGATATGAATCTCAGTTTGCCGAAAGGTGATATCATTTTCTCCATCGTGTCATCATCTCTGCATGTGATGGGGATATCTGTAACCCAGAACCAGAACGCCTCCTTCCGTTGGTGCTACCCTCCATCGATCATGTGTGTCACCATAATGTTTCTTCCACGTATGTCTGGCATACCTTTCCTCTTCATCTCCTGTGCTTCCTCACTGCAAGAGAAGAAAGCCACCGCCCTGCGATCCGCAAACCTGTATATATCCGCAGCATTGGGCCACAATAGTTTCAGCCGCGAGGATACCTCTGCCCATGGGATGCCATACGGCCACGAGATTTCCACTGCCTTCTCCAACGCCTTTATCTTTGCTGTCTGCATCTCATCATCTTCTCTGACGTCCACTGTGAGTCTTTTTGGGGTATGTTGTGGACCGCCCCTTGCCGGGATACCCGACGGCAGTGGAGGGAAGGCCTCCTTTGAATGAACGTTGGGTGGTCTCTGACTCAGTGCAGGCATCGTGCATCTAGCCGCCACATGACCCGACTTGCGGCACTTGTAGCAAACCATCTGACCTCTGCATTGTGACTGCCAATGTCCTCTGCCTAGACATCTGAAGCATGTGTCTTTGGGGATGCCGTAAATGGAATTCATCTTCACAGGCTGCTTTGGGGCACTAGGTCTAGCATTTGTAGTCGTATCAGTTTTCTCCATAAGGCTAGCAGTGGTAGTGTCCTTCCCGTTATTGGTTTGTTTCCACGCCGGGTGCGCCTGGGCCAGCGGTGGGCAACCCGCGTCGGCCGCTCTGGAAGGAATATCCCCTCCCTCCTCCGATGACTGTAGAACCGAGATTTCCTCCTCCGTCCCCTGGGACTGCCGCGGTGATAGATGCGGCAAGCCGCTAGGAGTCTCTGTCCTCGGATCTCCAACGCCTGCCGTCGCGTCTTTGCTTCCTCCATCTGTCGAAACCCTAGTCGTCGGGTTCGGGGTTGTCTCGACGCTACCCATCAGAACCCTAACATCGGGGATCACGTCTTCCTGTGAAACTGTGTTCACTTGCATCCTCCTCCTTCTGTCCGCAACCACCTGTTGCGTCCCAAGGCTTCTCGAGAACTGCCTCATCATCCTCCTAAGCAGCGGCGATGGCAGCATCTTCTTCGGTCGATGTAGTCGCAGATGTTTGGTGGCCTCCGGTAGGTGGGGTGCCTAGCCGGAGTGAGAAACGGCGGCGCCCCAAGGGGACGCCCAACCGCCGGCCGTCCTCTCCCGACTCCTAGGGGACGCGTCGTCTCCGATCGCCCTCGACGCCGCCCTTCGTGTCTCTGATTCGGCCCAATTAGAGCCAGACAAGTTAGGGGTCAAAGGTGCGGCTTTGACTCCGCCTGCTAATACTTTGGTTATGTGATGTTGTGGTCATGACACCTTCCTCGACTGAGTACTACTTTATGTGTAAGGCAGAGTCGCAACACTTTGTGCTTTACAAACAAAATAAAAAAAAATAAAAAATAATGATGAATTAAATGCTAATGCCTAAAATAAAATATAAAATACAATAATGCTAACAACAAGTTAAATGTTGAAACTTTTAGAACAATGACTTCGACTGAGGATACATTGATGAAGAAGGAAGCTTCATTAAAGGGTGCAGAGGAGATATTAGAAAAGATAACCAAGACACTGGGGGATAATCCAAACCTTTCCCCAACAAAAAGGCTTTAGTTGCAACTCATGAAGAAAAAGTATGAGTATATTTTGGCTCACAAGATGACAAAAGAGTCCGAGGAGTCCTAGGAGATATCAAAAATATTAACTTCTGAGTATCAGCCTCCTGAGATTGAGCTAAAGAAGTTAGAGAAGAGGAAATCATAAGCCAAAGGTGTGAAAAGCGACAAGGAAAGGAAAGTTTCAACCGTAGAGAAGTTGACAGAGAAGGAAGAAGAAGCAACCCTTGAGGGAACCGATGAGGACAAACAGGAGGCCCTTAGTAAGACAATGTCGACATTTGTACCTCGAGATCAAAAACACCAATCATAGTTTGATTGGGTACTACAAACAAAGGGGTTCAAACCAATGAGATATTTAGATGTGGAGGACTTAAAAAAGATGGGGATCTATGACAAGGTGATGAATTTCCTGGAGGAAGAAAATCTGCGCACCTTGTGTACCTTAGAAGCTCCATCCCTGACTCAATTGACAACAAAATTCATTTCTTCATTAGAGAAGCACCCTATTTTTTACGGTGAATGCAAGAAGGGATGAAACAACTTCAAAATAGAAGTAAAAATAGGAGGAAAGTCTCACATGATCATCGAGGCTATGCTAAATACAATATTCACCAGAACGAAAAAAGAAGCACAAGCCTGCTCCATCATGCTAGGCAAAAAACACACCATCAGATACATCAACCATATGATGTAAGAGAAGTTGATCGGGGATCAAGAGCATAACTCAAAGAGCTCAAAGGCGACTCTCATCACCTCTTGCTTCATCTGTGTGGTGCAAAAGATAACAACCAACACAATCTTTACAAGATTAAAAACCAGATGTGTAACCAGAGGAGACCTATTTATATTATAGTCCATGCTTAATAATAATCACCTGATCATGAGAAGGGTACTAATGGAAAGGCTATCCACTGTAGTGGGATGGGAGGCAAAACAAATGAAGGTCTTTTATATGGGAAGCATAATAACTAAAACAACCTACCACTTCATGGATGCAGAACTATTGATGAAGTATAAGAAAATCAAGGGACATACAAAAATTGACATAAAGTCCCTCATCACACGGGGATTCTGGCGTATAAAGGCAGTAAGCTTTTTTTAAAAACAAAGCTACTCCAAGACACTTCTACCCCTCCTACAGATGGCATGATGCCCAAAAGCTGCAACCCACCCAAGAAGATGTAGATAAGATGTACTCAGGGGCTATTTGCACTGCTACAGGCCCATCATCAACTATGGGTGAGAAGTAAGAAAGGTACAAGACTCCAGAAAAGGAGATGAATAACCCAGAAGAAAGAAAGAAACTAGCAATAAGGAAGAAAATGTCAGACAAGTCCACCGCCCCAAATCTTCCATCTGTGCATGTCCCAGTGGAGATGATTGTAAATGTGGGAGACCAACCTGAGGTGGAAATCAATGAAGGGGGTGACCTGGTGAACCTCAAAGCCACCACAGAGGAACGACAGTTAGAGGTTGAGCAAGAAACCCATCAAGCATTCAAGGACCCTAAGGTTGCGTCCGACTACATAATCCTAAAAGTCATACTGCAAGTACCAGAGCAACCACAGGCGAGCACTTCTGCTCCATCAATGCATAGCAATTCTACATGGAACGAGCCAACCCCACAACCCAACAAGCCCCCAACATCCACATCATCATCAACCACATCCGCAGAGAAGCAACATCAATGACCACAAACATTTGGTGATGCATTAGGAAAAAAATTAATGCCATATGGTTACACATGCATCATAGCTCTAAAATTAATCTAAACATTACCTCTAGCCATTGTACACTAACTACACTAGTACAAAGTTTAAATGTGAGAACTGAGATAGTACCCTAGTTTATGCAAGGGGTTATAAACACCCAAAACGCGATGATGGGAGCTCTGAAGACTTTGATTGAGGAAATGACAGACCTCAAAAAGGAGAGGGATGCTATGAGGGCAGACAAAGAGATGATGCAAAAGGGCTACGAGGAAGAATTGGAAAACCTTAAGAAGGAACATCAGTTCTTAGATGAAGAACATCGATATTTAGATGTTGAATGCCAGGAACTAGACAGTTGGCGATAGAGAAAGAAGGTAAAGTGTCTAACCAGCCCTTCCACATCTCAAGCTTCCCCAAGGCCCTTGAGCCCAGACAAAGATGATGATGATGTGGGAGGGACCGATGCACGAACAACATCAATGGACCAAAGTGCTAACGTGATGAACTCCTCAAGGGTGGAACCACTGACAAAAGAAGTACCGGCATAGTCAGAAACTTGTCAGGACACCAAGACAAAGAAAACAAATGCTTTGTCAAATATGATCGACTTAAACAACAACCCAGAGGAGGAAAATGTTGCATCTGAAGAACCTCAACAAGTCATCATCACTAGATACAAAATCACTGCGATTGAAGATCTCATATCATGAGAAATAATAGATCTCAACATATTCTTGGATGGCCTGACATTCAGGATGGATATCTGCAATGACTATTTCAAAGACCCAACACAATACAAATAAGATGATTCACTTTATGATGAGAAAATGGCTGCAACACTAGCCACGCTCAACACTGTAGGAATAGATAAACCATTAAAAGAGAACCAACTGATAAAAGATGTAACTACAGAAGAGATATCCATGAATGATGAAGGCATGTCGACAACCCAAACACCAATGGAAATAAGGGTACAACCTCCAACTATAGAAGCACCACCCACATCAATGCGATTAGTAGGAGATGACACCGTAGAAGATGAAGAAGGTGGGCTCACCTCTTTGTTGACTAATGAGCCAGTCAAAAAGCATAGCGCACCAGTCCATGATGTACCATTAGGTGTTACTCCTCCTATACCATACAAGATGGCAGTTATGGAATGACCACATTATGCACAACCACATGCAGACATGTCCATATCCTAGCATATATACTATACGACAACCTCCCAGGAGCTTATATTCTCTACCACAACAACGATAGGTCTCTTAACATGGCTCATTTTAGAGGGATCTTTCTAAAACGAGCACGAGTACATAAGAAGTTGTTCAAAGTACTCTATGCAAGTCTGCTTGAAGAATTCTTACATCCCAAAAAAATACAACCAGTGTTCAATGACACCACTCATCTAGTAGGGCTTCTGTTCTATAAAAATGACAAAGCTACTGATGTGAAAGATCTACAACATACATTGAGTAGGGAAGAGATGAAATTTGTTGTCCTGCCCCATAAGGACTGTAAAGCAATGGGCACCAATTGTCATTAATTTATACAAGATACAAAAAAGAATGTTCAACTAGTACAGAGCTGAATTGGACAACACCTCCTTGATCTACAAAAATAAGGAAGCAAGGGATATCTGAAAGGTGCCACTGCGTCTACAATAGTTATACAGACGGTAGGAAATAGACATAATGGGATGTGGAAGCTATTCTCTATCTGTAAAAAGGCCCCTCAAGAAAAGACTGGAATAGGGGATTGTGCCTTCATAGTACTCAGAATGATGGAAGCAATCAATAAAGGAGTCCCACTGGAAGTCCTCTACACAAAAGATCTACATGGGTTACGTGGTGTCTATGCAATGGAGGTTATTTATGATTGCCACTTCTTCAATGACCTGACAATGCCTTGAGATGTAGTAACACGATGGCTTCATCAAGAAATACCTCTCCCTAAAAATAAAACATGGAGGGAGGAACTTAAAACCCTATGGATCGATCTTGAAGAGCCTGCTAGAGCATCTGCTTGGAAGGAGGGTTGGGCAGCCGACACATCCGACAGAGCAGAGAGAAAACCTGAGACCAAGCTAGAACAACCTTCAATGGTAGAAGACAAGAAAGAACAACCTCTAGCTAGACAACTAGAAGAAGGAGAGATACAGGAAGAAGATATGTTAGAAATTAAACTAGATGGGATGGCAAGATAAATAGTACCAACCTTCACGGATTTAAACATTTGGAGTTGTGAGAGCCTGTCACTAGAATCCCTACATCTGATAGTAAAATCCTTGAACAAAGATGACACCATGATAGAGGCAATCTTCAAAAGGGATGGCATCTGTGTGCTAAGGGATGACCTATGGGATACATTGAAAACAAGAGGGTACCTCTCATTCAACACTATGTCAGCTTATCAAGCACTGCTAAATGACAACATGCTGAACATTCATATGGCCTAATTCTTCTTAGTAGATGACATCTTGAAGGATAAAAGGTTGGGAAAAAAAGACCGCCTATGGAAACGCCTAGCAATATCTCTTCTAGATTACATATTCCTGCCTATTCTACATGATACTCATTGGACTTTGTTAGTAATCAGTGTTATAACAAGGACTGCAATACTTTACTACAGCTCAGATGCAACCTTTGCACTAAAAAAAAGAATGAACATGACTATTGCAAAGACACCTACAGAAGAAAAGGCAGTCACATGCGCTGAGGAAATTGTTGGGATGCTTAAAAGTCATGGAAAATGGTACAAGCATAAGGAAGGCAAAGACTTCAAGAAGACACAGTTCTGCCACAGAAGCCCTCAACAAGTGCCTCTATCAAACAAATGTGATGTCTATTATCTAGCATGAATGATGGCTCTAGCTATGATGAATATGAAGTCGGAGGGCATGGAATATGAGCAATACCACCCACTACACGGACTGTACGCTAGCATGTTCCTTGAGTCAAAGTGGGCCACCAAAACCAACTAGAAGAAATAAAGAAAGTTTGTTTATACATCTAACTCCAATTTTGACACTCTGGGTCGGGGTGAATGATAAGTTTGGGGGAGGAGTCATAAATGGGCATAAGAGGTACAGTTTTATCCCAATTTTTCAAAAAATTACTTGTACATATTCTCATTTCTGCCACAAGAAAATACAAGAAACAAATTTTGCAAAAAATTACTTTAAGAAATTTTCTATAAGGTGCATTTTTGTTTAGCCACTTTTTGGATTTGTCAGTCCCCCTGCAAAATGCTGAAGTGCTATCATTTCTAGAGAGGAGTAAATGAGCAACTAACACATATAACCGTAAAAACAAGAAGCATAACCATAAAGTTTTATCTCATTTTATGGTAAAACGTTGTGTGTGGAACAATCCTAAGACTATGGAATCCCTAGAAACTAGAGGACTTCACCAAGCCATCCTCCTGAAAAATCACCCTAATTTGACAGTTCTAGTAGAAAATCCTCATCTCCCTCGAGAAGCAAACAACTACCCCTTTTGATTTTAATTATCCCCACTTTGGGATGAGAAGAGGCTTGTCCACCTAGAAACCCATGTAAAAACCCTGTCAACCAAACCTGAGAGGAGATATGAAAAGCCAAAAAGAAAAAGAAAAAAATATATAATGAGAGTTGTTCCCAAAAAATTCTAAGTGGTCCCACACAACTGGTGTGTTTCTGCACTCACGAATGTAGATATGTCATGCCCGTAAGTGGAATCCTGAAGCCAAATTTATCCACCTACAATACTAAACGACCCTCACACAACCACCTGACTTAACGTCAGGAGCCTTTGGAGAAACACTATCCTTATGACAGTTTGTGGGTGAGGGAAATTTTGGAGGGTAATAAAATACTTAAAGCCTAAAACCTACCTGAGCACACTAGCATAGGGCCAACTAAAAATAAAGGAAGGGTTTGAAAGCTACCCCTCAAGGGGATGTTGTATGAGTATGGCTAGAAACCTAACATAGAAAGGGGTAAGTCGTTGAGACAGAGAGACCTTTACTACCAAAAGGAATTGGCAAGGATTAAAAGTCACACAACTACAGTTACGAAGGTGAAGAAATAGGATTTCAAAATTGAACGAACAGAATAGAAGAGTTTTGTTGTAACAATGAGATAACTCAGTAATGTTAAGCATTTACCAAACTTTTGTCATGCTTTGTTCATCTCTCTAAAATTTTGGGCCTACCCTTAGCCTGAGGACAACTCGATCCTAAGTTTGGAGGAGTTGATAACATCTCATTTTATGCACTTTTTGCATTTTTTTTATGCTTCTCCTAGCATATATACCTTTTATAGACTTTTTCTACTTATTTTAGTACGTTATGCCAAAAGTCTCAATTGTACACATATTTCACATTTGTAGGTTCATGCCAAGACATAGTCGTGGTTGACATCTTGACCGTGGCTACATCATCCACTAATGCTCTATTTGGTAAGCAGTGTGATTGCCTTGGAAACGATGGAGTAAGGTCGGGCAGGTTGCAATCACTCGTAACTATTCTTACCAAATGCAAGATCACTCACTCCTTTGAATTTGTATTTTTTAGTGTTGCGTAGTGGTCAACGATACCTTTTTCTCACTGGACAAAAATCTTGCAGTGATCCATCTCACCGCACCAGAGCGTTGGCTTACCAATCATGTTGCCAAACATTACATAAGCACCCTACCACGGTCGATGCCCCTTATCACCATCCCTATGCCCCACAAATGAGGTCCTTCTACGATCAAGACTTCCCCTCAGCCATGGCATACAACCCTCACACCATGATCGTGATGAGAGTCTCGACCGAGATCAATCTGCAACCTAGGTCATGCCTCGACCGTAGCTTACATCCAAGCCTCGATCGCGACTTGCATCCAAGTAGTAACCAAGGTCCTACCGCGACCGTGGTCCAGATGGTTAAGTCGGTGGGTAACACCTATAAATAGGCCACCCACCTTGACTTGTCACATCATTAGATCATCAAGGACCACGAAGTGTTGCAAATTCCATAGTAACTCACATCTATACCATCAGTCTTGGATCACTGAAGGCGGAAGCTAGAGGAGAGAGAAGATTGACCACCCTCTTATTTGAAGGAAGGAGACACCTCCACATCACCCATCCAAGATCTAGATTCAAAGATGTATATTGGTCTATCACCATCTTCTCCCTCTATCTAGATCTACCATCTTCATCATGTTGTACTTCCCCCTCTTTGTGGTAGTTTATGTATCTATCATTTTATAATGTTGTTATGCCACATGTCAACATATGTGGCTAAACATCTAAATTGGCTTGGGAGTAGACACTAAGGCTCTCTGAACATGTATATTCTTTTTCCTCTTTGAATATATATGTTCTTAGTATGATTATCTCCATACACTTGTTCTTAATGTTTCACTTGTATGCTTAGGTACCGTCTTGTGATGTTTGATTGTTGGTACCTCGAAAGAGTAGTACCTTCCTTATTTAGCATTATGGAGTAGTATGAATGCATGAAAGTGTTGGAATGCTAAAGCTAACAGTCATATGGTTTGTTTTGTGGTTGTTGGATTGTTATCTAGAGAGAGAGGCTACCTTAGATCCTAGATCTATCCTTATCTTGAGAGAGGAGGGAATAGACGTGTTCATGACTACTTGTAATCTTGATAGGAGTATATGAAGGGGCATGAGCTTTGCATGTTGGTGAGAGATCTTAGTAGGTGAGACCCAATCCAAGTTTCCTCCCATATCTTTTCTCTTATTATTGATTTCATTCTTTAAACTTTCTTATTTTGGTTGAGGCCCCTTCGTTCCTTGGAGAACACTTCTTTATTCTACCTGTTCATTCAGAGTGTAAGAGTGTGAGACCAAACGTACTTAACACTTGATGACATTGTCACTATGATTTGACCCCAAATGCTACATCGAGCCCCATATAATAGTTGCGGGGGCTTGAGTGTCAGCTTATAATCTTAAAAGTTCTACCACTCTAGATATGTTCCATTTTGGACGTGCTCTTTAGGCTGTTCAATAACTCATTTGGTGAAGTATTAAAGTACATTGATGTGATCAATGCTGAAATATTGTAACAAATAGTTTGAGGACCTTCTGGGAGATCATGATAGTGTGTCATGATGAACTCCACCAGAAACACAATGATAATCTATCATTAGAGTGTATCAAAAAGAAGGAATCACACTGTGTTAAGTCATGTGTGATTATCAACATAGCTAGCTCATCTTGCTATATTCATTTTGACAAATGCTTTATACTAAATCAATGTACCGTGTGAATTGGTTCAAAAGACACCATATGAGATATGGCATGGGGAGTGTCTTGATGTGTATTTTTTAGTGATAGCACTGAAGGCTTATATAAGAAAATAGTTTCTTAAAAGCCTTTATCAACAAATCACATGAATGTTATCTTGTTGAATACTACTAATATTCCAATATGACAAGAAAGAGGTTGTTGCTAGAATGGCTGAATTCCTAAATGGAAAGTAGTTTCAAAGGAGTCAGTGGGAGTAAAAGTAGAACTCAAAATTTTTGAGACAAACAAGAAAACATTGAACCTAAAGAGGTACAATAGGAACAAAGAGAATCACAAGTTGTTGTGGAATCTCAAGTTCCTTATGTAACACACATAAATCATAGTTTTAGTAGAACACTCTGAAAAACCACTAGAGGGGTGGTGAATAGGGTTTTAAAGATAATTCAATAATTATTTAATTCAAACAACCACAAATGAAAAAGCAAGAAGGAGACAAGGGGTTTAGAGTGGTTCCAACCTTAGCAAATACTAAGGTAGTTAATCCAATACCCGGTTGCTTACCCAACCAGGATTTTGAAAGTATTAATTTTATTACCTCTTCAAGGATTTTACATAAAATACAATACTTTCTTACACCCCTTTGAACAGCCTTCACTTTGAAGTAGATGCACCAACTTGAGGCAGCCTTCTTGAAGTAACTCCAAGCTCCCCCTTGAAGTAGCCTTCCTCTTTGAAGTAGCCTCCCATTGCACCAGCCTTCTTGAAGTAGTCCAAAGCCTCCTTCTTCACTAAGAAGATCACGAACCTCTCCAATCCGCAACCTCCAAACCTAGGAGTAACAGGGAGAGTACAAGCAATAAGAGTGAACAAGAAAGGAAAAGGAAATTACAATATAACCTTTGAAGCACAAGGCTTGATTTGCCTATATCAAGCGTGTAGATCTCCTAACCAATGTATATGAAAGTGTGATTGTTTTGGATAGGAGATACTAGCCAATATGACACAAAATTAGAGCAAGGAGAAGAGTAGCCAATTGCAAGTATGCTCAATTGCTCAAAACAGGTTGCTTAATGCAAGTGTATGCTCAAGTGTAGAATTAGTGCGTTTAGGTTTCCTAAGGCATGTCCTATTTATAGGAATGACCTACAGGTGCTTAGGGACGTTCTAGACACTTTCTAGGGGGTTCTAAGTGCTTAACTAGCCGTTAGGTACACTTTAGTTGCTTTGGCAACGACTAGTTAATTAATTCTACAAGTGCTGTCAGAACCCATCTCGGTCGAGGAATTGTCGACCGAGATACCTACTAGGTCGAGGGTTTGTCGACCTACAGGCTCTCTGGATCAAGTTTTTGCAACGTTCATCTCCAACTTTCAACTACCTTGTCGGCTGTGTCTAACGGCTACTTGGGTCTTTCTCGGTCGAGAAGTTTGTCGACCGAGAATGTCTCAGTCGAGGAATTTTGTCGACCGAGATTGACCCTGTTTCAATATTTCAAATAAAGTTCTAACTGTATGTATGAGTGTGCATATGTGACACTAATGAAGGGGATGACCTATCTAAGTGTGTTGTTTAGCTAGGGAAGATCTAACGCTTGATTTACATGATGTCTAATTACTTGTACATTATATATTTGTACAAGTTTTTACGATTTATTACAATTCATGAAAAATACAAGCATTCAAGCATATAGGTTTCCCAAAGCTTTGTCATCCACCTTATTCCTGTAACACTCAAGTAGCACGTTAGATCAACAAAAATGAAATGTTTGTCATTATCAAAACAAAAAGGGATTAACTGATATCCATTTAGCCAACACACTCCTGTACTTTGAAAGATTATGATACCTTATGACTCAAAAGGCGGCGAGTTAATCATAGTGATGAGTCAACAACCTACCTAGAAGCTACAGAGGGATCATAATCTATGAAGTGTCTTGAGACCATATAATCAATGATGGATTCCATGTAAAACAACAATGTATGACCTTGCTGAATCCACCTAAAGGGGTAAGACCCATAAGGTGCATTTGGGTGTTTGTAAGGAGACCGACATGGTAAGGTAAATTGGTTGCAAAGAGTTTCAAACCAGTTCAAGGTGTTATACATGATGAAGTCTTTTCACTAGTTACCATGGTTAAATCCTTCAGGATCATTCTTGTTGTTGCAGCTTAGTCTAGCTGTGAGATTTGGCATATGGACGTAAAAACCACTTTCCTTAATTGGAATAACTAAAGGATGTACAAATGGTTTTATAAATCCATTAATGCAAATAAAGTATATAAGCTACAAAGTTAAATCCATGGATTGAAGCAAGCATCTTTGAGCTAGAATTTTCTATTTGACAAGACAGTCAAAGGGGTTAACTTGAGTTAGAATGAAGATGGAATCATTGATTACAAAAGATTTAGTGAGAGTGTATTTATATTCGACTTAATGATGGGGAATAACATCCTTATCATGTATATGTTAAAACCTGGAAAGGAAATTACCTTCTTATGAGGGGTTTAGGTGAAGCATCCTATGAGATCGGGATTGAGGTCTATAGAGATAGATCAGGAAAGCTTCTTGACCTAAATAAGAGCACATACATTGATAAGATGTTGAAGGGTTCAACATGAAAGACTCAATGAGAAAAAATGTATCCATGTTCCATGGAGTTAGTCTCTTAGGAGCCTAGTGTCCCAATTCTTATGAAGAATAGGAACACATGGATCGATTCCATATCCATTCACAATTGGATCTGTCTTAAATGTGATGCTATGTACTTATTCCATTATCTCGCTTGTATTGGACATGATGAGATGATATACAACAATCTCGTATGTATTGGACATGACAAGAGGATATCTAGTCATCTTATATGTATTTGACATGATAAGAAAACATATATATACCTACCTAGAAATCTCATATGTATTAGACAAGATGAGAGGGTATATGTCAGATACTAGTGAGAGTCATTGAACTACCATAATGAACATCCTTAGGTGCTTGTGAAGCACTTCTAGGATTGGTTCCTTGGTTATTTAAATAAAGAAGAGTGGTATGTAAAGGGTCATACCCATTCAAGCTTCCAAAATAACAAAATCATCACAATCTAAATTTATGTTTGACATTAAACGAGAACCGTAAGCTAGAAAGGGTTCTAAGATAATGAAAATTGTTCAAATCTACAGAAGAAGCTGAGTATCTCTATGCTATAAGAACATTAGAGGGTCTGTATGGATCAAGAAGTTTGTATGGGTGGACTTGTGAGGTTCCAACCATTGATGACTTAGTAGAAATATTGATGACAACAATGGAGCTACTAGTTAGGATGGGAATCTCAGATAGCATACTACGACACTTCCATCTCATACGAGTAGTCGTAAAACAAAGAGATGTGAAAATTGCAAAATACTGACTTAAAGCAAACATCACTAAAACCTCTATAAAAGAACTTATGCAGCAGAAACATGATGATCATGTTAGGTCTCATAGGATGAGATCTGTAGGTGATTTGCTGTAAGTGCAAGTGGGAGTTATTGGTATGTACACCTAGAGAGCCAATCATATGATGATTGGGATAAGGCATTAGATACATGATTTGATTCATAACAAGGGCAATCTTCCAATTTATTTTGTATATTCAGTTACGAGATAATGAATGACATAATAAATGTCTAGAGAATGATATTACTCAATGACATATGTCTTTAAGTACGTGAGATGCCTATTTCACCTGTGCAAAATGGCCATCTGGCATGATGTGAGATGCCTATTTCACCTGTGTGAGATGGCCATCTAGGATGGTGTGAGATGCCCATCTCATTTACATGAGATGCTTATTTTGCACATAGGATTTGTGCTGACGTCAAGTTGAGTACTAATTGGAATTGAATTGTTGAAATATGTGGAAAATTGGAAAATGTGAAATGACCGTCTCGCTTAGTGAAATGATGTCTCACTATTGAGATGACCATTTCCCTAGGTGAGATGATCATTTTGGCACACACATGTTGTGAAACTTCCAAAATTGTTGTGAAAATTCAAGATCTTCCTATCTTTTCAACTCCCACTTTAGTCCCGCATTGGCTAGGGACTGGGAACCCTAACCCTAAACCATCCTATATATAGAGAAGTACTGGGGGCTTCCTAGAGAAAAACTACTACACAGACAATTGGGAATCAGTTCTTTGACAATTCTTGTCCTCTTTGGTTGTGATAACCATGAGAGCCCAGGAAAGTCCTACCCAACTAGGGGGGGATAGCCATAGGAGAGAAACAACTAATGATCATTATTGTGGGAGAGAAGGTTGGTGACTAGTACACCAATTGGAGGGAAAACTTCTACCTGTCCATTCTAGTAGGACAAAAGGAGTTCTAGTTGGTATATGTAGAATACTCTAGAGGTAGGAGTCCTTTGGTTGCTGCCAGGAGGACAACATCAACTCGTTGTCTGTGGTAAGATAAGAGGAGCCATTGTAGTAGTGGTTTGAGTCTGCTGTCCATGGAGGAACATTCAGGTGAATCTGAGTGCATCCAGGAGCTACACAGCCACCATCCAAGATAGAGTGCACATCTACATCGAAGAGGATAGTCATTGAACTTTCTCCAGGATCAGGTATATCTTGGTGAAACCATCCTTCCCATTGCATGATTATTGACACGATATGTTCGTTAATGAGAAATATTTCAGTAATTTTTGTTTCCACTACCTATCTCATGTCGTATTTTCCAACAAGGTGTCCATCGGCTTGGTGTTCTCCATCCCAAAACACTTCAAGAGTAAACTTTTATAATTGCCTTTGTTGTTGAAGTTACCTTCCTAGGTTTGATTGATTTAGAACCTGAGCAAGAAAGTAAGCTCCCCCATCATGCTCATCTCAAACTCATTCTGGATAATAGAACTTCATTCCTTGCAAAGATCAAGATAAGTTGTGCAAAAATAATGTAATCAACATAAAATGAATGATCAAAAGGTTGCAACAAGTGTGTTTAAGAAATAGAGTAGAATCAACTTTGTCCATGATATAGACATTATCTAGCAGTAAGTTCTTTAGTTTCTCATACCAAGATCTAGGGGTTTGTATGAGTCCATAGAGAGCTTTTTGTAACAAATTAACATGGTTAGGCAATTTATCATGTTCAAAGTCAAGAGGTTGAGCCACATAGACTTCCTCTTCAACTATACCATTCACAAATGCACTTTTGACATCCATTTGATAAAGCAAGAAAATATTATAGCTAGAAAAGGCAAGTAGCATTCTAATAGATTCAATTCTAGCAACACAAGCATAAGTTTCATCAAAATATATACCTTCTTGTTGATTGTATCCTTAAGCAACTAACCTTGCTTTGTTTCTTACCATCCTGTTGTGGTAGACCCACTTGGTGCCAATGATCTTCCTATCATTTGGTCTTGTCACTAAGGTCGACACGCTCTTCTCATCGAACTGTGCTAACTATTTTTGCATAGCTAGGATCCATTTATCATCTTTAAGAGCTTCTTGCACATTCTTATGCTCAAGTTCTAAGATGAAGGCATTTTCGGCTTGCTATGTTGAATGCAACCTAAATCTTCCTGTGACAGAGTGAGTTTTTACATATATATTATTTAGTTCCTCTCTCTTACAATTTAATTGTTCCAATTATGCCCTCAATCATCTCTCTCTCTAATTTGATTAAATGGATCATAAATTTCACTTAAGACCATCCATAATGGTACATAAAGTCAATAATACAAGTATTATGACATTTAGTCAATTGACATAGTCAATAATCGAATTTTGACTCCAATATTGCACCATAGCTAAATCATAGCATTATAAAACTATGCCTAAAATCTCATTACTATCGGAATTACCAATTTAGAGTTATTCACATTTGAAATTTGGTGTATTACGTCACCTAATATACTCTAGGACCTAGGTTTTTGATTTAATTGATCAAACTTCAGGTCATGCGGCCCATTAAAGTGTTGGGCGCAGACCACTTAGCAGGTTTCCAATTTCTGCCGTCCGATCTGAAGGCCACAGATCCATGCCTTGATCCTAGGACCCAGAACTCGTCTTCTACCTCCCACAAAGGACGGGCAGGAGATACCGAGTTTGAGCTCCAGCCAAGTGCCAACTCACCCCGTTTCTCGAGCTTCCATCTGAGGGGATACCTTCGGCTCGTCTAAACGAGGTCAACCACCCTTATCCTGACCCCCCTCGCTCTCAGGATAGGGAGAACAGACTCCCTCTTATCTGCCTCTCTCACTCCGGCGGCGGCCTAAGATGCCCCAACCTCACCAAACCCTAAACCTACCTCAAGATCCTATAAAATCACCCCCTCTGCATCGTCGCCTACCTCCTTTACCTTAACCTTCTATCTCCTGAACCCTATCCTCAACCGAGACCCCCAATTTCCCCTGAGACTACCACGGCACCTCCGCACTACCAGGTTGAGAATTTCCTCTTCTCGCCTAAAATCTCAGTGTCCCTCGACATCACGAGGTCATGGAGAGCTCGGGCGGCTCTTTCCTGACCGTTGCTACAGCCTCCTGCTTCCATACCAACTCAGCGCCGGCGAGCTCCTCCGCCGTGATTCAGGATATCGAGCTGCTCAAACAAGGAGAAGCCTTGGACCCACGGCGCCAGTTGGACCAATCCAAGGGTGCCTCCTTAGCAAACAGGAACCCCCCCTCTCGCAATAGCTGGATCCATCTGAGCCATTGATCCAATGGGATCTGGCCCTTGATCTAGGTCATAATTTCCTTCTTTTCCTTTTTAATTTATTTTAGTACTCAAGAAAATGGATTACATTAGAAAAATTATACAAGATGCTAGGATAATCGGTTTGTAACGAACCTATATACCATTTTGATCAGAAAAGTTTCCTCTATCCAAATAAAATGTCATCAAGACCTAGATCTGTTTACTATTTCAAAATAGTTACCCAAATCCTAAATGATCTTCTTAGTTATAATTAATTATTAGTAATGGCTTTTCTTGTTAATACACGACTTCCTAACACATAGTTAACCCTAGTTGAAACCCTATTTTCTAATCACTCGAAATACTTATACAAGGTGATGTATGATGAAAGGATTAGAAGAAACCCTAAATCTAGTTTTCTCTCTCTCTCTCTTTACATGTAATAATAGGTATATCTTTATGATAAAAATCTAATATCATTAGATGATATTCGGTGATCAGAATTGGTCCTAAACCCAGGAATGAACTTTGAAGTAATGAAATCTTTAACATCCTTAAGGTTGTTGTCCCTTTCGTTTTGACCATCTTAGAAACCCTAGCTATGACAATCTTCTTTTGATTAATTATATATTGTCTTTTACTCAAATTCTCTATTATGGATCAGATCTGATACAAGCTCAAAAACCAAATTAAAAGATTGATAAACCTGATCCGAATTAGATAACATAAAAAGGAATAATAACTAATAACTAACCTTAATCGTGGTCATATGGATCAATAGTAACATGTATACCTTGATTACATTTCAGGGTGATCTACTCATTTTTCATAATCTAAGACTTGTGGAATTCATATCTAAAAGTTAAAGGTACGTGGATATAATTATATGACTAGGTTTTACTGGATGTTAAGTATATGTAATTGTTTGCATGAAATTGATATACATTGATGGATGTGGAAATATGATTAATTGATGATTTACCACCTTGAACATAAAAGAACATAATTGAATATAAGTGAAATGTAGTTACTAGTGGTGCTCATTAAACTCCCTATTAGAGAGGGAAAGCTTTAATGTTGACTAGCACCTCCTTAGAGTACATGGTATACGGGGAGATCCCTAGAGTACAAGGTACACGGGGAAGGGCCCACTATTTATACAATTATGTGCTAAGTCCACCACATTAATGCATGTTCACTATAAATGAGGCTAATAACTTGGGATTACCTGATTTTCTGCCTTTAAATAATGTTTTCTTTCTCCTTCTTCAATTTGAGTATTTTATATGCCAACATAGTATAGCTTTTACTCCACGTACCAACTTTGTTGATGTATTTGTTTCTCGTATTTTCTAGGTGCAAGGACCAATTGATGATCAAAGTACAATGCATATTCAAAGTACCTGAAGGCACAAATAATAAGCATGGAGGATTTATTAGATAGACCTATTCCTCTTATATCTTTCTTGCTAGATGTTAGTTTATTTCTTTCCCTAGCTTATGTTGAGGATGATTGAGATCCAATGTAATAATCATAGATTTATTCTTCTTCTTTCTCTAGTAGCAATATGTATGACTTTATCTTTCATTATTGAATGAAATATTGTGTGGCTATTTGCTATGATGTGAACTTGATCTTGGCTTATCTCTGATTTTAGTTGGCTATCTTGATTTCTATTATTTTCCCTTTTGACATTTATAGATATGAGTGCACACATATCTGTATATGTCACTAAGGAAAGTATGTAAAAATTGGGATCATCACAGTTGGTATCAGAGTCATTGTTCACACATCATACTCACATGACTTTCATTCACCCTATTATGAGTCTAGGGTAGTCCTTGAGTTAGGGATGTGGAGGGTTGAGGTGACTAGGATAGCATCTGCCTAAGGTCTGGCTAAAGTCTCCGAGCCACTTTGCTTGGCAATCACGAGGCTACCTATAAGGCAGTGTGAGTCTACCTGGACGATATCCTAAATGTCCCTTACTTCTTGGGCATACCTTAAATTAGGATCCTTCTCATCTATAGAAATTCCCTCTCCTCTTTTCTATAGGAATATTTTCCCTCTTATCTTAAATTTTTGAAAATTGTTCTTCCCTTCATCTTTATGATATAAGATTAGGAAAGAGTCTCTCTATTCAGAAAGTCTTAAGGACCGACTAATAAAGACTTTAAGGTATCCTCCATAAATTGTAACATCAAAAACGTAAATAAATGATGTAAGAAAATAATGAAATGACATATTGATAATGACAATTATAATTGTTGAGTAATAAATCTAATATATCCCAATTAATTTTAGGATGCCTCCTAAGACTCACAGCTCAGGGGAATCGTCCTCTAAGAAAAGAAAAGAACCTGAAACCTCTGAAGTACCTGATCTCGATGCTGCGGCCAAGGAAAGGTGGGAGGAACAGAAGAAAATCCTTCTAGATTTCATGGAAACCCTCGCCACAAAAGGAACCCCCGAATCTAGCTCATCTAGGAAGAAAGAAGTAACAGTGATAGATTTTATTAAACTAAACCTTGATTCCTTTTGGGGAGAGGATCAGCCTGAGGTCATGGACAAGGCTGAAGCCTGGATTTTGACCATAGAGAATGGTTTTCATACCCTAGAAGTACCCAATGAGAAGAAGGTTAAGTTCGCCACCCATATGCTTAAGGGAGGGGCAAAAATCTGGTGGGAGAACTATGGTGAGAATAGGGGTGAGGAAATAGAGGACATGGAGTGGGAAGCCTTCAAAAACCTCTTCACAGATCATTTTATGCCCATAGCTAAGAGGAAGAGGAAGGAGAAGATGTACATGGAGTTAAGGCAGGGTAGTCTTTTAGTAGCTGATTACACCCGGAAGTTTAGGCTTCTGGAGCGTTATGCACCCATCATGACTGAAGACCGTCTTACTGAACACTATGTTGACTGCCTTTCCGCCCACCTAAAAACCCTAGTCATAGCCTCTCGTCCCAGAAGCATAGATGAAGCCCTAGATATGGCCCTCAAGAAGGAGAGAGAGTAGGGCATGCAAAAACCTTCTAGCATGGGGTACTTAGGGTTGACCACAACTGAAGAGGATAAGTTTAAGAAGTTCAACCCAGGCCATAACAACAAGGGATCAGGGAAAGGAGGAGGTTCAGGAAAAGGAGGACAGAAGCACAATCGAAATCAACAAAAGATTTTCCACCCGAAGTGCAAGACTTGCGGATGACACCATGGTGGAGTATGCCGCCACGCCAAGCCAGTCTTCTATAACTGCAAAAAGGAGGGTCATTTCGTCGCCAAGTGACCCACTCCCTCCATCTTTGGCAATCCTGCGGGTGGTGGTCCATAGCCTCAGGGACACCGCAATGGCAGGGTATTTGCAGTAAATGTAGAAGAGGCCAAGGCAAATCCAAACCAGCTCTGTGAAGGTAACCTAATTTCTTTATAATTCAATATCTTATTTAAGCCTGCAATTATTCATAATTTGATTACCTTATGTAGGCACTGTATTATTAAATGGCCATCCTGTTAAGGCTTTATTTGACTCTGGATCTACAAATACATTTATTTCTCAAACTTTGGCATCTATATTAAATCTTCACATAAGGGATTTGGGATATATTCTGGACGTGTCTACTCTGAGTGGCAAAATACTCACAACTCTACAGAAAACTAATGAACTCTCTCTTAAATATGAAAATCATGATATTCCCTTTGAATTTATTCTCTTAACTATGGAAGAATTTGATGTTATACTTGGTATGGACTGGCTATACACATACCATGCTCACATTGATTGTAGAAACAAGATGGTGGTCCTCTCTCAACCTCATTCTTATCCTGTGAAAATCCCTAGGGGAAGCGGGTTCAGTAATAATATTGTAATATCCTCTCTTAAAGCTAAAAAGATCATTTCTAAGGGATGTAAAGTCTTCCTCGCATTAGTCTCAGAGACCAGTCCTAGTAGCGGGCCTGTAGAAAGCCTGGAGGTGGTACGCGCCTTCCTTGTCGTTTTTCTGGAGGAGCTTCCTGGGCTGCCTCCAAATAGAGACATTGAGTTCTCCATAGATCTTCTTCCTGGAACCACTCCTATTTCTAGGGCACCATATAGGATGGCACCTGCTGAGCTTATGGAGCTGAAGAAACAGTTGCAAGAACTTCTCAACAAAGGTTTCATTTGTCCTAGTGTTTCCCCCTGGGGAGCTCCTGTTCTCTTTATTAAAAATAAAGATGGTTCAATGCGTATGTGTATTGACTACCGCATGTTGAACCAAGCCACTATTAAAAACAAGTACCCTCTTCCTCGAATTGATGACCTCTTTGACCAGCTTCGTACTGCTAAAGTTTTCTCAAAGATTGATCTCCGTTCTGGATACCATCAACTTAAAATCAAGGATTCTGATATTTCTAAAACTGCTTTTCGAACTCGTTATGGACATTATGAATTTCTGGTGATGCCATTCGGGTTGACCAATGCACCAGGTGTATTTATGAATCTGATGAACAAAGTCTTCCAACCCCATCTTTATGAGTTTGTGGTCATCTTTATTGATGATATCTTGATCTATTCTGATTCTATGGAAAAACACCGTGAATACTTGCGATCAGTTCTTGACATTCTTCGAACCCAGAAGTTTTATGGAAAACTTTCAAAATGTGAGTTCTGGATTGATAAGGTTATGTTTCTTGGGCATGTCATTTCTGGAGGTAGTATATCTGTTGATCTCGCCAAAGTCTCTGTTGTACTTGATTGGCAACCTCCCCGTAATCCTTCTGAAATTCGGAGTTTCCTGGGTCAGGTCGGATACTATCGTCGTTTTATTCCAAACTTCTCCAAAGTTTCTCTTCCTCTAACCAAGCTTACTCGGAAGGACGAGCACTTCATCTGGTCAGCCACTTGTGAGTCCAGTTTCCAGCAGTTAAAGTCGAAGTTGACGTCGGCTCCTGTCCTTGTTCTACCCTCTGGCAATGAAGGGTTTGTGATATTCACTGATGCTTCGAGGAATGGGTTAGGATGTGTCCTACAACAGAATGGTAAGGTAGTGGCCTTTGCGTCTAGACAGCTAAAACCCAATGAACTTAATTATCCCACCCATGACTTGGAATTAGTTGCAATCATTGATGCCCTCAAAATCTGGAGGCATTACCTATATGGGGCCACATTCGACATCTTCACCGATCACAAGAGCCTAAATTACATCCTGACACAGAAGGACTGGAATCTGCGTCAACGCTGATGGATCGAATACCTAAAGGACTACGATTTCACTATTGCCTATCATCCGGGTAAGGCAAATGTAGTCGCTCATGCCCTTATCAGAAAAAGGGCAGTGTGTGCATCTCTTTCTGTCCCTGAATGGAGGAACATGGAGGATCTAGTGGGCAGGAAACCACAGTTTCTGTCTGATCGTGTGCATGTTAATAACATTTCCATCACGTCCAACCTGCATTTTGAACTTCTTGAGGCACACAAGGCTAGTCCCGATCTTGTAGAGCTATCTTCTCTCCTATCAAAGCCACAAACGCATCTGTTTGTGGGTCTTGATGGTGGTCTCCGTTACAAGAATCGTATGTGGGTTCCTGAGCAGTCAACTGTAAAGACATCAATCCTAAATGAGGCACTTGGGTCCAAGTACATAGTTCATCCATGCACGACAAAAATGTACAAAGACCTACAACGTCAGTTTTGGGGGAGGGGCATGAAGCGCGATATTGCCGATTTTGTGTCCAGATGTTTGACATGTCAAAGGATCAAGGCCGAACATCAGAGACCAGGCGGTCTACTACAACCCCTTGAAATTCTAGAATGGAAATGGGAACAGATCACCATGGATTTCATGGTGGGATTACCCAGGACCAGGAAGGGATACGATGATGCATGGGTCATAGTGGATCGTCTCACCAAGTCAGCTCATTTTCTTCCTATGAAGACTACTATAAAGGTTTCTAAGTTGGCAGACCTCTACATACGGGAGATAGTACGTCTACATGGAGTTCCAACATCTATTATCTCAGATAGGGACCCAAAGTTCACATCAAAGCTGTGGAAGCAGGTTCAAGAGGAATTGGGCACCAAGTTGAACTTCAGTACATCCTACCATCCGCAAACAGACGGGCAGGCAGAGCGTACAGTACATATTCTAGAGGATCTTCTGCGAGCTTGTGTTCTCGATTGGGAAGGCTCGTGGGACTATGACTTGCCTTTAGCTGAGTTTGCCTATAATAATAGCTATCAGGCAAGCATTGGGATGCCTCCCTATGAAGCTCTTTATGGCCGACCATGCAGATCACCTTTACACTGGGACGATGTCGGAGAGCGTACCATGATGAAATCTGAGGAGATGTAGTTGTATTCTGATAAGGTTGCACTGATTAGGTAGAGAATGAAGTGAGCACATGATAGACAGAAGTCTTATGCTAATGCTCACCGTCGAGAACGTTAGTTCAAGGAAGGTGACCATGTATTTCTGAAGATCTGACCTATTCGAGCTTTGGCCAAGAACAAAGGAAAGCTCAGTCCTCGTTATGTTGGACCCTTCGAGATTCTAGAAAGGGTTGGCGAATGTGCCTATCGTCTTGATTTACCACCTTAGTATAGTGCCATGCATAATGTGTTTCATGTATCTAATCTAAAGCCCTATGTCAAGGGCCCCAGTCATATCTTGAATCATGAGCCTCTCGAACTGAAGGATGATCTGTCATATGCTAAATCCCCAGTCAGAATTCTCAACTTCAAGACAAAAGAGCTTCACAGTAATCATCATATCGAAATGGTGAAAGTTCTCTGGAGCCACCATGATGAAACGGATGCCACCTGGGAGCTAAAGACCGAGGCCGAGAAGAAGTATCCATATCTTTTTCAGGCTGCTTGAATTTTGGGGACAAAATTTTTAAAAAGGAGGGGAGAATGTGACAGAGTGAGTTTTTACATATATATTATTTAGTTCCTCTCTCTTACAATTTTAATTGTTCCAATTATGCCCTCAATCATCTCTCTCTCTAATTTGATTAAATGGATCATCAATTTCACTTAAGACCATCCATAATGGTACATATAGTCAATAATACAAGTATTATGACATTTAGTCAATTGACATAGTCAATAATTGAATTTTGACTCCAATATTGCACCATAGCTAAATCATAGCATTATAAAACTATGCCTAAAATCTCATTACTATCGGAATTACCAATTTAGAGTTATTCACATTTGAAATTTGGTGTATTATGTCACCTAATATACTCTAGGACCTACGTTTTTTATTTAATTGATCAAACTTCAGGTCATGCGGCCCATTAAAGTGTTGGGCGCGGACCACTTAGCCGGTTTCCAATTTCTACCGTCTGATCTGAAGGCCATGGATCCGCGCCTTGATCCTAGGACCCAGAACTCATCTTCTACCTCCCGCAAAGGACGGGCAGGAGATACCGAGTTTGAGCTCCAACCAAGTGCCAGCTCACCCCGTTTCTCGAGCTTCCATCTGAGGGGATACCTTTGGCTCATCTAAACGAGGTCAACCACCCTTATCCTGACCCCCCTTGATCTCGGGATAGGGAGAACAGACTCCCTCTTATCTGCCTCTCATACTCCGGCAGCGGCCTAAGATGCCCCAACCTCACCAAACCCTAAACCTACCCCAAGATCCTATAAAATCACCCCGTCTGCATCGCCGCCTACCTCCTTTACCTTAACCTTCTGGCTCCTGAACCCTATCCTCAACCGAGACCCCCAATTTCCCCTGAGACTACCACGGCACCTCCGCACTGCCAGGTTGAGCACCTCCTCTTCTCGCCTCAAATCTCAGTGTCCCTCGACATCGCGAGGTCGTGGAGAGCTTGGGTGGCTCTTTCCCGCCCATTGTTGGAGCCTCCTGCTTCCATACCAACTTAGCGCCGGCAAGCTCCTCCGCCGTGATTCAGGATATCGAGTTGCTCGAACAAGGAGAAGCCTCGGACCCACGGCGCCAGTTGGACCAATCCAAGGGTGCCTCCTTAGCAAACCGGAACCCCCCCTCTCGCAATAGTTGGATCCATCTGAGCCATTGATCCAGTGGGATCTGGCCCTTGATCAAGGTCATAATTTCTTTCTTTTCCTTTTTAATTTATTTTAGTACTCAAGAAAATGGATTACATTAGAAAAATTATACAAGATGCTAGGAATATCAGTTTGTAACGAACCTATATACCATTTTGATCAGAAAAGTTTCCTCTATACAAATAAAATGTCATCAAGACCTAGATCTGTTTACTATTTCAAAATAGTTACCCAAATCCTAAATGATCTTCTTAGTTATAATTAATTATTAATAATGGCTTTTCTTATTAATACACGACTTCCTAACACATAGTTAACCCTAGTTGAAACCCTATTTTCTAATCACTCGAAATACTTATCCAAGTTGATGTATGATGAAAGGATTAGAAGAAACCCTAAATCTAGTTTTCTCTCTCTCTTTACATGTAATAATAGGTATATCTTTATGATAAAAATCTAATATCATTAGATGATATTCGGTGATCAGAATTGGTCCTAAACCCAAGAATGAACTTTGAAGTAATGAAATCTTTAACATCCTTAAGGTTGTTGTCCCTTTCTTTTTTACCATCTTAGAAACCCTAGCTATGACAATCTTCTTTTGATTAATTATATATTGTCTTTTACTCAAATTATTTATTATGGATCAGATCTGATACAAGCTCAAAAACCAAATTAAAATATGGATAAACCTGATCTGAATTAGATAACATAAAAAGGAATAATAACTAATAACTAACCTTAATCGTGGTTATATGGATCAATAGTAACATGTATACCCTTGATTACATTTCAGGGTGATGTACTCTCTTTTCATAATCTAAGACTTGTGGAATTCATATCTAAAAGTTAAAGGTACGTGGATATAATTACATGACTAGTTTTTGTTGGATGTTAAGTATATGTAATTGTTTGCATGAAATTGATATACATTGATGGATGTGGATAGATGATTAATTGATGATTTACCGCCTTGAACATAAAAGAACATAATTGAATATAAGTGAAATGTAGTTACTAGTGGTGCTCATTAAACTCCCTATTAGAGAGGGAACGCTTTAATGTTGACTAGCACCTCCTTAGAGCACATGGTATATGGGGAGATCCCTAGAGTACAAGGTACACGGGGAAGGGCCCACTATTTATGCGATTATGTGCTAAGTCCACCATAGTAATGGATGTTCACTATAAATGAGGCTAATAACTTGGGATTACCTGATTTTCTTCCTTTAAATAACGTTTTCTTTCTCCTTCTTCAATTTGAGTATTTTATATGCCAGCATAGTATAGCTTTTACTCCACGTACCAACTTTGTTGATGTATTTGTTTCTCGTATTTTCTAAGTGCAAGGACCAATTGATGATCAAAGTACAATGCATATTCAAAGTACCTGAAGGCACAAATAATAAGCATGGAGGATTTATTAGATAGACCTATTCGTCTTATATCTTTCTTGCTAGATGTTAGTTTATTTCTTTCCCTAGCTTATGTTGAGGATGATTGAGATCCAATGTAATAATCATAGATTTATTCTTCTTCTTTCTCTAGTAGCAATATGTATGACTTTATCTTTCATTATTGAATGAAATGTTGTGTGGCTATTTGCTATGATGTGAACTTGATCTTGGCTTATCTCTGATTTTAGTTGGCTATCTTGATTTCTATTATTTTCCCTTTTGACATTTATAGATATGACTGCACGCATATCTGTATATGTCACTAAGGAAAGTATGTAGAAATTGGGGTCATCACAGTTGGTATCAGAGCCATTGTTCACACATCATAGTCACATGACTTTCATTCACCCTATTATGAGTCTAGGGTAGTCCTTGAGTTAGGGATGTGGAGGGTTGAGGTGACTAGGATAGCATCTGCCTAAGGTCTGGCTAAAGTCTCCGAGCCACTTTGCTTGGCAATCACGAGGCTACCTATAAGGTAGTGTGAGTCTACATGGTCGATATCCTAAATGTCCCTTACTTATTGGGCATACCTTAAACTAGGATCCTTCTCATCTATAGAAATTCCCTCTCCTCTTTTCTATAGGAATATTTTCCCTCTTATCTTAAATTTTTGAAAATTGTTCTTCCCTTCATCTTTATGATATAAGATTAGGAAAGAGTCTCTCTATTTAGAAAGTCTTAAAGACCAACTAATAAAGACTTTAAGGTATCCTCCATAAATTGTAACATCAAGAACGTTAATAAATGATGAAAGAAAATAATGAAATGACATATTGACAATGACAATTATAATTGTTGAGTAATAAATCTAATATATCCCAATTAATTTTAGGATGCCTCCTAAGACTCGCAGCTCAGGGGAATTGTCCTCTAAGAAAAGAAAAGAACCTGAAACCTCTGAAGTACCTCATCCCGATGCTGCGGCCAAGGAAAGGTGGGAGGAACAGAAGAAAATCCTTCTAGATTTCATGGAAACCCTCGCCACAAAAGGAACCCCCGAATCTAGCTCATCTAGGAAGAAAGAAGTAACGGTGATAGATTTTATTAAACTAAACCTTGATTCCTTTTGGGGAGAGGATCGGCCTGAGGTCATGGACAAGGCTGAAGCCTGGATTTTGACCATAGAGAATGGTTTTCATACCCTAGAAGTACCCAATGAGAAGAAGGTTAAGTTCGCCACCCATATGCTTAAGGGATGGGCAAAAATCTGGTGGGAGAACTATGGCGGGAATAGGGGTGAGGAAATAGATGACATGGAGTGGGAAGCCTTTAAAAACCTCTTCATGGATCATTTTATGCCCATAGCTGAGAGGAAGAGGAAGGAGAAGATGTACATGGAGTTAAGGCAGGGTAGTCTTTCAGTAGCTGATTACACCCGAAAGTTTAGGCTTCTGGAGCGTTATGCACCCATCAGGACTGAAGACTGTCTTATTGAACACTATGTTGACTGCCTTTCCGCCCACCTAAAAACCCTAGTCATAGCCTCTCGTCCCAGAAGCATAGATGAAGCCCTAGATATGGCCCTCAAGCAGGAGAGAGAGTAGGGCATGCAAAAACCTTCTAGCATGGGGTACTTAGGGTTGACCACAACTGAAGAGGATAAGTTTAAGAAGTTCAACCCAGGCCATAACAACAAGGGATCAAGGAAAGGAGGAGGTTCAGGAAAAGGAGGACAGAAGCACAATCGAAATCAACAAAAGATTGTCCACCCAAAGTGCAAGACTTGCGGACGACACCATGGTGGAGTATGCCGCCACACCAAGCCAGTCTGCTATAACTGCAAAAAGGAGGGTCATTTTGTCGCCAAGTGCCCCACTCCCTCCATCTTTGGCAATCCTGCGGGTGGTGCTCCGCAGCCTCAGGGACACCGCAATGGCAAGGTATTTGCAGTAAATGCAGAAGAGGCCAAGGCAAATCCAAACCAGCTCTATGAAGGTAACCTAATTTCTTTATAATTCAATATCTTATTTAAGCATGCAATTATTCATAATTTGATTACCTTATGTAGGTACTGTATTATTAAATGGTCATCCGGTTAAGGCTTTATTTGACTCTGGATCTACAAATACATTTATTTCTCGAACTCTGGCATCTATATTAAATCTTCACATAAGGGATTTGGGATATATTCTGGACGTGTCTACTCCGAGTGGCAAAATACTCACAACTCTATAGAAAACTAATGAACTCTCTCTTAAATATGAAAATCATGATATGCCCTTTGAATTTATTCTCTTAACTATGGAAGACTTTGATGTTATACTTGATATGGATTGGCTATACACATACCATGCTCACATTGATTGTAGAAACAAGATGGTGGTCCTCTCTCAACCTCATTCTTATCCTGTGAAAATCCCTAGGGGAAGCAGATTCTGTAATAATATTGTAATATCCTCTCTTAAAGCTAAAAAACTCATTTCTAAGGGATGTAAGGTCTTCCTCGCATTAGTCTCAGAGACCAGTCCTAGTAGCGGGCCTGTAGAAAGCCTGGAGGTGGTACGTGACTTCCCTGATGTTTTTCCGGAGGAGCTTCCTGGGCTACCTCCAAATAGAGACATTGAGTTCTCCATAGATCTTCTTCCTGGAACCACTCCGATTTCTAGGGCACCGTATAGGATGGAACCTGCTGAGCTTATGGAGTTGAAGAAACAGTTGCAAGAACTTCTCGACAAAGGTTTCATTCGTCCTAGTGTTTCCTCCTGGGGAGCTCCTGTTCTCTTTATTAAAAAGAAAGATGGTTCAATGTGTATGTATATTAACAACCGCATGTTGAACCAAGCCACTATTAAAAACAAGTACCCTCTTCCTCGAATTGATGACCTCTTTGACCAACTTCGTACTGCTAAAGTTTTCTCAAAGATTGATCTCCGTTCTGGATACCATCAACTTAAAATCAAGGATTCTGATATTTCTCAAACTGCTTTTCGAACTCGTTATGGGCATTATGAATTTCTGGTGATGCCTGATGTGGCTTTTGAATGCACTAACAAATTCACTTGGGGTTTATATCCCCGAGCTTTTACCAAAACCAAGTGCAACAATACCACCCACAAGCGGACGGGTCTTATCGCAATATAGTTGAAGATCGAACCCAAAGGACAACGTTTTTAAGAATCTTTGTCAGTTAGATCTAGTTCAAGTAAAACTAATATTTAGAACAATTGGTTGATTTGGGTTTGATTAAACTAATAGCAAGAAAGTAAAAGCGGAATAAAAGATGGGTTTAGATCAAAGATATGGAATCGCTCGGATGTTACCGGGTTTGACCACCACCACACACACAAACACACTCCTTTGCAAACATTCCAGGCAAGATACAACACTTCAAGTAGAGCTGCTGCAGAACCCCCCATACGGGCGTCAGGTCCGCGTAAGCATCACCATAGGCAGCCGATTTTTCATCGCCATCCGGATCACATGTCTTACGGCTCTGAAGATACAACATCCAACTAAGGCTGTGAACCCCCCATACGGGCGTCACGCGCACAGAAGCGTCACCGAAGGCTAGATGGCTCGTCCCTTTGCGGATCATACACTTACGACCTCAAGGAATCCCATCGGAAGTTCTCGTCAAGGAGTCAACCGCGTCATCCGTTAAGCAAATAAGCGATTATAGTACGAGTAAACATCGACGAAAACCACGAAGATACAAAATCCAACTAAGGCTGTGCACCCCCCATACGGGCGTCAGGCGCACAGAAGCATCACCGAAGGCTAGATGGCTCGTCCCCTCGCGGATCATACACCTACGACCTCAAGGAATCCCATCGGAAGTTCTCGTCAAGGAGTCTAACATGCTAGACGACATTCATACCCATGCATTGAAGTTCTCGCAACATAGGGAGCACAAAGATGAAAACACGCACATAACCAACCTACAAGCTTAACGATAAATGACAAAATGAAGAGTTATATACATTGCCATGGAAAGTTTAACAAAAGAACATGGTTTGCATGTGCAGCAGGGCTAGTCCCCGCACCCCAGCGAAAAGAGGACTACTCGCTCATGATGCGAGATACAAGAAGGATAGGAGAGAAAGAAAGATCCGCCATGAGCTCGGTGCAGAGGGTGGACGCAGCCCGGTGAAGAAGATGCGCTCCTTGCTCCGTCTTCTTTCTCTTCTTGGCCTCCTTGAACGCAACACCAGCAGTAGATGGAGTGGAACTTGATCGGGGTGGTGCTCTGGCAGCCTGTCGGCGTCCGAAACCGATGCTCCAAATGGGGACCTTGGGGGTCTATTTATAGGTTCCGATCTGATCCCAAACGGTTTCAGTAAGTTGCTGGAAATATCTTCTCCAAACGGTTTGGAGACCGTTTGGGGCGCCAAGCGGTCTTGAGACCGTTTGGGCACCAAACGGTTTGGAGACCGTTTGGGCACCAAACGGTTTGGAGATCGTTTTGGGTATCAGAACGGTTTTCCGACCGGTCTTGGCCTTGATTTGGATGCGCGACTTTAGTTCTTCAATCGATCCTTGCGCTTGCGTCGAACGGTCTTGGGACCGCATGAGACCAAATGGTCTTGAGACCGCATGGGACCAAACGGTCTTGAGACCGCATGGGACCAAATGGTCTTGGGACCGCATGGGACCAAATGGTCTTGGGACCGCATGGGACCAAATGGTCTTGGGACCGCATGGGACCAAACGGTCTTGGGACCGAATGGGACCAAACAGTCTTGGGACCGCATGGGACCAAACGGTCTTGGGACCGCATGGCTTTCTTTGGCAACCGGTTTCGTCTTGTTCTTCGTGTATTCCAGCAAACGGTCTTGGGATCGCATGGACCCAAACGGTCTTGAGACTGTATGCATGGAGTTGCTTGATTTTCCTGCATTAAATGAAAGATATTTAGTTAAAACCTTGATTATTGAATCAACTAAGTAGTGTTGTGCATTACGGTTCATATTAGGGTGAAATGATGTGGAAAAGAGATGGAATTGTTCCAAAAAGGCAGTTGAATTCCATGATGAGTATGCACTCATCATAACACCCCAAACTTAAATCGTTGCTCGTCCTCGAGTAACATAAAGTTTGAAACTGTTGCCTAATGAAATACTTTTCGATCCATGTGATTTGTTCATCTTCACATCACAAATGTTTTCTTTCTGCTCAGTATGAATGAGTACCTTAACTTCCTGGGACCACTAAACAAATCTTTCCATAGCTTCGTTCCTGAGTTCGTTTCCCAATAACGCTTCCCCCCCACTTTTTCCAACACTAAGCATGTCGAAGAGTTTTGTATGAGTTCTGAGATACCCGCAGAATCAACAAGTATGCATCCTATTTGACATTGGTGTAGTTCAGGATGGTGGGGCATGTATTGTGCCCTTAGGTAGAAAAAAAGAGTGAAATGTGGTTATGGAAAGAAGAAGTAAATCTCTCCTCTATTCGACTCGAGATTTTTATTTGTTTTGCAATTTCATTTATTGCATGTTTTTTTTTGTGTGCGCTAAGGCATCTTTTATTGTAGATCTCTCCTCTATTCGACTCGAGATTGCATTTCTTTTTGTGTGCACTTTGGCATCTTTTATTTGCAAATCTCTCCTCTATTCGACTCGAGATTGCATTTTTTGTGGTACACCCCTATTCATTGCGAGGGGTATGGAAGAAGTGGATAAGGGGAAGTGGCGTGCCACCCCGAACTTAGGGTTTGGCACAAGTTTGGCTATTTTGGTGGTATTGATGGATGGGGGGATACGAAGATGATAGAAGAAGTGTAGAAGAGAGTTCGGATCAGAATGCAACTTGATTTACAATTCAAAACCGGGTTATTCTCTTTGTCATACTCTGCTCAAATAATGACTTGATGCAGATCCGGTGGGGATTTCGAGCCATTGTTCTACTAGTCAGTTAGGAAGCACGACGTGTTTGATCCCTATCAGTTTGATAGATACTTATCATTTTGTAAAAAGTATTATGATGTTAGGAATCATAAGCTTCACAGGATGGTTTCAGGCAAAAGGCAAGTTTCAAAAGTCAGTCCTATTGAGGATTCGCTTCGAATAAGGAGGATGTTATGATAGAAGATGCATAGCAAAAACGTTAGTTACATTTTTATCGACAAGAGTCAAAATTTCATCAGGTATCTGTTCAAAAATTTGAAAAATTTTATGATAAAGATAACTTATATGAAAGAGGGTGTTTATGGAAGTGAAATACATACCACCCACCCTCCACCCCGAACTTAGAGATTTGCTTGTCCTCGAGCAAACCCTAAATTCAAGATGGAGGGGAAAGGAAACACCAGGTATGATTGCCGAGAATGATTTCGTTCTGGTCCACTCCGATCTCGTATCCTGTAGGGAAAACTTTCTCATAAGGCAAATTTTATTTAAGGAAAATTTAAAGTAAGAAACAAAATTTAAAAAGGAGAAGTAAAACTGATTTATTGATCGGGTTGCCTCCCGACAAGCGCCTTTGTTTTATGTTGTTGGCTCGACAGAATCCTTCACCCTCAAGTTGGGTCCTTTGGATCGGTGAGTTCAAGCACTGATTTGGTTCCCATGTCTATTGTGGTGAAGTATCTCTTCAGGCGGTGCCCATTGGTTATGAATTCTCCTGACTCTTTACTCCATAAAGAGAAGGTACCATGAGGAGAGATGCTTTTGACGATGTATGGTCCAGACCAGCGTGAGTGGAGTTTCCCTGGGAATATCCTTAATCTTGAGTTGAAAACCAGAACTTGATCTCCCACTTGTATGTCTTTTCTTTTCAGATGTCCATCGTGCCAGAGTTTCGTACGTTCTTTGTAGATTTGTGCATTCTCATAAGCTGTCATTCTAAGTTCATCCAACTCGTTGAGTTGCAGAATCCTGGCTTGCCCTGCTTCTTTCATATCGAAGTTCAATTGTTTAATTGCCCACCGTGCCTTATGTTCTAGTTCGACTGGAAGGTGTCAAGCTTTTCCATATATCAATCTAAAAGGTGTAGTACCGAGGGGAGTTTTATAAGCGGTCTGATAGGCCCATAAGGCGTCGTTGATTTTTGTTGACCAGTCTTTGTGATTGCGTCCAACGGTTTTCTCAAGGATAGCCTTTAGTTGTCGGTTAGAGACCTCTACCTGTCCACTGGTTTGTGGATGGTAAGGTGAAACCACCTTGTGCGAGACACTATATTTTCTTAGAAGATCTTCAAAGCTTCGTTCAATGAAGTGGGATCCTCCGTCGGATATCACGGTTCTCGGCACTCCAAACCATGGGAAGATGATATCTTTGAATAGTTTGATGACTGGTTTTGAATCACTAGTGACGGTTGGTATAGCTTCAACCCATTTGGAGATGTAGTCTACCGCCACTAGGATGTAAGAGAATCCATTAGAAGTGGGGAACAACCCCATATAGTCCACTCCCCAGACGTCGAATACCTTGACTTCTTGCCATAGATTTAGTGGCATCTCGTCTCTTTTGGTTATATTGCCAGATCTTTGACATCTATCACATGATAGGACAAAATTGTAAGAGTCCGTGGATAAAGTTGGCCAGAAAAATCCACATTGCAAAACCTTTAAGGCAGTCTTTTTGGAGCTCATGTGTCCACCCACAGGTCCTGAGTGGCATTGTTCCAGAATAGATTGAGTTTCTTCTTCGGCGATACAACGTCTATACAGACCATCAACGCAAAGTTTAAAAAGATATGGTTCATCCCAATGGTAACGCTTCACATCATGCATAAACTTCTTCAAAGTGTTCCCGGTGTACTGGGGATGGATGACTCTCGCAGCAAGGTAGTTTACGAAGTCAGAATACCATGGCACTACTTCCGAGACACTCATAAGCTGATCATCCAGTAGGGAGTCATTTATCGGGATCCCCTCGGCATCCAAAGTGTGGATGTGACTGAGGTGATCTGCAACAACATTTTCCGTCCCCTTTTTATCTCTTATTTCCAGGTCAAATTCTTGTAGAAGGAGTATCCATCTGATCAGCCTTGGCTTAGCATCCTTCTTTTCCATAAGGTAACGGATAGCAGCATGGTCTGTGTAAACAATGACCTTTGAACCAATAAGGTAGGATCTGAATTTATCGAAGGCATAGATGACTGCCAAAAGTTCCTTTTCAGTAGTAGCATAATTCCTTTGAGCTTCGTCGAGGGTTTTCGACGCATAATAGATCACATAATGTTTCTTCTCAATGCATTTTCCTAAGATGGCACCCACCGCGTAATCACTGGCATCACACATAATTTCAAAGGGGTGGTCCCAATCGGGAGCTCTAATGATGGGGGTAGTTGTAAGAGCTTTCTTCAACGTATCAAAACTTTTGACTCATTCTTCATTGAAATTGAAATCAGCATCTTTTAAAAGTAGATTGGTCATCGGCTTTGTTATCTTGGAAAAATCACGTATAAACCTTCTATAGAATCCAGCATGACCAAGGAAAGCGCGAACTTCCTTCACATTTGTGGGAATAGCCAATTTAGATATGACTTCTATCTTGGCTTTATCAACTTCAATTCCTCTATTGCTAACCCTGTGGCCCAACACAATGCCTTCCTTTACCATAAAGTGGCATTTCTCCCAATTTAGCACCAGATGTGCTTCTTCACAACGTTTGAGGACCATGGAGAGATGCTTAAGACATGAATCAAAGGAGTCCCCATATAAAGAAAAATCATCCATGAAAACCTCCATAACAGTTTCAGTAAGTCCCGCAAAAATGGCAGTCATGCAACGTTGAAAAGTTGCAGGGGCATTACACAGGCCAAATGGCATCCTTTTAAAAGCATATGTCCCGAAGGGACAGGTGAAGGTCGTTTTTTCTTGATCATCTGGATGTATGGGAATCTGATAGAATCCAGAGTAACCGTCCAGGTAACAGAAATATTCTTGATGGGCCAATCTTTCTAAAACTTGATCGAGGAAGGGCATAGGAAAATGATCCTTTCGAGTGGCCTTGTTTAATTTTCTATAATCAATACACATCCGCCACGCAATGACTGTTCGAGTGGGGATGAGCTCATTGTTTTCGTTTCTTATAACGGTTGTCCCTCCTTTCTTGGGTACCACATGAACTAGGCTTACCCATGGTGAGTCCGATATCGGGTATATTATTCCGGCTGTAAGAAGTTTGATGATCTCACGACGGACCACTTCCTTCATATTCGGGTTCAACTTTCGTTGATGCTCGATGGTTGGCTTATGGTCTTCCATCATGGGGATTTTGTGCATGCACAAGGCTTAACTGACCCCTGTAAGGTCACTCATCTTATAGCCTATGGCTTTCTTGCGCTCCCTTAATACCTCCAGAAGTTTCTCTTCTTGTTTGGTCGTTAGATCAAAGTTTATGATAACTGGACAAACTTTGAGATCGTCTAAAAACATATACTTCAGCCCTTCAGGTAGGGGCTTCATTTCAGGAGGTTCTGGTTTTTTACTGATTTCTTCTGGAGTTCCGGTAGTCTTTAATTCTTTATAAGTAGCTTCAGTATTTTCTTTAGCAGAGTTGGGAGATTTGATGCAATGCTTATCTTGTTGGTCAATATGTTCGTCATTGGATAGAGCAGTTTCCAAGGGATCGCATGACTCGTGGTATTCTTGAGTTAGTTGCGACATTTTCTCAACACAATCTATCAGATAGACTTCCTCCTGTATACTCGGTCTTCTCATACTTTCCAAAACTTTGAATTCCAGAGTCTCTTTTCCTAACCTGAGCAGTAAGGTTCCTGCTTCAACGTCAATAAGGGCTCTAGCGGTGGCGAGGAATGGACGGCCGAAGATAAGAGGGTATTTGGTGTCTTCTTTTATGTCCATGATGACAAAATCACATGGAACATATGCGTCCTTGCCTACCTTGACCGGAATGTCTTCGAGAATTCCTAACGGTCTCTTTATTGAATTGTCCGCAAGTTGAATGGTCATAGCAGTTGGAAGAAGTTTTGCGAAACCTAATCTCTTACATAGACTGAACGGCATAATAGAAATACTTGCGCCAAGATCTACCAATCCTTTCTTGCATGATGAGTCACCAATGTGACATGAGATTCCGAAGGATCCTGGATCTTTTTGTTTCTTTGGCATCTTGCTTAGTATGATATCTAATGTGGTTGCAGCAAGTTTTATAGTTTCATACTCTTCAGTAATGTACTTCATGGTGAGAAGCGACTTTAGATACTTGGTCCAGGCTGGTATCTCATTAAGAGCATCTAAGAAGGGTATATCAACATGGAGTTTCTTCATAGCCTCTTTGAATTTGATGAATCTAGTATCAAGCTTGGTTTGCCTCAGACGGGATGGGAAAGGAACACGGGGCTTATATACAGGAATATCCTGCTCTGGTGTCTCGGCTTCTTCATCAACAGATTTTCAGGCACTTCTTTGTCAGCCTTATCTTCCATTGGTTGTGATTCTGGTGTTGTCGAGTTCTGGACTGTCTCAAGTTCTTCTTTGTCAGCAATAACTACATGTGTCTCTACTGGGGGATTCGAATAATCTTTCTCTAATCTGGTGTTGACGACTTTCAACTGTTCAGGATGTTTCGGATTGTTTTCAGGTTGACCGGCAAAGACTCCAGCTTGTGGCTTAATACTAGCAGCAAGTTGAGCTAGTTGAGTTTTAATAGCCTTTTGCTGGGCTTGTTGGTTGGCTATCATCGTTTGTTGTGTTTGCAACAACTTTTCAATGGTAGATAGCTTGTCATCAGAAGGGATGGATCCTGTTTGACCTTGCTGTTGGTTCAGGTTTTGATACTGAGAGTTGTTTTGATAATTGTTGTAATTCTTGTTCTGAAAGTTTCCTTTGAAGTTTCCTTGATTCCCAAAATTCTGTTGCTGGTTAAACTGATACCCAGATGGGCCCCTTGGTTGATTGTTCGGACCAAATTGATGCGAGTTCATAGCTCCTCAAGGGTTTCCCTATTGGAAGTCTGAGTGATTCCTATTTTGACTCGGATTGTAATAGTTCTGCCCAGGGATGGTATTGATAGCATTTAGATTTTCCATTTGGCAACCATCTCCTTGTCCACAAGCATTGCTTAGAACAACATCGTAGAGAACATTGCATGACAGTGTGGAATGATCAGTGCCTTTACATGCTTCACAAAACAAAGAAGTCGATTTGACCTGCTCTGGTTGCCTAGTGGGAGAATGTCCTCTTCAACTCGCAGCAAGGGATGATTCTATGTGATCTTGCTTTGCAACTAAGACCTTCAAAGTTTCAGCTATAGATTTGTATTCTGGGATAGCCTCAGCCATGGCTACCTTTAAGACTCCTTTACCAACAGATCTTCCCCAATTGGCTTGATTTTCTGCTCCTAGGGTGACGACTCTCCATGCACTATCGTAACTTTGACGCATGAAGTTTCCTCCAGACGAGGAATCTAGAAACATCTTTACGTCATCCTCCACACCCCTGTAGAAGATCTCTATCAGCTCGTTCTTAGGAATTCCATGGTGTGGGCATTTGCGTAGGAGCTCCTTGTACCTATCCCAAGCTTCTGCAAGGGTTTCTCCTAGGACTTGAGTGAAATTTGTGATTCGTCCCCTGATTTCATATGTAAGAGATGGGGGGTAGAACTTTTCCAGAAAAGCATTTTGGAGCTGCTCCCAGGTGGTGATAGGTACTTCACTTTGCAGTGAATTGTACCAGCTGAAGAATGGCATCATCAAAGACTCCATTTTGCTTCATCATAGCACATAGGTCGATGAATCTTAGAAGATGACCTTGGCTATCTTCAGCTTGTTTGCCGTAGAAGGGGTTGTTTTGAAGCAAAGTTATCCAATGTGCTCTAATCTCAAAGTTGGCAGCTTCGATGGGAGGAGGCTGCACCGGATGATAGACATTTGCAGCCTTTGGGATAGAGAACTCTCTAAGATCTTTATGAAGTTCCGCTGCTTGCGCTACTGCCTGCGCTGCTAAGATCTCCTGTTGAACTGCAACTCTGGCTTCTTGCATGAGCCTCTCTCTCTGCGCATTGATGGCTTGAGCCACTCTTCGGGCTACTTCTTCTTCTTGCGCCATCCTTGCTTGATTCTCTCAGATCTGACGATGGAAGTTTCTATCAATCTCGGGATCAAAGCTCGCAGTCAGTCTGGAACTATCCGATCGGTGCATGCACTAAACGTTGAAGAGAACCTGAAATTTGAGGAGATTTGAAAGTGAGATCCACAAATTAGAATAACGGTCAAGTAGATAAGCGATAGTTTCAAAAAGAAAAAACAAAATCCTAGATTAGTCTTAAAAGAATTAGATTAAACTGACTAATTCCGTTGTCCCCGGCAACGGGGCCAGAATTTGATCTGGCTTTTGAATGCACTAACAAATTCACTCGGGGTTTATATCCCCGAGCTTTTACCAAAACCAAGTGCAACAATACCACCCGCAAGCGGACGGGTCTTATCGCAGTATAGTTGAGGATCGAACCCAAAGGACAACGTTTTTAAGAATCTTTGTCAGTTAGATCTAGTTCAAGTAAAACTAATATTTATAACAATTGGTTGATTTGGGTTTGATTAAACTAATAGAAAGAAAGTAAAAGCGGAATAAAAGATGGGTTTAGATCAAAGATATGGAATCGCTGGGATGGTACTGGATTTGACAACCGCCACACACACAAACACACTCCTTTGCAAACATTCGAGGCAAGATACAACACTTCAAGTAGAGCTGCTGCAGAACCCCCCATACGGGCGTCAGGTCCGCGTAAGCATCACCATAGGCAGCCGATTTCTCATCGCCATCCGGATCACATGTCTTACGGCTCTGAAGATACAACATCCAACTAAGGCTGTGAACCCCTCATACGGGCGTCAGGCGCACAGAAGCGTCACCGAAGGCTAGATGGCTCATCCCCTCGCGGATCATACACTTACGACCTCAAGGAATCCCATCGGAAGTTCTCGTCAAGGAGTCAACCGCATCATCCGTTAAGCAAATAAGCGATTATAGTACGAGTAACCATCGACGAAAAGCACGAAGATACAAAATCCAACTAAGGCTGTGAACCCCCTATACGGGCGTCAGGCGTACAGAAGGGTCACCGAAGGCTAGATGGCTCGTCCCCTCACAGATCATACACCTACGACCTCAAGGAATCCCATCGGAAGTTCTCGTCAAGGAGTCTAACATGCTAGACGACATTCATACCCATGCATTGAAGTTCTCGCAACATAGGGAGCACAAAGATGAAAACACGCACATAACCAACCTACAAGCTTAACGATAAACGACAAAATGAAGAGTTATATATATTGCCATGGAAAGTTTAACAAAAGAACATGGTTTGCATGTGCAGCGGGGCTAGTCCCCGCACCCCAGCGAAAAGAGGACTACTCGCTCATGATGCGAGATATAAGAAGGATAGGAGAGAAAGATAGATCCGCCATGAGCTCGGTGCAGAGGGTGGATGCAGCCCGGTGAAGAAGATGTGCTCCTTGCTCCGTCTTCTTTCTCTTCTTGGCCTCCTTGAACACAACACCAGTAGTAGATGGAGTGGAACTTGATCGGGGTGGTGCTCTGGCAGCCTGTCGGCGTCCGGAACCGATGCTCCAAATGGGGACCTTGGGGGTCTATTTATAGGTTCCGATCTGATCCCAAACGGTTTCAGTAAGTTGTTGGAAATATCTTCTCCAAACGGTTTGGAGACCGTTTGGGCACCAAACGGTTTGGAGACCGTTTGGGCGCCAAACGGTTTGGAGACCGTTTGGGGCGCCAAGCGGTCTTGAGACCGTTTGGGCACCAAACGGTTTGGAGACCGTTTGGGCACCAAATGGTTTGGAGATCGTTTTGGGTATCAGAACGGTTTGCCGACCGGACTTGGCCTTGATGTGGACGCGCGGCTTTAGTTCTTCAATCGATCCTTGTGCTTGCGTCGAACGGTCTTGGGACCGCATGAGACCAAACGGTCTTGAGATCGCATGGGACCAAACGGTCTTGAGACCGCATGGGACCAAACGGTCTTGGGACCGCATGGGACCAAACGGTCTTGGGACCGCATGGGACCAAACGGTCTTGGGACCGCATGGGACCAAACGGTCTTGAGACCGCATGGGACCAAACGGTCTTGGGACCGCATGGGACCAAACGGTCTTGAGACCGCATGGGACCAAACGGTCTTGGGACCGCATGGGACCAAACGGTCTTGAGACCGCATGGGACCAAACAGTCTTGGGACCGCATGGCTTTCTTTGGCAACCGGTTTCGTCTTGTTCTTCGTGTATTCCAGCAAACGGTCTTAGGATCGCATGGACCCAAATGGTCTTGAGACCGTATGCATGGAGTTGCTTGATTTTCCTGCATTAAATGAAAGATATTTAGTTAAAACCTTGATTATTGAATCAACTAAGTAGTGTTGTGCATTACGGTTCATATTAGGGTGAGAAGATGTGGAAAAGAGATGGAATTGTTCCAAAAAGGCAGTTGAATTCCATGATGAGTATGCACTCATCAATGCCATTCCAGTTGACCAATGCACCAGGTGTATTTATGAATTTGATGTACAAAGTCTTCCAACCCTATCTTGATGAGTTTGTGGTCGTCTTTATTGATGATATCTTGATCTATTATGATTCTATGAAAAAACATCGTGAACACTTGCGATCAGTTCTTGACATTCTTCGAACCCAGAAGTTTTATGGCAAACTTTCAAAATGTGAGTTCTGGATTGATAAGGTTATGTTTCTTGGGCATTTCATTTCTGGAGGTAGTATATTTGGTGATCCCGCCAAAGTCTCTGCTGTACTTGATTGACAACCTCCCCGTAATCCTTCTGAAATTCGGAGTTTCCTGGGTCAGGCTGGATACTATCGTCGTTTTATTCCAAACTTCTCCAAAGTTGCACTTCCTCTAACCAAGCTTACTCGGAAGGACGAGCACTTCATCTGGTTAGCCACTTGTGAGTCCAATTTCCAGCAGTTAAAGTAGAAGTTGACGTCGACTCCTATCCTTGTTCTACCCTCAGGCAATGAAGGGTTTGTGATATTCACTGATGCTTCGAGGAATGGGTTAGGATGTGTCCTACAACAGAATGGTAAGGTAGTGGCCTTTGCGTCTAGACAGCTAAAACCCAATGAACTTAATTATCCCACCCATGACTTGGAATTAGCTGCAATCATTCATGCCCTCAAAATCTGGAGGCATTACCTATACGGGGACACATTTGACATCTTCACCGATCACTAGAGCCTAAAGTACATCCTGACACATAAGGACTTGAATCTGCGTCAATGCCGATGGATCGAATACCTAAAGGACTACGATTTCACTATTGCCTATCAGGCGGCTCTCTCCTTCCCGTTGCTGGAGCCTCCTGCTTCCTTACCAACTCAGCGCCGGTGAGCTCCTCCGCCGTGATTCAGGATATCGAGCTGCTCGAACAAGGAGAAACCTTGGACCCACGGCGCTAGTTGGACCAATCCAAGGGCGCCTCCTCAGCAAACCGGAACCCCCCCTCTCGCAATAGCTGGATCCATCTGAGCCATTGATCCAGTGGGATCTGGCCCTTGATCGAGGTCATAATTTCCTTCTTTTCCTTTTTAATTTATTTTAGTACTCAAGAAAATGGAATACATTAGAAAAATTATACAAGATGCTAGGAATATCGGTTTGTAGGAAACCTATATACCATTTTGATCAGAAAATTTTCCTCTATCCAAATAAAATGTCATCAAGACCTAGATCTATTTACTATTTGAAAATAGTTACCCATATCCTAAATGATCTTCTTAGTTATAATTAATTATTAATAATGGCTTTTCTTATTAATACATGACTTCCTAACACATAGTTAACCCTAGTTGAAACCCTATTTTCTAATCACTCGAAATATTTATCCAAGTTGATGTATGATGAAAGGATTAGAAGAAACCCTAAATCTAGTTTTCTCTCTCTCTCTCTCTCTCTTTACATGTAATAATAGGTATATCTTTATGATAAAAATCTAATATCATTAGATGATATTCGGTGATCAGAATTGGTCCTAAACCCAGGAATGAACTTTGAAGTAATGAAATCTTTAACATCCTTCAAGTTGTTGTCCCTTTCTTTTTGACCATCTTAGAAACCCTAGCTATGACAATCTTCTTTTGATTAATTATATATTGTCTTTTACTCAAATTATTTATTATGGATCAGATCTGATACAAGCTCAAAAACCAAATTAAAAGATGGATAAACCTGATCCGAATTAGATAACATAAAAAGGAATAATAACTAATAACTAACCTTAATCGTGTTCATATGGATCAATAGTAACATGTATACCCTTGATTACATTTCAGGGTGATCTACTCTCTTTTCATAATCTAAGACTTGTGGAATTCAGATCTAAAAGTTAAAGGTACGTGGATATAATTATATGACTAGTTTTTGCTGGATGTTAAGTATATGTAATTGTTTGCATGAAATTGATATACATTGATGGATGTGGATAGATGATTAATTAATGATTTACTGCCTTGAACATAAAAGAACATAATTTAATATAAGTGAAATGTAGTTACTAGTGGTGCTCATTAAACTCCCTATTAGAGAGGGAAAGCTTTAATGTTGACTAGAACCTCCCTAGAGTACATGGTATACGGGGAGATCCCTAGAGTACATGGTACACGGGGAAGGGCCCACTATTTATGCAATTATGTGCTAAGTCCACCATAGTAATGCATGCTCACTATAAATGAGGCTAATAACTTGGGATTACCTGATTTTCTGCCTTTAAATAACGTTTTCTTTCTCCTTCTTCAATTCGAGTATTTTATATGCCAGCATAGTATAGCTTTTACTCCACGTACCAACTTTGTTGATGTATTTATTTCTCATATTTTCTAGGTGCAAGGACCAATTGATGATCAAAGTAAAATGCATATTCAAAGTACCTGAAGGCACAAATAATAAGCATGGAGGATTTATTAGATAAACCTATTCCTCTTATCGCTTTTTTCTAGATGTTAGTTTATTTCTTTCCCTAGCTTATGTTGAGGATGATTGAGATTTAATGTAATAATCATAGATCTATTCTTCTTCTTTCTCCAGTAGCAATATGTATGACTTTATCTTTCATTATTGAATGAAATGTTGTGTGGCTATTTGCTATGATGTGAACTTGATCTTGGCTTATCTCTGATTTTAGTTGGCTATCTTGATTTCTATTATTTTCCCTTTTGACATTTATAGATATGAGTGCACTCATATCTGTATATGTCACTAAGGAAAGTATGTAGAAATTGGGGTCGTCACACTTCCCCTTTCAAAAGGATTCCATATGATGACTTCTTTAGGATGATGTTTTGCAAAGAGGGCAGTTGGATCCTTCTTTTCTTCTTCTTTCTCATCTTCATTATCTATCACCTCATTTCCTTTGTCAACAATATTGAGCTTTTTCAAAAGTGGGATCACCTCATCTACAACATAACTATTTACAATATTCTTGGAAATAGAGGGATTAGTCTCCACAAAGTTAACATTGATATATTCTTCGACTTTAGACAGTTCAATGTTAAATACTCAATAAGCTCTACTGGTAGTACTATAGCTAAGAAGGAAAGTGTTGTATGATTTCAGATCAAACTTGTCGAGGGAATCCTTGGTGTTCAGAGAAAAAGGACAACTAAGAAGATGAAAGTAATCAATAGAAGTCTTTCTACCATACCATATCTCATAGGGGGTTTTCTTTAAAGATGGATGAGTGAAAACCCAATCTTTTTCCAAACATGAGGTACTAGCATCTACTTCCCCAATCTTCTTTTGAGTATCAAACTCTAGAATCATGGTCCTAGCAATTTCCTATAGTGACCAATTCTTTCTCTCTAACACCCCCATCTTGTTGAGGTGTTCGAGGTGAATAAATGTTATGTGCATACCAAGATTCCTCACAAAAGTGTTCAAACAAGCCATTTTCAAATTATCCCACATTGTCACTATGGATAGAGATGACCCGACAAGAAGCTTCATGTTCAACTCGTTTACAAAAAGTTGAGAATATATCGAAAATATCACTTTTTGAGACAGGAAAGAAGGTCCAAGTATAGTGAGAAAAGTCATCTGAAATAACAAGGAAATACTTGCTACCACAAAGCAATTGCATTCTCATTGGTCCTAATAGATCAATGTTATGAAGTTTAAGGGCTCTCTTGGTACTAAAGACTCCATTGGATTTAAATGAGGATTTAGTTTTTTTTCTTTGGGTACAAGGTTGGGATTCCTCATTCCTCTCAAAACCCAATTTTGGAAGTCCCTTTACCAATTCTTTTTTTCTCAACTTCATCAAGTGATGGATATTTAAATGACCAAGCCTACGTTGCCACATAGATATATCATTTGAATTAAGAACAAGACATCTACCAACAATAGGCTTAATAGAGTCAAGAATAATAACATAGCGATTACCATTTCTAGTTCCCTTATATATAAGATTTTAGGAGAGGGAAACTATAAGAAATCATTCTAGTGAGGTAAAAAGAACAAGATAGCAATTATCACATTACCGACTAATACTAATTAAATTGTGATGTAGGCCATACACAAGAAGAACATTCTTGATGCAAAGTGAATCATCCCCATCATCCTCACCTATAACTTTACCTTTGTTGTTGTCACCAAATGTTAGTGATCATCCTTTCTTTTGTGAACTTGTTAAAATGGCTGATTTCACTTGTCATGTGCATTGAGAAACCACTGTCAACAATCCATTTTCCTTTTACCTATATGAAAGCCAGATACCAGTGCCCAATTCAAACCTTGGGATCATGTGTTCGCTTGGGGACCCATTTCATCTTTGGGATGGTCCCCTTCTCACTATAAGGAAAATAATTGGAGTAATGATCATCACTCTTGCAATGCACACAAATTAGGGTTCTTAGAGATGACTGAATCTTCATGAAATAAAGGTGGCTCCTTTATCTTTTCTTACACTTACCCTTACTTTTTCTCTTTGAAGTTCCCTCATATCTCAAACCAACTCTACCACTATGTTTGGTAGAGTGATCTAGTACTTCATCGAGGGACTTTTTGTTGGGAAACACAACATCAGATAGGAAGTAAAACAAAATTTTTACTAACATATTTCCCATAAACCAGTGGACCGCGACAATAACTATGCAATGGAAGGGATGGTTTCACGAAGATATACTTGGTCCTGGAGCAAGTCTAGTGGAAATCCTCATTGATGTAGATGTGCACTCTATCTTGGACATTGTCTGTGCAACTTCTAATTGCACTGGGACTCGTCTGACTGCTCCTTCTAGGATAGAAGACTCATACAACTATTGCAAAGGCTTCTCTGATCTCGCCACAGACTGTGAGATGATGTTTCCCTCATAACAGCAGCCAAAAGACTCCTGCCTTTAGAGTAGTCCACATAGACCAACTAGAACTCATGTCATCCTACTAGATCAGATAAGAAGGAGTTGTCCCTCTCGTTTGTGTACTAGTCGCCAATCTTCTCTCCCACAACAATGATCTTGTTGTTTCTCTCCATTGGTTGTCCCTCTCTAGTCAGGTAGGACATGCCTGGGCTCTAGTGGTTACCACAACTAGAGAGGACAACATTTGTCAGAAAAATGATTCTCAATTGTCTGTGTTGTGCTCTAGGACACCCCACTACCCCTCTATTTATAGGTGGGGTTTGGGTCCAGGTTCCCAATGTGTGTGGGAGTGGCAGGGACCAAAAGATGTCAAAATTTTGTAGCATTCTACAAATCTCACAACCTGCGATAACCCAGACAGTTTTCTAGAAACCCAGACGGTCATCTGGCATGCCATACGGACGTTTGTCACAGCCTAGATGGCCATTTGGCTATATCCTAGTTGTACATTAATCTGGCAACTCAATTTCCATCAATGTTGGACATTGATTTCCTTACACAACAAGTAATGTACAAGAGAAACAAATAGGGAAATGTCTAGAACCTTGCTAGGATGAACTGACCAATCTCTTGTTGATACATTATGCCTAGAGGGCCAATCATGTGCTGATTGCAATGAGGCATGTGATACTTGATTTGATAATAATAAAGGAAATTTCCGTCTATTTGTTTAATCTATTTTGATCTAATGATATAACGTGTTAGATGTCTAAAGAATCATATTACTCAATGAAGTATGTCTTCAGATTAAGGACCTGAACTATGAGATCATACAGATGTTAAGTGTATACATTCTTGTTACGTCCCTAGTCGGTTGTAATTGTGGAAATAACCATAGACATCAAACGGATGTTAAGTGTATACATTCTTGTTATGTTCCTAGTCAGTTGTTATTATGGAAAGAACCATAGACATCAATAACACAAAAGACTAGAGTGTGTGTTAGTTGATGATAGAATCTCATCAGTCATGATATACGATATCAAACCAAGGACAGAGATACATGTTTGAGAATAGTATATTGGACAGACCCACCATAAGAGTTATGCATGGAAACCACACTTGGTTAGTCAGGATCATATCTTATAGTATTGGTGGTGAATGTGGTTCTTAGACCTGAAATCACTACACTTATCACATGTCGTTGGGTACACTTTGACATCATCAAACACAGTCCTGAAACATGGGTTGTTATAACAGTGATGATTGGGTGACTTTGACACATGGGAACTTGACTATGAGTGATAGATAAGGAATTTGTCCCTCCCAAGGGAGTGTGATATCCTGGCCACTTGAGGAGTGAGGCTGAAAAATACATGGACATGCACATGTAAGTCAATATATGATATTGAGCTTTAATATATCTCAGACAGTCTACTCTGAGTTAAGAAACATGGATTGAATGTTTGTAGAGGATGAGAAGTCCATGCCTCAAGTTCAATTCAGATACTAATGACAAAGGAACTATAAATTCATTGTAACACCAATAAAAAATTGTAGGTTGAAAATTGTTCTCCAACCTTCCTCTTGACTTGGGTAGAACTGATGTGCGACTAGGTACCACTCTTTGCTTGTAATGTCATAAGTAAGTTACAAACATTCACTGCCAATGTGAAATGGAACCTATAGGGTCACACACATCAGATTAACCTGGAAAAGAAGTTTATCCATGGATGTTGTTTAGATTGATTAATGAAGTAGGTGCTCAATTAAGCATTCAATTATTACACTTGACTCAGAATCATCAAGTTCAAATGTTGAACCAACTGATTTGAGTGTCATATTGATTGAGAGCTACATTGACTGAGTTCTACACAACTTAGACCACCAACCGACCGGTTCACTGGGTGAATCGATCGGCTCATGGTCACTAAGATGACCAGTTCAATCTAGTGAATTGATCGTTTTACATGATCCAAACAAGCAGGTGTTGGGTTTCCCAGTTCATGAGAAGTGGTTCGCGTTTCACTTGTTCAATTCATTTGGGACAAGAATTAATCATTGAATTAATTAGAAATGAATAAGGAAAGTCAATTGTAGGCAAGTCTAGGAAGTGAAATGACCAGTTCACTAGGTGAACTAATCGGGTCACCTTCCCAAACGACCGGTTCATTTATGAAACAATCGGTTCACCTGTTGTAGTGCAATCAGTTCATGGAAAATACAAACCCTTCTACTCCTGCATAGACTGGGAACCCTGACTCTGCCCTCTAGTATTAATACATGGGTACATGGGGTTTCTCAGAACATAGAAATCAGAACATCAGTTGCTCTTCAAGGTTGTTGTACTCTCTGGTTTTCATAACTAAGAGAGCCCAAGCAAGTTCTTCCCATCTAGTGAGGAACAACGAGGGAAAGACAACTATAGAAAAGTGACTCGTGGTGGGAGAGTGTGTCGGTGACTAGTACGCCGATAGAAGAGGACAAATCCTTCTAGTCTGTCCATCAGGATGACTATATTTCTTGGTGGTTCATGTGGATTATCTATAGAGGTGGGATATTTTAGCCGCTCAGAAGGATGGCTATCAATCGCAGTCCTGGTCAAGACCAAGAGCTGCACAGACACCGTCAAAGACTAGGTGTTGAAGACCACACTAGCTACGAGGTATTGTCACTGAGAAAGCCTCAGGACCAGGTATATCTTTATAAACCATTTTTCCTATTGCATAGTTGTTGATGCGATCAATTGGTTATGATTTTTTAGTTAGATAAAATATTTTGTTTCTGCTGCCTATTCTATCCCCCAAAACCCAAAAGTGGTATCAATCCCAGGTCAACATACTTTGTTTTAGGATTAATTGATATGATCAGTTTTTGGCTTTTGCCATTTATTTATTGCATGTGATGTGAATACTATAATTGGCTAATGTGTATATCCGATCAAACACCACAAATCCCTATATACATATATGATATGGTATATATATGCAATCGATACACGTCACACTAAAATAGTTTTGATAGTGGATGTGTAGCGTGGTTATGGCCTATAAACCCCTATGTGTGTTCTTGGTTGTTTGTGGTTGTTGGCATCTCAGTTTGCATAATGAGTCCTTTCTTTTATTCCAGATGTAACTCGAGATAACTCGATCCTTCTCTTCTACCCTTGCTCCCCTCGAATGTAACTCAGGGTTTCCCAAAGATATATGTAAAATAGGATAGTTTTATTTCTTATTATGTCGAAGAATGGTGGGTGCCCAGAAGAGCGGTTAACGGACCGAGATGACCAGATGATGGCATGAGATGAGAAGCTGGTGGTCTGACGAGGAGCATGACAACCCGACAAACTGACTATCTGGAGGAGCCAGGCGACGGTTGGTGACAACCAACTAACTGGCCAGGAGGCGAGCCGACTAGACATAAGACGAGATGATCAACTCGGAACAGCCCAAGCATAGATCTACATCAACAACAAGTTGCTTCATGTGATGTAGACCAAGATGACCATCTTTCCTTGTCGATCAAGGAATTACAAATAGGATGGCCATAATCATTGCTTTATCGATTCAGTTGTTTTCTTGTGGGATATAGCATGTATATGATACATACTATATATATGGTGATTGGATATGTATATGTTTATAAATACCAAACCCCTCAATACAATATTAAGTCATAGATGCTTTCCATAAGCATCACACATGAAAATCTTAATCGAAAAGTGTGGGCATCCCAAGGGTGGTGCATTGTCTATCTCGTGGAAGTGTGATGGAAGTTGTATGGGCCCGCCAAGTGGGGTGCACTCCTATCATGTTGGCTTTTCAGTCAGGCTTAAGTAAGTGGTCTTAATGGGATTAAGCACTTAGAGGCATGAAAATGACTATGGAAAAGACTTGTGCATATCATCTATCCAAGAATTGCATAAGATGCAAATGGTGAATGTTACCTACCTTAATAATTGATTATGGAGGCTGGCGTTGGCCGGGTAATAACTCACTTGTTTTGGATGTCAGCTCAATAGATGGTTGTATGTTGCAATCTTCCAAACTGATGGTGAGGGATATCAATTTGATCAAAATAGTGGGAGCGATAGTTAACTAAAGACCTAATTAATATCATCAACTTTATCAAATCAAACAAATAAAAAATGTTTGAAAAGTTACAAAATTCTTTTTTATAATCCAAATGACAAACACAATTACATTATCATTGCAATAAGTTCATCAATAGGATAAACTTTATATCTGGTTTGGGACCTTTGAGAAGTGTTCTCAATAGTGAGTTAAACCCTAAAGTCCTTGAAACACCAGAGCTAGTAGAACCACTCCAAATGTGCCTAAGGCTAAAATTGGATGCTTACTTGAAGTATCCCAATGATGCCTAAGACATCAAGAACCTTATGCTGAGCTATATGAACTATGAATTGCATAAATAGCTTGAAGTATGGACATTCTTGAGAAGGTTACACATCCTAAGAATCTTGTAAAGCGTGAAAGGTATAATGTCCTCAAAAGTGATATTTGAGTATAATCAGACAGATGGAGATCATGTATAATCTCATATGCTCAATATGATTGTGCATATAGATCAACTGTGATTTCTTATAGGTCAAGAGTTGACCAACCATATGATTCTAAGAATCATTATGTGAATCATATAGCCAATTTATCAAATGTTGAGTAACTTGGCCAAACCATTATCTGAAATCTTTGGCATGATGATGCCAAAGCATAAATGAAGAAAGGATAAAACTAGTGATACTAATCAGCAGGGTGAAGTCCATAGACTAAAGCAAGGTCAAGAAATGTTCTAAAGACAAGCTTAGGTCCAAGTCTTCTTCACTCAAGATATGGAGAGGAGTAAGTTGGAAAGGGAAATAACCTCTCTATAGTGGATCTCAAGAAGATGAAAGAGAGATAGAGATCTCTACTTCAGGACTTCAGAAGAAGTAAGCTAGAAACTGCATGGAGAAATAGTTGCTACCATTAAAGTTACAATATGACATTCATGGGCATATAATAGAATTAGCGAATTGTTATTATACATCTTCCATCAATGAAATCATCATACATCTTGTATGGACAAGTGGGTAATGAACTGATGTTTCATTTTAAAGAAATGATCTTTGATGACAATGCCTATGTCTCATCAACTATACCTGATAGTTAAAGAGACAAATGTGTATGACACATGTAATGAATGATATGATAACTCAAACTTGAATGCCTATAGCATAGTCATTTGTTGTGTATAATTGAGAACTGCATTTCTAGAAATCCATCTGATGGTTGTTTAGACTTATTTTGGTTATTGAACCAATAGAGACATGCTAATCTCATTCATTGTGAAATATGACAAAGGTTCACTAGATGTAGTGGGAGAACGATTATTCTATTAAGCATTATAAATATTGATGTATATAGACCTTTTAGAATAAATGCTAAAGATAATCAATAGTACTTCAATATATTTACTGATGACATCAGTAGATATCGTAATTTATATTTAATAAAATACAAGAATGAATCTCTTAAGGTGTTCAAGGAGATCATTAATGAAGTACATAACAAACTTGGTACAAGTAATAAATTTTGATATGATCGGTATGGAAATACTTTGAACCAAGAGTTTGAGAACCTTCTAGAAGATCATGATAATGTATCATGATGGACTCCACCAAAAATACAATGATAGTGTATCATGAGAAGTTTATTATAAAGAAGGAAACACACATGGATAAGTCAGAGTGTGATTACCAGCTAAACTTCAAATTTCCTTTTAGGCACATGGTTAACACTAAAACAATGTACCATCTTATTAGTTCAAAAGACACCATATGAGATATGGGATGGGAAGTGTCCCGATATGTATTTATAAAGATTAGGATTGAAAGCCTAAATAAGAAAATGTTTCTTAAGGGTTTTTTCTACAAATCACATAAATGTTACTTTGTTGAATACTACTTTGATATCAAAATCCAATAACAAAGGCGTTTTGGATGGCTACATCCCTAGAGGAGAACCTAGTTCTAAAGGAATTCGTGGGAGATAATAGTAGAAATCAAAATGTTTGAGACAAATAAGAAAAACATTGAACTTAAAGAGGTACAATGGGAATAAAGAGAATCATAAAATGTTGTGGAATCTCAAAGTTGCTTAAGTAACACTCATAACTCATGGTTCTGGTATAACACACCTAGAGCTTGAATGATATATGATATCTTATGGACAAGAAGGTTGTGAGTTTATCATATGATGAGTCAAAAGTCTACCTAGTAGTTAATGAGAGCTAGAAACTGAGATATGGCTTGAAGCCTTGAAATCCAAGATGGACTCCATGTTCATCAACAAAGTTTGACCTTGGTTGATCCACTTGAAGTGGTAAAACCCATAGGGTACATTTGGGTCTTCCATAAGAAGGCTGACATGGAGGGTAATTTGGTGTCAAAGAGTTTCTAACAAGTTCAAGGTGTTGAACATGATGAAATCTTTTCAAAAGTTACCAAGGATAAATCCATAAAGATAATGCTTTCTATTCTAGCTTAATGGAAATCAAGTCAATGAAGCTGCATAGATCAATCTTTGGATTGAAGCGGGCACCTTAGAACTGGGATCCTCTATTTTACAATATAGTCAAAGAGTTTGACTTGAGTCAAAATAAAGAAGTAATGTGTGACTACAAGAATTTAGTGGGAGTTGTGTGATTATAAGAATTTAGCGGGAGTATATGTATATTCAACATATTGACGGGGAATAACTCCTTATACAACAAATATTAAAACCTAGCAACAAAGTGTGTTCTAAAGTTTCAAAGAGGCATCCTATATGATAGGAATCAAGATCAACAAAGATAGATCGAGAGGGCTTCTTGACCTAAGAAATAGAACACCCATTGACAAGATGTTGAAAGGGTTCAACATGATGAGAGAAAACCTATCCATGTTCCATGGAGTTGGTCTCTCAAGAGCCAAGTGTCCCAATTCCTATGAAGAATAAGGAACACATGGATAGCTGCCATATGCATTTGTAATTGGAATTATCATGTATGAACTCATCTCGTTATCTTGTATGTATTGGGCATGACAAGAAAATATGAACTAATTGTCTTGTATGTATTGGACATGAGAAGAATGTACGAGTCATCATCTTGTATGTATTGGACATGACAACAAGGTATGAAATCCAGTTATTTTATATGTATTGGACATGATGAATGGATATCTATCGAACTCCAGTAAGAGTTACTGGAATACCATGAAAGACATCTTTATGTACTTGTGAAGTACTAAAAGGATTAGTTCTTTAATAATGGTAATAAGGAAGAGTTGGGTGTAAAGATTTACACTGATGCAAGCTTTTGAAGTGACAAAATTATGTTTGACCTTGCAATAAGAATTATTAGTTGGAAATGTTCCAACATAAGACAATTGATTAATTCTACAATAAGAAGTTGAGTACCTTAGTGTTACGAACATTGTAAAGGATAATGTATGGAACTAGAAGTTCATACGGGTGAACTTATGGAAGATTCTGACCATTGGTGACTCATTAGTAATATTGTGACAATAATGGAACTACTAGTTAGGCAAAGGAATTTCATATAGCTTACTATGACACCTCCATATCATACGAGATGCAATATACCGACTTGAAGCAAATGTTGCTTACCCTCTATAAAAGCACTTGTGTAGTAGAAACATGATGAACATGTCAAAATCATTTGGAATGTGATTCGTGGGTGATTGGATCTAAGTGCAATTGGGAGTCTATTTGTATAGTATGCCTAGAGAGCCAATCATTTGATGATTGCAATGAGGAATGTGATACTTGATTTGATAATAATAAAGGAAATTTCCATCTTTATGTTTAATCTATTTTGAGATAATGATATAACATGTTAGATGTCTAAAGAATCATATTACTTAATGATATATGTCTTTAGGTTAAGGACCTGAACAATGAGATAATAAGGAAGTTAAGAGTATACATTCTTGTTATGTCTATAGTTAGTTGTTATTGTGGAAATAACCATTGACATCAATAACAAAAAAGACTAGAGTGTGTGTTGGTTAATGACAAAATCTTATCAGTCATGATATATGATATCAAACCAAGCACAAAGAATTTGTTGGGTTTTAGGGGAGATAGAGAAGGCAGCGGAAACAAAAATTTTCTTCTCCCCAAACCCAGAATAAAGGAAATGTGTCAACGTCTATACAATAGGAAGAATGGTTCGTAGAGGTGTACCTTGTCCCGAGGCTTGCTCGGCGATGTTACCCCGTGGCTTGCACGGTCTTTACCTCCAGTATTGGATGGTGTCTGAGAAGCTCCTAGTCTCATCGAGAATGTTAGCTCCTGATCTCACCAAGAATGTCAAGATTGACAACTGTCCTTCGAGCGGAAGAAGTCTCCCACCTTTGAAGTAGTCCACATGGACAACCTAGAACTTTGATCTCCTTGTCCCATAAGGAATCAGAAGGAGTCGCACCCTCCTATCGGCATACTAGTCACTGACACACTCTCTTGCCACCAGTCACTTTATGTAGTTGTCTTTCCCTTGTTGTGCCTCCCTTATCGGGTAGCACTAGCTCGGGCTCTCTCTCGGTTACCAAAACCAGAGAGAACGACAACTTTGTAGAGCAACTGGTGCACTGAGTTGTGTTGCTGAGAAGACCCCAATACCCCTATATATATAGGAGGGTCATGGGACAGGGTTCTCTACCCCGAGAAATGTGGGATTAACGCAGGAGTAGAAGGGTTTGAGATTTTCCACAAAAATAACCAACTGTGTCAGCTGAACCGATCGTTTCAACCCTGAAACAGTTGTTTGGTGACCTCAACTGATCAGTTCACACCTGAATCAATCATTTGGGACACCTGAGTTGATCGGTTCACTTCTAAGCTGATCGATTTGTGGTCCTGGTCCAACTCAAATTGACTTTCATATTTGTTTCCGATTAATCAAATATTAATCCTTATTCAAATCGAATTTGTACAAGTGAAACAAATTGTATTTGCAAAATAGTCTTCTGACTTTCCAAATGATCTCGGTTAGACTAGTTGAGCCGATCAGTTCAACCCTTGAATCTGTCATCTCAGCCTATCTTGAGCCGATTGGTTCATCAAATGAGCCGATCGGTTGGAAGTGCAGATTGTGCAAAATTATTTAATTGCATTTTCAATCAATCTGATATTCTAATCAATCAGTCCAACACCTTGAACACTATGATATTGAGCTATCAATCGATTGAGTGTTTAATTGAACTACTAAACTCCTTTAGTAATCAATATAAACATTGTTTGTGGATACAAATCCTCTTTCAGGTTTAAATCCTATGTGTGTGACCCTGCAGGTCCATTTCACATTGGCAGTGAAAGTCCATAACACTTATGACTTCACAAGAAAAGAGCGGTGCCTAGTCGCACATCAGTGCTACCCAAGTGAAATAGAAAGTTGGAGAACAACTTTCAATCCTACAATCCATGAATGGTGTTACAGTGAAAGTATAATTCCTTTGTTGTTGATATCCCGAATGAACTCAAGGCATGGAATACTCATCCTATCAACGTTCATTCACTTTCTTGATCTCAGAGTAGATTAGAGGAGATATGTATGACATCAATATCACATACTGAGTCATACATGAATGCGCACGCCTATCTCAATCCTACTCATCAAGTGGCTATGGATATCAAAATCCCTCAGGAGGGACAAATCCCATATCTATCACTCATCCCTCAAAAGCCCCATGTGTCAAAGACACCCAATCATCACCTTTATAAAAACCCATGTTTCAGGATTGCGTTTGATGATGTCAAAGTGTACCCAATGACATGTGTTGAGTGTAGTGATTTTAGGTCAAAGAATCACACTCACCACCATCATTGTGAGAACTGATTGTGACTACCATGTCATGGTTCCATGTGTCAATCTCACGATGAGACTGTTTGGTACACTTGTTCTCTAACAAGTACCTATGTGTTTGGTTTGATATCTCCATATCATGACTAATGAGATTATGTCATCAACCAACACCACAATCTAGTCTTATGTGTCATTGTTGTCTATCTTCCTTCCACAATGACATCCGACTAGGGACATAATAAGAATGTACAAACTCTTAGCATCTATATAATCTCACCATTCAGGTTCTCAACCTGAAATCATACGTCATTGAGAACTATCATTCTCTAGTCATTCAATCTATTCTATCATTATCTCATATGACTGAATCAGAAAGAATTGGAAGCTTGCCTTTGATGCTTATCAAATCAATCTTAATGTATCCAACCAATCATCCCATGATTGGCTCTCAGGGCATACATACCAATAGACTCCCACTTGCACTGTGAGCCAATCACCCTTGAATCATATTCATAGTGATCTTCAAACATGTCCTACATGTTACTGTACTCTAGTGCTAACATAGTGAGTTATGGCAACACCTTGCCAAAGTCAGTATTGACTGCATGTCTCTCATCTCTTCGTAGTACATCACACATATGAGATGGAGTTGTCGTAATATGCTATCTAGTATTCCTTTGCCAACCTTTAGCCATATTGAATGACCAAGTATTCCTTACTTGTCATCAATGACCGGAATATCTATAAGTTCATCTTATGAAATTATAGATCCATATAGTATCCACTGTTGTTCTCTAACACACATATACTCAACTTTTCCCTTTTAAACTGCATTATTGGAACGTTTCAAATTATCAACAAACATTCACTTTTATATATCCCACATATATATATTGCAAATAATTTTCTGTCCTTATCAGAAGTTTGCATTAGTGTAACTCTTTACAGTGAACCCTTCCTTATTTCCATAGAACTAGTACTTCTCAAGTACTTATCAAAGTCTCTTGGTATTCTAGTAAACCTTACTGGAACTAGACAGACATCCACTTTTCATGTCCCACAGACGAGTTATCCGGATGACCACATCATATTGTCATGTTGTACATACAAGATGATGAATGCACTTTATTTTGCTATGTCCATACATGCAAGATAATGGGATGATTACATACATGATTGATCCATATCTATTCTTATTGTTTCCATTCTTCATAAGAATTGGATACTTGTCTTTGGGATACCAACTCCATATAACATGGACAAGTTTTCTCCCACTGAATCTATGTACACTAAACCCTTCAGTATAGATTGCCAATGTATGCTCTCTCTTTTCAGGTCAAAAGGTTTTCGAGAACTATCTCTATAGATCTCTATTCCTATCACATAGGAAACGTATCTATATTCCTTAAAGATAATTTCCAAATTGGATTTCCATTCTAGAACATTTCATTTCACATCAACATGTGGAATGCGAATACACTCCCACTAAATCATAGATCCCTTCTTTATCTGTGACATATCAATCAAACCCTTTGACTGTATCATCAAAGTAAAGATCCAACTCTGAGTTGCTTGTACTTAATCAATCACATTGATTAGTCCATTGTAACTTATAGACTTCATTTGCATTAATGGATTCATAAACCTTATAGGTTGTGTCACGTACATATCCTTGTTTTATTCATCATAGGAATGCATTTTTAGTATCCGTATGCCAAATCTCTTAGCCATTAAGTTGCAATAAACAAACATCATCCTTCACAAAATGTTATCCAAGTGTCTTAACACTTAAGACTCATTCACACTTATGGATTTCACTCCAACGGGTGCTACCATTAAGATCATACCTTATGGTTCACATGGAAGTAATTCAGGATGTAAAGGCCATAAACCATAACTCAGAATCTGGTTCCTCATATTCATCTAGATAGTTGACTCATCACATGACCAACTTATCACATAGATAATCGAGGTGTATTTGTCAAGGATATAAGAACTCACAACTCCTTATGATTGTTAATGCCCTTTATTAGTGTGGGGTATCTTTTATTTAAGAAGAAATTAGTTATTTGATAATCATCCTCTAACTCCTTAGAGTATGACTACTTTTTATTTAGACATCACCATGCCTTAATCATGAGTTCACTATGATACACTATCATAATCACTAATAAGGATCTCAAACATTTGGTTCAAATATTTCATTTATTGATCTCATCAAGAATTAACACTTTACCAAATTGGTACTTCATCTATGATATTCTTTAACACTTCAAGATATTCATTTTGGTATTTCTTTAAACACCGTTCGAAGTATTAGCATTAACTCTAATAGGTATGTAAATACATCACATGTATTATACCTAATAGGATAATCATTCTCCCACCACCACTAGTGTAGATTGATTAATCATGTCTAATACATTCATGTCTCTTACTGGTTCTCTAACCAAAAGAGTCTAGATTATCCATCATATGGAAACAAGAAATGAACTTTTCATGATTTATGCTAATTTGATTGTTTGAGTTATCAATAAATTTAGGTATCACTTTATCTTATGCATACCAAGTACCACAAGATAAACAAGGCATTTCCACAAAGATTGAAACATCAACTTTATTAATTGCCATTATTGTCATACAATATGCAAAAATTAAAGTGTTTCTATCCATTGGTAAATATGAAATAGCAGTTCATAACTCTATTACATGCCTTCAAGGCTGAAATAATCTGGAAGGTACTCCTATCTATGGCAGCAACACTTTCTCCAATGATGAGTACTTCTTTCTTGGTCCTTTCACAAAGGCCATCACTTCTTTGTGGATCTTGTATATCATATATAACAGATCCATATCTTGGTATGATATACCTCAGATAAGAAGTTTTTATTTCATGATACCTATGGTGGAGATCTCTATCCCCTCCTTTCATCTTCTTTTGTTCTTCCAGATATAGAGGGCATCTCCCTCATTCACCCTACCATGTTCCTTGAGACTGAAGACAGCTTGGATTGATGGCTAGCATGAGAACATTTCCTTGCTTTACCTTTGTCTATGCCTTTAAGACTTTATCCCTTCATTGATCACATCAAAGATTAGGGTTTGTCTTTCTTCACCTTTTCCTGTACTGTCCTCAACATGTCCTACAACTTTGTCAACACTTGCCAAAGTTGTTCATGTCATAGTTCATCATGAACTGTATGATTCTCACAACATTTGTAGTATCATACCAATAGCCAACTCTTGGCTCAGAGGGAATCCTTCTTAGTCAGGTTTTTACACATACCCAATCACATTGAGTGTCTGAATACCTTACTGGATCTCCTTATGTCATGACATACTAGGATAGTGTCTTGGAGACATCATATGTCTCATGTTGTCTCTGCAACTAATAATTCAGAGAGCACAACATTAAGCACTAAACATTAGTGGCATCTTCAGTATGCTTCCATAAGCATCCTATAAGCCACTGGTGTGGTAGGATCAAGTTCATTTGGTTCTGGTATAATTAGGACTTAGAGCTGTCACTCTTTGATTGAGAACACTTCTCAACATCCAAACTGTGACAACCTCGATTTTTCTCTCTCCTTTATTATACCATTCCTCTCTCTATTGGTGACTCACATCACTCAGTATGAGTTCAATTTCATGACTTGTCTTATTGATGACCCATTGTGATCACTATATGCATGATTTTCATAATGTGTGGCATCAATCAACACTTTGAGCTTAGTATTGAGCTTAGTTTTATCATTTATTACTTCATCCTCTTGAATCCATTTTGAACCCCATCAATATGATCATACTTCTCTCATTTGTATACTATGCTGTAGATGATTCAATTACGAATCCAGCGGAACAAAAAGCACATCGATTGGACCTTCGGAGTCCAAGTTATGACACCTTGATATTCTGCTATTTATAATTTGTTTTAGCTCTTTTATATGCCCTTTTCTCTATTGGGCCGGCCACATAGGCCCAATACAATATTGTAGCCCATCCTCTTGTTCCATCCTCTCTTTTCCACTTCTGGAAATTGACGAATGACCAATGAAACGCTCTCCGCCGCCACCCAGATTGAGTAACGGATGCGAAGCTATGATCTGACAACCCTAACTTGCCGCTTTATAAAACCTTCCTTCTCTAGCCTTTGCCCCTCTTCTATCTTTCCCCTGCTTGACCGTCCTCTTTCCTTTCTACTTCACGGCCATAGGCTCTATCCAGAGTGCAGCCGCAACTAATGAGCACCTGCTACACGCACCTCCAGGGCATCGTCGGCCCTCGGCGTCACCTCCCTGTGATTGGCCTCCTCTCCGCACTATGATTGGCCGCCAGCACTTCCATGCTCCGCCGCTGCTCTTGATCCAGACCGTGGATGTCCGACGCCACCATGGAGACGCGCATGTCGCTCCTCCTTAGCAGCCAGCCACAGCAGGCGGGACTCGTGCAAACGGCGCACCTGGGTACTCCCGGAGGCTGTCCGCACTGACGCCAGGCACCCTTCATCTCCTTCCCTCTTCTGCCCGGTCAGACCTTGGCGCCCATCGTCCCCTGTTTTTCCCCTGCTCATGAGCGGGTAACAGGGGAATCGCGAGGTAGGGGAAGATGCCCGCTTGGGCTTGGACCGGAAAGGCCAGAGGCCCATCACTCATGGACGGCCAAGGCCCAGTCAAAGAATATAAGGTATTGTTCCCCTTTTTAAGACTAATTCTTGGAAATATGATAATTCCTAGACCCTAAGTCCAAAGTGCACGAACCTATATATCAAATCGATCAACTCGAAAAGATCTACAACATGGGAATGGTTTTAGACCCTGAATATTCCTATAAATCTCTGATAATGCTAGATATGTGGTCTTTGACTTCTTTGACCATACTTAATGCATAATTGTGATGAATGTTGAATATTTGATGTATACATGCCCTCCTAACCTTGAAGTCAATAACTTTTGTACATATTGAGTTTAATGGGAGTCATCATTCCCTATTGCTCATAAACGACTCCTTTTTGTGTACATATGTGCCTAATGCAGACTATAATGTTGAACTTGCCCTAAATTGCTGATCCTGCTTCTAATGTCACCGATTTAATCTTGTCATATGTTTCTAATGGCTTAATGTTGCTGATCTAAATCATCTTTTAGATTTAGACCTCTCGACTTGATGAATCATGATATAGGATGCTCTATGGTGAGTCCTTCGACCCTAGAATGCATGTAAATGCCTTAAACCTTGATATGATCATAGAAAGTGCGTGGAACATCGAAATGATATGAAACTTGAACTACACTCTTATGATGGACCCTATATCAATATGAGATCATCAAATGGACTAATAAGCAACTTGGAACCCATCTTGTCCAAAACCCTAAAAAGAAGATAATCATGGTTAATGATGAGAATCTAATGCATATATGTAATCTTGTTCTTAATCAGGTTTGGCATAAGGCTAGATGGTGAAGAATGTTAGGTTATGAATCTCTGAATAAGGTATGGGCCTTATCTAGTTATATGACTACCACTTTCTTGCTTGAAAAGACATATATTATATGCTTGTTTGTCTATTTTCTCAAATATTGCCATGTAGTATTGATATGTCATACTCGATGTTTGCTTCGTCTGTTTTATAACTTGAACACATATATATATATGGAACTCCATTATAATATTGTTGATAAAGGGCTCTTGGTTACGACCTTGAGGTCCCTCTCGTATAAAAGGGTAGCTAAGCTTGAGCACCCTTACGGACCCTTCCGACGGGAAGATGGTCAAAGGCCTTAAACATGTTTGATATTGTTGGTATAATGGAGTGAAATGACATAAAATATGGTTTCGCATTTGTTAAACAATTAACATGTTTATTCTTGTTCATTTAGTCTTGAAATCTTTTCAAAATTATGCAAAGCTTATATATATGTGTATCTTTCGGCCCCATACTCAACACCTCGTGTGTTGACCCATTTCTCGTATGTTGTTTTTAGGTTCAGAGATGGCTAGAAGGATGAAGGGCTTGGTGAGCTATGCTAGGTGTACTTGTTGTAAGATCCATATATAGTATACATGAGCAGACTTGTATAAAGTGACTCTTGAACATGTAATTGAAATCATGTAATATAATGATGTTTCTTAATATATCTTGTTGATTGTTGAGATTATGTTGGTGCATTTATCTTGTTATATGTTCATGTGTGCTAAGCTTTACGCTTCCGCATTTCACCTTTGGTATACGTTTGGTTCATGGGACTGGGATTCCGGTTCCGTGACAGATGGTATCAGAGCATGAACAATAACTACACCAAACATTGCTCACATGAAACACAAACTAAATTCACCCTACATCTCAACCCTAGAAACTTAATGAAATATCCTTTTGGATTAGGTTGACTTAGCCTTTAGGTTAGAACCTAGATGTTCTAGAACTAGGTGTAGACTTGTGTAAGTTACCTCCCTAGACATGATTCGCGACATGTACTTAGGATATCTACACAAGTGTGCACCATGTTCTTACTAGTTCTCTGGGTGTCATGATACTAGACTGCCTAATGAGTGTGGTAACTCGTTTTGGTTTTGGTTTTATTCGAATGGAGTATGGTGGTTTTCATCGCATGTTTAAACGTTGGAGAAAACATAATTCAAGTATTATTATATATACATATGAAAAATGTTGCCACACTCAGAAAGGAAGTGAGTTTCAATGCAACCTAGAAGAAAGAGATGTAACATCAAGTCTAGATGAGAGAGTTTAGATGATAGTGATAGTCTCTAGATTGTCTAGAGCCATGATATAGGTTAGGCAGGTGAACAACCTAGAAACCTAAGATAATGATTATGATATTAATGACGATGTTGATGTTGATAAGACCCAAGTTGGTTGAGGAAGGTCGAATATGTTTAACGATATGAGATGAGTTTGACCATGCAACCCTAGCTAAACCTAGCACCTTGTATGATACGTACCACTTGGTTGATGTGCTAAACATAGCTAGTAGGTGGACATGCTTGCTTGTACTTAGTCTTTTATGTGTGGAGATATGATATATGGTTTGGGACCTACATGGGCCTCAATCTCTTTACAAAGGAAGACCTCTAGCATGGGACATATGAATAGAGTGACATGTTGATATGAGTTGATCGGGATAAGGTTAGAGTACCTAAACTCCAAAATATTTGAAATGTTGAATAATATGAATGATGAAATACTGGATGATGAGTCCCTAGCTAGAATACTTCTAAGTATATGGGTTGAGTGACCTAGTGGACGGTTTCCTTGAAAATGTTGAACCCTAGATGTCCTATGAAAATATCTAACCCTAGAGAAAAGATGCAATTGAAAATTTGATGCTTGATATATATATAGGTGAGGGAAATGTCCCAAGACCTAAGATGATGTATATGATGTTTGATATCCATGGTAAGCCTCATACTCAGGTTAGTAGTTATATATAAAGGAATCTAGTGGTTATCCTTGTTTTATGGATAGAGAAGCTTGTTAAGGGTAGATAGTCGTGGTTAGCATGTCTTTTGGACATATATAGGCCTTAGTTTGAGTGGCTTGAGATTTTGGAGCTCCTTTGATATACAAATGAGATAATTACGAAAGCTTGATGATAATGTTGTTCCTCGAATGATGCTTGATGCATGAAATAATCTCAATTACGTTTAAAAACTTGAATATGCACAATAAGCCACTCTCATAAGCTAGACCTAGTATGAAATCACACCATACATGAAGATGTAGTTTTGAAATCATGAACTCGATACAATGATGCCTAGAGATCGTAGCTTGAATAGTTAGGTGTGACGCCCCTAATCTCATACCCCGAATGAAAACATAAACATGCATGAAATCTAGTATAATGATGGAATATATACGTTTAATGATGACCAAATTTGGAAGTCATGATTGAGGACGCGTTCGTTTGTGAATTGATAACCTAGATTTTGATGATACACCTTGTTCCCATATGAAGTTAGGAATATAAACCCTAATTCAAGGATACTAGTGACATGTATATAATCGAGATGAGTACATCTTTAGTGATGATGACCTAAGTGTACACCCTATTGTGGGGAATGACTGGACAACTATGGTTGGACGCCTAGATTCCATATATTTTGACCTTGACTATTAACTCTTAACTATGATCTTGGTTGAATTTCGGGGACGAAATTCCTTGTAAGGAGGGAAGGATGAGACAACCTCGATTTTTCTCTCTCCTTTATTATACCATTCCTCTCTCTATTGGTGACTCACATCACTCAGTATGAGTTCAATTTCATGACTTGTCTTATTGATGACCCATTGTGATCACTATATGCATGATTTTCACAATGTGTAACATCAATCAACACTTTGAGCTTAGTATTGAGCTTAGTTTTATCATTTATTACATCATCCTCTTGAATCCATTTTGAACCCCATCAATATGATAATACTTATCTCATTTGTATACTATGATGTATACGATTCATTTACGAATCCAGCGGAACAAAAAGCACATCGATTGGACCTTCGGAGTCCAAGTTATGACACCTTGATATTGTGCTATTTATAATTTGTTTTAGCTCTTTTATATGCCCTTTTCTCTATTAGGCCGGCCACATAGGCCCAATACAATACTGTAGCCCATCTTCTTGTTCCCTCCTCTCTTTTCCTCTTCTGGAAACTAACGAATGACCAATGAAACGCTCTCCGCCGCCATCCAGATTGAGTAACGGATGCGAAGCTATGATCTGACAACCCTAACTTGCCGCTTTATAAAACCTTCCTTCTCTAGCCTTTGCCCCTCTTCTATCTTTCCCCTGCTTGACCATCCTCTTTCCTTTCTGCTTCACGGCCGGAGGCTCTGTCCAGAGTGCAGCCGCAACTAATGAGCACCTGCTACACGCACCTCCAGGGCGTCGTCGGCCCTCGACGTCACCTCCCCGTGATTGGCCTCCTCTCCGCTTATAAAACCTTCCTTCTCTAGCCTTTGCCCCTCTTCTATCTTTCCCCTGCTTGACCATCCTCTTTCCTTTCTGCTTCACGGCCGGAGGCTCTGTCCAGATTGCAGCCGCAACTAATGAGCACCTGCTACACGCACCTCCAGGGCGTCGTCGGCCCTCGACGTCACCTCCCCGTGATTGGCCTCCTCTCCGCACTATGATTGGCCGCCAACACTTCCACGCTCCACCGCCGCTCTTGATCCAGACCGTGGATGTCCGACGCCACCATGGAGACGTGCATGTCGCTCCTCCTCAGCAGCCAGCCGCAGCAGGCGGGACTCGTGCAAGCGGCGCACCTGGGTACTCCCGGAGGCTGTCAGCACTGACGCCAGGCGCCCTTTGTCTCCTTCCCTCTTCTGCCCGGTCAGACCTTGGCGCCCACCGTCCCCTGTTTTTCCCCTGCTCATGAGCGGGTAACAGGGGAATCGCGAGGTAGGGGAAGATGCCCGCTTGGGCTTGGACCGGCAAGGCCAAAGGCCCATCACTCATGGACGGCCAAGGCCCAGTCAAAGAATATAAGGTATTGTTCCCCTTTTTCAGACTAATTCTTGGAAATATGATAATTCCTAGACCCTAAGTCCAAAGTGCACGAACATGTATATCAAATCGATCAACTCGAAAAGATCTACAACATGAGAATGGTTTTAGACCCTGAATATTCCTATAAATCTCTGATAATGCTAGATATGTGGTCTTTGACTTCTTTGACCATACTTAATGCATAATTGTGATGAATGTTGAATATTTGATGTATACCTACCATCCTAACCTTGAAGTCAATAACTTTTGTACATATTGAGTTTAATGGGAGTCATCATTCCCTATTGCTCATAAACGACTCCTTTTTGTGTACATATGTGCCTAATGCAGACTATAATGTTGAACTTGCCCTAAATTGCTGATCCTGCTTCTAATGTCACCGATTTAATCTTGTCATATGTTTCTAATGACTTAATGTTGCTGATCTAAATCATCTTTTAGATTTATTCCTCTCGACTTGATGAATCATGATATAGGATGCTCTATGGTGAGTCCTTCGACCCTAGAATGCATGTAAATGCCTTAAACCTTGATATGATCATAGAAAGTGTGTGGAACATCGAAATGATATGAAACTTGAACTACACTCTTATGATGGACCCTAGATCAATATGAGATCATCAAATGGACTAATAAGAAACTTGGAACCCATCTTGGCCAAAACCCTAAGAAGAAGATAATCATGGTTAATGATGAGAATCTAATGCATATATGTAATCTTGTTCTTAATCAGGTTTGGCATAAGGCTAGATGGTGAAGAATGTTAGGTTATGAATCTCTGAATTAGGTATGGGCCTTATCTAGTTATATGACTACCACTTTCTTGCTTGAAAAGACATATATTATATGCTTGTTTGTCTATTTTCTCAAATATTGCCATGTAGTATTGATATGTCATACTCGATGTTTGCTTCGTCTGTTTTATAACTTGAACACATATATATATATATATGGAACTCCATTATAATATTGTTGATAAATGGATCTTGGTTACGACCTTGAGGTCCCTCTCGTATAAAAGGGTAGCTAAGCTTGAGCACCCTTACGGACCCTTCCGACGGGAAGATGGTCAAAGGCCTTAAACATGTTTGATATTGTTGGTATAATGGAGTGAAATGACATAAAATATGGTTTCGCATTTGTTAAACAATTAACATGTTTATTATTGTTCATTTAGTCTTGAAATCTTTTCAAAGTTATGCAAAGCTTATAAATATGTGTATCTTTCGGCCCCATACTCAACACCTCGTGTGTTGACCCATTTCTCGTATGTTGTTTTTAGGTTCAGAGATGGCTAGAAGGATGAAGGGCTTGGTGAGCTATGCTAGGTGTACTTGTTGTAAGATCCAGATATAGTATACATGAGAAAACTTGTATAAAGTGACTCTTGAACATGTAATTGAAATCATGTAATATAATGATGTTTCTTAATATATCTTGTTGATTGTTGAGATTATGTTGGTGCATTTATCTTGTTATATGTTCATGTGTGCTAAGCTTTACGCTTCCGCATTTCGCCTTTGGTATACGTTTGGTTCATGGGACTGGGATTCCGGTTCCGTGACACAAACCATTCGTGAAATTATTCCCATTTAATTTGTTGGTCTCAAAGACTGATCACAAATAAATTGATTATTTTTCATTAGCCATTTATTGTACAAAAGGAAATATATGCAATTTTTTAATGACCCTGCCTTCTAGTAACCCCCAATTACGGGAGACTAGGAGGTCAAAGCCATTATTCTAATTTCCAGATCAAGGTTCAACAAATAAACATTAATAATTATCAAACTTTACCAGACTATACTGAAAAGTTGTAATAAATAATATTTTGCATACTTTGGAAAAATTGGATTTCTAAACTTCTATCCACATGTGAATTCTACTCTAGCTAATCCTCCTTGAACTTTAATTCACATATTCACAATATGACAATTTACTTTTGTTCTTTTGGGGTTTGTACCTAAAATGCCGACAAACAAATACACAGTCAACATAAAGCTGGCATGTGGGGCATTACAAAAATTGTGCAATTATGATAGAAATGTAATCAACCAATTATCATTTAACATTCAAGATTACGTTTTAAGCAATATTACTCAATCCTTACATATCCCCTATCTCTGTGTTGTCCCTACAATGGACATGGACACTACCTCTCTCATATGGTAGATCCTTACCCCCATGGCCCTACCTTACAGGTAACTAATATTTAGGGTTATAGAGTCGCATGTCCCTACCCAAAAGTAGTCCAATCCCTGACTCAAGGTGACTTGATGGTCCTACCCCATTGGTAGCCATGTACTAAGTCATCCAATGACCTGATGGACCTACCCCATAGGTAGCCATATACTAGGTCAGTCTATCAAGCTACAAAGGGGACTAGGATCTGAGTTAGTAGGCACATATCTTAGGTGATAGTCATATCCACATTATAGTTTGCATGAAATAAATTCATCCAGTAGTTTAATTCAAGCCACGATGGAAACATCGACAAAATCCTCAGAAAACTAATTCACAGTAGTCATAAGCGTAACCACATACCTGTACCGCAGATTTAGAGATAGAATTATGTAGAGAGAGAAAATCCAATCAAGCAAGCAAAGTGCATACAGATCCTAAAATAAACATTCCAACTTCCTTTTATCAAAATTTATCCAATTTCATCTTATTCCTTAGGATTTCTATTCCAATTTTAGGGTTTCTTGAAAATTAGGGTTTCATTTCCTTTTTACCACTTTTATTTTACTTTTATCAAAATATCCATCAAACCCCAACTATCTTGTATTATTTTCCATTAAGATCCTTAAGATCAGGTTTGGTCCACAAAGACCCTAACTTTTGGATTACTATATCTTTTCTTCCCTTTTTCCTCACTTAGGATTTCTAAGGGTATTGATTACAACATTAGGTTTAAAATCCTAATTCTTACAATCTCATCATCAAAATAGGTGAAAATCTAACTTTATCATTAAACAAGTTAACCATGCTTGAATTAACCTAATTGCAACATTAAATCTATCCATGATGAACAATTAGGGTTTCTAACCACAAATTAACACCTTTTTATCAAAATTAAATACTTTTTGCAAAAATAGAAATATTTAGGCCTTCAAACTATTTTTAATGAATTCCTTGTATTTTTCTGATCACTTTTTATGATTAAGTTTTTGCATCTGAGTTTTTTATCAAAAGATACGATTTTATCAAGATAATTCCTTTTTATCGATTTACTTGCTATTTTCAGAAAAACCAGGATCGCCCGATCCATGGTTCGTGGGTCTACTAAGGATCCAACGGTCGTGGATGTGTGCACCCTTTATTTTTGATCAAAAGAACAGGAATGACCGAACTAACCTCAATGTGATTGCAGGAGGTGAGGGGCACTTTGGTAAAAGACCGCGAGGTCTTCGTCTTCAACCTTGCGTCGAGCGCAACAGGTCCGTCGTCAACTCAAGTGTTGCCTCCTCGATTTCGTTCATTTGCGATCACGCCAATGGGCCAGAAGGCTTTTCCTTCCTCTGTCGAAGTTAGCTAGGGCTTCAATTAAAGGTCATGGTCATTCCTTGATGCACCCCTACTCGCCGGACTCCAACGAGGTTCGTTAAGGTGATGAGGGTGGAGGTTAGGGTATACTCAGCAATTGAAGGCACCAGAGCGATCCTTGTGCTCTGCCACAAAGTTTGGACCAGCAAAAATAGATGCTGATACCCCCTATCACCGTCCCCTATATATAGGGTGGGAAGCATGCTTGTAGGATTGGGTATTTCCTAAAACATCGACCAAACCTAGTCAAATTAGGGATGATCCTCTGTGGTTTCCTCTCCTGAGTCCAAAGGAAACATCAACAAGCTTGCACACTCAGTGGATCACAAAGAATCCAAGAGGGAGAATCCCTCTATCAACGACAGAGTCCCAGTCCCAGTGGGAGACGACGAGCGTCCGACGTTGGATTAAGATCCAACAGTGCTTATTGCACGTGATCAGACACAAAGGAAAATATATTTCCTAAAATAGAATAAATCCCAATTTTTGGCAATAACTTGAGAAATTCATATCTCCTAAACCCTTGCTCCTTTTTAACTCAATATTTAAGGGAAGGTTCGTCCTTACAATATCTAGCTATGTACGAAATTTGGGAAACAAATTGCAATGGATGATAAGGCTTCCTTCTCTCCCAAGTTATCTATCTAATTAATCCAAATTAATTAGTATTCCCTTTTCTTTTGCCATCATCTTCTTATTTTAGGTCCCTTGGACCTCAATAAAACCTAAAGGCACGAACTCCCATAATGGAGAATATTTACTTGCCTTTATTCTCTTATCTATTTCTATTTCACTTATTCTCGTTTTATTTAATCTAATCAATTTCCTTTTCTTTTAATTGGGCTCAATGGCCAACAAGGCCCATTATCTATCAATCAAGGCTATTCCACACGAAATCCATCACAAATCAAAGAAATAGATTTCATTTATTCTTTTTAAATAAAGAATTATATCTTTTACTACATTCTTAGGAAATTGAGGTTATAACATCCTCCCCTCCTTATAGGAATTTTGTCCTCAAAATTTAAGCAATCAAACAAACAATTCAGGGTATGCTTTCTCTATGTCCGCCTTTAGCTCCCATGTGGCCTCATCCTCTCCATGGTGCTTCTAAAGAACCTTTACCATCTCTATTTTCTTGCATCTAAGCCCTTTCACCTTGGTATCTAGAATCCGTAAAGGTGTCTTATGATAAGTCAGCTTCCCTTGAAGCTCAATAGGTTCAATGCTCAACACATGGATCAAATCTTGCACATATCGCTTCAGGTTGGACACGTGAAACACGTCATGCATCATGCTATACTGAGGGGGTAACGCCAAATGATATGTAGCTTCACCAATCCATTCTAACACCTCAAATGGACCCAAGTATCGGGGACTCAACTTTCCTATGTTCTTAGCTATAGCTCGGAGCGGTTAGATTAAAAAAAACACATGCTCTCCCTCAGTGAAATGCACATCAGTACGCTTTGCATCAGCATACATCTTTTGTCGATCTTGGGCTCTCTTCAGCCTTTGCTTGATCAAAGCAACTTTATCAGCATGCACTTGGAGCTCATCTAACCTCAACAAGGTCCTCTCACCCACATCATCCCAGTGAAGTGGGGACCGACACGGTCTCCCATACAAAGCTTCATACGGAGGCATCCTGATACTGGCTTGGTAGCTGTTGTTGTAGGAAAACTCAGCTAAAGGTAAGTACTGCTCCCATGAGCCACCCCAATCGAGCACACAAGCTCTCAACAGATCTTCTAGCGTCTGGATTATCCTTTCTGACTGACCATCCATCTGGGGGTGATAAGTTGTACTAAACTTCAACATGGTACCAAGTTCCTCTTGAACTTGCTTCCACAACTTGGAAGTAAGCTTGGGATCTCTATCGGAGATGATCGATCCGGGTACACCATGCAACCACACTATCTCTCTGATATACAACTCAACTAGGTCTGTAACCTTAGCATTCGTCTTTAAGGCAAGGAAGTGTGTTGACTTGGTAAGATGATCTACCATGACCCATATCGCATCATGAGCTTTCTTGGTCTGGGGTAGACCCACCATGAAATCCATGGTGATCTGCTCCCATTTCCACTCTAGAATCTCTATCAACTGTAAAAGCCCGCCGGGTCGTTGGTGTTCAGCCTTCACCATCTGGCACGTAAGACAGCTAGCCACACATGCCACAATGTCTTTCTTCATTCCTGGCCACAAGAAAAACCTATGTAAGTCCTTGAACATCTTAGTAGTTCCTGGGTGTATAGTGTATTTGGATCCATGAACCTCTTGCAAGATGCGTTCCTTTATCGATGAATCCGCTGGAACCCATATGCGATTCTCAAACCAGATTCCTCTGTCTACTCCCATAGATAGATGAGTCTGTGGCTTCATCATTAAACCTTTCATCTTGTCTAGCTCTTCACTGGTCAACTATGCTGCTATGATCTCACTCAACAACTAAAATCGAATCTGAATACTAGCCAAATGAACTCGATCTTCTAGAGGTTGTGGAGTCCACTCCACCAGCTCCTCCAAAATCTTCCACTGACTGGACAGAACAACCGCACACTTAAGTTGTTTCCGACTCAAAGCATCCGCCATGACATTCGCCTTACCAAGATGATAGGCGATGATGAAGTCGTAATCCTTCATATACCCGATCCATCGTGACTGTCGTAGGTTCAGGTCTCTTGATGTCAGTAGGTATTTTATGCTCTTATGGTCGGTGAAGATCTCGAAGGTAGCACCGTATAGGTAATGCTGCCATATCTTCAAGGCATGGATAATAGCAGCTAGCTCTAGGTCATGTGTCAGATAATTCACCTCATTGGGCTTGAGTTGTCAAGAAGCATATGCAACGACATGCTGATTTTGTTCCAACACACAACCAAGTCCCATCTTGGAAGCATCAGTGAATATCATGAAACCCTAATTGCCAGAAGGTAGAGTCAACACTGGGGTGGTGGTCAGCTTCTCTTTCAACTCCTGGAAGCGAGCTTCACATATGTCAAACCACACAAACTTCACATACTTCTGGGTTAACATGGTCAGCGGCAAAGCAGTCTTTGAGAAATCCTTGATGAAGTGACAGTAGTATCCGGCCAACCCCAAGAAGTTGCGAATCTCAGAGGGGTTCTTCGGTGTCGGCCAGTCTCGAACTGTCGATACTTTGGCTGGGTCTACGACAATCATTCCTCCTGAGATGATGTGTCCAAGAAACATGACTTGGTCTAACCAAAACTCACATTTTGAGAACTTTCCAAAAAACTTATGCTTTCTCAGGATATCAAGGACTCTACCCAGGTGGTCCCGGTGTTGGGTTAGCTCATCTGAGTACACCAAAATGTCATCTATGAACACAATCACAAAAGAGTCAAGGAAAGGATGGAACACATTTTTCATGAGGTTCATGAAGACACTAGGTGCATTGGATAATCCAAACGGCATGACCACAAACTCATAGTGACCATATCGGGATCGAAAAGCCATTTTAGGTATATCCTCACTCCTTACTCTCACATGGTGGTATCCTGACCTCAAATCAATCTTAGAGAAGACTCGAGCTGATTTGAGTTGGTCAAATAGGTCATCTATTCTAGGCAAAGGATACATATTCTTAATGGTTGTCTGGTTGATCATCCGATAGTCAATACACATCCGAAGTGACCCATCCTTCTTTTTCACAAAGAGGACTGGTGCTCCCCAAGGTGATGTACTAGGCCAGATGAAACCTTTATCCAATAATTCTTGCAACTGGGTTTTTAACTAAAGCAACTCTGTAGGGGCCATTCTATAGGTTGCCTTAGATATAGGGTTAGTCCCAAGAGCTAGCTCAATAGAGAAATCTACCTCCCTCTTCGGGGGAATTCTTGGTAGATCATTCATAATCACATCTTCATACTCTCAGACCACCTCTATCTCCTCTAAGGATCGTCCCTTAACTTCAGGTATGGTAACTATGGCTAGGTAGGCTCGACAACCCTTGGATAGAATCTGTTCTACTTTCAAAGTGGACACATAAAGGCTGGTTGTCGCATCCTTCCTTCCTCGAATGGTGAAGTGTGGATGGCCGGTCTTCCTAATAAGAATATTCTTCTCTCTACAGTCAATTTGGGCTCTATAGGTGGAAAGCCAATCCATACCGATGATTACATCAAAATCATTCATATCGAGGAGGATGAAGTCAGTGGGAAGCTCATGGTTCAGATACTTAACTGGACAAATAGGGGTTTTCAAAAGAGAGGTATAAATACGAACACTCGGGGTTGGGACATCCAAAACATAACCTCAATCCTTGATATCCAAACCAACCATAGTTGGCAAATTTCTCGAAATAAACGTATTAGTAGAACCAGAATCAAAGAGTGATTTTACATTTTGTCCCATGACTTCCAATAGGCCTACATAGTTATACCACATCAGAAGGCTATTACATGATCTATTGAACTAAAAGGAAAAACATCTAAGTGTTATTACCCTCGATCAGCCTATTAGAATTTGTCTGAGCTTCTTCATTGTCGATGATGAACACTCTAGCTTGCTTTCTTTTCCAGCTGGGGGTGCTCCAGCTGGAGGGGCTGCAACTACTGGTTGTGCTACCATAGGTTGTAACCCCAAAGGTCCTCTTGGTTCGGGCTGAGGGCAATTGGCGATGAAGTGTCCCTCTTGTTGGAAATGGTAGCAAACCCTCTTCTTGTGGCGGCACTTACTGGTATGCCATCTCCCGTAGGTGCGTCATCGAGGTCGGTTGTTCTCTTGATGGGGTTTCCCTTTCCCTCCATGTCTTCCTTTGGCCTGGTGACGCCTGTGACCTTTCTTGTGATTGTTCTTCTGACCTTGAGTTCCTTCAGTGAAACCTAGATACCCCTTAGGTGGAAGCTGAGAAGGCATCACAATCCTCTCCATGTCTAAAGCAGTGTTGTAAGCCTCGACAAAGGTTTTGGGTTTACTTGCCATCACATGAGGCTTGATGGCAGGGTGAAGATGATCTATGAAGTGATCCACTCTTCTTTCCTCATCCATCATACGCTTAAAATGCTCCAGGATTTGAAACCTATGCCCGAAGTCTACCACTGAAGAGTTTCCTTGAGTCATGTTGGTGAAATCCCTTTCCTTTTCCTTCTTAGCTGAGATAGGGATGAATCTGATGGTGAAGATCATTTTAAAGTCAACCCATGCCATTGGTTCCTCAGTCAGATCTTAGCCTATGATGCGAGTCTCCCACCATATCTTGGTTGCTCTTTCCAGGAGATGAGCAGCAAACATGACCTTCTTGCTCGGTTGTACTTCAAGCATGTGGAATCCATTCTTGACTACAAGCAGCCAAGCTTCCACCTTGTCAACTACCTCATATTTGTCTTCTCCCCAGAACTTCTCAATATTCATCTTGATGAAGTCCAATATGGTGGCTCCCAGTCGAGGACGAACAGGAAGCAGCTCACCATTTTCTCCTCTAGCTAATTCCCGGAGGGCCAATGCACTAATGGCCTCTGTCATCTTCTTCTGTTGTTCCATCCACAAAGCATCAGGGGTGTGGATTATCATGGTTGGTTCGGGACCACCAGCTTGATCTTCTTCCATCTGGGCCACCTCCTCGTACTCATGTTGCTCCTCGTACCCTTGGTCTTTTTCTTGATCAAGGTTGTTGAAGGGTATCAGGTCAGGGTTAGGGCCCTCATGAGTGGTCTCTTCATGTCTCTTCCTCTTCTTAGTGGATTCACCATCATGGTTCCTCTTTCTCTTCTCTGAAGACCCCTTTCCCTTGGGGGGAGGCCAACCACTCCTAGCTGGGTTCCTAGAGCCCTCGAGAATATAAATAGTCTTTGTACGAGCCATCTACATAAGCACAACAAACAGACCCATTATACTTATGTCAATGATGTCTCATTACGTATCTTTTATTATTTTGATGGAGGATTCCTTAATCATTATCTTTACTTACCCATACCACATGAGGGTGGGAAAGAGAGAGAAAAACCCTAACTCTTAAAATCCATAATAGAATATGTGATGAGAAGGGATGAATAAGATGAGAGAGTCCTAAAGGTATCTTATTTCAAATCATACCCTAAGACTTTGGCCAGGCAGTCACACGGATCCGGGAGTCCTCGTATTCTGACTAGCAGTACGGAGCAAAATATTGCCAGCCCCCAATCGTGATCCTTTTTTAGACACCTCGGTCTTTCGGATAATCCTATTATAACTCCCTTGGGTTCTATAGAGTTTGTAAAATTTAATAATTATTAATGGTTAAGTGAGGAACCTTTGTGACCAAATGTAATGACCCCACCTTCCAGTAACCCTCAATTATGGGAGACCAGGAGGTCAGAGCCATTATTCTAATTTCCAGATGAAGTTTCGACAAATAAACATTAATAATTATCAAACTTTACCAGACTATACTGAAAAGTTGTAATAAATAAAATTTTGCATACCTTGATAAATTTGGATTTCTAAACTTCTATCAACATGTGAATTCTACTCTAACTAATCCTCCTTGAACTTTAATTCAAATATTCACAATATGACAATTTACTATTTGTTCTTTTGGGGTTTGTACATAAAACGCCGACAAACAAATACACGGTCAACACAAACCTGGCATGTGGGGGATTACAAAAATTGTGCAACTATGATAGCAATGTAATCAACCAATTATCATTTAACATTCAAGATTACATTTTAAGCAATACTACTCAATCCTTACCTATCCCCTATCTCTATGTTGTCCCTACGGTGGACATGGACACTACCTCTCTCATATGGTAGATCCTTACCCCCATGGCCCTACCTTACATGTAGCCAATACATAGGGTTATAGAGTCACATGGCCCTACCCAAAAGTAGTCCAATCCCTGACTCAAGGTGACTTGATGATCCTACCCCATTGGTAGCCATGTACTAAGTCATCCAATGACCTGATGGACCTACCCCATAGGTACCCATATACTAGGTTAGTCTATCAAGCTACAAAGGGGACTAGGATATGAGTTAGTAGGCACATATCTTAGGTGATAGTCATATCCACTTTATAGTTTGCATGAATTAAATTCATCCAATAGTTTAATTCAAGCCACGATGTGAACATCGACAAAATCCTCAGAAAACTAATTCGGAGTAGTTAAAAGTGTAACCAAATACCTGTACCGCAGATTTAGAGACTAAATTATGTAGAGAGAGAAAATCCAATCAAGCAAGCAAAGTGCACAAAAATCCTGAAATAAACATTCCAACTTCCTTTTATCAAACTTTATCCAATTTCATCTTATTCCTTAGGATTTCTATTCCAGTTTTTGGGTTTCTTGAAAATTAGGGTTTCATTTCCTTTTTACCACTTTTATTTTATTTTTATCAAAATATCCATCAAACCCTAACTATCTTGTCTTATTTTCCATTAAGATCCTTAAGATCAGGTTTGGTCCACAAAATCCCTAATTTTCGGATTACTATATCTTTTCTTCCCTTTTTCCTCACTTACGATTTCTAACGGTATTAATTACAACATTAGGTTTAAAACCCTAATTCTTGCAATCTCATCATCAAAACATGTTAAAATCTAACTTTATCATTAAACAAGTTAACCATGCTTGAATTAACCTAATTGCAATATTAAATCTATCCTTGATTAACAATTAGGATTTCTAACCACAAATTAACACCTTTTTATCAAAATTAAATACTTTTTGCAAAAAGAGATAGATTTATGCCTTCAAACTATTTTTAATGTATTCCTCATATTTTTATGATCACTTTTAATGTATTAACATTCTGCATCTGAGTTTTCTATCAAAAGATACGATTTTATCAAGATAATTCCTTTTTATCTATTCACTTGCTATTTTTAGAAAAACCAGGATCACATGATCCATGGTCCGCAGGTTTACTAAGGATCCAACAGCCGTGGATGTGTGCGCCCTTTATTTGTGATTAAAAGAACAGGAATGACTGAACTAACCTCAACGTGATTGTAGTAGGTGAGGGGCACTTTGGTAAAAGATCACGAGGTCTTCATCTTCAACCTTGCGTCGAGCACAACAGGTCTGTGGTCAACTCAAGCGTTGACTCCTCAATTCCATTCTTCAGCGATCACGCAAATGGGCCAGGAGGCTACGCCTTCCTTCGTCAAAGTCAGCTAGGGCTTCAATTATAGGCCACAGTCACGTCTTGACGCTCTCCTACTCACCGGACTCCAGCGAGGTTCGTTGAGGTGACGAGGGTCGAGGTCAAGGTATACTTGGCAATTGAAGGCACCAGAGCGATCCTTGTGCTCTGCCGTAGAGTTTGGACCAGCAAAAAGAGATTTCGATACCCCCTATCACCGTCCCCTATACATAGGGTGGGAAGCATGACTGTGGGATTGGGTATTTCCTAAAATGTCAACCAAACCTAGTCAAATTAGGGATGATCCTCTGCGGTTTCCTCTCCTGAGTCCAAAGGAAACATCAACCAGCTTGCACACTCAGTGGATCACGATGAGTCCAAGAGGGAAAATCCCTCTATCAATGGCAGAGTCCCAATCCTAGTGGGACTTAGATGATGAGCGTCCCATGTTGGATTAAGATCCAATGGTGCTTATTGTACACGATCAGACGCAAAGGATAATATATTTCCTAAAATAGAATAAATCCTAATTTTTGGCAATAACTTGAGAAATTCGTATCTCCTATACCCTTGCTCCTTTTTAATTCAAATTTTAAGGGAAGGTTCATCTTTACAATATCTAGCTATGTACAAAACTTGGGAAACAAATTGCAATGGATGAGAAGGCTTTGTTCTCTCCTAAGTTATCTATCCAATTAATCCAAATTAATTAGTATTCCCTTTTCATTTGCCATCATCTTGTTATTTTGGGTCCCTTGGACCTCAAGAAAACCTAAAGGCACCAAATCCCATATTGGAGAATATTTACTTTCCTTTATTCTTATCTATTTCTATTTCACTTATTCTCCTTTTATTTAATTAAATCAATTTCCTTTTCTTTTTAATTGGGTTCAATGGCCAACAAGGCCCATTATCAATCAATCAAGGCTATTCCACACGAAATCCAGCACAAATGAAAGAAATAGATTTCATTTATTCTTTTTAAAGAAAGAATTAAATCTTTTACTACATTCTTCAGAAATTGAGGTTATAACATCTGGGGCCCACATGGGCATGTGGCATGCCAGTCTTGAGCTGTGCGGTCCAGGCATGTAGGAAAGGGTTGTCCATTATTGACGTAGCCACCCTTGCGCTGGTATTCCGTGATTGGGAGCTGGGTGTCCATGGGCCATTCTGGGTTTGCACTAAAATGGGGTGATATTATGAGGCCATATAGTTGAGCCTTGATGAGGATGTCAAGAGTCTAAGTGGGGGAGATTGTAAAATCCCATGATTTGAGGCCTCAGATAAGTTGATCTTAAAAGGAATGATTGGACTACCCATATCACCAAGGTCCACCTCCTTTTCTGGGATCCCATCACTAAAGATCTCCATAGTTAAGTGTGCTCAGCTTGGAGTAGTACTAGGATGTGTGACCAGTCGGGAAGTTGACCCTAGCTTGCGCGTGAGTGAGGACAAAGCGTGCAGTTAAGACTAGTTGTGGTCTATGGGGCCAGTCGTCATTCATGAAACTCTACTAGAGCCTTGGGCAGTGGGATCGGGCGTTACAAATTTAGTCTAAAATCTCCTTTTTGACTTGATTGATTTGAAAAGGTTTTACGATATAATTAGGACTTTAATTAATTATCGCTCCTAGTATTTTTCTTCAAATTGATAGCCCTCACCATCAATTTGATAGATTGCAGCGTACAATCTTCTAGTCGGTCAAGATCCATATTTCATCAAGTCATGAGTCAGCTTTGGCCGATCACCCATAATCTTGACTATTTAGGTAGGGCATCATGCCAATTGCATCATATGCAACTCTTGATGAATGAACATGTGCAACACCATTCCATGAACATTTTGTGCCTCTGGGCCTAGACGCTCTAAGAATCACTAGTTATGTCTAACCCAAAAGACGACACGGTAAACATGCACCCTGCTTTGGCAGAACCTACATGTTTACCCTTCACACTTCCACGAGATAGACGGTGCACAATGCTTTGGCATAACCTACGCTTAGTCGATCAAGTTTTTCATGTGTTCCGCTATTGGAAGGCATAAAGACTTAATATTTAGATGAGTGATTTGTTTTTTATAGGTACATATACATATCCAAGCACCACAATACATACTACATATCATATACATTCTATATCCCATAGAAAATGTGTGAAATGATAAAAGTGATGATTATGGCCATCCTAATGTGATTCGTCGAGCCAAGAGGAATCACGGTCATCTAGGTCTACATCACATGCAACCTGTACAAGATGAACTTTGTGCTTTTCCGTTCTGGGTTTGATCAACTCATCTCCATGATTGATCGGCTCACCATCAGGTCGGTCGATTGGGTTCCACCAGCCGATCGGTTGGCTCCTCCAACCGATCGGTTTGCCTGGTCGTCGTGCATCTCCTCATGGCCGCCACCCGATCATCTTGCTCCTCAAACCGGTCTTCTAGATCGCCAACCGATCAGTTCACTACTTGAACCGATCATTTCAGTCGTTGTCAGGTTGTCCGCCATTCTTTGACATAACACGAAATAAAAGATCTATCCTATTTTACATTTGAAAAGGGAAACCCTGAGTTACATTCAGGGGGGAGCAAAGGTAGGAAAGAAATCTCGAGTTATCTTGAGTTACATCAGGAATAGGAGATAGGGATTCGGTGCGCAGACTAAGATGTAAGAAACCACATACAACCAAGCACACAAACATAGGGTTTATTGGCCATAACCACGCTATAGATCCTCCACAAAACTCATTTAAGGGTGACACATATCGAGTGCATTCATATTACATATCATATATGTATATTGGGATTTGTGGATTTAGGATTGGACATGCATAAAGCCAATTTTATTCGCATCGTATGCAATAAATAAAGGCGACAAACCAAAATAGATCATATCGATAATCCTAAAGTATAGAGTAGTTGACGTGGCTCTAATACCACGGTTGGGTTTTAGGGGAGGCAGAGAAGGTAGCAGAAACAAAAATTTTCTTCTCCCCAAACCCAGAACAAAGGAAACACATCAACGTCTATACAGTAGGAAGGATGGTTTGTAGAGGTGTACCTTGTCCCGAGGCTTGCTCAGCAATGTTACCTTGCAGCTTGCACGGTCTTTACCTCTGGTCTTGGATGGTGTCTGAGCAACTCCTGGTCTCACTGGGACTATCGACTCCTGGTCTCACCGGGACTGTCGGGATTGACAGTTGTCCTCTGAGTAGAATAAGTCTCCCACCTCTAAAGTAGTCCACACGGACCACCTGGAACTCCGATCTCCTTGTCCCACAAGGAATCCAAAGGAGTCGCACCCTCCTGCCAATGTACTAGTCACCGACACACTCTCCTGCCACCAGTCGATTTTTGCAGTTGTCTTTCCCTTATTGTGCCTCCCTTATTAGGTAGCACTTGCTCGGGCTCTCTCTCGGTTACCAAAACCAGAGAGAATGACAACTTTGTAGAGTAACTGGTGCACTGAGTTGTGTTCCTGAGAAGCCCCCAATACCCCTATATATTTAGGAGGGTCATGGGATAGGGTTCTCTACCCTGGGCAATTCAGGATTAATGCAGGAGTAGAAGGGTTCAATATTTTCTACAAAAACAACCAATTGTGCCAGCTGAACCGATCGTTTCAACCCTGAAATGATCGTTTAGTGACCTCAACCGATCGGTTCACACCTGAACTGATTGTTTGGGACACCTGAGCTGATCAGTTCACTTCTGATCCGATCGGTTCGTGGTTGTGGTCCAACTCAAATTGACTTTTAGATTTGTTTCTGATTAATCAAATAGTAATCCTTGTTCAAATCGAATTTGTACAAGTGAAACAAATTGTATTTGCAAAATAGTCTTCTAAATTTCCAAACGATGTTGGTTAGACCAGTTGAGCCGATTGATTCAACCCTTGAATTGATCATCTCGGCCTGTCTTGAGCCGATCGGTTCATTACAAGAGCCTATCAATTCACCAACCTGAGCCGATCGGTTCATCACATGAGCCGATCAGTTGGAAGTGCAGACTGTGCAAAATCAGTCAATTGCAGTTTCAATCAATCTAATACTCTAATCAATCGGTCAAACACCTTGAACACTATTATATTGAGCTATCAATCAATTGAGTGTTTAATTGAACAACTAAACTCCTTTAGTAATCAATCTAAACATTTTTTGTGGATAAATCTCCTCTTCCAGGTTAAATCCTATGTGTGTGACCCTGCAGGTCCATTTCACATTGGCAGTGAAAGTCCATAACACTTATGACTTCACAAGAAAAGAGCGGTGCCTAGTCGCACATCAATGCTACCCAAGCGAAACAGAAAGTTGGAGAACAACTTTCAATCCTACAATCCGTGAATGGTGTTACAATGAATGTATAATTCCTTTGTCGCTGATATCCCGAATGAACTCAAGGCATGGAACAGTCATCCTGTCAACATTCATTCACTTTCTTGATCTCAAAGTAGATTGGAGGAGATATGTATGACATCAATATCACATACTGATTCACACATGCATGCGCATGCCTATCTCTATCCTACTCATCAAGTGGCCATGGATATCAAACTCCCTCAAGAGGGACAAATCCCATATCTATCACTCACCCCTCAAAAGCCCCATATGTCAAAGCCACCCAATCATCACCTTTATAACATCCCATGTTTTAGGATTGCATTTGATGATGTCAAAGTGTACCCAACGACATGTGTTGAGTGTAGTGATTTCAGGTCAAAGAATCACACTCACCACCATCAATGTGAGAACTGACTGTGACTACCATGTTATGGTTCCATGTGTCAATCTCACGGTGAGTCTTTCTAGTACACTTGTTCTCTAACAAGTACCTATGTGTTTGGTTTGATATCTCCATATCATGACTAATGAGATTCTATCATCAACCAACACCACAATCTAGTCTTGTGTGTCATTGTTGTCTATCTACCTTCCGCAATGACATCTGAATAGGGACATAATAAGAATTTACAAACTCTTAGCATCTGTATGATCTCACCATTCTGGTCCTCAACCTGAAAGCATATGTCATTGAGTACTGTCATTCTCTAGACATTCAATCTATTCTATCATTATCTCATATGATTGAACCAGAAAGAATTGGAAGATTTCTTTTGATACTTATCAAATCAATCTTAATGTATCCCACCAATCATCCCATGATTGGCTCTCAGGGCATACATACCAACAGAATCATGTTAGAGAACATTGTATAGGATAGACCCACTGTAAGAGTGATTCATTGAAACCACACTTGGTTAGTCAGGATCATCTCTTATAGTATTGGTGGTGACTGTGGTTCTTAGACCTAAAATCACTTCACTCATCACATGTCATTGGGTACACTTTGACATCATCAAACGTTGTCTTGAAATATGGGTTGTTATAACAGTGATGATTGGGTGACTTTGACACATGGGGACTTGATTGTGAGTGATAGATATGAAATTTGTCCCTCCTAAGGGAGTGTGCTATCCTGGCTACTTGAGGAGTGAGACTGAGAAATGAATGGCCAAGCACATGTAAGTCAATATATGATATTGAGCTTACATATATCTCAAAAAGTCTACTCTAAGTCAAGAAACATGGATTGAACATTTGTAGAGGATGACAAGTCCATGCCTCAAGATAAATTTGGATATCAGTGACAAAGGAACTATATATTCACTGTAACACCAATAACAGATTGTAGATTGAAAGTTGTTCTACAACTTTCCTCTTCACTTGGGTAGCACTGATGTGTGACTAGGCACCACTCTTTGCTTGTGATGTCATAAGTAAGTTATGGACATTCACTGCCAATGTGAAATGGAACCTATAGGGTCACACACATAGGATTAACCTATAAGAGGAGTTTATCCATGAATGTTGTTTAGATTGATTATTGAAGTGTTTAGGTACTCAATTAAACATTCAATCAATAGATTTGACTAAGGATCATCAAGTTCAAATGTTGAACCAACTGATTAGTGAGTCAGATTGATTGATAACTACATTGAGTGAGTTCTACACAACCTGTACCACCAACCGGCCGGTTCACTAGGTGAACCGATCGGCTCATGGTCAGTGAGATGACCGGTTCACTCTATTGAACTAATCGGTTCACATGGATCAAACGAGCAGGTGTTGGGTTTCTCGATTCATGAGAAGAGATTCTCATTTCACTTGTTCTATTCAATTGGGACAAGAACTAATCTTTGCATTAATTAGAAACTAATAAGGAAAGTCAATTATAGGCATGTCTGGGAAGTGAAATGATCGGTTCACTAGGTGAATTGATCGGATCACATGCTCAAATGAAGCTTGTTCATTTATGAAACGACTAGTTTTCCTTCCGCAGTGCAATCAGTTCATGGAAAATCAAAACCCTTCTACTCCCACATAGACTAGGAACCTTGACTGTGCCGTCTACTATAAATAGAGGGGTACATGGGGCTTCTCAGAACACACAACTCAGAACATCAGTTGTTCTACAAAGTTGTTGTCCTCTCTAGTTTTGGTAGCTGAGAGAGCCCAAGCAAGTTCTACCCATCAAGGGAGGAACAACAAGGGAAAGACAACTATAGAAAAGTGACTGGTGGTGGGAGAGTGTGTCAGTGACTAGTACCCCGAAAGAAGGGGATGACTCCTTCTAGTCTGTCCATCTGGAAGACTAGAGTTTCCAGTGGTCCGTGTGGATTATGTATAGAGGTGATAGATTTCTTCTGCTCAGGAAGACGATTGTCAACCACAGTCCGGGTCAAGTCCAGGAGCTGCACATATGTTGTCAAAGACTAGGTGGTTGAAATCCACACTAGCAGTGAGGTATTGCCGCTAAGAAAGCTTAAGGACCAAGTATATCTTGCTAAACCATCTTTCCTATTACATAGTTGTTTACTGGTTATGGTTTTATGGTTAGATACTTTTTTTTGTTTCCGCTGCCTATTTTGTCCCACAAAACCCAACATCTCTCCCATGTGAGATGGTCATCTCGATCACCTAGAGAGTCGTATGTTGACCCGAATCAATATAATTGGATCGGTGGGTTCACTCTTAGCTAATTACAACTCAAATCAACCCTAAATCTCCAAATGTACATCTCAACTCTTGAGATGGCCATCTAGCACTCTCTAGATGCCCGTCTCAACACTTGAGATGGCCATTTAGCAGTGTTTTCAGGATGATTATTATTTGAATCAATTACCAAAACATTTTAGAAATTAATTCAACTGTCATTCTAGATTCAACTCCTCTTCTAGATGAGTTCCTATGTGTGTGACCCTATAGGTCCCATATTACATTGGTAGTGAGTGTCCATAACACTTTATGACATTACAAGCATTGAGTTCTACCTAGTCACACATCATTTCTCCTCATGTAAAAGGAAGGTTGGAGAACAACTTCAACCTACAACCTGTGTATGGTGTTATAGTGTTTGTATAATTCCTTTGTCACTGATATATAGAGTGAACTAGAGGCATGGATCAATCACCCTCAATATTATTCAATCTTATTCCTTGACCCAGAGGAGACTGTCTGAGATATATGTAAGCTCAAAAAATTGACTCATATGTGCATGCATGCATGCATTTAATCAGTATTGCTAATCAAGATGCCTAGGATTTAATACTCCCTCAAGAGGGACAAATACCATATTTATCACTCAATGTCAAAACCCATGTGTCATAGTCACCCAATCATCACCTTTATAACAACTTATTTTTAGGACTGCGTTTGATGATGTGAAAGCATATTGAACAACATGTGATTTGTGTAGTGATTTTATGTCTAAGAACCACAACCACCACCATCACTTTGATAACTAACTATGGCTTCCATTATCATGGCTTCCATGTGTCAATCTCACAGTGGGTCTATCTGATACACTATTTCCTAACATGTATTTGTGTTCTTGATTTGATATCACTCAATCATGAATAATGAGACTGTGTCATCAACTAACTCACACTCTGATCTTATGTGTTATTGTTGTCTATCTACCTTCCACAAAAACAACTAATCAGGGATAAAATGAGAATGTATATACTCTTAACATCCATACGATCTCATTCTTTCAAGTCATGTACTTGAAGACACACATCATTGAGTAGTATCATTCTCTATATATTTATTATGTTATATAAATTATCTCATTAACTGAACAAATAGAATAATTTGGAAGCTTTCCTTTTACTAATAATCAAATCATTTACATTTATGACATTACAATCATCACATGATTGGCTCTCTAGACATATACATCAATAGACTCCCACTTGCACACAGAGCCAATCACCCATGTATCGTATACCAAGTGACCTAACATGACCATCTTCTATTGTGAAATTGCCATTGTTAAGGGGTCAACAATGTTGCTTTCCGTTGGTACTCTTCAAATCTTTACATCTTCTCACTGTACCATCTCTCGTATGAGATGTAACTACCTCTGTATATGATTGGAACACTGATTTAGTCTGGATTCCATAGCTTGTTCAATAGCTCCATTGTTGTAACAATATAGACCGATTGCGTCGTTGATGCTTGGAACAACCCCAAGTTCAGAGATGAACTTCTTGATCCATATAGCTTCCTTTTCTACATTCGATGCACCAATCTACTCAGCCTCTATTGTAGAATGGACAACTATCTATTGCTTTGAATTCTTCCAACTCACAACTCGATTGTTTAGGCAAAACACATATCCCGATTGTGATTTATAATCATCTTTTTCAGTTTTGGATCTTGCATCGATGTAACCTTTTACTACCGACTCTTCATATTCACCATAGACCAAGACTTGATCCTTGTTCCTTCTCAAGTACTTGAGGATGTTCTTCATGGTTGTCCAGTGAGAATCACCTGGATCTGAGTGATATGTTCTCGTCATGCTCAAAGCGTACGAAACGTATGGATGAGTGCACAACATTGTGTACATGATTGTTCTAGTTTCTGACACACATGGAATCTCACTCATGCACTCCCTTTCTTCATAAGAAACGGGACATTGATTCTTAGAGATGGTAACTCCATAAAACGCAGGCAATTTTCCTCTATTTGAGTTCTCCATGCTAAACCGCTTCACAACCTTGTCAATGTATGTGCTCTGACTGAGTTCAAGAAGCCTTCTTGTTCTATCTATATAGATGTTTATCCTGAGGATGTAGGATGCTTCTCCCAAGTCTTTCATAGAGAATATATTTCTAAGCCATGTCTTTACCTTTTGTAAAGTAGGGATGTCATTTTCCATCAATAGTATGTCATCCACATACAATATGAGGAATACATCCATGCTCCCACTAACCTTCTTGTACACAAGGTGCATCTTCATTTTGAATAAATCCAAACACTTTTATTATATCATCAACATGAAGATTTCAACTCCGAGATTCTTGCTTCTGTCCAAAGATTGATCTTTGTAGCTTACAAACTTTATTTTGCAAACTTTGGATCTATAAAACCCTTAGGTTGTGCAATATACACATCCTCAACAAGATTCTCATTAAGGAATGCAATTTTAACATCCATTTGCCAAATCTCATAGTCATGATAAGCTGTAATATCAAGCATGATCTCGACGGACTTAACCATGGCCACTGGAGAAAAGGTTTTGTCATAGTGAACACCTTGAATTTGTGTGAAATTCTTTGCAACCAATCTACCCATATAGGTTTGTACTTTTTCATCCATGTCGATCTTCTTCTTGAAGACCCGCTTGCACCCTACCAGTTTTACCCCTTCAGGAGGATCCACCAAAGTCCATAATTTGTTGGTATACATGGATTCCATCTTAGATCTCATGGCCTCTAGCCATGTCTTAGATTCTGGTCCCTCAATAGCATATTGATAGATAATTGGCTCATCATCTATGACTAATTCATTGCCTTTCTAGGTCATAATATATCCTTATCTTTCAGGTTCAAGATGTGTCCTACTAAATCTATGAGGTTCCTATGTCACATCAGGAATTTGAGATTCCACTACATTTTGTGAGTCTCTTTGTTTCTCCTACAGATCTATCGGTCCAATGTTCTCTTATTGGTCTTAAACCTCTTCAAGTTCTACTTTCCTCCCACTGATTCCTTTGACAATGAATTTCTTTTTGGGGAATGTTGTCTCTCTGGAAACAAACACTTTGTTGTCAGTTGGGTTGTATGTAGTATCCCTTTGTTTCTTTAGGATATCCAACAAAGTAACATTTTTCAGATCTAGGTCCAAGCTTTTGAAGAAACATTTTCTTAACATAAGCTTCACATCCCCAAATTCTCATTAAAAACATTTTGGGACGCTTCCCAATCCATATCTCATATGGTGTCTTTTTTATTGATTTTGATGGTACAAGCATTCTCCACGAGCTTGTATAAGGTCCTCAAACTCTTGGTTCAAGCATTCTCCACCTTGTTAGAATGAAGTTCTTTAATATTTTTGTCAAATTGGTACTACACTTCATTCATGAACTCTTTGAACTTTTCAATAGCTTCTGACTTACATTTCATTATGTAAACATCATGATACCTACTAAAATCATCAGTAAAGGTAATGAAGTATTGATATCCACCTCTAGCAGTTGTTCTAAAAGGGCCACACACATCAGTATGTATGCATCCTAATAGATCACTTGCCCTCTCACTGTTGCTAGTGAAGGGTGTCTTGGTCATATTGCCAACAAACAAGATTTACATGTCTCTATTGATTCAAAATCAAAAGAGTCCAGATAACCATCTTTATGGAGTCTCGATATGTGATTCTCATTTATGTGTCCTAGACGGCAATGCCAAAGGTATGCTTGGCTTTAGTCATTGAGTTGTTTTGGTTTCTTAGTATTTATGTTATATACACTTGTCTCAAGATCTATCAAGTATAGATCATAAGACATTGGGACACTACCATAAAAGATCCCATCTTTACTAATAGAACATCTTCCATTCTTTAGAAGAAATCTGAATCCTTTATTGTCTAAACAAGATACATATATGATGTTCCTATTAATGGAAGGTACGTAATAGAAATTCTCTAACTGTATTACAAGCCCACTTGGTAGATTTAACTCATAGGTTCCAACTATGCTGGCCACAACACTTGGGCCATTTGCAACACGCATTTCATCCTCACCTCTCTATAAACGTCTACTTCTTTTTCAGATCCTTCACATTTGAACAAATGGGTGATCCACATCTGGCATCTAGTACCCATGATGAAGAAGTAGTGAAGTTATTCTCAATAATGTATATACCATAAGTAGAGATCTCAATCCCTTTCTTCATCTTCCTAGGTTCCCTTATCCTTCTCCAAATTTTGAGTGTAGAAGACTTGGACTTCATCTTAGCCACATAACTCTTCTTGGGGTTGCCTTTGTCCTTGGACTCAACTATGTTGATGACCATCAAGGATTTGTCCTTCTTCATTTGTGCTTTGACATTTATCAAGATGTCAAGAAACTCTGATAGTGATATAGCCATATTACTCAAGTGATAACATTTGATAAAATGACAATATGATTCTCGCAACATTTGCAAAATCATATCCGTGGACTACTCTTGACCTTAAGGAAAAACCAATCTTTCAAGATTCTTCATACACTCAATCATATTGAGCACATGAGGCTCTACTCGATATCCCTTTGTTAGTATGCACTCAAATAGCACCTTAGAAACTTTGTACCTTTCATGCTTATCATGTTGGTTATTCAACTCATAGCTCATACATCCCAACATAAGGTTCTTGATGTTCACAACATCATTGGCATGCTTCAAAGAAGAATCCACATTCGTCTTAGGAGAATTTGGAGTGGATATTGGCTCTAGTGTTTCATGAACATGTAGAACACTTCTCAAGTTTCTAAACCAGTTATGGAAATAATCTCATTTAATTCATCTAATTGAGATGATTGAGTGTTTTCCATTTGATTCTACAAGAGAAAATTTGCATTTTTTGATTTGATTCGATTTGAAATTTTGATATTAATTAAGTCTTTAACTAATTATCAATCACACTATTTTATTCAAATTGATAGCCCTTACTACCAATGTGGAAGATTGCAACGTACAATATTCTAGTGGGCCAAGGTCCATATTTCATCAAGTCATGACTTAGCTTTGGTTGATCATCCACAACTTAATTATTTAGGTAGGCCAACTTACCACGTTTGAATGCAATTCTTGGATAGATGATATGTGTATCTCTTTGCCATAATCATCTGCATGCCTCTGGCACCTGGTCTCACAAAATTATCACCATTTAAGTCCGACCCAAAAGCCAACATGATAGGATATGTACCCTACTTTGGTAGATCTACATACCTACTATTACACTTCCTTGAGATGGATGATGTTCCACACTTTAGCATAAACTATGCTTGGTCGATGAAGTTTTCAATGTATGTTTCTTATGGAAGGCATCTCAAACTTATTATTATATCAAGGGATTTTGTATAAGACATATACATTAACCAATGACCACATATATATAGTATTCATCATATACATGCTATAACCGACAAAGAAAACATGAAATAAACAAAAGTTATGATTATGGACAGCCTAATGTAATTCCTTGGAGCCACAAGTAATTACCACATCTAGTTCCATATCACATGTAGAAACATGTTGGTGATGAAGATCTGTTCTTTGCCAATGTGTGTTCATCAGTTCAACCCTTGAACTAACTAAATTTCCTCCTGGCCGATTGTTAGGTCATCTCACCGGTCGTCTGGTTCTGTTAGTCCACCATATGCTGGCTCCTCCAATTGATTGGTCAGGTCCACCAGTCAATCGGTTCATCTTGTCCCTCCATCATGTCAGCTCATCGTCAGGACATCCTTCTTCTTCGTTATAACAGGAAAGCAAAACTATCCTACTTTTACATAATTATTGAGAAACCTTGAGTTACATTCGAGGGGAGCAAAGGTAGAAGAGAATACTACTTTTAGATTAGGAAGATAAGGTAGAGGCTCATTCGTAGAATGAGATAAACATGATAAATTAACCACAAAACCATGCATAGATAATAAGGGTTATTGGTCATAACCTTTCTACACATACACCATCAAAACTAGATTTTAGGATGACGCAATTAATTTGCATATATATATATATATATATATATATATATATATATCTGTGTGTTTGTGTTTGGGTTATTTTGTGGCGATTAGTCTGATGTGCACATCAACCAATTTAAATATTCACATCGCATGCAATAAATAAACTCAGAAAAACTAAAAATTTGATCATATTGATTATCCCAAAATATAATTAATTGATGTGGCTCTGATAGCACTATTGGCAAATATGGTATCAGATAGGCAGTGAAACCAAAAGTTTTATTGACATATTTCCCACAAATCAGCGGATTGCATCAATAACTATGCATTGGAAAGGATGGTTGCATGAAGATATACCCGGTCATGGAGCAAGTCCAGCGACCATACTCATAGATGTAGACATGCACTCTATCTTGGATGAGGTCTACGCAGCTCCTAGTTGTAGTGGGACTGGTCTAACTACTCCGCCTAGGACAGTTGACTCATACAACTACTACAACAGCTTCTCTGATCTCGCCAAGGACTGTAAGTTGATGTCACCCTCCTAGAAATATGCAAATGACTCCTACCTCTAGAGTAGTCCATAAAGACCAACTAAAAATCATGTCTTCCTGTTGGATAATACAAAAAGGATTTGTCTCTCCCATTGGTGTACTAGTTGCCAACCTGCTCTTCCACAACAATGATTTCAGTTGTTTCTCTCCCTTGTCTATCCCTCCCTAGTCGGGTAGGACTTGCCTAGGCTCTAATGGTTACCACAATGGGAGAGGACAACATTTGTCAGAGCAACTGATTCTCAATTGTATGTGTTGTGCTATGGGGTGCACCCAGTACCCCTCTATTTATAGGTGGGGTTTGGGTCCAGGTTCCCAGTCTGTGTGGGAGTGGAAGGGACCGGAAGAACTCAAATTTTCACATCAATTCTTGAAATATCACAACCTGCGGTAGCCCAGACGGTTGTCTGGCAACCTAGACAGTCATGTCATATACCAGATGGTAATTTGGAACAGCCTAGATGGCCGGTTGGCTATTTCCCACTTGTATAAGAAATTGGGAACTCAATTCCCATCAATGATGGGCATTGATTTCCTTGTATAATAAGTAATGTACAAGTGAAACAAATAGGGAAATGTGTAGAGCCTTCTAGGGCCGATTTGACCTATCTTGCCCATGCGAGTTTGCCATCTGAGTCCCTCAGATGGTCATCTGGTGACCTGAGTTGAGCTGGTTGGATCCGTCAGTTTGCTCTTAGCCAATTTCAACACAAATCAACTATGACTCTCTAGCTAGATCCCCGTCTCAACTCTTAAGATGACTGTATGCACTTTATAAACACCCGACTCAAAACTTGAGATTGTCCTTTAGCACTTTTGTTAGGCTGATTGTTGTGTGAATCAATTACATAACTATTTTAGCAATTAATTCAATTGTCATACAAGATTAAACTCCTCATCTTGATGAGTTCCTTGTGTGTGACCCTATAGGTCCCATATTATGTTCGAAGTGAGTGTCCATAACACCTTATGACATCATAAGCAATCAGTGGTGCCTAGTCACACATCATTGCTAACCATGTAAATGGATAGTTGGAGAAAAACTTCAACCTATAACTATGTCTGGTGTTACAATGTTTGTATAGTTCCTTTGTTACTGATATCCATATTGAACTAGAGGCATGGAGCAGTCACCCTCATTATTATTCAGTTTTGTTCCTTGAACCAGTGTAGATAGTTTGAGATATATGTAAGCTCAACATATCAACTCACATGTGCATGCATGCATTTAATCAGTCTCGTTAATCAAGAGGCCTAGGATATTATACTCCCTCAGGAGGGACAAATCCCATATCTATCACTCATCGTCAATCCCCATGTGTCACAGCCACCCAATCATCACCTTTATAACAACCCATTTTTTAGGACCGCATTTGATGATGTCAAAGCATATTGAAAGACATGTGACAAGTGTAGTGATTTCAGGTCTAAGAATCACAAACACCACCATCATTGCAAGAGATGACTATGACTTCCATTATGATGGCTTCCATGTGTCATTCTCACAGTGGGTCTGTCTGATACACTCTTTCATAACATGTATCTGTTTGCTTGGTTTGATATCACCATATCATGACTAATGAGATTCTGTCATCAACCAAATCACACTTTGATCTTATATGTTATTGTTGTCGATCTACCTTCCACAACAACAACCAATTAGGTACATAATGAGAATGTATATACTCTTAACATCTGTATGATGTCTTTCTTACAAGTCACATACTTGAAGACATACATCATTGAGTAGTATCATTCTCTAGACATTTATTATGTTATATAATAATCTCATAACTGATCAAAGAGAACAAATTGGAAGCTTGCATTTTATAAATAATCAAATCATTTACATTTATGCCATTACAATCATCACATGATTAGCTCTGGGCATATACACCAACACTTTTTCCCTTTGAGGAATTTATGCAACGAAGATCTAAGGTTGTGATTAGTGTCACTAAGAGTAATGACAATAGAAGAACTACTAGCTAAATCATCTTGAGCATGCAACATGTCAATCTCCAAACATAGGGTTTAAGTATGATTAGAATCTCTCTCTAGAGTAATGTAGCTGCGTCATTACTAGGCAATAAAGTATTAGAAGAAAGATCATTAATTTTAGAAAGAAATCTAACATTTTTAAGTTCTAAGAAAGATAACCTCATCTACATAAATCATATTTTCATCTTTAATAGCATCACAAGCATGTTTAAGATCATCGAAGTAAGACAAGCTCGTCAAGTCGGGCTTGGTTTTCTTCCTTAAGACTATTTATTTTCTTAAGGTAGATACGATTATCTACTTCATCTCCATTATATTGGATCTCAAGATCAACAAACTACCCTTGTAAAGAATCAATACTATCAAGATACACTTTTTCATTTTGATCAAGGATATCAAGCTTAACATACAAGTCATCAATGATTTTCCCTAACCTCTTCTTTTTAAATTTACATTTAGAAAGAGAAGAGTGGGAAGAATTAAGCATATCAATGAGGGTTTCTTTAGATAACTCATGCAAGATTACCTCACTTACCTCACCAATGTCTTCACTAGTAGAGGCCATGAGTACAAGGTGGCATTCTCCCTCATTGGAGTTGGATCACTAGAATAAGACTCCTCCCATGCAGAATGGGTTGCATCCTTGATTCTTCTTCCCTTCTTATCCTTCTTCTTGTACTTGCCATACTTCTTCTAGTCCTCCCTTTTCACAGAGCTACTTTTGTGGTAGGACTTCTTGGCATTGGGGAAATCATTCTTGTAGTTCCCCTTTTTCCCACATTCATAACATCTTGGGGTAGAGGAGGATGATGGATTTCCTTTGAATTTATTCTCCTTGGAGTAATTAACTTCATTGTCACTAGGGGCTTCATCTTCAATTAAGGAAGGAGGATAGGACTGAAAACAAGTTGTTTTTAGAGAATCATTGCCTCCACTTGAGATTTGAATGCATTGTCTTTGATCTTCTTTTATTCCTTCTCTTCTTTCTTATCATATTCCTCCTTTATTCAAGTCTTGTCTCATGAGATTGAATGCCAATGAGTTCTTTGGTGGCTATTTCACCAAGGATTCTAACGTCTTCAATGGAAGTCACCTTGGATTCCCATCTCTTAGGGAGACACCCTAGAATCTTGGAGTTGGTGGTCCCTTTATCAATAGTGTGGCCCAAAGAAGCAAGTTTGTAGATGATTGTGCTGAGCCTTGTGTACATCTCAGTCACTTTGTCCTTCTTTCCGATTTTGAAGTTTTAAAGGAGAACCTTGAGCATGTAGATCTTGGACTCCTTGACTTGCTTTGTGCCTTCATAGGTGATGCACAACTTGTTGCATATCTCATGGTTTGTGACCCAAAAAGAGATCCGATTCAACTCAGAGGGACTGATGGTAGAATAGATGATGCTTATAGACTTTTCATTTAGCTATTTCGTCTTGAGTGTAGCTTCATCCCTAGTAGCTACATCTCCTGCTGGCTTCTTGTATGGAATGATGACTACTTTCCAGATGTTGTACCTCATTCCTTGAAGGTAGAACGACATATGCCACTTTCAATAAAGAAAGTTTGTGACGTCAAAGATTGAGGGTGTCATGGACAAACCACCTTTCAAGTTGAGGGACCCAAGTAGGTTGTGACCAACTCCTCATCTCGTAGGAGATTTTTCAAAGAAGATCGTGGCTCTGGTACCACTTGTTGGATTAGTAGGCTCTACTGGGGTGAACAGAGCTAAAAACACTTGTACAAGATTTGTTAGACCTTCAAGTTACTTCAAGATATGGGACTGCAAATATTGAATTTGTAGTGAAATTAAGCATTCATAGAAAGGATGAGAGAGATTGAACAAACACAAGAACAGACTATGTATAGTGGTTCAAATCTCGAACCTAGGAGAAAGTCAGTCCACTACCTAGGGAGGTCAAGATCTAGAAGTTTGCAACCTATGTATACTTATATTCCATTTTAGGACATATAATATGACCTTGATTTTCATGTCCAAGGATACCCAACCTCCTTTTTAAGGACCATATGGATCCAATAAACCAACGAAGGAATTACCTATCCTCTGATCTAGAGTGTTCTTCCTCTACAAGTTCTTACCCACTCTTGTAAGCTACTGGACACCTTCGAAAAGGACATCCCCTTCTTGCATAGAGTATTTTGCCTTGATGGATTTACCCACTCTACTCCCGAATCTTCGGCCTTAACCTTCACCTTCAACTTGGAGAAGCTTTTGCACCTTTTCATTCCACTTGGACAATCTTTGCACCTTCTCCTTCACTTGGAGAAGCTTTCATCAACTTGATCTTGAAGAAAGGGGTTGGGGAAAGGGAAGCTTTGAGAGCTTACAAGACTAAAATGGAGTATCTCTCTCACACAAATCCTATCTCACTCATATAGACATTTGGATTTGCAAACAAGAGAGATAATTGGGTTCAAGTGGATTGGATGAAATCAACTATAGCTAGGAGCTTGAATAGCATGAAGGAGCAACCTTGTAATGAACTCCAAGAGGTACTATTTATAGTTGGGGATGTCCAATAGAGGCCATGAGCACTAAGGTATTTTTTATAGCCATTTGGGTTGTTGCAACAAATACATTTTGAGTTTTGCAATAATCCAACGATTAGAATCACATTTTCTACACACTCTATATAGTTATTTCAGTCAAGTTTTCATAAAGGTAACTTGATCTATTGCACTATGCAACAAAGCTAATTTGAAACATTAGTCAAGTTTATCCTGGAAAAAACTTGACCGGTCACTTAAATATGATTTACCAGTGCAGGGTGTCTGTCTTGTCCTAGGATAAAATTGGTTGAACATGAGCATTTTCCATGATCAATCCAAGGCATCAGTCGAGTTTCTAGGAAGGAAACTCGATCGATCATACATCATCCTATCAATTTTGGAAAATGTCATTAGAGTGATTAAACTTTTGAATTAAGAGCTCTTACTTTTTCTCAAAGTAGTTACAAGTCATAGCATCATTACAAATGGTTACCAAAAATTGTCCTAGGGGTTTTAGGGAGTTTTCCAAGAAAGTGCAATTGCATTGCTTTTGACTTGAACTAGCTCAAGCTAGGTCTTGATTGAATTGATCCTTTTCTTATACCTAATGCCTAGAATCAATCTCAAATAGACATATTAGATACATATGAATGGAATGGTTAAATCATCATCAAATTATGGGACAATGTATAACACTCAGGTCAACAACAAGATCATGTTAATCACCAACCATATGTATGGTTTTTTTCTAGAGAATCTTGAGGGGGTTGTGTCCCTCATCCCAACAGAGATTTACCACTGACAAGAGATTATTTTTCCTATCAAGATGAGTATGGGCTAAAGATTATACTAAAGGCACATACTTCAGTTAAACACATTCCTCGTAAAACTAATTTTACATGCAATAGTATCCAAATTAATGATCATGAAACTTCTCTTCATGTGTACCACACTATTGAGTAAGAATGTCTCTCAAGCTCAATAAAAATTCAAGAATCTTTTATCTTGTATAATGGTGGTGGAAATTCTATTTCCCTTCTAACATTTTATGACTATTGTTGATTACTCTTTATTTAAGAGATTATTGATGTTACATACCCTTTTGGAATGAAGTTCACCTCGTTCTCTTATAATCCTTTTTTGTTGAGCGTGAACAATGATAACTAAATACACATGAGAACGCTTTTGCTTGCAACATGTTAGGAGAATGTTTGCAGCACAGTCATGTTATAGGACTCATAAAAGTGGAGATGAAACTTGTCCTCATAAGAAGGGAGTTGGAGCATAGTTTTATTTCTCATTTTATATGTCAATGGTATATATTCATGGGAGCTGACATACCAACTTCACAAATGCTTAAGACTCGAATGGGACATACCTTCTCCATCAAGGATTTATGTAAAGCATCCTATATTCTTGGATTTGAAATATATATTAATAGATATCGAAGGCTTCTTGGTCTAATCCATAATACATACATTAATAAAGTGTTGAATATGTTTGACATGTAAGTCCTAAGAGAGGAAGCATACACATGTATCATGGATTAAGTGTCTCTAGATACTAGTGTCCCAACACCTTGGAAGAGTTGGCATGCATGACTAGGATTCTATATGCTTCAACAAGTAGATATATCAATTATGTAATGTTATGCACATGCTCAGGTGATGCAACCCTCATTTAGGGATTCATCTTGTGCCATTTTATAATTAATTCACATCTAGACATGCTAGAATGCACATCACTTCCTTCAATATGCATATTATTATCAAATGCACTTATGGAGGATTTTTGCATGGAATGGAGAGAATATGGTTGAAAATTGTGCTTCCCTAGGTTGTAAAAGACCAAGAACAAGGCCAAAACCACTCACAACTAATCCCAAGTGGTCAAAGAATGTATTGAAGCAATACCCTCCATGGATGATCAGGTTCAAAATTCAAGTGCAAGGGAAGGACACCAAATGTACGTGGTAGACATGCCCCAACCACAAATTGTTCACATAATTTTCAAAAACTAGTGCAATTGGTCAAAATGGTCGTTCTGTGAGGAATGGTCGTGCCAATAGGTGGCCACCATATCTGTGGTGACTACCACGACTGTGGTAGAGACCCTCCTTTTTCAAAAATTTATCCAACGTTCGCATCCAATTTCCACATCGACCATTCCACTCCACCATGACCATCATCTCCCACTCCACCACGGCCATGGTGGCAAAAACGACCATGGTAAATACCAAAACTCTAACATTTTCTGCACTACATTTACCATCCTACCCCCCACATAACCTAGCAATTACCCATCACCTATATATACTTGGATGGTGGTTGGAGCACGAGGTTAGCTTCCTTATACCACCTGTTAGCTCACCATTTTTGCCCTTTAGCCATTCCATCACCATTCCACCTCATTTTCACTCCATTTCACCATTTCCACCATCAAAACCCTAGTTTTCTAATGTTTTAACCACTTCCCATCATCATTCCATGACATTACACCTTAGAGGAGGGAGGATCATTCCATTGCAACTACTAGAGAGGAGGATTTATTCATCTATACCAAGCTCCATGGCTACTTCTACCTCCTTCTCCTCACTTTTTGTATTTTTTGTTCTATGAGTAGCTTGGGCCCTTAAGTGGGTTGCTTGGGATCAAAAATATTTACTTTGATACCTTGTTGGGGGAAAATGATATGTAAACATTGTAGTTTCATTTGCTAATAATTCGAGGCTGACACCCATTCTCCTCCATTCATCCAAAGATCCTTACTCTTATCATGAATTTTGGAATAAGCCATCTTCCTATCAAGGGGGGAGGAGTCAACTGAGCATCTTAATGGCGAGATTGAATACCCAAATTGAATCAGAGTTCACGCCGCCTTCCCTGAACTATTTATTTCTCATTTCCCATAAATTTCTTTGTGGTTTGTGCTTGAAATCACCTAGATTCTAGGAAAATTGATTATATGTGGTTCTTTTTGTGAATTCCTCCTAGGTCCAATTAGTGGATCCCTAGTTAGCTTTTCACCTTCGTACATGCTAATCAATTACCCTACACTTAAGTGAGGGATATAAGTAGATAGTATAGAAACAAATAATATAATTTGCTCAGAGCCTTGTCAAGGCTAGAATGTAAGTGATACGAGGTCTAAAACTGCACTTCCACTTTCCATTACTACCCTCAAACCATAATTATCCTAAGAGTTCATGTCTTAGAAAACCTAGGTTTGATTATATCCTAATTGAGTTACACCTAAACCCTGATCCAAGTGTGCCTCCCAAGGGTGAATAGGAAGTGATAGGGACTAGTTCCCCTATACACACTTACCCTATCCATGACCAAATAGTAGTTTACGGAAATTCATTAGTGTCTAACTCGTTGTTTGTTTGGTAATAAAAATGAAAGAATAATGTTTACATGTTATCACCCCCAAACCAATTGACAACTGCAATCCCTAAACAATCCACACTTATCTTTGTTGCATTAAAAACCTGATTTCCTTCTTCCTTAGCTAGTCTTTACTTGTTAGCCCTTTACTTGCTTAATTAGTTTATTGCCTTATTCTTTCTTTGTTTTTTCTAGTTTAGGTTATTAGTTTCTCCTTTGCCTAATTTTCTAGATTAGTGTAGTGTGGATCTCTTCTTGCTTGTCTTAGTGCAATTTGCTTCTTTTCTTTCTTATCTTTTCATTTCTTTCTCTTTAGAACTAATTTTCTAGGGTTGGCTTAGGTTTTGAATTCCTTTATTCCTTTAATTGTTTCCTTTTTTAACATTAGTGTAACTAACTCAAAATCAACCATCCAACCCTTCAACCCTAGACTCCATAGTAGGAACCTAGCCCTAGTGCCTCATTTTCTCCCTATGGATCAGCCCTATTCGTTCTACTTGCCTATACTATAGAACACCCTCATGCAATTGTGGGTTGTGTGTTAGTCTAAGTTGGTGTGTTAGTTGAGGCCCCTTATAAATTCAATAGATCCCAAGTGTGTGATCGTTTAAGGCCCATGACCTAGATTAATTCTTGAGTATACTTGCTTTACCTACTAGGATTCTTAGAACCTTTCTCTAATCCTTTCAGATACTTTTGGAGCTTGATAAAAGCTTAACTTTCTTGTTTGGACGATGTTTTTGCTTTCTGTTCTTATTTTGGGTCAAATTTCAAATAACTCAGTTGTGAGGGTTACCTTGAAATTTGCCACACCTAGAGTGTACCTTCCCTTCCGTGGCTTCACAAGATAGAGAGAGTGATTCTTTGGGGCACCTTGGTAGGGCCTTGGATGAGTGGTGTCATCTCTAGAGTAATTAGGGTTTCTAGGGTTTAATTTAGTGTCAACCATGTAAGCTTGGTTGAAGTGTAGTGACCTTTGTCTCGACCTTGATGGGTGTTTCAGGTGTGTCTCAACTGAGACACATTCCTTGGGTGACATAGTTTCGACCTTGATGCCCAAGATGTGGTTGCGTCGAGATGGTTTTTCCTTTTGAGGTGTGTCTCGACCTTGAGTGTTTGGTGACCTTTGGTCTCGACCTAGACAAGTTGCTTTGGTGTTTGTCTCGACCCCTTCATGTGTCTCAGAAGAAACCAATGTGTTGGGGACATAAAGAGATCAATACCCCACATTGGTTCTATCACCATTGGTTGCATGCATGCATATAGTGGTTTTGTGTTGGTTCCTTTCATGGACAAGTGTCCCTTTGGTGTTCTCTTATGTTGACACCTCACCCCTACCTTCCTTCTCTCCTCCTTCATGTATATAACCCCTCTCCTCTTCAAACATGCATTCTTTCAGCCGTTTTTGTTTACTCATCTCTTGTGGTGACCTTGAAGCTTTGTGGAGCTAAGGAATGTTTATCTAGTTGCTTAGGTGGTCAACCAACCTCCCCTTGTTGCTTGTGGTGACTTTTGGATCATCTTCTTCCTTGGTAAGTGTATGAATTTCCTTGATGGCATTTTCTTTTGATCTTATACCTCATCTTCTTATCCTTTCTTGGGATTAGACTGTGGACTATCCATGGTGGCCATCTTTAGAGAAAAATCCTCATCACAAAGGGTCAGAGACCATGTTTTGACAAGGTGGTACTCAAGTGTGAGGAAGTTTTCTCCTCTTTCTCCCTTTTTCTTTTGGTTCATCCTAGGATTTCTTGCCCTCTTTTCTTGATCTATCTTTGACCCTAGTGTCTTCTTCTTCTTAAGGTTATCTTGTTGTCAAAATTTGAGCTTTTGGTGGAGCTTCATCAACCTCCTTGGTTATTGAGAGCTTGGACCTTGTTCCTTCACTTAAGGCGGGTTATATAACACTCTACCCTCTCTATTATTTCACTTTTCTTTACACGCATGTTACTATTTTCGCTCAGTAAATCATCATCCTAACATTCTAGCTAATGATATCATGATCTAGAGCTAGAATGATGATGGTTATTATGCTAGGTTTGTTTAGAATCCGAAACCCTAATCTATGGTACCCGATTTTGAGATGGTGATCAAATGGATGGTGTTCTCCTATCTTTTGATCTTGGTTTTAATTACATGCATAATATTTGTGGACCTTAGTGGAACAAGGATCTTTGGTTCTATTTTGGAGATGTTGTACGTGAGTTTATCTCTCTTACATGAGGTTCTCCATGGTGATTTTCTTAGTACACATTTTAGGGTTTTTAGTGACAATTGTTATGGGAAGTTTTCTCTTTGATGATGGTGGTTTTCTTTGATGTTTATCTTTGAATTTGTCTGTGATATTTTCTATTTTGATCTTTGAATTATATGATAATATATTAGACAAAGTTATCATGATCGAGGGTTTAAGACTTTGTAGTATTCTCATGTAGATTACTCTCTTTCTTAAACCCTTAATTCTTGTGTTTGACATGTTATGGGGTGAATGTGGTGATTTTTGATACATGAAAAATGATTCTTGGTTTCATCACGATGCATTGGTTTGGACTTTGTGTTTTCTTGAGTTTTAGAGTTGGTTGCCTTGGGGTTGAAGCTCGGTCATCTTCCACCTAGCTGGTTTCTTAGAATTAAGTTGAATTCAAAATTTAAGGTTTTGGCATGCTTTGCATGGAAATTTCCAACTTTTTGATGATGGTTAATCTTAATGATGATCCAACATGCGCCATGAGATTTGGTTTTATCATCATGGTAAGTTTTTGACCAACATGTTTTCCCCTAAGTTTTGAGTGATTTCCATATGCATTGAGGTTTGGTTTTCTCTCTCCTAATGTTATTTTAGTTGTTGATCTTAATGGTGTTATTCTAGGGTTTGATGATCATTAATACATGGGTTTTAAGCAAAGTGATGCCTAGTTTTCCTATCATGTAACCTTTGTTTTGGTCGACAAAAATGTATTCCTTGATGTTGTGGTTGTTACCACATGATGGTTTGGGTCGAGACGTATGTGTGGTTCACAGTCGAGACCTATGTTGTGGTATTGGTCGGGGTAAATGTATTTGTCTTAGTTGTGACTCTTGGTTTTGTCTTAGTCAAGACATGCTCTTGCATTGTTGAGACATGTGTCTTGGTGGTGGTCGAGACACCATGTTGGTTGGTGGTCGAGACACCAAGTTGATAGAGGTCTAGACTCTTACTTTTTGTTGTGGTCAAGACATGGGTTTTGGTAATGATCAACATGCTTTTTTTGTGCATGGTAGAGACACCTGCTTTTTTGGTTATCGTGATACATGTTCTTGTTTTGAGTTCAAGACACATGGATGGTTTATGGGCATGATACATGTCTTCTTTGGTGGTCGATGCATATATATGTTACATAGTTGTAATACTTGCACTACATAATGAGATGGTACATATACACATGTACATGATGTTGAAATCTAGTGTTGTTGGCATAATGTTCTAATCATGTTTGTTTAATGATATTCTAATCCCAACATGCTCCAAGAAAGTGGGAGATGACATAATTAGGGTTGGTGATTGATTTATGGTATGGAACCCTAATCGGCTATACATGTAACCCTAACCCTAATGATGGGAAATATGATGTGCTTGTTTTTATCATTTGGAGTGGTTACCATATTATGATGTATTCTCTCTCATGTTTATGAACCCCTAACCTTGTAGGTGAAATGAATGCCATGTTTTTTGAATGCCATGTTTTTGAATTATATAATAGAGGATGATGTCTATCAGTATTAGTGAGGCATGATGAGAACATATTGATGTGATGGGTCCTATGACCTAGTGAAGGCTTGATGCCTATTGTGAGGAGATATCCTCTAGTGATGTGATTGAGGGGTTGATATCCCACAGTGATGAGACAATGGTGATAGCTTTGGATGGCTATGTGACATTGGTGATGGCCTTGTGAATGACATTGCTACAAGTATCATGTGATGATGTGACAAATTCACACCTTATAGGTTTTCATGTCTAAAGTTGAACATCTTCCCTTATTCTTGTAGAATCTATTGTGGCTATGTACGTTGTAGTTTTGATTGATGCTAAAAGACACTCAATTGGTTTAATTAATCAAGTGAAACCCTAATCATGTAGGTGCCCTGTGCCAAAGATCCAATCTAGTGTCAGTCTTAGTGCTGGATGGTGAAATGAGTCATTCTTGCAGGAAATTCAAAGTTCATATTTTTTAATATGTTGGGGTACATGTCGAGTATCTCCTTATGTCCAAAATTATAAATTGTATGAGATAACCATGTGTGAGTTGTTGTCCTTGTGATATTGATGGCCATGCATGATCCAATCCTTTTTTAAGTATGGCCATGTGTGAGCATGTTCTTCTAGCATCATGACCTATACCAAGGCATGGTAGCTATTTTTATATGGATGGCCAAGCATGAGACAATCCTTCAGTTTGACTATATGTCACTATTACTCTTACACTAACCAAAAGGTGTTGCGGAGGTTGTAAATCTCGACTCTTCCAATGACTTTATATGGCATCGATTTTGATTTACAAGTGGTCGATTGGATTTGAGTGGTACAACTCAAATGATCAGGGAAATAATAAAAGATGTAATACAATCGTGTAGTGCCTTTGCATAGGGACAAATGTGAATAATATTGGATGAGCCTTTGCTTTCGTTTTTACAGTGTAGTTGATAGAAGATATACATTCTTTTCATATTCCTTCTAAAGTTATAAGTTGATATATTGTGCAGTTGTTGTTACCTAAATGGCTTAGGTGATAATAATTGCCTTGTTCATATCATTTAGTTGAATCTGTTTAGTTATAACAACCTAGTTTGTTTAATCTAAATTATGTGTTACATACATATCATTTAGTGAATCTGCTCAACCTGTTAAGTGCATTTATCTACCTTCTTAGTTATCTATGCTTTAATAGATGTTGGGGGAGAGTTATATATCTCACTGGGAAGTTTGGTCTCACCCCGTGATTTTCCACGTCTTTTAGGTGGACATAAACATTGATATAGATATTGTGATGTTGAAGCTGACAGTAAGAGGAGTTGTGGTCGTTGGATCATGGATGTGCATCTAGTGTCTATCAATAGAGGCTTATGTGTAGTCCCTACACTCTCAGGTCCTTGGGGGTGTTTTATAGACATTGTACATCAGTTTGAGTTTTTTTTTGGGTCTATATAGTGGTTATATAGACACACTTTGTATATATAAATAGGTTACCATATGTAATAGATTGTGTCTAGTTAGCTAGTGAACAATGATATGTAACATAATTTGGCATGAATGAATATAACTAACACAAGTTTTATGGTTTTAAATATGATGCATTCATCTTGAGATGACTTTGTGTGATCGGTTTTAAATTTTACCCTATTTTGTGGAAATATAATTATTACTGATTATTGCACGCTTGTTTTGAGAAATCTCATTTTGTGTGGAAATGGGTTTCACTTTAAGTGGAATCAAATATCTAGGTTCACTAAGTATAGAGGGAGACTAGGACTTGGGACTAGGATGATGTCCAAGTTGAGAACATGACATAAAACATGGTTCATACTACCTAATCGCAGTACTTGAGTGCCTTGTCCATGTATTCAAATATTGAAGAGAAGGTAAGTATAGAACTCTTAGATTGTTATTTTTCTAATTACTCTAATCAAGTAGTCATTATGAAACAATCTAAAGAGCCTAACAAATCAGGAACCATGGTATTAATACTTTCATTTTAGAAGAAGATGACTACATCGTAACTTATCAGAACTTGTATGTTTGATAATTATAAGAGAAAGATATGAACACAAATAAGATATAAGAGGTCCTTGAAGTTGTAATTTCAAGGAGGTTACCAAGAAAAAGATAGATAAACCTATGATCATAAAGTAAGTCAACGTGTTAAATTCACATAAGATGAAGAGAATTATTGAGATAAGTATGACAAGAAAAGACAAATGAGAACAATGATGAATGAATAAAATGGAATCTAAGTTAACCTCAAAGCAAACTATGTGAGTAAGGAAGTTATACAATAAACACCTTCATTACATATGAAAGAGTTAAAGAGAGGTGATTGTTGTTTAGTGAATGAAATGTGAAATATGATGGTTTACCTCTTGATGAGGTGTTGGAAAGCATGATAAAACAAGAAATCATACATGAGAATGATGAAAAAAATAACCATGAAGAAGTAATGAGATGCTTTAATATTGATAATTTCTATGTTGATGGCAAGGAAACCAAGGTGAAAAAGGTAAAATGACACATAAGAATTGTAAATCTATATAATAATAAAAGAAAGTTAGTAACCGCTTTCCCTTGTTAGCAAAACCTAGATAGTGTTGTGGTGCCAAGGGAGGTGTGTTCCCTTGTGCTCCTTCTTTCCTAGAATGCGGAATTTTTGTGAATCACATATCACTTGATATGCACAATATCTATGTGATCCTTGGATGGATACTTGGGATAGGATCAGGTGGTCTTGGACTATAAATCCAAACTTGGGATAGGATCGGGTGGTCTTGTAATATAGATCCAAGAAGACTACATTTAAAGATGATGATGTTCTGTGAATCCTCCAAGATGGTAGGAGGATTCCCCTAACGTTTCATGTATCAACGATGGCGGAAGGGAAGATGATGGGTCAAGGTTGTGAAGTGTTATGCTACATGTGGTGGATACTAAAGTGGGGAGTCCTAGTATCTTGGAAGTGATTTGTGTATGGAAGTTTGAGGATTTGTTCCTTATAAGTTCTAGGTTTTCCACCTCCTAAAAGGTTTGACTTTTTGAGATGAATTTGGTCATCAATACCCAATCTATAGTAAATATACTATATAAGATGATGCCAATAGATATGCAAGAGTTGAAGAGACAATTTCAAGGTATGCTTGAGAAAGAGTTCTATCAGACCAAGAACATCTCCTTGGGATGCTCCCATTATGTTTTAACTAGTTGTAAGGTATCATAGCCTTCCACAAGATAGGCTTGGAGTTAGATCATTGTCAGTTGCAGATCAAGACGGGTGACAGATTGATCTATTTTCAGAACTAGCTTTTTGTGGTTATATGGAATATGCTTGTGAAGTCTGTGTAAGACCATAAGAAGGTGGATCTAGTGTTAGAGTGGGAACAACTAAGACATCTATAAGAGGTTATCGGGGACTTTAGCACAATGGTGTTACCCCTAACAACCTTGATGAGGAAAGGTGTACTAGTTTAAGGTAAAGGACGTGATTTCCTTGATTCACGATAGCTTAAGAAGCATGAGGAGAACTACCCAACGTGTGATCTGGATCTGGCAACTTCAGTCCATGCTTTGAATATATGGAGACACTACCATTATGGAAAGAGGTGTCAAAACTACACCGATCATGAGGACATGTGATACATCTTCTCATAGCAAGAGTTGAACGTGATATCGAGATGTCATATGGGGTTAGTCAAAGATTATGACTACATGATAGATTAGCATCCAGAGACTGCAAACATGGTTGCAAATGCTTTGGGCAACAAGTTCTTTTCATCATCATTGGTGGACCTGACACAACTGTGTCCCCTAGTGTACTATAGGAGAGACATTTTGGTCTTTTTGAAACAAATGGATGAATAGTTGGAGGTGTCCTTGTTAGTAGGACTATTAACATATTCACCAGTAAAATCGATGTTGAGTTAGTATATCAGAGTAGTGAATTGGGAGCGTGGCAACTTCCATGAGTCATAGGATGATATAAGTACATTACCATAAGCACGACAATTGTTCCATAGGAGACCACTTGAAGACGTTAGTTCTAGAAAAGGCTCACTCTTCTATGCACGCCATGCATCACTACAACACCAGGATGTATCAACATCTGTACAATCGTATTAGTGGCCATGTTTGAAATGTGAAGAAGCTGGGATAGTAAATAAGTGTGTTTTGTATCAATAGGTTAAGACAAGATATTAGAAACGTGCATGAACCTTATACCTAATACAAGTGTCGTTGATAGACAGATAATCTAAGAGAATGATATAGACCTTGGAAATCTCTTTTAGAGACTGTGTTTTGCAATTTTGAGTAGTGAAGATGTTCACTTCAGTTTAATGGAACTTCTCCTACAATAACAACTATCACAGGAGCATTCATATGATACCATATGAGTCTTTGTATGGGAGATAGTGTAGATCTATGTTATGTTAGCATGAGTTTGGTGAGTAACCTATAAGGGGATTTGCCACATGATTTACATATGTTATTTCCATTGTTTCATGTTACTATGTTAAGCAAGTGTCACCCCAATATGGAGTTGACATTACAGCCAGATGAGATAGAGATAGAGAAGGATGTGTCATGTGTGGTAGATCATGTGTTGATCATGAGTAGGAGAATCAAGAAGTATAAGAAGAAGGATACCCCTTTGGTTAAGGTTCTGTGACATCATTTTGGTGTAGAGGAAGCCACATGGGAGCTTGAGGAAGAGATGCGTAGGGAGTACCCATCTCCTTTCATGTGGGATTTTGGGGGTGAAATCCTTGTTAGGGGTTTATGGTTGTAAGGACCCAGACCTAGATTAATGCTTGAGTATTCTTTCTTTTCCTAATAATATGCTTAGAAACTTTATCTAATCCTTTTAGATGCTTTTATAACTTCAGGAAATATTAAGGTTCCAATTTGATTCTGTTTGGATGATGTTTGTGCTTTCTGTGATTGTTTTGGGTCAAATTGCAAATTACCCAATTCTGAGGGTTACCTTCCAATTTTCCACACATTGAGTGTACCTTCACTTTCTTGGCTTCATCAAAGAGAGTGCTAGTAATTCTTTGGGGCTCCTTGGTTGGGCCTTGAATGAGTGGTGACATCTCTAGAGCAATTAGGGTTTCTAGGGTCTAGTTTGGTGTCAACGATGTGAGCTTGGTTGAAGTGTAGCGACCTTTGTCTCAAACTTTATGGGTGTTTTAGGTGTTTCTCAATTGAGACACCTTCATTGGGTGATGTGGTTTCAACCTTGATGCTCTAGAGTGGTTGGGTTGAGATGGTTTGTCCTGTTGAGGTGTGTCTCGACCTTAAGTGGTTGGTGACCTTTAGTCTCGGCCTAGACAAGTTGCTTTGGTGTTTGTCTTGACCCCTTGATGTGTCTTGACCTAAACCAATGTGTTGTGACCTAAAGAGGTCGATACTTAACATTTTTGTATCACGTAGGTTGCATGCATGCATATAGCGGTTTCATGTTGGTTTCTTTTGTGGACAAGTGTCCCTTGAGGACTCTCTTATGTTGACACCTCACACCTACCTTCCTTCTCTCCTCCTTCATGTATAATACACTCTCCTCTTCAAACATGCATTATTTTAGTCCCTCTTTCTTTCCTCCTTTATTATGGCAACCTTGAATCTTTGTAGTGCTAAGGAGTCTTGATCTAGTTTCTTTGGTTGCTAATCAACCTCCCCTTGGTTCTTGTGGTGACTTTTAGATCATCTTCTTCCTTGGTAAGTCTATGTCCTTCTTTGATGGCTTCCTTTTATCTTCTACCTCATCTTCTTCTCCTTTCTTGGCTTATTAATGTGGACTACACATTATGGCCATCTTTAGAGAAAACTCATCATCACAAAGGGTCAGAGACCATGTTTTGACAAGGTGATACTCAAGTGTGAGGAAATTTTCTCCTCTTTCTCCCTTCTTCTTTTGGTTCAGTCTAGGGTTTCTTTCCCTCTTTTCTTGAGCTATCATTGACCTTGTTTTCTTCTTCTTTTTTAGGTAACTTGTGGCCAAGAGTTGAGCTTTTTGTGGAGCTTCATTTTCCTCCTTGGTGATTGAGAGCTTGGAGCTTGTTCCTTCACTTAATGTTGGTTATATGACACTCTACCCTCTTTATTATTGCACTTTCCTTTACATGCATGTTACTATCTTATATCTATAAATCATCATCCTAACATGCTAGTTGATGATATCATTATCTAGACCGTTCATGATGATGGTTATTATGCTTGGTTTGTTTAGAATTTGAAACCCTAATATATGGTACCCGATTTTGAGATGGAGATGAAATGGATGGTTTTCTCCTATCTTTTGATCTTAGTTTTGATCACATGCATAAGATTTGTAGACCTTAGTGTAGCATGGATCTTAGGTTCTATTTTAGAGGTTTTGATTGTGAGTTTTTCTCTCTCTTACATGAGGTTCTCCATGGTGATTTTCTAGTACACGTTTTAGGGTTTTTAGTGACAATTTTTATGGGAAGTATCCCTCTTTGATGATGGTGTTTTTCGTTGATGTTTATGTTCAGTTTTGGTCGTGATAATTTCTTCTTTTGATGTTTGAATTCTATGATAATATGTTAGGAGAAGTTATCATGATCTAATGTTTAAGACTTTGAAGTATTCTCATATAGATTGCTCTCTTTCTTAAACCCTAAATTCTTGTGTCTGACTTGTTATGGGTTGAATGTGGTGACTTTGATACATGCAACATGATTCTTGGTTTCACCACCATGCTTTGGTTCAGACTTTGTGTTTTCTTGAGGTTTGGAGTTGGTTACCTTGAGGTTGAAATTTGGTCTTCTTCCACCTAGTTGGTTTCTTGAAGATTAGGTTGAATTTGGATTTTAAAGTTTTGGTATCCTTTGCATGGAGATTTCCAACTTGTTGATGATGGTTAATTTTATTGATGATACAACATGCACCATGAGCTTTGGTTTTATCATCATGCTAAGTATTCAACCCACATGTTTTCCTCTATGTTTTGAGTGGTTTTCGTATGCATTGACGTTTAGTTTTCTCTCTCCTAATAAAATTTTAGTTGTTGATCTTCATGGTGTTATTCTAGGGTTTGATGATCATGAATCCATAGGTTCTGAGCAAAGTGATGCCTACTTTTCCTATTTTCTAACCTTCATTTCGGTCAACATGTATGTCTTCCTTGATGTTGTGGTTGTGGCCACATGATGGTTTGGGTTGAGACCTATATGTGGTTCACAGTCAAGACCTATGTTGTGGTTTTGGTCGAGATGCATGTCTTTGTCTCAATCATGACTCTTGGTTTTTTCTAGATTGAGACATGATCTTTTTTGGTTGAGACATGTGGTTTGATGGTGTTCGACTGTAATGACCCTGCCTCCTGGTAACCCCCAATTAAGGGAGACCCGAAGGACAAAGTCATTATTCAATTAACAGGATCAAAGGTTCAACAAATAATCAATTATAATTATGAAATTCTACTAACTAAACTGGAATTGAGTATAAAAATTAAAACTTTACTTACCTTTGAAAAACTTTGGAAATCTATCTATCCAGAGCTTGAATTAATCTATCTAATCCTCCTTGCACTTTATTTATTAATTTCTCAATGTGTCACTTTACTGTTTGTTCATTTCGGGGTTGTACCTAAAACGCCGACAAATAAAGCATCGAACAGCTAAAGCTAGTATATGGGGGAAACAATAATTGTGTAACTAAGTTAACAATGTAATCATTCAAATATCCTTTAACATCAAAGTTTATGTTTTAAGCAATACTACTCAATCCTTTTCTATCCCCTATCTCTGTGTTGTCCCTACAGTGGACATGGATACTACCTCTCTCATATGGTAGATCCTGACCCCCATGGCCCTACCACACAGGTAGCCAATACTTAGGGTTATGGAGTCGCATGGTCCTACCCAAAGGTAGCCCAATCCCTGACTCATTATGACTTGATGGACTTACTCTATTGGTATCCATGTACTAAGTCATTCAATGACCTGATGGACCTACCCCATCAGTAGCCATATACTAGGTCAATCTATCAAGATATAGAGGGGACTAGGATCTGAGCTAGTAGGAACATATCTTAGGTGATAGTCATATCCACATTATAATTTGCAAGAACTAAATGCATCCAACAGTTTAATTCAGGTCATCGATAAAACCTTGAAAATCCTCGGGAAACTAATTCTGGATATTAATAGGCGTAACCACATACCTGTTAAGTAGACTTGAATGCAGAAATAACTCAACCAGTCAAGAAATCAAGCAAGTTCACACAGGTTGATGCTAAAAAGGCATCCAATTTATCTATCATTAATCATGTCATTATGATCTATTAATCCTAGTTGCTTCCTAGGGTTATTTGTCTTTTCTAGGGTTTTGAGCATAATTAGGGTTCCACTCTATTTTTATTACTGTAAACCCTAATTTTACCAAATCACTTACAAACCCTAATAATACCATCTTTCTTTCATAAAAGATTTTAAGTTCATCTTTTAGCAACATGAAACCCTAATTCAGTTTATAAGCACCTTTCTTTTTTTTCTCTAATTTAGGGTTTCTAAACATATCAATCAACATATTAGGTTAAAAACCCAAAACCTTGCAATTCTTTCATCAAAATAGGTTAAAAACCATCTTTATCATTAATCAATTAAACCATGCTCGAATTAACCTAATTACAAGATTAAATATATCTTTTATCAACAATTAGGGTTTCTAATCACAAATTAAAACCTTTTCTATACAAAATATGCATCCAAATTTAGGTGTCCAAACCATTTTTAATGTATTCCTCATATTTTTCTGATCATTTTTCATGTATTAACTTCCTTAATCCTATTTTTCTAGCAAAAGATACAATTTTAACAAGAAAATTCCCTTTTTTGATTTATTTGCTAATTTTAGGAAAAACACGGATCCTTTGATCTGTGGTCCGCTGGTCCACATAGGATTCAACGTCCAGGATCACGTGTGCCCTCTCTTTGCAAACAAAAGAACCAAAAGTCTATTCTAACCTTGGCATGACTGAAGGAGGTGAGGGGCAAGGCGGTAATTTTGCGGGAGGCCTTCTTCAACCTTGTGTCATCTCCTTGTTGCTCTGATGGTCAACCTTAGGGTTGACTTTGCGATCCTAGCCACCTGTGACCGCGCCAACAGGTTCGGAAGCTTCATCTTCCATCAACAAACTGGACCAGAGGCCCAATTGCTTGCCAAGGGTACGCCCAAGCTGCTCCTACTCGTCGAACTCCGGCGAGGGTCTCTGAGGTGATGGGGGTGCAGGTCTGGACGAAACGTCCAATTGGGGGCATGAAATTGCTCCTTGCTTCCTTCCGCAGAGGTTGGGCTAGACAAAAGAGGTGTTGGTGCCCTCACGCATCCTCCCCTATATATAGGGTCGAGGAAGGCATTGTGGGATTTGGGCATTTTCCAAAACCACGACCAATCCCAGTCGCACCAGGGATGTTTCCCTGCAATTTTCCTTCTTGAGTTCAACGGAGCCATTAGTAATCGAGCACGTTCAGTGGATTGCGAGGAATCCAAGAGGGAAAGTCCCTCTGTTAACCACAGAATCACAGTCCCAGTGGGACTTAGGCGGAGAGCGTCCAACATTGGATCAAGATCCAACAGACTTTATTGCTCGCGCTCAAACACAATGGAAAAATCTATTTCTTTAATTTAGAATAATTCCCAAATTGAAGATAACGTGGAAAATTGATATCTCCCAAACCATAACTCCTATTTGTCTCAAATTTTAAGGGAACGTTTCTCTTATTATTTCGTATCTTTTTATGAAATTTGGTAAACAAAAAGCAATGGAGGAGAAGGCTTCCTTCTCTCCCAAGTTATCCATTAATTTATTCAAAATTAATTGTTATTTCCTTTCCCTTTGCCATTATCTTGTTATTTTGGGTCCCTTAGACCTCAAGAAATACCAAAGGCATGGATTCCCATATAGGGGAATATCTATTTGCCTTTATCTTCTTCTAATTGTCAATTACTCATATTTCCCTTTTATTAATCAATTTCTTTTCCTTTTTAATTCTCTTTTCTTTTCAATTGGGCTCAATGGCCAACAAAACCCACCATCAATCAATCAAGGCCATTTCCTACGAAATCCATTGCAAATCAAAGAAAAAGATTTCATTTATTCATTAAAAGAGAATTACATCTTTTGTTACATATTCAAGAAATTGAGGTTATAACATCGAGACACCATGTTGGTTGGTGGTTGAAACACCAAGTTGGTTGTGACTCTTGCATTTGTTGTGATCAAGATATGGGTTTTGTTCATGATCGAGATTCTTGTATTGTGCATGGTCGAGATAGATACTTTTGTGGTGGTCGAGACACATGTTCTTATCTTGAGGTCAAGACACCTGTATGGTTTATGTTTGTAAAACATTTTTCTTGGGTGGTCGATACATATATATGTTATACATTCGTAACTCTTACATAACATAATAAGATGGTACATATAGACATGTACATGATTTTGATATCTAGTGTTGTTGGCATAATGTTATAATCATTTTTAATTAATGATATTCTAATCCCAACATGCTCCAAGAAAGTAGGAGATGACATAATTAGGGTTGGTGATTGTTTTATGATATGGAACCCTAATCCTCTATACTTCTAACCTTAACCCTAATCTTAGGAAATATGATTTTCTTGTTTGTCTCATGTTTAAGAACCCCTAACTTTGTAGGTGAAATGAGTGCCATGGTTGTGTAGGCTATGGTGGTAGTTATATGATACATGATATTGGCTATAAGTCTTGATGAGGCATGATGAGATCATATTGATGTGATGGTTCCTATGATCTAGTGAAGGCTTTATGCCTATTGTGAGGAGATATCCTCTAGTGATGTGATTGAGGGACAGATATTCCACAATGATGAGACATTGGTGATAGCGTTGTATGGTTGTGGGACATTGGTGATGTCCTTGTGAATGACAGTACTACAAGTATCATGTAAATGTTGTGACAAGTTCAAACCTTATTTCCAAAAAAAGTTCACACCTTATACATTTACATGTTTAGGGGTTGAACTACTTCCCTTATTCTTGTAGAATTTGATTTGGCTTTGTACATTGTAATTTGATTGATTCCAAACGACACTCAATTAGCTTAATTAATCAAGTGAAGCCCTAATTATGTACGTGTCATGAGCCATATATCCATTCTAGTATCAGTCTTAGTGTTGGATGGTGAAATGATTCATTCCTAATGGAAACTCAGAGCCCATATTTTTAAATATGTGTGGGTGCAAATAAAGTATCTTCTTGCCTCCATAATTACAATTTGTATGAGTTGGCTATGCATAAGTTGTTCTCCTTGTTATATGAATGGACATGCGTGCACCAATCCTTGTTTTTAAGAACATCTATGTGTAATCATGTTCTTCTAGCATTGTGACCTATACCAAGGCGGGCTGGGTGTTTTTATATAGATGGAAATGCATGAGCCAATCCTTTAGTTTGACTATGTGTTGTTGTCGTGATACAACCAAGTAGTGTCTTTGCATAGGGACAATTGGGAATAACATTGGATGACCCATTGTGTTGCTTTTGTATAGTTTAGTTGATAAAGGGTATACATGCTCTTCATATTCCTTCTAAAGATATAAGTTGATATACTGCTCAGTTGTAGTTACCTAAACTTCTTGGGTCATAATGATTGCCTTGTTCATATCATTTAGCTGAATCTGGTAAGCCATAACTGCCTGGTTTGTTTAATCTGAATTATCTGTAAAATACATGTCATTTAGTGAATCTGCTCAACCTATTAACTATTTTTATCTATCTGCTTAGTTATCTATGCTTTAATAGACATTGGAGGAGAGTTATATCTCTCACTGGGATGTTTGGTTTCACTCCCTGGGTTTCCACATCTTTTAGGTGGACATGAACGTTGAGATAGAGATCGTGCTCTTGAAGCTAATAGTAAGATGAGCTGTAGTCATTCGATCATGGATGTGCAGCTAGTGTCTAGTAATAGACTCCTATGCATCATACTAGAACTCTCAGGTCCTTGGGGCTGTATTAGAGACATTACACATCGATTTGAGTTTTCTATGGGTCAATACAATGGTGATGTAGTCACACTTTGTATATATAAGCATGTTATCATATGTAACTGATTGTGTCTAGTTAGTCTATGAACATGACATGTAACATCTTTTGGAATGAATGAAATATAAGTAACACAAGTTTTATGGCTTTAAATATGATGCATTCAACTATTGGTGATCAGTTTTAATTTACCATGTTTTGTGATAATATGGTTATTAGTGATAATTCTACACTTTTTTTGAGAAATCTCATTTTGTGTGGTAATGGGTGTCATAGTTTGAGCATTTAGGGGCTCATCTCGTCATCATTCAGTTGATTAGTGTGTGACCCTAAGAAAAAAAACACCAAGATTTCTCGCACCATTGTCGGGAACAAGAAGCATTGTAGATACCTATTCATTATAGTGCTCACTATCCCATTTACCAACATCCTTTTCTAGTTTGTTTTGTTGCATTTGACAAACACAACAAGCTTTCTGGTGCCATTTTCGGTGATAGAAAGAAGCATAGTTTCCTAGTAATTGTAGTGTGATCTCTCCCCTTAAGCACTATATATTGCCATATTTCTTCATAGCATTTGAGAGATGCACCAAAATTTCTACCACCATTGCCGGGGAGAATGGCGCTCGCCCTAGCTAGTTTGTTTTGTTTTAATTTGTTCATATTGTCCTCATAAGTTCCATTCGTTATTATTTATTCTTTGTAATATTTGTGCATATTGGTTTGATAACTTGTCCTCTTTTGTATGGTTGTTCCCTATGCATGTGACAAGCAACCTGGGGAAAACAAGATGACATACAAAAATGCACCTCATAGGATACTCCATTAATACTTTATGCCTAGTAACTATAAATAACCAATTTCAAATAGAGTTGTTCAAATGACAGGAGAGCAATTCTTCATCCCTCTAGGTCTTATTGGGCTCCTATGCACCTTCTATAGTTCATAGAGTGAGACCCCCTACAAGCATTTGGACTCTTTTCTTGAATTATGATCTATCTTCAGGACATCGAGATCCAGTGTTGACGCAATCAAGTTGACCTTGTTCTCATTTTCCCTCGAAGACAAAGCCAAGGATTGGTATGATTCGAGAGAATATATCATGAGTTGGGAAGAGATGAAAAATGACTTCTTAAGGAATTTCTACTCCATTGTAAGGTTGACACAAATGTGGCATGCCATAGTGAGTTTCAATCAAGTGGGTAATGAGCAGTTTCATGATGCTTGGGAGAGAATTGAAAAGATGTTGAGAGAATGCCAACTATTAGTATGTATTCCCAGAGAGCCAATCATATGATGATTGTAATGGTATATCATATAAATAATTTGATTAACAATAAAGGCAAGTTCCAATTCAATTTGTTTCTTTCAATTATGTGATAATGAGGAAACATAAAGAATGTCTAAATAATGACAATTACTGAATGACATATGTGTTCAAGTACATGACTTGAACAATGAGATCATACAGATGATAAGAGTATGTACATTCATAATATGCCCCTAGTCAGATGTTGTTGTGGAAGGCAGATAGAAAATAGTGACACTAAAGACTAGAATGTGTGTTGGTTGATGATATAATCTCATTAGTCATGATATGTGATATCAAACCAAGCACATATATACTTGTTGGAAATAGTGTATCAGACAGACCCACCTTGAGAGTCACTACAAAAAAAATGATCTTTAGCTACAAAAAAAACTGTAGTGAAAACCCCAAAAATTTAGAAAAAAAGCTTTAGCTACATTTATACTTACATTTAGAATATGAAGCTAATACCCATGTAGATAATTATTTAGGCTACATTTTTAAAAATTGTAGTTAGATATTCATCTAGTTATAAATGCATATGTAACCCTAATTGTAGGTAAAAAAATTCATTAAACATAAAAATGTAGTTGCCATTGTAGTTAAATATATGACTACAATTCTATTTGTAGCCATGATATATAGGGGGAAATGACATTGGTTTCAATTGTATATGTAGTTTGTGTGTGGCAAAAAATGATATTAACTACATTTGTAAATGTAGTTAGTGTGTAGAAAAAAATGACACTAACTACACTTGTAAATGTATTTAGTGTGTAATAAAAGACATCATCTACTACATATGCATACATATGCAGTCTGATTATGTATGCATCCAGTAACTTGCCAATATAGTGGTCAATTTTAGAAACAGTAAGAAATCAATAGTGATCTACATCAAGTTGTGCTCATAATCCAGCCAATCATACTTTTATTTATGTTGAAACAATGAGTTTAGATGCGGAAGACATTAAACCTTGCTCCTATTATACAAAATGTATTGAAAAACAAATACATTCATACAGTGACACCCCATGAGAATATAAGTTTATGCCTCAAAGTTACACCCAAACCATGGTTAAAGTTGACATCAAAACCATTACATAATCGCCATTGTTCCTAAATCTATTGTGTTGTACTTGTAACCATGAACTTGGAAGCATTTAGTGCAAGTTTTTTGGCCTCTTCGCACCACATTATCATATATGTTACATTGATGTATGTCCTCTTTTAATTCCCTCCATTTTCTACTGGAGTTCTTCCAATTTATTCCTTCCAAGCGAATGATTGTTGAGAACTACAAGATTATTAATTAAACTCATGTAAGAAAAAATACAAGACTAAAATGATTCATAAATTCTATAGGTAAATAGTTATAAGAATAACTCACCACGGAAGTGTTCATGGAGTTGCCATTCTTATCTAATTAACTCTCGGTGAAATCTTCTATTGTTTCATGATGTTCTATTGGTCATTGATGACTATTTTTTTTGTTACAAGTAGTTTTGCCTTTCCTCTGCTGACGTGATTGCTCAGGGTCACTACCATACACAGTAGATTGGTAAATCGATTTGGTAGTGTTGAAATAGAGAAATTGTATAAAGAAGTGGCAGTCCACTAGGCTTGGAGAGTGCAATGTGTTTTAGAAAAGATAGCAATATGATCTATGAAATAAGTAAATGCTACTGAAGCTATTCTACCTCGAATATAGCCATCAGATGTGTAGTATATAAAAGAATTTGTATACATCCTTCGTTATATTGTTTTTAAATAAGAAAAAAATACCTTTATTTTTTCATTCTCTTCTCATTTACACAACCAGACAAAGAGGTAACAATTATGAAGAGTAGGTTGCATTTATAGACACCCTAGATTTATAGCATCAAAACCTAATTTTATTATATAACATTGATGCCCACTGCTTCCTTCGATGTAAGAAGTTGCTAATTGCCAATCTCCACCGTACATTTCTACAACAGTATGCACTTGAACATCGTCTTCATGTGTCCAGTCTTTCTTTAATATATGTGCATTAAGACTCCTCCAAGCATTGAAAAGGAGTCCTGGATGTCCCTGACTTAATAAAAGTATTGGTCCAATTAAAAATCCCCTCTTTCTTGTGCTATAGACAACAAAGCCTTTTCTTCCAACATGGTCCAAGGGTGGTTATTTATCAAAGGATGTTCAGAATTCAACAACCTACAAACATAGAAAGCGTCAATTTTTGCATTAATTCTAAGTGACAAGATTAATACATAGCATTCAATGATTGAAATGGTTAGAAAAATATATATATCAACCATGAACATCTCAAGTGATTTTCATATACCTGATTATATGAAAGGTTATTGTGGGCACTATAATTTGAGACACTAAAAATCACATAGCTTTATCGCTATCCATTAATTACATATAAAATAGTTTTGAGCAACAAAAAATCTTTTAGCCTTCTACATCTTATCATTAGAAATTGTGATGCTCTTATTGTAATATAAACTTGTTTTCATGAAAGAAAACCAATATAAAGGGCAGTCCATTCTGGAAGACTGGCAGTATGCCACTGTGTCCCAGTGTTCCTTCATTGTAACTGCACCAACATCTCAGGGTTGACCACATGTAAAATGATCATCAAACTGGAGACAAGTCTCAAAGTAATTGATAACATATGTTGTGAATATCCTTAAAACTAGGAGTTCCTTAAGGTAGATTATACTCCTATTAGGGTGACCTTTGTCATTGAATACTAAATGACACCCTACTGGTCTACAATGCAAAATTTGTTGCACCAAGTACCACGTCCATTTTCATAATCCATGCATTCATTGTTTCATTGCTCGTGCCAAGTAAGATGAAAAATATATTCCTAAGACCACCTAAGTGGTCTTAGGCACCTAAGTGGTTTTAGGAAAAATAAAAATTAGATTAGAATTGACTAGCTTTGTTAAGGAAAAAACAACCTGCAAACTCCACTTCATTTGATATCAACATATGTTCGGCCACTATGAATTAAATAGAGTGGAAACTGCAACCTACTACTATTTTTGATTGATGACAACACCCTAAATAGCAGACATATTTCTTGCACTAGGAGAAAACAAGAGATTGTCTTAGAAATATTAATCATAAAGAAGCCTGTTAGCATAAGTACTTCAAGATTCTCATGTGACCTTGAGGTCTGTTGGTGATGTTAGTAGATTCACCAACAGTGAAGAGGTCGTGTGTATGAGATGGGATAATTTGCACATCAGAGCTTCCTCATGATCTAGAAGAAACAGGTGAAAGAGGAACTATTAGGGTTAGGGTTGGGAGGGTTAAAAGTTGTGTTTACTTCAGCTTCATTCACTACCATACTCTATGGTCCTCAAGAAACTTCAATCACCTCAAAATTAGTAATATCTTGCATTGGTCCAACATCTAAATAGTATTCATCATTCAACCATAAAGAGAGGCAATGGATTCCTTTTGGAATAGCACTCATTGTAAAGTGTTTGTGTAACTATTCAACAATCTTGATTTCTTAACCTCGTTATCCAAATTAGTCATATTCATGAACATAGCAACCAAAAAAGGTAAGACCAGGATTCTACATCCACCAGATCTTCTAGAAGCTCAATTACTTCAACAAACATTTTGAAAACTAGTTTGCATGAAAACATTAACCAAAATCAGCTAAATAATGAACAACATCAGTAGAAGTTAAGATACAATTGAATATGAATCACACAATTCAAACTAAAGAAACTATGAAAAAAATTAAGTGGCTTCAACCCATCTTTATTGATAAGAACCGCAAAGATCTTAAGTCTTAATTCTCATGAATTGACAGCATAAAAATATTTGTTTGTTAACTACAATAAGTAAAGAAGCAGGGGTAACTCAATTTTCTATAGTGCTAGCCTGGTATATAATAAGTACATCTATCCACCAGGACAATATGTCTGCTGAAGCTTGATGCATATAACAAGGGGCACACTGCATTGACATAGAGCCTCTTGGTGATGCATTTTGTGTGAAATTGGTGGTTGTAGGGAAGGTTGGGTATCTCCATATCATCTTCATACCATGCTAGGAAAATGATAAAACTTCTATAGAAGAATCTAGTTGAAACCTTTTGTACATTATCCAAGAAGACAACTAGTTTAAAACATGACTACTTGTTGGGGAGACTGCATGGTTTTTTTTCTCCTTTTAGTTTGGTTTTGTGCCATACACCACACACACACACATTTGGCTAGGACATGTACCCCTTTATTAGTTCCCCCCCACCCTTTATTAGTTTTCTCAACAACATCCAACTTGTACCCTCTGAGGTCTTAATATAATCTACTATGATCTTCAAAGAAAGATCTTAATATACCTTTCCTACTTGCCCTGGTGGCTATATAAATTTCTAAACCGCTGGCAGGAAGCAGTGTTGGTCTGCATAGAATGAAAGTGCATATAGATTAGTATGAAGAAAACAATATATAAGAGATACATGCCATAGGCATAAGATATAATACCACACAACAATATCTTATTGAGACATAAGCTAACTTGATCTTACCTATTTTCCATAGAAATTATTTTTTATCTAGTTATATTAAACTTGAAATTAAAATCCAGGACCTGCAAACATCATTCATAAGAGCAATAGTTAGATAAAATTAAAAACAAAGGTGTCTGTCATGAATCATAATTATCTATTTCTAACTTCCATTGTCTTATATCTTTTCAAGTTGAAAAATTGTTACATATTTTATCATCCTACAAGTTTCCCTATATTGAGAAGTCTTACATAATTGCATGCACCTATTTGTTTATACCACATTGTGGAAAAAGAGTTTCAAGTCAAACCATTAGTAAGCTAAGGACAGTAAGCTTGTCTCGACTACAATCTACCACAATCCTCCTTTTTCAGACATTTTGTAGAGAATAAATGTACACAACATGCTCTAAAGTTTATTATAACAAAAAATTGTTGGTTGAACCACCATTTTATATAGGATTCTAAACTATACCAGACTTTCATGTTCTCTATTCGTTATTTCAATAAAATATAACCATTCTAAAAGCCCTAATGACAAGATCATTGGCATCAAGCTTCAACTACCTAGATCTCTCTATTCAACTTTCTATTGACCTAATACATTTTTTAAATATGTTCATCCAGGACTCTTGGGTGGTACACTCATAGAGTAGTATATCTATGTATTGTGCATTGGAAACCCTTTATCCAGAAAACAAATGCTTAATTGCTTATACAAGAAAGGCATTTGAGGTTGTCATGATTCTACAACATGATCAACTGAGTGGTTGCATTTAGAGAATACAAATTTATATGAAAGAGACATCGAAAACTAAGAAAATATGGATTACTAAATTGTACTATCCACTAGGTGGGCTTTTTTTGGGCATAAAGTTTAAATGAAGACATGTAAGAACAAATAAGCCACCTAGAAATGAGCATGTTTCGTACTGCATGGTTCACATAACTGCTTAGCAATGCCTAAATGTCAAACTAGAGATCTCCTTTTTATGAGTGTGGAAATTAGTTGAATGCAAATGTTGTCTGTGTCCTTTGAGCAAGTATGAATTCGGCAAAAAATTTTAGATCTTTTAATTGTTGAAAAACCTACTGAACAGTACTCGATCGACAAGCTCTCGACTGAGGTGCTTTTTGGTCGAAATACAAACTCAACCAAATTTAGATTTGTCAAAAATTGTAGTTATTAGAAATATTTACTGGAAAACAATGTTATAAAGTGAACTCATACTTTCCTTATGCTATATTATGATATTTGATCATTTAAAATGTGATATTCAAATCAACTAATTGAAAGTAATATATCCTTGTCCACATTAGAAATACTACATTAATTGGAAATCTTCATGACTACCTCTTAGCCAACAAACTCTTCAACCAAGGGGTACCCCATTTAAAGTTATGGTCGACTAAAAATAAGCCTGATTGAAATGCTTCTTTGTAAATCAATTTATTCACTTGCACCCAACGTTGGTATATTAAATCTATAATTTTCTTAGAATAAGAGAAACTTCTAAATCAAAATAGTGCAGGAAACAATATTTCTTAAAGATCATAAAAATGTACTCATAGTTTTTCTTGATCAATTGATTTTAATGTTGGTTATGACATGAAATACTTTAACATTTTTGTGGTTATTATTGTTAAGGGGGAGCTCAAGAAATTCTTGGATATAATGTGCATATATTTTTGATCTTGCTATTAATTTCATTCTCTACACCAGTATGGTCTTAACATCCCTTATATTTGGTCTAGAGACACTTTTATTGATCTCATTATGATCCGAAAGGATTCTCTAATCATTTCTAGGCTTAACATCCTTTGTAAATGATTGAGAAATCAATGGTCAAAAATATTTCTTTATTGGGTCTTTTTATCATGAAGGACTTAACATTCTTGGGCAACTAGACAATAGCACAAATTGATCTACTCTCTCAACAAATTAATTTTCATTCTGTATGCAAATATGTCTTAACATCCCTTATATTTGGTTAGAGATACATTTATTGATCCCACTATGAGCCTAAAGGAATCTCATATCATTTTAGGACTTAATATCCCTTGCAAATGGTTGATAAATTAATATTAGTTTTTAAAATTGTCAAAATTTGACATTCTTTTTTGAAGTAAACAATTAAGGGGGAGTCTTATTGATTTACACATATGATTATCTTTCTGAAATGACAAAGGGGGAGAAATAAAATAAAGTACAATCTTTAAATATTTTCATGAGTTTCATGATCTGTTGGCTTGACATAAATTGATGCTAAATTGCCTAAGAGATGGATATCATGTTCCATATCTTTTTAGGTATATTAGAATACATTTTATGAGATCAAACAACCTATTCATCTCAGATATATCACATGTATGAAACTCATTTTATTTTCCAAATACTTTTCTTATATTTTAGGAATGTTTGTTATCTTCAAAAGGGGGAGATTGTGGGCTAAATTTGACAATTCAATACCCTTGGTTTTGATGATGATAAACATTTCATTCTTATGGATCTAACGTTCTATTTGAGTATTTTATGGTTCAAGAAGATGAGGAGATCATACCATGTGGATAGTTGAAGATCAATGCACTTAAATGTTTAATATTTTCATCATTGAACTCAATGTAAATACTTGTACAAGTATACAATGTACAAGTACTTAGATATCATGCCAATCATGCATTATATCTTTCTTATTCACACAAGACCCTAAGTTACGACCCCCCTTCGAATCTAGAGTCGTTCATTAGAATAATCATTTGATAGGTGGTTCAAAACTTGTACCAGTGACACCCTCGATCAAGAAACTAATCAACTGAGAAACTCTCAGTCGAAGTTATTGTTAAACCGAGAACCACCTCAGTTGAGCATTTAGATCACCAGTTAAAAACTTACACATATTGTTCTGTAAGTCATTTTTTATCCAGAATATGGTCAACTAACTCATCTTCAGTACAATTCATATGACCATAAGATCGAGTAGTTGGGATTCAGGGATAGACCTTGGAATACACTTGAATTCAACTCAGGATCGGTCGAAAAAATTCTTTACCACGACATGGTCAGTAAAAAGTCGAAAAACTTGCCGACCGAACTAGGTTCTGGATTGTTCTTCTAAACTCAAACATTTTAGCCAATACAACCTGACTGCTTTCTACCTAATTGCTAGTTAAGCTCTAAGAAAACTCTAGAGACTTCCAAAAATGTCTCTAATCACTTGTAAACCATTCTTGTAAATAGGAGAGGCCATAGGACACTCAACACACACAAGCCACACTTGAACATTCATTCTAGAGAGCAACAAAGCTAAAAATCACTTTTTATCTTCTTCATTGAGCTCTAAAGTTGTGTCCTATATCTACAATCAACTTTAACATGATGGGATTTCTCCCCTTGATCATAATGGGATTTCTCCCTCATAAACCATAACAGGGTTTTCCCCTTCTTGAACATGATTCCTTAACCTTGATTTCATAATCATAATCATAATTAGGTTCATATCATAGACTATAATTAAACAAGCAAGCAATCAATGATAATTATACATGATGAATTCTTCATAGACATTCATAATTCATGAAATCACAAAATGTGCATAATCATAAATAACAATCAATAAACCAAAGTACTTATGCCAAATATGCATGGCCCGCTTACCTATAGAAAAACACCTTAAGGTCAAGTCTCTGACTTGGTTGAGCTTTTACACACCTGTAATTAGATTAAAACATAATATGTGTTTAAGTTCATAATCATAAAACCCTAATTTCTTTCATGGGATTATTGAAGGGTTTGGATTTGTAAAACAGAATTTGCAAATAGGCTAGATAGATAGAAAAATAAAAGAGCTTTCCAATGAATAGTTTTGCATATTTTTCTAAGGTCATATGCAAAAGATATCAATTTTGCAATTCTGACTCCTAGCCACCACATAGCAACGGCCATCTTAAGTGGATAGGAGATCTATATGCTTGATATAGGAATCAAGACATTTTAGTTATTAGTTATGTATTTCTTTCTTCCAATCTATTTCCTTCATATAGTATTTGTTCTCCTTGACTACTCCTTGTGTCTTTTTTTATACCTCTCATTACTAAGACTTGGCAAAAGGATAATGCTAATACTTGGAAGTAATAAAAAAATATAAGAAAAGGCATATACTTGAACAAAGATGTTTATTAACAAAAGAGAACACATATTTTAGGCACATTTTCCATTACATGCCTATGCATCTACATACCAATGGGATAGAAGCATTAGGGCCTTATGATCTGCTTTCTAAAGAGATAGATCATTGTATATGTGATTTGATTACCAAAAAGATAGATCACCCACTAGCACTATGCTTACCAAAGAGATATATTGCTTTCATATAATGGAACACATATATTGTGTTTGATGTTTCATAACCATAAGTATGGAAAGTCAAGTAAAATATCTTACCAGAATAATCATTTCATCCAATATCATTTGTCAATTATTTTTACACACATATTACAACCATAATAAGTAGTTGGCCACATAAGAGGAAAGGGCATACCTTAAAAAGAGATATTCTAAACCACAGTTTTTGATGTCATCTATATCCTTGTCAACCCCTGATTAAGGAAAGATCACATGCACCATCACCAGGTTCTCATCATCTTAACCCTAGTATGTCCATTTTAGGGTTTTGATTGCCTCATTAAGATGCCTTGTCTTGTCATCTTGTTATTTGGGATCAATGTTACTGATGTAGTATTTCAGATTATAGTTCATTAACTGATAATCATGTTTCACATTATTATGTACACATAATAACCTTAGGTCACATTTGGTAATGCATGTAAGGGTTTTCTCATCATTTTAGGATCATTTAACATATAATATTATTTCTATGCATAATTATGATCTTAAAATTTAATATGGAGTTCCATATACGTATATGAGCTTATACATACTATTCAAACAATTATTGTACACACATGTATTTTCTACATTTTATTTAGGGTTAGTAGCTCTGGATAATCGTAGTAAGAAAAGTACATTATTGCATGCCATAACATGGTCATATCTGACATTATATGGGTTCTAAACCATGTTTCGGAGTTACTGGTACATTTGCCTAAATTTTGACCTTGAATTGATAATATTACACTACATATGAGTATTTAGCATCTTAGTTCAAATCTATGATATTTAAGCATCAAAAGACTAATATTATAGTTTTATATTGTTGTACTCATTTTTTCAAACATTTTGATACCTTGTTTGTATTTTTCAGATCATTGAGCTAATTATTGTGGTTTATATAAGATCTAAGTAGTTGTTGATATTTTTACCTTTTCGATCTATTTGGGTTGGTCATGTGTCTTTACTTACTTTAGCTGCACAAGAAACTACTCAAGCTTGAGCCAGCTGTGTTCACAATTGAACCAGGAGGTTCGGCCTGGGATTTGATCACTTCACTACTATCGGACCGAGTCTCCTTGTCTCTTTTTTGCGATCACATAGATGTTGGATCTTTGAGCACATGTCGTTTCCACAAAGGACTCTGCTCCAACATGAGGTAGAAGTATCTCCGGCTGGTTTGTCAGCATCTAATGTTGTCTCCTAATTCACCACCCCTACTCGGTACTCCTCTACTTTTTCATTCTCCTACCAAGGCTCCATAATTCCTCCTTGATGAACTCATTGGAGCCAGATGCCATTGTTGCAGTCCATCCCCGACAAGCCATCTCACCGACCTCTCATTTCCTCCAAGGATCCACGGTACCATGAATCATGGTCTCGACACCATAGTGGACTAAAAGGGGGAGATCGTCCTTAGAACTCCTTACATGAAGAAGACTTCTTGTGAAGCTTAGATCAAAGGTTTCAGGATCTTGAGGAAACCCCTCCCAGAAATTTGTCTTGTCTTCAATGAGGATAGAGATTGTCACTTAGAAGGCACCACCACAGTAGAAAAACTAGCCCTTCATCTATTTCTCAAGGCTTTAGATATTATTGTTGTCTTCACATGTCTCTAGTATCCTTCTTCCTCCCACTCTAAAAGGCCAGTGGATAACAAGGAGAAATAGTGTGTGGATCTCCCTCCTCTCACCACATAATGACCTAAGTGAATGGTAAAATAGTTTCTAGATATAAGAGGGAACCATTTTCCCGCATGATATTGTGTTCAGGCCCACGATTAACCATGAAACTGGTGATGTGAAGTTTCCACTCCAGTCACCCATGATGTCTTGTCTAAACGATCTTGATATAAAATTCTAGTGATTAAATTAGGCCATTCTAGGGTCCTAGTTTATTCTATGGAAAGCCTATTTGTGGCTTCTGTACTTAATCTATATTCTGAAGTTGTGTAGCCCATGTACATCAGTAAACTCACAATAGTTAAAAGCATGCCAACATTGTCTAAAACAATATCTAACCTTGATCATACGAACATCAAATGTGCACATTATTTCACAAATTTCAATCTAAAATAACTTCCTCTAAGATCCTCTGATCTTCATGAAATTTTAACCATAGCTCTAACATCACTCCAGCAACATTGCACTAAAGTTTGACTCCAAACTACCACTATTTGGTAAGTCCACAATTTAATATGAGAATTCACATACTTGGGAATACTAATCATAATAATAACATAGAATCACAGTCAACTTATGTCAAAACAATTTGAGTACCTTCATATGATCAAAACGCACTGCAGGAACTATCATTATTACATAATCGTATGTAAATCCAAGTAAGATTGACCACATCATCTCATATATTGATGGACTCAAATTAACTATTTTAATCTCCAACCCATATTTAGATCATTGAATTGATTAACCAAGAAACATAAAAGTTTGCTCTATCACATCCTATAAACCTTAAAAGAAATATTTTCCTCGAAATTAAGCCAAAATCCAATACTTCACATCTATACAACTTAAAAAGAAATTTAGTACTCGAAATTAAGACATTCTATTATATAAAAGGTCTTCATTCGCATGTAGGGAACCGATATAGGTGCAATATATCCATGAACAAAAGCTCCATAACAATATATATGTCTTTCTAGGATATTTAAATAGCATATAGGGTAAGCCACCCCTTATTATAAGGTTGAAACACAGTTTATAAGATCTAGTTATGTAACAACACATTTCATGTTTTTGGATTTACATCCTTATTTTACCCAAGAATTAGGGATTCCATCATTCCATTTATCATGTTCAAAAGGTGTTAACTATAATTAATCCACTTAATCCATCTACATCATATCAAAATGTCATCATAGTTATGTTGTGCTAAATTTTTAACTATATTCAACATCTTTATTAAGCACTAGCATTAAAGCGTTATTTAATGTATATTTTTAATATGATATCATTTCACTTTCATATTTGGTTACAAACTTTATTAGTGTTTTTATCACTTGATTTACCAACCTTATAATGCTATTGTTGTTCATGTATATGGTTAATCATCTATACATAATGAGTTACTATACCACCACTAGATATTTCATCATGCCACATCTAGATATATCATCTAGGTATTAGATCAAATGCTTACATATATTGTTTCGTGGTTGTGCTAAACAAACTCATATGATGGCTTGTCAAACATATACCAAAACTTTATCTAGTCCATTTGAGGTTCTCCTAACCCTTATCATGAGGATAGTTCCATGTTCAATTTCTCCGAGCTCACTCATCACTATGAGTTTCTCATACACAAAACTTTATCCTCCCTATTTGGTCTAGAGTTATTAGATCTACCTCATTGGCACTAGTTCATTACTTTACGAGCTCCATCCACATAAGAACAATCCAAATGTGGTATTAAAATTTCTCATTGTAGGTTCTCTACCCATGATATACTATTTCTCAACTCTCTTATACATATCCACTAGATTCCTACAAGAAACCACCAACCCGAGCTTGAGGCTTTTCAAAAACTAACACAATTACCTCTTCCAGTGTCTTGGGACTCTCTCTCCCTCACCCAAATGTTAGGTACTCATATTCATATTCTCATGTACAAAGAATCCTTTCTCAGACTCTAGGGTTTGATCATCCCAAGGACATCTAGGGTTCAATAAATCTATATGAATTAAGAATAAAGCCACTCAACTCATTCACTCAGTAGTAGTCTAGTTTAGGACATATCATATCACATAAATCTCGTATTTCTCATATCTTGGAGTTTAGGTTCTCTAACCTTCTCCTTCTAGGTCTCACTTTCTCTGGAACTAACCCTATAACTGGTCCCAACATGAGAGATCCACCTTTGTAAAAAAGATTGAGGCTCTTACTGATTCACATCCTTATCTCAACTTAGCTTATCTTAACTTTGAAAAGAACACATACTTGAATTGAAACTTATCTTAAATCCTCAAATCTGAACTTTAGTCTAAAAAAAAACATATGTCATCATAAAAAACCAACTTATATCATCTATATAAGACTTGGATCATAATATAATCTTATTTCATCAATTCCATGTATCACATATTCTAAAAAGCCTTTAGACATCTAATATAGAACTACTCTCTCTTCTAGACTGATGTGAATCACTTTCACTTAGGTTGCATGACCACCTCCTACTTGTGCCAGTGTGGGGACACATTTTTGTACGACTTACATATATAATAAAATATTATATAGTTTTTCTCCGATAAAACATGTGTCAGAGAAAACAATATGATTCACGCCGATTATAATCAAAAACCAAATCCACAAAACGAGTGTCCCACACCTATTAGAGAGTCTAGTGTCATGTCACCTAATGAAAAGGGTGAGAACAAGGTATAGATCAGAGTAGCTACCCAAGACGATGAGTGCTATATGTCTAGGATTTCTCTTCCCCTGATGCACATCATTTCCAAATAAAGCAACATCCCATACTGCCACATCATAAAGAAAGAATGACACCTTAGGACTTGTTATACAACAAGAAATAGTGTAGACATAGTTCTCAGACATCTAGGTGCTACCTAGAGTCTAGGTAAAATCTAGTCTCTAAAAAAACAAATAATCTAACCCTAAAGATTATTACGTTCAAGGTTTTTATTAGTGTCAAGTTGCATAATGAGAAAATGTTAGGCTTTGCTATTGTTCATGCTCTAATACCACCTATGACGTCCCCAAATATTCTAAAACTTAATCTAATGTGTGATGCCCAAATTGAAACCTCACCTTGCAGAGAATTCCAATTCAAACACCACAGACTAGGCTAAGAAGAAGAAAATCAGAAGAAGTTAGAAGGAAACAATAGTAGCACATGCACGTGAACAAGAACAAAACCATATAACACATGTTCACCATTCAACATATAATTATAAAATCAATTATCATAACAAATTGTTATTACACATTGAACAATAAACTTTACATATGCATGTACTACCACTAAACAACAAGATCTTAAAACAATAGATCCACCCACACATCAGCTCGCCACTCAACTCACAACTATTCAAGTCCTTCAAGTGTATATATCCACCTCTCATAAACAAAATATTACATGTGGTACACGTCAGCACAATATTCAAGAATATTATACTAAGTACGCCTATGTGTCTTTTTATATACCTCTCATTTCTAGACTTGGCAATAAGGTAAAGCTAATACTTGGCAGTAAAAAACATATATAATACAAGGCATATACTTGGACAAAGATGTTTATTAACAAAAGAGAACACATATTTTAGGCACATTTGCCATTATATGCTCGTGCATCTTCCTACCAATGGAATAGATACAGTAAGGCACTAGTACAAAAATGGGTTATAACGTCACTACATGTAGAGTCGGTTTTACCAAATAACCGACTTTATATGTCTAAAAAAAATGCGGGCACCACTTAAGACTTCTTAGGTCAGTTTTTTTAAATAAACCGACCTTGTAGTGTAACTCTATAGGGTCGGTTTTCGAAATAACCGACCTTATATGTCTATAAAAAATGCGGGCATCACTTAAGACCTCTTGGGTCACTTTTCTTAAAATAATCGACCTTGTAGTGTATCTCTATAGGGTCGATTTTCCAAATAACCGACCTTATATGTCTATAAAAAACGCGGGCACCACATAAGACCTTTTGAGTCACTTTTTTTAAAATAATTGACCTTGTAGTACATCTCTATAGGGTCGGTTTTTCTAAAATAAGCGACCTTATAGACAAATTTTCCCGCGGCAAAAATTTGCTTGATTTTGGTTTCACGCCTTGATCTATAGCGTTGGTTTTACCTTATAACCGACCCTAAAGGGCTCCTCGGTCGACAAATTCGTCGACTGAATAAGAGCTGAATTTCACGTATACAAGCACCTATAGGGTCGGTTTTTTCTTTATAACTGACCTTACAGTCCTCCTCGGTTCAGCACCTCTAAAGTCGGTTATTCCTACAAAACCGACTTTAAAGGCCTCCTCGGTCGAAAAATTCGTCGATCGATATCTATTCTGGATCCAGATAGTTCACGCATGTATAAGCACATCTAGCGTCAGATTTGCACTTATAACCGACCTTAGAGCCTTCCTCGGTCGACCAATATTTCGACCGATACACGACTAATAAGTACCTCTAAGGTCGGTTTTTTCCTTAAAACCGACCTTAAAGGTACTTATGCGAAGGAAATCTGGCTCTTTCTCGATCGACAAATTCATCAACCGATATCTATTCTGGATCCAGATAGTTCACGCATGTATAAGCACCTCTAGTGTCGGATTCACACTTATAGCCGACCTTAGAGCATTTCTCAGTCGACAAATTTGTCGACCGATAAGGAGTCAGTTTTCAAGTGTATAAGCAACTTTTAGGGTCGGTATTTTCTTTATAACCGACCTTAGAAGTCCATTCGGTCGACAATATTGTCGACCGAGATAAACTAGGATCCAGTTTAGTATTTCACACATGAATAAGTACCTCTAGGGTCAGTTTTTTTCCTAAAAACCGACCCTATAGGTACTTAAGCGAATGAAATATGGCTCAATCTCGGCTGACGAATTGTCGACCGAATCATATCGGTCGATGAATTTGTCGACCGAGTAACGACTAGAAAAACCAAACGTCATAACGGCTAGAAAATCAACCATCATAACGGCTACAAAAATCAACCGTCGTAATGACTAGAATTTCAACCGTCGTAACAGCTATAAATACGACCGTTGGGCGACCAGGAGAACGGTCCAAAAAATGACCGTTGCGGGCGTCGGTCGACAAATTGTCGACCAAAATTGGCTATGTTTTGCTATAAATAGCACCCAAAATGATCCATTTCTTCACACCTTCACATTCTCACTTCTCTAGCTCCTCTCTAGTGTATTCTTGTGAAAATCTTCAGTTTCTCTACATCCAATTCTTGCTTGATATTCCTCCATTTCAAAGCAACGAAATGGCTTCATCATCTACGCGCGGAAAGAAGCAAGTTGCAGGTAGGAAAGGAAGGACAGTCTCTTCAATGCTGTCGTTCATCAACAACGTCCCTTTCATCAGCGCAGCTGTAGGCGACCGCTACCTCAGGCTCTCATCAAGAACTCCTCTTCCACGAAGGCCAGTCGACGTCATGGACTTCCAAAGCATTATCGATTTAGAGGAACTTTTCGAGGTGCAACATTTGACTGATTTTCTAAATCCCTCCTTCCATTCCGACTCCTCCAAAGTAGTTAATGAATTCTATGCCAATTTAGCTGAACATCCTGAACATGATTCTTTCTCCTCTATGGTTGGTGGGTATGGATTCCATTTTACTGAGGAGGGTATTCTTGATATGCTTGACATAGATATAGAAGAATATAAAATTTTTATTGATCTCACTAGAGGAACTCCACTCAACAAACTCTCCCAAGATAACACTACAATTAGCCTTAGTGATGTCAAAAGAGCCATCTTTCAATCTATTACGACTTGTCATGAAGATAGGGGTACCTATTATGTCATAAATTTAAAACATGAAGCTAGGATCATAAATCACATTGTTGCCACCAATATCCATCCTAGAGCAACAAATATGAAGTACCCACCTTTCATATGTACCTTATCTATGCCATTCTCAAAAGTATTCCCATAAACTTTATTCGTATCATCATTGAGAATATGTTTGAGTTTTCTGGAAATCCACCATATGCTGACTTTGTATGCCAAATCACTCAACATTTTCTTAAGAAGAATATTGAGGACGACTTAGGTTACACATGGGATAGAAAACCCCAAAAAATAAGTAAAAATACGGTGGAAAAGATGGGAATTGACTTTGGCCACAAAAGGGCTAGGACTGAAGGGGAGACATCCACCCAAGACATACCTCCACCACCTCATCCTACCAACCTACCCCATGATCCTATTACAAATACCTTGACATACATTACTGGATCCCAATATCACCTAAGTAGGCAATTGGATTATAATCACCATGCCATGACTTATTTAAACCAAAGGATGCAAATTCTCTCTCCTAACCAATCTGATGAATATCCCTATTCCCTTAATCCTGGCATGATAAACCCCTACAATCCTTCCTACAACTACTATCAAATTCCACCTCCACCATCTCCTGATCTCACACATACTCAGTTTTCCCCAATTCAACTTCAAGACATTGCTGCCCACTTTCTCTTTGATCGTGTTCCCACCTTCTTGGAGGCTTATTCCTTAACCATGACAGGTGCCTTGGAGTGGCAGACACTGGTCAAATATTATGGAGCTGAGCCCTTTCTTGGAAAAGACCCAGACATTGATGTAATCCTTCGGTCTTTCCAGTGAGATTATGAGATATCTTTGTAATGATGTAATATATATCTTTTAATAAAGCAAGTATGTCATGTTTCATCTTATAAAGTGTATGGGCATTAAATTGTTATGAATAAAAGTGCTTTCCATGGCTTCATTTGGACATATACATGTTATATAAGAATATTGTTATTTCAAATGATTGAAAAATAAATTATGGCTAAATTTGACATAGCATCACTTGGTTAATCTCATACACACACACTTGGTACTTAATTTAAAACATTGAAATAGGGTTAATCTCGGTCAAAAATATTATCGACCGAGACAAATTCGGTCGACAATATTGTCGATCGAGGATGACTTTAGGGTCGGTTTTTTCCTTATAACCGACCCTAGAGCTCTTTCGTTCGACAAATAGTCGACCGACAGAATTTTTGAATACAGTTTAGTACTTTTCAAAATGTTATAAAGCATTGGGATCTCAATCTTTTGTCTCATTGTTGGGAATTCACATCCCTCAACACCACCATCATCACATTTGTTGATTCTGGGTATTCAAACCCTTAGTTCATCACTAAACATGGTTATCACTTATCAGGTAACTATTACCTTCAGGTCATCTGACCAAGGTATTCAGGATATTTGTTACACAATCATATCAATTTCATATCAACCATATCAATTTCATATCAACATCATGCAATACAAAAATAACATATCTATTCCCTCATTAGGGTTAGAGTTTCCCATCTTTATCAATTAGGGTTTCACATATCAGCATCCCATATTGAAATTTCACATAACATTATCCCATATTAGGGTTTTTACACAACACCACCCTATATTAAGGTTTCACATAACATTTCCATATTAGGGTTTCACATAACATCATTCCATATAAGGGTTTCACATAACATTATCCCATATTAGGGTTTCATATGACATCACCATATATTAAAGTTTCACATAACATCATTATTAGGGTTGTGGAAGCACTTTAGAGCTCCTCGGTCGATGAATTTGTCGACTGAGATAGAGTCAGATTTCACGTTTATAAGCACCTATAGGGTTGGTTTTTCCTTTATAACCAACTCTAAAACGCTCCCCGGTCGACAATTATTGTCGACCGACATGAATTTTTGATCCAGTTTTTCACGCATTTTCGGTCGACCAATTTGTCGACCGACACACATTCGGTCGACGAATTTGTCGACCGAAAGAAGCCAGATTTCTTTCTTAGAAGCACCTCAGGGGTCGGTTTTTCTAATAACCGACCCTACAGGGGGTCTCGATCGACAATATTGTCGACCGACAATATCCAGTTTAGTTTTTCACACATGTATAAGCACCTCTAGGGTCGGTTATATGAAAAAACCGACCCTAGAGGTACTTGTACGAAGGAAATCTTGCTCCTTTTTGGTCGACAAATCGTCGACCGAAACGAGCCAGATTTCTTTGTATTAGCACTTGTAGCGTCGGTTTACCTAATAACTGACCCTGTAGGTCTTTTCGGTCGACAAATTCATCGACCGAGTTTGCGTTTGATTGTTCTTAAACAACCCAACATGGGCACCGTTTATCTGTAGAGTCGGTTTTTGGTTGTTAACCGACGCTACAATTTTTCGCTCCGTGCAAAAAGCCGAAATTTTAGTCTTTCTTCCTCCCGCAAAACCCTTTTCTCTTATCTAATCTCTCTCCCGCGGCGCCGTGAAACCCCTTTTCACTTTTTCATTCCACCGTTGCTATGAACGCTTCTCCGTGAAGCCGTTGCCGCCTCTCCACGCCACCAAGAGGATCGTGAAGCTCGTCATCACCGCGAAGAGGATCGTGAAGCTCGTCGTCGCCGCCTTCCACTCTTCCTCCATGAAGCCCATCGTTGCCGTGAAGCTCTCTTCGTTGCCATGAAGCTCTTCGTTGCCGTGAAGCTCGTCGTCGCCGCCTTCCACTCTTCCACGAAGGCCGCCGCCTCTCCGTGAAGTTTGTCTCTTCCTCCACGAAGCTCACTGCCATTTCCAAGTAAGTTCGAGCTTCCTTCTTTCCTTGTTCACCTTCATTTCTGCCCACCGCCATTGTTGCTTCCAGGTCCATCTCGGTTGACAATTAGTCGACCGAGAGCCCACCTGCGCGCAGCGTCCAAGTCCACTCTCGGTCGACAATTTGTCGACCGAGAGTGGACATGGACGCTGCGTGTCAGTGGGCTCTCGGTCGACTAATTGTCGACCGAGATGGACCTGGAACTTATTTATGTTGGAGCTATAAATGTTTTAATCATATTTGTTGTAATGTTCACAAATAGTTCTGAATATTATAATGATTTAAATATGTATAAGTATTTTCCATTTTATATGATTTGATAACCCAATAATAAAAACATGCATGTTTGTTTCATATGTAATCATTATATAAATTTTAGAAATTAATACTAGATTAGACATGTGTACTCCTAGATTGACACTTTAGGGTTGATGCATGATGTTTAACTTAATATATAAATATGAAAATAATGCATTTATATATTAACTTAGAAACCCGTTCAAAATTTACTCATTAGGAGTAAACTTTGGATAGTCCCTGGTTTGGGACTTTTTTGGATATTTTAATCTCACTTAGGATGTACCTATATAATGTATGTTTAGTTTTGTATATTATTTTAGTAGGATTTCTCCATTTGTTCTCTGGGTACATATGTGAGTGGTTATTTTCCATTTACATCAGTGTACTTGGAGAACTTAGGGGAAATGTTGTGGAAATTTTCTTCAAAACTAAACATACATTATATAGTTACTAGTGAGATTAAATATTCAAAAATGGGATAGGTGGTACACTTTCTATCAATAAAAACTTACAGATTATTATAGTATCAATATTAAACTGTTAGTTTTATAATTAATTTTAATGTGATATAGAAAATGGATCGAAGTTGGATGTCTATCAAGAACCGTTGCAGTCCAGAGTTTGCCAAAGGTCTTGATGAATTTATCAGTTTTCTAGGGAGGTGATGGACTTTTGTAATGATTTTTTGAATTGCAATGAAACTTGTAGCGATCAAAACAATTACCATCACACTGGATCTTATTGTGGCAAAGGAACTCTGGGAGGACGAGTGAAATGAATCAGTCATGAGTTGTGGGAACAAGCGCATTTGTATATTTTACACAACATCGATGAAGTTAGTAGCTACATCACAGACCACAACGATCTTATCAAGAGAAATCATCCGTGATCCAATTCAATGTGGCTTGCAAGAGAGCATAATCGAACATTTATTAGGTGGTTTGAAGAGAAAGTATTTAATCAACTATCTGAATCACCAAATAATGTTGCTGAGAACATAAAATGGCTCGCCTTTAAGAAAAAAATGGATGTCATGTCATATGAAGGTTATGACATTAACGGATTTTCATACTACACAAAGCGTCAAGATGAAAGTAGTGTAGTTCAAAATAGTGGGGTCACTGTTAAAGCTTGTTCATTGTATTTTGCAAGTGCCAAAGATAAAAGACCATGCGAAGCTGAGATGTCATATTACGGCGTCATTGAGGACATATGGGAAATGGACTATACAAATTTTTGAGTTCCTATATTTAGGTGTAATTGGGTTGACAACAATAAAAGAGTTTTATTGGATGAGTTGGGTTTCAAATTGGTGAATTTTGAAAAGATTGGTTTCAAAGATGAGCTATTCATCACGGCAAACCAAGAAAAACAAGTATTCTATATTGATGACCCCGCAAACAAAAATTGGTCTGTCGTTCTTAATCGAAAAAGACAGTTTACTGCATATCCTATAAATGAAGAAGAATACTACAAAAAGTATGATGATTCCAGTCCATTCTCAGTTGGTTTACCAAGTGTAAATGTTGAAGATAACATTGATGAATATTATAAACGTCAAAACCATGCTGAAGGAATTTTCCTTGACTAACAACTCAACCAATACTAAAGGCATGTATTCTTTGAATTATTTATTTTATTATCATGTATACCTTATCACTTGTGCTTTTATTATCACTTATTTTTTTATGATGTATACTTGCAGGTTCTAAAATGGCGAGTGAAGATGAACATTTTGAGCATGAGAACCACGAAGATGAACATTCTGAGCATGAGCACCACGAGGATGGTAGTGGTGATGCTAATAATAGTAGAGGTCCTACATTGATGCGTAGGCTGCAGGAGCTCAGGGCTAAAGGGGATAAATTGCCAGTCCAGTTTGATATGATAGGAGCACATGTTGGGGAACATGCTAGTGCTTTCAAGCATTATGTAGGGGCGACCGCGCGCACTAAGGTGCCAATAGATATAGAAAATTGGCATGATGTTCCTAATGCCAAAAAAGACCTCATATGGAAAGATATATCTGTGAGTGGAAGTGATATCATTTTAATATGTTTTTTATCTATTGATTCTAATTTAGTTTGCTTGGAATTAATTCCTTTTCAAAACAACATTATTAATTGCTTCTTTTGAATGTATAGGGTGTTTTTCATCTAAATGAAAAAGATCACAAGAAAAGAGTGCTACAACATTGTGGTGTAAGATGGAGGGGTTTTAAGACATATCTTGTAAGGGAATTTATAAATAATCCTAAACAAAATAAGAAAGCTACAGATGTATATATTTTTATTGATCCTGAGGTGTGGGAAAGATTTGTTGCAGCTAGGAGATCGGAAGAGTTTCAGGTAATAAAGATTGTGATGTATTGTATGAATATTTAATTTTATACAATTAAGGAGGTGAATCTTTTTATACATGTTTGCCAAGTCTAAATTGCAATACCTTGTTTTAAATGATCAGGCTATTCACCAGGCTCAAAAGGAAAGACGGGCTAAAAATGTGCATGACCATCGCTTGGGGCCCGGTGGTTATGCCTTCCGCCGCCAACTACAAGAGAAGCAATCGTCTTCTGGAGAAGAATCTAGTACTACTCAAGTTGAGCGACCACCCGGACACATGACATGGATTGATGCTAGAAAGAATCGAGTCGGTGAAATTGTCAACCCTGCAACTAAGGAGGTGGCACAAAAGATGGTAGGTTTATCCCAACTAAGTAAAGAGTAACTTCCACAAACTTAGACTTATTTATATCTAATTGATATTGTGATTTAATATTTTTATTAACTATGAATAGATTGATCTCCACGAGTAAAGGAAGGAAGGAAAGTTCATCCCAATTGGCTACATGGATGAACTAGCAGTTGCTCTTGGTACGAAGGAGCATCCTAGCCATGTTAGGGGATTAGGAGCTGGCATAGGATTCAAGTCTTATTTTGGCCTTTCGCAATCTAAAAGAGGTCATGTAGGAGGTCTTACACAAGAGGATCTTGAAGCATTAGTAGCACAGAAAGTAAAAGAAATAATGTCTTTATTTCAGCCTACTCAACCTTCTCAACCTATTCATACTACACGTCTCTCAAGTGATGAGGTACAAGCCCATGCTATAGTTGTAGAAGGTCATGGGAGCACTCCCGATGAACCACCACAACAATCTGCAGTAAGTTTTTGTTCTATATGTTGTGTTATTAGTATGATAAATATATGATAATATATATAGTTGTAACATGTATCTGTTCTACTGTTTCTTATATAACTTATATTATTTCAATCTAGGTTGGTATGAACTATAAACTTGTAGTGGAGGTTCCAGAATATAATGTTGTGGAAGCGGGCAAAGTGTACAACCTTGGTGGTACATTGCATTGCCAACAAATTACTGATGACATATGTCGTGTGTCCATCCATCTTGTGTATGATGGAATGGGGGACAAACCACTACCCATACCTAATCCTGAATATAGTACAGTTGAAGAAGCTAAGGGTGCTATGGTGGGTTGGCCTAGACACTTGGTTATCAATGACAAGGTATACCTTATTTCTACCATATTTTTCATATTTGACTGCATATATGAACTCATGTAATATAAGTATGTAATTTAATTAACAGGTTTGTAAACCAAAAAGTAAAACTTCTACTAGTCGTCCTCCTATGCCCAAGCCATCTTTCATTCCTGAAACTACATTCGACGAATTGGGAAGCAAATATAAATGTTTGTGTCGATACTTAGCCAACCAAAGATCGGGATCACATATGATGGTCAAGTTAACAGAAGAAGCAGTTGGGAGGGACTTTGATAATTTTATTTTTCTTGATGATATTATAGAGTTGTTCCGGTATGATTGGTTGAACACTTCAATAATAGAAGTATGGATAAGGTAAGGATCTATCAATATATATAGAAAATTCCAATGCACATTTTTAGCTTATTTCTACATATGAAAATAATTATAAATGTTTAACAGCCACTTATATATTGAGGTCACCAACTTTGATATAAAGAATATTGCATTCTTAGTTCCTTCGATCACTAGTCAGGTGGAGACAAATATTGAGGATGTGAATGAGTACTTCTCTGATGCATTCAAATATTTTGCTAGTGAGGGGAAGGAAATTATCCTAATTCCTTTTAACGTCCAGTAAGTATTATTATTCAATATAATTTTAATAATGAATGAAACTATTTATTTTAATGTTTGTTTTATTCTTACTCAGAGCTAGACATTGGGAATTACTGGTGATTGTCCCAAAATTGATGACTCTTTATTATCTTGACCCAATGGGTAAAACAACAAGGAGTCACAAACTGAAATTGTCAGCTATGGAGTAAGCATAAATTTAATCAATTACTTCAACATTATATTTCTATTTAGAATTTCTATCTTACCAACTATCGTTTAATTGATAGGGGTATAAAAGCTTTTCGTGAAGCTGGAGGACAAATACCCACAAAATTAAAGACATTGACTTTGAAAAATGTCAAGGTAGCTACTTTGACAACTGCTTGCTCTTTATGTATTAATTTTCATCTGTAATATGTCAACTCTTATACTCTTATCTCAATTGTTGTTTATAGTAGTTTACTAACATTAAGTATAATTTGTTATTTGTAGTGTCCTATGCAAAATAATGACTGGGCTTGTGGCTACTATGTAATGAAATATATGCAAACTATTGTCAAACAAGCATCACATGACATTCAGACTATAAGTCAGGTAAGAAAGAATAACATCATAAATTTACAAGTGATTGTAGTCATTTTTATAAAATATTAACATGTGCATTTTCTGTTACAAATCTTTACAACTCAGCCTTACACACATGTGGACTTGAATGAATTCCGAGAAGAGTGGTCAGAGTGTTTTATAAGTGAAGTCGAAATAGCATTGGATTAAATATGTCGGCTCCATTTATGTATGTTGTTTGAGTACGTACTCTTTCATATTTTTACTTTTGTAATATGTCATCTCAGACTTGCACTCTATCATTTTGTAAATTATGATATTATTATCATTTTTGTTATGAATGTGTGGTTTTGAATGGTGACGGTTGAGCATCAATGCTCCCCTCTCCCAGAATATATGAATCTTCTTGTTCTTATGTTCTATATCAATTTCTGTAGAATTTTTTTAAAAAAAAATCATAACTTTTAGCCTCGGTTTTTTAAATAACCGACCCTAAAGATTGATTTTTTTTTTTTAAATCGTAACTTCTAGCGTCGGTTTTTGTAAAAAACCGAGTCTAAATGTCCTCTATAAGGTCGGTTTTTTTAAATAACCGACCCTAAAGATTGAATAAAACATTTCAGTGTAAGACTCAGTCGACAAACTTCTTGACTGAATTACTGTCGGTCGACAAACTTGTCGACCGACTGTTACACTGAAATATTTTATTCAATCTTTAGGGTCAGTTATTTCAAAAAACCGACCTTATAGAGAGTTCTCGGTCGAGACCGAAATATTTTCGGTCGACAATTTTCTCGATCGAGTGTTACCACTAAAATGTTATTCAATCTTTAGAGTCGGTTATTTCATAAAAACCGACCCTGTAAACGTTCTCGGTCGACAATTTTCTCAACCGAGAACGTTTACATGGTCGGTTTTTATGAAATAACCGACCTTACAAGCTCCTTTTTTCTCGTCTAGGTCAGAATTTTTACAACCTTTTGTGTCGGTGTTTACTCTGTAAGGTCGGTTTTATTTGGTTAAATAATCCGACGCTATAGACCAAATTCTATAGCGACGCCCACCTAGGCGTCGGTTAAAAAGTGACGCTGCAGGCTTTAAAAAAACCGACGCTATAGACCATTTCTGTACTAGTGAGGCCTTATGATCTACTTACCAAAGAGATAGATCATTGTACATGTGATCTGCTTACCAAAGAGATATATCACCCACTAGCACTATACTTACTAAAGAGATATAGTTCTTTCATATAATGGAACACATATATTATGTTTGATGTTTCACAACTATGGAAAGTCAAGAAAAATACCATAATAGAGCAATCATTTCATCCAATATCATATTCCAAGTAATTGTACACACATAATACAACCATACTAAGTAGTAGGCCAAGTAAGAGGTAAGGGCGTACCTAAAAAAGATATATTCTAAACCGCATTTCTAATGTCATCTATATCTTGATCAAGACAAGATCACATGTACCATCATTAGACTCTCATCATCTTAACCCTAGTATGTACATTTAGGGTTTTGATTGTCTCATTAAGATATTCTCATCATGACTTGTCTTGTCATCTTGTTATCTAGGATCAATGTTACTGATGTTGTATTTTTTATTATAGTTCATTAGCTGATAATCATGTTTCACATTATCATGCACACATAATAACCTTAGGTCACATTCATTAATCCATGTTAGGGTTTTCTCATCATTTTAGGATCATTTAACATGTAATATTATTTCTATTCATAGTTATGATCTCATAATTTAATATGAGGTTCCATATACATATATGAGCTTATACTGACTATTCCAACATTTATTTTCCATATATGTATTTTCTACATTTATTTATGGTTACTAGCTCTGGATAACCATACTTAGAAAATTACATGATTACATGTCATATCTGACATTATATGGATTCTAAACCATATTTCAAAATTATTGGTACATTTACATAATTTTTTACCTTGAATTGATATTTATTACACTTGATATGAGTATTAAGCATCTTACATCAAATCAATGATATTTAAGCATCAAAAGACTAATATTATAGTTCTATGTTGTTGTACTCAATTTTTTGAACATTTTCATGCCTTGTTTGTATTTTTCATATCATCGAGCTAATAACTATGATTTATATAAGATCTAAGTATTTTTTCATAATTTTCCCTTTTTGGCCAATCTAGGTCTGTGACGTGTCTTGACTTGCTCAACAACGTAGGAAACTATCCAAGCTTGAGCCAACTGGGTTCACAACTGAACTAAAAGGTCTGGTCTGGTATTTGATCACTTCACTATTGTCTGACCTGATCTTCTCGTCTCTCTCTTGCGATTGCAAAGATGTTGGTCTCCGAGTTATTTCTCACTCTACCTCTGTGAGGGATACTACTTCAGCGTGAGGTAGGAGCATCTCTAGCCAATTTGTCTACATCTAATGTTGTATCCTGATTCACCACCCCTGCTTGGTGCTCCTTTGCTTCTCCGTTAACCTACCAGGGCTCTAAATTTCCTCGTTGACGAACTCACCAGAACGAGATGCCATTTTTGTAGTCTAGCCCCAACAAGCCATCTCTCCCACCTCTCATTTCCTCTAGAGATCCATGGTTCCATGAATCATGGTCTTGACATGACAAAGGATGAAAAAGGTGGGAGATCATCCTTAGCACTCACTTACATCAAGAAGACTTCTTGTGAAGATCCAATCAAAGGTTTCTAGGGTTTGAGGATGCCCCTCCTGAAACTCTGGCTTGTCTCTGATGAGGATTGAGCTCGTCACTTAGTAGGCACCACCACAATAGGAAAACTAGCCCTTCGTCTACTTCTCTAGGTGCCATAGATCGTTTGTCATCTTCTCAGGGGTCTAGCATCCTTATTGCACCCACACTACAAAAGCCAATGGAGAATAAGGAGAAACATGGTGTGGATCTCCTCCTCTCACCATGAAATGTCCTAAGTGAATGGTCAAACAGTTTCTAAAGATGAGAGGGAACTGTTTTCCCACATGATATTGTGTTCATGCCCATGATCATCCATGAATCTGGAGATAGAAACTTGCCACTCCAGTCACCGACGATGTCTTGTCTAAATGATCTTGATACAAGATTCCAGCCGTTAGATTAAGCCATCTTAGGGTCCTAGTTCATTCTATATAAATCTTATCTATGCTTCTCTACTTAATTCATATTCTGAAGCATTATAGCCCATGTACATCAGTAAACTTGTGATAGTTAAAAGCATGGCAACGATGTCTAAAACAATATCTAACCTTAGTTACATGTACATCAAATGTGCACATGATTTCACAAATTTCAATCTTAAATAACTTCCTCTAAAATCCTCCAATCTTCATGAAACTTCAACCATATCTCTAACATCACTCAAGTAACATTGCACTAAAGTTTGACTCTAAACTACCGCTATATAGTCACAATACACAATTTAATACGAGAATTCACATACTTGGGGATACTAATCATAATATTAACATCAAATCACCTTCAACTTATGTCAAAACAATTGGAATACCTTCATATGATCAAAACACACTTTAGGTACTATCATTATGACATTATAGTATGTAAATCCAAGTAAGATTAAACACATCATCTCATATACATATGGACTCAAATTGACTATTCCAATCTCCAACCCATAATTGAATCATTGAATTGAGTAACAAAGAAACTTCAAAGTTCACTCTATCACAATACACTCCTGCATACTTCATATACTCTATAAGGTGACCTCTCTGAATGCACAATGCATAAAACTTTTTAAAACACTGGATACATACATGTATATTTTATTTACAATGAACTCACATCATGATAATTACATAATATCATTTTCTCCTCCATCTCATGCAAGTATTATCTATTTGAGAATGTATTGCACCTCCACCACCCAACAACTAAGACCGCTTGGAAGACATACATTCATCTCTATTTTTTTAACATTAAGACAAAGTTATGTTTAAATATATAGAGAATGCATTTGCAATATAGAAGAGATGGGACTATCATATGTCCTTGTAAGCAATGCTTAAATGTGTGTAGGCCTAATCGGTAAGTCACAACTGAACACTTGTTATGGAATGGATTCTTGACAAGCTACACAAATTAAATTTTTCATGGTGAGGGTTCATTTGATAGCTCTATGGATTCACATATAGAAAATGATACGTCCAAAATGACATGAGGGACATGTTGCATTATGTGTATGGAGTATCACACGATGGAGAGAATATGGAAGACAAGGACCATCAATTTGTATTTGTTAATGATGTAGAAGCTGAGTAATTTTATAAAGTGTTAGAGATAGTTGCACAGGATCTATCCCCTAGAAGTAAGAGGTACTCTAAATTGTAATATGTTGTTAGGTTATTTCACATAAATGTATCAATAATTGGAGTAATAAGTCATTTTCTGAGCTGCTTGAGCTTTTGAAGAAATTGCTTTCAGAGGGTGAGACTTTTCCCAACTGTTATTATGAATTCAACAAAATAATCAGGGACCTTGGGCTTGACTATGATAAAATTGATGCTTGAATAAATCATTGCATTTTGTATTGAAAGGATGTTGCAGATAAGACTTCATGTCAAAAATGTGGTGCTTCTACATATAAAGAGATCAGAACTGATGAAGCAGGTGCAGAAAATATTAGTATGAAAAAGAAAGGAGTTCCTTATAAGTTTTGTGCCACGATGAAAGTCATACCAAGGATGAGATTCTTTGAAATCCAACTAATTATCTGGCATGGAAGATGTTTGATAATATGCATGTTGTTTGTTGGTGATTGTCACAATGTTCATCTAGGATTAACTTCCAATTTATTTAATCCTTTTGCCTCATGAGTCTATCATATATCATTTGGCCTATAGTATTGATTTTGTACAACTTGTCACCATGGTTCTTCATGAAGTTTCCAAATTTTATCATGTTCATGATTATTCCTTGTCCAACTCAACCAGGAAATGATATAGATGTCAACCTACAACCATTGATTGGGGAGAAAAAAGGAGTATGGGAAACTGGTGTCGATGCTTATGATGTTGATCGTAAAGAGGTATTCAAGTTGCATGTTATCTTACTGTGAACTATAATCGACTTTCGCACATTTGTTTATCTATCTAGTTGGCAAACTAGTGGGTATCTTTCATGTCCTTTCTGCAACAAAGACACATGCTCATGGAGACAAACATATAGTAAGAAAGCATGTTTCATGGGTAATGTGAGGTTCCTCACAATGGATCATAAATTTTGTAGAGATGCTTCATCATTTGACAAAAAAGAATAATTTAGAAGTGCTCCTAATTTGTTTTCTAGAAGTCAAGTTCTAGATCAAACTAGAGATGTATATTATTTATCATATAATTGGAAAAATAAAAGTATATTTTTTGAGTTTCCATACAGGAAGCATAACCTTATATGTCATAATATTGACGTGATGCACACCGGAAAAAATGATGTGAGAGTTTGATTCACACACTTCTAAGAATGGAGAAGTCAAAAGACATTGAAAATTCTAGATATGACCTCAAAGAGATGGGCATAAGGCATAGACTTCACATTATCAGAGAAAAAAAATTAAAATATCATCCCACCTTCATATATTAATTTGAAGAAGGAGAAAAAATAATTATTTTGTAAGTTGTTGAAGTCTTCTCAAGTTCCTTATGGGTATTTTTCTAATATAGCTCAAAAATTACATGACAAAGAAATAAAGTTGATGGAATTGAATAGTCAAAATTATCATGTATTGATGCAATAATTTCTCCTAGTAGATTTACATGTAGTGTTTCCCAAAAAACATGTTAGATCTATTGTAATTGAGTTGTCCATCTTTATAAAGACTTATGAGCTAAAGTCATAAATCCAACTAATTTTGAGAATCGAGAATCTAGAATAGAAGTGACTCTTTGTAGCTTGTAGAAGATTTTGCCAGCATCATTCTTTGATGTGATGGAGCATGCATCATTCATCTTCCACGAGAAGTGAAGATAGTCATATTGATATTCTATCATTGGATATAACCTATGAAGATGTAATTTTTTTTACAATTGATTTTTTTCATACTTTGCATCCGATAATATGTGATAATCTTACAAAATATTTTCTTCTTCTTTTTGTAGATGCTTAAAAACTTTAAAATAATATGTGTGAAACAAAGTTTCTCCAAAAGCTTATATAGCATAAGGTTACTTGGCAGATGAATGCTTAACATTCTATTCGAGATATCTCTCAGTGGTTGAGACAAGGTTCACTAAATTGTCTAGAAATGATGTGGAAGATGAATACATGGATAATGATGATGAGTGATCTATATTCTTTCATAAAGGGCATCACTTGGGAATGAATAATCCTATTATGCTCTATAGGGCAATGCTAAAAAGTGTGCATTAATATATTTTAGCCAACTGTGATGCAGCTGATCCATTCGTAAAGTAAGATCATTGTTAACTTTTGTGTATGTAATTTCATCTTTACATCTGGTTGTGTTACATGTATTTGTTAGTAGGGAGCACATCCAGTACTTGGATAAAGTCAATCCATGTGCACGATGATGGGAAATCAGTAATCTTCATATGAACAATTTTAATGAATGGTTTAAGGAACATGTGAGTTTAAATATTCTATTTCCCTTATCATGATAACAAAAATATATAAATAATTAAATTCATAATGTTTTCAGATTGAGGAGAAGGCAAACTCAACAATTATGTCATCAAACCTTTTAGTGTTGGCTTGAGGGTGACAAAAAATGGCAATTTAATATGCGGTATATGTAACAAATGGTTATATATTTATCACCAAGGATCAAGAATGCGGCAGAAAAATACAAAATGTGGGATATGGTGAATGCTCAGATAGAAATTTTTTCTAGCTCCAATGACAAAAATCCTTTACAGGGTCAAGTTACCAACTATAGAGTTTTGAGCGACATTTTGTTGTGCACACTATACCTTGTGATACTTATGACATGGAGTAGAAGCTTCATGACAATGTCATAGATGGGACATGCATATATGAAGATACTACTTCAAGTGATTTGGAAGATATGTTAAGTGACATTTTTTATGACTTTGATTTAGTCAGAGAAGACATGGAGGGTCTGACCTTTTATGATGGGGCTCATGATCACCAACATTGATCTTATGTAACTCTTTCTTTTTTATTAGTTGGGTCAAATAATGTAAACACTCTTGTCATCATTTTATTTATAAAATGTCATATATTCTTTTTTTTGGAAAAAATAGAGAGGTTATTATTTATCCCACTCTCCGATGCAGGTTAAGATTGGGTTCATGGATACATCAATATCGATATTGAGCCAAACAGGCTTAATTCTAGAAAAGGAAAATGGCAAATTAAAATGTGTTGCATGCTTATCTAGGGCATCTGCAACAATATTCAACTTCCTAGGGATGAAACTCACTTTCAGCCTAGGTCCACTGCTCAGGAGCCTTTTCAGCATGGCAATGTGGGGTTTCATCTTGACAGGTGGAGTTGTATCTGACTCCAGCAACTGTATAGCTTGTTGTGAATCCGAGAGAAGATGGCAGCTGCTCCAGTTCTCTCTTCCGATTAAGGTCACTGCGATGAAGATGGCCTGCAACTCATCTTCAAGCGCTCTAACTGCTATGGATTGTTCCCCTAAGCCACTGCAACACACCCCTCTGGGGTCAACGACATGGATGCCTACACCAGAGGGTGTGGAGGGGTTGATGTAAGAAGCATCTGTGAAGATGAAGCGGTCACAGTGATGTGGAGCAGAGGACTGAATGCCAGCTTGGGTTACCCTGCCATCAACGATGTCCCGGGGGAGGTTAGCGACAGTGGTCGCTCTTGCTCTGATGAAACTGGCAATCATTCTGGGATCTTTCGGAGCATCTTGGTGAAGACGATCCATGCGGCAGGACCAGATGTGCCAGCATGCGGTCGCTATGGTAATGTGGGTATGCGGGCCACTGGAAGGGTCGTGAAGGACGAAGGAGATCCATTCTTATTCAGGAAGGAGGAAGTGGTTATGATCGATGCCAAGGGCCTACCAGGAGGCTTTGCTGTCATAGCAATCCCTTAGATCATGCATGAGTGTGTCGGTGCCATTGTTACAGATCGTGCACTGAGGATCTACATCAAAGTGATGACGGTATTTCTCTTCATTCGTGAGCAGCGCGCGATGAAGGAGAAGCCAAAGAAAAGTATTAACTCATGCAGGTAAAGAACCATTCTAGGCCGAAGACCAGTGTGCAGATATCGCCACCTCTTTGCCCTATATGGCCCAGGCATAAGAAGACTTCGAGGTGAGCTCGCCAGAGTCATCGAGCGACTAGCTCCAGAGGTCCTCCCCATCATCGTTGTCAAGGGGAGGGATGGCATTAATGATAGGCCAAGCTACGTCCGGAATGTAGTGATGAATGAAGTCCCAGTCCCAGGTGTCTGGTGAGGGAGACATGGAAGCGACTGTCAGCTCGATCAGATTAGCTGGAGGCTGAAAATTGGGGGCGAGGTCATAGATCGATTTCCCCATGAGCCATTTATTTTTCCAAACGTTGGTTGTGTTGCCGTTGTTGATGACACGGTGACTTAGTAACTGAACTGAAGGAAGGTGTTTCCTAATGAAACCCCAAGATGAGGAGCTGGGTTTGTTCTTGAAGGTGCTTGACCGCATATATTTCTCAGTCATGATACACACCCAAAGTTTGGAAGGGTGGTTCATGAAGTTCCAAACATTCTTGAGAATTAAGGCTAGGTTCTGGTCTCGAGCATCCTTGATGCCCAGACCCCTTTCTTTTTGCTTGAGGTGACTTTCTTCCAGGACACTAAAAAAGCCTTTTGATGGTCCCAGTTACCACTCCATAGAAAGCGTCTGATGTGACGATTGATCTCATCGCACAGAGCTAGTGAGAGCTTGACTTTCTGCATAGTATAGGTGGGAAGCGCCTGCAGGGTAGAACGAGCAAGCGTGATACGGCCTTCTAGAGATAAGTGTCGCATAGTCTAGCTATTCATAAGATCCCTGATTGAGCTTAATAAAGATGCGTGGGTGTCTTTGTTAATCTGATGATGAAGGATTGGAACACCAAGATACCTACCCAAGTCATCGGTCCACTGAAAATTGAGTTGTCTGCTGATAGATCTCTTCTCAGCAATAGGGGTGTTAGCACTGAAGAAGCAATGAGATTTTTCCAGTGAGATCATCTGACCTGAAGCTACTATGAAGCGTTGCAGTATCTGACTCATGGTCCTAGCCTGTGGTGGTGAGGCTTCACCCATAAGGAGGATATCATCTGCAAAGAAAACATGGCTGAGAGGAGTGTCACCCCGTGTGAGGACTAGAGGCTTCCAGTCTCCTTCTTCAACCGCAAGGGAAATTGCTTGACTAAGTCTCTCCATACAGAGGACAAAGACGTAAGGGCTTATGGGATCACCCTGTCTGACCCCTTGGGAGGGTTTGAAGGGCACGAGGGGAACACCATCCCACAGAATAGAGATTGAGCCTTGAGTGATGATCTGCATGATGATACTGCAGATGTTAGGAGGCAAGCCTGTGCGGTTGAGTGTATCACTAATGAAGTCCCCATGCATTCGGTCAAAATCCTTGGATAGATCTAGCTTCACACAGATCATCCGCTTCTTGGTGGATTTCACCTGCATGGAGTGGATTACTTCTTTAACAAGAAGAATATTGTCACTGGTATGGCGACCAGGGATGAAGCTGGACTTCGTTGGCGAAATCCACGAGTCCAGAAGGGGTTTGATGCATTCGACTAGCATTTTAGAAACTAGCTTGAAGCACCCATTCGTCAGAGGATGGGCCGCAGATCGCTGCAGTATTGCAGGACCTTGATCTTTGGGATGAGGACCATGTTGGCATCTGCTAGAGAGTAATCAATTTTCTTGGCAACAAAGATAGTTCTGATAGTACTTGCTATTGAGTATTTGATAGTGTTCGAATTGGACTGCAGAAATTCGTTATGTACACCGTCTGGGCTCGGTGCCTTAGAGGGTGACATCTTGAAAAGGGTGGCTCTGATCTCCTCTAGCTCCGGTAGGGCCTCCAGCCTGAGATAATTGGAGGCAGGAATCATGGGGAAGACAGTCAGGTAAGCAGTGATGTCCACTGCTGATGGGGTAGTTGTGGCTGTCAGAAGGGATTTGAAGTATTGGAAGACCATGCTATGGATCTCGGCAGGTGATGAGATCCAGGTACCAGCTGCGTCTTTCAGTTGGGTAATTTTATTGGCGTGGTGTCGAGCCTTTACGAAGGACTAGAAGAAACAGGTGTTGTTGTCCCCGTATCGAAGCCAGTCGATGTGCGCCTTTTGCTTCCAATCGGCCTCCTCTCGCATAAGGAGTGTGGTGTATTGTTCCTGGAGGGCAATAGAATTATCGGAGAAGATATTGGGTTGGGAGAGGGATTTTACCTGACATCGCTCAATGCGATTCAGTAGGGTCCACTTCTCCTTGTGGTGTTGCTTCAAACGTTTATCCTCCCATCGTAGAGCAGCCTTGCTGAAGGAGGCGAGGGCATCTTGGAAATTGGCAGACTGGTCCCATTGAGGAAGAAGGCAAGATTCGAAGTTGGGAATCAAGCGCCAGCTGGCTTTCGTTTTGAAGACCTTGGTCGGAGAAGAAGACTTGCTCGCCAAGTTTGTGAGAATAGGGTGGTGGTCAGATTTGACTCTAGGAAGAGTAACGACTGAGGCGTCCGAGAAGAGATCGAGCCAGTGCTCTTTGGCTACGACCCTATCCAGTTTTTCCTGAAGATCGCCTTTCCAGAAAGTGAAAGGATGGTCGCTGGCCTTAATCTCAAGAAGGCTACAATTGAAGAGGCAGTCATTAAAACGAGTGCTAGCATTCTTATCAAAGAATCTGCCACTGGACTTCTCAGAGACATCCAACATGGTGTTGAAATCCCCCATGACAGTCCAGGCTGAGGAAATAGAAGACGAGAGTTCTTCCAGTCTGCTCCAAAGAAGACGATGCTTGATTGGGTTCGGGATGGCATAGACAACAGTGAGGAATTAGGTTTTATCCATCCGACAATGAATAAACTAGCGATGGTTGATCAGAATCTCAATGTGGCATTTGGTACTGTCCCACAATAACCAGATGCCACCGAAGAAGCCAAGTGCTTTGACCCGGTGAGAAGAGGGGAAGCCAATTTGTTTGATGATATTATCAGCTATTGGACCACTACATCTGGGTTCCAGAATAGCTAGGATCTAGAGTTTGTGAGATCGTTTAAGGTCTTTAATAATGGGCAATTTGCCTTTAGAAATCGCACCTTAGACATTCCAACAGCAGAGCTTCATTAAAAAACGTCCAGAGGGTGGGTGACTGGAGGTGGATTAATTGATGGCAGTCAGCAGTCCAGCCGACTGCTCGTTGCCTTCCATAGTGGTTTGCATCGTGGCATCAGCCTCATCCGGGGGATCCAGTTCTTTGAAAATGAGTGATCTTGCAGCGGTGGTAGAAGATCCTGGAGCATCAGCTTCATTGGTAGGATTCGGACGTCCTTTTTTCCTGACTCTGTCGGGGCTTCCGACGGTCTGATAGATTATCCTTCGATTCCGTAGCATCACACCACCAGGGCCACTACGGCGGGGGGGGATGCGTTGGGGGTCCTTTCTCGGTGGAAGATTGGCACCAAAGTGAAATCTTAGGCCCAAGGTAATGACCTGCTCTCTGCCTACACATGTTTCATCGTCAACGACCTGCTCTCTACCTACACATGTTTCATCGTCATGGAGGATAATAGCAGTGTCTGATGTCGCACCTTGCTTGGAGGCGGTGGTTGAAGCAGGTTGCTTCTGGGTGGCTAGCGCTTTGCCCTTTGCCTTGTTTAACTGTCATTGTTTCTTCTTGTTCACAACAGTCTCCCAATCCCCCTCGTCTTCAGAGACAAGAGTGGCATCCGACTTGGAATCCTTTGCCTTGGCTTGTGGATTGCCCTTGGTGGTGTGTGTAGATTTACCTTTTTCCTTCTTGATCGGTTTGCGCCTAGTTGGCTTCTGGGCGTGGATGTCCAGGGTATACTTGACACTGGGCATGGGAGCCAGGATAGAGGAGGTAGTTGTGTCTGACATGGGGGTTACAACATGGAAGCAGTCGGCATCTGCGTGACCGAGACGTCCACACTTCATGCAAAGCAAGTGTAGGTTTTCATATTGGAGGCGGAAGTGTTCGTTGTTGATGAAGACGGCTGGGAGTAGAGGTTTCTTTGTTTCGACTTCCACCGCGACCCGAGCAAATTTCCCTCGGTTACCTAACTCTGTGTTTGAGTCCACCCTGATCGTCTTCCCCACCAGATCTCCAATCATGGAGAGCAACTGGTTCTGATGAAGAAAGACTGGGAGACCTGCGATACACAGCCAAACCACGAGTTTGCGCGGGATGGGATCTGAAGGTCGGAAGGAAGGGGACCAAGATTGCACCGAAAGGTAATTTCCAAAGATTGTCCAGGGGCCGCAAGTCATGGACGTGAGATAGTCTCCTTGGTTCGCAAATTGGACAATGTAGTAACCCTATTCCAGATCAATCACGCGGAAGTGTTCCTTGGGTGACCACAAAGCTTTGATCTTATTAACCAGGGCTTGAAACCCTAAGTTGATGTCGATCGCTTTAACCACAATGGTGTGTTGGAATGGAACCAGGAGCGGTTGGATGGCGTCATGCTTGATGGAGATTGCTGGAAGTGGGCCGTCCATGTCTACTGAGATGTCGTCCGCCTTCAGCAGATCTGGAGAGATAGGGTTTAGGTATGACAAGGAACCATAGAGTTTTTATTTATAGGAGGAATCTTCCTCCTTAGTTATACTATCACTCGTCATCATGGGATCGGTCGGGACATCTGCGTGTTCATGGCTTACGGGTTCGCTGGATTCTGGAGGCCTATTGTGGTGTGGAAGGCCCCTGCCGCCACGGCCTCCGCCGCGTCCGCCACCACAGCCAAACCCTATCGAAGCCATCTTTTTTCCTTTCCTTTTGTTTTTCTAAACCCAAAACTTACTAAGACTCTAGAAACTTAAAAATGTCATATATTCTCTTACATTGATTATATGATCATTGTACAAATTTTTCTTTTGATTTAATTGATTTTATTTGTTTGCTTGTTGGAAGTTGGCTTCATCACAATATTTGAATATTATTGAAATTTTTATGATGATTTTGAGGACCACAATTGTAGAATTTATGACATGGTTTCAGTTTGTAATTCAATATTTTTTATATGAATTGTATTTTTAGGAGAATGAAAAGACGCAGTCAGTTATTGTCTCCAATTATTGACAATGTCTATAATGAAGGAGTAACTCAAGGGAGTATGATAGGTAAAATCACAAATTATTATAACATTTAGTATCTTTCTTAGGACCACGCATGTCATCATTTTAGTTTCAAGTATTTCCAAATGACCAAAATGAGGATATCTTGGTTCGATAAATGCTGATTGGGGATTTTTTTTGTGCACAATTTGGGTAAATATATTCCAAAACCCCCCAAAGGGGGACAAAATTACAAACCACACCCTAACATGTAGTATCTATAGAACATATGAACTTAGGAATCGGATTACTAGAGTTCCCTAACATGTGGTATCTAGAGAACATATGAACTTAGGAATCAGATTACAAGAGTTCCCAATTCCTAGCTATAAGAGGTGGAACTTCCACATTAGATTTAAAATTGAAATGAAGCTGCTTGATCTCATGAGCAAGTTGGTTGAAGATTTCAAAGAAATTTGATGAACCTCCATTGTGAAGTCATATGTTCCTTTCGGTCCATATCATATGAACAACACTAGTGATCACCCAAATCTCTATAGTTGTGATGTGCTTTGATCTTTTACAAAGTTCAGATAGGCATGTGTGTAGGGAGTACGATTACCTGATATTGATTTTCAATTGAGCATGACCCCGTATATATTTCCAATACTTGCAACTTACAAAAAGATGGTGGGTTGAGTCTGTATCTTGCTGACATAGCAGACAAGCAGAGATTGGAATACCAGTCCATGTACTAATCGTCTCAAAGGTAGGGAGTATGTTCTTAAGAGCACAGAATGTAGTGAAGCTCCATCGAGGATAGTGCTTAGAGAGCCATAGGTTTCCAAAGGCTTTATCATAAGGAAGTTTTTATCAAATGTTGTCCCATAAGATATTATTAGTCGTGTTGGAGTAGGCATTCCACAATTGTGTCATACATCTATGGCATGTTGAGCCACCCATTGCACGAGAAGTGGAGACCAGAGTCCCTACATATCTTCTGGACATCCAAATACTCCAGATACTTTGAGAATTAAGAAGCTTCTTTATGCGTCACAAGGTGTAATATTCAGCTAGTTCATCTAGCTTCTTGAGACCAAGACCACCTTCATTTGTTGGAAAGGCTATCTTTGACAAACTAGAAGGATGTGTGGAGCTTCGCCATAAGAAATTTGACATTAGAATTTCCATTCACCTTAACACATAGATAAGTATTTCACCCAGTCTCATCCAGTAGCCTATCAGACCCATTGCGCAATATTTGATTAGCATAAGATGGCCAACCATAGAGATTTGAGAGCCTAGACATCTGTGGATCATGTCTCTTAGCTTGTCAAGACATTCACAGAAGTGGCACCTTCTTAGGTTACCTCCCTCTATGGGGAACCCGGGATACTTGGTAGGCCAGGTACCTTAATTAATATCCTTATAGTTATATAGAACCTCCTTATTTTGAGAAGATGAAGAGAGGTAAAGATGGGTTTTATTCATATTGAACTTCATGCCTGAGACAAAACCAAACTCTTATAGAAGGTGTTTGAGATTTGTTAGACTGCGGGATCGACCTTTAGTAAATATAAGCACATCATCAGCGAACAATAGGTGGCTAAGAGTTCTTGTCTTGTTGATAGTATAACTTTTGAGAAGCTTTTTTTTGTGAGCATCAACAATGCATCTACTGAGCCCTTCCATAGCTATAGAGAAGAGAAGGGGTGATAAAGGGTCACCTTGGAGAAGGTTGTTGGTACTCTTGAAGAAACCAACTGATGAACCATTCAAAAGAAGGGAGAAGGATGGTGTTTCCACACATTGGTGAATGATAGAAAGAAGCATCTCACTAAACTTGAGACCAGATAAGAACTCCCAAAGATAATTCCATCTGACTGAATCAAATGCTTTGGTAACATCCAACTTAATGCTAGCAGATGGAGGACTAGCTTTCTGATTAAATTTGAGGGTGAATTCAGCTGCCAGCAATGAGAAATCCTCAATGTTTCTTCCCTTGACAAAAGCGCCTTGATAAGGGGAAATGAGTTTAGGTAGAAGGATGGATAACCTTTGGGAGATGACTATAGTGATGATCTTGTATAACATTGAGCAGAAAGATATTGGCTGAAAGTCTATAGGTGATGAGACTATGTCTTTCTTGGGAATGAGAGCAAGAAAAACATGGTTAACTTGCCTAACCATGTGTCCACCTACAAAGAATCACTGGGCAGCCTTCAGAAGATCGTCATAGATGAGATTCCAGTTCTCCCTATAAAAGAAACTATTGAAGACATCAGGCCTCGGGCTCTTATTAGGCCCAATACTCCATACATCATCGTGAATCTCTTTCAGATCAGGTATGGAGCATAACTTGGCATTGTCTTCTTCATTAACTATAGCTTCCCATTTAGGAATGCAAGAAATGGGTTCTGTTAGCGGTTGGTTATATAGTTGTTCAAAGAATTGATGGTGTCATTAGCAATAGAATTATTATCTTGTAAAAGATTACCTTGTGAATCAAATAACTCTGTGATGGAGTTAATGGCATCTCTATGCTTGATTATAGTGTGATAAAGTTTTGTGTTCCTATCACCATTATGAAGCCACTCCATCCTAATACATTTCCAGAAGTAGGATTCTTCAACTTTGAGAAGAACATCAAGTTTCTCAAAGGTCAGTTTCTCAGCTTTGATGATTTCATTGTCCAAAAGATTCCTCCTGAGTACAATTGAGATGTCATTGAGTTCTAACCTCTCTCTAGAGATGATATTTTTAAGGTTGACATATTTCTTAGACCATGTTCTCATCATATCCTATAAATGTTTGAGAATTTGACAGAATCAAAAGAGAGGATTTCCAATGACTTTGAAATCATAGGCCTCCTTAATAATATCTTGGAAGTCTTCCCATTCCATCCATAAGTTAAGAAACCAAAAATGTTTCTTCTTAAAGATGATGTTCCTCATGTTAACATTTAAGGAACAATGGTCGGAGTTGGTACATGTGATGAATTTAGTTTTGGACCCCAAAAGTTTTGTCAATGGAGCATCATTAACAAATGCTCAATCTAGCTTGCAAGCTACTCTCTTAGCCACTCCATGCTTATTGTGCCAAGTATAGACTTCCTTCCCAATGGTAGATAGCTCTGTGAGACCTGCATTATCGATTGCAACATTAAAAGTGCTTAGAATGGAAGTAGGAACTTGTCACCCACCTTCCTTTTCCTCTTGATTCCTGATATTGTTAAAGTCACCAGTGATTAGCCAAGCTTCATCAATAGTTGTAGCCAATCTTTCAAGCATGCTCCATAGGATCGAGCGTTCAGCAACCAAATTCCTGGCATAGACAACAGTGAGATAAATCACAAGGCCGCCTTTATTAAGACATTTCATGGTGATATGTTGATCATCCATTTCATGAGTTAGAGTATCCCAATATTTTGGATTCCATCTGACATATACACGACCATTAGGGTCATGTAGATGATTAGAAACCCATAACCATCCCTTAGGAAACATTCTATCTTATGTATGTAACATATATGCTTTGATTTTGGATTCAACCAGAATCACAATAGTAGGTTTATTGTCTAGTATAGTCCTCCTAACCTCTCTCTTCTTCTGTGGCTTCCCATATCCACGGACATTAGTCATAATGAAGGTTATTAATGACCTCTACAGGTTGATTGAGTCTTGCAAGACCCATCACCCTTAGACGACTTAGGAGTCCTTGCAGACACAAAACCAGTTGGTTTGACTGGTTTAACTTTTTTTGTGGATGATTGAGCAAAATCAATAACTTCATTAATAGGAACGGTTGTATTAGAAGCTTCACCAGAGCCTGTAATCTCCTCAGTTGTATTCCTTTCACCAGAGCCCGAGCTTGCATCACTCCCGGCTACATTATTCACAGTTGAAGAGCCTTCACCAGATCCCGTGTCCTTCCCATCTTCATTAATCTCAAACAAACCTTCAACAGTAGGAGAGTCCTCTGAACTGGAGTCAATCTTAGGATCATCAGGTTCAGCTGTCTGTTTCTCCACAGCTCAATCTTGAACCTCTTCAACATGTATGCCTTTGTTATTCCGACCTACAACCTGCCACACTTGTGTAGTTTTGGATACATGTATATCCTTAGTGATCTTTAGCTTAAGTAGGCAATCATTAACATCGTGACCATACACCTTGCAATCTGAACACCTCTTGGGATTGTAATCATAATGAATCTTCACATGGACATGGTCTTTGCTTGGCATGTTGACCCATATCTCCGCTGCAGGTTCCTCATTTTCTTCAACCTCTTCGAAGGATCTCATCTCTCCTAGGGATTCTTAACCAATCAATTTATAATTGATTCTCAAAAGCTTCCCAACTACGCTGGCTACAATTCCAACTACTCTGGATGACCAATTACGACCCATACTTGGAATACTGATCCATAATGGAATAGAACTAAAGAAGTCCTTTTGGATATTGTCACTGGTTTTGTATTCCTTGATGATGATAAGTCTGTTGTTGAACCATGTAGAGTCACTTTTGATTATGTTTTGCTTGTCTTCGGCAGAGTTGAATCTCAGTAGAAAGAACTTGTCTGGCTTGGAGAATAGATCAAATTTGCCTTTTGGTTTCCAAACTCTATGTATCCATACCAGGAGATGGAAATAGTATGATGTTTTCCCTATCACATACAATATAGCAGTATGCTCCCAACACTTCTCCATAGCTTCATATGTGGGATCATCGATTGTTATGAATCTCTTACCTTTGATTCTCTCTAGAGGGTTGAAGTTATGTTTCTCAAAGGGGATTCTTCCTACAAGCACTTGAATCCATGAGTTCTTGGGTATGGTTTGTTCCTTAGAGGTTGGTAGATCATCTTTCCTGCCAACTGTGTTCTTTGTTGTGGCCAACGCAGTCTCCATGAAGGTCAGAGTTGATCGCCTCTTCACTCACCAGAGGTAGCGGTGCAAACCCTAGGGCAAATGTGTGTTTTTAACCCTAATGTGATTGGGGGTGTTTAATTCCAAAAGGACTTAAAAATAGTAAAACAGTGGTGGTATCTACTGCAAACAACAAAAAAAGTGATTTTGTGAACCTTGCAAAAGAAATGAATCCCTCTATGTCAAACAATAGAGTTGGTACCATTGGTAAAAGTCATATGGTGGTGATATCAAATAATGCTAGAGAAGGCAGTCATTCTAAAAAAACACTTAGAAAAAAGAAGTCATCAAGGAGTTCTTGTAGAAGCAAGTAAGAAAAGCTTGGTAAATGATGTCAATAACAATCCAGAGGTGGAAGGTTATAACTAAAATGATGGAAATTTAGATAAAAATCAACATTCTTTTCTGATTCTCCTTCTGTTGACACTAGGGAGAGTGAAGGTAAAAAAAAATTAGATAAAGAGTTACATTATGTTTTTCACAAGCTATTAGTTATTTATATGTGTATATGTATATCCTTGTAAATGCTTGCATCATATTCCTATTTTTTAGGGGGAACTAGTAATAAAAAAACAAGGGGCTATTCTAAGTGTATCCTATTATGGAGGAAGACATGGGATAAAAAGTTGCTTATTACTTTGGATGAGAATGGAGATCCAATAGGACCACATAAGAATGACCTATCTTCTTTTTTGGGAACTATTGCTAGAATTATGATGATGCACCATTAAACTATCTTGATTGGCGATAAGTACTTGTAGAAAACAAAACCTCTAAATGGAAATATGTGTTGGTAATTCTATTCTTGGGGATTCAATATAATATTGTGAAAATAATTTATTAAATATGTTTCTTTTGTTATAGACCAAGTTTGTTATCCAGATAAAGGGGAAGACTTCTATTTTGTGAATTGTGAGGGATTGTTGCAGAAACTTCAATTCGGGTATAAAAAACCACTATATTCGTCACAAAGAAAAATATGACTGACTTAATGATTACACCTCTTATGTTGATCCTAATCAATGGGCATTTCTTGTAAATTTTTGGGATTCTGATGATGGAAAGGTGAAAAAATTCTTATTTAACTTTCTAGGATTCAACAATATATATGTATATAATTATAATTAATTTTAGATAGCTAAGGAGTGCTAAAAGCATTTTGAGAAAAAAGTATTTAATGACGAGGCATACATCACGATCGACACCATATGCTTGTGTGAAGGCTAATATGAGTTATCTTCTGGTTGAAACGTGCGTTAAACTTTCATACTTGTATGCTTATATATGCTTGTAATGTTAAAAATAGTTGCAAGAAAAGAAAAATAGTAGCAATGTCAGTAGATTAGACTTGTTTAAGGCCACCCATTTGAAGAATGCTGGTAAGGATGTGGATGTAAAATCTAAAGACCTGATTGTAAGTAATCCATAAATAAATTCATTTTTCATTGAGAGAAAAGATTGCAATTAATATTGTAATTCAGGATAAAAGAATGCAACACTTGTTAGTAATTATGAAAATCTCAATGAAGATGAGATATTTGATTGGACTTTGGGCCCAAAGAAGATTCCTATGTAACATGCGATACACAAGTCTCATAATTTGTATGTGGGGGGTTTGATAATAAAATCAAAGAGTTAGAACATGTTATTGATGCTCAATAATAGATATATGAGGATTAACAAATACAGTTGTTAGAAATGAAGAAAAGACAAGAAAATCTTGAATCTTTGATTATGAGAATTTTTAACTTGAGTTGTTCTTTTAAGTCTAATGAGGTAACTCTTCAAATTCCAATATAGTGATATTTTCAAGTGATCATTTTCTTATAGTCACCATTTTATTTTGTAGAATATCACACGGACCACCAGTGAAAGACTACCCAGACTAAATCAATCGAGTAGGGGAACACCCATTAGAAAAGGACAAGTTATTATATGCAAACATTTAATGAATTTTTTTAACCTAAATTTTAGATATACATAATACTTGACACACTTTTTTATAAAATTTAAGTTGTTTCCTTATTAAGCTTTGATGACTGGAAATCAATTGTAGCACAAGGACACCTTACTTCTACAAGTCTAACCAATGTCGTAGGAGGAGCAATGTTGGGTTCCACATTCATTTTTGTGTCCATTAGTGTACCAATACAACCTTAAAAGAAGTTGATTAGGCCTTTTAGTCAACACCAAGTCATTGAGAATTTAATTGGGATAGTGAAAGCTTGGCCAAAGAAATAACTCATTATCAGGTAATATTTTTTAAATTAATATCAATACAAGAAGTGTACTTCTTAACTTGTTTCTCATCATTGTTAGGTGAACCATTTGAAGATATGGAAACCAAGAATATCAATCATTTGATCGATATAGATATTCACATATCATAGGATCTGATAGGATTTAGCAAAAATAGAAGCCAATCATTCATTATTTCATTTAGATGGTAGTAGCATTCATTGTTTCATTTGCTGGGTTGTATGTTTTTTATCTAAAGAGATTTACACAATGTGTACTATGGATATGGTATTTTGGTGGTTTTATGTATTGTTTATGTTTGTTGTGGCTGATTCTACTAAGTGGTTTGATGTGTTTCTCAATTTTTGAGAATACATGTGATGTGTATGATATACCAACCTCTATGCAAGTCTTACATAGTCTAATGGTCTAAATGTAAACTTTGTTCCATGCAATGGTAGTTTTAAGGAGAATATAATTGCATGTGGCTTTTTACTTCATGTGCCACTGTAGGTATATCCAACTAATTAGAGAGACATTTCTTTTCAGACATATCTATTTCAATGTTTCTATTTATTTTTTAAGATAGGTCGCACAGATGATTAACAACCCATGGTCGGGGATAAAAAACTGTATGCTTCTTGACAATATATTTGGACTAGAGATTTGATGAAGGCAATGACATAAAGTACTCCCATCTAAAATTGTGGTATTCATACACAATCTATATTTATTTTGGGTTCATCATAATAGTCAAATAGCATACTAAAATTTACAAAAATATTTCAATTCTCTCCACTACTAGTCTCTTGGTTCAAACATAACTCTTCATGAGCTTTGTAATATCTATAATGTAGTAAATTCCTAGAACTTGACATTTATTGTGATGACAAGGCCTAGAGAACAATCTAAGAAAACCTACTAGCAAAAATCACAACCTCAGTGTAGAGCCCAAATTGCTACAAAAGTTGATCTTATTCAACAAAAAGGCTTCCTGCAATAGTTTTGGAACTGGAAATTGATCCCCTGCATTTCTGAGGGAAGATAAGAAGCATCAAACTTTCTACATTTTTTTGCAATAGAGGAAGTATCAGATTTATCCAAGTGAATTGAAGAATAAGAAATTTCACTATTTCTTCCTGGATGTCACTCTCCTTCATGATATGTTTATTAAACTAGACTATGATTAAGAAATGATGTACCATATTTTTTCATAATATATACATAACTTCAACTCCATGTTTGGCGATGTCAGTGAGTACTTCAGAGGTGATGTTCATTATCAAAATTTTGAACTTATAGGGTGTCATGTCAGTGAATACAAAATAAACGTCAATCTTCTCACTAGCTGAGTTCTCTTAAGAATTAATGGAACAACACAAAGCATCATTAGAAAATACTTCTTAACTCATTCTAATACTTTCTTTTGATAAAACGTTAAAGTGAGATTGGTATGTTTTATTTGTCAGTGGGGGGTATAACATTTTACTTGTAATGTTATAATATCTTATAGTAGGTATGTTTTATGCTAAGTTTCTCCTCCATCTGCCAATACACCACTTCGATTTGCTAATACACCACAAAGAGTAGGGTATAACATATGCATGTACTATTGGTATATTTAGTGGGGGTTAAAACATTTTACTTGACTATTATAATTCCTATAGCAGGTTCCATCTTTATTATATAATTCTTATATGCCACCTCTTCATGGACATTATCATTGTCCATGTAATAAGCAAGTTTTTCTCGGTAATGGAAGACCACTAATGAATCAAGTTTTTTTATAGTCTATTGAACCATGGAACCTTCCACTTTATAGATTTATATTCAATGCCTATTTTGTGTAGAGGTTTTTCTTTCTTCAAATGGGATGTTCTATTCACCTTTGTCTAGTGTTGATATTAAAATAGGGTGATGAGTTAATGGATTCTGGAGCTGAGATGGATTGTATGTTTATTCTCTTACATATAGATGATTACACATGTCCTTTAATTGTTCTTACAATTATACAAAGAATAAAAACTTTTTTTATTTCTACATATTCATACTAAATTTCTCTACATTCAACTCTGATTACTAGAGCACACCAACTTCTCATCCCTCACCTAAAACACATTCAACTCAACCCACATGTACCATGAATATGAAGCACTCTTAGGCTTGCTACTCTACATCTCAAGAATTAGCCTAGTTGTTGATATTTATCTTCACTCTTTTCTAAACTCTTAGTGTTGCAATCTTTTGAAGATGCATGGCTATATCTATCAGATGTTTATATGTTAGTTGGCATGTTATTTTCCTCTTGTAGATACATATCGATATTGTTGTGATTTTTTAGATATGCTTGATGACTTTTCTCTATTAGTCATTCCCTCATCAAATATTTTACATTCACCAAGAGAGTTACTAATGCAAATGGCTTCTAAATCTTGTTGTGGAATTATTTATTGATACTTCTTTTTGTTTTGATGTAGTATGCTTTTGGTTGCTTGATTTCAAGGCTACCTTGGTGCTCTATCTGGTATTCTCTCTGAATCATCTCTATTACCTGATCATGCTCTATCTATCACATAGTTTTTTTTTGCTAAAAACCAGTTGATATTACTGATAAATGCAGCTTGAATGTAGATATATATTTGTATTTTGCACAATTTACAATGACTAACTAAATACACCTTTCCATTTTATTCTTTCTTGAAAGCAGTTTTCTTGATTACTTGTACACGTTATATATTCTTGATACTTTATGGATAATGGCCTCATTTTATTCTCTAATCGATTTAAAAAGTATACAAAAGGCTTCGTTATTTATCATATGCTCATCTTCTACTTTGAAGAGTATCTAATGAGAGAAATATGTTGCAGTGAGGGTTGTTAGATGCAAAGCATAGTCTTGTGATCATCTGTATGTTACTATTTCATGAACGATGAATGTGATCCATAAAGAGAGGTAGGCTAGGTCTATGATGAGGTGTCTTCGATTAAATTGATCCATATAACTAAATTTTTTTTCCTTCACCAATGGTCTTGATTGTTTCTTAACTTCTGTTGCATATTCAACTTTTTGTTCTTTCTTCTCCTTCTTCTTTCAATTCTCATTGCTCATGTCTCAGGTGATTATGTTTTTTCCATTTTCTCATTGTATATGCTATTGCAGGAGAAGGCATCAGCAAGAACAGCAAGACGAGTGAAGACTTGGCAGAAAGTAGGATCCTAGAAAGGATATTAACATGGTGCTATGTATTTCTATTTTCTCCTTTACCTGCATTTTTAGTGAACACTAACATATCTTGATTACTTACATAGTCTATGCCATGTTTTCTTTGATATACTTTTAATTATGCATCCCATTAATGCAATTATGGATTTCATTAATGCCTTATTTCTCATGACCACATGGGCATTATTTATCCATTATATATAGATGTGGAAATCTACTTCACAGGAATGAGGCAAGAAGATCCAGTCATAAATTTTGAACAAGTGATAATAATTTTGATATTTGTAACTATAATTAATAATTATTACCTTGCAATGATGTTTATTTTTCATTTATTGGGTACTTGTTAATTATTGGTGATTGAATCTATACCAAGTGGTATTAAAAATTAATGAAATCCAATCTAAATTGGGATTCCCTTTTGATTCATGTTATTTTCTATCCATTGCTTCCTCTCCCAAGCTTCACTCACTTCATCAAACTGTAGCTACCACCTCATTGTTCATACTATAAAGACTTTAATTGTCAATTGTAGAGATTTCTCTCCCTATACATCCTTTTTGAACTAAAGGATCAGATTCGAGGGGAGGGCTTGGCCTGGGGTAGAATGAGGGGGTTGATGCAACCTTGCATAATCTTTTACTGAGAGCCTTAGGTAGTTGGTTACTCCCTTTAAGTTGCATTCCTTCCTATATCCTCAATAATTATATTTATGCAAAAACTATTTGTAAATGATCTTGTGTGGACAACCCTTAACTCTCAACTAATGACAACCCCTAGTAGCGACTAGTTAGACCTAAATCCATTATTAGAGGGTAAGCGAGGCCATCAACAATTTATTCTCAAGCCTTCAAATGTGGCTTTGGCTACTGCAATCACCATATTTTTATGTCTTAAACTTGATCAAGAGTGCACAGAGAATTTTCATTAAGTTTATTGAGTTAGGATGACCCTTATATGATAACCAACATCATTTGTAGAGTATACCTAGGTTGCACAATAATAGCTTAAATGCATGGAATAGGAAAGGGGGTTGAGAGGAAGTTAGGCTAGTGATTTGTGGCAATGCTTGTGAAAAGGGAGAGGGTTGATCATAGTGTATACTAGTAGGGTAATTATTTGTATTTGGTGGGTTTTGATGTGAAGAACTGGTGGTGAATTGGAGAAATCTATAGGACAATTTCCAATTCAATGGTTACATGATTTTACTATGTGTGATATATATAGTATTTACAACTATATGTTGATTCAACTGCCAACTAAACACTCATCATTTTTAACAAATATGGATTTAGTTATTTTTCAAATGTTCATGGTGATTCTTATGTTCACTTCATGATCTAACAAAAAGTTCTATGGTAACAATGCCTAAACAATAAATAAAATTAGGAAATTTGTAGACAAAGTTTCATTTTCTTTAGGAGTCAATCTTCAATTTTTTTCACATGAGCTTAGTTTGGTGATCCAATTGATGTTCAATATTAAACCGTGTTGAACTATTGTCACAACATAGATTTTCTTCTTTCATGCAACATAATTAATGATAATATGGAGACCTATTGGAACACGTAGTGTAAGTAGTGAAAATAGAATGAACAAGATAATTCTTTTTCTACTAGTTTTGTCCAGTAACACAATTAAACAATCAAATACTCAATGTTATACAGTGAAAGCTAATTTTAGTTCAGATAAAACATTATGAATATCAAAATGAAATTTAGGTCAAATCTCAACTAAGTGTCCAACATCTCTAAGTTGGATGTTTTGGAACCCAACCCAAGTCAACATCCATCTTTTTCTTGTATGGATCAAAAAATGAATAGTGGCTAAAACATTGATAATGGTCACAACAAATAAAATCAATTTTATTTCTCTTCTTAGCAATTTGGTTATGTTCTAGATTGTCTTTGGACACATACATGATCTTAAATTTGGTTTTTTGTGTTTTTCTATTTCTAGGCTTGTGAAAAGTTCTCTTTAGGTATGTAGATTATATCTCTCCTTACAATTTGTCCTAAAGAGTTTTCCAAGATTTTAACAAGAATATTATTACTCTTTAGATTATCAACATTTTTATAACTTAGCAATTTCATCAATTTTCTTTGCAATATCTAGTTTTGTTTAATCTAAACTTGGATAAAAAGAATCTCTTTCTCTAAAAATGATATCATAATTTGAACAAGAACATAGAACATGATGATTTTGATGATTATTTATCTTAGAAATAAATACAACTTTTTCTTAAAGAATATTATTGTTGGTTTCTAGAGGGAGCAACTTGATATTTTGATCATTAATAGAGGATTTCAAGGTATCTTTTTTCAGACATAAGATTTTCATTTTCAAAAGTAAGATCATACAATTTAGCATGCAATTCATCATTAGTTTTTGTAAGCTTCCACAATTTCCTTTTACAATCAACATATTTATGATGGTGTTCTTCTAAACTATTTACTAGCTCTTCTTTATATAAATCAAGAAGACTTACCTCATTTTCTTCTTTATCAATTGTTGCAATGAGACAACTCACCTTGTCTTATTTAGCATGATAAATTCTACTTCTTCTTCTCCACTCTTTCTATCATCGCTTGACTCATCCAAAGCTGCTTTGTAGGCTTTTTCTTTCTTCATGAAAGAGGATTTCTTTCAATTCTTAACTTTAGGACACTCATTTTCAAATGTCCCTTCTTGCCACATTCAAAACACCTAAGGGAAGAAGAGGAAGAAACACTAGAATTTGTGTTAGATTTAAATCTTCTATATTGCTTACCATTTACAACAAGTGCATCCTCTTCATTGTCCTCTCCACTTGTCTCATCACTTTCTTAAGTGATGACTTGTGTTTTGGTTTACGCTTTTAATGCTATCTCCTTCCTTCTTCCTTTTTGAAATTCCAACCTAATCTTTATTCTTCTTCAAGAGTAATTACATTAGTCTCTAGATTGTCAGTGAATTGCTCCATCTTCAATGTGGTAAGGTCATTGTCTTCTTCAATATGCATCACCTTTGGCTTGTACTTTGGAGGAAAGGATCTAAGAATTAGACATTTGATCTTCATCACTTGTATCCTTACCCAAGGCTCTCAAGATGTTAATAATAGAAGAAAACCTTGCAAACATTTCACTGATAGAATCATTAGGTGTAGGAACAATTGTTCAAACTTTTTTCTAAGCATGTTAATCTTGGTATTCTTAACTTGAGTTGTACCTTCAAAAGTAACTAAAAGTTTATGCCATATTTCATAAGAAGTTTCATAGATATCCTATTAAACTCACTAAAAAAAATGGAGCAATGTAAAATTCTTACTACTTTTGCATTAAATTAAGCATGCTTTATGGTTTCTTGACTAAGTGGAATTGAATCCTTCTTCTATAATAAGTTTAGTTGCTTCCATCAAAGGGTGTTGGACGGCTCACATGAGTTCCTTCAAGGTTGAGGTTGTGCTAAATACCACCTTCCATTCAAGATCGGTTAAGGCTCCTTGAATACCTACTTTGATACCAATTGAAAGATCTGGAGGGGGTTGAATATAGCTTTGATACTTTAACAAAATCAATTGAAAACTTAAATCAAATAAGGAGGAGGAATCAATGAAGGAACTTCAATTTAGAGTATTCTAACATTTGAATCAAAGGTTGTCAGTCCACTACCCAATTGTTTCCAATCAGGATTTTAAAAGTAATTCATTTTATTAACCTCACAAGGATGTTACAATAAAATACAATCACGTTCCACCTCCTTGAAGTAGCCTTCACCATAAAGTATCCTCAACCCCCTTGAAGTAGAATTCTTGAAGTCACATCAAGCCATTGGAGCAACCTTCATCACCTTGAAGTAGATCCACCACCTTGAGGTAGCCTTCACCCAGAAGTAGCTCCAACCTCCTTTGAAGCACACTTCTTGAAGTAACTTCAAGAAACCTTAGAGTAGCCTTCACCACCTGGATGTAGATCCACCACCTTGAGGTAGTCTTCACCTAGAAGTAGCACCAACCTTCTTTGAAATAACCATCTTGAAGTCACCTCAAGAAACCTTGGAGCAACCTTCTTTTCCTTGAACTGGCTCCTAGAAACCTACCTCAGACAACCTCCTACACTAGGAGTAGTCAAGGAGAATAAATACTATATGAAGAAAATAGATTGGACGAAAGAAATACTTAACCAATTAAGTACATCGTCTTGATTCCGATATCCAGTGTATAGATCTCCTATCCACTTAAGATGGACATTTCTATGTGGAGTCTAGGAGATTGTAGCTATTGGACACAACTTTAGATCTCAAGGAAGAGGATAGAAAGTGATTCTCAACTTTGTTTCTCTCTAGAATGAATGCTCAAGTGTGGCTTATGTGTGTTGAGTGTCCTAAGTCCTCTCCTATTGAAAGGAATGGTTTGCAAGTGATTCAGGAAACTGTAGGAAGTCTATAGAGTGTTCTTAGTGCTTAACTATCCATTAGGTAAAAAGTATTTAGGTTGTAATGGTTAATATATTTTAGTTTAGAAGAACAATCTAGAAGCCAGTTCGGTCGACAACTTTTTTCATCCGACCATGTCTGTCAAGAATTTCTTTGACTGAGCCTGAGCTGAATGCAAGTGTATTCCAATGTCTATCACCAAATCCCAACTAGTTGGTCTAACAGTCATATGACTTGGACCGAAGATGAGTCAGTTCACTTTATTTTTGACCAAAAATGACTTAAAGTGCAATATGCATAAGTTTTTGACCGGTGCTCTTAATGCTCGACCAAGGTGGTTGTCAGTTGATAATAACTTTGACTGAGAGTGCCTCGGTCCACTAGTTTCTTGACTGAGCATGGAACTGATGTAAGTTTTGAACCACCTATCAAATGATTATTCTAATGAATGACTCTAGATTCTACGGGGGATCCTAACTTAGGGTTTTTATGGATAGGAAAGATCTAACACTTGATTTACATGATATATAAGTACTTGTACATTATATACTTATAAAAGTTTTTACATTTAGTGCAATTGTGAAAATATTTAACATTTAAGTGCATTGATCTTGAACTATCCACATGGTATGATCTCATCATCTTCTTGAACCCTAAAAAACTCAAATAGCACGTTAGATCAACAAGAATAAAATGTTTGTCATCATCAAAACCATTGGTATGCTAATGTCCAATTTAGCTAACATGATTGGTTTTGGATTTATTTATTTGTTAATTATTTATCGATATAATTATATGTCGATCATGCATTTATATATTTAATTTGTACAATAATGAGTCTAATTAGTAGAGTTATAAGAATAATGGATGCAATCATCAGTACTTAAAAAAATACAAACAATCAACTATGATATAAATATAAACTAACATACATGAATGAAACTACACAAATAATAAATGAAAATATGTTCATCTAAAAATTGGGGATGAATCTATCTTTTATGTTCTTGTGCGGCTTTGTTTGTGGCCCTAGTCTGTTTTGTGAGGGATTGACTGTATAGAGAGTGGAAGGGGGGTCTGAACCTTGAATGCAGTCATATAAGAGGCCACATAGATGATTTTGAAACACTATATGTATCTACCAATGCCATTAATTTTCTTGCTAGTATTCTGCAAAATACACCTCCTAATTAGTTGAGAATCTATTGCAGCTTTTTCCCGACCTTATGCATATGTTTTCTACCAGTCTACTCATGTGGATAATTTTTGACTATAGAAGTTTCACAAGTTAAAGTGCTGACAGGCTCTTGGTTTAGCACTTAATCTTTATTTCATATGAGAGTGGCGGTGAGGAGAGGGGAGAATAAGAGTAAATAGATGCACTGAGGATGGGGAGGAGTGTTCCTTCTTTTATTTTGGTTTCATGTTAGTTTTGTATTATAATTTTAAGAACATTGATAGGTTGAGTCTAGACAATTTCGTTTTGGTGTCAATTACATGTTAAACTAGTAAAAATATGTTATGCAAAATTGTAATTTTGTCACACAAAGAATGTAGTTTCTAATATGCATAAGACTAAATTAAATTTAGATGTTGATAAGTTTTTTGTTAATAAATGTAGTGGTGTGATTTTTATGAGGAAAATAGAAAAATTAGTTATAATTAGACCAGTACAAGTTATTAATTCATTTTTAACTCCCATTCATGATTCAAACCTAAGTATGCTCTAAATAAGATTTTATAATCAAATTTGTCCATTCTCTTCATGAATCATGGTAATTAGAATTTGTCGTCGGTACCTCGTCCCGTTGTAAGTGGATTTCATAATCATTGCTCCATGATTCTTCTAAAGGCAACAGACAACTTCTCCATTCACGCCAAAATAGATGGTATTGGATATAGACTGCTGACCCATTTGCTATCGTATTACACCTTTTTAGCCCACCAGTTAATAGTGAGTTGTGTACATCGCACCTCCCACCACCACAAAACGTACCATCTCATGTATGAGACAATTGGGATTTAATAGGTAGGCAGCCAAACTAGGCCTAATAGTCCAGTCTATAGAAATAACATTTCTAGACATTTATGTGACATAACATTTCAATCAAAATTGTATTCGAATCATGGATGAGGTTCTAGTTTGGCATTGGACTCAATTCAGGTCTAAACTAGATTTGGGTTTGTCTATGATACAATTATATGACTATTTTAGGAACACGGTATTGCAAACAAGAAATAAGACAATAACATTAAAGCATACTTGATTCAGGAGTTAAACAAACATCCCTATAGGGTACGACGGATGTGCCCCCGCGAGACAAACAAATGACAAGGAGATGAAGGACTATGGCCAAGGATGCTCACCACGCTTCCTATTGAGTCAAGGTGGACCGAGGAGGCCGGGTGAAGATGGGGTCTACGGAGATGGAGGCGGAGGTGTTTGGAGAGTTTGTGAGTGTGCAGGCTCTAATTGATGGTGGAGGAGGGAACTACAGAGGCCGGCGACTCTTTTGGGGACTTAGCCTGGCAGTGGGGAGGGTGATGGTGGCGGCTGCATAAACCGGAGGAGAGGGCAGCACAAGCCCTAAAGGGCGTTTCCTTAAATGAGCATGAGAGGGAGAGTTCAAGGGATCAGTGGATGCACAGGAGAGAGAAAAATCCAAAGGAATGATAATCTCGTGAAACATGTGACTGAGTTGCAAGAAATCTTACGGGGAACAAAACGTTGGGTCTGCGTCTCTGTTGCCTAAATGAGCAGGACGTAGGGGAAGACTCGGGTCCCCTCCGATCAAAATCGAATGGCCACACACGACACACTTGAAATAGAAATAAAAAGGGAAAGGCGTGGTGGGGAAATAAATCACGGAACCATAGGAAAATCGGGTGCATTGAAAGCAAATCTAATCAAATTAAATACAAAACTCTCCTATATTAATTGGAGGGTCAAAAAAATCCAAATGAGTCTAAATTTGGACCATTGACTAATTAAAGGGTCTAGAACATTCCTAGCCAATTAGATTTAAGTTTCCTCAATGTTTGATCCATGTTTTCTATTTTCATTTTTTATCTTAATTTTTTTTTGGTCGGTAAAACTCGTGTTGCTTTTTTTGTATTTCTTATCTTAATTTAAGTGTACACACTAATTAAATAAAAGATGGGGAACTTTCCTTTGTGGTATTTTACTCCAAAATTCGAGTTTATAACTATTCATCTTATTTAAAGTCATGGCCTACTCATTTATTGCCATTTTATGTACTTTTCTTGGAGGAGAGAGAAAACAAGGGGAATATTACTTCCCTCTTATGTATTTACAAAACAAAAAGGGAAGGTGGCCAAAAGATGCCAAGAGAGCACTCATAATCTCATATTTTCAAATTAAAAGAGTAAGGGGCACATTATTATGTCTTTTTGGCAATTTGAGAACATGAGAGAGAAAATGAACATTAGGAGTTTTATTTTGAAATATATAAAAAGGAAAAGCATACTTATTGTCCAATTCTCTTATATTTCAAATTTCTTACTTCTTTTCTTCCTCTTTCTCATTCTCTGTCTCTCCCATTACTTTTAGATATTTTTGATAAAAGAAAATGGTAGCATATCACCAAGATTACCCAAATATTTCCAACACATTAATATAAAGGAAAAAAACTTGTTTGGAACCCTTTATTATTTCTCCTTGCATTGAAATCCTATAAGAAAAACTAATTTGGATAGATTGCATTAAGGCCCTTAACAAAATATTATTTTAAGAAAACTACACAAAAGGTTTTATTTTACTCTTGGAACAGGAATTTTACATTACTACCCACCTTAATTAAATTTCGTCCTCAAAATTTCGTTAGGATACCCACCTTAGAAATTTTCATATTTTTAACATAAAACATTGCTATCCTCTCATTACCATGTAAAATAATAGTTTCATACATTGCATGAAACATAAAGTTCTAAAAAGAAAAGAACTATACTACTAGACTCTACTCGGCCTTATCATCCTCACTATCATCTACCACAGTGAAGACTTTAGCATGTCTCTTCTCTTAATGTGGCTGATTGACAATGGGCTCTTTCTTATGGAACTTGGGGCAGTTAGGCCTTATGTGGCCCATTTCACCACATGCATAGCAAACACCCGTTCCAAACCTGCATTCACCTAGGTGATACTTGGAACATTTTGCACATTGGGTCTTTGCATTCTGGTTTTCCTGCTGGTTTAGAACAGCTTCAGTCGGTGCCTTCCTTTTCTTGTCATTGTGGTGGTTGGAGTTGTGGTTGTTGTGGTGACTCTCCTTCTTCCACGCTCTTCCTGGATGATCCTCTAACTCTAGGGCAGCATCTAGGGCACTCTGGAGTGTATGGTTCCCACGTCTCGACAAGGCAAAGCTAAGGTCTGTCTTGAGACCTCGAATGAACTTCTTGGTTTTGTGACTTTCATCATACTCATAGTCGTACATCTGCAGAGTTTGGAATTTCATCGCATATTGGGCGACCGTCATGTCACCATGTTGACGTAGGTTTCGAAATTTTTCCTCCTTCTTCTCGATCATGGCCTCGGATATGTAGTGATTTTTGAAGGCTTAAGAAAATTCCTCCCATGTGAATGGAGGAGCATCAGCTTCACGAGAACCTAGTAGGTTCTCCCACCAATTCCTAGCAGCACCCTTCAGCGTATGCGTCCCAAAATGGACCTAGGAGTGGTTGGGGCAGTCTAAGTCACGGAAGCAATATTCCATGTGCTGCATCCAGCTCTCAGCTTTTCCCACCATGTCCACCTCTTCCTCCCCAACAAAGGAGTCAGGCTTGATCTTCAAAAATTCGACTAGGGAAAGCTCGGGGTTGACCCTAGGGTTTCCCACTTGACCTTCACCTTTCCCCATGGAAGGGGGTAGCGCTCTAACAAAGACATCAAAGTGAACCATGGGGGTTTCTTGACATGCAGATCCTCGTTGTTCTCCCATGTTAACAGATTCACCTTCATCCCCATCCATGGCTACCTTTCCGTTCTCACCTTTCTTCTTAGGAGCCATCACTGTGAAAAAGACATAAACTACATGAGATCATGAGAAAAGCCTGGTGGCCAACCATATTTTGGCTCTGATATCATTAACCCTCCTTTAAACATTTATCATAATTGAGGGGAAGCTTTTATCTTGAAGGAGGAATGTCCCCTAGGGTTACATACATAACCACCAGAAGTAGAGCCTAATCCCCAACATTATCCATAATGTGGGGTACTTGGCAGTTCAGGGAGGGATTATCACAACCATGAAATTCATTCCACAAAATAGAGTTTAAATAAACCATCACAGGATCAAAATTACAATTTCTCATTCTCAAATCTTAACAAAGATGACATGTACATAGTTTAGAAAATGAAAAGATCTATAAACTAGGTATGGTTGACACCCCACCAATGCTCTTCTCCTTGAAGGTCCTTGAGCTAGGGTTTCCTCCTTAGATGGACTTCCCTCCTTAGCTAGTTTCCAATCTACGGGCATCATGCCCCCAGCCATGCATCAAACAAATGGTAAGTGGATTGAACATGTTATAATACAAAGAAAACTTGAAAACTGAAAATAAGCATTAACATTAAACATTGAACATTGGAAAGACATACATTTTCTCTTAGATCAATTTCTTTTATCTTAACCTATATAAGTAACCTCAGGTTGCACAAATTTTCCTCTTCTCTTATGCACCAAAGTGCCTCTTAGGTTGCACCGAAGTGCCTCTTCTCTTATGCACCAAAGTGCCTCTTCTCTTATGAGGAACTTATATAGGTTTTATTTTATCATTCTCTTTCTCTTAAGGCTCTTATCTTTACATTAGAATTTATTGGTAACATTATCATTATGTGAAGGTGATACCATACATCATAAACAACTCAATACATCTTACTCTTACTAAATTTAACAATTAGAAATAGTAAATAACATAAACACGACATTCATTGAAATTCATACATGCATACTAATTCAAAACAAATTTACTATATGTTCAATTGCATGAACCACTTACTTTTTCACTTGGAGAGTGAATTCTCTCTCTTCCTAGCTTGAGTGAGACCTAAACACTTTGTGGGTCTAAAGAACCCTAATTGTCCTATCCCAAACATATGTCACATCAAAATATATTTTATTTAAAATTTAAAACCCTAGATTCACTTCTACAAAAACCAAGGTTTGGTGATTCAAAATCAGATTGTGAAAACCACAAATCAGATTCCTCTCAAAAAATCCTTTCCAAAACATATTTTTTCTCATTTTTCTGATCTTCGAGCGATTTACTATGAATTAACAAAAATGGGCCAAACAGAATATGAATAAATGCCATATGGGCCAATGAGAGCCCGCCATATAGGCGCGGGTCTCGCCCAGGTGGATTAGTTGTTTAAAGAACTGAAAATTTCTTAAAACCCAAAAATGCCCACATGATTAAAATAGCCAGATTTAAGCCATGGGGGCACCAAGGTCATACCCATACCAGGATTCTTCACCCCCCTCGATCCATGGCTCGAGCACCTGAACGACGCATCTGGAGATGAAATCTCCCTACCAGGACCCAAGGTCAATGATCATTCATGATCACAGAAGCCCCTGCAAGCTCCCTCGCATCTGCCCGGAACCACTAAGGCAGTGTTCAGGCTTAGGGCATGAGGGATACTTGTCTGCTCATCACCGTGAGGACAAACTCCAGCCATGCGTGATGAAGCATCATCAGGAAACACCGGCAAGATAGTCATGCGAGGATCGTTCTTGAGGGTCCCAAAAACAAGTGCGGGATCATCGAGAGGCCACACCGAAGCAAAGGGGCTGACGTGAGAAGAAGCTGATTGACGAAGAGCTATTGCACGCCGAGAATAAGCAGAAACAGGAGATGACGGTGAAAAGCTAATCGTGGATAAACAGGGTGGAAAAACACCAACCAAGGGTCGTGGAAGATCAATTGGAGTCGGGTGTGGTCATTCCTGAAATCCCCATGGTCAGAATGACCCTTCAGGGCCAAGGTGACTAGTGTCGGCCATGAGCGGGCACCGTCCCTATAGGGTACGGCGGAAGGTGCCCCCACGAGACAAACAAATGGCAAGGAGATGAAGGACGATGGCCAAGGATGCTCACCGCGCTTCCTATTGAGTCGAGGTGGACCGAGGAGGCCAAGTGAAGATGGGGTCTCCAAAGATGGAGGCGGAGGTGGTCAGAGAGTTTGGGAGTGTGCGAGCTCTAATTGATGGTGGAGGAGGGAACTACGGAGGCCGACAGTTCTTTTGGGGACTTAGCCTAGCAGTGGGGAGGGTGATGGTGGCAGTTGTATAAACCGGCAGAGAGGGCAGCACAAGCCCTAAAGGGTGTTTCCTTAATTGAGCATGAGAGGGAGAGTTCAAGGGATCGATGGATGCACAGGAGAGAGAAAAATCCAGAGGAACGATAATCTTGTGAAACAGGTGACTGACGAGCAAGGAATCTTAAGGGGAACAAAACGTTGGGTCGACATCTCTATTGCCTAAATGAGAGGGAGGTAGCGGATGACCTGGGTCCCCTCCGATAAAAATCAAACAACCATGCACGACATGCTTGAAATAGAAATAAAAAGGAAAGGCATGATAGGGAAATAAATCCCAGAACCATAGGGATATCAGGTGCATTGAAAGCAAATCTAATCAAATTAAATACAAAACTCTCCTATTTTAATTGGAGGGTCAAACAAAGTCCAAATGAGTCCAAATTTGGACCGTTGACTAATTAAAGGGTCTAGAACATTCCTAGCTAATTAGATTTATGTTTCCTCAACGTTTGGTCCACATTTTATATTTTCATTTCTTATCTTAATTTAAGTGTACAAACTAATTAAATAAAAGATGGGGAACTTTCCTTTGTGGGATTTTACTCCAAAATTCGAGTTTATAACTATTCATCTTATTTAAAGTCATGGCCTACTCATTTATTGCCTTTTTATGTACTTTTTTTGGAGGATAGAGAAAACAAGGGGGATATTACTTCCCTCTTATGTATTTAGAAAACATAAAGGGAAGGTGGCCAAAAGATGCCAAGAGAGCACTCATAATCTCATATTTTCGAATTAGAAGAGTAAGGGGCACATTATTATGTCTTTTTGGCAATTTTGAGAACATGAGAGAGAAAATGAACATTAGGAGTTTTATTTTAAAATATATAAAAAGGAAAAGCATACTTATTGCCCAAGTCTCTTATATTTCAAATTTCTTACTTCTTTTCTTCCTCTTTCTCATTCTTTTTCTCTCCCATTACTTTTAGATTTATTTGATAAAAGAAAAGGGGAGCATATCACCAAGATTACCCAAATATTTTCAACACATTAATATAAAGGAAAAAAAACTTCTTTCGAGACCTTTCTTGTTTCTCTTTGCATTGAAATCCTATAAGAAAAACTATTTTGGACAAATAGCATTAAGGCCCTTAACAAAATATAATTTGAAGAAAACTACATAAAAGGTTTTATTTTACTCCTGGAATAGGGATGTTACATTACTACCCACCTTAATTAAATTTCGTCCTCGAGATTTCCTTAGGCTACCCACCTTAGAAATTTTCATATTTTTAACATAAAACATTGCTATACTCTCATTACCATGTAAAATCATAGTTTCATACATTGCATGAAAGATAAAATTATGAAAAGAAAAGAACTATACTACTAGACTCTACTCGGTCTTATCATCCTCACTATCATCTATCATAGTGAAGACTCTAGCATGTCTCTTCTCATTATGTGGCTGATTGGCATTGGGCTCTTTCTTCTGGAACTTGGGGCAGTTAGGCCTTATGTGGCCCGTTTCACCACACACATAGAAAACACCCGTTCCAAATCTGGATTCACCTAGGTGATACTTGGAATATTTTACACATTGGGTCTTTGCATTGTGGTTTTTCTGCTAGTTTAGAACAGCTTTAGTCGGTGCCTTCCTTTTCTTGTCATTGTGGTGGTTGGAGTTGTGGTTGTTGTGGTGACTCTCCTTCTTCCAAGCTCTTCCTGGATGATCCTCTAACTCTATGGAAGCATCTAGGGCACTCTAGAGTGTATGGTGCCCATGTTCCAACAAGGCGAAGCTAAGGTCTGGCTTGAGACCTCGAATGAACTTCTTGGTTTTGTGACTTTCATCATTGTCATACCCGTACTTCTGTAGGATTCAGAATTTCATCAGATATTGGGTGACCGTCATGTCACCATGTTGACGTAGGTTCCGAAATTCTTCCTCCTTCTCGATCATGGCCTCGGATATGTAGTGGTTTTTGAAGTCTTAAGAAAATTCCTCCCATGTGAATGGAGGAGCATCATCTTCACGAGAACCTAGTAGGTTCTCCCACAAAGTCCTAGCAGCACCCTTCAGCATATGCGTCCCAAAATGGACCTTGGAGTGGTTGGGACAGTCTAAGTCACAGAAGCAATGTTCCATGTGCTGCATCCAACTCTCAACTTTTCCCACCACGTCCACCTCTTCCTCCCCAACAAAGGAGTCGGGCTTGATCTTCAAAAAGTCAACTAGGGAAAGCTCGAGGTTGACCCTAGGGTTGCCCACTTGACCTTTTCCTCTCCCCATGGCAGTGGCTAGCGCTCTAACAAGGACATCAAAGGGAACCATGGGGGTTTCTTGACATGGAGATCCTCGTGGTTCTCCCATGCTAACGGATTCACCTTCATCCTCATCCATGGCTACCTTTCCGTTCTCACCTTTCTTCTTAGGAGCCATCACTGTGAAAAAGACATAAACTACATGAGATCATGAGAAAAGCCTGGTGGCCAACCATATTTTGGCTCTGATACCATTAATATAACACCCCTCCTTTAGACATATATTATAATTGAGTGGATTCTTTTATCTTGAAGGAGGAATGTCACATGTATGAATCTCAATGGTGATTTATGTATTTATTTGCTATGAATTCATAAATGTGACATTCCTCCTTCAAGATAAAAGCTTCCTCTCAATTATGATATTTGTCTAAAGGAGGGGTGTAACACCCATATTTCCCTACAGTGGTATCAGAGCCATGTCAATTTACTATGTTTGGGGATAGTGGATATGATCAGATATTTTGATTTTGTCATTTATTTATTGCTTGCAATGTGAATAATTAAATTTCTTAATGCATATATATGATCAACGGCCACATATAATCCAAACTAATGCATATATGATATGAGATATATGAAATTTACACACGTCACCCTAAAAATGAGTTTTATGGTGGATGTGTTCAATGGTTATGGCTAATAACCCAAATATCTATGTATGGTTGGATGGTTTCTTTTGTGCATGTTTTATCTCAGATTGCATACTGAGCCTCTACCTTTTTCTTCCCAATGTAAATGTATAATGCTTTCCTACCTTTGCTCCCCTCAAATGCAAATCAAGGTTTCTCATTTCCATGTAATAAGCTTAATAGCAATAGGATAGTTTCTTTTCTTACAATGAAAAAGTAACAATCAAAATCAAACGAACCGACCATTTCATGTGATGAGTCGACAGTCTGGAGGATTGAGGAGGGAAGACCATAGGAGGAGTGAACTGCCTGGCTAGTGGATCCAACCAACTATCTCAAGGTGTCCAGGCATTGGTTGGAAAGGAGGCCAATCGATCATTTTAGACAACCAACCGACCGGTCAAGAGGCGAGCCGACTGGTTTAAGGCTAGAACCGATCAAAAAATTGGCAACCACAAATCTACATCAATAATAGGGTCATTCATGTGATGTAGAGCAAGGTGGTAGTAACTTCTTGTGGCTCTAAGGAATTATAGTATTATGGCGACAATCATCACTAATGTTTTATATTGCATGTTTATATTGTGGGTTATAACATATATATGATAAATACTATATATATGTGGTGATTGAATAAAGTATATGTATTTATAAATACAAAATCCCTCAAATAAATTATTAAGTCATAGATTCTTTCTATAAGTAACACACATGAAAAGCTTGATTAACTAAGTGTGGGAACCCCAAGGGTGGTGTGTTGTCTATCTCGAGGAAGTGTGATGGTAATAAGGTGGACCTTCCAAGTGAGGTGCATTATTATCATGTTGGATTTTACGTTAGGCTTAACTGTATCTCCTTAATGAGATTAAGCACCTGATACATGCATATCACTATGGCAAGGAGTTTCCCATATCATCTATCAAAGCATTGTATAAGATGCAATTGACAAATGTTGTTTACCTTAATGATTGACTACAGACGCTAGCATTGACCGGGTGATAGTTGAATTTTGGATATTGGCTCACTAGAAGGTTGTACATTGTACCTAATAGTCATCATTAAATTTCATAAAATTCAAATCAAATCAAAAATGAGTTTTTGACAAAATTGCAAACCTTTTGTAGAATCAACTAGCAACACACAACATCACCTTTTCTCTACAATCAGTCCTTGAGAAGGACAAGTTAAATGGGAACAACTTCCATGACTAGTTTGAAATGCTAAGAATTGTTCTCACACAAGAGCACTAGCGCTATGTCTTGGAGACACCAGAGCCAGATGAACCTCTTCTAAAATTCATCGAAGGCTAACAAGGATGCTAAAAAGAAGCATACCAAAGATGTCATTGATGTAAAGTGTTTCATGGTGTGCTCCATGAACTATGAGTTGTGAAGGTAGCACGAGAACATGGATGTAATTGATATGATCACACATCTTAAGAATATGTTACAAGATTAGGCAAGACATGAGAGATATGATGTCTCCAAGGTATTGTTCAACTGTAACATGGCAGAAGGAGATCCAATAGGCTCTCATGTACTCAATCTCATTAGTTAAGTAGAGAATCTATCCAGACTAGGATTCCCCTTGGGCTAAGAGTTGGACACTGATGTGATTCTATAGTCTTTGTCAGAAACATATAGTCAATTTCTCATGAACTACAACATGAATGACTTTGACAAGCCGTTGATAAAGTTACAAGGCATGTTGAGAGAAGCTGAGTCACTGATGAAGAAAGACAAGCCCAAGTTTGTGATGATGATAAATAAGACACTGGGAAAGTATAAAGTCAAAGGCAAAGCCAAGTGGAGTTCTAAATCAGGCCTGAATTCCAAATCTTCATATCGCAAGGAAAAAGGAGGAATAAAGAAGTTGGGCAAATGTCACAATTTTCACCAAGCTGGATAAAAGAAAAGGAATTGCCCTCTCTCCTGGAGGAACTATAGTAGAATAAGGAATAGATAGAGGCCTCTAAGAAGTAATGTGATGGTGAATGTAGATATGACATATCTTGATGTGCATGATCTGATAAGAAGTAAAGCATTTATGAAAGTATAAAGATGCATTGTGATGAGCAAGCATTTCTATAACATTAGTATGCATTTAGAATTTCTCTTATCTTGTTGGGAATGTAATAGAGTTATTTGAACTACTATTTCATTATTCCGATAAACATAAGCATTTACTTTATGCATCCTGTATCGACAAGGATGATTATTAATAAAGAATTGTTAAAGCTTCTATTTCAAAGAAGTGATCTTGTGTGGGAATTCCACAAACATCTTATGATATTTATGAGATTGGATCAAAAGATGAATGCTCATAATCATAATACCAAAGGATTATAATTTATAACTCAAACTATTGATAGTGTTGTCATCTAGAGCACACATATGAGAAATGCATTTCTAGAATTCATTTGATGTTTATCTAGACTCTTTTGGTTACTGAAACAATAAGATACATGCAAAGTCTTATATATGAACAACATGATGAACCCCTACATGTAGTGGAGAATGAACATTATATAAGGACATGTGCATAATGATGTACAAAGACCTTTTGAATGAATGTTATAGATAGTTGTTTATACTTCATTTATTTTTCTGGTAATATTTTGATATGTACTAAGTAAAATATAAATTTCTTGAAGTGTTCAAGGATATTACATGTATGAAGCACAGAACAGGAAACCTTAGCCGCAGCTTATATAGGTGAATCCATGGAGGGTCATCATTGATTAGCTTTCAAAATAGTTTTTTTGTTAAGCTTATCCTAATTTATGCTTAGTTCATCATAATCTGCTTGGTTTGGTTGGCGAATATAATAATAATATATGCAAATATATAGGGTCTAGAGTCGTCATAAGAAAGATGTATGATATTATCTAATTATATTATAAAATTGTAAATTGTAAAAAAAAGTCAAAAAATCTTAGGAAAAGGATCTTTTATACCATTTTCCTAAGATTTTGGCTCATTTATTGTTACCTACCCAATCCTATTTTCTTTTCTATTTCTTATTTGCTCAGTCAATTTCAATATGACAATTTCTAATTGGAATAGAAATTGTTATCTTATTTTTTTACGAAGTGCTACTAATAAAAGAATGAATTACGTAGGCTAAACCCGGCATATTCCATTAATTATACATATTCTATAGAAAATCCATATTGAATTAAATAATAAGTACAATGCCCGTGTAAATTATTTGATTTTCCAATTCGATTCAATACAATATGAAAGGTAGTTTACGGTAGGGAAGAAACAAATGTATATGTGATATTAGATATTCACTAGTTATATAGCGACTATACCTATATTATTTCCCATCCCAGTTCACTGCGTTTAGATCCCGATCCGATGCAAGTACTTTACTTTTCTTTTATTTTGTTTGTCTGTGATAATGCAGTGAATGAATAAATGGATCAATTAAAGGATATAGAAAATAACGAAGAGTTGAATGAAAAAAGAGTTCGAAAGAAATGTAATAACTAGAACCATATCCATATATATGGATATGGGTTTACAAAAAAAATTCATCACGAATACGAATAGTAGTAACTAAAAACAAGATATTGAAATTGTTCTGATTATTCAGTAAAATTCTTATTTCTCGGGATTTTAGTTACATCAACCAGATAGAGTTTAGTAATAAAGAAATTAAGGATGGAAGCGAGAAAGGAATTTCTACAATAACCGCAAAGCCCCCCCATATCATTTTGGGAAAAAAAGGGTTGTTATGTCCAACGAATCTATTTTTATGAGATTCATTAGATGAATAAATCAAAAAAATATGTTGATACATTCAAAGAATTAGACGTTTCACAAGTATGAAACTGGATTTATTGTCATAACCTAAAATTTCCCCAGATTCGTAAAAATTTGATCCATTTAAACCACGATTATGAATATGAGCAAGTGCATATATATATTCCTGAAATAGAAGTGGAGGCTAATTCAGCAGCTTTTTGTTCAATCTCTCGCGGAGTCAAATTCTCATCAGTACAAGTCAAAGGAATGGCCCTTGGCCTTCTTTTCTATCGAATCGATCATAACCACTACCTATATTCCACAAAATTGTGCAGATGTTTTGATATGATCAAAGGTTGAAATACATTACAAGAAAAGTTTGAGATCCTTTAGGAATGAATGTGATAGTTTGAAGGAAGGAATCACATCATGATGAGTCATGATATAATTATCATTGAATCTAATCTTATAATTTCCTTTAATGAAATATGTTAAGAACTAAAATAAAATATTGTCCAAAATGGTTTTAATGTTAATTTGTTGAGCACTACTTATCTCAAACCAATGGCAAAAGTGTTTGTTGCTGGATGGCTGAATTCCATTGGAATTAGTGGGAGTGATGTAGAACTCAAAAAGTTCAAATTCAACAAAGAACATTTGAACCATTGGAGGCATGATGGGAACAAAGAGAGTCAAAGGTGGTTGTGGAATATCAAGTTCTTTATGTAACACACAAAACTCATAGTTCTGGTAGAACACGTCTAAGATTAAAAGATTGTGAATCCTATAACTCAGATAAGTTATAAGTTGGTCATAAGATGATGAGCCAACAATCAACCAAGAACTATTGAAGGACCAGAGTATGAGATATGGCTTGAGGCCATTATATATAGAATGAAATCCATGAACACCAATAAGGTTTTAATTAGGTGATACAACCTAGAAGGGTAAAATAAAAAGGGTACAATTGGGTTTTTCATATTGAAGACAAAATGAATGACATAAAGGATAATTTGGTTGAAAGATTTTCTAATCAGTTCAGAGTGTTGAACTTGATGAAATCCCTTTACCAATTAATGTTCTTGTTATTTCAACTTGTTGAGACTATGTGATTTGGCATATGAAGTTCAAAACAACATTCCTTAATAGGAATAAATAAGTGCATGTGCATGTGACACAACTTAAAGGTTTTATGACTCCATTAATGCAAATAAAGTCTATAAGCTATAATGATCAGTCTAGAGATTGAGAAACACATCTCAGAACTAGAATCTTTGATTTTCCAGGATAGTAGAGAGTTGAACAGAGTCAAAATAAACGATGAAATTTGTGATTACAAAAGATTTAGTGGGAGCCTGTATATATATATATATACAAAGAGAGAGAGAGAGAGAGTCAAGCTAGAATACACTCATGTGTACAAATCACATGAATAGACTCAAGTGTGTTTGCATATCAAGACTATTTTTTTGCAAAATGTAAACCATTGTTCTTCGTTGTCATACTATAAGTAGGCTACATACAAATTTTGAGCCCATTTGGATGAGTGTAAGTCACTCATCCAAGGGCATCAAAATCGACGCACAAAACTAATTTGAAATGTATAATTTTTGTGGTCTTCATAAAATGAGCTATATATATCCAAATGGGCTCAAATTTTATATATGAGTTGTTCACAAGATGTTTAAGAAGAACAATGGATCATATTTTAAAAAAAAATATTGCATCATGAAAAATTACTTAAGTGTATTCCGCTTCAGATACACTCGAGTGTATTCTAGCCTAACTATATATATATATATATATATATATATATATATATATATATATATATATATATATATATATATATATATATATATATATATATATATATATATATATATATATATATATATATATATATATATATATATATATATATATATATATATATATATATATATATATATATATATATATATATATATATATATATATATATATATATATATATATATATATATATATATATATATATATATGACGTATAGTTGATGAATGACATTTCAATACTGTAACTATTGAAACCTAGCATGGAAATCACCTTCAACATGAAGGATTAGGTGAAATGTCCTATGTCATAGGAATTAGGATATATAGGATAGTTCTGAATGTTTCTAAACCTAAATATGAGCACATATATTGCCAAGATGAAAAAAGGGTTCAACATGAAGGATTCAGTAAGAGTGAATCGATCCATAAAGATGGGATCAATCTCGCAAGAATCCAGTGTTCCAATTCTTGTGAAGAATGGAAGAGATGTCATATGCATTCACATTTGGATCTATCTGCAATATAGTGTACTTATCCCATTATATTGTATGTATTTGACATGATAAGAAGATACTGGTAATAACTAATGAAGGTCTTTGGAATGTCATAATCAACACCCATTAGTATTTGAGAAGCACCAAAGGAACAGTTCGTAAAATAGAGTAATAAGGAAGAGTTGGACGTAAAGAGTTGCATCGATGCAAGCTTCCAAAATGATAGAGAATGATTGCAATATAAAAATGTGCATTTATTATTAGAAAGGGTTATTGGTTGGAAAAAAATTCATACTAAATGACCATTAATTTAAAATTCTACAAGTAGAAGTTGAGTATCCTTGTGTTGTAACACATGAATGGATACTAAATGGATGTAGAAGTTCATATGAGTGAACTTACGTATATTCCAACCATTGATGACATAGTAGAAATACTATGCCCAACAATGGAGCTACTAGTTAGGCAAGGAATATCAGATATCATATTATGACAATTCCATCTCATACAAGATATCATGTAGAAAAGAGATGTGAAACATACAATATACCTACTATAGAAAAATGTTGCTAATCAGTTGGATTAGCAATTGCATAGCAGAGACATTATGGACATGTTTAGAATTACTAAGAATAAGATTCGTTGGTGATTTGCTTAAGGTTCATGTGGGATTCTATTGGTATGTATGCCCAGATAGCCAATCAAATGATGATTGTGATGTCATATCATATAAATGATTTTATTTATAATAATGGTGAACTTCAAATTCATTATGTTTCACTCAATTACTCAATAATGAGGAAACATAATGAGTGTCTAAATAATGATAATTACTCAATGACATATGTCTTCAAGTACGTGACTTGAACAATGAGATCTTTTCAATGATAAGAGTATGTAGATTCTTATTATGTCCCTAGTTGGATGTTATTGTGGAAGGCGTACATACATTAATGCCACTAAAGACTAGAGTGTGTGTTGGTTAATGATATAATCTCATTAGGGTCATGATATGTGATATCAAACCAAGCACATAGATACTTGTTGGGAATGATGTATAAGACAAACCCACCTTGAGAGTGACATGTGAAAATTGTACTTGGGGGTCATACTTATCTCTCATAGTGAAGGTGGGGATTGTGGTTTTTAGACCTAAAGTCAATATACTCATCACATGTCATTTGGTGTACTTTGACATCATCCAATGTGATCATGAATAAGGGTTTCCATAAAGGTGATGATTGGGTGCATTGTGACACAAAGGGATGAATATGAGTGATGTAGATGGGATATGTCCCTCCTACAAGAGTTTGATTTCCTGGCCATTTGATAAGAGAGATCGAGAAAAGCATGTGCATGCATATGTGAATCAATATATGTTATTGAGGTCAGATACATCTCAGATAGTTTTCTCTAGATCAAAGAACATGGATTGAACATTCAGAGGATTTCAATTCCATGCCTCGAGTTCATTCTAGATATCAGAGACAAAGGAATTAGAAAATCACTATAACACCTAACACAAATTGTAGGTTTAAGTTGTTCTTCAACTTTCCTGATTATTTAGGTAGCAATGATGTGTGACTAGGCACCACTCTTTGCTTGTGATGTCATAGGATAGTTATGGACATTCACTACCAACATACATGGAACCTATAGGTTTACATACAATGGATACACCTAGAAGAGGAGTTTAATCATAAATGGTAATTAAATTAATTACTAAAGTGTTTGGGTATTCAATTCAAATGAAATTGGTTGAAAATTTACTTATTAGATAGTTAAACCGACCGGTTCAAGAGTAAACTGCTCGTTTTAGTGTTTTAGGTCAATGGAACCAAGTTTGGCAATTGTAGGCATTGAACTGATCAATGCTAAAAGTGAACCGATCAGCTCAGGTGCTAGAACCAGTCAACTCAGGTTGTGAAACAAGTGGTTGGTTGATTAATTCAATTGATTCAAGGATTTTTGTTGACATCATGTTGTGCAATAAATTGGATATTAATTTACAATACAATTGCAATTGGGAAACATTATGAAAAGACCAATTCATTGGATGAACTGATCAACACACACGTTAACCGACCAGTTCACTTTTGAACTGATTGTTTCAACTGTCACAGGTTGTGAAATTAAAGTCCCTTCCACTCCCATATAGTCTGGGAACCCTGACCCTAACCATCCTATATAGAGGGGTATTTGGGGCTTCCCACAGATACAAATGAATTGCCTTTGACAATTGTTGTCATCTCTGGTTGTGTTAACCAATAGAGACCTCGAGCAAGTCCTACCCAAAAAGGGAGGGATAGAAAGGGAGAACAATTGTGGGGGAGCAAGTTGGTGACTAGTACACCAACAGGAGGGACAACTCCTTCCCGTCTGTTCTACTAGACTGACAGGAGGTTTAGGCAGTCTGCGTAGACTTTTGTAGAGCCATAAAGGTCGTTGTCAACCGCTAAGAGGACAATGTCAGTCTGTTGTCAGCGATGAGACTAGGAGATACTACAGAAGCCATCCTAGTCCCACTAGAAGATAGTTGCATGACTACTGTGCTCAGGAATAGTTGATGGGCTTGCTCTAGGACTAGGTATGAGCTCGTTAAACCATCCTTCCCATTGATATAGTTGTTGATGCAATCTTGTTGTTCTGGGGAATATGTGTGGATCAATTTTTGTTTCCGTTACCTACTCTATGCCCATATTTCCCTACACCCACACCATGCCATCCCTTTGTGGAAGATAGTTCAGTCCTTCTAATTTGGTATAACTCTAATGGGTCAATCTATAGTGAATACTTCTTGTGTAGGAGGTTTTATGGCTAAGCCACCTAAGGAAACATAGCTCTTGTTTAAGCAACCAACGGAAAATTCAAGGATCCAAGCTTCTAGTATGATGAATAATGGTGATCGCCCCTTTAGTATGACATCTCCATCTCATAGTGATTCAAGCCCATAAATGAAGAAGATTCTTGAGTAAATGGTGAACTTCATGAAGAACCAAGTGGGAATTGTTCCTTGTCATTCAGTTCATTTTATTGAATCCTTTGATGAAGAAGAGATGACACCTCATCCTCATAACAACCCAAAACAACAAAGTAAAAGATATAGACCAAGTTTATGGAAGAAGTCCTCTTTAGGTTGAAAAGCTTTGATGATGTGATAAGGCTTGAGAAAAAAGTGGAGCAACTCTCCTCAATTCTCACTCATTAAGTGGAAGCAAATTCGTCCTTATAAACCATAATGAGTTTTAATGACTCTTCTAGACCAATGGGTTCCTTAACTTTTTTATAGTCCACCTTCAATGCAAATGAAACACATACATAACTTTCTAGTATATCCTAAGCCTTATATGCCTCCACCACCTCCATTACCGAAAACATCCCATCATTTCATATAACATCCTCAATTTTCTCCACCTCAATTCCAATACCAAGTGACATCTCCACCTCCTCCACATCACAACCCACTCCCCCTCTCCACCATGAGAAAGGAAGTGTTGTGACAGTTATAAGGAGTGGAAGATCTCTTGGGCAACCCACCAGTCAAATAATGTTGATGAAACAAGGCTAAGTCAACTAGGTGGTGATATTGTGATTGAGATCACTAAAGATGATTCTATGACACCACGTGTGTTGAGCATGTGATATCATGTGTTCCACCTTCTAGTCCATTTGCATGTTCTAAAATCCATAGTGCTCCCCCTTATGTCATGTCACAAGAAGGACATGTCGCAAAATGAAGTGAGCCACCACTCATCGAAGCATCAGATGAGCCTCTGACAGTAAAAAGGAGGCAAAAATGCAATGTTGACATTCTAGAGATGTTCATTCCATTAAATCAGATTCCATCTTATGCTAAGTTTGTCAAGGAGATATGCACTATCAAATAAAGTCAAAAGGGATGATACTTAATAAAATTAAGTTGATAGAACAAGTAAACTCTATCATACAACACTCACTTCCCATAAAGAGGAAAACCTAAGAGCCCCATTCATACCTATCTACATAGGGGGACATCACATAGACTAATCCATACTTGACTTGGGATCTAGTGTGAGTTTGATGCCATATAGTTTCTATGTTGAGATGGGGTTAGGCAAGTTGAAAATGGATCATTGCACTCCCCAATTGGTGGACCTCTCCATAAAAGTGCCAAAAGGACGAGTGAATGATGTTTTGGTGGTGATAGACAAGGAAAGGGAACAATGTTCCTTTATGATTTTATTATTATTGACACAGATCTGGATGATAAGAAGATTCACATCATTTGGGGGAGACTGCTCTTGTCTAAAGTTGATGTCATGATACATGTGCATAGTGGCACAATGATGGTCTCTTTCATGGGCATGAAGATAAAGATCATTATGTTCAATACCCCAACTTGGTGAGACTGAGATGAGGATATTGAGTATGGTCACTTGAAGAGTCCAACTAATTACTTGAAAGAAGGAGTTCCATATGGAAGACCTCATGATAGCTCTTGTGATCAATGGAATAAGTAATGAATGTTAAATGCTAATGATGGAAGTATCTATTGCAAGAGTGGACACATGATGATGCCAAATGTTTAAATGATTGAAACATATACAAGAAGCCCAATTGAAGGCATGAAACTTAGTGCTAGTGGGAGAAACCAACCTAGTCTTGGGGAATTTTTCACCCAACCTTTCATTTTTTATTTATTTTTGGCTTACTTGTACACTTTTCCACACACAAACACGATACTTGATGTTTTTTATGTTTGTGAGTCATGTTAGAACAACTATATTGAATGAAAGTTGATGCATGAAGGATCCATACAAGAGAAGATAAAAAATGGAGAAAAGAATTGAAGATCAGTGAGGAAGCTATAAGAAAGAAGTCCCCACGACCGTTCCTCACATCATGACCATGGTGCCAATAGGCCAATATGGTTGTTCTACATATAATGATCGTGCTGGCTCTACCTTGCCCACTTGTTGATATGCGAATTATTTCCACTGTTGGTGATTGTCTACCGTGACTCCATGCCCATTACCCTACTACTCTAAACTTATAATTCATGCTAAGGAAAACAAAGTTTTCAAGTTTGGAGTGGTAGGGTGGTAGGCCCTTCCATACCTCATTTTTCTTTATTTACATTATTGTAATTTTTTTGAGATGATCACACAATCTAACTATTATACTTGTCCATACATTCTTTGTGTGTTTCTTTTACATGTTTGCATACCATGGAGTTAATTTCATGCATCTTTGCATATTTTTTCAATTTTTTCTTTTCATGCAATGCATTGCATCTCATGTAGGTTTTTGGTAATTGTTGTGTGTTTTAGCTAGGATGCTTGATTTATACTTTTTATTTTCTAAATATAGGTTTGGGTGTGATTAAATGCAAGTTGGAAATATATTGTCCAATTTTGTTTAAATTTGAAATCTCTTGTCAAAATGCTTGTTTTGACTCAATCTCTACTTAATGAATTGAAAATGTTGATCTATGATAAATGCATACTCCATTCTTATGTCTATGCATAGATGATCTCAATACCTTACTTCTTACATATGAATCACCTCTTTCATGCTTGTACAATGTTTTGGTTGAATTTTGATTTAAGCAAGCTATTTTTTTTATCCAATCCTACTCCTCTTTATTCAAAAAGTGGTAATAAAAGATACATCATTCAATATTTCGTGCGGAGGTTCTTCATAGTAGTGAAAATCTGATCTACTCTTAAGATGTAATTTGGCTAGTCTGTCATCTAGTCGATTGTTTTCTCTACAACTATATTGCATTGTATATCTTTGCACATCTCTTTTAATTTTTGTTAACCAGTAGGCAAACCTCGGATATTGTTTGGCTTCATCTGCTATCATCTTCGTCACTTTCTGGCAGTCAGTTTCAATGACAACTCTTATCCATTCTTGTTTATCGGCTTGTTCAATGCCCAAGGCAATTCCGGCTAACTCGGCTTCCGTAGCATTTGTTGGATGGATCTACTTCCCCCACCCACCAAGCCAAGCACCTGTGTCATTTCTAGCAACTACTGCAACTGCTGCACCATGCTTGTTCATTACGGCATCTACATCTAGTTTCACAATGCCTGGATCAAGCGGCTTCCACCCTCCTGACCTTTCAACCCTGCAGGTCCCACCTTCTGCTTCCCAAGCCTTCTCGTTCAGTACAATATCCCTCCTAATGCTGGAGGAAAGATGGTTTGTTCTTGTAATGACCTCCTCAAACACTCAGTGTCTCTACTCTTCCAGATATCGTGGCAAGCTATCCAAAATCCTTCCTCTGATATGTTAGTGTTTCTCGTAGTAGCCTTGCGCCACTCTTCAAACCTACCTGCTCCAAAGAAAGAATGATGCCCAGCAGAATTAATAATTAACTTCCAAGCATCCTTCACCACGATGCAATCATGTAGGGCATGTAAATTAGATTTCACCGCATTCCTACATCTACTGCATTGATCATCCTGTGTCATGTGCCTGCGTTTCCTCTTCTCATTTGTTAGGATGGCATGGTGTCACTACTACAGAACCAACCTTTAGTGTCGGTTATTTAAGGCCTTAGTGTTGGTTTCTAAGTGAAACCTATGTGGGCGACACTAAAAGCTCAACCATTACGCGTCAGTTCCAAAACCGACGCCCAAACTCTTCGCGCGCCATCGAAAATGCACCATCAGGGGACTATAGGTGTAACATCCCAGAATTTGAGTCCTCGGATAACATGATCTTAAAAGGAATGATTGGACTACCCATATCACCAAGGTGCACCTCCTTTTTCGGGAGCCCATTACTAAGAACTCCATAGTTAAGCGTGCTCAGCTTGTAGTAGTATTGGGATGGGTGACCTGTCGGGAAGTTGATTCTGGCATGCGTGTGAGTGGACAAAAAGCGTGCAGTTAAGGCTAGTGGTGGTCTGTGGGGCCATTCGTCATTCCTGAAACTCTACTAGAGCCTAGGGCAATGGGATCGGGCGTTACAAATGGTATCAGAGCCATAACCCTTCTAGTAGGTGGGGCCCACATGGGCATGTGGCAAGCGAATCTTGAGCCGTGTGGTCCACGCAAGTTGGAAAGGGCTATCCGTAGAGATGAGATGGAGCCACCCTTGCGCTGGTAGCCGTGGATGGGAGTTGGGTGTCCATGGGCCATTATGGGTCTGTACTGAAATGGGGTCAGATTATGAGGCCATATAGTTGAGCCTTGACGAGGACGTCAAGAGTCTAAGTGGGGGAGATTTTAACATCCCAGAATTTGAGTCCTCGGATAACATGATCTTAAAAGGAATGATTGGACTACCCATATCACCAAGGTGCACCTCCTTTTCCGGGAGCCCATCATTAAGAACTCCATAGTTAAGCGTGCTCAACTTGGAATAGTACTGGGATGGGTGACCTGTCGGGAAGTTGATCCTGGCATGCACGTGAGTGGACAAAAAGCATGCAGTTAAGGCTAGTGGTGGTCTATGGGGCCAGTCGTCATTCCTGAAACTCTACTAGAGCCTATGGCAGTGGGCCTGAGCATTACAATAGGCGTCAGTTATTAGATAAGAAACCGACACCATACACCTTCATGCCACAGAAAGGGTGCCATCTTGGGCACTATCAGTGTCGATTATTAGATAAGAAACTGACACCATATACCTTCGCGCCACAGGAAATAGACGCCGATTATTTATATAAAACCGACACTATAACTTTGTGTGTCGGTTTTATACAAATAACCGACACCTATTATTTTGTTTTTTTTTCTGTCAGTCTGCAGACCTGCTGTGGTTGGTCGCAGGATGAGAAACCTATAGTTCAGTTATGAACTGCAGGTTTTACGACATCCATTGATATCAGCCAACAACAGGCCACAAACCTACAAAATTAACAACAAAAATAATCACACATTTAGCAATGCAACCTGCAGTTTTATTTGATTTTCACACATTTAGAAACATTATGTAGTTCCATTCATTTTCACATTCACACATGTAGAAACATTCATATAGAAACCAACAGTTTCATTCATTTTCACTCAGACACATGTAGAAACATCCAGACATGTAGAAACATTCACACATATTATAATTCAGAAATTCATTTACAAAATATCATTCTTTAGTCATTATTCGCTATCAACATCCCAATTATATCTTAAAACCCCCACTATTTGTATGGCTATTGCCCATTCTTCTCTTACTTCATTTAATTCTCCCGTCGTATAGGGAGCATGTACATCTGGTAAGTCCTTTCCTGTAGTGGGGTCAGTTTTAAACGCCTGCCAAGAGAATGATGTATATATAATTAATGAGCTATAAATAAGATTGATATATTTCATATTATCTAATGAGACTATATAATACCTGAGTAATACAATCGATGTCCAGTGCGGCATATTTGATAATCATGTGCATATATCGCATCACATAGTATCCACATGCCCATCTGTTGTCTTGTGTAGCACACTATAAATTCAAACATACAAAATATTAAAAAATAAAACTAATTAAGCATTGTTCACATAAATAATATATACATATATTGCAGTCGGGAACTTACTTTCACGTTCTTCCAAAGTATTGACTGGTTCTTTTTTGTGGGGACCTTTCCTCCATCCTTTTTGAACTCATCAAAACTCCTACATGTTAATGTAACACAGTACATTGTATAATTAAATAGTAATATAATAACATATGTTAATGGATATGAAAATGAAATATTTCTCACCGGAATAATGCCATTTTCATTTTGTGTCCATATTTTATATTCAATTTACTCCCCTTAGGATCTACATAATAGACATTGAACGTCTCGGGGACAATAACCAGTAACTCCCAATGCCTACCACTAGAGGTAAAAAAGTTATAAATTAATAACTCAAAATCCACAATAAAAATGTAATTTTCTTAAGTCCAAATTATAATAAGCAAAGTAAACTTACTCTACATTGAATCGAGCCAATATCACTGTCTTCTTATTTTTAGCAAAAATTGTAAAAGCCTCACAGCAGTATTGTTGAACAGACGGGGGGTCTTTAGATACTAGACTAATCAAAGATGGAATAAAAAATCCAACAAGTTCAAATCCAAAATTTGCACATATCTTGTCTAAGTAGCTGCAAAATATGTATTAATTATGCATGCATTAATAAATAAGAAACAAGATCACCAGATCCTACACAAGGTATATGGATGTATAAAGAAGATCTCACCTTATCCATAGCTCTATCACAGATGTATTTAGCCAATCATATCGAAACAACTCCAAAATATCTTGTATAAATAGTTTGCTTTCGTATGATTGACCTGCAACATATGAATCTATAGAAACAGTTATAGGGCAATGTATATCATGTTCGCCTAACCATATTGCCATACCCCTACAGTTAGGACCTAACGGGTCAGGTAGGTCTTGTGGAACCCAACTGGGTAATGTAGGAGGTGGAAGTGGAGGCCTAGACGATACTGTGGGTGTCTTCTTTTTAACCTGTATATATATATATATATATATATATATATATATATATATATATATATATATATTTCAGATCAACTGACATCATATAAACACACTAACAATTTAACGTAATGTAAATTTACCATACCGTTTCAGTAAAGAAGACATCCGCTTTTAGCCACAATATCACTTCGCCTACTGCCTCACCAAGCGTTTCACAATATGGGTGGGCATATGGCAATGGAAGATCCATCCACTGGGAGAATATATGTATCAGGCTCGTGCGAATCCAACCAGCTGGTACTGGAGACCCGTGAAACATTTCCCCTGGTAGGTATGGGTAAGCCGACGCCTCTGCAACGACATATTCATTACTTTTTAGATGGCATGGATTCAACCCCTACAAATTTTTGTGTAAAGAATGTTGTATACATATATACATATCATCTTTTTTTGAAACAACTACAATTTCATATATACATATCATCTTGAAAACATATCATCTTGAATTAAAAACTAGTTATGATGTCATAAAAATACTTACAGCGGACGTTCCAGGTGGTGGGTCTACTGGATTACTCCCAACCTCTCCAGTAGGAGTAGAGCCTGTAGTAGGAGCTATAGGTACTGTCTGGTAAGTGGCAATCTGAGATGCCTACCAGTTTTTCATTGCTTCTTTGAGTTTCCTATCAAATAGCTTATCTACCTATACATGGATAAAAGAAACGTCAAATTATAATTATTGAATTCTCTTTTACAGTAACATTATAAAGAAAGAAAATGTTACCTCTTCTTGTGAAAGCCCCGCTTTTGGGACATGTTTACGCTGGGATGGACCAAAAAACGCTTTGATGCCCACACCAGCGCCTGCAGCCCTAACACGTCCAGGATGCTCTGGGTTACCCAGAGCAACTGTCAATTCATCCCTTGTGCCCTCAGGGATGAACTTGCCTTTTTTCCTCAGCTTGTGCAGCTCCCGCTAATTGCCAAAACAAAAATTTGTGATTAAGTAAACACCAAAAATAATAAATATTCGAACGATTGTTGTAAGAGTTGTATTTTACCAATTTTGTAGCCGCCTCAGCAGTTGCGGTCTTCGTTATTTCTCCCTTCTTATTTTGCCTCCCAGCTATCCAGACATCATGGCAAGGTAGAGGTGTGCTACCTATAGTAGAGGACTCCTGAGTAGCAGCAGACTGAGAAGTAGCCTCAGACTGTAGTCTTTGGTGAATGCCTGCATACTCCTTTGGACCCATTGTGTGGTCATGCACATTCAGTGCACGCCTTGATCTTTGTGCCTCACTGAGGGCCTATTTAGTATGCACATTAATGATTTGGTTAGTAATAATAAATGTTAATCTTGAATAGGTGAATACAACATATATTAATTAATGAGATTGGGACTGATGCCTAATACTTTGAATTCATCAGTTTGTCTTGAAGCAACAAACGCATCCCATTCTGCTTTGTCTAGGAAGTTCCACTGTTCAGTGGTTGTCTTCTTCCTCTTGTCAGCTTCTTTTATGTAATCTCAGGTGAGATTTGTCCTATAGTTCCTTAGGACTCTCCCACAACATTGCATCACACATTTACGATGCAGCTTTTCATCCAATTCAAATATACTCTACAAAATAGAATTGCTATTAACTAGTATGCAAAAAATTAGTAATCTACAAAATAGAATTACAAATTAATAATAAATCACGCATAAATCCCTCCATATTAAGTCTTTCTTCTCCTTAGAAACTTTATGTCAAGAATCTATCTTACAACCGTCATGGCTACGAGTAACATACCCAAGATATGAAACAAATGAATTGTGATTCAAACCAGATGCATTTCCTGCATTATCAAAATCCACAACAAGTTTGGGTCCATTGCCCTTTCTCACTATTAACTTCTTCATCATAGTGATGCCCCTTCTCTTGTCAACTTTTTGGTGCTGCTGATCAAGTGCCTCAAGTGCTTCAGATGGTACCTGTGCATCATCAACCTAAAATTTGACAAAATAAACACATTTACAAGATATAACTATAAATGGACATATAGATATAAATATATGATATATTCTTAAAACTTACATTTTGAGGCGGTGCATTGATGTCCTCACCCTCACAGTACTCATCAGCACGGTCATCAGGAGAATGCTCAGCCATCTGAAAATTCACATTCACATTGTAAAGCTCACATTGTAAAGCTCACATTGTAAAGTTCACATTCACATTATAAAGTAATTCACATTATAAATTAAGCTCAAATTAATTGCCTTTGTCGAGAAGTTCACATTCACATTGTAAAGTTCACATATTTAGAAAAATAAAAATGTATAAAATAAAACATACCTCTAATATTGTGATTTTTTATCAATTAACAATCCTTCATTGTGATCTCCGTGCACATACAAGCCATCATTAGCTTCAATATTTGTTGGTGTTGGAAACCCAACTGAGAATGGACTGGAGTCATCATACTTATCATAGTATTGTTCTTCATCTATAGGATCTTCAATGAACTGTCTTTTACCATGAAGAACAACCGACCATTTATCATTTGTAGGATCATCGATATTAAATACTTGTTTCGCCTGTGATGCCAATATGAATGGTTCACCCTTCTCGCCAATCTTTTCAAAGTTCACTAAAGTGAAATCCAATTCATCCACTATAACTCCTTTGGTGTTATCAACCCAATTACATTTGAAGAGCGAACTTCTGAAATCTATGTAGTCAAACTCCCATATGTCTTCAATGACACCGTAATATGACATTTTAGCTTCACATGGACTCTTATCCTTTGCACTTGCAAAAAACATAGTCAATGCTTGAAGGGTGACCCCACTGTTTTGGACGACACTCTTATCATCTTGGCGCTTTGTGTAATATGTGAATCCATTAATGTCATACCCTTCATAAGACATAACAATCAATTTTGGTTTAAAGGCGAGGCATTTGATAGTTTCAATAATATCATCTAGTGTTTGAAATAGTTGATGTAAGACTTTATCTTCAAACCACTTAATAAATGTCTTGTTATGCTCTCTAGCAAGCCACATTGTATTGGCTCGAGGATATCGTCTCTTGATGAAATTGGTATGTTCCTCGATATAAACGTTCACTTCGTCCATGTTGTGTAAAATATACAAGTGACCTTGTTCCAATTGCTCACGGATGATTACTTTCAAAGGTGATCCCAAAATTCCTTTACCAAATTGCTCGTCAATATTCTTGCCATTATCAGGAGTGTCATTACCACTGAGAAAGTCATTGCAAAAATCCATAACCTCTCTCGCCACATAACCTTCAATAATACTCCCTTCAGGTCGATAATGGTTTCGAACATCACCTTTAAAAACGCTCATGTATTGTTCAAAGGGATACATCCAATGCAAGAAAACTGGTCCCAACATTTTCACTTCCCTGGTCAAGTGGACAACAAGATGTACCATGATATCAAAGAATGAAGGAGGGAAATACATCTCAAGCTGACATAGGGTAACAACCACTTCTCTTTGCAAATTATCGGGAGTATCAGGGTCAATAACTGTGACAACCTCGATTTTCTCTCTCATATATTGTACTACTCCTCTCTCATCAATTATCTCTTACTCAAGTTATATTAGTTGCATAATTGGATAGTTGTGTTGTTCCTTTTTGGCCACTACGAGGATCAATTTCACATTGTGGGGTGCTATTTTTGCACTTTTGAACTAAAGAATCATGCTATATCATCACCATAAATTGAACCATTTATATATGATCTTCATACTTTATAATATATTTCATGTTATCGAGGATTCAATTGTGTTTCCAATAGTGCAAGAATCACCAAAATCGGACCTCCCTAGCTCTAGATATGATGTTTTGAAGATCTAATGTGTTAGTCTTTTTCCTTATGTATCTTATGTCGTATTGGGCTGATTTTGGCCACTATGGGCCTGAGTTGTTTTTGGGGCCCATCCTCTTGCTCGCCCTCCCCTTTCCCCTTCAGGAAAGCAGCGAACAATAGTAAATGCTCGCCTTCTTCCCTTCCAAACTGGGTAACGGAGGCGGCTGCTAGCCCTCTACGCCCCCTCATCTAAACCCTAAACCTAGGGTCTTCTTATACCCCTTGAGTTCTAAACCTAGCCGCCCCTAGTTTTTACTCTCCTTCTCTTCTGTGCCTCCCTCAGATACATGTGGCGGCGCCCAGCAGGCTACTCTCGACCCTGCCCTCCTTGCCCCCTTGAGAGGTGCGACGACCATGGCTTTTTGCATCAGGTGCACGAACGCCCTGACTGGCCCCCCTAGCGTCATCGACCGAACCTATCTCGGCCAGTTGGAGCCTGCTCGATCGTCAGGTAGATGGGAGCAGCTTCCCCTATTTGCACTCTATTCCCGCAAATAGGAAACAGAGGTCGTGCGAAATGCAATCGTGAGAGTCCGACCAACGGTAGGTAGGGTCTCGGGACCCTCGACAGCAGTGGGTGGCGCCTCCCGGCGGTTTGCGACTGGGAGGGACTGTCTAACAGAGTTACTCAAAGCGGTGGCCAGCGGTGAAGGTCAAACAAACCAGCCAGGGCACGCTGATGAGCGACCCTGACTGTGGCCTTCGATTCCCGATCCAAGGATCCGTGTCCCAAGGGATATAACCAAGGGTATGCTTCTGGTTTTCTCTATAGTTTGATTTGTTATCTTCAAAAATTGATATCTCTCAAATCCCTTGATCAAATTAGACAAATAAATATACCAAATTGATCAGCTCGACGAGACCTACCAATTGGGCATGGTCCCAGGTCCTAAATCTGATGTCTACTCCCTTGATTTCTTGAAAATGATAACTTTATCCATGTTTAGTACATTCAATGCATCAAGGTAATAAAACTTGAACCTTTAATGATCTTCTATCTTCCTAATCATGCAATCAGAATCTTTTGTACATCTTTGATCTATAGGAGGGTCCTTATCACCCCTATTGTTTAATAATTACTCTCAATTGTACATATGTGCCTACTTTGGACTATAATGTTGAACCTTGCCTAGATTTCTAATCTTGCTTCTAATGGACACCCACCTAATCTTGTTATATGTTTCTTATGACCTTTTGTGGCTGATCTAAATCATCTTTTAGATTTAGACCTCTCGACTTGATGAATCATGATATAGGATACTCTATTGTGATTCCTTCGACCCTAGAATGAATGTAAATACCTTAAACCTTGATATGATCATAGAAAGTGCATGGAACATCAAAATGGTATGAAACTTGAACCACACTCTTATGATGGACCCTAGATGAATATAAGATCATCTAATGTACTAATAACCAACCTTGAAACCAACTTGGACAAAACCATCAAATAAAGATAATTAGGGTTAATGATAAGAATCTAATGCATATATGTAATCTTGTTCTTAATCAGGTTTGGCATATGGCTAGATGGTGAAGGATATGGTAGGTTATGAATCTCTGAATCAGGTATGGGCCTTATCTAGTTATATGACTACCGCTTTCTTGCTTGAAAAGACATATATTATATGCTTGTTTGTCTATTTTCTCAAATATTGCCATGTAGTATTGCTATGTCATACTCGATGTTTCCTTCATCTATTTTATAACTTGAACACACATATATATGGAACTCTATTATAATATTGTTGATAAAGTGCTCTTGGTTATGACCTTGAGGTCCCTCTCATATAAAAGGGTTAGCTAAGCTTGAGCACCCTTACGGACCCTTCCGACGGGAAGTTGGTCAAAGGCCTTAAACATGTTTGATATTGTTGGTATAATGGAGTGAAATGACATCAAATATGATTTCACATTTGTTAAACAATGAACATGTTTATTCTTGTTCATTTAGTCTTGAAATCTTTTCAAAATTATGCAAAACTTATATATATGTGTATCTTTCGGCCCCATACTCAACACCTCGTGTGTTGACCCATTTCTCGTATGTTGTTTTTAGGTTCAGAGATGGCTAGAAGGTTGATGAGCTTGGTGAGATATGTTAGGTGTACTTGTTGTAAGATCCAGATATAGTATACATGAGCAGACTTGTACAAAGTGACTCTTGAACATGTAATTCAAATCATGTAATAAATGATGTTTCTTAATATATCTTGTTGATTGTTGAGATTATGTTGGTGCATTTATCTTGTTATCTGTTCATGTGTACTAAGCTTTACGCTTCCGCATTTCTCCTTTGATATATGTTTGGTTCATGGGACTGGGATTCTGGTTCCGTGACAGATGGTATCAGAGCATGAACAATAAATACACCAAACATTACTCACATGAAACACAAACTAAACTCACCTTACATCTGAACCCTAGAAACTTAATAACATGTCCTTCGTGGACTAGGTTGACTTAGCCTCTAGGTTAGAACCTAGATGTTCTAGAACTCGGTGTAGACTTGTGTAAGTTACCTCCCTAGACATGACTCACGACATGTGCTTAGGATGTCTACACAAGTGTGCACCATGTTCTTGCTAGTTCTCTAGGTGTCATGATACTAGACTGCCTAATGAGTGTGGTAACTCGTTTTGGTTTTGGTTTTATTCAGATGGAGTACGGTGGTTTTCATCGCCTGTTTAAACGTTGGAGAAAACATATTTCAAGTATTATTATATGTACATATGAAAAATGTTACCACACCCAGAAAGGCAGTGAGTGTCTATGCAACCCAGGAGAAAGAGATGTAACATCAAGTCTATATGTGAGAGTTTAGATGATAGTGATAATCTCTAGAATTGTCTAGAGCCATGATATAGGTTAGACAAGTGAAAAACCTAGAAACCTAAGATGATGATTATGATATTGATGATGATGTTGATGTTTTATAAGACCCAAGATGTTTGAGGAAGGTTAAGTATGTTTGACGATATGAGATGAGTTTGACAATGCAACCCTAGCTAGACCTAGCACCTTGTATGATACGTACCACTTGGTTGATGTGCTAAACATAGCTAGCGGGTGGACATGCTTGCTTGTACCTAGTCTTGTATGTGTGGGGATATGATATATGGTTCGAGACCAACACGAGCCTGAATCTCTTTACAAAGGAAGACCTCTAGCATGGGACATATGAATAGGGTGACATGTTGATATGAGTTGACCCATATCGAGAAAAGGTTAGAGTACCTAAACTCCAAAATATTTGAAATGTTGAATAATATGAATGATGAAATACTTGATGATGAGTCCCTATCTAGAATACTTCTAAGTATATGAGTTGAGTGACCTAGCGTGTGGTTTCCTTGAAAATGTTGAACCCTAGATTTCCTATGAAAATATCTAACCCTAGAGAAAGAGGAAATTGAAAATTTGATGCTTGATATATATAGGTGAGGGAGATGTCCCAAGACCTAAGATGATGTATATGATGTGTGATATCTATGATGAGCCTCATACTCAGGTTAGTAGTTGTATATAAAGGAATCTAGTGGTTACCCTTGTTTCTATAAAACAAGAATGGGTAGAAATTTTTATTATGGATAGAAGTTACAGTTAGTAAGTCTTGTTGGATATATATATATGTCTTAGCTTGAGTGGCTTGAGCTTGTGGTACTCTTTCTTGATACAAGTGAGAAAGTTTCAAAACCTCGATGTTGATGATATTCGATACATGAAAGAATCTCACTTAAGTTAAAATCTTGATATATGTGCAATGAGCCACTCTCATGAGATAGACCTAGTATGAAATCATACCATACATAAAAGATATAGATTTGAAATTATGATCTAGATATGATGATGTCATAAGATCTTAGCTTGAACAATCAAGGGTAACATGCCCAATCTCGTACCAAAAAAAAAAGATTAATTGGATATGTCGATGCTCTTGGGGTCATAACTCGAATACACATGGTGAGTAAATTGTTTAATTTTAAAATAATGAACATATATAGTTAGAGTTGGTGGAATTTTTGGGAAAAACAAAACAATGCATGAAATCTAGAATAAATATGAGATGCACACTCGATGATAGTCTCGTTTGAAGTCATGACCATGAAAATATTCATTTGAGAATTAGTTTTTGATGATACCCCTTGGTCTCATATAAAGATATGAAAAAAAACCCTAATGTGGTGATGATGTCGTAATACAATATTAGAGTGCTAAGTAACATGTACATTATCGAGATGGCTACACCCTGAATGATAATAACCTAGTGTGCATCCATCATGCAAAATGCCTTGATAACCATGGTTGGATACCTAGACTAGATGGTTTTTGGCTTTGACTCTTAACTATGATCTTGGTTGAATTTCGAGGATGAAATTCCTTGTAAGTAGGGAAGGATGTGACAACCTCGATTTTCTCTCTCATATATTGTACTACTCCTCTCTCATCAATTATCTCTTACTCAAGTTATATTACTTGCATAATTGGATAGTTGTGTTGTTCCTTTTTGGCCACTACGAGGATCAATTTCACATTGTGAGGTGCTATTTTTGCACTTTTAAACTAAAGAATCATGCTATATCATCACCGTAAATTGAACCATTTATATATGATCTTCATACTTTATAATATATTTCATGTTATCGAGGATTCAATTGTGTTTCCAACAGTGCAAGAATCACCAAAATCGGACCTCCCTAGCTCTAGATATGATGTTTTGAAGATCTAATGTGTTAGTCTTTTTCCTTATGTATCTTATGTCGTATTGGGCTGATTTTGGCCACTATGGGACTGAGTTGTTTTTGGGGCCCATCCTCTTGCTCACCCTCCCCTTTCCCCTTCAGGAAAGCAGCGAACAATAGTAAATGCTCGCCTTCTTCCCTTCCAAACTGGGTAACGGAGGCGGCTGCTAGCCCTCTACGCCCCCTCATCTAAACCCTAAACCTATGGTCTTCTTATACCCCTTGAGTTCTAAACCTAGCCACCACTAGTTTTTACTCTCCTTCTCTTCTATGCCTCCCTCAGATACATGTGACGGCGCCCAGCAGGATACTCTCGACCCTGCCCTCCTTGCCCCCTTGAGAGGTGCGACGACCATGGCTTTTTGCATCAGGTGCACGGACGCCCTGACTGGCCCCCCTAGCGTCATCGACCGAACCTATCTCGGCCAGCTGGAGCCTGCTCGATCGTCAGGTAGATGGGAGCAGCTTCCCCTATTTGCACTCTGTTCCCGCAAATAGGAAACAGAGGTCGTGTGAAATGCAATCGCGAGAGTCCGGCCAGCGGTAGGTAGGGTCTCGAGACCCTCGACAGCAGTGGGTGGCGCCTCCCGACGGTTCGCAACTGGGAGGGACTGTCTAACAGAGTTACTTGAAGCGGTGGCCAGCGGTGAAGTTCAAACAAACCAGCCAGGGCACGGTGATGAGCGACCCTGACTGTGGCCTTCGATTCCCGATCCAAGGATCCGTGTCCCAAGGGATATAACCAAGGGTATGCTTCTGGTTTTCTCTATAGTTTGATTTGTTATCTTCAAAAATTGATATCTCTCAAATCCCTTGATAAAATTAGACAAATAAATATACCAAATTGATCAGCTCGACGAGACCTACCAATTGGGCATGGTTCCAGGTCCTAAATCTGATGTTTACTCCCTTGATTTCTTGAAAATTATAACTTTATCCATGTTTAGTACATTCAATGCATCAAGGTGATAAAACTTGAACCTTTAATGATCATCTATCTTCCTAATCATGAAATCAAAATCTTTTGTACATCTTTGATCTATAGGAGGGTCCTTATCACCCCTATTGTTTAAGAATTACTCTCAATTGTACATATGTGCCTACTTTGGACTATAATGTTGAACCTTGCCTAGATTGCTAATCTTGCTTCTAATGGACACCCACCTAATCTTGTTATATGTTTCTTATGACCTTTTGTGGCTGATCTAAATCATCTTTTAGATTTAGACCTCTCAACTTGATGAATCATGATATAGGATACTCTATTGTGATTCCTTCGACCCTAGAATGAATGTAAATACCTTAAACCTTGATATGATCATAGAAAGTGCATGGAACATCAAAATGGTATGAAACTTGAACCACACTCTTATGATGGACCCTAGATGATTATGAGATCATCTAATGTACTAATAACCAACCTTGAAACCAACTTGGCCAAAACCATCAAATAAAGATAATTAGGGTTAATGATAAGAATCTAATGCATATATGTAATCTTGTTCTTAATCAGGTTTGGCATATGGCTAGATGGTGAAGGATATGGTAGGTTATGAATCTCTGAATCAGGTATGGGCCTTATCTAGTTATATGACTACCGCTTTCTTGCTTGAAAAGACATATATTATATGCTTGTTTGTCTATTTTCTCAAATATTGCCATGTAGTATTGCTATGTCATACTCGATGTTTGCTTCGTCTGTTTTATAACTTGAACACACATATATATGGAACTCCGTTATAATATTGTTGATAAAGTGCTCTTGGTTATGACCTTGAGGTCCCTCTCGTATAAAAGGGTTAGCTAAGCTTGAGCACCCTTACGGACCCTTCCGACGGGAAGTTGGTCAAAGGCCTTAAACATGTTTGATATTGTTGGTATAATGGAGTGAAATGACATAAAATATGATTTCACATTTGTTAAACAATGAACATGTTTATTCTTGTTCATTTAGTCTTGAAATCTTTTCAAAATTATGCAAAACTTATATATATGTGTATCTTTCGGCCCCATACTCAACACCTCGTGTGTTGACCCATTTCTCGTATGTTGTTTTTAGGTTCAGAGATGGCTAGAAGGTTGATGAGCTTGGTGAGATATGTTAGGTGTACTTGTTGTAAGATCCAGATATAGTATACATGAGCAGACTTGTACAAAGTGACTCTTGAACATGTAATTCAAATCATGTAATAAATGATGTTTCTTAATATATCTTGTTGATTGTTGGGATTATGTTGGTGCATTTATCTTGTTATCTGTTCATGTGTGCTAAGCTTTACGCTTCTGCATTTCTCCTTTGATATACGTTTGGTTCATGGGACTGGGATTCCGGTTCTGTGACAATAACTTTGCTGCATAGACTGTTGAAAAAGAAACAAAGTCTGGTGATTGCAAACCTTACATGCTTCGGAAATATAGATCGAATTGCCACGGGAAATATTTGTTGCATTAGAGTGTGACAATCATGAGATTTAAGACCTATCAACTCCAGATCTTTCATTGATACCAATATACGGATGTTGGATGAGTAGCCATGTGTCACCTTAACATTTACCAAGCATTCACAAAAAGCTTTCTTCTCCTTTCTAGACAACGTGTAACAAGCGGGAGGTAAGTATGTTCTTTTATTACCCAGTTCATGTAATTCTGTTAATTCTAACCTTATTCCCATTTCATGTAGGTCCATTCTGGATTTTATCCCATCTTTAGTCTTACCTGGTATATTTAATAGAGTACCAATGATGCTATCACAGACATTTTTCTCAACGTGCATTACATTGATACAATGCATGACTGTCAAAGAACTCCAATAAGGAAGATCCCAAAATATTGACTTCTTCTTGAATGAAGAATTGTCACTCCGTGTGGCCATAGTACATTATGATCTCTTACCAAATTCATTGACAAAGTCTTTTACTCTTTCATAAACAACCTCCCCTGGTATAGGTTTAGGTGCACTTCGTTCCTCATTTAATCCATTAAATGCTTTGCGCTTCCTACGATACGGATGGAATTTTGGAAGAAACCTTTGATGACCGAGATATACAGTCTTACTGCCATGTTTTAGTCTTGTTGAATCAGTGTTCTCTTCACATATAGGACACGCTTTAGCTCCTTTGACACTATATCCAGACAAATTCCCATACGCTGGAAAGTCATTAATAGTGCAAAACAACATAGCATGCAAACGAAATGTCTCTCTTCTAGGTTGTTTAAGGCCCGATATCAACAACGACAACATTACATACTTATTTTTCATACACAGCTATGGAGGAAGATTGTATATAACAAGCATGACTGGCCAAGTGCTATGTTGGCTGCTCAATGTCCCGTAAGGATTCATCCCGTCTGTACAAAGCCCAAGTGTTAGATTCCTGACTTCTTCACCAAATTCAGGGTACAATAGATTAATCTTCTTCCACTGTGGGGAATCAGACGCATGTCGTAGGATCCATCATTATTTTTGTTAACATCTGCATGCCACCTCAAATTCTTCGCATCATTCGGATTGTCAAACAAGCGTTGAAACCGTGATATTTTGGGGGAGATACCACATCACCTTGGCAGGAGAACCAGTTTTGGACTCCCCCAAAGTCGTCAATTTATACCGTGATGCACCACATTTTGGACAATCTTTCAAATCAGCATAGTCCTTTTGAAATAATACACAATCATTCGGGCATGCGTGTATCTTCTTGGCATCCATTCCCATTGGGCACAACAATTTCTTTACCTTGTATGTTGAGATTGGCAACTCATTTCCTTCAGGAAGCATTTCTTTCAACAAAGACAACAATGACGTGAAGCTTTTGTCGCTCCATCTATTGTTAGCTTTCATCTTATACAATCTCAACACAGTGCTAAGCTTCGTAAACTTAGTACAACCTGTGTATAACGGTATCTCAGCATCATGCACAATGTTTCTAAAAATGGGAGGTAGATCGGTGTGCTCTACCCCACAACTATCCAACATCGCATCAACGGTGTCTACTGGAACTGGTTCATTCACATCTACATCATCGTAGGCAATTTCTTCTTCCACACAAGCACTGCTATCGACATCCACTGGTTTCGGGTTTGAAATCTCTCCATGCCAATGCCATTCTGTATAGCCTTGTATAATCCCGTTGCACATGACATGACTTTTGATTTCGTCACCAGTGTTGACTTTCAAGTTGTTACCGCAATGCCTACATGAACAGTAGAACCTATCTCCAGGTTGTTTTCTATGTTCCTCGACAAATCTAATTAACTGGTCAAGACCGGAAATAAACTCTGGGGTGCAACGATTGTGAATGGACATACATCATCTATCCATTCTATGATCAAATAGAAAACAAGTATATATTAGGACAAGATTAGGGTTTAGGGTTAACAAATACATGTGATGTCATTATTACATATAATAAATGTGTACCACCTATCTATTCTTGAACACCTAATCTCACTAGTAAGTGTATAATGTGTATTGGGTTTTCAAGAAAATTTTGGCAGTATTTCCCCGCTATTCTCCAAGTACATATGTACTTAGAGAACAAACGGGGAAATGCTACCGAAATTTTCTTGAAAACACAATACACATTATACACTTACATCCTAAGAGAGATTAGGTGTTCAAGAACAGTCCCAAACCGTGGACTATCCAAGATTTACTCCTAATGAGTAAATCTTGGATGGGTTTCTAGGCCAACAAATAATGTGTTGTCATTCTTATACCTAAAATCCTAGTTCTTCAAGTTAGGGTGATTATTGATGTCTTTAAAAGCATGATTGGCAATTTAGGGAAAAGTTCATCATTTACATTCCAAGCATGTCACATGTGTGCATTACAGTTCATCATTAAGCAATAAGGGTGATTAGGATTCTCAATATACTCAACAATGAAACAAGTTACCAATTTCAAAATGATATTGATATTAAAAAATCAAACATTTAGCTTCATTAAGATTGTTTTCAAGAATTACGTACATGAAAAGGATCTAAAATCCAAAGCCATAGAATGGGTCAAGTTCAAGTCAAAATGGCTACAGGTGTGTGTTTTGGGTTTTCTATGTAAATGACCTTAGAACATATATGTAATCACTTGTAATGATGAATTGACTTGTAACTTAGAAGAGAAAAATGTTTGGGACAAATTTCACCAAGTGCTAATCACTTTAAAAGAAAATTAGAAAATGGATTACAGGAACTTGGTCGGTCGAGTTTTTCTGGATTGAAACTCGACCGATCATCCTTTGTCGATTTTCTGAAGATTGCATCGGTCGAGTTGTGCACTCATAGAACTCGATCGATCATCCTTTTGTCAATTTTCTGAAGATTGCATCGGTCGAGTTGTGCACTCAGAGAACTCGACCGATCAGTTAACAAGCCATTTCCATTTAAATAAGAATGTACTCAAATCCACGTGGGAATGACCTCTATCCATTTGGACATGTAAAATGCAAAAATAAGAATGTACTCAAATCCATAGGCAGAGGGGAAGGGGACCATGTAGTCGATGCCCAAACATTAAATATATCTAATTCTAGGCCAACAAATAATGTGTTGTCATTCTTATACCTAAAATCCTAGTTCTTCAAGTTAGGGTGATTATTGATGTCTTTAAAAGCATGATTGGCAATTTAGGGAAAAGTTCATCATTTACATTCCAAGCATGTCACATGTGTGCATTATAGTTCATCATTACAAGAAGGGTGATTAGGATTCTCAATATACTCAACAATGAAACAAGTTACCCATTTCATAGTTAAACTATTCATTAGTATGGAATGTCCATATATAGGAGTCATAGCCAAGGTTTTTCTAACAAAGACATAATCATTTTTTTATCTACCATATTGATCATTAAAATATAAGATGGACTGTTTCAACCCTAGGCTAGCTAGCACACGTATACAATCATAAATCACGTAACAGAATATAGTTATTGACTATTTCAACACTTATCAAGTTACCAATAAGTAAATAACTTAAAAAAAATAAAAAACGCCCAGTAGGGCACCTGACGATTTTGCCCCAGGGCACCTGTAGGGCTTGACCTAGCCTAGGTGGAGGAACGAAGGAGGAAGACGGCGGCGTACCTTGAGGGCAGAGGAAGAAGGCTCGGCCGGAGCAGAGGAGAGCAGCTGGAGGTGAAGCTGGCAGCGCCGGCGGCGAGGAGCGGAGAACTTCGGCTCGGCGGAACGGCGGCGAGGACAGCGAGGAGAGGAGACTAGCCAACCGGCGGAGACGACGGTGAGGAGACGAGCGGCACGCAAGGAGACGAACGGCGGTGTGGGGGAGCCAACCGGCAACGACGGCGGCGACGACAAGGAGCAATCGGGGGAGCAATCGCCAAACCTAGCGCAAAGTCTCAATGAAACAGAGAGAATGGGGAAAAATTCTATTTGTGGGGCTATTAACTGTACCATAGGTGTCGGTTATTCAAAAAAACCGACAACTAAAACTAACAATGTCGGTTCTGTATACAAACCGACACCAATACTTGATTATAGTCGTCAGTTTTCAACTACAAAACAACCGACGTCTATATACATATGTCGATTAAACAAATTGTTCTCGATTTATGACCATAGTTGTCGGTTTCTACTCAAAACCGATGCTTAAAGGGTGTGAAAAATTCCCCACGGACAGCGCGGGAAAACTCATAAGCGTCGGTAATTGTAGTAAAACCGACGACCAAAATGTGCCCAATTTCTGTCTCGTGAATAACCTTTAGTCGTCGGTTTTTTATTTAACAACCAACGCCATATGTCAAATTTTGGAGGTAATTTTTTTTGCTAGAAATTTTGGATTTGGCGGTTAATTTTAGGTGTTGGTTTTTTATTAAGTAACTGACACTGAATAAAAGAAGTACTTGTGTCTGGTCGCCCTTCATAGATTGGATGTTGGTTTATGTTATCAACCGACGCTATAGATTTTAGGTGTCGGTTTATTTATACAACCGACACCTTGAAAAGTGATGTTATAAGCCATTTCTGTAGTAGTGTGTTCTACCAACCAAGCAAAGCATTTCACACGGGCAGCTACCTTGAGCTTCCATATTTTTTCCCATCTCCCTGGAACTACTTTCCCCTTATCTGTTCTGAATAGTTGATAGGCTGATCCGGTTGTGAAGTTTCCATCTGAAGCAAGATTCCAACTTCGCTGGTCCACTGAGTCACCTTGCAGCGGTACTTGAACCCTCATGATAGTATTCACAGTTGCATCATCAAACCATTCACGTAGGAAGCTAACGTCCCATTATTGAGAATCCAGAACCAGTGAGCTGACATGCATGTCTTCAAGTTCAGCCGGTATGGAATGTAAGGCAACATGTCTTAGGCATGTATTAGGTTTGACCCACATATCATCCCATACATTCATAGAGTCTCCATTAATCGGATGCATAACTGAATTACTGAGAATGAATTTTTTACTTCCCAAGGCCGCCTGAGCCAATCTTGACATCGCTGTCTTCTTATTTTTAGTATCCATGTTAAACCTTTCCCTCATCGATTTGCACCCGACAGATTTTTTTCCTGTGGCTACGTCCCATGCATTTCTCGCAAAAAGAGCCTGGCTCCATTCCCTCATAGTTTTGATGCCCAGGCCCCCGTTTCTCTTTGCACTTGTGATTTTGTCCCATGAAATAAGAGATACCGTTCTTTCCTTGTAACTTCCACCCCAAATAAATTTTTTGTTTGTACCATCAATTCTGTCACATAAGCTTACTGGTAGCATAGCTGTTTGCATCGTGTATGTCAGTATAGTTTCTAGGGTTGATTTCGCAAGGCATACTCGACCTACGAATGACAAACTTCTTGCTACCAAATTTCTCACTCTGTTCTCTACCTTGGATGCTATTTTAGAATATGTCTCCTTTGTAATCTTTGAGTGAATGATACAGACTCTGAGGTAACGTCCAAGATCAAATGTGATTTGGAATCTACATATGGCTTGTATTTCTCTCTTCGTTCCTTGTGGGACACTCCTCAAAAAGAATATGCATGTTTTGGTGACTGAGATTGACTGTCTAGATGCATTTTCAAAATCTTTGAAGCATTGTCAAACGCATCTTATTTGTTCTTTCTTTGCATGAGTGAATAGAATTAAATCATCTGCAAAACATACATGGGCCACCTTCACTCCAGATATGACGAGTTTGATGGGTTTCCAACTGTTACAATTGACCTTCTCTTGAATCATCTAGCTCAGTTTCTCCAAGCACAAAATGAATAGATAGGGTGACAACGGATCTCCTTGCCTCAATTGTCTGCTTGCTTTGAATTTTCTAGATGTATTACCATTTCATACGATTGAAGTATTCCCACCTGTAATAGAGAACATGATATAATTAAGTATTTGTGAGGGGATGTCAGCATGTAGTAGTGTGTAATGGTTAAAATACCAAGACATTTGATCATATGCCTTGGTTAAACCGATCTTTATAGCCATCGCTTTAACTCCTCTTATGTTCTTCAAGCCATGAATTACTTCCTAGACTAAAGCAATAGTGTCTGTGATCCTTCTTCCTGGCATGAAACTACTTTGCTCGGCTGATATCCAATCTGGTATGAACCTTTTCAATCTTTCCACCATGATTTTAGAGGCAAGCTTCAACATGATGTTGTTTAGAGATATAGGTCTTAATTGATCACATCTCTCTGGATTCACTACTTTAGGTATAAGAACAATAGTCGATTCACACACCTCTTCTGATAGTTGGTTGCCACTGAGCATATCATGAATTTTCATGGAGACAAATCTTTTCACCATGGACCAATTATGTTTAATGAAATCTGTTGTCACTCAGTCAGGTCTTGCTGCCTTTTGCGCCTTCATGGAACTTAACACTTTCCAGATTTCTTCCTCGGATGTCCTAGCACTGATCTCAGTCTTCTCGCAGTCCTGTAGTTTAGTGAAGTGGCCAGGAACAGATGAATAGTTTGGGGCATTCTCTCTCTCTGGTGCAGCAAGTGCTTTCTCGAAATGAGCTACTACCATCTCCATCAATTCCTTTTCACTGGACACCCAAGCACATGAGGCATCCTTAAGAGTCTTTATAGTATTGTTTCTTCTGTGATAATTTACCCAGTTCTGATAGAAATGAGTATTATTGTCCCCGTTCTGCAGCCAGATGATGTGGGCTCTTTGCTTCCAGTTGTCATGTTCCTCATTCATAATATGTTGTAACTCCGCATGCATTTCCGTGCACAGATGGCTAGTGATTTCATCATAGTTTTTTGCTAACATATGTTGCAATAACGTAACATTGTGTGTTAGTCTATTTTTCCTCTTGACTTTGTTCTCCCTGTCCTTCTGATCCCAGTGCATCATGAATCGTTTTAAATTCTGAAATGCCTCATAAAACCCCATCGATCAATTCCAATTTTCAGTTAACGGTCGTTTAAAATCCATTGCCTTGTTCCAGCAAGCTTTGGTTTGAAACCGTGATCTCCTTGGTGTGTTTCTCACTAACCTTAACAGTAGCGGACAATGATATGATGAGATACGAGGTAGATGCTCAACTGCGACTTTAGGGAAGGTTTGAATGAATTCCTCATTGGCTAATACTCTATCCAGACATTCTTGCAAACTTTCGTATTCATATGTAAATTTAGTTCCAGAGAATCCGAGATCTTCTAAGCCAGCTTCCATGATGGTTTCTTGAAATAACCTTGCTTCATTGAAGTTATATAGCTCGCTCCCCATTTTTTCAGTAGGAAACAACGTAGTGTTGAAATCCCCCATGACCACCCAAGGTTGAGTGGTACTTAAACATGTCTGTATGATGTGTTTCCACAGTAGTTTCCAAACACTAATGTGCGGATTGGCATAAATGAATGAAACCACAAAGTTATCATTGACTTGGTCGGTAAAAAACTGGTGATGGATAGCAAGAATCGATATTTTCATGTCCTCGTTCTTCCAACAAACCCATATTCCCCCTGCAAAGCCACGGGCTTCCACACGGTGTGAGTAGTTAAATCCAAGCTTTTTGATTGGGCGCAGAGCAGATGTAGCGCTTATTATGGGCTCCAGGATAGCAACTATCTCTGGTTTATGTTCTCTCATAAAGTTGAAGAACGTGTTGCATCTGTATTTGCTCCCTATCCCCCTTACGTTCTAGCACATCAATTTCATTTTGAGCAAAACCTGGTAAAGATATTCAGATGTCTAATTAAATAGAGTTATTTCCTGTATTGTCATTGTCCTTCTCTTCTACCAACAAATTCACTTCTCCTCCAGCCTTAGATTTTCCTTTGTTATCCCTAGTTTTGATACCGCATTCTACTGTGACCAAAGCAAGTTTCTCTGCAGTGGTTCTTATGGGTATCATGCGGGGGCTTCTTCGCACTTTAAATCTGAAGTCTGGTGGTTTTGACCTTCCTTTTCTTTTAGTTGATAGGTTGTTGCTTGAGCCTGACTTCCGTAGTAGTAAGGATTTATCCCTTTCCTTAGCTCCTTTGTATGTTTTGTCTCTCTTTGTGCGGGCACCAACAGATAGCACTTGTATCTCATTGTTCTGTAATAAAGGTTCCAACATTTCCACTTCTGTTACAATATCACCTTCAGAGTCCACACCCACTATAACTTCATCTACACTGGGATTTACTGTGGTGTGCTTTCCACCTTGCTTCCTACTTTGTCCTTTATTAGTTTCCGTGTTTGTAGCCTCCTTTAACTCAGAATTATTACCCTCCTTTTCTACTATCCCTGCCTCCCCATATGCCTGTTCCTTGTTGCTATTATACTGCTTATTTTTCTTTCTCCATATTTTTTCCTATTTTGATTGTTTTAGACTCTCCTCATTGATGACCTGGGCTTCATCTTTGCCTTTTTTGTATTTTTAGTTTCTTCTACCAGACTCGCGTAGCGATTGGATCCCCTTTCCGTATAAGAGTAGTTTATCTATTTATTTCTTCTGCCCCCTCTTTTACCTTTTTGATATTGCCATTCACTTGTTGGTCATTCTGTGACTGCTTCCTCCCTGTTTCATGGGGGGTCCTCTATTCCTTCATTAGTTAAAGTGGTTGTCTCCTTCTCATTTTTTCTTCATTCCTTAGAAGTATGACCTTCTCTTCCACATAATGCACATGCCCATGGAAGCCCCTCGTAACACACCTCCTACTCATCCCCATTAATCAGTATGGATTTTTTCAGATCTCGTGTAGTATCTATTTCGACTGCCAACCTGGAAAAGCAGCTGCGAGATCTATTTTCAGTGTGAGTATCCACTTTAACTAGACATCCCAAGGCCATGACAATGTAGGTGAACATAGTGGGTACGTATAGATGCAAAGGTAGATTGATTATTCATGCCCATGTTACGATATGAGTTGGGAACTCCTCTTTAGGTTTGAAATTTGGATACCATTCCCACACAATGACATTACATCCAAATAATTTCCAGGGTCCACCAGTTAGAGCTGTGTTGAAATCTTTCTTACAAGAGAACTACAATACAAAATGCCCTAGATAAATTTCAAACATGTTGAATCTTCCCTTGATCTACAACAACACTTTTAGGTGATCCCTTAATGTCATATAGCCAATTTATGTGCCCATTAATCGAATAACCACCGCAAACCTCCAAGGTCGTATCAGGTGATCCTCTGCTTCAGGTGCAATTGTGATTTCAAGGGTTCCATCTACTTCTCCTAACATTACTGCCTCCAGTGGCAGATCCTGCTCGAAAAGTTTCTCCAGAAAATAGTACTAGACGTCTGTATTTTGTGGATCGTTGTTTGTTCTGGTACTAGTCAACGTGTATTGTCCCAACACCTTCGCTGCATACGACTGGGTTGTGTCCGGAGTATCAGTTTGACCAGCTTGTTTATCTATCTTTTCTCCTTCTTACCTGCTTACATCCTCTTTTACAACCGCTTTGTTGTTATGGCCGTCTTCCATATGCTCCACCCCCCTCATTTCGGCAACTTTGAAATTGAACCCTATCTCGGGTACCGATAGGTTGATTACTCTCTGCAGGTAGTTTACTGATTGATTCCCATTCCTCCTCTACTATGATCTACTATTATTTCTGTGACTTGCCTTCAGATCCAGCTCGCGATCATCTCCATCGCCCCCCTGATTCGCCCCCCGCAGCCCCATTTCCTCCGCTTAGCCCTAGCGTCGCGATCATTTTAAAGAGTATTGATTAAAGATTTTACACTTAAGGTTTGTGTAATCTCATGATAAAAGTGTGATTTTCATATTACTCATTCATGTGATGTGTCATTATTTGATGGAATTTTTGGGGTAACTTCCATGTAGGAGATCTCATATTGAAACCCATTCTAGTGACCCCTCTTTGACTCACTTTCTTTCAACATTGTCTTACCTCTCCACCTCTTGAAAGGATGTTAAATTGCACATATTAGCCTTGGCCACCCCCAAAGCTTGGGGTGACCATATCTATATCTCCCCACTTCAATTTTATAACCGTGTTCCCTACCTACACCAAGGGAAAAGAAAAAGAAAAAAAAGAGAAAAAAAAGAAAAGGTAAAAAGAAAATAGAACATGTTCCTATGTAATAACATCTAAATAAATAAAAGATGTGTGCTCCTATGTAATATCACTCCAACCTATTGCCTCAAACTTTTCTTCTATTTGCATACCCATTGAGGTAGAAAAATTGAACGTAGATCATTTTGTCATTTTTCACTGCCATGTGGGTCACTTAGAGTGGTTGGACATTAGAAATTCAATTGATGAAGAAAAACAACAATCCTAATCATTTTTTACTATCACCATTATGAAACTGTTCACCCAGAGCTTTATGAAAGAAATACAGATTAATTATGTGTTCTATGCTCTATATTTGATGTTTGGATGCTCGCTTCTTCAATCATAATTGCTTTGTGAAAGAGGAGAGTAAAGATGTGAAGTACATGAACATAGTCATCATTGATCTCATTTAGTCAAACTGCACATGTTGCAATGCATTTATCATTCTTATTGGTTGAAAAAAAATAAAGAGAGATTAAGTTGGAACATACCTATGGACAAGTATATTTTATGTTTGGAGCGATGATTTAGCCCTTGAATAGGTCTCCATCTTATGCCATTTTGTACTTTATTCACATCAAGACATGCTAGAATGCATATTACTTCCCTCAATACGCATATTATTATCAAATGCACTTATGGAGTCTTTTTTCATGTTTTATAGGTTCTTTTACCACTACTTGATGGAATGGAGAGAAGATGGTTGAATGTAGGGCTGCCGCAAGCTCGGAGGAGCCCAAAAAAAAGGACAATACCACTCCCAACCTACCCGAAGTGGTCAAAGAATGTATTGAAGCAATACCCTCCATGCATGACCAAGTTCAAAGCTCAGGTGAGGGAAGGACACCAAAACATCTATGGTACTTCAGCATGGATGTGGTGGGCATGCCTCAGACATAGGCTATTCACAAACTTTTCAAAAACTGGTGTAGTTGGCCAAAAGGGCCATTTTGTGAAGAATGGTTGTGCCAATAGGTGGCCACCACAACCATAGTGACCATCACGACTCTAGTACCGACCCTCCAGAATCACAAATCTATTTGACTTTCTCACCCAATTTCCACCTTTCCTATTCCACTCCACCATGACCATCATCTCCCACTCCACCATGGTCGTGGTAAATAAAACAGCCTTGTTGACCACCAAATCCCTAATTTTTTTTGCACTACATTTCCCATCCTACCCCTACTTAACCTAGTTCTTCCACGCTGTCTATATATACTTGGGTGGCGGCTAGAGCATTAGGTTATCTACCTTCAACCACCTCTTATCTCCCCATTTTCCCCCTTAACCATTCCATTACTACTCCACCTCATTTTCACTCATTTCACCATTTCCACGACGAAAACACTAGTTTTCTAGTGTTTTGACCACTTCCCACCATCATCCCATGCCATTCTACCTTGGAGGAGTAAGGATCACACCCTTGCAGCTGTTGGAGAGGAGGATTTCTTCATCTACACTGAGTTGCATGGCTACTTCTATCACTTTCTCCTCTCTTTTTGTATTCTTTTGTTCTATGAGTAGCTAGGCTCCTAAGGTGGGTTGTTTGAGGTCAAAAATGTTACTTTCATACCATGTTAGTGGGAAAATGATATGTAAACATAATAATTTCATTTTCTAATGATTTTGTTTTATTTATTTCTCATTTTCCATAAATTTCTTTGTGGTTTGTGCTTGAAATCACCTAGATTCTAGGACAATTTCTTATATGTGGTTCTTTTTGTGAATCTCTCCTAGGTCCAATTAGTAGATCCCTAGTTATATTTTAACCTTACAACATGTTAATCTGTTATTCTACACCTAGTTTCAAGATCTAAGTAGCTAGTATTGAAACATCTAGTGTAATTAGCTTGGAGCCTTCTCAAAGCTAGAACATAGGTCATACGATCTATACAACCTCACTTGCACCTTCCATTAATACCCTCGGCCGTTAATTACCCAAAGAGTTACTATCCTAGAAACCTAGGATTGACTAGATCCTAGTTAAATTACACCTAAACCCTAATCCAAGTGAGCCTCTCAAGGGTGGGGAGGAGGTGATAGGGACTAGTTCTCCTATACACACTTACCCTATCCATGGCCAATTAGTAGTTCAGGGAAATTCATTAGCATCTAACTTGTTGTTTCGTTTTTAATTCTAAATGAAGGAAAATTGTTTACATGTGATCACCCCAATCCATTTGAAATAATGTCCCCAAACAAACCACACTTCTCTTAGTTGCATTAAAACCCAAATTTCCTTCATGCTTAATTAGTCTTTACTTGTTTCTCTCTTTACTTGCTTAATTAGTTCATTGCCTCATTCTTGTTTTGTTCTTTCTAGTTTAGGTATTTAGTTGCTCTTTCGTCTAGTTTGCTATCTTAGTGCAGTGCAAATGTCTTCTTTCTTGTCTTAATATAGTCTACTTGTTTTCTTGCTTAGCTTGTCATTTCTTGCACTTTAGAACTAAGCGTCTAAGTTTCGCTTAGGTTTTGAATTTATTTCTTCTTTAATTGTTTGATTGTTCAACCTTAGTGTAATCAGCTCAGAACAAACCATCAAACCCTTCAACCCTAGACACCAGAGTAGGAACCTAGCCAAAACTAACCTAGCTCTAGTGCCCCATTTTCTCCCTTTGGATTGACCTTATTCTTGTCATTTGCCTATACTATAACATGACCCCGTTCACTAGCGAGTTAGTGTGTCACTCTGAGTGGGTGTGTTAGTTTAGGATCAATATAAATTAAAAAGATCCCAAGTCTGACTAAGCCTTTAGTGTTGCATCTAGTCATCATTAAATTGATTAGTGTGTGACCTTAAGAAAATAAACACACCAAGCTTTATAGGGTAGTTTCTAAGGAGAGAAAGTTCCATATCTACCTAGTAATTTCCGTGGTGACTTTCCCCTTTGGCACCATCCTTTTCTAGTTTTTTTGTTGCGTTTGAGAAACACACCATCAAGTGGCTCATATTCTTAGAGCATATTGAACATGTACTAGTCATAACCTAGTGAAGGACACTAGTTTCAGAGAAGAATATCTTGAAGTACTTGATAAGAACAAATGATCAATTCTACATGGAGGTGAAGCACAATTAGTTGTAATCTGAATCATGCTTTCAAATCAAGGAGGATAAGTATTGATTGCGATCAAGATTTGTGTTTTTCCTTCATGGTGTAGATATAAGTTGGAAGAGTTCTAAGGAAAAGATTATGGTTGATTCTACAATAGAAACCAAGTATATTGTCACATTTAATAAAACAAAGTAAGAAGTCTGGATCAAGAAGTTCGTTAGTGAACTTGGGTGGTTATAATCATTGAAGATATAGTTCATCTTTAATGAGACAATAATAGAATCGTTGTACAAGCTAAGTAGCCCATACTACATCAGTTTTCCAAGAACATACTATATGAATATTATCTAATAAGAGATATTGTTCAATAAAGAGATGTGAAAATTTTTAGAATACCAACTGATAGCAATGTTGATGATCCCTTTATAGACGTACTTTTGTAGCAAAAGTATGATGGTCATTTTAAATCAATCTTAATTAGATTCATTAGTAATTGTCTCTAGTGTTAGGTTCAAGACTATTGCTTGTGTGCTTAAGATCCATCTTATAGTGATTGCATTAAGGATAAAATGTATATGATTTTATTCTTAATAAAAGGCAATTCCAATTATTATATATATTTCAATATTGATATAATGATTCATGTTATTATTTCCTAATAATATTTTCACTTGATGACATATAGTTTGGTTTGAGGACTCAAACATGAGATCATTTTCCTTCTCAAGATTATTTATTATAGTTTTCCCTAGTTAGTTATGATTGTGGATAGGATAAGAACAATTAATATATAAGACTAGTATGTATGTTGAATGATAATTAAGTGACTTCTTTTATGACATAGGATATCAATTAAGATACATAGGTAATTACTAGAGAACAAATGTTATGGACAGACCCGTTATGACAATCACATGCAATCCATGCCATTGAAGTCAGTCATTTCTCAATCTGACATTGGTGATTGTGATCCATCAATATGATGTCACCAAATGATCATATGGTGTTCTGCATACATTAACACTACCCAACATGAATCTATATTGGGAAATTCATTCTGATATTCACACTCATATGTAGGAGAGAGAGAAACACATCCTAAGGACAATGACTCACAATAGGAGGAGAAGGACAGTGAGTGACGCTAGAATCCTGACAACTCTTAGTTATGCTCCCTCTTGGTGACCAAGTTAGTGCACCAAGATCTAGTCACATCCGTGCAGATGACTTAGATGCTAAGGACCTTATGTGGAGGCTTGAAGATGAGAAACTTCTCCTAGGAGAAGACATGGTGTTTTTATGAAGATGAGGCAATGACAACAACAACAATGACTTATGATTCATATCCCTAAGTTTGCATACTCACCAACATAAAATGTGTCTAGTTGTTGGAAAATAGTGTGAAGAAAGGTATATTCCATATCCTTTCTATATTTTATATACTAACTTTCATTACTATAAATGATCCTCTAGTTAGAAATCTTTTATAAGAAAAAGTCTATATTTTCATTTCACCTCTTTCCCTTTAAAATCTTGCATTGTATTTTTCAAATTTCTAGATTTATTAGTTACAAAATTCAAAATACATATAATTTAGTATGGTAGCTATATTAGGTTTGTGGAGGATAATTTTGTTGATCGGTTGATTGTGGTTATAGTTTTGTATGTAGACACTATGTCCTCATGATCTGTTTGCTGAGAAATATGGCATCAAATATGACAACAAGAACAATTTTTTTATTGCGATATTCCCCTTTGATAGCAGATCTCGTTAACAAGTATGTAATGGGAAGGAAAGGTTGTAAGGTTTATACCTAATCCTAGAGCAAGTCTAGCGACAATCCCTTGTTGCAGTGTGTGACTTTCTTCAAGTTGCACCTGGATGGCAACAACAATGACTTCCTCATTGATCACCATAGATAATGGTTGTTTGTGTCCTCCTAGAGGGTGAAAAGGTATCCTCACCTTTAGAGTGGTCCATGAAGACTACTAGGAACTTTTTCCATTCTATACAAACGAACAAGAAGGAGTTGTCCCTTCTAGTCAATGTGTTAGTGCCAACTTGCTCTCCCAATTGTCTCTCCCCTACTATCCCTCACTTTGACGGGTAAGACTTGCTCAGGATCTCTTCATTACCACAACTATATAAGACAACGATTGTCTCGGCTTATTTTGTATCTCTAGAAATCCTCCGCTACCATTCCATTTATAGGATGGTCAAGGTCAGGACTTCTAGTCTATGTGGGAGTCAAAGAAATAGATTTTCACAAATTTTACAGAACTTGCAAACATTAAACCAGTCGGTTCACATGTGAGATGATCCTTTCAACTCTTGAAGAAGTCATTTCACTATGTTTCACAATCATAATTGTATTAGCAATAAGAATTTGATTAATGCACAACATGACATCAAAATCAATCCTTGATCTAATTGGATTGATCAACCAAACCCTTAGTTCACAACCTGAACATGTCATCCAGGCATATGAGTCGATCGGTTCACTGTGTAAGCTAGTCATTTTAGAGTCCTGATTGTCATTCTTGTTTCAAGTTAATATCTAACACTTTAATAATCAAGTTTAAACCATATTCATGAATAAACTCCTATTCCAGATGTATCCTATGCATGTGACCCTATAGGTCTCATGTCAAGTTGGCAGAGAATGTCCATAACCAACTTATAACATCACAAGCAATGAGCTCTATTAAGAAACATGTCATTGCTACCTATTTAAATTAGAAATTTGGAGAACAACTTCAACCTACAATCTGTAATTGGTGTTATAGTGCTCATATACTTTCTTTGTCTCTTATATCCAGATTGAACTCGAGGAAAGGAATCATCATATTTTCAACATACAATCCATGTTCCTTGAACTAGACCACACTTTCTGAGATATATGTGAACTCTATATCATATATTGATTCACATGCACATGGCCATCCTTTACACAATATTGGTTATCAGGTGACTACGATATCAAACTCATGTACGAGGGACAAATCCCATCTACATCACTCAAAGTCATTCCCCATGTGTGATATTGTTTTTGAGCATCACTTTTATGGCACCCCTTATTCAGGGCCACATTTGATGATTTCAAAGTACATCAAACAACATACGATGTGTAGTGATTTCAATTCTAAGAACCTGTAACGACCCCCCTCCCTGGTAACCCCCAATTAAAAACCAGATAGCCAGAGTCGCTATCCCAAAAAAGATTAATGGTTTTGCAAATAAAAAAAATTAATAAATTCTTCCAAAGACTAAGCTTAAAATAGGATAAAAATTTATTCTTCACATACCTTTCAAAAATAGGAATCTAGAACTTCTACCCATTGTAGAGTTCTATCTAACAAAATCCTCCATTAATAGGTTAACTTTATTCTTCACAAATTCCACTTTACTGTTTGTTCCAAATATTCCTAAAATGCCAAAAAATAAAACGTCGATCAGTATAAATGAATACACCGGTATGTGGTGACAACTAAAATATTGCACATATATTATAATAACCTAATCACATCAAATAGTTGTTAAGAATGCAAGATTACATTTTTCAATATGACTTCCCAATCGCTTGTACTCATACTCTGGGATACCCTCTCTTAGGGTTTAATCCTTGCAAGGGACTTTAGGCTACCTTATCCAACTTGAGCTTGGTACCTTGTGGGTCACCTATCTGGGTTCCTTGTGGTCTTCCCTCTGGGGCTTGACCACCTCTGACCTTCCCTCTAGGGCTTGGTCTCATATATTACATCTAGAGATGGTATGTAGGTTTGGGCAACTCATTTGTATACTTAAATTGTGATAGTCATATTCACTACAAAGATTGCAGAAATGAAATCATCCAATCAGTTATATCCATGCAATCGGTGAAACATTGGGAAATGTTAGGAAACTAAAGCGATTAATCATAAATAACCACATACCTGATTCGGAGATCTCAGAGGAAATAAGCACAATCCAATCCAACCAGGTAGTCCAAGCAACCAATCAAGCAGTCACACATGAGTATAACTAAATCCTGAAAATCATGTATAACCTAATTACTACATACTCATCATGAACTCACTTTATTGACTTGTGGATACCTCTTAGGGTTTTCTAAGTCGAATTATGGTTTCCTTAGGGCTCTTTATATCTATTTCTCAACTTTGCCTTTTTATGTCAACTAAACCCCAAAACAACATTTCTATGTTCAAAACCCTAATTACTCAACTATTCATATTAAAGCCTCTTTATTATACATTTTGCTTAGGATCAACCTAATTGCATCTTATACAAAGGATCTTGAAAAATAACTCATTAAAAACCATTAACACCTAGATTAGGGTTTCTAAGCCCATTAATGCACATTATACATATTAAACCCTAAATTAACCTATTCAACAAATGGATCATCTATTTAGATTCAAAATATCCTTTTTATTGACAACAAGTTAAAATCCACTTAAAACATCCATAATACTTTACTCAGTTCTATTAATCATCAAAATAAGGGTTTCTTATTCATGAAAGCATTAAAGGTAAAAACTTTATGTACTATTCAAAGTATGAACAAGTTCAGGCTTCAAAACTATTTTTATTCAAATCTACATATTTTTCTAATCAACTTCCATATATAAATTGTATTCATCTGATTTACTAATAATTAGTTATGATTTTTACTAATTAATCTTTTTCTAGCCAATGGGAGCCTGACACCTTGGTTGAGCCGGCCAATCTGGCCTGGCCAACTCGGCACAGCTTGCCAGTGAAAACATGCACTCGCTAAATTAAAAACATAATGAAAGACAACTTTTCCCTTGCCTGAAATGGACCATAGGGTAAGAGTGTCTTTTTCCCAAGTGTCATCTTCAACCTCAACGCTTTTCTCCTCAGCGGCTTGATGGTCAACACGAATTCTGACTCCGTGCTCTGCTACACTACGCATGAACAAAAAGCACTGGTGGTTTTGCCTCGACTCCTCAGACTTGTCGACCATGTCAATTTCTTACTCACTACCTCCCACCACCTGGTCGACAACATGAGAACTCCGGCGATAGCAGCCCTGAGACAATGGTGTAGGTCAAGAAGAAAACTCCAATTGAAGGCACCAAGTCATTCATCTACTCGTTTCGGCATCAGGTGAGTTGTTTTTAGGTTTGCTGGTGTTGCACAACACCCCCTTTATATAGGACATGGTTCACATGAGAATCCTAGTTCATACCAAATATGGAAAATCTCGATTCTTCCTCAAAAGTCCCACAATGCCAGGGTTGATCGATTCGGGAAGGTCTCTCAAACTCGTTGGGTGAGTTTCTAAGAGCTCTCGTGCATCAGGGATCAAACTAGATTGAAAGTGTATTATCGTAGTTTCCTTCTCGAGCTGAAATTTCCCACAATGTCGTTGGATTGTGAGATATGCAATCCATATCATGAGATCTAGGGTCCATATTGCCTGTGCTTTAAACAAATCCAAAATTTTATTTCCAATAGTAGTGTGACATTTAATACATTCAAACAATTATCCTTTCACTTCAGGAATCTTATAAAATCCATAACTCCTTATTAATTTATCCATTTTCATCCAAATTTTAGGGTAAGTCTTGTATATCATTATCTACTCATATCCCAAGTTTGAGCCTCAAACTCGAATAGATAAAGGTGTTTTCTTCACATGCAAGTTATTACACATTAAAGCATAGTTTATTCATATTTTCTCTCTCTTTCACTTTTGTCTACTTTATTTGGATTTCTTTTATCACAAGAAACCATGTGAACTTTGAAAAACCACTAGAGGGGGGGTGAATACGGTTTTATGGATATTTTATAAAAATTTCAACCAAAACAAGCAACCACAAAAGTATTGGACAACGGGACAAGGATTTAGAGTGGTTCCAACCTTAGCAAATACTAAGGCAGTCAATCCACTACCTGGTTGCTTACCCAACCAGGATTTTGAAAGTATTTAATTTTATTACATCGCAAGGATGTTACATAAAATTACAACAATTTCACCAAACCCTCCAGACAGCCTTCACCTAGAAGTAGTCTCACAAACCTCGAAGCAGCCTTCCTTGAAGTAACCTCAAGCTCCCCCTTGAAGTAGCCTTCCTCTTGAAGTAGCTTCCCGTTGAGACAACCTTCTTGAAGTAGTCCCAAGTCCACCTTCTCCGCTGAGAAGACCCTTCTCCACCTGAGAAGTCAAACCCTCTCCAATATGCAGCCTCAAACCCTAGGAGTAGCAAGGAGAGTACAAAAGATATAAAGGAACAAGAAGGAAAAATAGAAATTACAATACCATCATAGCACAAGGCTTGATTTCATATATCAAGCATTTTGATCTCCTTACCAATGTATATGGCAGTGTTAGTTATGTGGGTAGGAGATGCTAGCCTATAGGACACGAAATTAGAGCAATGGAAATGAGTAGCAAATGTTGGAGTTTCTCAATTGCTCATAAGAATGGATTCTCAATTGCAAGTGTGAATGCTCAAGTATTGCACAACTATGTGTAGGGTGTCCTAAGGCTTGTCCTATTTATAGGAATAGCCTATGAATGCTTAAGGATGTTCTAGAAACTTTCTAGGGGGTTCTAAGTACTCAACTAGATGTTAGGTATCTATTAGTTGCTTTAACAATAGCTAGTTAATTAACTCTGAAAAGTGCAGACATAACTCTTCTCAGTCGACAATTTGTCGATCGAGAGTCCTTCTCAATCGAAAATTTGTCGACCGAGGGACTGTCTGGAGCAAGTGTTTACAGCATTCTAATCCAACTCCCAACTACTTTGTTTGTTGTGTATAACGGCTACTTGGATCATTCTCGGTCGAGGAATTTGTCGACCGAGAGTGTCTCGGTCGAGGAGTTTTTCGACCGAGAATGACTATGTTTCAATGTTTTAAACTAAGTACTAAGTGTGTGTATGAGTGTGCAGTTGTGACACTATTGTAGGGGATGACCTATCTAAGTGTTGTGATTGACTAGGGAAGACCTAAATGCTTGATTACATTTGATTACAATCATGAATTAAAGCAATTTGAGCATATAGATCTTCCAAGTTGTTTGTCATCCACCTAATTCCTGCAACACTCAAGTAGCACGTTAGATCCACAAGAATGAAATGTTTGTCATCATCGAAACAAAGGGATTATAATAATGTCCAATTTATCCAACAATCTCCCCCTTTTTGAAGATGACAAACATTTCCTAAATATAAAATAAGGAAATATAAATCATATGAATTTCATACCTGAAGTTTACCTTTTGTAGTCATTCTCTTGTTTGCAAGTGTGCTGGCCCGAGTTTTATGAAACTCATTTTACTTTATGTTTTTGGTTTATATTTTTTCTCACCCTTTGTCATTTCAAAAAGATATCCAAGAAAATCATTTTGTATGACTTTTATTTCTCCCCCTTAATTTTATGCTATGCTCCCCCCAACTAAGATATTCCGTTTTAAAAATAGGGATTAATATAATTGTAAACCATTTATTGTCGAATTTAGCCACATTTTGTTTCTCAATCATTTGCAAAGGATGTTAAGCCTTTGAAATGATATGAGATCCTTTTAGATCTATGGCATATGTATTTTGATTTCTCATCCATTTTACACGGGATGTTAAGCCCTAAAAATGACATGAGAACCTTTTAAGCTTATAGTAGAGTACATGAAAAGTTTCTCTAACCAAATGCACGGAATGTTAAGCCCTGATTTGTTTAGAGAATTCCAATAAGAACAAGATATATCACATTCATGAAATTGATATTCCTTTATTTTTATAATCAAGATGTTTTAAGGATTCTAAGGTCACAATATATATTAGATCATAAAAAGTTATGCACTAAAAATTTTGTTTTCAATATACTAAGATTAAGTGCAGTAAAATGATGTACAAATAAGCATTTTGTCAAACTTATTTTAGCTCAACCTTATCTTCGACCACAGCGCCCCTTGGTCAAGCTTGATTTCAACCAAGAGGCAATTTCTGCACATTTCCAATTTGAACACTTATATGTGAAGTATAATTTCTGTAGATTTTCAATTTAAAATGCATTTGTGTCATGAAGTTCTACTATTTATGAAAAATGGCATCTTCATATGAGCTGAATCACAATGATAAAAAACAATATCCATTCATGGTTTGTATATATGGATCACAGATTATTTTAGACAATCCAATGAAACACAATGATCATGGCACAATAATTATGATAGGACATTAGAAGTATACAATGATCAAGATAGAAGCATATAAATACGATGATTATGATCATTTAAACTAAATTTCAATACACATGGTTCCTATATAGATAGACCAAGGAATTCATGTGGATTATAATAAAATAGTAATTTTCTTTATTAAACCAACATGGTTCATAGTTTTTAGTTTTAAGTTCAACCATGTAGAAGATAAACCAAAATAATCTCATTCAAGGTTCATAAATTTTCAACTTTAAGACAAACCATGAACATGTTTAATGAAATTTTTCAAGCAATGAATAAGGTATATTCAATATCAGTCTTCATATAGCATTTTTTGCAATATGTTTAAATATTTCATATTCATAATGCTATACCTTTATTCAACAATTTCATGATACAAAATATCAATATGTTTTTAAAAACAAATGGTCTCCAAGATTCATTCTTGATTTGTATATTAAATCAATCATTAATAACAAATTGATAGCAAACTAGATTAATTAAAACAGGTTCAGCAGAACTTGGTTCGGTCAAACTTTTTGTCGACCGAATTTTATCTCGGTCGACATTTTTTTCGACCGAGAATGTTGTTGTTTGTACAGATTTTATCATATTTGTTGCAGACTTCAATCAGTAACCTACTCAGTCGACTATTTCTTGACCGACCATGTTCTCGATCGAACGGTTTCTCAACCGAGAATGTTTCTATACTATTTCAGAACTATTTTCAGTAATTATTTCCAAGTAAAACAAGAATATGAAAGTTAAAGCTCGATTGTGTTGAAATATGACATTTGTATATCAAGAATCAGTTTAGGTCAAATCTCAACTAGTCAAATTCAAACTTCTAAGTTTTAGGAACCCAAGCTAAATCATCATTCCTTTTCTTGTATGGGCATGAAAAAGAGTAGTGTCCAAGACGCAAGCAATAATGACAACTAATAGAGTCAATCTCATTTCTCTTTCTAGGAGTTAAGTTGTTCTTGGGTACATACATGGATTGATTCTTCAGCACTTGTGTCCTTCTCCAACTAGGTTTTTGATAAGATTTTCCCTTAGTCTTATAACCTAGTCGTCTCCTTCCAATTTGACGATAATAATCATTTAAGATATTATCAAGAATATCATTGTTACTCAAACTACTCACTTTTTGTTGTAACTTCATAATCTCATCCATTTTCTTCTTGATATCTAATTTTTCTTGATGTAGATAAGATAACAAAGAAACTCTTTCTTTCACAATAATATCATAATCTAGATGTGTACACAAAATAGGTTGTTTTTTAAGATCATTTACTTGAGTTTGCAAGTTTAACTTTTCGAGGGAAAGAAGATTGCAATTTGCTTCTACAGATTTCAGCTTAATATCATAATCTTCAATAGCCTTTTTGAGATCTTCATTTTCAGATGTGAGAGCAAAAAGTTTAGCATTTAACTCATCATTTACTTTATTTGATTTCTTAAATTTCTTCTTGCACTTAATATATTTCTCATGTGTATCTTGAAGACTAGCAATTAGATCTTCTTTTGGCAGATCAAAAAGACTTATCTCTTCTTCTTATTCTTCATTTGTTGTAGCAATAAGACATTCTACTTCTTCTTTTCCATCATCACTATCATCACTTGAATCATCCCATGCAGCTTTATATACTCTTTCTTTCTTTTTGTGAGATGATTTCTCCCCTTTCTTGAGTTTTGGACAATCACCTTTCATGTGTCCCTTGTTGCCACATTCAAAGCACCTGGAAGAAGAAACACTAGAAGTTTTATTAGTTTTAAAGCTTTTATATTTCTTACCGTTTACAAAGAAAGTTTCTTCTTCACTATCATCTTCACTTGTGTCATGACTATTCTTGGTTGATGCTTTGAATGCAATGTCCTTCTTTCTCCCTTGTTGAAGTTCACGGTCTCGTCTTTCTTCCTCTTCTAAGGTTGCCTCATGTGCTTCTAAGTTGCCAATGAGTTGTTCCATCTTTAGCTGGGTGAGATCATTTGCTTCTTCAATGGCAGTCACCTTGGGCTTGTATTTGGGAGGAAGATGTTGGGTTTTAGGGGAGACAGAGAAGGCTGCGGAAACAAAAAAAAGTTCTCTCCAACCCATACCGAGGAAACGCGTCAACGTCTATATAATAGGAAAGGATGGTTTGTGGAATCATACCTTGTCCCGAGGCTTGCTCGGCGACAATAACTCGCGCAATGTGCGGTCTTCAACTCCGGTCTTGGACGGCGTCTGTGCAGCTCCTGGTCGCACCGGGACTGACGACTTCTCCTCCTACCGGACTGTCGGATGACAGTTGTCCTCCTGAGCGGCAGTGTCCTCCCGCCTCTGTAGTAGTCCACACGGACCACCTGGAATTCCACTCTCCTTGTCCCACAAGGAAGTGGAAGGAGTCGCACTCTCCTATTGACGTACTAGTCGCCAACACACTCTCCTGCTACCAGTTGCAACTGCAGTTGTCCTTCCTTTGCTGCACCTCCCTTTTGTGGGAAGCACTTGCTCGGGATCTCTCACGGTTACCAAAACCAGAGAGAACGACAACTTCGCAAAGCAACCCGCTTGCATTGAGTTGTACTTTGAGAAGCCCCCAATACCCCTATATATATAGGCGGGTCATGGGACAGGGTTCTCTGTGCCCGGAAATATGGGACAAAAGAAGGAGTAGAAGGGTTCGAGAATTTTCCACAAAAAGCAACCGGTTCGCAACTTGAAATGATCGGTTCACAACGGAACCGATCGGTTCGGCCATTGAGCCGATCGGTTGGACCTGAGCCGATCATTTGGGGCACTCCAACCGATCGGTTGGTTCCCTGAACCGATCGGTTCATGGTCCTAATCCGGCTCAAAAAGACTTTCCTTGTTTCGTTCTCAATTGGTATCGAATACCAATGTTATTCCCAATCGAATTGGGCAATTTGAAACCAAAGGAAAATTCTTGCCGACATGACTTTTCCCAACTGGTCGGTTGCACCAGTTGAGCCGATCAGTTCAACCCTTGAACCGGTCGTTTCAACCTGGGCATGAGCCGATCGGCCTGGACACTCCAGCCGACCGGTTCAGCAACCTCAGCCGACCGGTTCATCACATGAGCCGATCGGTTGGGATCACAGGTTGGGCAAAATCAGTCATTGCGATTTCAATCAATCTGATACTCCAATCAATGCGTCCAACACCTTGAACCATACGATATTGAGCCATCGACTGATTGAGTGTTTAATTGAACTACTAAACTCCTTTAGTAATCAGTCTAAACATTGCTTTATGGACAAAACTCCTCTTCCAGGTTAAATCCTATGTGTGTGACCCTGCAGGTCCATTTCACGTTGGCAGTGAAAGTCCATAACACTTATGACTTCACAAGCAAAGAGCGGTGCCTAGTGACACATCAGTGCTACCCAAGTGACAGTAGAAAGTTGGAGAACAACTTTCATCCTACAATCCATGAATGGTGTTACAGTGAATGTATAATTCCTTTGTCTCTGATATCCCGAATGAACTCGAGGCATGGATCAGTCATCCTGTCAACGTTCATTCACTTTCTTGATCTCAGAGTAGATTGAAGGAGATATTGGGGGCTTCTCGCAGTACAGCTCAGTGCAACCAGTTTCTCTGCAAGTTGTCGTTCTCTCTGGTTTTGGTAACCGTGAGAGAGCCCGAGCAAGTGCTTCCCGCAAAAGGGAGGTGCAGTAAGGGAAGGACAACTGCAGTTGCAACAGGAGGCAGGAGAGCGTGTTGGCGACTAGTACATCAACAGGAGGGTGCGACTCCTTCCACTTCCTTGTGGGACAAGGAGTGTGGAGTTCCAGGTGGTCCGTGTGGACTACTACAGAGGCGGGAGGACACTGCCGCTTAGGAGGACAACTGTCATCCGACAGTCCGGTTCGAGTAGGAGTTGTCAGTCCCGGTGCGACCAGGAGCTGCACAGACACCGTCGAAGTCCGGAGTTGAAGACCGCGCATTGCGCGAGGTATTTTCGCCGAGCAAGCCTCGGGACAAGGTATGATTCCGCAAACCATCCTTTCCTATTATATAGACGTTGACGCGTTTCCTCGGTATGGGTTGGGGAGAATTTTTTTTTTGTTTCCGCTGCCTTCTCTGTCTCCCCTAAAACCCAACAGTGGTATCAGAGCCACGTCAACTGCTCTATATTTTAGGAATATCGATATGATCGATTTTGGTTTGTCGCCTTTATTTATTGCATACGATGCGAATAATATCGGCTTTATGCATGTCCAATCCTAAATCCACAAATCCCTAATTACATATATGATATGTATTATTAATGCACTCGATACGCGTCGCCCTTAAATGAGTTTTTTGGTGGATGTGTGTAGCGTGATTATGGCCTATAAACCCCTATCTGTGATTGGTTGTGTGTGGTTGCTTGCATCTCGGTCTGCGCACCGATCTTCCCTCTCTTATTCCTGATGTAACTCGAAATAATTCAAGATTCTTTCCTACCTTTGCTCCCCCCGAATGTAATTCGGGGTTTCCTTTTAAAGCAATGTAATATGTAGAATAGGATTTTATTTCCTGTTATGTCAGTGACCGGCGGACATCAAGACGACTGCTCAGACGATCGGTTCAAGGAGTGAACCGATCGGTTGACCTTCTAGATGGTCAGTTCAAGGAGTGAACCGATCGGTTGATGACCGGTTACAGGAGCGAGACGAGCGGGTGGCAGACATGACGAGATGCACGATGACCAGGAGAATCGATCGGTTGGAGGAGACAACCGATCGGCTGGTGGCACCCAGACGACCGGCTGGAGAGTACAGATCATTCATGTGATGAGTTGATCAACTCGGAAGGCAAAGGCACAAATTTATCTTGTACAGGTTGCATGTGATGTAGACCTAGATGACTGTGATTCCTCTTGGCTCGAGGAATCACATTAGGATGGCCATAATCATCGCTTGTTATCGTTTGTGCATGTTTTCAGTGGGATATAGCATGTATATGATAGGTACTATGTATTGTGGTGATTGGATATGTATATGTATATAAAACCAAATCCCTCATTAAAATATTAAGTTTTAGATGCCTTCCAAATGCGACACACGTGAAAAGCTTGATCGACCAAGTGTGGGCACGCCCTAGCGTGGTGCACCGTCTATCTTGTGGAAGCCTGAAGGATGAATGTGTGCGTCTGCCCAAGCAGGTGCATATTCATCGTGTTCGCTTTGGGTCGGACTTAACAAGGTGACCTAGATAGGATCTAGTGCCTTGAGGCTTGGAGATGATCATTGCAAGGAGTTGTATATGACATCTTATCAAGAGTTGCATATGATGCAATTGGCAAAAGTTGCCTACCTGAGAGATCTATGTTGTGGGTGACAGCCCAAGCTGGTCCATGACTTAGAGGATTTCAGGATCTTGCCCACTAGAAGGTTGTACGCTGCAATCTTCCGAATTGATGGTGAGGGCTATCAATTTGAAGTAAAATAGTGGGAGCGATAATTAATTAAAGGCCTAATTATATCGTCAAACTTTCAAATCAATCAAATAAGTCAAAAATGAGTTTTGAATTAAAATTGCATATTTTCCTTTTGTAGTTCAAATGGCAACAAACAACAACAACTTTTCTTTGCGATCGGTCCTTGACAAGGACAAGCTAAATGGGACAAACTTCCACGACTGGTATCGGACATTGAGAATTGTTCTCACTCAAGAGCGTAAGCTCTATGTCCTGGATACTCCAATTCCAGAGGAACCCGCTCCTAATGCACCAAGGACAGAAAGGGATGCTTACAAGAAGCATTCTGATGATGCCATTGATGCAAAGTGCTTGATGCTATGTTCAATGAACCATGAGTTGCAGAGGCAACATGAGAACATGGGTGTCATAGAGATGATTATGCATCTCAGGAACATGTATGAAGATCAGGCACGATAAGAGAGGTACAATGTTTCTAGGGCACTATTCAAGTGCGTCATGACAGAAGGAGATCCAGTTGGTCCTCACACACTCAAGATGATTGGGTATGTGGAGAACCTGCAGAGACTGGGATTTCCACTGAGCCAAGAGTTGGCTACTGACGTGATACTGCAATCGTTGCCAGAATCTTACAGTCAGTTTGTGATGAACTACAACATGAACAACTTTGATAGGCCACTGTCAGAGTTGTTGGGCATGTTGAGGACAGCCGAGTTACAGATGAAGAAGGACAAGCCTAAGTCCGTGATGGTGATCACGAGCAAGAAAGGCAAGTCTAAGCGCAAGGGCAAGGGCAAAGCTAAGAAAGGTTTTGAAGCTAGCCAGGAGTCCAAGCCATCTTCAGCTTTCAAGGCCAAGGGAGGCGTGACCAAGAAAGGAAATTGCCACCATTGTCAAAAGCCAGGACATTGGAAAAGGAATTGTCCTCTCTACCTGGAAGAACAAAAGAAGAAGGAGGCGACTGAAACCTCTACTTAAAGGTGTCATGAAAGTAAACTTGTAACACTTTTGAGATATATGATATCAAGATATAAAGTGTAAAGCATTCTTACTTGGGGAAAGTGTTGCCTTTATAGATAGGAATACTTTAGTTTATTTTCAGCCAATAAGGCATGTAATACAGTTATGAACTACTATTTCATACTTGCCAATAGATAGAAACACTTTATTTTTGCATATTGTATGACAATGATGGCAATTAATAAAGTTGTGTTTCCAATCTTAAAGATATGATCTTTGTGGAAATGCCTTATTTATCTTGTGATATTTGATATGCAAGACAATACCTAAAAGTTATAGATAACTCAAACAATTTAATTAGCATTAATCATGAGAAATTCATTTCTAGTTTCCATGAGATGGATAAAACTAGACTCTTTTGGTTAGAGAACCAGTAAGGGACATGAATATCTTGGACATGATTAATCAATCTTCACTAATGTAGTGAGAGAGTGATTATCCTAATGGTATAATACATGTGATGTATTTACATACCTATTGGAATAAATGCTAATACTTCAAATGGTGTTTAGAGAAATACCAATATGAATATCTTGAAATGTTCAAGATTATCATAAATGAAGTACAAATTTGGTAAAGTATTAATTCTTGATGAGATCAATGAATGAAATACTTGGACCAAATGTTTGAAATACTTATGAGTGATTATGGTAGTGTATCATAGTGAACTCATGATTAAGGCATGGTGATGTCTGAATCAAGAAGGAATCATACTCTAAGGAGTTAGAGAATGATTATCAAATAACTGAATTCTTCTTAATAAAAGAATACCCCACACTAATAAAAGAAATTAAGAATCACAAGGGTTGTGAGTTCTTATATCTTTAACAGATACACCTCAATTATCTATGTGATGAGTTGTTCATGTGATGAGTCAACTATCAAGATGAATATGAGGAACCGAATCTTGAGTTATAGTTTAAAACCATTACATCCTAAATGACTTCCATGTGAACCATAAGGTATGACCTTGATGGTAGCACTCATTGGATCATATCCATAAGTGCAGATGAGTCTTAAGTGTTAAGACACATGGATAACATTTTGAGAAGGATGATGCTTGTTTATTGCAACTTAATGACTAAGACATTTGGCATATGGATACTAAAACCGCATTCCTATGAGGAAGAAAACCAGGATGTGTACGTGACACAGCCTATAAGGTTTATGAATCCACTAATGCAAATGAAGTCTATAAGTTACAATGGACAAATCAATGTGATTTATTGAGTACAAGCAACTCAAAATTGGATCTTTATTTTGATGATATAGTCAAAGGGTTTGACTGATATGTCAAAGATAAAGAAGGGATTTGTGATTTAGTGGGAGCGTGTTCACATTCCACATATTGATGTGAAATGGAAATGTTCTAGATTGGAAATCCTAATGTGGAAATTATCTTTAAGGAAGATAGAGATGTTTCCTATGTGATAGGAATAGAGATCTATAGAGATAGTTCTCGAAAATCTCTTGACCTAGAAAGAGAGAGCATACATTGGCAATCTGTACTGAAGTGTTCAGTATGCACAGATTTAGTGGGAGAAAACTTGTCCATGATACATGGAGTTAGTATCCGAAGGCCAAGTGTCCAATTCTTATGAAGAATGGGAACACTAAGAATAGATATGGATCTATCATGTATGTAATCATCCCATTATCTTGCATGTATGACATGGCAAGAATATAATGCATTCATCATCTTGTATGTAGGACATGGCAATATGATGTGCTCATCCTGATAACTCGCATGTGTGACATGACGAGTGGATGTCTGTCTACTTCCAGTAAGGGTTACTGGAATACCATAAGAACTTGATAAGTGCTTGTGAAGTACTAGTTATATGGAGATAAGGAAGAGTTTAATGTAAAGAGTTACATTGATGCGAACTTCCGAAAGGACAGAAAATTAATCGCAATATATACATAAGATGTATAAAAGTGAAAGTTTGTTGATAAATTGGAAATGTTCCAATAAAGCCATTTAAAAGGGGGAAATATCGAGTATCTATGTGTTAGAGAACAGCAATGGATACTATATGGATATGAAAGTTCATGAGATGAACTTATATTCCACTCATTGATGACAAGTCTGGAATCCTTGATCATGCAATGTGGCTAAAGGTTAGCAATGGAATACTAGATCGCATATTACGGCAACTCCATCTCATATGTGTGACGTACAACGAAGAGATGTGAGACATGCAATTGCTACAGACTTTGGCAAGGTGTTGCCATTACTCACTAAATTGGCACTACAGCACAATAACATGTGGGACATGTTTGAAGATCACTATGAATATGATTCATGGGTAATTGGCTCGCAGTGCAAGTGGGAGTCTGTTGGTATGTATGCCCTGAGAGCCAATCATGTGATAATTGGTGGGATACATTAAGATTGATTTGATAAACATAAAAAGGTGAGCTTCCAATTATTTCTGGTTCGGTCATATGAGATAGTGATAGAACAGATTGAATGTCTAGAGAATGACAGTACTCAATGACGTATGCTTTCAGGTTGAGGACCTGAACGATGAGATCATACGGATGCTAAGAGTTTGTACATTCTTGTTGTGTCCCTAGTCGGATGTCATTGTGGAAGGTAGATAGATAGCAATGATACACAAGACTAGATTGTGGTGTTGGTTGATGACAAAATCTCATTAGTCATGATATAGAGATATCAAACCAAACACATAGGTACTTGTTAAAGAACAAGGTACCGGACAGACCCACCGTGAGTTTGACACATGGAACCATCAGATGGTAGTCACAGTCAGTACTCACAGTGATGGTGGTGAGTGTGATTCTTAGACCTGAAATCACTGCACTCAACACATGTAGTTGGGCACACTTTGACATCATCAAACGCAGTCCTGAAACATGGGTTGTTATAAAGGTGATGATTGGGTGGCTTTGACACATGGGGCTTTTGAGGGGTGAGTGATAGATATGGGATTTTTCCCTCCTGAGGGAGTTTGATATCCATGGCCACTTGATGAGTAGAATTGAGAAAGGCGTACATGCATGTGTGAATCAGTATGTGATACTGATGTCATACATATCTCTTCCAGTCTACTCTGAGATCAAGGAAGTGAATGAACGTTGATAGGATGACTGTTCCATGCCTCGAGTTCATTCGGGATATCAGTGACAAAGGAATTATACATTCGTTGTAACACCATTCACGGATTGTAGGATGAAAGTTGTTCTCCAACTTTCTACTTTCACTTGGGTAGCACTGATGTGTGACTAGGCACCGCTCTTTGCTTGTGAAGTCATAAGTGTTATGGACTTTCACTGCCAAAGTGAAATGGACCTGTAGGGTCACACACATAGGATTTAACCTGGAAGAGGAGTTTTGTCCACTAAGGAATGTTTAGATTGATTACTAAAGGAGTTTAGTAGTGCAATTAAACACTCAATCAGTCGATAGCTCAATATAGTATGGTTCAAGGTGTTGGACGCATTGATTGGAGTATCGGATTGATTGAAATCGCAGTTGACTGATTTTTTACAACCTGTGCTCCCAACCGATCGGTTCATGTGATGAACCGGTCGGCTGAGGTTGTTGAACCGGTCGGCTGGAGTGTCCAGGCCGATCGGCTCATGCCTAGGTTGAAACGACCGGTTCAAGGGTTGAACCGATCGGCTCAACTGGTGCAACCGACCAGTTGGGAAAGTCATGTCGGCAAGAATTTTCCTTTCGTTTCAAATTGCCCAATTCGATTGGGAATAATATTGGTATTCGATACCAATTGGGAAAGAAACAAGGAAAGTCTTTTTTGAGCCGGATTAGGACCATGAACGGATCGGTTCAGGGCACCAACCGATCGGTTGGAGTGCCCCAAACGATCGGCTCAGGTCCAACCGATCGCCTCAATGGCCGAACCGATCGGTTCAGTTGTGAACCGATCATTTCAAGTTGCGAACCGGTTGCTTTTTGTGGAAAATTCTCGAACCCTTCTACTCCTGCTTTAGTCCCGCATTGCCCGGGATGGAGAACCCTGTCCCATGACTCTCCTATATATATAGGGGTATTGGGGGCTTCTCGCAGTACAGCTCAGTGCAACCAGTTGCTCTGCAAGTTGTCGTTCTCTCTGGTTTTGGTAACCGTGAGAGAGCCCGAGCAAGTGCTTCCCGTAAAAGGGAGGTGCAGCAAGGGAAGGACAACTGCAGTTGCAACAGGAGGCAGGAGAGCGTGTTGGCGACTAGTACGTCAATAGGAGGGTGTGACTCCTTCCACTTCCTTGTGGGACAAGGAGTGTGGAGTTCCAGGTGGTCCGTGTGGACTACTACAGAGGCGGGAGGACACTGCCGCTTAGGAGGACAACTGTCATCCGACAGTCCGGTTCGAGTAGGAGTTGTCAGTCCCGGTGCGACCAGGAGCTGCACAGACACCGTTAAAGTCCGGAGTTGAAGACCGCGCATTGCGCGAGGTATTGTCTCCGAGCAAGCCTCGGGACAAGGTATGATTCCGCAAACCATCCTTTCCTATTATATAGACGTTGACGCGTTTCCTCGGTATGGGTTGGGGAGAATTTTTTGTTTTGTTTCCGCTGCCTTCTCTGTCTCCCGTAAAACCCAACAGATATGTATGACATCAATATCACATACTGATTCACACATGCGTGCGCACGCCTATCTCAATCCTACTCATCAAGTGGCCTTGGATATCAAATTCCCTCAGGAGGGACAAATCCCATATCTATCACTCACCCCTCAAAAGCCCCATGTGTCAAAGCCACCCAATCATCACCTTTATAACAACCCATGTTTCAGGACTGCGTTTGATGATGTCAAAGTGTGCCCAACGACATGTGTTGAGTGCAGTGATTTCAGGTCTAAGAATCACACTCACCACCATCACTGTGAGTACTGACTATGACTACCATCTCATGGTTCCATGTGTCAAACTCACGGTGGGTATGTCTGGTACACTTGTTCTCTAACAAGTACCTATGTGTTTGGTTTGATATCTCTATATCATGACTAATGAGATTATGTCATCAACCAACACCACAATCTAGTCTTGTGTGTCATTGCTGTCTATCTACCTTCCACAATGACATCTGACTAGGGACATAACAAGAATGTACAAACTCTTAGCATCCGTATGATCTCATCGTTCAGGTTCTTAACCTGAAAGCATACGTCATTGAGTACTGTCATTCTCTAGACATTCAATCTGTTCTATCACTATCTCATATGACTGAACCAGAAAGAATTGGAAACTCGCCTTTGATGTTTATCAAATCAATCTTATGTATCCCACCAATCATCCCATGATTGGCTCTCAGGGCATACATACCAACAAACTCCCACTTGCACTGCGAGCTAATCACCCTTGAATCATATTCATAGTGATTTTCAAATATGTCCCACATGTCACTGTGCTCTAGTGCCAACATAGTGAGTAATGGCAACACCTTGCCAAAGTCAGTATAAATTGCATGTCTCTCATCTATTCGATGTACGTCACACGTATGAGATGGAGTTGTCGTAATATGCAATCTAATATTCCATTGCTAACCTTTAGCCACATTGCATGATCAAGGATTCCAGACTTGTCATCAATGAGTGGAATATCTATAAGTTCATCTCATGAACTTCTAGATCCATATAGTATCCACTGATGTTCTCTAACACACGGATACTCGGCATTTCCTTTTAAATGGTTTTATTGGAACACTTCCAATTATCAACAAACTTTCACTTTTATATATCCTATATATATTTTGCGATTTATTTTCTGTCCTTTCGGAAGTTCACATCAATGTAACTCTTTACATCGAACTCTTCCTTATCTCCATAGAACTAGTACTTCCCAAGTACTTATCAAGTTCTTATGGTATTCCAATAACCCTTATTGGATGTAGACAGACATCCACTCGTCATGTCCTACATACGAGTTATCAGGATGAGCACATCACATTGCCATGTCCTACATACAAGATGATGAATGCATTTTATTCTTGCCATGTCATACATGCAATAACATGGGATGATTACATACATGATAGATCCATATCTATTCTTAGTGTTCCCATTCTTCATAAGAATCGGACACTTGGCCTTGGGATACTAATATCCATATAACATGGACAAGTTTTCTCCCACTGAATCTGTGCATGCTGAACCCTTCAGTACAGATTGCCAATGTATGCTCTCTCTTTTCCAGGTCAAGAGATTTGTGGAGAACTATCTCTATAGATCTCTATTCCTATCATATAGGAAACATCTCTATCTTCCTTAAAGATAATTTCCACTTTTGGATTTCCATTCTAGAACATTTCCATTTCACATCAATATGTGGAATGTGAATATACTCCCACTAAATCACAGATCCCTTCTTTATCTTTGACATATCAGTCAAACCCTTTGACTATATCATCAAAATAAAGATCCAATTTTGAGTTGCTTGTACTCAATCAATCACATTCATTAGTTCATTGTAACTTATAGACTTCATTTGCATTAGTGGATTCATAAACCTTATAGGTTGTGTCACGTACACATCCTGGTTTTATTCCTCATAGGAATGCGGTTTTAGTATCCATATTCCAAATGTCTCAGTCATTAAGTTGCAATCAACAAGCATCATCCTTCTCAAATGGTATCCATGTGTCTTAACATTTAAGACTCATTTGCACTTATGGATTTCTTCCAATGAGTGCTACCATCAAGGTCACACCTTATGGTTGACATGGGTTTCATTTAGGATGTAATGGTCATAAATCATAACTCAAAATTTGGTTCCTCATATCTTATCAAGATAGTTGACTCATCATATGAACAACTCATCACATAGATAATTGAGGTGTATCTGTCAAGGATATAAGAACTCACAACTCCTTGTGATTCTCAATGTCCTTTATTAGTGTGGGGTATTCATTTATTAAGAAGAATTCAGTTATTTGATAATCATTCTCTAACTCATTAGAGTATGATTCCTTCTTGATTCAGACATCACCATGCCTCAATCATGAGTTCACTATGATACACTATCATAATCACTCATAAGGATCTCAAACATTTGATCCAAGTATTTCATTCATTGATCTCATTAAGAATTAATACTTTACCAAATTTGTACTTCATTTATGATAATCTTGAACACTTCAAGACATTCATATTGGTATTTCTCTAAACACCATTTGAAGTATTAGCATTTATTCCAATAGGTATGTAAATACAACACATGTATTATACCTAATAGGATAATCATTCTCCCACTACATTACTGAAGATTGATTAATCATGTCCAAGATATTCATGTCTCTTACTGGTTCTCTAACCAAAAGAGTCTAGATTTATCCATCATATGGAAACTAGAAATGAATTTCTTATGATATATGATAATTTGATTGTTTGAGTTATCAATAACTTTAGGTATCATTTTATCTTATGCATACCATGTATCACAAGATAAACAAGGCATTGCCACAAAGATCATATCTTTAAGATTGAAACATCAACTTTATTAATTGCCATCATTGTCATACAATATGCAATAATAAAGTGTTTCTATCTATTAGCAATATATGAAATAGCAGTTCTCAACTCTATTTCGTGCCCTTTAGGCTGAAATAAACTGAAAGATACTCCTACCTATGGCAGCAACACTTGCTCCAATGATGGGTACTTCTTTCTTGGTCCTTTCACAAAGGCCATCACTTCTTTGCGGATATTGCATATCATATATGACATATCCATATCTTGGTATCATATACCTCGGATAAAGAAGCGGTTCATTTCATGATACCTTAGGTGGAGATCTCCATCCCCTCCTTCATCTTCTTTTGTTCTTCCAGATATAGAGGGCAATCCCTCATACACCCTTTCCCCATGTGCCTTGAGGCTGAAGACGGCTTGGATTTCTGGCTAGCATCAGAACACTTCATAGCTTTGCCCTTGTCCTTTCCCTTAAGAATTACCTTTTCTTTGATCACATCAAAGACTATGGTTTGTCTTTCTTCATCTTTGCTTCTACTATCCTCAACATGTCCAACAACTCTTGTCAACGCTTGTCAAAGTTGTTCATGTTGTAGCTTATCATGAATTTTATGATTCTCACAACATTTGCAGTATCATACCAATAGCCAACTCTTGGCTCAGAGGGAATCCTTCTTAATCAAGTTTTCCACATACCCAATCACATTGAGTGTGTGAATACCTTATTGGATCTCCTTCTGTCATGACATACTAGGACAGTATCTTGGAGACATCATATGTCTCATGTTGTCTCTACAACTCATAGTTCAGAGAACAAAACATCAAGCACTCCTCATCAATGTCATCCTCAGTAAGCTTCCATAAGCATACTTTCAGCCATTGATGTGGTGGGATCGAGTTCATTTGGTTCTGGTATAACTAGGACTTAGAGCTTTCTCTCTTTGACTGAAAACACTTCTCATCATCCTAACCAGTCGTGGAATTATTCCCATTTAATTTGTTGGTCTCAAAGACCGATCGCAAATAAAGTGATTTGTTGATTAACCACTTATTTTAACAAAAAGGAAATATATGCAATTTTAGTCCAAAAACTCATTTTTGACTTGTTTGATTGATTTGAAAAGTTGACGATAAAATTAGGCCTTTAATTAATTATTGCTCCCACTATTTTACTTCAAATTGATAGCCCTCACCATCAATTTGGAAGATTGCAGCGTACAACCTTCTAGTGGGCAAGATCCTGAAATCCTCTAAGTCATGGACCAGCTTGGGCTGTCACCCACAACATAGATCTCTCAGGTAGGCAACTTTTGCCAATTGCATCATATGCAACTTTTGATAAGATGTCATATACAACTCCTTACAATGATCATCTCCATGCCTCAAGGCGCTAGATCCTATCTAGTTCACCTTGTTAAGTCCGACCCAAAGCAAACACGATGAATATGCACCCTGCTTGGGCAGACCCACACATTCATCCTTCACGCTTCCACGAGGTAGACGGTGCACCACGCTAGGGCGTGCCCACACTTGGTCGAACAAGCTTTTCACGTGTGTCACATTTGGAAGGCATCTAAAAATTAATATTTTAATGAGGGATTTGGTTTTATATACATATACATATCCAATCACCAAAATACATAGTACGTATCATATACATGCTATATCCCACAGAAAACATGCACAAATGATAAAAAGCGATGATTATGGCCATCCTAATGTGATTCCTCGAGCCAAGAGGAATCACGATCATCTAGGTCTACATCACATGCAACCTGTACAAGATGAACTCTGTGCCTTGCCATCCGAGTTGATCAACTCATCACATGAATGATCTGTACTCTCCAGCCGGTCGTCTGGGTGCCACCAGCCGATCGGTTGGCTCCTCCAACCGATCGGTTCGCTTGGTCGTCGTGCATCTCGTCATGTCCGCCACCCGCTCGTCTCACTCCTCGAACCGGTCATCAACCGATCAGTTCACTCCTTGAACCGACCGTCTGGAACGTCAACCGATCAGTTCACGCCTTGAACCGATCGTTTCAGCTGTCGTCTTGATGTCCGCCAGTCTTCGACATAACAGGAAATAAAATCTATCCTAATAATTACATTGCTTTAAAAGGGAAACCCCGAGTTACATTCGGGGGGAGCAAAGGTAGGAAATAATCTCGAATTATTTTGAGTTACATCAGGAATAAGAGAGGGAAGATCGGTGCGCAGACCGAGATGCAAGAAACCACACACAACCAATCACAGATAGGGGTTTATAGGCCATAATCACGCTACACACATCCACCACAAAACTCGTTTAAGGGCGACGCGTATCGAGTGCATTAATAATACATATCATATATATAATTTGGGATTTGTGGATTTAGGATTGGACATGCATAAAGCCAATATTATTCGCATTGCATGCAATAAATAAAGGCGACAAACCAAAATCGATCATATCGATATTCCTAAAATATAGAACAGTTGACGTGGCTCTGATACCACTGTTGGGTTTTAGGGGAGACAGAGAAGGCAGCGGAAACAAAAAAATTTTCTCCCCAACCCATACCGAGGAAACGCGTCAACGTCTATATAATAGGAAAGGATGGTTTGTGGAATCATACCTTGTCCCGAGGCTTGCTCGGCGACAATACCTCGCGCAATGCGTGGTCTTCAACTCCGGTCTTGGACGACGTCTGTGCAGCTCCTGGTCGCACCGGGACTGACGACTCCTCCTCCTACCGGACTGTCGGATGACAGTTGTCCTCCTGAGCGGCAGTGTCCTCCCGCCTCTTTAGTAGTCCACACGGACCACCTGGAACTCCACTCTCCTTGTCCCACAAGGAAGTGGAAGGAGTCTCACCCTCCTGTTGACGTACTAGTCGCCAACACACTCTCCTGCTACCAGTTGCAACTGCAGTTGTCCTTCCCTTGCTGCACCTCCCTTTTGCAGGAAGCACTTGCTCGGGATCTCTCACGGTTACCAAAACCAGAGAGAACGACAACTTCGCAAAGCAACCGGCTTGCATTGAGTTGTACTTTGAGAAGCCCCCAATACCCCTATATATATAGGCGGGTCATGGGACTGGGTTCTCTGTGCCCGGCAATATGGGACAAAAGCAGGAGTAGAAGGGTTCGAGAATTTTCCACAAAAAGCAACCGGTTCGCAACTTGAAATGATCGGTTCACAACTGAACCGATCGGTTCGGCTATTGAGCCGATCGGTTGGACCTGAGCCGATCGTTTGGGGCACTCCAACCGATCGGTTGGTTCCCTAAACTGATCGGTTCATGGTCCTAATCCAGCTCAAAAAGACTTTCCTTGTTCCGTTCTCAATTGGTATCGAATACCAATGTTATTCCCAATCGAATTGGGCAATTTGAAACCAAAGGAAAATTCTTGCCGACATGACTTTTCCCAACTGGTCGGTTGCACCAGTTGAGCCGATCGGTTCAACCCTTGAACCGGTCATTTCAACCTGGGCATGAGCCGATCGGCCTGGACACTCCAGCCGACCGGTTCAGCAACCTCAGCCGACCGGTTCATCACATGAGTCGATCGGTTGGGAGCACAGGTTGGGCAAAATCAGTCAATTGCGATTTCAATCAATCCGATACTCCAATCAATGCGTCCAACACCTTGAACCATACGATATTGATCCATCGACTGATTGAGTGTTTAATTGAACTACTAAACTCCTTTAGTAATCAATCTAGACATTGCTATGTGGACAAAACTCCTCTTCCAGGTTAAATCCAATGTGTGTGACCCTACAGGTCCATTTCACGTTGGCAGTGAAAGTCCATAACACTTATGACTTCACAAGCAAAGAGCGGTGCCTAGTCACACATCAGTGCTACCCAAGTGAAAGTAGAAAGTTGGAGAACAACTTTCATCCTACAATCCGTGAATGGTGTTACAGCGAATGTATAATTCCTTTGTCACTGATATCCCGAATGAACTCGAGGCATGGATCAGTCATCCTGTCAATGTTCATTCACTTTCTTGATCTCAGAGTAGATTGAAGGAGATATGTATGACATCAATATCACATACTGATTCACACATGCGTACGCACGCCTATCTCAATCCTACTCATCAAGTGGCCTTGGATATCAAACTCCCTCAGGAGGGACAAATCCCATATCTATCACTCACCCCTCAAAAGCCCCATGTGTCAAAGCCACCCAATCATCACCTTTATAACAACCCATGTTTCAGGACTGCGTTTGATGATGTCAAAGTGTGCCCAATGACATCTGTTGAGTGCAGTGATTTCAGGTCTAAGAATCACACTCACCACCATTACTGTGAGTACTGACTGTGACTACCATCTCATGGTTCCATGTGTCAAACTCACAGTGGGTCTGTCTGGTACACTTGTTCTCTAACAAGTACCTATGTGTTTGGTTTGATATCTCTATATCATGACTAATGAGATTCTGTCATCAACCGACACCACAATCTAGTCTTGTGTGTCATTGTTGTCTATCTACCTTCCACAATGACATCCGACTAGGGACATAACAAGAATGTACAAACTCTTAACATCTGTATGATCTCATCGTTCAGGTCCTTAACCTGAAAGCATACGTCATTGAGTACTGTCATTCTCTAGACATTCAATTTGTTCTATCACTATCTCATATGACTGAACCAGAAAGAATTGGAAGCTCGCCTTTGATGTTTATCAAATCAATCTTATGTATCCCACCAACCATCCCATGATTGGCTCTCAGGGCATACATACCAACAGACTCCCACTTGCACTGCGAGCCAATCACCCTTGAATCATATTCATAGTGATTTTCAAACATGTCCCACATGTCACTGTGCTCTAGTGCCAACATAGTGAGTAATGACAACACCTTGCCAAAGTCAGTATAAATTGCATGTCTCTCATCTATTCGCTGTACGTCACACGTATGAGATGGAGTTGCCGTAATATGCGATCTAATATTCCATTGCTAACCTTTAGCCACATTGCATGATCAAGGATTCTAGACTTGTCATCAATGAGTGGAATATCTATAAGTTCATCTCATGAACTTCTAGATCCATATAGTATCCACTGATGTTCTCTAACACACGGATACTCGGCATTTCCTTTTAAATGGTTTTATTGGAACACTTCCAATTATCAACAAACTTTCACTTTTATATATCCTATATATATTTTGCGATTTATTTTCTGTCCTTTCGGAAGTTCGCATCAATGTAACTCTTTACATCGAACTCTTCCTTATCTCCATAGAACTAGTACTTCCCAAGTACTTATCATGTTCTTATGGTATTCCAATAACCCTTATTGGATGTAGACAGACATCCACTCGTCATGTCCTACATACGAGTTATCAGGATGAGCACATCATATTGCCATGTCCTACATACAAGATGATGAATGCATTTTATTCTTGCCATGTCATACATGCAAGACAATGGGATGATTACATACATGATAGATCCATATCTATTCTTAGTGTTCCCATTCTTCATAAGAATTGGACACTTGGTCTTGGAATACTAATATCCATATAACATGGACAAGTTTTCTCCCACTGAATCTGTGCATACTGAACCCTTCAGTACAGATTGCCAATGTATGCTCTCTCTTTTCCAGGTCAAGAGATTTGTCGAGAACTATCTCTATAGATCTCTATTCCTATCATATAGGAAACATCTCTATCTTCCTTAAAGATAATTTCCACTTTTGGATTTCCATTCTAGAACATTTCCATTTCACATCAATATGTGGAATGTGAATATACTCCCACTAAATCACAGATCCCTTCTTTATCTTTGACATATCATTCAAACCCTTTGACTATATCATCAAAATAAAGATCCAATTTTGAGTTGCTTGTACTCAATCAATCACATTGATTAGTTCATTGTAACTTATAGACTTCATTTGCATTAGTGGATTCATAAACCTTATAGGTTGTGTCACGTACACATCCTGGTTTAATTCCTCATAGGAATGTGGTTTTAGTATCCATATGCCAAATGTCTCAGTCATTAAGTTGCAATCAACAAGCATCATCCTTCGCAAATGGTATCCATGTGTCTTAACATTTAAGACTCATTTGCACTTATGGATTTCTTCCAATGAGTTCTACCATCAAGGTCACACCTTATGGTTGACATGGGTGTCATTTTGGATGTAATGGTCATAAACCATAACTCAAAATTTGGTTCCTCATATCTTATCAAGATAGTTGACTCATCATATGAACAACTCATCACATAGATAATTGAGGTGTATCTATCAAGGATATAAGAACTCACAACTCCTTGTGATTCTCAATGTCCTTTATTAGTGTGGGGTATTCATTTATTAAGAAGAATTCAGTTATTTGATAATCATTCTCTAACTCCTTAGAGTATGATTCCTTCTTGATTCAGACATCACCATGCCTTAATCATGAGTTCACTATGATACACTATCATAATCACTCATAAGGATCTCAAACATTTGATCCAAGTATTTCATTCATTGATCTCATCAAGAATTAATACTTTACCAAATTTGTACTTCATTTATGATAATCGTGAACACTTCAAGACATTCATATTGGTATTTATCTAAACACCATTTGAAGTATTAGCATTTATTCCAATAGGTATGTAAATACATCACATGTATTATACCTAATAGGATAATCATTCTCCCACTACATTAGTGAAGATTGATTAATCATGTCCAAGATATTCATGTCTCTTACTGGTTCTCTAACCAAAAGAGTCTAGATTTATCCATCATATGGAAACTAGAAATGAATTTCTTATGATATATGCTAATTTGATTGTTTGAGTTATCAATAACTTTAGGTATCATTTTATCTTATGCATACCATGTATCACAAGATAAACAAGGCATTGCCACAAAGATCATATCTTTAAGATTGAAACATCAATTTTATTAATTTCCATCATTGTCATACAATATGCAATAATAAAGTGTTTCTATCAATTAGCAATATATGAAATAGCAGTTCTCAACTCTATTTCATGCCCTTTAGGCTGAAATAAACTGAAAGATACTCCTATCTATGGCAGCAACACTTGCTCCAATGATGGGTACTTCTTTCTTGGTCCTTTCACAAAGGCCATCACTTCTTTGCGGATATTGCATATCATATATGACATATCCATATCTTGGTATCATATACCTCGGATAAAGAAGCGGTTCATTTCATGATACCTTAGGTGGAGATATCCATCCCCTCCTTCATCTTCTTTTGTTCTTCCAGATATAGAGGGCAATCCCTCATACACCCTTTCCCCATGTGCCCTGAGGCTGAAGACGGCTTGGATTTCTGGCTAGCATCATAACACTTCTTAGCTTTGCCCTTGTCCTTGCCCTTAAGAATTACCTTTTCTTTGATCACATCAAAGACTATGGTTTGTCTTTCTTCATCTTTGCCTCTACTATCCTCAAAATGTCCAACAACTCTTGTCAACGCTTGTCAAAGTTGTTCATGTTGTAGCTTATCATGAATTGTATGATTTTCACAACATTTGCAATATCATACCAATAGCCAACTCTTGGCTTAGAGGGAATCCTTCTTAATCAAGTTTTCCACATACCCAATCACATTGAGTGTGTGAATACCTTACTGGATCTCCTTCTGTCATGACATACTAGGAAAGTATCTTGGAGACATCATATGTCTCATGTTGTCTCTGCAACTCATAGTTCAGAGAACACAACATCAAGCACTCCTCATCAATGTCATCCTCAGTAAGCTTCCATAAGCATACTTTCAGCCATTGATGTGGTGGGATCGAGTTCATCTGGTTCTGGTATAACTAGGACTTAGAGCTTTCGCTCTTTGACTGAGAACACTTCTCATCATCCTAACTAGTCGTGGAATTATTCCCATTTAATTTGTTGGTCTCAAAGACCGATCGCAAATAAAGTGATTTGTTGATTAACCACTTATTTTAACAAAAAGGAAATATATGCAATTTTAGTCCAAAAACTCATTTTTGACTTGTTTGATTGATTTGAAAAGTTGACGATAAAATTAGGCCTTTAATTAATTATCTCTCCCACTATTTTACTTCAAATTGATAGCCCTCACCATCAATTCGGAAGATTGCAGCGTACAACCTTCTAGTGGGCAAGATCCTAAAATCCTCTAAGTCATGACCCAGCTTGGGCTGTCACCCACAACATAGATCTCTCAGGTAGGCAACTTTTGCCAATTGCATCATATGCAACTCTTAATAAGATGTCATATACAACTCCTTGCAATGATCATCTCCATGCCTCAAGGCGCTAGATCCTATCTAGGTCACCTTGTTAAGTCCGACCCAAAGCAAACACAATGAATATGCACCCTGCTTGGGCAGACCCACACATTCATCCTTCACGCTTCCACGAGGTAGACGGTGCACCACGCTAGGGCGTGCCCACACTTGGTCGAACAAGCTTTTCACGTGTGTCGCATTTGGAAGGCATCTAAAACTTAATATTTTAATGAGGGATTTGGTTTTATATACATATACATATCCAATCACCACAATACATAGTACGTATCATATACATGCTATATCCCACAGAAAACATGCACAAACGATAAAAAGCGATGATTATGGCCATCCTAATGTGATTCCTCGAGCCAAGAGGAATCACGGTCATCTAGGTCTACATCACATGCAACATGTACAAGATGAACTTTGTGCTTTGCCATCCGAGTTGATCAACTCATCACATGAATGATCTGTACTCTCCAGCCGGTCGTCTAGGTGCCACTAGCCGATCGGTTGGCTCCTCCAACCGATCGGTTCGCCTGGTCGTCGTGCATCTCATCATGTCCGCCACCCGCTCGTCTCGCTCCTCGAACCGCTCATCAACCGATCGGTTCACTCCTTGAACCGACTGTCTAGAACATCAACCGATCGGTTCACGCCTTGAACCGATCGTTTCAGCTGTCATCTTGATGTCCGCCAGTCTTCCACATAACAGGAAATAAAATCTATCCTAATAATTACATTGCTTTAAAAGGGAAACCCCGAGTTACATTCGGGGGGAGAAAAGGTAGGAAAGAATCTCGAATTATTTTGAGTTACATCAGGAATAAGAGAGGGAAGATCGGTGCGGAGACCGAGATGCAAGCAACCACACACAACCAATTACAGATAGGGGTTTATAGGCCATAATCACGCTACACACATCCACCACAAAACTCGTTTAAGGGCGACGTGTATCGAGTGCATTAATAATACATATCATATATGTAATTTGGGATTTGTGGATTTAGGATTGGACATGCATAAAGCCAATATTATTCGCATCGCATGCAATAAATAAAGGCGACAAACCAAAATCGATCATATCGATATTCCTAAAATATAGAGCAGTTGACGTGGCTCTGATACCACTGTTGGGTTTTAGGGGAGACAGAGAAGGTAGCGGAAACAAAAAAAATTTCACCCCAACCCATACCGAGGAAACGCGTCAACGTCTATATAATAGGAAAGGATGGTTTGTGGAATCATACCTTGTCCCGAGGCTTGCTCAGCGACAATACCTCGCGCAATGCGCGGTCTTCAACTCCGGTCTTGGACGGCGTCTGTGCAGCTCCTGGTCACACCGGGACTAACGACTCCTCCTCCTACTGGACTGTCGGATGACAGTTGTCCTCCTGAGCGGCAGTGTCCTCCCGCCTCTGTAGTAGTCCACACGGACCACCTGGAACTCCACTCTCCTTGTCCCACAAGGAAGTGGAAGGAGTCGCACCCTCCTGTTGACATACTATTCACCAACACACTCTCCTTCTACCAGTTGCAACTGCAGTTGTCCTTCCCTTGCTGCACCTCCCTTTTGCGGGAAGCACTTGCTCGGGATCTCTCACGGTTACCAAAACCAGAGAGAACGACAACTTCGCAAAGCAACCGGCTTGCATTGAGTTGTACTTTGAGAAGCCCCCAATACCCCTATATATAGGCGGGTCATGGGACAGGGTTCTCTGTGCCCGGCAATATGGGACAAAAGCAGGAGTAGAAGGGTTTGAGAATTTTCCACAAAAAGCAACTGGTTCGCAACTTGAAATGATCGGTTCACAACTGAACCGATCGGTTCGGCCATTGAGCCGATCGGTTGGACCTGAGCCGATCGTTTGGGGCACTCCAACCGATCGGTTGGTTCCCTGAACCGATCGGTTCATGGTCCTAATCTGGCTCAAAAAGACTTTCCTTGTTTCGTTCTCAATTGGTATCAAATACCAATGTTATTCCCAATCGAATTGGGCAATTTGAAACCAAAGGAAAATTCTTACCGACATGACTTTTCCCAACCGGTCGGTTGCACCAGTTGAGCCGATCGGTTCAACCCTTGAACCGATCGTTTCAACCTGGGCATGAGCCGATCGGCCTGGACACTCCAGCCGACCGGTTCATCAACCTCAGCCGACCGGTTCATCACATGAGCTGATCGGTTGGGAGCACAGGTTGGACAAAATCAGTCAATTGCGATTTCAATCAATCTGATACTCCAATCAATGCGTCCAACACCTTGAACCATACGATATTGAGCCATCGACTGATTGAGTGTTTAATTGAACTACTAAACTCCTTTAGTAATCAATCTAAACATTGCTTTGTGGACAAAACCCCTCTTCCAGGTTAAATCCTATGTGTGTGACCCTGCAGGTCCATTTCACGTTGGCAGTGAAAGTCCATAACACTTATGACTTCACAAGCAAAGAGCGGTGCGTAGTCACACATCAGTGCTACCCAAGTGAAAGTAGAAAGTTGGAGAACAACTTTCATCCTACAATCCGTGAATGGTGTTACAGTGAATGTATAATTCCTTTGTCACTGATATCCCGAATGAACTCGAGGCATGGATCAGTCATCCTGTCAACGTTCATTCACTTTCTTGATCTCAGAGTAGATTGAAGGAGATATGTATGACATCAATATCACATACTGATTCACACAAGCGTGCGCACACCTATCTCAATCCTACTCATCAAGTGGCCTTGGATATCAAACTCCCTCAGGAGGGACAAATCCCATATCTATCACTCACCCCTCAAAAGCCCCATGTGTCAAAGCCACCCAATCATCACCTTTATAAAAACCCATGTTTCAGGACTGTGTTTCATGATGTCAAAGTGTGCCCAATGACATGTGTTGAGTGCAGTGATTTCAGGTCTAAGAATCACACTCACCACCATCACTGTGAGTACTGACTGTGACTACCATCTCATGGTTCCATGTATCAAACTCACGGTGGGTCTGTCCGGTACACTTGTTCTCTAACAAGTACCTATGTGTTTGGTTTGATATCTCTATATCATGACTAATGAGATTCTGTCATCAACCAACACCACAATCTAGTCTTGTGTGTCATTGCTGTCTATCTACCTTCCACAATGACATCCGACTAGGGACATAACAAGAATGTACAAACTCTTAGCATCCGTATGATCTCATCGTTCAGGTCCTTAACCTGAAAGCATACGTCATTGAGTATTGTCATTCTCTAGACATTCAATATGTTCTATCACTATCTCATATGACTGAACCAGAAAGAATTGGAAGCTCGCCTTTGATGTTTATCAAATCAATTTTATGTATCCCACCAACCATCCCATGATTGGCTCTCAGGGCATACATACCAACAAAAGAGACCTAAGGATTTTTTATACTTGATCTTCTTCGGTGATTACTTTACCTGAAGCATTTAAACCATTCACAATAGAAGAAAATTTTGTATACATTTCACTAATGGACTCATTTTGATCCATACGAAACTGTTCAAATTTTTTCTTAAGCATTCCGATTTTAGAGTTCTTAACTTGAACAGTTCCTTCATAAGTTATGGAGATTCTATGCCATATTTCATATTTCATTTCAAAATTTGATATTCTATTGAATTCACCAATGGAAATTGAACAATAGAGTATACTTACAGCTTTTGCATTCATTTGGGCTGATTTTACTGTATTAACATCCCAATTTGCATACTCCATTTGAGGAAATTCATATGGAGTTGATACCATCCTCCATAAGTCCCAGCTAATTACTTGGAAGTAGAACTGCATCCTCCTCTTCCAGTAAGTGTAGTTAGTCCCATAAAAAGGTGGAGGTCTTGCCACGAGTGTTCCTTCCAAGTTGAGGTTGTTGAGTACCCTGTCACCCATTCTTCAAGACTTTGTTAGAGTTCCTTGAAGCCCCGCTCTGATACCAATTGAAAAACCACTAGAAGGGGGGTGAATAGGGTTTTATTGATATTTTATAAATAATTCAACCAAAACAAGCAACCACAAAAATATTGGACAAGGGGACAAGGATTTAGAGTGGTTCCAACCTTAGCAAATACTAAGGCAGTCAATCCACTACCCGGTTGCTTACCCAACTGGTATTTTGAAAGTATTTAATTTTATTACCTCACAAGGATTTTACATAAAATTACAACACTTTCACCAAACCATCTGGACAACCTTCACCTAGAAGTAGTCTCACCAACCTTGAAGCATCCTTCCTTGAAGTAACCTCAAGCTCCCCCTTTAAGTAGACTTCCTCTTGAAGTAGCTTCCCGTTGAGACAGCCTTCTTGAAGTAGTCCAAAGTCCACCTTCTCCGCCGAGAAGACCCTTCTCCACCTGAGAAGTCAAACCCTCTCCAATCTGCATCCTCCAACCCTAGGAGTAGCAAGGAGAGTACAAAAGATATAAAGGAACAAGAAGGAAAAATAGAAATTACAATACCATCATAGCACAAGGCTTGATTTCCTATATCAAGCGTTTTGATCTCCTAACCAATGTATATGGCAGTGTTAGTGTTGTGGGTAGGAGATGCTAGCCTATAGGACACGAAATTAGAGAATGGAAATGAGTAGCAAATGTTGGAGTTGCTCAATTGATCATAAGAATGGATTCTCAATTACAAGTGTGAATGCTCAAGTATTGCACAAGTGTGTGTAGGGTGTCCTAAGGCTTGTCCTATTTAAAGGAATGGCCTATGAATGCTTAAGGACGTTCTAGACACTTTCTAGGGGGTTCTAAGTACTCAACTAGCCGTTAGGTATCCATTAGTCGCTTTAACAATGACTAGTTAATTATATCTGAAAAGTGCAGACATAACTCTTCTCGGTCGACAATTTGTCGATCGAGAGTCCTTCTCGGTCGACAATTTGTCGACCGAGGGACTGTCTGGAGCAAGTGTTTACAACATTCTGATCTAACTCCCAACTACTTTGTCTGTTGTGTCTAACGGCTACTTGGGTCATTCTCGGTCGAGGAATTTGTCGACTGAGAGTGTCTCGGTCGAGGAGTTTGTCGACCGAGAATGACTCTATTTCAATGTTTTAAACTAAGTACTAAGTGTGTGTATGAGTGTGCAGTTGTGACACTATTGTAGGGGATGACCTATCTAAGTGTTGTGATTGACTATGGAAGATCTAAACGCTTGATTACATTTGATTACAATCATGAATTAAAGCAATTTGAGCATATAGATCTTCCAAGTTGTTTGTCATCCACCTAATTCCTGCAACACTCAAGTAACACGTTAGATCTACAAGAATGAAATGTTTGTCATCATTGAAACAAAGGGATTATAATAATGTCCAATTTAGTCAACAAACTTGAAATCCACTCTAATATGAACAAACACTTATCCCTCTAGAGAATTCCACATTATTCTTAACATTATCTCAATTTCTCTTATTATTAGATTCACTTTTTGTCATTATTCTCTTTTAACTATATTGGTCTTATTATTCAACAAGGCCAACAAAGACATTCATACAAAGGACATTTAGTAAAGAAATCCACACAAAGTACTTAAATCACACAATTTTCATAATCATACACCTTTTTTGGAGAAATTATTTTTCAACCCAAACCTATGAAAATTTAGGTTATAACATCCTCCCCTCCTTATAAGAAATTTTCCCACAAAATTCAGCAATCAAACAAACAAGACAGGATAGGCTTTTTACATGTCTGTCTTCATATTCCATGTGGCTTCATCCTCTCCAAGGTGCTTCCAAAGAACCTTTACCATCTCTATATTCTTACATCTGAGTTCATTCAACTTAGTATCTAGAATCCTCACATGTGACTCTGGATATGTCATCCTGAAGCTCATTAGGTTCATTGCTCATCGCATGGATTGGATCCTTCACATAGTGCTTTAGACTGGACATGTGGAAAACGTCATGCATCATACTATACTAAGGGGGTGATGCCAAACGATATGCAACATCACCAATCTGTTCTAAAACCTCAAACATACCTACATAACTAGGACTCACCTTTCCTCTATTCTTAGTTATAGCTCGGAATGATCATATTTTTAAAAACACATGTTCTCCCATAGTAAACTACAAGTCAGTCCGCTTCACATCAGCATATGACTTTTGTCGATCCTGGGCTCTCTTCAGCCTCTTCTTAATCAAAGAAACTTTATCTGCATACACATGGAGCTCGTCTGACTTCAATCGGACTGACACGGTCTCCCATATAGAACTTCATACATAGGCATCTTGATATTGGCTTGGCAGCTATTGTTGTAGGCAAACTCAGCTAAAGGTAAATACTACTCCCACAATCCAACCCAATCAGTCTGGGGGTGATAATTGTGCTGAACTTCAACCTTGTACTGAGTCCTCTTGTATTAGGGTCTCGATCTAAAATGATCAAACCTAGTACACCATGCAATCATACTATCTCTCTGATTAACAACTCAGCTAGGTCTGACACTTTGGTGATGGTCTTTAAGGCAAGGAAGTGTACTAACTTGGTAAGGAAATCTACCACAACCCATATCGCATCATGACCTCTCTCGTCCAGAGTAGACCCACCACAAAATCCATGGTGATATGTTCTCATTTCCACTATGGAATCTCTATCGACTGTAAAAGTCCGTCGGGTTGTTGTTGTTCATCCTTCACAATCTAACATGTAAGACTACTGGCCACATATGTCGTGATGTCTTTCTTTGTCCCTGGCCACCAGAAATACCTCTATAGATCCTTCAACATCTTTGTAGTACCCAAGTGTACTGCATACTTGGAACCATGAGCCTCTTATAAGATATGTTCCTTTAAAGGTGAATCCAAAGGAACCCAGACATGGTTCTCATACTAGATTCCACCATATATTCCCACTGAGAGATGGGTCTATGGCTTCTCTAATAGGCCCTTTTCTCTTCCCAAGTTCGGAACTGGTCAACTAAGCAACCACTAACTCGCTCAACAAATCTGATTTTATCAGAATGTTGGCCAAATGAACTCAGTCCTATAATAATTACAGAGTCCACTCCACAAGCTCTTCCAACTTCCTCTAGTGGTTGGAAAAAATATATGCACACCTAAGTTGTTTCTGACTAAGAGCATCAACTAAAACATTAGCTTTCCCATGGTGACAGGCGATGGTGAAGTCATAATCATTCATGTACTCCATCCACCATCTTTATCGCATATTTAGATCCATCTGCGTCAGGAGATACTTTAGAATCTTATTGTTGGTGAAGATCTCAAAGGTAGCTCCATACAGGTAGTGCCACTAGATCTGTAAAGCATGAATGATGGCATCCAAATCTAAATCAAACGTCTGGTAGTTCACCTCATTGGGCTTGATCTGTCGGGAGGCATATGAAACCATATTCCAATTCTATTCCAACACAATGCCAAGTCTGATCTTTGATGCGTCAGTGAGGATCATGAAACCCTCATTGCAGAAGGTAGAGTCAACACTGGAGTTATGGTCAACTTCTCCTTTATCTCCTGGAAGCGAGCTTCACATATGTCGAACCACACAAACTTCTCATCCTTCCGATTTAGCTTGGTGAACAACAAAGTATTCTATGAGAAATCCTTGATGAAACATCGATAGTATCCAGTCAACACCAAGAAGTTGTGGATATCAGAGGGGTTCTTCAGTGCAGGCCAATCTTGAACGGCTGACACTTTAATTGGATCCAAAATGATCATTCCTCCGAATATGATGTGTCCAAGGAACATGACATGGTTTATTTAAAACTCACACTTTGAGAATTTCCTGTAGAACTTCTTCTTTCTCAGGATATCAAGGACTCTACCCAGATGGTCACAGTGTTGATCTAGGTCATCAGGATACACCAGGATGTCATCTATGAACACTATGACAAAGGAGTCAAAGAAGGGTTGGAACACATTGTTCATGAGGTTCATAACGACATTGGGTGCGTTGGACAACCCAAACGGCATAACCACAAACTCATAGTGGCCACAATGGGTTAGGAAATATGTCTTATGTATGTCCTCACTCCTGACTCTCACCTGGTGGTAGCCAGACCTCAAATCAATCTTGGGAAAGACTCGTGCAGATTTGAGCTGGTAAAAAAGGTCATATATCCTCGGTAAGGGATACTTGTCCTTAATGGTAGCCTGATTGATCATCTGATAGTTGATACACATCCGGAGTGATCCATCCTTCTTCTTCACAAAGAGAAATGGTGCTCCCATGGCGATGTACTAGGTCTAATGAAACCATTATCTAGCCATTCTTGCAATTCTTTATTCTTCTCGAGCAACTCAGCAGGGGCCATCCTGTAGGGTGCCGTAGATATAGGGGTTTTCCCAGGAGCTAGCTCTATCGAAAAGTCTACCTCTCTCTCAGGGGGAATCCCAGGAAAATCATCTGGAAAAACATGCATACTCCTTGAGTATCTCTATTTCCTCAAGGGGTCGCACCTTAGGCTCTGGCTCGGTGACTACTGTCAGGAAAGTTTGACAACCTTTGGATATCATCTACTTAGTCTTCAGAGCCTTCACATATAGGCTAGTGGTCACATCTCTTCTTCCTCAAATGGCAAAGTGTGGATGACCCGGTTACCTAATAAGGATCTTCTTTTCCCTATAATCAATCTATGATCTATAGGTGTAAATCCAATCCATACAAATGATCACATAAAAATCATTCATATAGTGGAGGATGAAGTTAGTAGGAAGCTCATGACTCAAGTACTTAACTGGAAAGGTGGGTTTTTTTAATAACAGTTGTATATATCCAACAACTCGAGGCTATGACATCCAAAACATAACCTAAAGCATTAATATCCAAACAAACAATCATTGCAAGATTTCTCAAAATGAAAGTATTAGTAGAACTAGAATCAAAAAGAGATTTTACATTTTGTACCATGACTTCAAGCGTGCCTATATACTTTTCCATAATGTATCAAACTACTACTACATGATCAAACTAAGATGGAAGAAAAACTCTAAGGGTTATTACCCTCTATCAACCGATTAGCATTGTCCTGAGCCTCTTTATTGTCGATGGTGAAGACTTGGGCTTGCCTCTGCTTTCGAACAAGTGGACCTCTAGCTGGTGCTCCTCCTCCTGCTGGGGGTGATTCTACCACCGGTTATGCCGCCACAGGATCTGTACCTCTCAGATCAGGCAGAGGACAATTGGTGATGAAGTGTCCCTCCTACTAGAAATGAAAGCACACCTTCTTCTCAAAGTGGCACTTCCCAGGGTATGATCTTCCATAGGTACGACACTTCTGAAAATGGCTCTCACCACGTTGTTTTCCTTTGCCTCCATCCTTGCTCTTAGCTTTGTTATGCCCTTATCCTTTCTTGTGATCATTCTTTGGTCTAGCAGTGCCTTCAGCGTAGCCCAGATACCCCTCATATGGGTTGGTCATAGGCCTCACAATCTTCTCCATGCTCAGGGCGAGGTTGTAGGCCTCGACAAAGGTCTTCGACTTACTCGCCATAACATGATGCTTGATGGCGGGGTGTAGATGCCCCACAAAGTGATCCACCCACCTATCCTCCATCATCATGTATCTAGAATGCTCTAGCAGGTGAAACTTGCGAGTGTAGTTTGCAACAGAGAGGTTGCCTTGCATGTGAAAGGTGAACTCCTTCTCTTTCTCCTTCTTGGATGAGGTAGGCATGAACCTGGCAGAGAAGATGGTACTGGAATCCATCGAGTCCATTAGGTCTTCATTGAGGCCTCAGCCTGTGATGTTGTTCTCCCACCATATCTTAGCTGCTCCTTCCAAAAGATGGGTATGAAACAAGACCTTATTGTTCGATTGAACCTCCAGCATGTAGAATCCATTCTCAACAGCAAGAAGCGAAGCAACATCCCGGTCAAAGACTTCCATATTGTCCTCTCCCTAGATTTTCTCTATGTTCAGCTTCACGAAGTCCAGAATAGTGGCTTAGAGTTGGGCACAAATTGGTAGGGGCTCTCCATCTTCACCTTTGGTTGTGTCTTTGAGGGCCAAAGAACTTATGGCCTCGGTCAATTTCTTTTGCTGCTCCATCCAGAGGGTGTTAGGTGTATGGACCACCATAGCTGGCCTAGGGTTTGTGGCGGTCTCAGTTTTAGTATCATATTCTCCTGTTGATTCCCACTTCTGGTCATCATCCTCGTCCATGTGGTCGAAAGGAATGGGCTTAGGATTTGTACCTTCCTATGAGGCTTCCTAAGGTCTCTTCCTCTTCTTAGAGGACTTATCACCACGGCCTCACCTCCTCTTCTCAGAAGATCACGTCCTCTTATAGGGAGGCCTACCCCCAAAAGGGTTCTTGTTGGCCTCAAAGGGAACATCTACAGTCTTGAGACGGACCATGCTGAGGCACACAAGTTAAAATCATTTAACTATAGATTTATAACTTGGAATATATACTCACTTTAAACTTATATCCATGTCATCTTTTCTACATGTATTTTTCTATTTGGTGGAGGAATCACTAATCCTTAACACTTGAATTCCCAACATAGGAGGGGGGTGGAGAGAGAGAAACCCTAAGCACTTAAAATTTTTACAGAGAAAAAGAGATAAAGAAGGGATGAAATCAGACGAGAAGACCTAGAGGTATCTTATTTCGAGTCAAATCCTCTGATTTCAGCCAGGCAGTCACACAGAATCTGGGAGTCCTTGTAGATCGACTAGCGGGGTGAAGGAAAATATTGCCAACCCCTAGATTGTGATCTTTTTCTAGACACCTCCATCACTGGAAAATACTCTCATAACTCCCTTAGGTTCTAAAGACTTTGTAAAATTTAATAATTATAAGAGATTAAATGGAAAACCATGCTCTGATACCAATTGTAATGACCCCCCTCCCCTGTAACCCCAAATCAAGGAACAAGAGAGAGCTAGAGTTGCTATCCCAAAACAGGATTAATGGTTTTGCAAATAATAATAAATAATTTATAAATTCTACCAAAGACAAATCTATAAACATGATAAAAAATTATTTTTCACATACCTTTCAAAAATAGGAATCTAGAACTTCTACCCACTATAGAGTTCTATCTAACTAAATCCTCCTTTAATAGGTTAACTTTATTCTTCACAAATTCCACTTTACTATTTGTCTAATTTGAGATATTCCTAAAATTCCGACAAACAAAATGTCAGTCAGTATGAATATACCGGTATGTGGTAACAACCAAAATATTGCACATATATATTAACAACCTAATCACATCAAATAGTAATTAATAATGCAAGATTATTTTTTTCAATATGACTTCCCAATCACTTTTACTCATACTATGTGATACCATCTCTTAGGGTTTAGTCCTTGCATAGGACTTTAGGCTACCTTCTCCATCTTGATCTTGGTACATTGTGGGTCACCTCTCTGAGTGTCCTGTGGTATTCCCTCTGGGGCTTGACCACCTCTGACCTTTCATCCAGGGCTTGGTCTTATATCTTACATCCAGAGATGGTATGTATGTTTGGGCAAGTCATATGTATACATAAATTGTGATATTCATATTCACTTTAAAGATTGCAGAAATAAAATCATACAAGTAGTTATTTCCATGTAATCGGGTGAAACATCGGTAAACACTGGGAAACTAAAGTGATTAATCCAAGAAACCAATCAAGCACATACCTGATTTGGAGATCTCAGAGGAAATAAGCACAATCCAATCCAACCAGGTAGTCCAAGAAATCAATCAAGCAGACAAACACAAGTACAATTGAAATCCTAAAAAGCATGTCTAACCTAATTACTACATACTCATCATGAACTCACTTTATCGACTTGTGGATCCCTCTTAGGGTTTTCTAAGTTGAATTGGGGTTTCCTTAGGGTTCTTTAGATCTATTTCTCAACTTTGCATTTTTATGTCAACAATACCCTAAAACAACATTTCTATGTTCAAAACCCTAATTACTCAACTATTCATATTAAAGCCTCTTTATTATCAATTTGTCTTAGGATCAACCTAATATCATCTTATACAAAGGATCTCAAAAAATAACTCATTAAAAACCATTAACACCTAGATTAGGGTTTATAAACCCATTAATCCACATTATACATATGAAAACCTAAATTAACCTATTAAGCATATGAATCATCTATTTAGATTCAAAATTTCCTTTTTATTAACAACAAGTTAATATCCACTAAAAAAATATACATAGTACTTTACTCAATTCTATTAATCATCAAAATTAGGGTTTCTTATTCATGAAAGCATTAAAGACAGAAACTTTATGTAGTTTTTAAAGTATGAACAAATTTAGGCTTCAAAACTATTTTTATTGAAATCTACGTATTTTTCTGATAATCTTTCACATATAAATCATCTTCATATAATTTACCAATAATTAGTTATGATTTTTACTAATTAATATTTTATAGCCAATGGGAGGCTCCCACCTCGGTCGGGCCGACCAATAGGGCCTCGCCAACTTGCCGTGGTTTGCTAGTGAATACACGTGCTCACTAAATTAAAAACATAACAAAAGGACAATTTTTCCCTTACCAAAAACAAAGTACTATGGGGGTAAGAGTGTCTTTTCCCCAAGTGTCATCTTCAACCTTGGTTCTTTGCTCCTCAACAGCCTGATGGTCAACATGAATGCTAACTCTGAGCTCTGCTACACTATGCACGAACTAAAAGCATCGGTGGCTTCGCCTCAACTCTCTGGACTCATCGACCAAGCCAATTTCTTGCTCGCTACCTCCCACCGCCTGGTCGACACTACGAGAACTCTGATGACAGTTGTGCTAAGATGATGGTGTAGGTCAAGATGAAAACTCCAATTCAAGGCACCAACTCATTCGTCTACTCATTTTGGCCTCATGTGAATTGTTTTTGGGTTTGTTGGTGTTGCACAACACCCCCTTTATATAGGGCAAGGTTGACGTGAGAATCCCAGTGCATACTAGATTGGGAAAATCTTGAATCTTGATTAGAAGTCCCACAATTGCAGGGTTGATCGATAGGGGAAGGTCTCCCGAACTCGTTGGGTGAGTTTCCAAGAGTTTTTTATGCATTAGAGATCAAACTGGATTGGAAGGGAATTCTCCTAGTTTCCTTCTCAGGCTGGGATCTAGGTGACAACCCGTCACTGTTGGATCATGAGATCCATGATCTAGATTGTGAGATCTAGGATCCAGATCACCCACTCTATAAACAAATATAAAATTTTATTTCCAATTACATTATGACATTTAATACATTTAGACGATTATTCTTTCACTTTATGAGTCTTATAAAATCCATAACTCCTTATTTGTTTATCCTTTTTCATCCAAATTTTAGGGAAATCCTTGTATGACCATTATCTACTCATATCCCATGTTTGAGCCCCGAACTCAAAAGGATAAAGTTGTTTTCTTCACATCCAAGTTATTACACATTAAAGCATAGTTTATTCATATTTTCTTTCTCTTTCACTTTTGTCTACTTTATTTGGATTTATTATATCACAAGAAACCATGTGAACTCGAAATTCACTCTAATATGAACAAAAACTTAGCGTTATAGAGAATTCCACATTATTCTTAACATTATCTCAATTGATCTTATTATTAGATTCCTTTTTCCTCATTATTCTCTTTTAGCAATATTGGGATTATTCAACAAGGCCCACGTAGACATTCATGCAAAGGACATTTAGCAAAGAAATCTACACAAAGTACTTAAATCACACAAATTTCATAATCATACACCTTTATTGGAGAAATTACATTTCAACCCAAACCTATGAAAATTTAGGTTATAATAGAACCAGAATCACCACCATCACTATGAGAGATGCTTATGACTACCATTCAATGATTTCCATGTATCACTCTCATGGTGGGTCTGTTTGATACATTGTTCTCTAACAAGTACCTATGCTTTTGGTTTTATATCGAATATCTAATGAGTAATTGTCATCAATCAACACACACTCTAGTCTTATGTGTTATTTTTGTCTATCAACCTTCCACAATAAAAACCAATGAGGGGCATCAAAAGAATATATATTCTCTTAGCATTTGTATGATCTCATTATTCTGGTCCTGAACTTGAAGACATACGTCATTGAGTAACATCATTCTTTATACATTTAAAATGTTATTTCATTATCTAATAATTGAATAAAATAGAATAAATGGAATATTGGCTTTATTACTAATCAAATCACTTGCAATACATGCCATTACAATCATCATATGATTGGATCTCTAGGCATAAATACCAAAAACTCCCACTTGCACTTAGATCCAATCACCCATGAAATGAATTCCAAGTGATATAACATGACCATCATACTTCTACTATGAATATGCTTTTATCAAGGGGTCTGCCACATTGCTTTCAGTGGGTATTTTGCAAATCTTCACATCTCCTTGCTGTAAATCTCTCGCATGAGATGGAAGCAGCTACTTATATGCTCATAACGTTGATGCAATCTAGGATCCTATGTGTGAGACCCCTTACCTTGCTTAAAGTGTTGAAAAATCTTAATTATCATAATTGAATTCTTATAACCCTAATCTAACCTTGTGATATGCTTTGAAATCATAATACAAGCTTAAGTTTCAAATTTGATCAATTTTAGATAATGTTTGTGCAAGTTATTCAATTTTATGCACATTTTGGACTTTTAGGCAATTTATCCAATTGAGAGATTTTCTTTGCAATTTATCACTTTCAATATATTCCTTATATTTTCTCTCATAATTCTTGATTGTTGATCCATGGGGCTCCTATTTGAACCTTAGTTTGAAGTTGTTTTCCTCAAGGGTATTTTAGGGTTTACTCCTTTATGGATGAGCTACCTTCAGTAGCTATCAACTAATGGATTATTTGATTGTCTTGGAAATTTGACAAAGGAGATCTAAGCAGGTCTATATGGATAGTGGGGGATCTTATTGTGTGTTTGCTTATATATTCTTAATAGTTTAAGGCCATGGACACTTGGAAAGATACTAGAACTTCAACTTCTTCTTTTTCTTTATCTTAAAGTTTTATATACTTATCCCTAAGCACCCAAACGTGACATTTTCTCTACATCACTTCCCTCCTTATATGAACCTCATTCTCCCTCTGTGATGCTACAAATTTCCTATCCAAGGAATAAGAAAGAGGGGATCTTCTTGGAAAAAGAATCTAGGGATGCAATTGACTTCCTTTTAGGGTTTAAAAAGCTTCCTTCTAGTGTTCTTGACCTAAAAGAGTAAGAATCCCCTTCTTTCCTCCATTTATTTCTTTTTATGGAGTTCCTATTTCTTTTCTCCAGGTTAGAACCTTGCTTTTCCATGGTAGAAATTGATCTAAAGCTCTAAAACCCTACCTTTCATGCTCCTTATGCTTATGGCTTGCTCATTTGATGAAGAAATGTGCTAGGTGGACGAGTTCACAACTTATGCTTGGATTTTCTACCCTACTTGCTCATGTTTTCTTATGTTTGGGGGTTTATATTCTAATTATAGGCATGTTTTATAACTTGCTCAATGTTTATTACTTACCATAAGCTTGCAAGCTCATGTTCTTGCTTTTAAATGATGATCCATGCATTAAAAAACTATGCTTGACTTGGATTTCAATTTTTATAATATTCCTTGTTCTGATTTCAGTTGTAGATGAACCTGTGATCATGTGTACGCTAATCCTAAGGTATAATATGACTTGGATCAGGTTGGTTTGACAACCTATGGTGCTAAGAACCTATCAACCAAGGTCAATTTTAGGGTTTTAAGCTGATTTCTTCTATAAACCCATGACCCGATGATGGTACCGTTGCAACAACTCTATGGTATTGTCTTCATGAAAACTGATGGTCATGATCAAAGGTGTCAAATGATGGTTACAACCTATAGTCACCTCATTAGGTCAGGTTTTAGATCAATTAGAAGTTTAATAATCAACCATTAAGTAACCTATTGATGTTATCAATCAATGATGACATTAGCTTAAAATTTGATGTTGATTAAGGAATATAGTATTGATCTAACAACCTATGGTGACTTAATGGTCACTAATGATGGTGGATCAGGTCTCCACAACCTATGGTGAGTAAATCATATAGTTGTAGCATCAATTAATCCTTAGACCAATGGTTTCTTGGGTCACTTGATGCAATGGTCGTACCTATATTGTAATTGATGGTTTAAAAATGGTAAAGATATAATGTTTATTCCTAAAATAAAGTGGAATGATAACCAATGTAATATGTTGGTCCTAGTAATTTGATTTAGATGGTTTCCTTTATATGATCAAATTAAGGAGATAACTTGTTGACAATGGATGTCTTATTTTAAATGAACAGTTGGTTGTGGGTTTTACCTACTATAAAAAGAACCCTTATTGTTTTTAATCAAAGGATGTATAGTGCTAAATGGTTACTTTTATATATCACAACTCAATAACATCATAGATTATTCATTCAAGGTGTTTATTTATTTAAACTACCAATGGTTTTACCTATTCCACATCCAATGGTTTTGGGTTAATGCTTGAGGCATGTTGGTATGGTTTGAGTGATGTTGAAACCGATAGAGGTTTGCCCTTATTTAAGTAGTGTTATCTTTTCACTCATATGAATAGAGTTGATAATAATCATGTTATGTTGACATTCAACCCTAATGGGACATATATTTATACACCTTAAACCAAATGCAGTTTGGTGATGGTGATTAATCATAATCACCCTTCCTTGAATGATTAATAGAATAATGGAGTACTCTCTTATTGTTTTTGAAACCCTAGTATGCTATATCCTAATTGTTACACCTTGATTTATGTGTGGTTTCGTACTTGAGAATACTATGGAATGTGATGGTGATGCTTCACCTTATGCATCCATGATCTAATGGGGATGATGTGAGTTAGGGTTTGGGTATGAGTGCGGATTAGTAACATTAATATAATTTATCTTGTTGAACCTAACTCTAATACAAATAGATAAAGATGAGTATTCAGGTTAACTGTCTTATATGACGACATGATGGTGAAATAACCTCCTTAATATGATCATAACCTTAATGTGTTAATTGGTGGTTATCATAGCCACATGGTTGATAGTTTCTTATGCTAAACATGTGCATTATTAATATGATGAGGGTTAATCATATCTAGATTCCTTGGATGTTGATGTAATAAAGGAATGTTCTTAATGTTAATATAACCCTGCTATGATTGTTTATAAATATCTCCTACATCATTAATGCAATAATGTGCTGATCTGATGTGTTACATGTAAGTGATGTTGTTGAGCCTTGTTATAAGCCATGGAATGATATTGATGATCTTGCAAGGAATAGTATGATGGTCTTAATGACCTTTGGGCATGGTTTGAGCCTTGAATGAGATGTATTACTCTTGTGTTGAAAGGGTTGATACCATGTGATATTGTGAAAAGGATTTATATATTGTGATAATATGATGACTAGTGTAGTCTCATGAATGGCTAGTGAATAGTACCATGTGATGATAAGATGAGAAATTATGTTTCACACGTTTTATTTCTTTTGAAGTTGTTATATTTATATGCTTGCTAGAAGTAAATTACGGTTTGTATGTCCACTTGTTTGATGCAGCCTTAATAAAATCAATTGGCATAACTAATCAAGTGCAACTCTAATCATGTAGTGCCCTTTGCCATAGAGACATCTTCAGTGTCAGAACTTGTTGCATGGTGAAACGAGTATTCCTAAGGGAAAGTCAGAGCGCATACTATTGAGAATGTGGGGGTGGCAAGTTGACGATATATCCTTGTCATCCACAATGCATGTTATGGAGGATGGCTATGGTCATGCCTCAAACATTTGATGTGAATGAGGACAACTATGGTTGTACCTCAAATTAGAGTGTTTTAAATACCCTGGATGCTAGCACTGTGACTAAGTTGGGCTAGTTACATGAGTATTTGTTGCTATTTTGCATTTTGACTATATGTAACCGCCTTTTTACAAATACTGACTGAGGGGAAGAGATCTTAGGATACCAGAACTCCTAGATCTTGTACGGAACCGAATAGCCCTTCGCAAGGGTTGGTTGGACTTTGGATGGTATGATTCAAATTCCTCAGGGCATAATAAAAGATGTAAGACAGTCGTGTAGCATATCTATTTAGGGTTGTACACAATTCTTCATATTGGATGATCACCCTTGTTTTCTTTCCTTTCATTGCGATCATGTATAGTACAATAAGAGATAATAGATATGTGTATGTTGTAGTTATGCTTATGTTGTAAACTTGCTTATGTTGTCGAATATACTGACACTTATGGTTAAGATGATGCTATTAGCTATGTTTAATATTGCTAGCCATGACTATGTAATTATAAATGATTACACTTCTAATCATGCCAATGCAGTTAATTGTTCTATGAAGTTAGTTCTACTTATGATATGTTCACTTTATTTGAGATGTCAATATTGATAAACATGATATGTTACTACACATATTTATGATGTCAGGGATGCTTACGCTACTAGATTTCTTGTGTTGTTTTCAAGGAATATGATGATAGTCAGACTAATGATAATGATTGTAATGAGATGCAATTTGATGATATTTGAGTAGACATCTATCATGAGAAATGGATTTATGTGTTACCTATATATGCATTGATGATCATACTTGTTGCTAAGATTATTTGCTTAATCTGTTTAGCATACTTAAACTATTCAATCCGTTAAATTGATTATGAAATACTCCAACTGCTTAGTTATTTACTGTTTAAAATGTTGTAATCAATTAGTGTTGTTGGAGGTTATATCTCTAGCTGGGCATGGGTCTCACCCTTATGGTTTGACACATCTTTTTAGGTAATCTGCAGTGAAGACAACAGAACTGTGTAAGTAAAGAGGAGTTGTAGTAATGAATATTTGAGAAAGTTGATCACATGTCTAGTGTGTCCTAGAGTCATCCCTATGCTCTCGGGTCTGGATAGGAAAAGTTTGTATATGGTGTTTCAAACAAATCAGAATTTTCTTAGCATGTTAATGCTTGTTTGTGTGGCACATACAAATATTGTTATCCTTTGTATATATGTTGTGGCTCAGGCGATAGAGCAAATTGTATTAAATTCTTTTCATAGTATGGATACCAGAAAGATATTAGTCTCTTATGCAAATGTTTCCGAGCTGGTGCTGATGTTGAAATTGGTTTTAATTTACACATAATTTTTGGTATGTGGTTAATTGGTGATTGATTGTGTTTTATGTTTTGATTAATCTCATTTAGTGTAATGAGTTTTCACAAGTTGGTATCAGAGCTTTAGGTTCACTGAGTCTATAGGGACACTAGGACTTAGGGCTAGGATGATGTTTAAGTAAGGAATATGACATAAAAACATGGTGCATACTTTCTAATCACAGTACTTGGATGCCCTGGCCAGGTATTCAATTATTGAATAAAAGGTAAGTATGGAACTCTTGGATTGTTATCTTTTTTATTGCTCTAATGAAGTAGTCATTTTGAAACAATATAAAGAGTATAATGAATCAAAAATCATGGTGCAGATAAATCAATATTACCTCAAGAGAATATGAGGATTACATCATTATCTATCAAAACTTGAATTGTTGGTAACTATAAGAGAAAGATACAACACCTTGAAATCTAAATCTGAATACAAATAAGCAAAAGAGGAGTTCTTATAGATGTAACTCAAAAAGATAATAAAGTAAAAGATAGATAAGTTTGTGCTTATAAAGTGATTCAAGGTATGAAATCCACATAAGATGGAGAAAACTCCTACGATGAGTTTAAAATGAGAAGATAAATTGGAACAATGACAAAGAAATTAGGTGGAACCTGATTTAATCTCAGACCAATGTATGTGTCTAAGAAAGTGTTAATGTAAAATCAGCATGGCATGTGAAAGAAATTAAGGGTGACGATCATTGTTTAATATAAAAAATGTCGAATATGATGATTTACATGTTTATAAGTGTTTGAAACACAGATTAAAAGAAGAGATCATACCCAAATATTATAAATAGTCCTGAAGGAAGGAGTAATGAGATATGTTAATCATGATGATTCCTATGCTAATGGAAAGGAACCCGAAATGAAAAAGGTAAAACAATACACAAGAAGTTGTAACCCACATAATGAAAATAGAATTGGTTACCTTTTTTCTAGTGACCCTTTTGATTATGTTGCAATGATGTGGGAAGTGTGTCTCCCTTTGTTTCTTTTCCTTCATGGGCACATCTTTCAAGTGGATCATTGCCACTTGTTATGTGTTGATTATATGTAAACATGAGGGTGAATAGCTTATTATAGTGTAAGATTTCTTGGACTATGGTTCCTAGATCATAAAGTTTGTGACGAGTTTTCTTTTGAGCCTTATGATAATTAGGAAGACTCCTCATATGTCTTGAAATTTGTAATGTTGGTAAAAGTAGATGAGATAAGGATGTGAGTTCCTTATAGTACAAGCGGTGGATACCAAGGTAATGAGTCCTAGGATCTAAGATGTATCAATAGTATGGGAATTGTGTAAAGGTTTTAGATGTTTATTAAATGAACATTCCAAGTATTCCTCTCCCATAGAGAGAGAGAAAGTTGATGATGACCCTATTAATGTTGTTTGGAAGGAAAAACAAAAGTGATTATATAATGTTGTGTATGGTTCAGTGATAGTTGAGCAAAACCACTATCAAGGATAGATGGTTTTATGATAAGTAAACATGTTCTACCATGTTCCTTCAAGATAAAATATCCTTTAGACATCAGAGTTAGAATGGATGACATAAGTTACATGACCATGGTGAGTTTAGGGTTATGTCCTTTAGACTAACCAATGTACCAATAGAATTTATGAATAGGAGGAACAAAGTGTTCAGATCATGTCTTACAAGTTGTAGCAATCTTTGAATGATGACATCTCAAAGAATCTCATATATGGTTAGTAACATGGTCAACATCTTTGTTAAACATTCACAATAATGAAGCAATTGTACTTATGTGTGACAAGTCTAGAAAGAGTGAATTTGGGGTGGACTAAAGTATCTTCTTGGAGTTATGATACATATGTTAAGTGTGTTGTGGGAATCTTTATAAGATGAAGATAGTTTTGTTGTTCTACCCCTAACAAGGTCAATCAAGAAGTTATATTTGTTAACAGTTATAGACAAGTGTATGATTCTTCAACCAAACAGATGGCCAGTTCACCATTGAGATGATTAGAGAATCCTCTAAAAACATATTCCTCATAGTTCTTGAAAATTAGGTGATTCCTACATGGTTGATTGAGTTTTTAATTACAACAACCATTAAAGGAGCATAGAGATGAAACCTTGTAAAGTTAAATATGATAAGAGATACATACTGTTCTATGTTTGATAAGAGCCATCGAGTATGACTTTTGAGAAATGTGTTGATATAATAGATATAATTTTAGGATGATAGATAGAATTTCAAGTTGAAAGTTACTATTAAAATTGTAGAAGTGGCACAACAAGTTTCTATGTTCCATATTTGCAAATGTCTTCTTATGTGGGGGTTTTGTGCTGACCCAAGATAAGATATGTATGAATTGAAAGAGAAAATCATGACCTCCATAAGAGTGATGTGACATTAAGATAATATGGAAGTAACCATGTGTAATATTGAGGATGACGTACATGAGAAGTGTCCATCTATGTGTACCTTGGATTTCGGGGGTGAAATCCCTGTTAAGGGTTTATGGTTGTGGGACCCCTAACCTTGCTTACAGTGTTGAACAAGATTAATTATCATAACTTAATTATTATAACCCTAATATAACCTTTTTATATGCTTAGAAATCATAATACAAGATTAAGTTTCAAATTTGGTCCAATTTGGACACTATTTGAGCAAGTTATGCAATTTTATGCATATTTTGGACTTTTCTCCAATTTACCCAATTGAGAGATTTTATTTGCAATTTATCACTTTTAGTATGTTATTTAGATATTCTCTCATCATTCTTGATTGTTGAGACATGGGGATTCTAGTTGAACCTTAGTTTGAAGGTCTTTTCCTCAAGGGTATTTTAGGGTTTACCCCTTTATAGATGAGCTACCTTTAGTAGCTATCAACTAATAAATTATTTGGTTGGCTTGGAAATTCAACAAAGGAGAGATAAGTAGGTCTATATGGATAGTGGGGAAGCTTCTTGAGTGTGTGCTTGTATATTCTTAATAGTTTAAGGCCATGAACACTTGGAAAGAAACTAGAACTTCAACTTTTTCTTTTTCTTTACCTTAAAGTTTTATATACTTATCCCTATACACCCAAACGATCCATTTTCTCTCCACCACTTCTCTCCTTATACAAACCTCATTCACCCTCTATTCTACTGTGAATTTCCTATCCAAGGAAGAAGAAAGAGGGGATCTTCTTTGAAAAAGAATCTAGGGTTGCAATTGACTTCCTTTTAGGGTTTAAAAAGCTTCCTTCAAGTGATCTTGACCTAAGAGAGTAAGAATCCCCTTCTTTCCTCCATTTATTTCTTTTTTATCCTTCCTCATACCTTTCTCCAGGTCTGAACCTTGCTTTTCCATGGTAGAATTTTCTCTAAATATCTAAAACCCTACCTTTCTTGCTCCTTATACTTAGGGTTTGCTCATTTGATGAAGAAAGGTGCTAGATGGACGAGTTCACAGCTTATGCTTGGATTTTCTACCCTACCTACTCATGTTTTCTTATGTTTGAGAGTTTATATTCTAATTATAGACAAATTTTATAACTTGCTCCACGTTTATTGCTTACCATAAGCTTGCTAGCTCATGTTCTAGCTTTTAAATGATGATCCATGCATTAAAAATCTATGTGTGACTTGGATTTCGATTTTTATAATATTCCCCATTCTGATTTCAGTCCTAGATGAACCTTTGATCATGTGTACATTAATCCTAAGGTATAATATGACTTGTATGAGGTTGGTTTGACAACTTATGATGCTAAGAACCTATCAACCAATGGTTAATTTTAGGGTTTTAAGTTGATTTCTTCTATAAACCCATGACTCGATGATGGTACCATTGCAAGAACCATATGGTGTTGTCTTCATGGCAACTAATGGTTGTGATCAAAGGTGTCAAATGATGGTGAAAACCTATGGTCACCCCCTTAGGTTAGGTTTTGGATCAATTAGAAGTTTAATGATCAACCATTAAGTACCCTATTGATGTTATCAATCAATGATAACATTAGCTTACTATTTGATACAAATTAATGAATATAGTGCTGATCTAACAACCTATGGTGACTTAATGGTCACTAATTATGGTGGATCAGGTATCCACAACCTATGGTGAGTTAATCATATAGTTTTAGCATCAATTAATCCTTAGACCAATGGTTTCTTGGGTCACTAGATGCAATGGTCAGACCTATACTATAATTCATGGTTTAAACATATGAACTTGACCCAATGGTCAAGATATAATGTTTATTCCTCCAATAAAGTTGAATGATGTATAATGTAATATTTTGGTCCTAATATTGTGATATAGATGGTTCCCTTTATACGATCAACTTAAGGAGATTACTTGTTGACTATGGACGTCTCGTTTTAAATGAACAGTCGATTGTGGGTTTTGACCTACTATTCACAGAATCCTTATTGTTGTCAATTAAAGGATGTATATGGTTTTTATAGATGACAACTCAATAACAACATAGATGATTTATTCGATGTGTTTATTTATTTAAACTACCAATGGTTTTACCTATTCCATATCCTATGGTTTTGGGTTAATGCTTGAAGAATATTGGTATGGTTTGAGTGATGTTATAACCGATAGAGGTTTGCCTATATTTATGTAGTCTTACCTTTTCACTCATATGAATAGAGTTGATAATAACCATGTTATGTTGACATTCAACCCTAATGGGACATAGATTTATACACCTTAAACCTAATGCAATTTGGTGATGTGGATTAATCATAATCAGCCTTTCCTGAAAGATTAATAGAATAATGGAGTAATCTCTTATTGTTGTTGAAACCCTAGTATGCTATAACTCAATGGTTACACCTTGATTTATGTGTTAGTTCATACTTGAGAGTACTATGGAATGTGATGGTGATGCTTCACCTTATGCATCCATGATCTAATGGGGATGCAGTGAGTTAGGGTTTGGGTTTGAGTGCGGATTAGTAACATTAATATAATTTATCTTGTTGAACCTAACTCTAATGCAAATTGATAAATAGGAGTATTCATGTTAACCATCTTATATGATGGCACGATGGTGAAATAACCTCCTCAATATGACCATAACCTTAATGTGTTAATTGGTGGTTGTCATAGCCACTTGGTTGATACTTTCTTATGCTAAACATGTGCATTATTAATATTATGAGGGTTAATCATATCTAGATTCCTTGCATGTTGATGTAATAAAGTAATGTTCTTAATGTTAATATAACCCTGTTATGATTGTTTATGAATATCTCCTAGCTCATTAATGCAATAATGTGCTAATCTGATGTGTTACATGTAAGTGATGTTCTTGAGCCTTGTTATAAAGCATGAAAAGATAATTATGATATTGTAAGGAATAGTATGATGGTGTTAATGTCCTTTGGGCATTGTTGAGCCCTAAATGAGGTGTAATCCTCTTGTGTTGATAAGGTTGATACCCTGTGATATTGTGAAAGGATTTATATATTGTGATAATATGATGACTAGTGTAGTCTCATTAATGGCAAGTGAATAGTGCCATGTGATGATAAGATGAGAAATTATGTTTCACATGTTTTATATCTTTTAAAGTTATTATATTTATATGCTTGCTAGAAGTGAATTAGGGTTTGTATGTCCACTTATTTGATGCATCCTTAATTCACCTAATTGGCATAACTAATCAAGTGCAACTCTAATCATGCAGTGCCATGTTCCATAAAGCCATCTTTAGTATCAGAACTTGTTGGATGGTGAAATAAGTATTCCTAAGGGAAACTCAGAGTGCATACTATTTAGTGTGTGGGGGTGGCAAGTTGAGGATATATCCTTGTCATCCACAATGTAGGTCATGGATGATGGCTATGTTCATGCCTCAAACATTTGTTGTGAATGAGGACAATTGTGGTTGTACCTCAGATTAGAGGGTTTTGAATACCCTGGATGCTAGCATCGTGACCTATACCAAGGTGGGCTAGTTATAGGACTATATGTTGTTGTTTTGCAGTTTGACTATATGTCACTGCTTTTTTACTCGTACTGACTAAGGGGAAGATATCATAGGATACCGACACTCCTAGATCTTGTACAGAACTAAATAGCCCTTCACAATAGTCGATTGGACTTTGGATGGTACGATTCAAATTCCCCATGGCATAATAAAAGATGTAAGATAGTCATGTGGCATATCTATTTAGGGTTGTACACAATGCTTCATATTGGATGATAACCCTTGTTTACTTTCCTTTCATTGAGATCATGTATAGTACAATAAGAGATAATAGATATGCTTATGTTGTAGTTATGCTCATGTTGTAAACATGCTTTTGTTGTCAAATATACTGACACTGATGGTTAAGATGATGATGCTAGCTATGTTTAATATTGTTGCCATGCCTATGTAATTATAAATGCTTAAACTACTAATCATGCATATATATGCAGTTAATTGTGCTATGATGTTAGTTCTACTTATGATATAGATCTGTTCACTTTATTTGAGATGCCAATATTGATAGCCATGTTATGTTACTAGCCATATTTATGATGTCAGGGATGTTTATGCTACTAGATTGCTTGTGTTGTTATCAAGGAATATGATGATAGTCAGATTAATGATAATGAGTGTTATGAAATCCAATTTGATGATATTTGAGTAGATATTTATCCAGAGAAATGGATTTATTTGTTACATATATATGCATTGATCTATTTAGCATACTTAAACTATTCAATCTGTTAAATTTATTATTAAATACTCCAACACTCGGTTATCTACTATTCAAAATTTTGTAATCAATAAGCATTTTTGGAGGTTATATCTCTTGCTGGGACATGGGTCTCACCCTTGTGGTTCGGCACATCTTTTTAGGTAATCGACAGTGATGACAACAAAACTGTGGATTTAAAGAGGAGCTATAGTAATGAATATTTGATAAAGTTGATTAGATGTCTAGTGTGTCCTAGAGTCATCCCTGTACTCTCAGGTCCTGGCAGGAAAAGTTTGTATATGGTGCTTCAAATGAATAAGAATTTTGTTAGCATGTTAATGCTTTTTTGTGTGGCAAATGCAAATATTGTTATCTTGTGTATATATGTTGTGGCTAAGGTGATAGAACAAACTGTATCAAATTCTTGTCATAGTATGGATACAAGAAAGATATTGGGCTCTTGTGCAAATGTTTCTGAGCGGGTGTTGATGTTGAAATTGGTTTTAATTTACCCATATTTTTGGGTATGTGGTTAATTGGTGATTGATTGTATTTTGTGTTTTGAGTAATCTTGTTTAGTGTAATGGTTTCTCACACTAAGCTTTTTCCATAGCTCCATCCTTGTCACAATATAGTTCATTTGCATCACATATTCTTGGAACCAAAGTTCGGAAATGAACTTCTTGATCCAAAAAGCTTCCTTTGTTGCATTAGATGCAACAATATACTTGGCCTCTATTGTAGAATAAAAAATTATTTATTTCTTGGAACTATTTTAGCTAACAACTCTATTATTGAGGAAAAACACAAATCCATACTATGATTTATAGTCATATTTGTCAATTTGGAAGCTTGCATCGGTGTAACCTTTTACCACAAACTCTTCTTCTCTACCATAGACAAGGAATTGGTCCTTAGTTCTTCTCAATTACTCAAGCATTTTCTTCACAGTGGTCCAGTGGCAGCATCAGGATCTAACTAATTTCTACTCTACATGCTCAAGGCATATGAGACATTAGTACATAACATTGTAATCATGATAGATCTAATTGTAGATGCATATGGAGTCCTAATCATGCATTCCCTTTCTTCACAAGAGTCAGGACATTCTGCTCTAGAGATAGTAACACCATGAGACATGGACAAGTTCCCTCTCTTTGAGTCCTCAATGTTGAACTTCTTTAACACTTTGTCAATATGTACTTTGAGTTAGTCCAAGAAGTTCTAGATCTAACTCTATAAATCTTGATTCTTAAGATATAGGATTCTTTGTCAAAGTCCTTCATAGAGAATGTATTTCACATCTAGTTTTTTACTACATCTAAAGTAGGAATTCCATTCCCCATTAGTAGTATGTCATCCACATACAATATGAGGAATACAATCATTCTCCCACTAACCTTATTATAAATACATGGTTCATCTTCATTTTGATTAAAGCCAAACTCTTTGACTATTTTTCCAAATTGAAGTTTCTAGCTCTGAGATTCTTATTTCCATAGTTGACATTTGTAGCTTACACCTTTATTTGCATCCTTTAGATTTATAAAACACCCAGGTTCTGTCATATATACATCCTCAAGTAGATTCCCATTAAGGAATGCAATTTTAGCATCCATCTACAAATCTCATAGTCATAATAAGATGCAATGGCATGCATGATCCTGATGAACTTAACCATGGCAACTGGAGAAATGGTTTTGTAATAGTTAATGCCTTGAACTTGTCTGAAACCCTTTTCAACCAATCAAGATTTGTAGGTTTGTACATTACCATCCATGTCAGTCTTGTTATTGAAGACCCTACCATCCATGTTATTCTTGTTATTGAAGACCCACATGCACCCTATGGGTTTTACCCCATCAAGTGGATCCACCAAGGTCCATACCTTGTTGGTTTACATATATGGATTTCATCTCAGATCTCATGGCCTCAAGACATTTATCAGACTATGGTACCTTAACAACTTCTAGGTAGGTTGTTGGCTCATTATCAATGACCATCCCATTGACCTATTGAGTCACAAAATAACCAAATCTATATAGATCAAGGCCTCTCCTACTAGATCTACAAGGTTATTGTGTCACATGAGGAATTTGATATTTCCACAATGGTTTGTGCCTCTCTATGTTCCTCACCTATCTCTATAGGTTCAATGTGTTCATGTTGGTCTCAAACGTCTTGGATTTGTACTTCCCTCCCACTGATTCCTTTGGAAATAAATTCCTTGTCTAGGAATGCAACATCTCTAGCAACAAACACTTTGTTGTCAGATGGGTTGTGCATGTAGTATCCCTTAGTTTATTTGGGGTATTCAACAAGATAACATTTATTTGATCTTGGTCCAAACTTTTCAAAAAACATTTTCTTGACATAAGCTTCACACCCTCAAATCCTCATCAAATACATGTTGGGACACTTCCCAGTCCATATCTCATATATTATCCTTTGAATCGATTAAGATGGTAGAATTTAGTCTAAAAGATGAGGTTTCTAGAGAATAACCCCAAAAGGAATTCAGAAGATAAACAAAACTCGTCATTAATTACACCATATCTAGCAATGCGTGATTCCTTCTTTTTTATACACTATTGTGTTGCGGTGTTCGAGGTGGAGTCAATTATGATATGATACCACTGGATCACAGAAATTCCTCAAACTATTGGTTTAATTATTCTCCACCCCGGTCAAAATGAAGTAACTTAATATTTTTACTAAGTTGGCTTTTTACTTCATTCATGAAATCCTTGAATTTTTCAAGAGTTTTTGACTTTTGTTTCATCAGGTAAACATAAGCATACCTACTGAAGTCATCAACTATAGTAATGAAGTATTGATAAAATTCTCCAATATTTGTTCTAAAAGGGCCACTTAAGTAAGTATGCATGAGTCCTAATAGATCACTAGCCCTATCACTATTGCCAGTGAAGGGTGTCTTAGTCATCATTCCCAACAAACAAAACTCTCATGTCTCTATTGATTAGAAATCAAACAGTCTAGATAACCATCTTTATGGAGTCTAGATATGTGATTCTCATTTATGTGCCCTAGATGACAATTCCAAAAATATGTTTTGTTTGAGTTAGTGAGTTTTATTCTTTTGGTATAACATTATACACATTTTTCTTTAGATATAGCAAATAAAGACCATAAGACATTGGGGAACTATCATAAAAGATCTCATAGAACAATGACTGTTCTTTATATGAAATGCATATACATCCTTGTCCATATAAGATACATAAATAATGTGTCTGATTATGGAAGGTACAAAATAGCAGTTCTTTAACTTTATTACAAGCCCTATGGGAAAAGATAAATTATAGGTTCCAACTGTAGTGGAAGCAACTCTTACTTCATTTTCTATACACAATTCAACCTCACCCTTTCGTAAAGGCTTACTTCTTTTCATATCCTACATATTTCAGCATATGTGATATCCACATCCGGTATCTAGTACCCAAGATGAATAAATAAACAATTTTTTCTCAAAAACATATATACCAAAAGTGGAGATATCTATCCCCATCTTCATCTTCCTGAGTCCGTTTAAGTACAAAGGATAGATTCCTCTTGCACTTTTCTTTCTCCTTATCTTTAGTGTTGAAGATTTGGAATTCTTCTTAGTCTCAGAACTCTTATTGGCTTTGCTATCCTCCTCATACTGCACTTTGTTGATCACCATCATGGATTTGTCCTTCATTCCTTCTTTTCCATTTATCAACATGCCAAGCAATTCTGATGACGGTCTGGCCATGTTATTCAAGTAATAAGACTTGATAAACTGGGTATATGATTCAGGCTGTGATTGCATAATCATATCTATGGACAAATCATGGCTCAGAGGGAATCCCAATATCCGTAGATGTTCCACATGTGCAATCATATTGAGTGCATGGGTCACTACTAGATTTCCTTCTGTCATCTTACACTCAAATGACGCTTCTGGGACATCATACCTTTCTTGCTTTGCATGATTATGGTTCACACTCGTAAGATGTGTACCATCTAAAGAATCCCCATGTCTTCACACTGCTCATGCAATTCATAATTCACGCAACATAGAAAGGTGATTAATGTCTAAGGCATCATTGGTATGCTTCTAATTAGCATCCACCTGATCCTTAGGTGCATTAGGAGCAAGCTATTCTGGAACTGGTGTATCTATGATTTAGAAATTATGCTCATCATTGAGAACCATGCTCAAAGTCCATAACTAGTCATGAAATTTTTTTCCCGTTAAGTTTGTCCTTCTAAAGGACTGATTGCAATGACGATTTGTCTACCATTTGATTTTAAAAGAGCAATTTGCAATTTGTCAAAACACTTTTGATTTGATTTGAGTAAAACAAAATTTGACAATTTTTAATTAGGCCTTTAATTAATTATCGCTCCCACTACTTTGGTCAAATTGATAGCCCTCACATATCAATTCATAAGATTACAACATACAACCTTTTAGTGAGCCAAGACCCATTTTTCATCAATTCATGAGTCAGCTTTGGTTGATCACCCACAACTTGACTATTTTGGTAGGAAACTTTTGCCAATTGCATCTAAATGCTACTCTTGGATAGATGGTGTGCACAACACCTTGTCACAATCATTTACATTCTTCTTGGTACTTAATCTCATTATGATCACCTATTTAAGTCTGACTCAAAATCCAACACAATAGTAATGCACCCTACATTGGCAGACCCACATAACAACCATCACATTTTCATGAGATGGACATCACACCACGTGATGGCATAACCTACACTTAGTCCATCAAGTTTTTCATGTGTGTTACTTATGGAAAGCATCTAAGACTTAATATGTTTGATTGAGAGATTTTATATTATATAAATGCATATACATATCCAATCAACATATACTTATAGTACATATCCTATACATTCTATATCCATAAATAGGAAATATGCAATTTTAGAATATGAAGTGATGGTTATGGCTATATCTATTGTAATTCCTTAGATCCACAAGTAATTACTACCACCTAAGCCCACAACATAGTAGCAACCTATTTTTTGTGAAGATCTATATTAGAACCATTCTAGGTCGATAGGTTCAACCCTTGAACCATCGGTTCGCCTCCAGGTCAGTTGGTTGGTCTCTTAGAATGGTCATATGGTCTCCGGTCCAAATGACTTTTTGACACCTCCAATCACTTGGTATGGCCGCCAGGCAATCACTTTAGCTCCTTCAGTCACCAGGCCTCCTCGGTCCTCTAGCCAATCGGTCCGCCGACTGAAATGGGCATCTTGTCTAGTGCTTGAATGTCTTCTTTACCATAATAAGAATTAAAACAATCATAATCCTATTTAACATATTACATGGTAATAAAGAAACCTTAAGTTACATTTGATGGGGTCAACGGAAGGAAAGAACTAATATTTTTACATATAGAAGAGAAGATAGAGGCTTGGTATGCAAACTAAGATAAAATGAGAATAATAAACCATCCAACCACACACAAATATCTAGGGGTTATTGGTCATAACCATGTTAAACATCCACCATCAAAACTGATTTTGAATGACATATGTATATTGCATATATATATATATATATATATATATATATATATATATATATATATATATATATATATATATATATATATATATATATATATATATATATATATATATATATATATACATATATATATATATTTCAAAAAAAATATTGCATCATGAAAAACTACTTGAGTGTATTCTGCTCCGGATACACTCGAGTGTATTCTAGCCTGACTCTATATATATATATATATATATATATATATATATATATATATATATATATATATAAATGCATGTGCTCTGCATGTGTCACTTTTATGTTATCAGTTGAGTAATGAAAAATGCTATTGTGAAAGTCAATTTATCAAGAAAATAGATATTAAATTTAGCCTACAAAAGAATGATGATAGAAATATATTTTAAAATAGTTGTAGTTTCATATTTGTTTTTAATATTATTTTCCTTTCTCTTGAGTTTAAATGTGTTCAATCTTTTTCTCTTATGAACAACAACTTACCTCCCTTTTTTCATCATAGATCACTCAAATAGCGTAGTTAGATTTCATCTTTTTTTATATAAATTTGTTACTCATATTCGTGATGCTCTTTGACTTATCATCTTGAAGACATGTAACATTATTAGTCAAAGTAACATTTCATACCATATATAAATAAAAGAGAATTAGTAATAAATACATAGATGAACACCTAGTATTGGATTTAGATATTTCAAAACTTGTAACATGTTGTTCCTTAGTCTAAGATAGTTTCGTATTATAAATTTATTAACTTTGAAGCTTCTTTCTCAAAGAAAGTAGCCAATAATGTTCCAATTTTATCATTTCATGCATGTTAACAAAAATCCAAATAAACATATACTTACATTTTATTATGTAACAAAATAGTATTGTGATGAAAACTCCTCGGGTAATTCATTTAACAATCTTCCCCAATAGGTTAGACCTTTCAGGACATTGTCTAGAGGTCATGAGTGGACCCATTAAGTCATATAGAGGTTAGATGTGGGATTTGAACATTGACAGGGTTTTACATAGAGGGTTGCATGAGATGCTTCAGTGGTGGTTTGTCATTCAATTCTAGGATGTACTTGAATTTCAATAAGAATTTTTTTTTTGTTATGAACATAGTTATATAGATGTTCTGTATTTTGTTATTTTATTTGTCAAAGAACTATAAATAAAGAAAGTTCATTAAAGTAGATAATGACATCCTCTTTATGTGTAATAGGTTCAGCTATTTAGAGAAGAGTCAGGCAAGTGGTGTGGAAGGAAGGCTAAAACCATTGGGTAGATATGTTGTTGTCACCAAGGGATGTCAATAGCATCACAAGCCACTTCATTGTGATTCTTTGAATATATACAATTGGGGAACAAAAGAAGCTTCTATCGAGATATGGCCATATGCAGTGGTGTCTAAATGTTGTTGAGATAGAATCTGGATAAGGCTCCGATGGCATGATAGACCATAACCTAGTGTTTTATAATTACTTGGTTCATCATTTTGGTATCTTCTTCATCGATTCCAACCTCATTGTCATTGAAATTCTCCTATTCATATTGGTGTAGCAATTATAATGTTCTATAGGAGATTGATGTTGCAGAATAAATGTCAAAGAATGGTGTTAGGTAGTGTTGTGGAACTTTAAATTAATAATTATGTGTGAATGGTTTCAGAAGATGACACCTTCAACTGTTTTGATAATTTAATGATTGTGTAACTACTACCAATTGTATGTGGCAGTAGACTAATTTAGTATTTATATTTTTTATACTAAGAGGAAATTATTGTGATGATAGGATGAGTAAGCGTTTCTAAAAACAACATGTTATTGGAGAGTTGGGAAGATTTATACATGAGTTGAAACTCATCATTAAAGTAGGCATAAAATATGTTCACAAAGAAGGGATTATGTTCCCCATGACTTCTATTTGACTTTTTATTTATCTGATATTTCTTTGTATATGCATGGCTCAATAGATGTGATTTGAATACTCATTATATTTCTAGAGACACGACTACATGTATCTTGATAGCTTAATAAAATTAATTTACTATATCTTAGATTATTTTTTTTGTATATGATTTAAATGCAATTAAGGAAATAATATATGCTTATATTAATGATTTTCTTATTAACAATAATGATGTAAAGATTACTATGAAGTTTTCTCATTATTTTCTATGCATTTGTTCCAACAGTTAAGAGTCATCCAAGTGATATAACATATGAAAAACTATTGATTGCACAACATTGATAAGTAACCCGAGATAAAAGAATATATTAAATTATAAAAATCATACTATCACTCTCACATCCCTTTTTATCATTATTATTACCATAAAGTAATATTGATTGTACTGAATTTGTATAACAAAATATGTACAACTTACAAACAATAGATATTTTCACACAACACATATATACTATGACAACGCCCTCATAGTGCTACCTAGCTCAATTCATACGAATGGAAACATATTTATTCGAAAGGCTGGCGCTAATGATTTTTTACAATCATGAATAATTGGTTGTTGCTAATGCATATGACCTTGAATAATTTTATATAGCTTTTAAGAAATAATTTATATATTTAGAATAATATTGTTTGTATTTTAGGTGTTATGTTCTTTGTTTATACTTTTTCTAAAAAGGATCTATTACTTTATTCACAAAACTTGGCATCTAAAACTAATGAATACATACATTATGGAGTCGTGTTTGGTTTTATCATATGCTATACATAAATAATATTTGTGTCATTAATACTTGATATTTATATTAAAATTTACTCATTATAACTCTAGTTATTATGATTGAATTTGTATTTTTGATATTTCAATCTAATTCATTTTGAAGTGCTCAAGCCAAAGGAAAAAGATGAACATTAGATATGATAATAAATATCAAATGATGAATTTGACATGGGTTTCATTGAAGAGGGTTGATAGTGGGATTGGTACACTATCTTTTCATTTCAAAAAAAAAAGAATCATCTACTATTGTTGGTTAACTATATAGATTTCTTAATTTTCTTTTCCAATCCATTTCACCCAATATTGATTCCTATAGAATACATGATTCTATAAAACTTTTAGATGTTGTTCAAGTGGTATTAGAATGTAATATTTAGCCACAAAAATAATAACTTTCCATCTTCGTAGTATATATTCTTGTTCAAGTGGTGTTAGACTATAATATTTAGCCACAAAAATAATAACTTTCCATCCTCATAGTATATATTTTTCTCATATTACTTGATCAAATGAAAGTTACATTTAAAGTTCGATAGAGTATAATTAAGAAGAAATATAACATTGAATAATTTTTTTAAAGTTACATAAATAAGTTATAAAGATTTTAATAAAGAAACAATGGAATATACTTTTAATGGCTAACAAATGTATGACTTTTCCACTTCATATATACATTAATATTATGAATTCATAGTGGTAACACATAATGTTCTTACAAATGGCAAATTAACTACCTATAAGGAGGGTGATATATTTTCTCACTATTAGGGATAAAAATTTGTTACAAATCTATATAACCATGTCTCCTTATCGTAGATTCTAAAAAAATAACTCATCATGGTCCGTTAAATATTTTTGATGATTTGGATGTTATCTTATTTTTTCATTTTTTATTTACATAGGAAAATTACTTTCATGAAAATCGTCATCTAAAACATTAATAATATGTTAGGTAGTAAGATTTGGGGGTATCATATTCTAGGTATTTCATTTTCTATGATATTTCAATCTCAATATTCTATTATGCTTAATATGTCAAAGGAAATACAACAACTAAAATAAGATATGATAAAAAAAAATAAAGTACCACTATGATATATGTAAAATGGAATTTTTTTTTGAGTTGAAAATATAGTTCCTATGACATGTTGTCGTTCCTTGAAGAAATAACATTAGTTAGTTAATGTTGGTTTTTAGCTATATTCTTGGGTTTGTAGATTTTATCACTTTCTCATTTACTAATTCCAATACAATTTGCAATGATATAAACAATTTCGATGTTGGTCAGTCGATATTAGAATATCACATATGACTACAAAAATAATTTCCCTTATTCATAGTAAATATGTCTCTCATTTTTGTTGGTCAAAATGAGAAATAGACATAAAGTTAATTGTTATGTAATTATTTTCTACAAGTGCCAATAGAGTGATAACTATGAAGATATATAATCATGTCTCGTTTTTTTGAATTTATGAGTAATAAGTTAGTTAGTTTCTAACAATGTATCTTTTATGAAAAACAATGACATGTTCTTTTACCATGTGTGTGTGTTTTAAGGCATTTGATACTCATATAAAGATATTTTATTTTCCAAAACTATGTTAATGTATTTTCTCACAGTTTTTTAATTATAATTTACAGCTTCATATTTAATCTATCCTTTGTTTGTAGAACAAACATTAATATTTCACAATATACAATGGGACAATCTTCAAAATTAACTTCTATGCATTACTAAAGGTGCTAGTTTAAGTTTTATCCAAACCATGAATTGTAATTAAAAAAGGTAGAGGATAGATCATAAGATTCATTAAATATTCTACTTGGCTTGATCGACTATGTGAAATTATCTGATATATTGTTTTCAAGAACCTACATTTGGGTATAATTCTTTAAACATGATATAATATTTTGTGTATTCTACTTTAATTTACCGTACAATAGATGTGAATTCAAGTTAACATTTTTAGAATTGAATTTATTGAATTATTCAACTTTACCCAGTAGGAAATATGCCTTAACAATATTATGGTTTCATCTTTTGTTATTATGTATATTATACTATGATTTATTTTATATAAAAGATGACTTCATGATTGTGTAGTTTCAACTTTCTATCATCAAATAAAGCATGCAAATGATAAATCCACATTGCTAATAAGTCTTCACTTTTGCAAAATTGATTTTTTAATTTTTGGGAAATTCAGTACAACTACAATTTTTCCAGCCAGATTGTGAAAATATTAAGTTAAATCTTCAGTGGATGAGGCTCATGAGATTTGTTTGAGTTTTTTTATTATGGATGTATTTTCCCTCGTAGCATTCGTTGAATGGCCTTGTGGAATTTTTTGTCAAGGTGGGATTTCCTATGGTTGTAGTGGCCTTGGAGTCTGGGTTTCCCAAATTGTTGTCCAGCATCAGAGTTTCCCCTTGACTTTTCTTTTTGGGTTTGTATGAGGTGTGTGTTTGTAAATGAGCTAATTCATGAGAATCTTGTTTGACTATCGTTGTGTTGTTGTTTATCCAATTCATGTATGGACAGTTTCAGCTTCTTCAATATCAGCGAAGCACACGAGTAAGGATGTATTGAGTTGAAAGTTGCTATAGATAGTGCAAAAATTAGGGATCCCATTAAAAAATTTGTATCTATATGTTCAAATTTCAATCATATCACTATTATTTGTTGTATCCTTACTCCCAATCTGATGTTGAAGCAACTCTACATGTAGATGTTGTATGCCTTCTTAATCTAGTACAATGTTTTAACTGTTAAAAACTTTTAGAATGGGAAAATAATGATATAATCCTAAGCTACCTAAATATATTTCACTTTTGAGCAATTGTGATCTACGCACTTCGGTTTAGTATGATTTCAAATTTTAGTTATTTTGATTTATTAACCACATAATGCACTATAAAATAAATATTTCTTTATTGTGTTGAAGATATCATTAGCTAAGATTATAATGAGTGCATATATATTGCACTCTTTTTGGTAACTAATTTATAATTAAAATACAATTAGCTATCTATAATTTCCATTTACTTTAAGACAATCCACCAAATGATTGAATTTTATGTATATAATTAATAAAAACCAAATAATAAAAGTTTCAAAAAAAAGTAGAGGGATTCCGAACTAATTTTAGAGAAAATCAAAATAAGGATGATTCTAATTGATCATCTTGGACCATATTACTAAGTGATGTTTCGTATGGAAGAAGTTATATATGTTAGAAAGACTAATGAAACACCATATTTAAGTGTTTTCATGGATACAATAATCTTTTTGGGATGGTGAACAGAAGAAATATTTTCAACAAAGATTATTAGATACCAATAAAAGTCATTTTGCTATGGTTATTGGAAGACATATAGCTCCTATCTATATGTAAAATCAAATGAAAGAAAGGCTTATGTCAATTAAAAGGATAGTTGCCGCTCACTTTTAAATATAGAGACTTAATTTGAAAATCAAACATGAAAAATATTGAATGATTGGCTTCGTTGGATTTGACTAAAATGTTTTAACGCACCAACCGATTTAGTATCAAAGTAATGACAAAAGAAAGGGAAGAAAAAGAAATCCTATAGATGTGAGAAAGGCCTAAGAAAGAATTAAGATGCCCCACGATTGTGAATTTTTATAGATGGAAGGCTAGGCATCTTTCAGAGTCGCATTGAATGCGGTTGGTGATAGTAAATGATATATTAGTCTATACAGAGTCAGCTGATGATCAACATGTGGGTCTCCTTTGAGTGTTTGTTGTTGCTTTCTTATCATCTAACAGAGGTGACATTATCCATAAGAGCGTGTCAAACAAGATGGAGATCATATGTTGAATCAAGAAGAAACCCAACAGTAGGTTCTAGATGTGAAAGATGATGAATCCCAAAATAGATGACAGAATATAGAATTCAGCGGTAATTTTTTTTGCACATAGGAATTTGATTCCAATTTAAAATGTACAAGCAAATACCTGATAACCGGTAAGATGGTGAGTTAGTGGCCATATATCACCGTAGTCAATGTAGAATAACTTCAACCATGTGTCTTTCATTATGTGTTGGAAACTCGACCCCCAATTGCAGCGTTTGTCATAGCAGATTAACTTGTCTTGCATGTTGTAATAAGAATCTCATTAGTATGGTTTGAGGAAATCCCAGCTGAACAATCTTTTTTAATGGAGGATTCGTCATCTACAACTGCATTAGCCAGAGAAATATATTTTCTTCTGGACCGTAGGCTTGATGCATTCCTCTTCTTGTGCAAAGGCCGCTAGGATCCTTCTCAACAACTGATCTGATTCTAATTTTGTAGCAAGTCATATAAGTTCATCCTTCCATAAAGCAATGACATTCCAGATCTATATCAAAGTCCAAAGCTTTCTCTTCTGAGGGAAAGTTCTCGTGCATATCAAGATCATATATCACAGTTGTAGGGACTGTTATAAAACCCATTGTCCAAGTTTGTATCGCCAATTTCACGTCCGTTTCAATAGTTTTTTTCTTCTTTGTCAATAGACACCAATAGCCCAAAATTGCAGTGAACGAATCGCAGTCGAGTCTCTCTATTTCACAAATCAACATCCGTGACGAGGACCACATATCGGTTTGTTTGAAGTGCTTTGTACAATGGTGACTTGCTGATTCCATATCGTTGCTCACCGACGTGTCTGCTGCGAAGGACAAATAAAAGGAGTACGCTAACGTTTGCATCGGATTGGTGACTGAGAAATTGAGAGGATCGAACCCTAACGCTGTGGGTGCATGTGTTCCCGACAGAGAAAATCAAAGTATGGTTCGATATCATGATAGTCTGCAGAGAAGGCTTCTTGACGAGTGGCATCAAGTAAATCCTTTGGCATGAGGCACCTTCCGTTGCTAGGTTATAAAAGCATACTTCAATCACCGAAGGAGGAAGGTGAAGAGTCCAACAACTTAAGTATGGTTTGATACCATGATAGTCTGTAGAGAAGGCTTCTTGACGAGCGCCGTCAAGTAAATCCTTTTGCATGAGGCACCTTCGGTTGCTAGGGTTATAAAAGTATACTTCAATCATGGAAGGAGGAAGGTGAAGAGTCCAACAACTTACGGAATCTGAAAGCCAGGACGGAGACGATTGGTCATGCTTAGATGAGTAAAATAGTATATATATATATATATATATATATATATATATATATATATATATATATATATATATATATATATATATATATATATATATATATATATATATATATATATATATATATATATAGTCAGGCTAGAATACACTCGAGTGTATCCGGAGCGGAATACACTCAAGTAGTTTTTCATGATGTAATTTTTTTTTAAATCTAATCCATTGATCTTCTTAAACATGTTGTGAACAACTCATACGCAAAATTTGAGCACATTTGGATATGTATAGCTCATGTTATGAAGCCCGCAAAAATTATGCATTTCAAATTAGTTTCGCGCGTCGATTTTGTTGCCCTTGGATGAGTGACTTACACTCATCCAAATGGGCTCAAAATTTGTATGTAGCCTAGTTATAGTATGACGGTGAAGATCAACGGTTTACATTTTGCAAAAAATAGTCTTGATATGCAAACACACTTGAGTGTATTCGTGTGATCCGTACACTCGAGTGTATTCTAGCCTGACTCTCTCTCTCTCTCTTTCTCTCTCTCTCTCTCTCTCTCTCTCTCTCTCTCTCTCTCTATATATATATATATATATATATATATATATATATATATATATACATACATACATACATATATATATATGGATCATATTTGGTATTTAGTCAAATGTGCCCATTAATCATTTTAAGTATTCACATCATATGCAATAAACAAATCATAAAATAGAAATATGATCATATCGATTTAAATCCAAAAGCATAGTAAATCGACATGGCTCCGATACCACTATTGGGAAATATGGCAGCGGAAACAAAACAATTTACTACCATATCACCATTAGATAGAAGATCTCATCAATAACGATGTAATGGAAAGGAAAGGTTGCAAGGTTTATAGATGGTCCTAGAGCAAGTCCAGTGACAATCCCTTACTTCAATGTGCAACTTTCTTCAAGTTTCACATGGACAGAAACATCAATGGCTTCTTGGTTAATCACCATAGATAATGGTTGTTTGTGTCCTCCTGGAAGGTGGTACAGGCCTCATTCTCTCTAGAGTAGTCCACATAAACCACCAAGAACTCCTATCATTCGAGATGAATGGACAAGAAGGAGTTTTCCCTTCTAGTCAGTGTGCTAACACCGACTTACTATCCCAGTTGTCTCTCCCTTTCTATCCCTCCCCTTGACGGGTAGGACTTGATTGGGATCTCTTGGTTACCACAACTAGAGAGGACAACAAGTGTTATAGCTAATTGCAGAGCCTAATCCCCAACATTATCCATAATGTGTGGTACTTGGCATTTCAGGGAGTGATTGTCACAATCATGATATACATTGAAAAAATATATTTTAAATAAACCATCATAGGATAACGTTTATAATTTCTCAATCCCAAATCCTTAATAAGGTTCACATATACAAATCTAACCAAAGAAAAGATCTAAACTATAGTTGGCACCCCACCGATGCTTTTCTCCTTCGTAGATCTTGATCTAGGTTTTTCTACTTAGATGGCCTTCTAGCTCCTGAGCTTGCTCCTACCTGCGGGCATCACACCCCCAGTCATGCAATAAAGCCAACGGTAAGTGGATTGAACATATTATAACATTAATAAAACTCAAAATCGAAATAAACATACATTTGAACATTTAAAAGACATGCATTTCCTTTTAGATCAATTTCATTTATCTTAACCTACATACGTGTCATCGAGTTTGCACAAATGTGCCTCTTCTCTTATGCACCGAAGTGCCTCTTAGGTTGCACTAAGGTGCCTCTTCTCTTATGCACTGAAGTGCCTCTTCTCTTACGAGGAACTTATATAAGTTTCATTTTATCATTCTATTTCTCTTAATACTCTTATCTTTACTTTAAAATTTATTGGTAACACTTATCATTAAAGTTCATGAAGATGATAGCATACATCATAAGCAACTCAAAATATATTAATCCTACTGACTTTAACAATTAGGAACAGTAAATAGCATAAACATGTCATCCATTGAAATTCATACATGCATATTAATTCAAAACAGAATAATTATATGTTCAATTGCATGGAACACTTACTTTTACACTTGGAGAGTGAATTCTCTCTCTTCCTAGGTTGGGTAAAACTCTAATCATGTCATGGGACAGGGAAACCCTATTTATCCTATTTGCAACATATCTCACATCAAAATATATTTTATTCAAAATTTTAAACCCTAGATTCACTTCTACAAAAATCAAGGTTTGGCGATTCAAAATCAGACTGTGAAACCACATATTCGGATTCCTCTCGAAAAATCCTTTCTAAAACATATTTTTTTCATTTTTCTAAGCGTCGAGCGATTTACTATGAATTAACAAAAATGGGCCAATAAGAATACGAACAAATGCCATATGGGCCAATGAGAGCTTGCCATATAGGTGTGGGTCTCGCCCAGGTGGATTAATGGTCAAAGGACTGAAAAATATGTGAACCTTTGGGAATGCCCTTGTGACTAAAACACGTAGCTTAACATGGTGGGGGTATTACGGTCATTTACTGACCTGGGTTCTTTCCCCCGACCATGGCATCGAGGACAGGCGTCTGAAGCCCAAACCTCCGATCAGAACTCACTGAGGGAGGCCTCTAGCAGATATCTAAGAGTGTAGCCAAGTTACTCACACAAACCGCAAGCCATAGAGCCAAGGCTCAGCATCAAGGAAGCACATGAGCTCAAGGACGGCTCCAGCCAAAACCAGATTCGACAGTAAAACATGTACCATGAAAAGCATCGTGCGGGGAGCAAGGAAGATAGATGGGGAGATTTGTGTCATCCAACTGGAGCCATACGGAGAGGGAACAAGAATGAAACCCAGACTTGGGCATAGGTTGCAGTGGGGCAGACTAAACAAGGGAAAAGAAAACAGAGGGAGGAGCGATCAAAAATCAGAAGCTACAAGAGACACCCAAAAAGCATAGTCATCGATCAGAAAGTCGAGCCGATCTCAAAACGGTGACTTGGGTGGTCATTGAGGGCCTGAGGCGCATTGGCTTTGACCTAACGGTGAGCACCTTGAACCCCTCTACAGGGTGTGACATTTCAGGCAACTAAGCGGCAAACTAAGGGAGCGAGAGAGAAGGTAGAAGGTCGATGATGCTCACCCCACTTTTGATTGGGATGTGGTGGCTGGAGGAGGCCGGGAGAAACCGAAGTCACTGGAGAAGAAGGTGGAGTAGGTGCCGGTGCTAGGGACTAGAGGGAACCCAATTGGCTTTAGAGGATGAAGCTATCAGGGCTGGTGATGCATCTGGAGGCTTGAAAGGGTATAGGAGAGAGCTAGGGTGGTGGCTGCAAATTCTTGCAGAGAGGGGAAGAGGCACGCTAATTGGTATTTCCTATATACTCCACAAGAGGGGGATTTCTAGGGTTCAGTAGATGCGAGGGAGTGAGGTGGATTCATGGGAGAATAAATCGCAAGAAGAGAGTGATTGGAGAGAGATAAACCAATCATGAAGTAAATCACAGTGTCAGCGTCTCTCTTGCCTAAAAAGGCCAAGGAGGAAGACGACTTTTGAGCCGCCTGATCCTTGATGAACGGATGGCGATGCACACATATATGGAAAGAAGAATGAAGCGCGTGACAGGGAAATAAATCCCAGGACTAAAGGGTAACAAGTGCATTGCATGCAAACCCAATCAAATTATATTCAAATCTTTCCTAATTTAATTCAGTGGTCAAACAATGTCCAAATGAGTCCAAATTTGGACCATTGACTAATTAAAGGGTCTAATTCCTAGTCAATCAGATTTAGGTTTCTTCAATGTTAAGTCCAAATTTTCTATTTTTGTTTCTTATCTTAATTTAAGTGTACACAATAATTAAATAAAAGATGGGGAATTTTCCTTTGTGGGGTTTTCCTCTAAAATTCGAGTTTATAACTATTCATCTTATTTAAAGTCACGACCTACTCATTTATTGCCTTTTTATGCACTTTTCTTAGAGGAGAGAGAAAATGAACATTAGAGGCTTTATTTTGAAATCTATAAAAAGTAAAAACACATTAATGTTTAAATTTCGAATTGTTGTTTCTTTTCTTCCTCTTTCTCTTCCATTACTTTTAGATTTATTTAATAAAAGAAAAGGGGAAGACATATTATCATTATTACACCTATTTGTAACACATTAATATAAAACAAACTTATTTGGAACCCTTTCTTATTTCTCTTTGTATTAAAATCCTAGAAATAAAACTAATTTGGACAAATTGCATTAAGGCTCTTAACAAAATATTATTTAAAGAAAACTGCATAAAATGTTTTATTTTACTCCTAAAAAGAGGGATGTTACACTTCTAGTTTGAGTGGGAATCGAAGAGACAAATTTTCATCAATTTTTTGGAAAATGCAAACATTGAACCGGTGGGTTTACCACTGAATTGGTTGGTTCACATGTGATCCAACCAGTTCAACCCTTAAACCAGTCATTTCACAATGTTTCCCAATTGAATTGTATTGGCAATTAATATTCAATTAATACACAACATGACGTTAGCATCAATCCTTTGTCCAATTCAATCGAACCACCAAACAGTCAGTTCACAACTTCAACCTATTTGTTCAGACATCTGATTCAATCAATTCACTTAGTGAACCAGTCGTATTACACTCTTGATTGTCAATATTATTTAAATTGAATACCTAGCACTTTAGTGATCAAGTTTAAACCACATTCATGAATAAACTCCTATTCCAGGTGTATCCTATGAGTGAGACCCTATAGGTCCCAATTTACATTGGCAGTGAATGTCCATAACCAACTTATGACATTGTAAGCAATGAGAGGTATCTAGAAACACATCATTTCTACCCAAGTAAATCAAAAAGATGGAGAGAGGCTTCAACCTACAATTTGTGATCAGTGTTATAATGATTGAATAGTTTCTTTGTCTATGGTATCAAGTTTGAACTCGGTGCATGGAATCCTCATCAACATTCAATCCATGTTGCTTCAACTAGAGCAGACTGTTTAAGATATATGTGAACTTAATATCATATATTTTTCACTTGTGCATGGCCATGTTTTTCCGTGCCTCTCTTATCAAGTGGTCAGATATCAAACTCCTATGGGAGGGACATATCCCATCTACATCACTCATAGTCATTCCTCATGCATTATAATGTTTTTGAGCATCACCTTTATGGAACCCTTACTCAAGGTCACATTTTATGATGTGAAAGTACATCAAACAAAATGTCATGAGTGTATAGATTTTAGGTCTAAGAATCAAAATCACCACCATTATTATGAGAGATGATTTTGACTACCATTCAATCATTTCCATGTATCACTCTCAAGGAGGGTCTATCCTATACACTATCATATAACAAGAACCTATGTGTTTGGTTTGATATCACATATCATATTCTATCATCAACCAACACACACTCTAGTCTTATGTGTTATTGCTGTTTATCAATCTTCCACAATAACAATAGACTAGGGACATATCAAGAATGTATATACTCTTAGCATCTATATGATCCCATTGTTTAGCTCCTCAATCTGAAGACATACTTCACTGAGTAGCATCCGTCTTTAGACATTTATTATGTTATAATTATCTCATAACTTAATAAAAATAGAAAAAAATGTAAGATTGCCTTTATTATTAATCAAATCATTTACAAGGCATGACATTACAATCATCATGTGATTTGTCTCTCTAGGCATACATACCATCACTGTTGACACCCCATTTTTTCTCACTCTAGTAGAAATATATGATTGAGGTCTATTATCTAGATAACTATGGGCCTATTCTATATTCCACTCATTTTCAACATTTATCTAATGTCTCAAATTTTCCATATCTTTGTGCATATGTAGCACGCCTAATTTCACCCACTTTTACCTAGTTTGGGGCCTAATGTAACCCTATTTTATGGTTTAATCTTGTGCCATTTTATCCTTTAATCACATCTAAACATGTTTGAATGTGTATTACAACTCCCAATTAATTGTCTATTCGCAAATGCACTAATTGAGGTACTTTTCTTATTTTTAGGTTCCTTGGACACACTTTGGATGGAAGGGAGAAAGGAATATATAGGCATGTCTCCACCATTGGAGGAGACTAAGGAGACCCAAGAACTACTCAATGGCCAAGGATCGAGCCAAAGAAAATAAATCCATGGATTGTCAAAATGAAAGTCAAATTGTAAGGAAAATAGTCCATAATGGTTGTGGTACCATGGAACGGGCGTGCTATAAAAATGTCAAATTTATAGTTCAAATCTAGTATAGCAACATCTTCAAGGAAGCTCAACAACATAGATGTGCTGGCTAGAACAATCTTATTGACCATCATGGATGTGCCAAGATGGTCCCAGCGTGATCGATCCAGTCAAAATGGACATTCTATCAAGTATCTAGCAAACATATGCCAAGGAGAGTGACCATCATCAAACTCTTTCACTGCCACCTTGATACATTGTAACTTACCAGAATTTTAATGTTTGATAGCTTTAATATACAGATATGACACCGTAAAACCTATACATGGACACAAATAAGCTATGAGGAATCTTTGAAGCTGTAACTTCAAGAAGTTTATAAAGTAAAAGGTGGGTAAATCTATGATAATAAAGTAAGCCAAGGTGTAAAATCCACATAATACAAAGAGAACTCCTGAGAAAAGTACAACAAGAGGAGGAAAATGAGAGAAATGGTGAATGAATAAAATGGAATTTGAGCTAACCGTAGACCAACCTATGTGAGTAAGGAAGTTCTAGAATAATAAAAAAATATTCATTATACATGAAAGAGTTAAAGAGAGGTGACCCCTGTCTAATGAAGGAAATGTGAAGTATGATGGTATACCTCTTGATGATGGGTAGGGAAATATGATAAAACAAGAAAACATTCATGAGAATGATGAATAATAACCAGAAAATAAGTGATGAGATGCTTTAACCTTGATAATTCCTATGTTGATGACAAGGAAACCAAGATGAAAAATGTAAAATAACACATAAGGAAGTGATAAATCTATTTAATAGTGAAAAAGAGTTGAATACCCCTTTGGTTAAGGTTCTATGACATCACTTTGGCATCGAGGAATCCGTGTGGGAGCTTGAGGAATATATGCGTAGGAAGTACCTGCCTCTTTTTGCTTAGGATTTTGGGGTCGAAATCCTTGTTAGGGGTTCATGGCTTGTAAGGCCCCTGACCCGTGTTTTGGATAACCCTATTTCTTTGGCTTGATTAAGTGATTAAAACCTTTCTCTAATCCTTTTAGATGCTTTTAGAGCTTGATGAAAGCTTAAGTTTCCAGTGTGATCATGTTTGGATGATATTTGTGCTTTATATGCTTGTTTTGGGTCAAATTACAATTTACCCAATTGAGAGGGTTACCAAAACTAGTGTACCTTCTCTTTCTTGGCTTTTTGAGATAGAGTGTGATGCTTTGGGGTGCATTGGTTGAACCTTAGATGAGTAGTGACATCACCAGAAGTGATTAGGGTTTCTAGGGTTTGCTTGGTGTCGACCCTATGAGCTTGGTTGAAGTGAAGTCACCCTTGTCTCGACCTTGTGGGTATGTTTTGGGTGTGTCTCAATCGATTCACCTACCTTGTCTTGGTTTTGTCTCAACCATGAAGGTTTTGGTGGATTTTGAAAAACCACTAGAGGGGGGGTGAATAGGGTTTTATGATAATTTTAATAATTATTTAACTGAAACAACCAACCACAAGAATATTGGACAAGGGGACAAGGATTTAGAGTGGTTCCAACCTTAGAAAATACTAAGGAAGTCATTCCACTACCCGGTTGCTTACCCAACCGGGATTTTGAAAGAATCAAATTTTATTACCTCGCAAGGACTTTACATAAAATTACAATTCTTTCACCAAACCCTTCGGACAGCCTTCACCTAGAAGTAATTGCACCAACCTTGAAGCAGCCTTCTTGAAGTAACTTCAAGCTCCCCCTTGAAGTAGCCTTCCTCTTAAAGTAGCTTCCCGTTGTAATAGTCTTCTTGAAGTAGTCTGAAGTCCACCTTCTCCACTAAGAAGAACCTTCTCCAATCCACAGCCTCCAACCCTAGGAGTAGCAAGGAGAATACAAAGGATAAAAGGAACAAGAAGGAAAAATGGAAATTACAATACCACTTTGCAGCAGGCTTGATTTCCTATATCAAGTGTTTTGATCTCCTAACCAATGTATGTAGAAGTGTAATTGTTGTGGATAGGAGATGCTAGCCTATAGGACACAAAATTGGAGCAAGGAGAAGGATAGCCAATGCAAGTGTTGCTCAATTTCTCAAAACAGATTGACAATTGCAAGTGTAAGCTCAAGTGTATCACAAGTGTAGATTGGTGTGTTTAGGTGTCCTAAGGCATGTCCTATTTATAAGAATGACCTAAAAGTGCTTAAGGACGTTCTAGACACTTTCTAGGGGGTTCTAAGTACTTAACTAGTTGTTAGGTACACTTTAGTTGATTTAGCAATGACTAGTTAATTAATTTTGCAAGTACTGTAAGAATCCATCTTGGTCGAGGAATTGTCGACTGAGATACCTACTCGGTCGAGGATTTGTCGACCGACAGGCTCTTTGGAGCAAGTGTTTGCAATGTTCATCTCCAACTGCCAACTACCTTGTCAGCTGTTTCTAACGGCTACTTGGGTCTTTCTCAGTCGAGAAGTTTGTCGACCGAGATTGACCCTTTTTCAATGTTTCAAATAAAGTGCTAAGTGTATGTATGAGTGTGCACATGTGACACTATTGAAGAGGATGACCTATCTAAGTGTAGTGATTGTCTAGGGAAGATCTAACACTTGATTTACATGATGTCTAAGTACTTGTACATTATATGTTTGTACAAGTTTTACAATTGATTACATTAATGAAATAACAATAATTCAAGCATATTGATTTCCCAAATCTTTTGCCATCCACCTTATTCCTGCAACACTCAAGTAGCTCATTAGATTGACAAGAATGAAATGTTTTTCATCATCAAAACAGAGGGATTTATCATAATGTCTAATTTAGCCAACAATCTCCCCCTTTTTGAAGATGAGAAACATTTCCTAAATATAAAATAAGGAAATATAAAACATGTGAGTTTCATACCTAAAATTTACCTTTGTAGCCATCTATGTTTTGCAAGTGACTGTTGGCCAAGATATTTTGAAACTCATTTTAATTTTATGTTTGTGATTTTATATTATTTCTCCTCCTTTGTCATTTCAAAAAGATATCCAAAGATAATCATTTAGTATGACTTTTTGTTTTTCTTTCTAAATTTAGCCACAATTTTATTTCTCAATCATTTGTAAAGGATGTTAAGCCTTGAAATGATATGAGTTCCTTCTAAGTTCATGGCATATGTGTATTGATTTCTTAACCATTTTACAAGGGATGTTAAGCCCTAAAAATGAAGTGAGAATCCTTTAATCTTAGAGTACATGAAAAATGTCTCTAACCAAATGCACGGGATGTTAAGCCTTGATTTGTTTAGAGAATTCCTTTAAGAACAAGATATATCATATTTATGAAAATTGTAGATTTCTTCATAACCAAGAGTAAAAATACTAAGGTCATAACACGCTTCAAATGATGTTTACAATGTTTTTGTAAGCTTCTTAATCAAATAATCAATTTTGTTTTTGTGAGCTCCCCCTTAATCTTATAATTAAAACAATTTAAAGCTTCACATTTGATTTTGAATTTTATCAAAAGTATATTTTGAGTCAAGATACTAAGATTAAGTATAATAAAATGATGTACAAATAAGCATTTTGTCAAGCTTATTTTAGGTCGACCTTGACTACGACCATAGCGCCCCTTGTTCAAACTTGATTTCAACCAAGAGGCAATTTCTGCAGATTTTCAAATTAATATGCATGTGTGCCATGAAATTTTACTATTTATGCAAAATAGAATCTTCATATAAGCCAAATGACGATGATCAAGAATATTATTCATCCATGGTTTGTATAGGGGGATTAAAGATTGTTTTAAACAAGTCAATGAAACATAATGAGCATGACACAATGATTTTGATAGAACAATAGAAGCATCCAATATAGTGATAATTTCATGAAATACAATGATTATGATCATTTAGACTAAATATCAATACACATGGTTCCTATATGAATTTACTAAGAAATACTTTAGGAAAGACCATGTGAACAATGATAAGACAGTAATTTCTTTTGATTAAGCTAATCATGATTTTCAGTTTCAAACCATTTTAGAGGATAAACCAAAATAATCTCATTTAGGTTTATAAGTTTTCAAAGATGGTCTTCAAAATTTATTCTCATTTTGCATGTAAAATCAGTCATTAATACAAATCGATAGCAAATAGATTATTTGAAAACATATTCAACAGATTTATTGTAGACTGGAAATCAGTAACATGCTCGGTCGATGATTTCTCGACCAACGGTTCTCTTGATCGACAATTTCTTGACCGAGAAAGGTTCTGTACTGTTTCAGAACTGTTTTCAGTAATTGCTTTCAAGTAAAAACAAAATTATGAAAGTTAGAGCTCAATTGTGTTGAGATATGACATTTGTATATCAAGGATCAATTTAGGTCAAATCTCAACTAGTCAAATTTAAGCTTCTAAGTTTTAGGTACCCAAGCTAGATCATCAGTCCTTTTCTTGTATGGGCATGAAAAAGAGTAGTATCCAAGGCGCAAGAAATAATGACAACTAATAGAGTCAATTTCATTTCTCTTTCTAGGAATTGTTTTCTTAGGTAAAAACATAGTCTTAGTCTTGGATGCTTTAGCTCTTTTGGGTTGATTTCTCTTTGGATCATATCCTAATCCTCTTCTTCCATTGTAACTAGAGGAAATTTTCAGAATATTATCAAGGATGTCATTTCCTCTTAACTCATTTATTTTTCTTTGTCGCTTAACAATATCATCCATCTTCTTGTTTATATCTTTCCTTGCTTGATCTGAATCAGATAATAGAGAGTTTCTTTCTTTTACAACCTTATCATAATCTAAATGTGAGCATAAAATAGATTTACTTTGAAGATCATTTACCTGAGTTTGCAAGTTTAACTTTTCTAAGGAAAGAAGATTGCAATTTGCTTCTACAGATTTAATCTTAATATCATAATCTTCAATTTCCTTTTTGAGATCTTCATTTTCAGATGCAAGAGCAAGAAGTTTAACGTTTAAATCATCATTTACTTTATTTGATTTCTTAAGTTTCTTTTTGTACTCAATATATTTCTCATGAGTATCTTGAAGACTGGCAATTAGATCTTCTTTTGGTAGATCAAAAAGACTTACCTCTTCTTCTTCTTCATTTGTTGTAGCAATGATGCATTCTACTTTTTCTTTTCCATCATCACTATCATCACTTGAATCATCCCATGAAGCTTTATATGCTCTTTCTTTCTTTTTGTGAGATGATTTCTTCCCTTTCTTGAGTTTTGGACAATCACCTTTCATGTGTCCCTTCTTACCACATTCAAAGCACCTGGAAGAAGAAACACTAGAAGTTTTATTAGTTTTAAAACTTTTATATTGCTTACCATTTACAATGAGAGTTTCTTCTTCACTATCATCTTCATTTGTGTCATGATTGTCCTTGGTTGATGCTTTGAATGCAATGTCCTTCTTTTTCCCTTGTTGAAGTTCACGTTCTCGTCTTTCTTCCTCTTCTAAAGTTGCCTCATGAGCTTCTAGGTTGCCAATGAGTTGTTCCATCTTTAGTCGGGTGAGGTCATTTGCTTCTTCAATGGTCGTCACCTTGGGCTTGTATTTGGGAGGAAGTGATCTAAGGAACTTTGACACCTGATCTTCCTCAATAACAACTTTACCTAAAGCATTCAAACCATTTACAATTTAAGAGAATTTTGCATACATTTCACTAATAGATTCATTTGGATCCATACGGAAATGTTGAAACTTTTGTTTAAGCATTCCAATTTTGGAATTCTTAACTTGAACAATCCCTTCATAAGTTATGGAAAGTCTATGCCAAATTTCATAGGTTGTTTCACAGTTTGATATCCTATTAAATTCTCCTAGTGAAATTGAACAATAGAGAATACTTACAGCCTTTGCATTCATTTGAGCCGACTTTACCGTATTGGTGTCCCAAGCTGCATATTCCACTTGAGGAAGCTCGTAGGGGGTTGACACCATCCTCCATAGATCCCAGCTAATCCATTGGAAGTAGAATTGCATCCTTCTCTTCCAGTAGGTGTAGTTTGTTCCATCAAACACAGGAGGCCTAGCCACAAGTGTTCCTTCAAGATTGAGGTTGTTGAGCAACCCATCACCCATTCTTCAAGACTTGGTTAGAGTTCCTTGAAGCCTGCTCTGATACCAATTGAAAAACCACTAGAGGGGGGTGAATAGGGTTTTATGATAATTTTAATAATTATTTAACTGAAACAACCAACCACAAGAATATTGGACAAGGGGACAAGTATTTAGAGTGGTTCCAACCTTAGCAAATACTAAGGAAGTCAGTCCACTACCTGGTTGCTTACCCAACCGGGATTTTGAAAGAATCAAATTTTATTACCTTGTAAGGACTTTACATAAAATTACATTCTTTCACCAAATCCTTCGGACAGCCTTCACCTAGAAGTAATTGCACCAACCTTGAAGCAGCCTTCTTGAAGTAACTTCAAGCTCCCCCTTGAAGTAGCCTTCCTCTTGAAGTAGCTTCCCGTTCCAATAGCCTTCTTGAAGTAGTCCAAAGTCCACCTTCTCCACCGAGAAGAACCTTCTCCAATCCGTAGCCTCCAACCCTAGGAGTAGCAAGGAGAATACAAAGGATAAAAGGAACAAGAAGGAAAAATGGAAATTACAATACCACTTTGCATCTCAAGGCTTGATTTCCTATATCAAGCATTTTGATCTCCTAACCAATGTATATAGAAGTGTAATTTCTGTGGATAGGAGATGCTAGCCTATAGGACACGAAATTGGAGCAAGGAGAAGGATAGACAATGCAAGTGTTGCTCAATTTCTCAAAACAATTTGACAATTGCAAGTATAAGCTCAAGTGTATCACAAGTGTAGATTGGTGTGTTTAGGTGTCCTAAGGCATGTCCTATTTATAGGAATGACCTACAAGTGCTTAAGGGCGTTCTAGACACTTTCTAGGGGGTTCTAAGTGCTTAACTAGTCGTTAGGTACACTTTAGTTGCTTTAGAAATGGCTAGTTAATTAATTCTGCAAGTGTTGTCAGAATCCATCTCGGTCGAGGAATTGTCGACCGAGATACCTACTCGGTCAAGGATTTGTCGACCGACCGGCTCTCTGAAGCAAGTGTTTGCAACGTTCATCTCCAACTGCCAACTACCTTGTCAGCTATGTCTAATGGCTACTTCGGTCTTTCTCGGTTGAGAAGTTTGTCGATCGAGAGTGTCTCGGTCGAGGATTTTGTCGACCGAGATTGACCCTGTTTCAATGTTTCAAATAAATTGCTAAGTGTCTGTATGAGTGTGCATATGTGACACTATTGAAGAGGATGACCTATCTAAGTGTAGTGATTGGCTAGGGAAGATCTAACGCTTGATTTACATGATGTCTAAGTACTTGTACATTGTAAGTTTGTACAAGTTTTACAATTGATTACATTCATGAAATAAAAATAATTCAAGCATATAGATTTCCCAAATCTTTTGCCATCCACCTTATTCCTGCAACACTCAAGTAGCTCATTAGGCTGACAAAAATGAAATGTTTGTCATCATTAAAACAAAGGGATTTATCATAATGTCCAATTTAGCCAACATATTTGGGTCGAGACAATGGTCTTCTTGAGGTATGTCTCGACCTAGTTGTTTTGGTGATCCTTTGTCTCAACCAAGACATGTACTTTGGTGTTATTTTGACCCCTTTGGAGTGTCTAGACAGAAACCAAAGTGTTGGGGACCTAATTGGTTGAGACACAAAATTAGTTGTAGCATCTTCTCTTTAATTCATGCATATAGTAGTTTCATGTTGGTTTCATTTGTGGAGAAGTGTCCCTTTGGTGCCTTTAGGTGTTGACACATCATCCCCAACCTACATCCCTCCTCCTTTGGGTATATAACCCCTTTCTCCTTCTTGCATGAATCCCTTTTAGTCCTCCTTCTCCTCCCTCTCTCTTGTGACTGACCTTGGAGCTTGGTGGACCAAGGAGGATTGATCCTTGGAGCTTTGATGATTGAAATCCCTTGCATGTGGTGACCTTCAGTCATCTTCAACCTTGGTAAGTGTATGCCTTTTTTTTGGTGATGTTTTCATTGGATCATCTACCCCATCTTCTTCTCTTTTCTTGGCCTTAGACCATGGATCATCCATGGTGGTTGTTTTGGATAGAAACTCCTCACCACAAGGGTCATAGGCCATGTTTTGAAAAGGTGGTACCCAAGTGAGAGGAATTCTCTTCTCTCTTTCTTCTTGTTCTTTTGATTCAGCCTAGGGTTTCTTGCTCTCTTTTCTTGAGCTATCCTTAATCTTGGTATGTTCTTTAGTTTCAGCTGATCTTGTGGCCAAAAGTGGAGCTTCTGGTGAAGCTTCATTACCCTTGGTGATTGTGGTCTTGGAGCTAGTGATCCTTGGAGTTGATCTTCCTTAAGGCGGGTTGTATAACACTCTACCCTTTCTATTATTGCACTTTCATTACATGCATGTTGTTGTTTCTCTCTCTAAACTGTACCCCTAATATGCTAGTAGATGATACCATTCTCTACAAGTGGAATGGTAGTAAGTATCATGCTTGGTTTGCTTAGAATATGAAACCCTAATGTAGGGTACCCAATTTTGGGGGTGGTTATGTAATGATGGTTTTCTTCCTATCCTTTGACCTCAATTTTGGTCAGATGAATCATGCTCATTATACCATGATGTAATATAGAGTTCAGGTCCTATTTTAGATGTGTTAAATGTGGTTTATCTCTCTTGCATGAGGTTCTTTCATGGTGGTTTCATGATACTTGTGTTATGGTTTTTGGTTATCGATTTTTATGTGAAGTTTTCCTCCTTGATGATGTTGGTTTTGCTTTGACTTTATCTCCTATTTTGGCCTTTATTACCTCCTATTTGGTCAAGGTTCATCTCTATTTTGAGGATGGCCTTTTTCCTTGGTGGTAGCTTGACCTTAGTGATCGCTACACCATGTTTTCCCCTTGGGTAGAGGCACTTTGATTTATGGTGTTTTGTCGAGATGTTTCTCCTGTTTTAGGTCAAGACAAGTGCCCTAGTTTTAGTTGAGACATGTGCATTGGTGTGGTCATGACTCTGGATTTTGTTTTGGTCAAGACATGTTCTTGTTTAAGGTTGATACATGCTTTTCTTTAGGGTCAACACCCTAATCTATGAGGTGGTCGAGACATAGTTTTATGAGGTGGTCGAGACATGGTTTTATGAGGTGGTCGAGACATGGTTTTGTTAGGTGGTCAAGATAAGGTTTTATGACGTGGTTGAGACATGGCTTTATGAGGTGGTCGCGACATGGTCCTATGTGGGGGTCGAGACACCAAGTTGGTTGTGGTCGAGACACATGATGTTGTTACTATCGAGACACCTTGTTTCATGGGTGGTTGAGACACACTATGTATGATGGTCGAGACACTCATTTAATCATATAATCAATACATGTATATGAGTAAGCAAGTAATGAACCATATAAAGTGTTGTTTGGATGAATTGTTGGTTAATCTCTAATCATGTTCCTTACCCCTAATATGCTCCAAGAAAGTGGGAGATGATGCACTTAGGATTTGGTGATTGAATAAAGTTATAAGACCCTAAATGGACAAATAAGGAACCCTAACCCTAATGTTGGATCATGTAATGTGTTTTCTTTTCTCTCTTAAAGTGGTTTTCATATTATGATGTTTTCTCTCTCTTGTTTGTAAATCCCTAACCTTGAAGTTGATGTAAACTTGAATGACATAGCTATGTGAATTCTATGGTGAATTTTATAATATACATGATGGTGACTATGCACACTGTTGAGGCATAATGTGATGGTGTACATGTAGGGAATATGTGATTGGGTATTATGACCTGGAAGAGGCTATATGCATAGTTTGAGGTGTTATACCCTAGTGATATGATAAGGGATTGGTATCCCATGATAGTGTGAATATGATAATCGCCTTATGGGATAGTAGTATCATGTGGTGATCATGTGATGAGTTCACACCTTACATGTTTTATATATTTTGGAGTTTCACTATTCCCTTTTCTTAGTAACGTTTGTTTTGGATTTACAAGTTGTAAATTGATTGATGTTAAAAGATACCCAATGGTCTTAATCAATCAAGTAAAACTCTAATCATGTAGGTGCCCTATGCCATAGATCCATTCTAGTGTCATCCATAATGTTGGATGGTGAAATAGGTTCTCCCTTAGTGGAATCTTGGAGTTGTATACTTTTGAGTATATGTATTTCATAAGATTTCCTATGGTCATACTCTGACAGGAGAACGGTCGAGGCTGTATCTCAATGATGTGATATAGAGTACATATATGATATCTTTTGAGAATGGTTGTGGCCTGATGTAGCCCTATTTTAGGGCCCCATCTTGTGTCTTTTTGCATCTTAATCACATATAAACAAGTTATATCACAAGTTTATTCCCTCAATATGCATATTTCTACCAAATACACTTATGGACGTTCTTTGCATGATTTTCTAGTACTTGGACCATGCCTTAGATGGATGAGAGAGAATGAAGGCATTCTAGGATTCCTCTATCAATGGAGGGGTCTAAAGACGACCTCTAAAGCTCCCTCAACCTACCCCTAGTGTCTAAGAGTTAAGCTTAAGTAAATAAGTCCGTGGATCATGAAGTTCGGAGCTCAAAGTGCAAGCAAAGCTCCTAAAACGACCGTGGTAATACGGAACGACCATGCTGCAAATGAAGAAATCACAGGAAAAATCTCAATTTTGAAGAATCTACACAAAATTTTTCACATTACGACGGTGCTACCATCCTCCACCACGATCGTGTTAGCCAAAACGACCGTGCTGCCACCCATAGCTACCTTCTACCACCTCCTAGCTCCCCATTTTCGCATTCCACCCATTCCAATCCATTTCACCTCCATTCCACTCCATTTCACCATTTCCACCACCAAAACCCTAGTTTCCTAGTGTTCTGACCCTATTCCATCATCACCCCATGCCATTGCATCATCGAGGAGGGAGGAGGACATCTTACAACAACTGAAGTGGAGGATTTCTCCATCTACACCGAGCTCCATGGCTTGTTCTACCTCTTTCTCCTTTCTTTTTGTATTTTTCATTATTATGAGTAGCTACGCCCCTTAAGTGGGCTCTATGGGGTCAAAAATGTTACTTTGATACCATGTTGTGGGGGGATGACATGTAAACATTGTAATTTCATTTGATAATGATTATGTTATAATTCTATCTCACCCTTCATAAATTTCTTGTTGGTTTGTGCTTAAAATCACCTAGCAATTTAGGGGAACTACTCATATGTGTGAATTTTGGGATTTCCTCCTAGGACCAATTCATGGATCCCTAGATAGCCACCCATATTCCTACATTCTAATTAGTTCTCCTAACCCTAGTTGAGAGATATAAGTAGCTAGTTTAGAAGAATTTTTTGTGCTTAGCATGGAGCTTTCTCTAGGCTAGAATGTGGGTGATGGGAGGCCTAAAACCTCACTTCTACTGTCATTACTAACCTCATCCCCTAATCATCCTAAGATTATCTAACCTAGAAACCTAGGCTTGTTTAGACTCTAATTGAATTACACCTAAACCCTAACCCAATTGAGCCTCACAAGGGTAGTAGGGGGTGTTAGGGACTAGTTCCCCTATACACAACCTAGCATATCCATGGCCACTTAGTAGTTTAGGATAATTCATTAGACTCTAGCTTGTTGTTTGGTTTGGTAATCTAAATGAAATCATTATGTTTACATGTCACCCCCAAACCTAATTGATAAGTGCATCCCCTAAACAGCCCACATTCCCCTTAATTTCTTTCAAACCATAATTGTCTTCTTGCTTAGCTAGTATAAGCTTAGTTAGTTCTTTACTTGCTTTGTTAGCTTCTTGCCTTGTTCTTGCTTTGTTATTTCTAGTTTAGGTCTTTACTTGCTCTTTTTCCATGTTTGCTAGTGTGTAGTGTAGACTTCATCATGCCTTCCCTAGTGTAGATTGTTCTTTTCTTGCCTTGCCTTGTCTTTTCTTGCTTTGTAGAATTAATTGTCTAGGGTAACTTAGGTTTTTTTCTAGCTTGCTTTCTTGTTCATCCTTAGTTTAACAATCAAAACAACCTTTAAACCCTTCAACTCTACACTCTGTAGTAGGAACCTAGCTAAAAAACTAACCTAGCTCTAGTGCCCCCTTTTCTCCCTATGGATCAACCCTATACTTTCCCCCTTACCTATACTACAACACGACCATGTGCGCTTGTGGGTTAGCATTTTGGTAGAAGTTGCTTGCTCGTGTAGGTCATTATAATTTTAAAAGTGATCCCACCGTGTGTGTCTGTTCGCAGAGTTGCATCTATTCAAATCTCAATTGAGTAGTGTGTAACACCATTGGTAGAAATGCACCAAGCTTTCTGGCGCCATTGTCAGGGATAGAAAGTGCCATATCTACCTAGTAGTTGTGGTGTTGACTCTCCCCTTTGGCATAGGGGATAGAAAGTTACATTTTAAAAATTATGCCACAAATGCATGAAAAAGAACTACATGTATGCATGAATGGAAGCAAACACACAAGGTCAGGGTAGGAAAGTATGAAATTTAGTCAAACTATTTGATCATCTTGCAAAAATGTAGAAAGAGGACTATTAGATGAAAAATGTTGCAAAATAGGGGCTTAGCGGCCTACCACCACTAACTTTTAAATCATGTTGTCCTCATTGTGAAATAGAAGTTCAAAATAGTAGGATAAATGGTATGGAGTTGTGGAAGACCACTGCTGTGTGAAGAGGAGAGATCAATACAACAGTAGGTGAGCAGGGCAGGCCACCATGGACATGCTAGGTAGTGCTACCATTTTGGCTTGCAAGCAACACGTACATGCTATAGAGCACGACCATTCCTGACTTGTTATTGTATCTTAATCAATGTCTTGCAATCTTTTCTTCAATTTTGATCCTCCCTTTTTCTAGGTCCTTCATGCCTCATCTTTTCTCCATGGTACCTTCTTTAACATGATTCATAAAAAACAAAACTATCAAGTATGGTGTGTGTGTGTGTTTTTTGGAAAAGGAAAAGTGTAATAAAAATAAGGAGGTTTTGCGAATCTCAAATCACATGGGTTGCCTCCCACTAGAGTTAATTTTAGAGCCTTCATCCAAGCTTGTTGTTCTTCCATCAATCAACCATTGCCCAAAACCAAAATGTTTCCATCTTCATCATATGCAATACTCTCATATTCCTTCATTTTTTGATCTTCCCCCAAGGGTTATGCGAGCTTCTCAAGTGTTTTTCTTCAATTTCTGCTCCTCTAAGCTCATCATCATATACTTCAAAGTAAGAATCATCATCAATGAAACTTTTTAGCTCATTCAACATGATACTCTTGGACAACTTCCCCCTAATCTTCTTAATCAACCTTGAGACCTTAAGATTTTTCATCTTATAATTTTTCTTTCCCTTGAGGAATGGGTCTTCATAGGATTCAAAGAGAGGGGTCTCGGTCCTATTAAACACTTGAGAACCTTGAAATATCACATTGGGATGTCTAGGATCATCAATTGGGGCACTTGGTGGTGTAACCTCAATGAAAAGTGGGACACTTGGTATCATTTCTTGAGAAGGAGTCAGAAATAGATTTGTTAATACCCTTGGAAATCTCCATAGAAGGTGGTGCAGAAAAATCTCTAGTGCACTTAGAACTCTCACAAGGACTTTCAAGCAAGGGTACTCCATCATGCTCTTTGTCAAATTTCCTTCCCTCATTTTTGGACTTCTCAACCACCTTCTCACACCTCAATATGGGAATCATCTTCACTTGTTCATGGGGAGGAGGGGGAGCATGTGATGGTTGTGGTGTTGGTGTTGGTCTTTGGTGTAGTGGGTTAGGATTGTAAAGCATGTAGGATGGTTGTTGTGGAGGTGGTCGGTATGGGGGGAGGTTCTTATGGTTGATATTGTAGTGGTGGATGTGAGGTGTGTTGGAAGTTGTATGCAGCTTGGGGAGGTGGTGAAGCATAAGAGGTAGGGGGAGATTGATATTGTTGCAAGGTAGATACTTGCCCTTGTGTTGGATAATAGATTCCTTGAGGAGCACCCATAGAACCATTTGCATTATTTGGGTTGGCCATGGTTTGGTAAGGGGGTCTTCTCTCCTCACAAAGGGCAACTGACATGGAAAACTAGTCTAACCTTTGCTCAAGTCGATCAATGAGTTGTCCATGAAAGGAAACCTCTCTCTTCACTTCATCAAGACTTCTTAACCTAGAAAGAACTTCTTCTTAAAACATGGAGTTGTTTCTTAACTCTTGGTCACCTTGTTGCTTCAAATAAAAGGTTTGGATGATTTCTCCATTCTGAAGTGTAAGAGCTTGACATGGAGCCTTGGTTGTTTTGAATTCCATAGGATTGTAGAACTTGCACATCTTCACAATGAGTCTCCATGATGTCGGCGGAGTGACTAGAAGAACCTCCCACATGAATCTTCGTGAGATTTACCAAGTATTCCAACATCTTCATCATGTAGGGTGGTAGAGGAATTGGAGGGGCTCATGCATCTTGATCTACCATCTTGACTCCAATGGGTTTCTTGTCACATGCACAAGGCACAACCAAACTAAAAGGACTAGTTATCAAACCAAGATGCAAAATTAACACAAAGAATAAAGAATAGCAATAGTGAGGGAAGTAGGAAATGCTAAGCTTCACTAACTAGCTAGGTTGAGCGCCTCTACTCCCTCGAAACGATGCCAGAAAGCTTGGTTTGTTACTCAAACACAACAAAACAAGCTGGTAAAAGACAGTGCCAAAGGAGAGAGCCAACACCACAACTATCACATGCTCCCCCTCCTTCCCATAAGCAAGTGAAGATGGTTCCCATCTGGAGGTGTGAGAAGGTGGTTGAGAAGTCCAAAAATGAGGGAAGGAAATTTGACAAACATCATGATGGAGCATTCTTCCAGATAGTCCTTGTGAGAGTGCCAAGTGCACTAGAGATTTTCTGCACCACCTTCTATGGAGAGTGCCAAGGGTATTAGCAAATCTTTTGTTTCAACTCCTTCTCAAGCAATAATACCAAGTGTCCCACCCTTCATTGAGGTTACACCACCAAGTGCCCTAATTGCTGACCCAAGACATCCCAATGTGGTATTTCAAGGTTCTCAAGTGTCTAATATGATTGAGAACCCTCTCTTTTAAGCCAATGAATACCCATTCCTCAAGGGAAAACAAAATTATAGCATGAAAATTCTTAAGGTCTCAAGGTTGATTATGAAGATTAGGGGGAAGCTGACTAAGAGGATCATGTTGAATGATCTAAAAAGTTTTGTTGATGAGGATTCTTACTTTGAAGTCTTTGATGATGACCTCATAGGAGCATAAAATGAATAAAAATACTTGGGAAGATTGCATGACCCTTGGGAGTAAGATCAAACAATGAAGGCATTTGAAAGGATTGTCTATGATGAGAATGGAAACATTTTGGTTTTGGACAATGGTTGATTGATGGAAGAACAAAAAGCTTGTTTGAAGGCTCTAAACTTAGTACTAGTGGGAAGCAACCCATGTGAGTTGAGATTTGCAAAACCTCCTTGTTTTTATTACACTTTTGCTTTTCCAAAATAAACACACACATACTTGATAGTTTTGTTGTTTGTGAATCATGTGAGAGAAGGTCCCATGGAGAAAAGATGAGGCATGAAATACCTAGACAAAGGGAGGATCAAAATTGAAGAAAAGATTGCAAGACATTGAATAAGCTATAAGAAGAAGTCAGGAACGGTCGTGCTCTGTAGCATGGTCATGTTGTTGGCAATCCAAAATGGTCATGATGCCCAACACGGCCATTGTAGCCTGCCCTTCTCACCTAATGTTGTATTGATCTCTCCTCTTCACATGGAGGAGGTCTTCCATGATTCCATACAATTTACCCTACTATTATAAACGTGTATTTCACACTGAGGATAGCATGATTTAAAAGTTTGGGGTGGTAGGGTGGCAAGCCCCTATTTTGGCTTTTTTTCATCTAATAGTCCTCTTTCTACATTTTTGTAATATGATCATATAGTTTGACTAAATTTAATACTTTCCTATCATTACCTTGTGTGTTTTATTGCATTCATGCATACATTTTGTTCTTTTTCATGTATATTTGGCATATTTTTTCAAAAAAAATGTTCTTTTTTGCTCTTCCATGTCATTCATTGCATTTCCATGTAGATTTTGGTATTTTTGTGTATTTTAACTAGGATTTGCTACTTTATATTTTAATTTCCTTAAATGTAGGTTTAGATGTGATTGAATGCAAATCGGCACTATTTTGTCCATTTTTTCCTGAACTTGAATACCCTTGCTCAATATTATGTTTCAATTGAATCTCTATCTGTTGTTATGATGGATTAAATCTTGGATAATGCAACTTACTTTCGATGTTTGTGGCTAGAATGAGTCATGTGTTGGAATTTTGCATGTGCTCTAAGCCTCTTGAAATAATTTGCTTATTTGAATAAAAGGGTGATTCTTGCAAGTCTTTAACATTTGGGTTTTACTATTCATTATGAAATGGATGCAATCTACTATATTGTTCATTTTATGCATACCTTATTAGATTAATGAATGTTACATGGACTAACTTGCTTGAGTGACATTATACATGAATTGCCACTACTTGTGACCCCTCTTTGATCTGACAATTCTTCCACCGTCTTCTTATCTCTCTACCTCATTAAAGGATGCCAAAATTCACATATCAGCCTTGACCACACCCAAAAGTTTGGGGTGGTCATACCTTTACCTCCCTGCTTCACTCTTGTCATTATATGCCCTACCTACACCAAGGGCAAAGAAAATAAAAAGAAAAAAGAAAATAAAGGGTGCTCCTGTTTAAGAGCATTCAAACAAAGAAAAGATGACTGCAATATCACTCCACTCCCTTTCATAACCATTTCTTTTCTTTTATGTCTAGTAGGGCTAGGGTAAATCAACTCTAGCCCTCATCCCCCTACACAAGTCAAGTGGGTCATGAACAGTGAAATGAAGTGTATGAGGTAGCTCTAGCTAGTGAAATAGTAATCCTAACCTTTTGAATGTATTTCATGCATGATACAATTTACCGAGAGCATTATGAAAATTGCATTATTTGCATATGTGAACGATGATCCATATTCTAAGTTCTTATTCTCTATGCTTAATTCACACTTGAAAATAATGAAAATAAGTAGAGAGTAGTGGATTGCATGCCTAATTCCTCATGTGAACTCATTTTAGTCAATAAACATCACAATGTTGTGTTATCCTTGCTACTTGATTGAATTGAAAGAGAGATTAAGTTGAAGCATACTTGAGGACAAGTATGTTTTACATTTGGGGTGGTGATAAACCCCTATTTTAGGTCTCCATCTTGTGTCTTCTTGCACCTTAATTAGATCTAAATAAGTTAGATCACAATTTAATTCCCTCAATATGCATATTTCTATCAAATGCACTTATGGACGTTCTTTGCATCATTTTCAGGTTTCTTGGACCATGCCTTAGATAGATGAGAGAGAATCAAGGTATTCTAGGATTCCTCTGTCAATGGAGGGGTCCAAAGAACACCCCAAAGCTCCCTCAACATACCCCTTGTAGCCAAGAGTCATGCTTAATTAGAGAAGTCCATGGATAATGAAGTTCAAAGTTCAAAGTGCAAGAAAAGCTCCCAACACAGCTATGGTGATATGGAACGGTCGAGCTGTAAATGAAGAAATCACAAGAAAAATGTCGGTTTAGAAGCATCTATAGAAAATCCTCCACCACGACTGTGTTTCCCACCACAGTTGTGCTACAATCCTCCACCACGGTTGTTCTATCCAGCACGGTCATGCTGCCACCCCTAGCTACCTTCTACCACCTCCTAGCTCCCCATTTTTACATACCACCCATTCCACTCTAGTTCCACCTCCATTTCACCATTTCCACCACCAAAACCCTAGTTTCCTAGTGTTCTGACCCTATTCCATCATCAACCCATGCCATTGCACCTTGGAGGAGAGAGAAGGATGTCCTATAGTAGCTGAAGTGGAGGATTTATCCATCTACACTGAGAGCCATGGGTTCTTCTACCTTTTCTTTTTGTATTTTGCATTTCTATGAGTAGCTAGGCCACTTTGGTGAGTTGTTTGGGGTCAAAAATGACACTTTGATACCATGTTGGGGGGAAATGATATGTAAACATTGTAGTTTCATTTTCTAATGATTAGGTTCTATTTCTATCTCACTACTCATGAATTGCTTGTTGGTTTGTGCTTGAAATTACCTAGGAATTTCGGGAAATTGCTTATATGTGTGAATTTTGGAATTTGCTCCTAGGTACAATTTTTTGGATCCCTAGCTAGCCACCCATCTTCCTACATTCTAATCAATTCTCCTAATCCTAGTTGAGAAATATAAGTAGCTAGTTTAGATGGATTTGGTGTGCTTAGAATTGAGATTTCTCAAGGCTAGAATGTGGGTAATGGAAGGCCTAAAACCTCACTTCCACTCCCATTACTAGCCTCAGCCCCTAATCATCCTAAGATCATCTAACCTAGAAATCTAGGCTTGTTTAGACTCTAATTGAATTACCCCTAAACCCTAACTCAATTGAGCCTCGGAAGGGTAGTAGGGGGTGTTAGGGACTAGTTCCCCTATACACAACCTAGCATATCCATGGCCAATTAGTAGTTTAGGATAATTCATTAGACTCTATATTGTTTTTTGGTTTGGTATTCTAAATGAAATCATTATGTTCACATGTCACCCCCCAACCTAATTTATAAGTGCATCCCCTAAACAGCCCATATTCCTCTTAATTGCTTTAAAACCCTAATTGTCTTCTTACTTAGATAGTGTAATCTTAGTTAGCTCTTTACTTGCTTAGTTAGATTCTTGCCTTGTTCTTTCTTTGTTCTTTCTATTTTAGGTCTTTACTTTCTCATTTGCCCCATTTTATAGCTTAGTGTAGTGTACACTTCATCTTGCCTGCCTTAGTGTAGATTGTTATTTTCTTGCCTTGCCTTATCTTTTCTTGATTATAGAATTAACTATTTCGGGTAACTTAGGTTTTGTTCATTTTGCTTCCCTTTCCTTGCTTTCTTGGCTGTTTATCCTTAGTCTAACAATCAAAACAAATTTTTAAATCCTTCAACCCTAGACTCCACAGTAGGAACCTAGCCCAAAAACTAACCTATCTCTAGTGCCCCCTTTTTTCCCTGTGAATCGATCCTATACTTGCCACCTTACCTACACTACGACACGACCCTGTGCACTTGTAGGATAGCATTTTAGTAGAATGAGGTTGTTTTTGTAGGTCATTATAAATTTGAAAGTGATCCCACTGTGTCTATTTTTTCACAGAGTTGCATCTATTCAAATCTCAATTGAGTAGCATCTAACGCCATTGGTTGAAATGCACCAAACTTTCTGGCACCGTTGTTGGGGATAGAAAGTGCCATATCTACCTAGTAGTTTTGGTGTTGACTCTCTCCTTTGGCATCGTATATTTCCAATTTATTTTGTTGCATTTGAGAAACACACCACGGCCATACCTCGGCAGGAGTGCAGCTGCAGTCGTAACTCAATTTCGCTAGTGTTGTGCCTATATACCAAGGAAGTCTAGGTTGTTTTGCAGTAAGACTTGACATGTCTCAGTGGTGTTTTCTCTTGTGCTAACCAAGAGGTGTTGGGGAGGTCATGGATTCCAGCTCTTCCATTGACCTTGTATGGCACTGATTTTTACTTAGTAGTGGTCAGTTGGAGCATGAATGGTATACCTCATCTCTACATGGCATAATAAAAGATGTAACACAGTCTTGTAAGCGTATTTTCATAGGGACAACTGTGAATAACATTGATTGTGCCTTGCCTTACTTTTTTACAGTTTAGTTGATAGAGATTATACTTGCTCTTCATATTTCTTCTTAGAATATTAATTGATCTACTGCTCAATAGTAACTACCTAGCTTGTTAATCTACATTATATCTTGGATACATATCATTTAGCTGAATCTACCAAACCTACTAAGTACTTTATCTGCTTGCTTAGTTATTTGTTCTTTAATAGACACTGGGAGATAGTTATATCTCTCTATGGGATGTTTGGTCTCACCCTATGGGTTTCCACATCTTTTAGTTGGGCATGAACGTTGAGATAGAAAATTTTGTTGTTGAAGCTATCTATAAGAGGAGATATAGTCGTGGATCATGGACATACAGCTGGTGTTTAGTAGTACAGTCCTATATGTCATCCATGTACTCTCAGGTCATTGGGGGTGTTTTATAGATGTTGTACATCAGTTTGAGTTTTTGGGTCTATATGATGGTGGAACATACATGATTTGTATATGTAAACAAGTTATCATATGTAACAAGTTGTAGCTAGTTGTCCAGTAAACTATGATACGTAATATATTTTGGCATGAATGAAATATAAATGAAAAAAGTTTTTTGGTTTTGTATATGATGCATTCATCTTGAAATGCCTTTATGTGATCAGTTTTATTTTACCTAGATTTTTGGTAATGTAGTTATTAGTGTTAATTCTGTCCCTATTTTGAGTAATCTCACTTTGTGTTGCAATGGGTGTCACACTAGTTCCACATAACCTTCTGATCATAAAGATCTCAATTAGAGACGAATCCATGAGAGGGGTTGGACAAAAGGTTGACAATGACGAACATGCCATCTACCATATCTTTAAAAAGTTCATAGAAGTAGAAGGTAGATATAACCTAATGGAGAAACACTACCTCGCATTAGTTCATTCTATGAAGAAGTTATGGCATAACATAAAGTATTCTCATGTTCTTTTATGTTAGATGTTTGAACACAAAAATTCACTAAGGAAGACAATCGCTAGACTTAAACCATATCAAGAGCAATCAATTCAACTACAAGAAAACACATCAATGTTAGTACAAAAAAGGGTTGGGCCAATGAGACAACTTAACTATGAATCTTTTAGAACCTATTACTAAGAATAATATTTAAATCTAGTTGTCTGAGATTGGTTATATATAAAATAGAGAATAAAGATTGCAAAGGTAAAATTGATTCAACGAAAGATTTATTCAATCAATAAGAGATATTGAGAGTATTGGGCTCATCATTGTAGCCTATGTAGTTTCTCTAATTATGACAACACCTTGGATTAATTAAGTTAGATTAGGACCAAGAATGTGATTCCCTATCACGCTAAATGAGATTAATCAAAACAAAACACACAATCAACTACTAATTAACCACATAACAATTAAATAGGGTAAATTAAAATAATTTCAACATTACCATCATGTTCAGAAACAACACATATATATCCAACAACTTACATATCACCACATACCATATCGGTTTTTACTTGTGTGTCCAACAACTTACATATCACCACAAACCATATCAGGTATTTACTTGTGTGTCAAATGGCCATCTGCCACAACCCATATACAAAAGATGTATTCCATATATGCAAGCCATTTATAACACATAGGCTCATTGCCAAAAACTTTAGTCGATTGTACATATCATCTACAAAACATTCCCTTCCCAAACCTAAGAGTATAGGGATGGCTCTAAGACTCTACTAGCAACTATCCAACCTTCTGCTCCTACTTCTCTTTAAGATGTTCATCCTCAACAACACAATCCCAACGACATCAATGATGATCACCTAAAAAAATGTGGTGACCCACAAGGTGAGACCAACATCCCAGAGGGATATATAACTCTCAAGGATGGTTATTGATTAAAATATATTTATTGATTAAACAAGTTAAGTAGCTTCAGCATATTAGGCAAATTAAACTAATAGGCATGGAAGCGGGAATGATTAGAAAGTATATAAAGAGACAAATTAAATGATCATTCTAACAGTTGACTTCTCTTACTGCATAATATAACAAATAAGTAGCACAAGAAACAAGGGAAGAATAATGTGAAAACCTCAATTTTCTCTCTCCTATATTATACTCCTCTCTCATCAAGTGTCTCTCTTACTCATTTTGATATTAATTTCATAATTGGATAGTTGTTCCAATTTGGCGACTACCGTGATCAATTTTGCAATGTGCGACTTTAATTTGTACTTTTAACTAAGTATCTCGCTATACCATGTCACCTTCTTGTATCTAATTTTAAATATCAACACCATGATCTTTTGTCTTTCTAGTATGCACCACGTTTTAGTGGATTCAATTATGAATACAACAGAACAAAAATCAACCCGATCAGACCTTTGTAGCATGAGTTATGAAAGCTTGAAGGTGCTTTGATTTACTTTGATTTTAAGTGTTTATGTATCCTCGCTTTCTTGTTGGGCCAGTCTATCCATGGGCCCAGCCGATGCAATGCCCTTACATGCCCCCACCCCCTTTCTCCTTCAGGAAAGCATTGAAGGTAAGCAGTCGTCGTCCTCCTTCCTTTCCAAAACGGACAATGTAAGGATGCTCAGGATTGCTGGGATCTAAACCCTAGCATTCATGATGTCTTATATAACCCGCCCCCCATCTAACCCTAGTTCCTGTTCTTCTTTTCCTCCTCCACTCTTGAGCCATTTTTCCTTAACCCCTCAGCGGCTATGCCTTCTACCGCTTGAGTCCGATGCTACCCTGGTAAACAGCAGTGGCGGCTGGTACACCCTCAACGATGGCGGGTACATAAAATCTTGGGCGGCTAAGGTACCTTAGTCCACCATCCCTCCGACCTTGTCTAACTGCTGCAGTCCCTACGATGATAAAGAAGTGGGGTGGGAGTACCCTGTTCCTCCCCTGTTCTGGTCCTAGGAATAGAGGACCATGGCGAGTGTGCGCGGAAAGGACCAACTAGGAATCGACTACTACCATGTGAACCGAGCATCCACGAGGCCAGTGTAGGGCGACCAACTGACCATCTCCCTTGAGTTGGGAGATCTGGTGCACCGACACCATGGTTGGCCGATGCATAGCTCCAATGCCATCAGTATGGAGTGGGAAGACTCGGGTGTGAGCGCCCGACATTGGAGCTCAGCGGTGGCGAGAGGTGTGACACCACAGGGGAGCGGTCAAGTTTGGTGACGAGCGGCCGGGAAAAGCTGTGCAGGGACATTGGTGAATCAAACGAGGCCACATGTCTAGGGAGAACCCAGTGCACAGGCACTTGGGTCGTGGTGTGTAGGTACCATTGGATCTCCCATCCACGACTGGAGTTAATCAATAAATATGAAGGTAACACCCAATCTGAAATCCATATAGTTTCAATGTAGAATTTACAAAAATAATAACTTCCTCATTTTAAGGCCAAATATAGCAAAGTTATATATCAAACTGATCCTCTCAAAAAGACCTACAACATGAGCTTATTTCCAGACCCTGAATCTTCTTCTATTTTCCTTATATTGCTAAATATGTAACCTTTGACTACTTTGAATATGCTTAACACATGTTTATGATTAATGATTGGATCTTGATGCTCAATCTACCCCAATCCTTAAATCAGTACTTGTGATATATACTTGAACTAAATGAAGGTCCTACTCTCCCTATTGTTCATCATGACCCTTTTTGTACACATGTGCTTAGTTTGGACTTTAATGATGAACGTTACCCCAAATTGCTAATCTTGTTGCTAATGGACAACCACCTAATCTGGTTGTATGTTTCTTATGACCTTATGTTGCTAATCTAAACCATCCCTTATGATTGGCTCTTATTCATTGATGATCTTTGGCCTTGATTACTCTATTATGAGTCTTTGACCCTTTAATGTACAACCTTGGAATGGTCATAGATAATCTGTGGAACCTTAGAATGATATGAAACTAGAACCACACCATCATGATGACCTGTAGATCAGTACAATATCATATAATGAACCAATAAGCAACTTGGAACCCATCTTGGCCAAAACCCTAAAATGCATCTAATTAGGGTTAATGATGAGAATATAATGCATATATGTAATCTTGTTAATCAGGTTTGGCATGTGGCTAGATGGTGAAAGATATGTTAGGTTATGAAATCTTCGAATCAGGTATGGGTCTTATCTAGTTATATGACTATCACTTTCTTGCTTGAAAAGACATATATTGTATGTGTGTTCGTTTACTTGCTCAAATATTGCCATGTAGTATTGCTATGTCTTACTCAATGTTTGCCTCGTCAGTTCTATAACTTGAACACATATATAGATAGAACTCCATTATAATATTGTTGATAAAGGGTTAACTCTTGGTTACATCCATGAGGTCCCTCTCGTATAAAAGGGTTAGCTAAGCTTGAGCACCCTTATGAACCCTTCCGACGGGAAGATGGTCAAAGGCCTTAAACATGCTTGATATTGTTGGTATAATGGAGTGAAATGACATAAAATATGGTTTCGCATTTGTTAAACAATTAACATGTTTATTCTTGTTCGTTTAGTCTTGAAATCTTTTCAAAATTATGCAAAGCTTATACATATATGTATCTTTATGCCCCATACCCAACACCTCGTGTGTTGACCCATTTCTCGTATTTTGTTTTTAGGTTCAGAGATGGCTAGAAGGTTGATGGGCTTGGTGAGCTATGCTAGGTGTACTTGTTGTAAGATCCAGATATATAGTATACATGAACATACTTGTACAAAGTGACACTTGAATATGTTATTCGAATCATGTAATATAATAATGTTGCTTAATATATCTTGTTGATTGTTGGGATTATGTCGGTTCTTGTATCTTGTTATTTGTTCATGTGTGCTAAGATTTACGCTTCCGCATTTCACCTTTGGTATACATTTGGTTCATGGGACTGGGATTCCAGTTCTGTGACAAATAAACATCCAATGTGAACCGTGTTTAACACTAAGAACATATGCTACACAGTTGGATTACATCTTTTATTAACCCTAAATAGTTAAAGGTATACCCCTCAAACTCCAAATGACCAACACTAAGTTGAAATTAGTGTCATACAATATATAGGAGAGTCAGACTCCTAAGATCTCATCCACCCTCAGTCAGTACAAGTCAGTCGCAGTGACGTATATAGTCTAACTATAAACCAACCTAGTCCATCCTTGGTATATAGGTCACGCCACTAGTAACCAGGGTATGCAAAACCCTATCATCTGATGAACAACTGCAAGTGTCCTCAATCACATCATATATACCAATATCTAAGATACGACCACAGTCATTCTCTTGTCAAGGTATGATTATAGTCATCCTCAAAACCTTGGTATTAGGATGTCAAGGAAAAATAGCTTCTTTGCCACTCATACTCAGAAGTATGCACTCTGAGATTCCATAAGAGGAACACTTGTTTCACCATCTATCAATTTCTGACACTAGAATGGGTCTATGGCATAGGAAACTATGTGATTAGGGTTTCACTTGATTAGTTAATGCTAATTGGGCATATTTTAACTACATCAATCAAGTTATATACAAACCCTAAAAGGATTCTACATAACATAGGTAGATTGTAACTTTCAAAGATTTAAAACATATGGAATATAAATCTTATCACATCATCACATGGTACTAACATACATGAGGCCATACCCATCAGCATACCATCATAGGATACAAATTGTGATAGAGTGGATTTCTGGCTTCATTTTGAGGACAAAATATCTTTTAAGGTGTGTAGGATGTGATGGAGTGGAATTTTGGAATCCCTAAATGTGCACTAACATAGGTGAATTCATGAATGTTGAGTTATCTTAAGAGTTATAAGTGATTTGGTAAGGTTTAGTTGGTGATTGATGTTGATATCATGACTAAGATCCCTAAATTTATGTCTCTTTGAGGTATTTCATTGACAAGTCAAATTGTTCAGTTTTGATACCAAAATTGAATGGAATGTATCTTGAGTGATGATAGAGATATGGTTAAAACTTGGTGGCAATTGGAGGACCCTAGAGGACGTTATTCAAGTTTGAATATGATGAAATAATGTGCATTGTGATGATTCTTGGACCTAAGTTTAATAGTTATACCCTAAGGTTCATCAAAGAATTGGTCACATGCCTCACATACATAAGGAGCCACAGATAGTCTGCATGGCACTATCTAGACCGTAGGATGGTTGAGATTGAATACTCACGACCATTGTCTCCTACCTTGCGGTTAGAGAAAGGTAAGGGGCAGTTTAGATGTGGCTTGGCATATCTCCACACATTCAGATTGTGGAGTGGGAGCGAGAATTAATTGAGGAGTTGATCTTAAATCATTGAGATGAGTTGCTTTACCCTTATTTTGTACCCTATCGTGAGGAGATGAGAGAGTTATGCCTCTTTGTCCTCATTGCGTCTCCATCGAGTGATATCGGTGGTGTGAAGAAGAGGAGAATGGGGATAGAAGGTAGATTGGAGGAAGAGGAAGAAGGGAAGAGCAATGTGGATGCCTGGGGAATCATCCGCGCTTGAGCGCATGGCCTCAAATGATCATTTTCATGGCTGACCAACTCAGTTCAGGCGTCCATGAACATGGAGCTCATAGGCATGTGGAGAGAGTTTCCTATGGAGAATGGAGGGCCTCAAGGAGTATACAGAGGTTCGGTGGAGCTTTTGGAAGGTTCATACCGATCCTAGGAGGAGAAGAAGGTCTCCCCTTTTGGTCCACTACAACTAATCCAGACGGCAGCGACCTCATGGAGTGGGAGCCCCAAAGCCCATTACTAGAATGCTAGTATCCTCGAAGATCGGGTTAAAGTCGTCGAAGCTTATGGAGGCATTTCGATCTGATGAGGAGCTATGTGACTCAATCTATTTCTCACTGGAGGAGATCCCAGCGGTGGCACCAGACCACCTGGACATGTGACTCATGAGTTTGAGAAGAAGGAAAGACCCTCCCGAGCTAATGGATCCAACTCTTGATCCGGACCGGTCCGCAACCTTGAATTGAAATGTGAACCACCGTGAACCGATTGGCTCAAGCAAAGAACCGCCGGCTCACTGCAGTCCATGAGAAGGAGTTGCACCTCTCATAGGCCACATGGTGTCTTGCGATTGGCCCACAAAGGTGAATAATTCAGTAAATACCCAGTTCTTAGATAATTCGTAGAAATTAGCACATTTATTAGAAAATTACAAGTATTATACCAAAATTCTATAAAAAATGAGTAGAATAACATGGCACCATAATATCTGACTTTTGATGCTTAAATAATAGTGATATCATGTAAGATGCATTATACTTGTTTAATGGGTATAAATATCAAATGAAGACCTAATATTATGATAATGCTTTCGTAACTCAAAAGTATATTATATAATCCATTATGATGTCAAATATGGTGATGTTTCAACCCAAAATCATGCAATTAGCTTTATATGGCTAATTAGGGTTAACAACCCTACTTAATGTGTAATAATTATAAATATGCTCAAGAAACCCTAGAAATTACAGAGTAAGTTGATATTAGTAACTTGGAGCTAATATATAATTATGAGATCATAATTATGAGTACATATAAGGTTACATGTTCAATGATCCTATAATGATGAGAAAACCCTAATATGAATAATACATGTAACCTAGGGTGCATCTGAGCTCATACGTACATGAAATAGAATAATTAGATGATGTATCTTATTCTAGAACCTAAGACCAGTAACATAATACCAATATGACAAGATATTTAGTAATGAGAATATCTTAATGACTAAACCAAATCCTAAAATGAATTACTTGGGTCTAGGGTGCATTTGTGCTCATAAGTACATGAAATATAATAATCAGATGATGTGTCTTAATCTGGAACCTAAGACCAGTAACACAATACCAATATGACAAGACAATTAGTAACGAGAATATCTTAATGACTAAACCAAATCCTAAAATGAATTACTAGGGTTCAGAAGATGATAATCTAATAATAGTACATGATTTTGTCTTACCATGATTGACCAAGGTTAGAGTCAGCATGAGATTATGTGATGATTAGGAATATCTCCTTAAAAGGTATGCCATTACCTCTTACTTGGCTTATTATACAATACACTTGCATTATATGTGTAGTAAACACTTGGCATATGATATTGGATGAAATGATTGTTCTTGTTGATATCTTGCTTGATTTTCCATACTTATGGCTATGAACACATAAAACATAATATATTTGTTCCATTATATACAAGCACTTCAACTCTTCGGTAGTAAAGTGTTGGAAACTAAAGTACTTTAAATCCTTGGTAGTAAAGTCCTTGGAAGTGATCATGTTGAATGGGGAACATATGGTGTATGCTTTTATTATTGTTCATGTGCATGTGCTACTGTTGTTTCCTTCTGACATCCTCTGATTTTCTCTTTCTTATCCTAGTGTGTGATATTTGAATTGGGGTTCCCGCTGAGGTGAGGGTTTCAATTTGGACATCACACATCATATTAAGCTTTAGAAAATCTAGGGACGTCATAGGTGGTATCAGAGCATGGACCATAGAAAAGCCTGACATTTTCTCATTATGCAACTTAAAATCTAAAGAACCTTGAACTTTAAAAATCTTTTTGGGTTAGATTAGACATATTTTAGAGAGTAGATGTGACCTAGCCTATAGGTTAGCACCTAGATGTCTGAGAATTAGGTCTAGAATGGTGCTTGTTATATAGCAAGTCCTTAGATGTCGTCCTTTCCTTATATTGTAGCAGTATGGCACGTTGCATTATTTGGAAATGATGAGCATCAAGGGAAGATAAACCCTATACATATGGCGCTTGTTATCTAGAGAAGCTACCCTAGTCTACACCATGTTCTCACTCTTTTCACTAGTTTTCATGGCATTGTAAGATTTAGTTTTTGATTCCAATCGAATCAAGCCTTAATAGTTTTCTCTGACGCATGTTTTATCAGAGAAAAACTATATAATACTTTATTATATATGTAAGTATTACAAAATGTGTCCCCACACATGTACGAGTAGGAGATGGTCATGCAACCTAAGTCAAAGTGAATGACATCAGTCTAGAAGAGAAAGTAGTTCAAGATTAGATGTCTAGAGCCTTGTTGGAATATATGATAGATGAAATAAATGAAATAAGTTTTCATGATATGATGTAAGTCTTATATAGATGATATAAGATGGTTAATGATCATCAATGTTTTTCTTTAAGGACTAAGTTTCAAATTTGAGTATTTGAGATAGGCTTTGATGATGAAATTATGTATGCTTTTGTTAGATAAGATAACATAAGTTAAGACAAGGTTGTGAATCAGTAAGAGCCTCAAGCTCTTTTACAAAGGAGGACCTCTAGTGTTAGGACCAGTTTTAGGGTTAGCTCTAGAGAGAGTGAGACCCATAGGGAGAAGGTCAAAAACCATAAACTCTAAGATATGAGAATTATGAGATATGTGATATGATATTTCCTAAACTAGACTACTCCTAAATTATTGATATGAGTTTCTTTATGCATGATTCCTATAGTCTTGTTAAACCCTATATGTCCTGGGAGGACCAAACCCTAGAGTTAGAGAGAGTTTGGTTATATATGCATATGTGAATAAGGAAATGTGAGAACCTACCATCTAGTTGAGGGAGAGAGAGTCCCAAGACCCTAGAGGATGTAACTATGTTTTAGTCTCTGTAAAGCCTTAATATCGGGTTGATGGTAACTTGTAGGAATCTAGTGGTTGCATATATAGAGAGTTTTGGGTAAGTATGTCTCATGGGTAGAGAACCTATGAATAGAGTGCCATGTTTTTGTTCAGTTTGTGCTTATGTGGCTAGAGCTCATAAAGAAATCAATTAGTACCTAAGAGGCACACATGTGAACCATAGACTAAGAGAGGAAAGGTAAAGTATATGCATATGATGTACTTGTATAGTTGAGTTAGCTCAGAGAGACTAAGCTTGGAACTACCCTCATGATATGGGTTAAGAGAACCTTAGTTGGACTATATAAAGTTTTGATATATGTTTAACAAGCCACTTGTATAAGTTTTCTTAGCACTACCATGATATAAAACATGCAAAAATGTGATCTAATCTTGAGATGTGATACATGAAGGTAACATGATGGAAACCTAGAGATGGTTTAATATATATTTATATATAAATGGTTAACCATATCGATTAATAATGATGATAATGTGAATAGTTTGCTAATGGCATAATGAATTTTTGATGAAGTTTGTAACTTGATATGAGAAAGTGAAATGAGATAATGTTATTGATAAACATTGAATGTTGGTGGTTAATAAAGATACTACACATAATTTCTAAGCTGGCACAATGATATGATGGAGAAACAATAATATGAGGAAGATGGATAAAAGTGAGTTAATTATAGTTAACTCCCTCCTAAAAGCCATGTGTTAATGTTGAGCATGTTCTGACAATTTTGCACAATATAATGATGATGACACCTCGTTATTATCTATATGGATAAATTGAGTTAATTATAAATAGCTCTTCTCAAAATGAGGACATAATTTTAGAACATGATGTTTGGATAAATGCGGATGTAAATCCTAAAATGTGAAAAATGTCATGTTATATGTGAGGGGTTCACCTTAAATGATTTTAAAACCTCCTAGTAATTGTTTGGATATAGTTATGGAGCTTCTGTTTGTGTATATGTTGCACCTTGAGTGGTTCCCAACATATGGATGAATATCTCTTTATTTATCTTGGAGTAAGAGTATGGCTTAATTTTGAGGATGAAATTTCTTTTAAGATGTATATGATGTGATAGAGTAGATTTCTAGCTTAATTTCGAGGACGAAATATCTTTTAAGGTGTCTAGGTGTGATGGAGTGTAATTTTGGAATATCCAAATGTCCACTAACATAAGTGAGTTCATGAATTTTGAGTTATCTTAAGAGTTATAAGTGATTTGGTAAGGTTTGGTTGGTGATTGATGTTGATATCATGACTAAGATCCCTAAATTTATGTTTCTTTGAGGTATTTCATTGACAAGTAAAATACTTGATTTTATGTACCAAAATGTAATGGAATGTAGCTTGAGTGATGATAGAGCTATGGTTAAAATTTGGTGGCAATTGGAGGACCCTAGAGGAAGTTATTCAAGTTTGAATATGATGAAATAATGTGCATTGTGATGATTCTTGGACCTAAGTTTAATATTTATACCCTAAGGTTCATCAAAGAATTGGTCACACGCCTCAGATGCTTAAGGAGCCATGGATTGTCTGCATGGAACTATCTAGATCATAGGATGGCTGAGATCATACAGTACGACCATTGTCTCCTACCTTGCGGTTAGAGCAAGGTAAGGAGCAGCTTAGATGCAGCTTGGCATAACTCCACACATATAGATCATGGGGTGGGAGCAAGAACTAACTGAGGAGTTGATCTCGACTCATTGATATGAGTCACTTGACCCTTCTTTTGTACCCTGTCGTGAGGAGATGAGAGAGTTTTGTCTCCCTATCCTTGATGTGTCTCCATCAGGTGATATTGATGGTGTGAAGAATAGGCGAATGGGGTTCTAAGGTAGATTGGAGGAAGACGAAGAAGGGAAGAGCAATGTGGAGGCCTACAGAATCATCCGCACTTGATTGCATGACCTCAAATGGTCATTTCCATGGCCGACCAACTCAGGTTAGGCATCCATGAATATGGAGCTTGAAGGCATTTGGAGAGAGTTTCTTGTCCAGAATGGAGGGCCAAGGAGTCTATAGAGGTTCGGTGGAGCTTTTAGAGGCTTCATACTGGTTCTAGGAGGATGAGAGGTAGGTCTCCCTTTTTATTCCACCACATCCAATCCAGACGGCGGAGACATCATGGAGTAGGAGCCCCACAACCCCTTACTAGAATGCTAGTAGCCTCGAAGGTCAGGTTGAAGTTGCCAAATCTTATGGTGGCATTTCGGTCAGATTAGGAGCTCTGGGACTCAGTCTATTTCTCATCAGAGGAGATTCCAATGGCTGTGCCAGAGCACCTGGATGCGTGACTCATGAGCACAAGAGGAAGGAAAGATCCTCCCAGGCTAACAGATACATGGATCCATGGATCCAACTCCCGATCTGGACCGGTCTGCAACCTTAAATTGCGATGTGAACCACCGTGAACCAGTTGGCTCAAGCAAAGAACTGTCAACTCAGCGCAGGCCAGAAGAAGTTGTGCCTCTCACAGGCCATGTGGCATCCTGCGATTGGCCCGCAAAGGTGAATAATTCAGTAAATACCCAGTTCTTAGATAATTCATAGAAATTAGCACATTTATTAGAAAATTACAAGTAATATTCCAAAACTCTCAGAAAAATGAGTAGAACAACTTGGCACCATAATATCTTCCATTTGATGCTTAAATCATGATGAAATCATGTTAAATGCATTGTACTTGTTTAATGGGTAATAAATATCAAATGAAGACCTAAAATTATGATAATGCTTTAGTAACTCTAAAATATGTTATATAATCCATATGATGTCAAATATGGTGATGTTTCAACCTGAAATCATGTAATTTGCTTTATACGGCTAATTAGGGTTAAAAACCCTAATTAATGTGTAATAATTACAAATATGCTCAAGAAACCCTCGAAATTATAGAGTAAGCTTTTATTTGTAACTTAAATCTAATATATGAGATCATAATTATGTGTATAAATAAGGTTACATGTTCAAGGATCCTATAATGATGAGAAAACCCTAATATGAATAATACAAGTACCTAGGGTTCATTTGTGCACATAAGTACATGCAATAAAATAATCAGATGATGTATTTTAATCTGGAACCTAAGACTAGTAACATAATACCAAGATGACAAGACAACTAATAATTATAAAATCTTAAATACTAAACCAAACCCTAAAATGAATCAACTAGGGTTCAAAAGAAGATAATCTAATGATAGTACATGATCTTGTCTTAATCATGGTTGACCAAGGTTAGAGTTGGCATGAGATTATGTGATGATTAGGAATGTCTGTTTGGAAGGTACGCCATTACCTCTTACTTGGCTTATTATACAATATGCTTGCATTATATGTGTAGTAAACACTTATGATATGATATTAGATGAAATGATTGTTCTTGTTGATATGTTGCTTGATTTTCCATACTTATGGCTATGAACACATGAAACATAATATATTTGTTCCATTATATCCAAGCACTTTAACTCTTTGGTAGTAAAGTGTTGGAAACTGAAGTACTTCAACTTGTTGTTAGTAAAGTACTTGGAAGTGATCTAACTCTTTGGTAGTAGATCAGATTGTGAAATGATACAACTCTTTGGTAGTAGATCAGGGCCTTAATGCATTATCCTCTCAGGTAGTAAATGCATGGATGATATAATGGAAAATGTGCCTAAAATATGTATTCTCTTTTGGTAACAAATATCTTTGTGCAAGTATATGTTTTTTCTTATATTTGTTTAGTACTGTCAAGTTCTAGTTTTATCTTATTGCCAAGCTTAGTAATGAGAGGTATATAAAAAGACACCTAGGCATACTCAGTACAATATTCTTGAATATTGTGCTGACATGTACCACATGTAATCTTTTGTTTAGGTTGTAGACATATGATCTTGAAGAACCAGGATAGTTGAGAGTTGTGTGGCGAGCTGATGTATAGGTGGACATGTTGTCTTAAGATCATGTAGTTTAGTGGTATTACACTTATATGTATAAATTTTTTGTTCAATGTGTAATATCAAATGTTGTATCAATTCATTATGTAATTATATGTTGAATGGTGAACATATGGTGTATGCTTTTATTATTGTTCATGTGCATGTGCTACTGTTGTTTCCTTCTGACATCCTCTGATTTTCTCTTTCTTAGCCTAGTGTGTGATGTTTAAATTGGGGTTCTCTCTGAGGTGAGGGTTTCAATTTGGATGTCACGCATCATATTAAGCTTTAGAAAATTTGGGGATGTCACACAAATCCTTATCACATCATGCAGATGATAAGACCTCAATTAGGACATAAAGCGATGTCCAAGGTTATAAGACCATTCAAACTGTTCCCTTCAAGAACATCATTATCTATCCATGCCTCAGCATGGCTCATCAACCATCACCATAAATGTGATGAACGAGTTTGACATAATATTATATTTAAGAACTACGATGCTCATATACCAGCAAACCAGGGTTACAACAACATAGATATAGAAAGTATTCCATCAACATGATAGTCACACAAGAATCTATGTATCATCATCACTTACTTGTATTAGGGTTAGGTTCAACAAGGAGAGTGAATTAGGGTTTCAAATAGAAACTAAAGGTAAACCCTAATTCTTATCATATCAATCAATCATGGAAGAAATAAGGTCAAACATCACCATTGGCCATAGAGCCAAGAAATTTCATCGACCACATAGGATAGGAAAACATTGTGACCACATAGGTTGGAGACACCTTAGCGACTACTAGGGTTAGGTGCCTTCATGACCATTTGGGTTTAAGGTCATAGTGACCAACATGGATCAAACTTCATTGACCACTAGGGTCAAAGAACATAGCGACCACTAGGGTTAGGTCACTTCAAAGACCACTATTATTAAGTGACATTGGTAGTCGATGAAGACATAAACTTGACAACCGATTGAAATCACAACTCTTGGCGGCCATCAAGAGTCCAATCCTTCATACCCCAATAAATGTCCAATTCTTGGCGAGCACATAAGAGAAAGAACTTGGAGACCACTCATGTGTCAACACTCTTAGCTAGCAAACAAGGAAATAAACCATTAGTGACCACATAACATCAAGACCTCATCAGCCACATTGAATCAAAGCTTGGAAACCACTAACATCAAAATTATTGGTGGCCACATAAAGTATAAAACCTTAGAGACCATGATGCATTTAAAATCTTTGTGACATTGAGGAGACCGAACTCTCATTGACCATGAAGACCCAAATAGATTGGTTACCACCAAGAACTGGAAAGGTCATCAAGTTGCATCACTAGGAAGAAGATCAACTCAAAACCCTAATTCAGCAACCATCATTTAAGAGAGCAAAATCATCATTCCCACAAGCATGCAAGCATAAAAAACTTCCATAAATAGAGCAGATTCATGCACAAGGAATAGGGTTTATCCAATAAGAGTTATCTACTCAAGAACAATCATACAACACAAACCCTAGGTAAAGACATCATCTTTCCACTTGGAACAACATTTTAGAGCAACATTATGTAAATGCAAGATGAATGCAAGCAATAATTGTGAAGAATTTTATATAAATCGCTTCAAATAAGATGGATCACTTCAAAACATAAAGGTATATCAAAGGAAATAAGCCTTGAGCACTCCTCTCAGCCAAGCTAGCTCCTCCTCCACAAAGAGAGAAGTCCTTGGTCAAGGAAGCAAGAAAGAGATGTTCTTCAAGCTCTATCTCAATATCCACCATGGAAAACCATGGATTAAGTCAATAAGAGAAAGAGAGAGGGTAGGGAAGTAAGGAAAATGAAGAGAAAGGGCGAGATCTCACTTACCAAGACAAGGGAACAAAGCAAGGAAGCTCCACAAACACAAGGAGAGGATTGATTTGAATCCTAGATGCACATGCAAGGTAGATCATCCAAGATCCTCCAACTTGAGCTCCTTCTTTATACCAAGTAAGGAGGGAAGATATCTAATAACAAGGAAGGAAAGAGAGAAGACTAGGTGTGTAAAGAGGTTGTTTGCATGCAAGGAGAGAGGTATATATAGCTTAGGGTTGGAGAGAGAGAGGAAGGGTTAAGTGTCAAGCTAAGCATTCAATGTGTCAAGCTATCTTGTCCATGCAAACATCTCACACATGCAACTAAGACAAACAAAAACTAGGAAACACACCAATAAAACTCATCTACCAAAGGATTTAAAAAAACATAGCGACCACTTAGCATACATAGCGACAAAAGTGGTCAGAAAAAAAACAGTCGCTAACCCTAGGATTGTTGGCGACAACGAAAAGTAGAATTCCCATCCATAGCCAACCCTAGGTACAAAAAGTAAGTGTTGGACACCTCCAACCCTCTAGTTACATCTTTGGTGACCTTTAACACTAGGTGGTCAACACCCAAGGCCAAACATGTGTTAAGGCATCCATGCAAACCCTAATCTCAACACAAGATGTCACCACTCAAACCAAGGCATAACAAGGCACCCCACAACACAACCATATAAAACATGATGTCAAAACATGTCATACTCAGAAAGCATGTGAAAAATTGTAAGAGAAACCCTATATTTGGGTAAATTGTAATTAGGTCCAAAATAAGCATGTATAAGCATAACTAGCACAAATAATGTCCAAACTAGACCAAACCCAAAACTTAAGCTTGTCGCATGATATCAAAGCATGCATAAGCGGTTGAATAAGGTTTTAAGCATATAATTGTGATAATCAAGCATATTCAACCAAAAAGCAAGGTCAGGGTTGCATCCTTGTGGAACACAAAGCACGCAAGGATCAAACTTCCCACAAACCATGAATCTCGATGTTCATGGTTCATTATCAACATCTTTGGTAGAACTCCATCTGGGAACTCATCTAAAGTTCATGTTTTCATTTTTTTCTCTAACCTTAGGTTTAGCGTTCTATTCAGCAAAGATTATAACTAATCATAAATATGATAGATCAAGTCATAAATCAAGTGTAGTGATCAAAGGAAACACTTCTATTAAAAAAATCTCTTGACGTCAATATTAACTAGAACTAGAATTGGGATAAGGGGCTACACCCCATGCGCCCGTAGAAAGGTCTACTTGCTAATAGTTAGAATAAGCAAAAAGGTATAGATCGATAGAGGAGTCATGTTGTGAGGGGCATATAGGAAGAATTCAAAGATATCCAACTCTATTTGACAATATACCAATAAGTTGGCAGTCTCCATGAGGAAGATGGGGGATCCTTTTCTCCTTTCCTTACTTTGTGCATCTAAAGGAGGCTATGTGTTTATAGGGTATAATCCCTCTTGTGTTTGGCCTACCACCTTTTTTTATAAGGAAGGCATGTGACCGAAAATCCCCAAATTTGAATCTTTACAGTGGCTGCAAAGATAGGGTCCACCATGCTAGTCGATTGATTGGGGGTTCAGTCGGTCGACTGGGGTAGTTGACACTCAGGTTCATATGTAGGTTAGTCAATTAGTTGGGGGTCCAATCCAATCAACTATTGAATGGATGCTTGGGATCATATGTAGGTTTGTTGATCGATTTGAGGTGAATTCACTAATTTGACTAAAATAGAAGTCCCCTCTTTTTCATGTTGAGTTAATTGACTAAGTGGCTAGTCAAACTATTGGAATTTTGGGTCTGTCAAATTCTTGCTTGTTGGTCAACTGACTAGAAATGTCAGTCGACCAGTTAGAATTATAGGAGGCTGAGATATGCACTTGAAGCCTCCTTATTTTTTCAACTCTTAGAGTATTTTGGGGTTTCCTGCAATAAATGAGAAAGTCTAAATAAAACTTTAATTTAGGAGACAAAAGAAAAACTAAAGTAATTAAATCTTAGAACTAAGAAATAACAATATAATGCCCCTAGAAACGATCTAAAAGAAGCGATAAAAATATATGAATATGAATTCAAAAAATCACCTGAACTTGAACATTTCTCATCCTCGAGAAACATAGAATCACACATGTTCACCAAATAATACTAACGACATGCCCTCCACTCTTTCATAGAACTACTTGTGTCCTTACCAACTTTCATGGCCAAGCAACCCTGATTTCATGAAATCACAAAATGCAACTTTCCATATATTGTACTTGAAATTTGTTCACAACTTATTTGTAGGTCAAGAACTACAAATAAATTAGATGTCATATCCTTTATACTTTTGATACTCCCTCATATTCTTACATGTTCAACACAAGAATAGGGTTCAATTATCGAGTGGATTGAGGGTATGTAGATTCCTCTAGGTAGCAAAAAAATGGAGTTATTTGAGGTATGGAAGAAGGTGATGTCTCCTCTATTTGACTCAAGATGATTTAATCTTTTCTCTACAATTCATTTGATTGCATTTTTTGTATGCATATTGTATCTTTTATTCATTGGTGGTATACACCTATTACATATAAGGCTATGGAACAAGCAGTAGAGGGGGAAGGGGGTTCCACCCCGAACTTGGGGTTTGGCACTATGTTTGGGTTTTTGTTTATTTTTGGTGAATGGAGGGGTAAGTAGATCATAGAAGAAATGAAGAAGACGTTGAACATGTGCATATTGTATTTTAAATTCAACACATTAGTAGCACCATAACATTAGTTCAATTCTTTCAGAAGCAATTAAGATATTTCACAAGATGTCACTCAAATCAAGAAAGATACATTTCATTTGACTCCTAACAATCCTTTTAGACTTACCACCTTTTCCAAGGAGCCCTCTAGGTGATAGGGTCAGTTGAAAAAATGGTTGTTCATTAATTTGTTACAAGAGAATTCACTTCATTCAAGGGATTCATTTATCAGCATGCATATAAGAATAAATGTCTGAGTAGATAAGGCCATATCACATGGAAGATTAAAAAAAAACTAAATCTACATGAAAATACAAACAACATGCTAGGAATGACAAAATGAGGGAAGATCGAGCGGATGAAACTGGTATGTAACCTCCACCTCCACCATAAACTTAGGATGTTGCTTGTCTTGAGAAAATCCTAAATCCAAGACAGGTGGGAGAAGACTACTAGTATGGACACCACCTTCCATGGTCTCCTGCTAGTGGTGGGGAAGAAGGGATAGGGGTAGGTGTTTTCTCATGAGTAGATGACCATGGTGGTCAGTCTTGAGCAGAGGGCTTAGCGTAGTCTCATCCCCAATAATGCAAAGTGGGTATGGGATATGTTTGATGAGCCTTGTAATCATGTGGTAGGTCATGGTGAGCTAGTAGTCACCACAGTCGACATCCCATAGCTCATGAGATCTCTACATAAGAATACATGATTGAGTATGTGGAACTATATCTTCCGCTCAGGATCCATGCACACCTTGGAGTTCTCAATGTGATCCAACTACTTTAGGATATCATAAAACTCATATGGTACTTCAGGTCTTATCATCTCATAACTTTGGCTCTTGGTGTAGCATGTCTATGGTGGTTGTTCCTTATCATTGTCATTTTCCTCTAAGTACACGATGCGACATTGAGGGACAAGATCAAGAATGTCATCTTATGGAGGTGGTTGGTCATGATTGAAGTGTGGGATTTGAACTGGAAGATTATTAAGTTCATAGTGGAGATTTACTAGTGTGAACCTGGCATGAATAAGAAGCTTGATCTACCTATTTGTGCCTCAAAGAAGGAGGAAATAAGTATTTGGTCGCACACCATGATGCATCACGTGGGTAGACTGTAGGTAAGGGAGGTCAATGAGGTGTTGATTCCCATTATGCATGATGAACTTAGAGGGGATGTCAGTGTATCCTAGGGAGATAGTATTGGCCTCAATGTTTACTCTATCGACCTTTACTTCTCTATTTCCCACCTTGGGGCCAAGAACAGTTCCTTCCTTCACCATAATATGACATTTATCCCAATTTAGTACCAAATGTGTTTCTTCACATTTTTTAGAACAAGAGATAAGTTATGTAATCAAAAAATTAAAGCAATTGACATAGATGGATAAGTCGTCCCTGAAAATTTTCATCATTGTTTCTATTAGCACGGCAAAGATGGTGACCATACATTGTTAGAAGGTAGCATGAGCATTGGAGAGACTGAGTGGCATCCTCCTAAATGCATAAGTGTCGAAGGGGTAGATGAAAGTGGTCTTTTATTGATCATCAGGATGGATACGATTCTAATAGACTCCCAAGTAACTATTAAGATAGTAGAAATATTCTTGATGTACTAGAAGTTCCAACATGATAAAGGTAGAGGAGAGGGAAGTGGTCATTCCTTGTGCATATCTTCAATTTTCTATAATACATGCACATCCTACACCCCATAACAATGTGGGTGGGTATGAGCTCATTATTACTATTTTTGTCCATAGTGGTGCCACGTTTTATAGGCACAACTTGAACAGGGATGACCCTAGGAGTGTTGTAAATTGGATATATGATCCATATAGTGAGAAGCTTGATTACTTCAAGGTGGACAACCTACTCAATGTTTGGTTAACTTGCATTGAGGTTCCCTGGACGAGTTATAGTCATCAATCAGGGGGATCATTGGCATGAAGATGGCTTGGTTTCCCCCTGTAGGTTCTTCAATGTATGTCCCAAGTTATCTCTTTTCTTCTTTAGCTTAGACATAAACTTGTCTTGTTACACGGGTGTAAGGTTGGAATTTAAGATAATTGGAAAAAGCTCCTATTCATCAAGAAAAACATATTTGAGCCATTTTGGTAGGCCTTTCATGTTGGAAGTCTGTGTTGGTTGACCCTTATCTTCAGCAATAGTAACCACCTTTAGGTATTTGAATTCATTGTGGATACAGTCTTAAAGGTGTCCATATGGAACTGACATTGGAAGATCTAATCATCATCAAAGTCTGACTCATCCCTGACCTGGGTTAAGGCCTAACCCTAGAAGTTTTGCTTAAGTAAGTCATTTAAATGCTTGTCCTTATCTTTGAAAAGTAATTAAGGCTAAAGGAGAGCTTATGTTTCAATTTTGGTACTATTTGAATAATGTTGAAACAATGTTTTACCTATTTTGGACTAAAGTGCAATTTACCCAATTTAAGGGGTTACCTTGCAAATGTTACATAATAAATGTTCCTCAATAGTTATTGCATCATAAGAATGAGAATGATGCTGAGCTATGGCTTCCACAAGGCTAGGTACCAAGAAGGAGCTTGTTTAAGTAATGTGTGTACATTAAATGACTAGTTTTGGTGTAATTTGCAAATTACCCAAAATCTAGGGTTGAATATGTAAAATACCACTTCAAGAGTGTCCCTACTGTTTCTTGGTACCATTTATAGAAAAGAAAAAATAAAGGGGCATCTTGTTTGAACTACTTTTGAGGAGAGATGATCTTGATAATAAAATAATCAAGATTTAAGCATAATTGAAACCCTAATTTAATTTGTAGCAAAAATAAATATGTTAATTGAAGTGCCCATCAACTAAAAATGCTATGGTTGAAATCCTATATTGTAAGGACGTCCAAATGCCTTGAGTTGCACCGAAATATCCTAAGTAGGTGAAGAAATCCACTCACAATTGTTAATTAAAAAGTAATGTCCACTAAAAATGGATAATAATATTATATTAATTAAGGTGCTTAAGTGGATTGCTTTTGATTCAAGGATAAACGAAAGAAAATTGAGAGCAAGGAGGATGTCTTTGAAGGCAAGGAAGGGAGGGGGCATGTGGCCAAAAAGTGGATGGATTTTCCCCTACTTTCTCTTTCCTAGAAAATCAATTACATATATTCAGTTTTCTCCCTACTTGGAAGGCTATTTTGCAAACCACTTTCTTTCCTTTGTTTTGGCCAATGACCAAGGAGCTTAGGAGCAGGAGGAAAACGTTCCCCAAGTGAATCTTCTTACATTTCCCACTCTTGTCTAATCTGAAAGAGCTTGTCTATAAAATTTAGTAAGAAAACTCCCTTGTGGATAATGGGGCTCTTCATGCTTTTAGTGACACAAAATTCAAGAGTTTCTCTTCCTAGTCTCAAGAGGATGGTACCAACTTCTAGATCAATCAAGGCACAAGATGTTTCTAGGAATGGGGAAGTCAAAGATAAGAGGGTAGTGGAGATCATGTTTGATGTCCATAATCACAAAGTCACAAGGGACAAATGCATCCTTTCCCACATTCACTAAAATGTCCTCTATGATACCCATGGGTTTTTTCATAGAGGAGTCTACAAAGTAAATAGTCATTTTTGCAGGAAGAATATCTACACAACCCAATATTTTGCACAGACTGTATGGCATGATAGAAATACATGCACCTAAGTCTACAAGTTCTTTCCTGGAAGTATTTTTTCCTAAATAACAATGGATCTCAAAAGGAACTAGGGTCCTTTTTCTTCTTGGGCAAATTGTTCAAAATAAATTAGAAGTATTTCTTTCAAGTTTTGTGGACTCATATTCTTTTGTGGTGAATTTCCTAGTTAGTAGAATCTTCAGGTACTTTGACCATGAAGGAATTTAAAAAATGGAATCCAAAAATGGGATGTCCACATGAATCTTCTTCGTAGATTCCTTGATGTAGCCTTATTTTATTGAAATGTTCGTGGTATGGAGGTTGTGGTTTACAGACTGACACATTGGGTTCAACTCCGCAACTTGTGGAGCTTCAACATTGGGACTCTTCCCACCACTGAGATAGGAAACTATGCCAGGTGCTTTCCCATTCTCAACCTTTACAGTAGTATCATTGCAAAAGTCTTTAGGGATGGTGGACGGCTAAACTAGAAAGAGAGGTGATGGATATGTGTTCCTAGAACATGTAGAGATGGACTTCAATTGATCGAGGTGCTTTGGGTTATTCTCAAGTTGTCCAGCAAAGGAGCATGTATGAGGGTGTTGGTTTGCTATGAGCTAGACTGATTGAAAATCATTCAATTTTATATGAGCTTGTTGGGATTAAATGATCTGTTATAGGGTAGAAATTATGTTATTTGTAAAAGGAAGGGGATGGATTGCTACATTTGTGAAACTTGATTAACATTTTGAAATTGTTTCCCTTAGTTGTTACCATGATTTTAGAAATTACCCTGGTACTTTACTTGGTTCCTGAAACTTTATTTCTTATTATATTGGAACCGTAGGGGGTGACCTTGGTTGTTCGCTTGAGAAGGTCATTGTTGTGAGGCATTCTCTACACTAGCTGGATAGACATATTTATGATCAAGATGGTTTCTGGTCTAGTTCAAGTTATAGTAGGCTTGACCAAGTATGCTATAGATGGAGTTGAGATCCTCCTTTTGCTTCTCATATTCATCTTGCATGGGACCATTTTGAATGAGTTAGCACTGTAGAGTAGAATGGTCATGTCCCTGGTAATCCTCACAATGGGAATATACATATTTTAATTGTTGTTGTGGATATTGTAGTTATTGTGTCTATCCTCTTCTTGCATGTTCATTGAAAGATGACTCTAGATGGTCTTTCTTTAACATGAGTGTCTTGAGTATTTCAGCAATGGATCTATGTTCAGAACCATCTTCATCCTTGTCTACTTTGAGGACTCCACCTTTCCCTTGATTGGATTGGGCTTGGGTTTCAGAACTTTTATGAATGACTTCATATTGTCAAAATTTTAGAAGATAAAGTTACCTCTAGATGAGGTGACAAGGAAGGTTATGGTATCTTCATCAATTCCTCGATAAAAGGTCTTGATCAACTGAACTTGATAGATTCTTGATGCTGGAAACAATATAGGAACTCTTTAGATCACTTCCAAGCTTTAATCAAGGTTTTTTTGGGAATCATGGTGAGTTGTGCAATTTGTCACCTAATTTGATAGGTGGGGGGATGGTGGATATTACTTTTTAAGAAACTTAGACTGAAGACCTTCCCACATGGTGTTGCAGTCTCCTTCCACATCATTGTACTAGTTGACAAATTAATATGTTAATGAATATTTAAATAGTTGCAGCTTGATAGTGTATTCAGAAGCACTTAGTATTTTGTGCAAGGCACAAAGATTGGAGAAGTACTACAACCGGTCTTGACAATTCTTGCCATTCTATTGGATAATGTGCTTCTCTAAAGCATGGTGATCCACTAGGTGTGGATCTCAAATTGTCGGACATTGATAGTAGGTGGCACGATGGGGATGCCATGCATCACAGTCTTAGGGACTGAGAAGTCCTTAAGCTGCTTATGTCGTTCTGCTTCTTGTGTTGCAGCGTCTTGGGCTTCTATATTAGCATCCATGGCTAACCTTGTCTCATCCCTTAGGGACTCTCTTTGTACAACGAGGGCCAGTTTCACCTGACGGTTCACTTCTTCCTCATCCATCATATTTTGATGGGTCTGCTTCAGGAAATGGAAAGTTCTATTAATCTTTGGATCAAATACAAATGGTGTAGAATTTACACTTTGTGATTGTTACTTATATTGTCAGTACCTAAAAAATAGATCAACAATGTTAAGATCCGGAGAAAATAAGTTCAAGTAAGTTTGATTATCAATTTAAAATAAAAATTCCTAATTTCTAAAACCAATGGGGTTTGGAATCAACTCTGGTGTCCCCATCAACTACACTAAAAATATGATGTGAGATGATTGCACATACAAATTTACTAAGGAAGATAATCCCTAAAGTTTAACCTTATCCACAGAAATCAACTAGCCCATAAGAGAATAGGTTCATGGTAGTACAGAAAAGGGTGGAACCCATGGGACAACTTGATAAAGAATTGTTTCAAACCTATTACTAGGAAAAATATTTATATCCAATTATTTGAGAGTGATTATAGATAAAATTGAGAATAAAGTTTGCATAAGTAAAACATATTAAATCGAAGATTTAATACAATTAAAAAAAATATTGGGAGTCAGGGATAAATAAAGTAAGTTAGACTGGGACAAAATAGATTTGCATCCTTGTGCAACACATATCTTACAAGGATCATATTTCCCATAAAATCAGGATCTCACTGTGTATGGTTCATTATCCAATTATCCAATTGAACACTATAGAGGATCTCATCTAAAGTTCTGTGTTCATTTGGTGTTTTAACATTAGGGCCTATGGTCTCTTCACCAAAGATTATAACAAACAAGAAAAATAATAGATCAAGCACAAATTAAGTGCATAGATCAAATAAAACACATCTAAGAAACAAAATTCTTCATGTCAATATCTACTCAAACGAGATATGGGCTATGGGGCTATACGCCATGCCCTAGTAAAAAGGTCACTCACTCATAGTCAGAATAGGAACAAAGGTACATATTGAAATAAAAGGGGTCGTGTTTCTAGAGGCGTACAGGAGAATATGGAAATATCCAACTCTACTCTACATTTTGGTAGCAATCTGGTAGTCTTTGTGAGAAAGATGATGGATCCTTCTCTCCTTTCCTTGATATGTGCATCCTAAAGAGGATATAATATGATAGGGTATTATCCCTCTTGTGTTTTGCCTACTCCCTCCATTTATAGGGAAGGAATGAGACCACAAAACCCTAATTTTACATCTTAATGGTGGCTAAAAAGACTGAGTATGCCACTCCAGTCAAATAATTGGGGGTCTAGTAGTTTGATTTGGAGAATTCAAAACTTAAGTTTGTATGCGAGTCAAACAATTGGTTGGGGGTCCAATCAATCGAATGGGTGAAATGAAGCTTGGGCTCGTATGTAATATAATTCAATCGATCACTTCGTGGTAAATCAACATGTTTGACTGCAATGGAAATCCATACTTTTTCATGTTGAGTTGATCGATAGGGTGCAGTCGACCAGTTGGATTTCTGGGTCTGTCAAATTCTTGCTTTTGAGTCGATCGACTAGAAATTTCAATTGATCAGTTGGAATTTTGGGAGGCTAAGATATGCACTTGAAGCCTCCTTTATCTTTCAACTTCTAGAGTATTTTGTGGGTTCTTGATCTTCATAGTGAATGGATACAATTGACTTGTTTTTTTGCAATCAATGAGAAAATCTAATTAGAACTCAAATTTAGGAGACATAAGGAAAACTAAAGCAATTAAATTCTAAAATAGGGAAATAACAATACAATGTTCCTAAAAAATGATCGAAAAAAACGCAATAGAAATACATGAATATACATTCATAGTACTACTGATAGCATGTCATGATCCAATTTGTCATATATGAGATTGTCCTATATTGGTTGGATAATGTGTCAAATAAAAAGTTATGCTCTTAGAGTTTGAAGTTGTGTATGTCCCCATGAGGCTGGTCAAAGCCTAGGAATTGGAAGATTTTTAGGTAGATAATGCTTTATTTTAACCAACTAATGAGATTTTGACTTTTCCAAAATGTTGTTAGCTTGATCAAAACCATAAAAGATAGCACATTTGACCATGACAGTCCATGGACCATACTCTTTGAGGGTGTGGCATGGGGGTTGTTCTCATATACCCAATAGGTAAGTACATCTAAATTTCCCTAAAACTATAGTTTAAATCCACCACCAACGTTAGTGTATGCAAAGCATGCATCCTAGACTTACAAGTAGCCAAGAGGATGGAGATTCAAAAGGTTGATGTTATCTGTGATGCCCTTCTCATCGTATCTCAAGTCAATAATGAGTAGAAGACAATTAAAGGAGATCATCATGTATTGGGATTTACTCTTGAAGATAAATGAAAAGTTAGACAAAATCACTTTCACCCACTATAAGAGAGATGATATTGCATATATTGGGATACTAGAAACCCTGGCATTTTAGGTCGAAATCCAAGATACATATATCTTCTCGGTGGAAGTCAAAATGCTACCTCATCCTACCTATCATGTGTATATCCCAGAAAACCCTTCTTCAAATGATGAGTTGTGTGTCCATGACATCAATTGATTTATTGACAACCTTTTCCCAAAAAGGGCATCCATGTGTGATCAACAAACCATTAGGTGCCTAGTGGTTATGGGAGTTGATACACTACATTGATGCTCTTCCAACTAGACACTTGTGATGAAATACTAGAATAGAAGTCAAAGATGTTGTGCATGAATTCCATGAGGGAATTTGTGGCAGTCATATGGGTTACATTGCCCTCACTAAGTGAATATAGCTCATGGACTATAATTGTACACGTCTACAAGTGTTTGATTTTCCAACTACAAACTGGTCATATCCACATACCTCCCACCCATCTATGTAGTATTGCAATGCATTGCCAATTTACAATTTAGGGAGTGGATATAATTGGAAAAGTCCACCCATAGGCCTCCATTGGGCAGTGCTTCATACTAGTCACCATGGACTATTTCACTAAATGGGTGGAAGTAGTTTTCATATCTATCACCTTGAACTCATAGGCCATCAAGTTTTTCTACAACAATATTATCATCCAAGTAAGATCATCTCCAATAATAGTACCAACTTCATTTCAAAAATGGCACAAGAGTATGTAGAATCTTTTAGAATCAGGAAACATAAAATGTGTTCTTATTGTCCTATGATGAATGAAGAAATTGAAGTGGCCAAACAAATCTTCATCAAGATACTCAAGAAGACTATTGATCTCATTTGTGAATGGAACAAATGGTGGTCCATGGCTCTCGGGGCATACATAAATTCTATTCACACTTTTGTAGGTGAAACACCCCACTCCCTTGTCTATTGGACTAAGTTTGTTCTACTAGTAAGGAGCAAAGTTCCTTTTCTATGTTAATTGCAAGAGATGTAAATCCCCAAGATGGATTGAATTTAGGGTCATATATACATTGTAAATTTGATTGAATCATGAAGTCTGAGTGCCTTGCATAATGCCCAATCCTACAAAACCTGGATAGTTTGGTCCTTCTTTAGAAAAGGTACATCCCTCACACTTTTAGAAAGGCAAACTTGTGATGCACAAGTATCTCAATAAAGACACTTAGGGTAAGTTAAACCTAAAACGGGAAGGATCAAACATTGTACATGAATTATACAACACTGGTTACATGCCACTCATAGATATGGATGTTGACTTCCATCTACTATTGATCAATATTTCCCTCATCATGAGGTACCACTGTTGATGATAGAGTTACTTCATAGGGGCTCATGGTGAATCACTAACATGGTGATTTTCATGGGTTGCCAGCAAAAATGAGGGTTAACTCGTTCAAACCACAATGCCAATGCAGAACATCCATGACAACCCTCTTCATTCTCTTTCTTCACAAAATAAGAATTGATTAAAAATCATCCAATTGATGAATTTTACTTTAATCCATGTAACTCTATAGGATTTTTCATGTACATTTCTGACCAGATGCTCCATGGCGACTAAGAAGACAGATGTGATCCGTTCTCTACCTTTCATAGGGAAGTGATGAGTCTACTCCTCTAGAATGGCTTCCATTTATAATCTCTTTATGGGTACGTTTATCCTTCATCTAAGAAAGGTTCACCTACCAACTCAGCTACCACCCAATGGGTCCTAGGGAACAATGGGATCTGACAACCAATGTCCCCAATGCTAGTGTTGAAAGGGAAAATGGTTTCACAACCCTAACTTTCTTGAACAATATGCAATTTAAATTCCAGAAATCATGTAATAAGTTTTAAAGAATCAATTAACCAAATCATTATTAAATCCACTAACAATGCATTTATTTTATCACAATTTTGACTAAGTGAGGGATCAAATGGTATTGTTCGTTTGTTGGTAATTTAAGGGATACACCAACGACTATTTCTTTCCAATTGGTTGTTTTTGCATGAATTACAACCACATCAATCTTATTGACTAGTGTACCCATTATATTTTCTTCTTTTGATGGTTGGTCAAGTAACAAAAATATTTTATTTTATGGTACATCATTATGGATTGCTTTGGTGTTTATGGTAGCTATCCAAAATTCACTCATTTTTAGGGTAATCCATCCATGACCAGGATGAAGCTTGGGTGAAATTAATTAGAGGTCTAAACAGACTGATGTTGAAGAATCAGTAGATGTGTTGTGGTTAGGGGTGAAATGCCACTCAAACCCAGAGATAAAAGCATGATTTTAGTGTGGGGCACAAATTATTTTTGATACATTCAAAACATCACCTATTCTGAAGAATTTGAGTAGTAGTATCTATGATATTTGTGCTCATGACAACACACCCTTAAAAACACCAATTGAAAGAGAAAATTAAACCTCTCCAAATGACATCAACAACAGTGGGGACCAACCTCCATGTGAAAGTTGTAAGTACCAATGTTGAAAGTTCTTGCTCAATCTGGTATACAACACATGACACATACTCATAACTGATTTTCAACTTAAAATAGACCTTATATGGTCTAAACATATGAGGAAATAGTTTTTGAGTGCACCAACTCTTAATTTCTCCACCTAAAGTGAATAATCTTGTGGGAAAGTTTAGGAATAACAAATGGAACCCCTCTCTATACCCACTCTACATGTTGAAGATGTTATAGTGTAGGACTAAAACTAAAAGTTGGAAAATTACATCAACCTCTAAACAATGTTGCCAACACCTAATCACACCATACCATACCCTAGCTTTCCTTGCTTAGAAAATAACCTACTACTACCTCAATTAAGAGTCATGAGCCCATACATGGAATTCAACTACATATTACAAAGTCAAACACGCCACGTAAAAGGGGTGTGACAAATAGATAAGGATAAAATGTCTCTCGTTAAAAGATTCTTGGTAGAACTTCATGACAAAACTAAAAGAATCAAAAGATAATGAGACTACAAACTCATGAAAAATAAATGAAACTAAGGAACAACAAATTCATGTAGTTAGCCAACATCATTATAGGTGACCCCTAGGCAAGGCCACCTCTAAAGATGTAGTTCATTCTCTACACAAACCTTATAGCCTTGTAGATAGGCTTCCCAATTCAACATCACGTGGCTAATCTAGCATCACTAAATATTCTGAAGGGCAAATGTTTTATTAGTGGATTGATCCTCATGCCATCTCGTGAGAAATCATGTAATGAACTAGTCCATTTCATGCCTCCCAAACTAACAAAGTAACACCACTAGATAATATACCACACAATTCTTAAGTTATGTGAGTAAAATAAGTATGAACTACCCTTCCATCTCTAGAGAATGTGACTCCATGCTTCCACCTATTGGCACCCAACACTAGCAAACAACCTAGTCTAGTTAAAGCCACCAACCAATTGACTGTGATCTCTTAACACTAGATGCTCAAAGAACTATGATACAAGTGTTCCACATTCCAATCTCCTTCTGGGGGTAGCATGATCTGAGGCATCCAAGTTCCATGGCCAACTAAATCTACATTCAAATGATGGATCCCCCCATATGAATTTGTGGTGAGTATTTAGACACCAAAATGATTTGAACAAGATCAAGGGAAGGATGCACTTGCGTCATATGACAACCTCCATGTCTAGATGAAATCATGTAGACATGTGCTTCCAATGACAGTAAAATAAAGAATTCTTGAATAATCTAATGAGGAATTCTACCAGGCAACCTCACAAGTTGTGATGTGTGGATGGGCACTTCTCTGATCCAAAAAATTCCCATAACTTTTATCATTCACACCATCCTAATTACACTACATAAGAAAGAAACATCCATAGTCTTATTGATACCCAACATGCCAACTAGAAGATGCATGATGATTCACATACACGTGGGAAGACCACCTATTGTGCAATGGTAGGAACATTTTCCTAAAATAGAAGATGTTGACCTCAAGACCATAAATTGTATTATAGAACTCCTCACCTCTGTGTCAACTAGAATTCAGGGAGGTCAAAATACCCATACACTTGAAGAACATCCAAGTGGCCCCTACCCTCCTAGGTCAAGTCTTTTTTCCAATATAGACACACCTAATCTCAAATGATAAAGAATGAAGATTCTGACCTGAGGAACATACTTGGAATTCCCCATGGCATGAATCGACAACCCATATTTGGGTTTGAAAGACATCTTAAAGGAAGAATGAGGGTAAACCAAGAAATAAAGGTTATTATATGTGTCCTTGAAAGATTTTTGGATGCCTTCTCACAATTCATTCTTCAAGAATCGACATCAACAAAAGAAATACACATGACCTCTAGGATTTTGAAGCTATCACATCCAAGGTGACACTCTACTAAAGGCCATAGAGAGGTGTTGTGAAATTGATGGGTTCCCCTCATGGAAACAAGCTTTGGAAAGTTGTAGTAGTGGCACACCTTCCACCTAAAACCCTCGACCTTCTACCTAGTAGGGACACAAATAAGATTACACCCCACCCGAGTTCAGTTATTGTCTAGATCCACAGGCTAGCCACATACACCACACATAGCTCGTCCAACCAAGATGGATTTTTGGGTTCAAAATAATGACCTTTTAGTCCTGTTTTAAGGCATTTAGAGCCATGTTTGCTTCGTTAAAACATGACTCCTTAAGAATATCTAGATCTGGCCACATGGCCCTACTTACCAACATAAATACACCTTGCAAGTGCAAGCCACATGATTTTAAAGTCTCATACAATGCACAAGAAGTTTTTTTCTTTCTCAAAACCTTACAACTAATAGGTTCAAAACCCTACATGCTTATCCAGAAGCCTTACTTGTGTAAGCAAAGAACAAATGTCTAAGTTAATCATACTTATGTAATGAGTATGATTGAACCAATATGTTAGTCTATATACGATGTCCGAAAGACAACACATAAGACCAAAAAAATATTTTCTGCTAATATCAAGACTTTGGACCTTATAATGAATGATATTACCAGATATGTTTCAAACCTATCTTGGGAGAGGCAAACTAAGAAAATTTAAAATATTCTGCTTGGTTTCCTAATCAGTAATGACATGCCAATTATCAATTCAAGAGGTCAATCAAATCAATACTGATATTTATTAAACTTCAAATTAGAATATATCTAATGTTTGATTATGGATGTAACCATAGACACCAAAATCTAGTCAAAAGACAATCAAGGTTTGCATAGAATGAGATAAAGAAGTACAAAGATTTAATATCTTCATAACATCTTGACAGATGTCATAATTCTAAAAGATGATTCAAATCAATGATCAACATATTCAACCGACCATGCTAATTTTAACTAGACTCATGATCAAACACCAAGACATAATAGCATAGTCATCTGAACAAGGAATGTCACCAATTAAAATAGCAAATATAATCCTATATCTCTCATGATTAGAAATCATTTTTGTATATTAAAATATAAAATTACCATTATAGGAGGGTTGTCTACTAGAAGAACATCTGATTCATGGATGATTCATTTTAGAATACCATGTTTGATGTTGTCACTAGGGTCCCAACCCAAGATAGTCCCATAAACGGGTTCCCAAATACACAAGTGCATCCTGAGACATGCAAATTAGAGTCCAAAATTGCACCTGAAATAGATGCATGTGACCACACGGGCCAAAGATAGGAGGGGAACCTATTATATGTTTCACCTGTCATATCCCACCTCAAACCAACCTTAGATTTGATTATATCAAGTCAACCAAACATCTAAGGAGGGGTTCCCATCAAACTCACACCCCATCTTGCATACCTACCTTGGGCCCAACCAGAGTGTGGTGTGTCCCCTCTAGGTAGCCTCTTGTATCAAGGTGCCCATCTGTCATGCTCTTTGCCTTCCTCACCCCATCCTGCATTGACCAATCAGCTCTATGTTACTCAAAAAACTCAGGGAGGCTTCAAAAACTAAGGAACCCATCTGTCACATGCCATGTATTCCTTGACCCTCTAAAGTTGACCAGTCAACCTATGTTACCTGAACATGTAGTGGAAATCTCTAGAAAGTAGGTTGTTTGTCAGTTTGCACCCTATGTTTCTTGTTGTGGCCAGTTTGACCAGACCACATCCTAAAGGCTCAGATAACCCAATCTACCTATCTTAGGTCAATCCTCCTTTGGACTTAGGAATACTCAAAACCAAATCCTAAACCTAGGGACTCCCTTAGACACTAGATATATATCCCCCTAGCCACCAATTATATATTCTAGAGATTTGAGAGATTTTAAGGGTTAGCTTTTGCCAAATCATCTAACATTTGACTGAATACCCAAATTTTGTAAGAAGAGATAAAAATCCCTATGGTCAAGCTCTTAGACCATCCACTAGGCTATTAGAGTGTATCTACCTTTCGAGAGAGAATATTATCATCCCTCCTGAACAATGGTCAATAAAGGTAGACACATGGATCAAGTACACTTTTTTGCATCCTCTTCCTCCCTCCAACCCCTTAGTGGTGTGAGGATATGAATTCTTAGAGTTCATAATAGCCAATATAAACTTCATATTGCAAACATCATTTTTGTATGTTGTTATATGTTATTTGCATCACCTACTTCACCCTTGCTCCCCACGTTTTGACGTCTGAGTGGTGTGCGGACATGAGCATCTGGAGTTGATGATTACCTATATTAATCTTAATATCCCTGATACATGTAGGAGGTCTTTTCTCTTTATTTTCATTATATATTGGACATATAATCCCTTTTTTAATAAAATAAAATTGGTTAACCACATTGCCATTAATGACACTACAAGGGCATCATGAGTGCTTGTAACACCTTCCCCATGTTTTTCCTATATCCTTACTAATTTTTGAAGTCTTTCTTGATTACCTATTCCATCATATTTTCGAAAGCTTGACTTTATTGCTTTTCCTCACCTATCTACATAAACATGGTGGAAACTCCATTCCTGACTTGTCCACTAGTGTCTACCCTAGTTTCCCTCATGGACCAAAACCATACAAGATCTTGTTGATTTAATTAAGGATGAATATCTATCACCTTATCTTCTAGAGATGGGAAATATGCATCATATATGTTCATAGAGTATTAGTTGAATCACATCAAATATGTGGCCCTTCTAGTAGGGTGGTACGAAAGAACGGTAGCTCTCAAATTTGTCACATGATGATGTGTGATGTGGATAGATGAGGTTTCATCTGGACATATTGAATTGTAGGTTAGTGATTCCTAGCTTTTGTTGGATGATCACTTTTCTAGGTCTAGAGCATTGTATTTTTTACTTCCCAGTGTTTGAGCATAGGAAGTTTGACATTGATAGTATATATATGATGTTGATGGACATTTGTCCTTCTATATGAGGATTTAGTTATGCATCCCTTAAGGTCCCAAAGATGTTAGTTAGAAAGTGGCTAGATTGTTAAAAGAGGATTTTGAAGGCATTTCTTTTCAACAAGGATGAACTTCACTCTTTAATACCTGTCATGGATAGCTTTATCTCCTACAATGGTGGCGGCGTACAATTATGTTGGGTAGATGATTAGTTATGAGTGACATGTATTTTTTTTAGAAAACATAGAGATCAAATTGCATTCATCCCACTCTCTATTGCAGGCCAAAGATTGGATATGTCTACATTAACATTCATGTTTAACCAGGAAGGTATGCTAGAAGTAAAAGAAATGACATTGCTAGAGCTTTTATAAAAGCATGCTATGCAGTCGGCTACTTTATTCTGCATTCTAGATATGTGTGAGATGTGTGGTTTTCCAACATCCTCATAGAGCATCCGAAGACGCCTCATATGTGGAGCAAAAATTGTAGTTGTAGGGATGCTTCCAGAAGTAATGTTTACTGCTATAAGTGCATCTGATAGAATGGTCAGCGAATGCCATCCCGTAGTTTTGCAGAGTTCCATAGCATAGATGATGCTTAGGATTTCTGCCTCCAGTGCCGAGTAGGCACTACTGGGTGAACCATAACCCATAATTAATTTGCCATTGCCGTCAACAACGTGAATTCCTAGTCCTGTAGCATCGACAGAAGATGTAAAAGAAGCATCCACTAATATCAATATGCTCTGACTTGCTGGTGGTCGTGTTTGCACACTCGGGGCAGTCAGGGCATGTAGCACAGTCTGCGGGAGAGATAGGATGGTCCGGGCCTTCTCTTTGATGAAGGATATATGTTGAACAATAGGGTGATGCTTCGTGTTGTGGATGAGGTCATTTCTATGCTGCCATATTGCCCAAATAGCTACAATGGGTGTGAGCGTCTCCATGTCCGTACATGAAGAGGATAGGTGTTGATATATCCATTCATCTTCTGTGACACTGAAAAGGTGAGGGTCAACATGCAATGCTAGCCAAACTTGTTTGCTATTAGCGCAGTCGCGGAGGCAATGTATTAACGTATCCTGATTGTTATTGCAGACAGGACAGACACCATCTGTAGGAATGTGTCGGAGAGCCTTCTCCATATTTGTGAGTATTGCCTTATGTTGAAGTAACCAGAGGAAAGTCTTGAACTTTGCCAAAATAGGCAGGTGCCAGATGGACGTCCAGTCCCCATTAAGAGTGATGTGCTAGTCCCTTCTTAGCCACAAGTATGCAGATTTCATAGTAAGAGAACCAGAGGTAGTAAATGGCCAGTGCCATGTATCATCGCCTGTTGCGGGGTCTGGCGGGAAGATGTGGTTGATGTGCCACCATGTTGGCTTGGGTAGATATGTGTGGATGAAAGACCAGTCCCATGTGCCATCATCAAGGGCCATGGAAGTGACACACAGGTCATCAAGGCCAGTGGGTGGTATAAAAGAACGTATCATATCATTTATAGACCGACCATGCAACCATTTACTAGTCCAGACATTTGAGGATGTGCCCGTATTGATGGTAATTGCTGAAACTTGTTGGATGCTTAAGATGTTCTTTCAAATGAAGGACCAAACCAAGGAGATAGGCTTCTTTGCCATCGTGCCATGTTGCATATATTTCACCTTCATTACTCACACCCATAGTGCATGTGGGTTATTGAGAAATAGCCATACATTCTTTAACATGAATGGTTGGTTTTGTACACGTGCGTCCTTAATTCCTAGACCACCTTCATTTTTATGCATAGTAATAACTTTCCATGACACCAAGGAGAGATTATGATGAGCCCTGCCACTGGACCATATGAAATTCTTGGCATGCTTATTTAAATCATCACATAGGGATGGAGAGATCTGAACAGATTGCATGGCATAGCTTGGTATGGCTTGTAGGGTAGACTTTGCAAGTGTGATCCGACCAGTGAGAGATAGATGTCAGGCAGACCAGCTGGTCATGCAGTCCTTGATGGTAGATGTGATGGCTGAATGTGTAGGTTTATTAACTCAGTGATGAAGGATAGGGACACCCAAATATCATCCCATATCAGTAGTGCTTTGGATGCCCAACTTTCTACAGAAAGAACAACATACTTGGAGTGGGGTATTAGGTGAAAAGAAACACTGATATTTTGTCTTCAAGACAGTCTATCCAAAAGCACGAGCAAACGGATTGAGAATTTTATTTATGATACGAGCTTGGGTGACTGAGGCTTCGGTCATTAGCAAAATATCATCAGCAAATAGCACATGAGAGAGATGGAGACCATGATGGGAAAGCCAGATCGTTTCCATTCTTCCAATGTTATAGAGTTGTAGATAGCCTAGCTGAGTCTCTCCATGCATAGAAAAAAGATATATGGTGAAATGGGGTCACCCTGACGAACCCCTTGGGTGGCTTTGTAGGGCTCCAACGGTGCCCCTTCCCAAAGGATGGATGTGTGCCCTTTCGTGATGATTTGCAAGATCCTATTAATAATCTTTTCAGTAAGCCCGTTCTTTGGAGAGTATCAGAAATAAATACCCAGCTCATTTTATTGAATGCCTTAGCAAGGTCAAGTTTGATGCATGCCCAAGCCTTGCCAGTGTGCTTGTTACGCATGGTATGAATGACTTCTTGTACGAATATGATGTTGTCTGTGATCCTCCTTCCAGGAATGAAGCTAGATTGAGTTTCATACACCCAGTCATGAAGTAGTGGCTTGAAGCATTCTACTAGAACCTTAGAGATCAGCTTGAAGTAAGTATTGTTCAAGGAGATTGGCAGAAAGTCACCACACGATTGTGGTTGCTTATTTTTAGGAATTAAAATTGTGAAGGATTCAGTGAGACGGGCATCCACACCGCCGGATAAGAAAGCATCCAAGACTGTGGAGATGACAGACTACCCAACCTTAGGCCATTGCTTCTGGATGAAAGAGTTGTAGACACCATCAGGCCCGAGGGGCTTTATTTGGTGCCATAAGAAACATGATTTTTCTAATTTCATCAGAGGTAGGAATCTTTTCAATATTGCTGCAAATGTTGTGAATCAGGTGCAAAAAAGAGCCAATGAACCCACCTGCAGTTGCTTGAGATCTCGAGCGTGTTGCTGGGGTAGTCATCTGGTCTTGAAAAAAGGATCTCGCCATGACTTGCATAGCATTGGGATCATCTACCAAGTTTCCGGCACCATCCTGAAGGTGGGTGATTTTATTGAAGCGTCATCGTGCTTTAACATAAGTGTTAAAGAACTTAGTATTGTCATTGCCCAAGCTTAGCCAATTAATGTTCACTCACTGATGCTAATCTGCCTCTTCTTGAAGAATAATATTTCTATATTCATCCTACAAACAGGACATAGTAATGTCAGAAGAAAGAGAAGGAGAAAGGTGGGTAAGAACATGTTGCTTATTAACGCAGTGCATGATTTTATTCTTTTTCTTGTTGTTAGCATGTTTCCTTTCCACATCCCACTTCATCGAGGCATCCTTAAAAGCAGGAAGGGCATTAATAAAGTTCTTTTGCGGGTCCCAGGAGCTGTTGAGAATATTTTGAAAGTCTGGCATCAATGACCAGCTATCTCTGGTTCAAAAGATAAGAGGAGAGCGAGTAGAGGATGAGTTCATACACACTAGAATCGGGTCGTGATCACTATACATCTGTGGAAGAACCATTATAGAAGCATCACTAAAAGTAGACATCCATTGGGCATTATCAATGACCCTATCTAGCTTTTCCAGAAGTTGCAGGCATTTGAATGTAAGGAAGAGGCCCTCCGCTTTCATATCTTCCAGGACAGTGTGGAGAAGGGTGGAGTTGAATTTCCTTCTAGAACGATGATCAAAAGAGTGACCATTTTGTTTTTCAAAAGTGTCAAGCATGGTGTTGAAATCTCCTAACACTACCCATGCACCTTGGACAGTAGTGGAGATCTCGTGTAGCTGTTTCCAGAGAAAATCTCATTTGGAAAGGTTTGGGATGTTGTACACCACATTAAGGTTCCAGATGTTGTTGACACAATAGTGAATGAATTGGTGAGAAAGTCAAATCACATGAAGCAAAGGGGATCCACAACTAGTCAATCAAGCTATCTTTACCTTCCAACCAACCCCTTCGATTCCGCTTCTGGTTCTGGATGATGTCAATAGAGCAGCGAGCATCATCCCAAAGTATCCAAATTCCTCCAGAACAACCAATTGCTTCAACATGGTGAGAGGACGGGAAGCCAAGTTGTTTGATAATATTATCAGCTTTGAGTCGACTGATATGAGGTTCTATAATAGCGAGTATCTATAGTTTTTAACGTCGTCTATAATCTTTCAAGAGTCTGGTTTTTTTCTTGAAACAAGCCCCCTGTATATTCCAGGAGAGAATACTAAGCATTAAAAACCAGTTGTGGAGAGGGGGTTGCAACCAGTCAGGCAATGGATGCACGGAGGCTGATAGAGGTATCCCCTCCGGCCATCTCATCATCTAACACCTCAGTTGTATTTTTATTGAAATCAATAGCCCTTGTCGTTGTTGGGCCCTGATTCATGTTCCCTAACATCTGTCTGAGTTTTCCTTTCTTTCTCTCATGTCCTGGGATCACAGTCTGGTATATAACTTTCCTATTTCTTATGATAACACCACCTCTTGTGTTTCCCCTATCTCCCCAATGAAATCCCTGGTGTGAAGACGGCAGCACCATCTGGTTCTCATTTGTGGCGAACTAGAAAGGGGAGTCGGGACCTGCATCTTGAAATCTGCCTGTGCATACCTCATCTTCAATTAACCTCACAACTGAGTTGGTAGCATTAATGTCACTGTTTGTACCTGGCGGCGGTTTAGATGGCACTATTGTGTTCAAGCTACTTTGCTGCTGGTGGTTCTGTTTTTGACCTTTCTTCTTTTGTTTCCTTGATTGGTCCATTTTCCAATCTCCATCTTCATCTTGTTGTTGATCCAACATTGAAGTTGAGGTGGTCTTGGGTAAGACAGTTTGCTCAGCAACTTTAGTAGCTTCATCTGCAACTGTTGATGGTTCTCGGGAAGTCTTCTTAGTGGGAGGAGGGTGTCGTTCATGCTTTTTTGCATGAATCTGTTGTGTGTACACAACAAAGTTTAAAAGCACTAGGCCTAAAGAAGATGAGGGTTCTGTGGGGGTAAACAGAGTGATGAAAGTACAGTCTTTATCCTTGTGTCCTACCCTCCCACACTTCATGCAGATGTTGGGTATATTTTTATACTCAATCATGTATTTCTCACCATTAAGATAGATGGTTGGAAGTAGTGGCCTTGTGGTTTCCACTTCCACTGCCAGTCTTGCGAATGTTCTGTGATGGCCTGACAATGTGGTAGTATCCACTTTGATAGTCTTCCCTATAGCATCACCAATACTGAATAGCAATTGGTACTGGTATAGGAAGATTGGAAGTTTAGGGATGCGTAGCCATACCTCAAGCTTCCTGGGAATGTGGTCTATTGGGTGGAAAGTCGAGGACCATGATTGAACAGATAGGTAATTCCCAAAGATGGTCCACGGTCCCTCCGTCATGGTGCGGACATAGTCTTCTTGATTGCCCGGTTGTATAATATAGTAGCCCATCTCGAGATCAATTACCCAGAACTGTTTAGTCAGTTTCCAAAGGGACATGATTCTGTTAACCAGTGCTATGAAACCAACATTGATTCCAACAACCTTGACAACAACCGCAAATTTCCATGGTTTGAGTAGTGGAGGTAAAGCATCTGGATTGACTGTGATATGGGGGAGGACTCCACTGTAGTCAACATGGATGTCTTCTTCCTTGAGCACATCCGGCGAGGCTGGACTGATCGTCGCCTGGTTCATATGTGAGCGCCCAGCGGCTACGTCTTTGTATGACAACGGCGGGGGAGGGGTACCTCAGCCGCTTGGCCTTTCCCAGCACAGTCGCCTTCGATCATCTCTTCCACATCTCCATCGATGGTCTAGGAGATGACATGATTTGGTTCCTCCAGTGAGCTTTCCCCTACCCCATCATCGTAAGTGTGATGAGGGACGTTGAAGAATCCTCTACCTACACTATGGCCACCACGGCCGCCGGCACCGCCGCCACGCATTCAGCATCTTCCATTTGTTCCACCAAAACCCTAGCAGAGCATCACGTCACAAGATATACATATATATTAATTCAACCAACATATGAGTGACATGTATTTCTTCCTTTGTTCCTTATGAGTTTTTTCAATTTTTCTTTAATTATCATATTAATGCCATTTTTCTTTTTTATGCTTTGTAAAATTAATTAAAAATCATCAAAAAGAAAATTTTGAAATAAGTTGTATTATCATTGTGGATGTCACTATACTTAAAGTTTCTCCATCCATGGTGTTCATCATGTTTATCACTTATGATTATAGCTTAGACCCAAATAAACATCAAGATCTTTGATGGGATACAAGTGACCTAGATTGGTTCTGATTAACTAACTTGCACATTCGAGGTGTGATGAAAAAATGTCTATGTTATGTAGCTTAGAAATATATAAAGTGACATTTGATTGGTTCATCCCTTTTGTTCCTTTTCTTCACTGGAGTTTGAGAGTTGTAGGTAGGTGCCTCCCTTTCAATTGTGTGGTATATTCTCCCATAATAGGATCCTACATCTTAAGGTAAACATGGATTGGATACAATCACAGCCATGGAGATCTTTCTAGAGAAATAAGTTCATGTAGTGATCATGCAAGACGAAACTCTCTACCTAGTTGGGTTCAAGTTCCTAGGATCAAATATATTCAATGGTCTCTATTCACGAATGACATTAATGTAGAGACCACCCACAATCATGTATTTTTAGTTTCACTTTGGAATTTTGGGTTTAATATGCCTACTTGAGGTAGGGCTTAAATGTTGAATTTGTTTTTGAGAATTTGATGGATATTTATGTTTAGGGCCTTAGTATGGGATCATGAGTTCTATGGTAACATAATGAATGAGATTTTACTGTTGAAGGTCTATGTAGTTAGGGCTCTCAAGTTAGTCCATGAGAAGTTTGGTTCCACTTCCTTCTAAAGGATTATGTGCATGTATATATAATGGATCTTGACCACTATTGTTGTTCACAAGACATTACTGATAAACTCTTACCTAATCAGATGTCATATAGAATCATTAATAAGAAGTGAGCTCCAACCTTGAAAATATTTTAAGATATCAAAACCATGTAGATCAGACTAACTTGGCTCTAGAGACTCACAGCCTTAGCAGACCTGTTGTTTCAAGAAATATATGATGATCATGGATGAGAGTTCTTGTCATTGCCCGTTTTTTGAAGGAATAATGATTGTAAATATGGGATTTTCCTTTACCCCAGTAACAAGTATGGATTTTTTTTAACATAAATTTGCAGGAATCATGATTGTGCGTGATGAAGTTCTTAAAATCATCGTTATTCTAGTGTGTTGGGGTAGTAAACAAAGTCTTTAACAAATACAACCTCAAGGATTTCAACTTCTTTTATGACGCATAGGGACAAAGTCTTGAGCCCCACTGGTAGTTTACCCTCCATACCATGAATAAGTAATATGTGGAACTTGTGGACGTTATGATTGGAATTCCATACATCCATCCAGCAATTCAAAGGTGCTCAGGAAATTTTGCATTTAAGTTGATTATCTTCTTAAGGATTTCTATAAGATTCTAATTTTTAGATTCTATAGTTCCATTATACTAGGGCCTATATGGTGGTGTGTGATGATGTATCATCATCAAGGAGATTAGATACTCATTGACATATTTGGCAACAAAGTTTGTACCATTTCCAAACATGATTGTGTGTGGTATTATATACCAGCTAATGATGTTATTCTTCACAAACCTGATCATATGAGACCTAATATGTTGATGATTGAGACCAATTCCACCCATCTGGTGAAGTATTCAGTTTCTTTCAAAATGAAATAGATCTCATTCAATGCTTAGGATATTCTTTTTGTCAGGTCAATTTCCCCAAGACAATAAGGGACAAGCATGGCCCTGTTGTAGAGAATGTATACAGTTACAATGGATCTACAAGACTTGACTTTTATGAACTCATAAAAAAATATCTTCATCATGTAAGATGTATATTTTTTGCAAGCATGATTTCCATGTGTATGTACAACATGAAACTCTATGGACATCTTCATGATATCTGAAGACTAGGTATTGTCAATGCACCTGAGGAGGGTTTGATTGTATGATCTATGACAGAGATGTTCTACTCCTAGGACAAACTTCCAAAATAGTTATTTAAGAGCTTGTTATTCTCTTTTGGAGAGATATTCTGGAATGACTAGGTTACATATGTTTTATGTCATGGAATCATTTCTTTTCTTGTTGATATTTTCCCATGAAAGAAAATTTATCTAATATTTTTTATACTTTAAATGATACGGTTTTATCACCTTGGATGTTTATCCAGTAGGGTGTATGGAAATTGCAATGGTGAAGTAAATATGATGTTGTGTCATGAAGTTGAAGGATATTTGTTTAAATTTCTAGAAAAATATCTCAAACAGTCATAATTGGGAATTAGATTATGATGGTTTATATCTAATTTATTTTCACCTAATATATCACTACTGGAGAATAAATATTGACATGGAGGTCCTGTGACCTTAGTTGTACAGCAAGTTGGAGTCTCAAGATAAATTTCTTTCATTCAACCACATAATTATTAGCATGGAACTAATGTGTTTTTCCACAGACAACTTTTTCCATGTTGATCTTGAAGTTCCATTTTGGTCCCAAATTCATTGTAATTGATGTCTCTAGTGAAGAACATTGTTCACATGTCTAGATCTGAAGTTATGATGATATATGGTGAGTCAATCATGTCGATGTATGGGTAGGGGAACTTGTATGTCCATTTGCAAGTAGGAAGTTTTCTACATAATCCTTTGATTCTTGTTCTTTGAGAGCCTTCTTTGTTAGATAGGTGATGTTGAATTCAGACAAGAACTCTTTCCATTTTACACATCACCCAGTGAGGGGAAGTCATTCTCAGAAGTACTATAGTGAATTGTGTCGAGTGATGAGTTGAGAGAAATTGGCATTGTACATTCTCAAAACACTTCTCTTATCTTAAATCTCCATTCTGGACACAGTTGTCTAGATTTCTTTTTGAGTTAGTGGATGTCTTGGATGAATGGTATGTAGTGTATGATGGTTTTTCATCAAGCGTGACATTTTTAGTAGCCATAAGCAAATACATCAATGTAGTTGTGTAGAAGTTATATGTGTTGATATTTGATAAGTTGAGGTAGATGTAAACTAATTTTGACTTATTGTGGCTTGGGACCTAAGAAGAGAATGATAGGTGGCCTCAAAGTGGAATGATCTCCATTTCAATATTGACTTTAATAACAAGTCAATGAAAAAGAAAAAAAAACAATGGGACTTCCTTTCTTTGAATAAATGCAAGAATACCATATGGTCTACGACAAAAGACAAGGATGACTCTCATGAAGTACCTGAAAACCAGATACAATTGAGACTACATTAGGTTGCAAAGTGACTCTCTTTCCAAGATAATTATCTAGATTTAGTAAAGAAAAGAACCTTTATTTGTTGTTGGTATGGAGTCTAGCTGAGAAGTGCTCAATGATTTTTTTTTCTGAAACCAACGTCTAGTTATATTCTAATGTAAGTATATTTAGTGTGTTTTCAATATAAGTTTTAATCTATGTATCATTTTTATTCATACCAATTTTAGTACATTTTTATGGGGTTGTGAGTTATTGAAAATTTTGCTAGATTGTGTTATGCACCCATTATAGATTAATGGTCTTTCAAGTAAGCCTACCACAACCATTAATTGTACAAAATGGGAGTTCAACATTACACTATGGATTGCTCACTGTTATTTGGTTTTGAGGTTCATTATGTATCCCATCCTCATCTTTTATCTCAAACTATTTGATCTTCTTGGGTTTTCTATGATGGAAGTCATCCTATGAAACTGTCAATAGTAATATAGACCTATATGACACAGTGATACCTAAAACATATATACAAGTATTCCCCAGGAACACTTAACATATATATACAGGTAGTACCTTAATTATTTTATAAAGATTCATGCTTCTACATAAAATCACATGAGATGAGTTTCTACCAAAAATAGTCGAGAAGATCATATGAGCTGGAACAAAAGATGAGTATGTCTTATAGAAAGTTTCTCAAAATCAACTATACTTTGAATTGATCTAGGTTGCAAAGTGACTCTCATTCTAGCACAATGATTGAGGTTGACTTCAAAAAGAATAAATTTCTGATGGATATAAGTATGGATACTATTCATAATACATAAAATAATGTTTTTGTGTGGAGCAACATTTGGTTATGTTGTGATGTAAGTGTATCTACCATTTATCAATAAAAATAATAGTTTTCTATGTTATCTTCATGTCTACATATATCAATAAAATGTTTAGGGGATTGCAAATTTTTTGAAGGCTTCTTAGAGTTTATTGTACATCCATTAGACATTTTTCAAGTTAGTCTAGTTTGATCATTAATTATGGCGTAATGGTGGTTTGACATTGCAAGATGGAATGGTCACAATATTAGTTTGTTATGAGGTTATTCCTATATCTCAACTTCACCTTTCACCTCAGACCATATGGTCTTCTTGGGTTCGTTGGTATGGAATATGTACATGCAATCTTCTATAGGAGTGTGGCCCTTTATGACACATTTACATCATACCTGAAACATATATACAAGTATTTCATTAGAACACTCAACTTATATGTTTTAAGTAGTACCTTCATTGTATCGTAAAGGTTCATGGTTCTGCATAAGATCTCATGAGATGACTTTCTTCCCAACACACACTAGAGTATTACCTAGTACACCAAAATAAATTGAGGATACATTACAAGATGTTTACTTAAATCACCTTTGTTTGGGACAACTCTAGGCTACAAAGTGACTTTGTGTCCATCTCAATGATCGAGGCTGACTTTAAAGGGAATGAACCTCTATTGATTGATGGTAGGAGACTACCGATGACGTGCTCAATAATATTTTATTGAAGTTTTAAATTATATGTTACCTTGTTAGTAGAAAACATTGTTCAAAACATGTTGCTATTTTGTTATTGCAGACCTATGTTGTTGTGGAATTTTATCATATAGTTTAATGGGATGTGATGTAGGTGAAATGAGAATTGGTTGTATATTCATTTGAAAATTAAATGGATGCTTAGATGTTTTGTTGTATTCATTATAGTGTGATGTTGATGAATGATTTCATGGGTTGTAGTATACACATGTTGTTTGTTTATAGATGAATATATTCAATAAGATATGGATGTTTCATTCTATGTGTAGGTTGCATCTGGTGTGTCCCTCAATTTTACTTTAGAAGATTTGTAGGTTATTGTGAAAGACTGGATTTTCTGGCTTAATTCCAAGGATGGAATTTCTTTTAAGGTGTGTAGGATGTGATGGAGTGGACTTTTGGAGTCCTTAATCATCCAATGACATAATTGAAATCATAAGGTTGAATAATATTGAGAGTTCTAAGGTTTTGACAAAGTAGGTGTGTTGAGGTGATGTTGATATCATGGTTAAGATTTCTCTTTTTATGCCTTTTTCAAGAATTTAATTAGATAGTCTAATATATGAGTTTGGTCACCAAATTGGAGTATAATGTACCTTGATAGGTAGAGAAGCTATGGTTAAAATTTGGTGGCATTTGGATGCTCCTAGATGGAGTTATTTAAGTTTGAACATGATGAAATAATGTATACATTGATGTTTTGTTTAATAAAGTTTGGGTTATATAGCCTAAGTTCTGAATATCAGCTCTGTCACGCACCCCTTTGATATATGGTTGGATCACGTGGCCAAAATTGGGCCCTAGATCATCAATTCTATGGTATTAAGCATTCATAAGAGAAGCCACGGATCTGCCTTGTTAGACGTAAATTCTGACCCTTAGATTTTCGATCAAGGGCTGTCAAGTCCTCACCTACCTTGCGGTTAGAGAAAGGTAGTGGGAGAGCTGATGCCGAGGTCATCCCCGCCACCACTTTCCAAGAATGTGGAGTGAGGGGGGGATATCTAATCGAGGAGTTGAAATATCATCCTCATTGCGAGTGGTTTGAGACCCTGGGCATAGAAAATGAGGTAGAAACGAGGGAGAATGGACCTCCACTTCCTCTCCCATCTCCATTACAGAGAGCAGGTCCGAACTAGAGAAGAGGGAGCCAGACCTAGAGAAGAGCTCAGAGGAGGAGAAGGAGGGGAAAAGGAAGCTCGAGTCCAGAGGAACCCAACCCAGTTGTTCCCAGGGACGATCGTGGTGGTTTTGAGGGTGGCCGAAGGGCACCTTGCTTCCAGATGAAGACGGACCTCGGGGACCATGCACTCTCATTTCCACCACGAACAATGGTCGTGGGTGAGTTTCTGGAGGCTTCGAGTTTGCTTCCATACCTTCAATCATGCTTGAGGATGACTGGGGTGGTTTTCCCCTTTTGTTCCGCCTTGGCAGCAGCCAGCGACGGCGATCTGCGCGAGCCCGCGAGGAGGAGCATCAGGCAGATGGGTGACCGGCCGAAGACATCGAGCGCGCTTGGGAAGAGCTAATGGTGTCCAAAGGAGTGGACGGGGAGTGCTAGATCCCTACAGATTTCTTTCCGGAGAGGTTGTGTGTGGCGGCGCACGCGGAAGACAGGGGCGCGCGAGTTCTGGACCTGTCGAGCGGAGAAAGAAAGAAGGAAGGGAGGACCGGCTCAACCGGGTCCTGAGGTAGTGAACCAGCAAGAACCTCTGATCCTAGACCAGTCCTGAACTGGCTCCAAACCAAGTGAACCACGGCCCAACACGAGGTAGAAGTCGTGCCCTTGCTGGACACGTGGCAACGCCGGATTGGCCAGCAAAAGGTAAATACTTAGATCTTGCATAATTCATAGTAAATAGCTCGTTTATCGGAAAAATACATATAATATACCAAATTGTTCAGAAAAATGCATAGAACAAGATGGAAGCAAAATATCAGGCTTTCAACGAACTAATCTCAAGGATATCATGAAAGATGTGTAATGCTTGTTTAGTGGATAATAAATAGCAAATGATGACATAAAATTATGGAAAAATGTCAGTAACTCCATAATAATGTTTATAATGCACCTGATGTCAAGGATGATCATGTTGATGTACGAAATCATGTAATTTGCTTAATATGTCTAATTAGGGCTTTTAATCCTAAATACAATGCAATAAATACATATGTGCTCTATATATGATGAAATTTACAGAGAAAGCTCATATCAGTATATTGAACCTCAGTTTTAATTATGAGATCATAATGATGAACAAAATCCATGTTATATGAAGATGAATATTAATACATGTTATAAAACCCTAATTCGAGTAATACATGTAACTAGGGTTAATATGTGCACAAAAAGGATATTGAACCTAATGTTCAGATAATGAGCTTTGATAATGAGATGTAATCTGGAAAATGACATTAGTGAGATAATCGTAAGATAAAAATACAAGTAATGATACACATATCCTAATGAACTAAGAGAAACCCTAATGGACATAATTAGGGTTAAGATGAGATATAATAAGATGAGAACCTGATGATAGTATATGGTCTTGTTTGGATCATGTTTGACCAAGCTTATAGTTGACATCAGTGATATGTGTTTAGTATGATCTATCTCTTTGGAAGGTACGCCATTACCTCTTACTTGGCTTATTATACAATATGCTTGTGTTATATGTGTAGTAAAATACTTGGCATATGATATTGGATGAAATGATTTTTCTTGTATGATATGTTGCATGATTTTCCATGATTACTACTATGAACACATCAAACATGATATATATGTTCCATTATATGAAAGCACCAACTCTTTGGCAGTGTGCTTGGAAGTGACCGAACTCTTTGGTAGTGGTCACATTATACATATGGAAGCACCAACTCTTTGGTAGTGTGCTTGGACCCAACTCATTGGTAGTGGTCATAGTGTACATATGATCCAACTCTTTGGTAGTGATCATAAAGGCCTTGAGATATAATGGAAAATAAGCTTAAAATATGTGTTCTCTTTTGTTAATGAATATCCTTGTGCAAGTATATGTTTTTCTTATATTCTTCTGTTACTGCCAAGTATATTAGTTTTATCTTATTGCCAAGATATGATGAGAGGTAGATAAAAGACACATAGGCGTACTCAATACAATATTCTTGAATATTGTGCCAAAGTGTACCGCATATAATCTTTTGTTTAGGTTGTGGTTATGCTCTTGAAGATCCAGGATAGTTGAGAGTTGTATAGCGAGCTGATGTACAGGTGGACATGTTGCCTTCAGATCCTGTAGTTTAGTGGTAGTACATGTATATGTATAGTTTGTTGTTCAATATGTAATATCAAATGTTGTAATAATTCATGTTGTAATTATATGTTGAATGGTGAACATGGGTTGTATGGTTTTATTATTGTTCATGTACATGTGCTATTGTGTTTCCTTCTGACTCCCTTGATTTTCTTCTTCTTAGCCTAGTGTGGGATGTTTAAATTGGGATGCTCACTGAGGTGAGGTTTCAATTTGAACGTCACACATCAGATTAAGTTTTAGAAAATCCGGGGATGTCACAGGTGGTATCAGAGCATGAAAAATAGCAAAGCCTGACATTTGCTCATTATGCAACTCAAAACTAAAGAACCTTGAACCTTAATAATCTTTTGGGTTAGATTAGTCGTCTTTTAGAGACTAGATCTGACCTAGCCTCTAGGTTAGCACCTAGATGTCCGAGAACTAGGTCTAGACTGGTGCTTGTTGAGTAGCAAGTCCTTAGATGTCGTTCTTTCCTTGTAGTGCAGCGGTATGGGACGTTGCACTATTTGGAAATGACGTACATCAAGGGAAGAGAAACCCTAGACATATTATGCACGTTGTCTAGAGTAGCTACACTAGTCTACCCCTTGTTCTCACCCTTTTCACTAGTTTTCATGACACTGTACTCTCTACTATGTGTGGGACACTCGTTTTCAGGATTTGGTTTTTGATTCCAAACGGATCGAACCGTGATAGTTTTCTCTGACGTTTGTTTTATCGGAGAAAAACTATATAATATTTTAATATGTATATGTATTATAAAAATGTGTCCCCATACATGTACGAGTAGGAGGTAGTCATGCAACCCAAGTGAAAGTGATGACATCAGTCTAGAAGAGAGAGTAGTTCTAGATTAGATGTCTAGAGCCTTGTTGGAATATATGATAGATGGAATAGATGAAATTAGCTTTGATGTAAGTCTTATATAGAAGACATAAGATGTTTATGATGATATATGATTGTCTTTGAGGACTTAAGTTCAGTTTTGAGGATTTGAGATAAGTTTTGATGATGCAAGTATGAATTCTTTTATGAGATAAGATATGATATGTTAAGACGAGGTTGTGAGTCAGCATGAGCCTCAATCTCTTTTACAAAGGAGGACCTCTAGTGTTAGGACCAGTTTTGGGGTTAACTCCAGAGAGAGTGAGACCCGCAAGGAGAAGGTCAGAGAACCTAAACTCCAAGATATGAGAAATATGAGATATGTGATATGATATGTCCTAAACTAGACTACTCCTGAGTGATTGAGTTGAGTTGCTTTATGTATGATTCCTATAGTTTTGTTGAACCCTAGATGTCCTTGGGAGGACCAAACCCTAGAGACAGAGAGAGGCTAGTTATATGAATATGTGAATAAGAATATGAGTTTCTGCCATTTGGGTGAGGGAGAGAGCCCAAGACCCTGGAGGAAGTAGCTATGTTAGTTTCTATGAAGCCTCATGTTCGGGTTGGTGGTTTCCCACATAGGAATCTAGTGGTGTATATAAGCAAGTTTGGGTAAGCATGTTTCATGGGTAGAGACATATGAAGAGGATGTCATAGCATGTTTGGTTTGTGCTTATGTGGATAGAGCTTGTAAAGCTATCACCACTGCCAATGAGGAAATCTGAAAACCCTAGACTAAGAGGAAAGATAAAGTATATGCATATGAGATACTCATAGAGTAGAGTTAGCTTAGAGAGAATGAGCAATGCACTATCTTCGTGATATGGGTCAGGAGAACCTCAGTTGGACTAGATGATGTTTTGATATGTGCTTTATTAGACACTCACATAAGTTTGTTTAGCACAACCATAATATAATATATGTAAGGATGTGTTCAAATCCCAAGATGTGATGCATAGACATGGTACGATGGAAATCTTGAAATGGTTTAATAGATATGAATGCATAAACGATTAACCATATACATGAATAGTGATGATAATGTAATACTGTTGGCTAATCTTGTGATGAAATCACTTGTAAATGTTGCAATTTATTATGATAAGAAATGAAATGAGATCAAAATAATGAAACATGTTACATGAGGTGTCCATCTTAGTGCTTAATACAGATGAAAAAAAATATAGTTTGGTAGTTAACACAACATAATGATTACGACACCTTGATATAATGGGTTAACTTTGGTTAACTCCTTTAGAACGTGGTAATATGATGTGGGAGAACCCTAATGCATGGATAAAGATAAGGAAGCAAATTTAACATATGAGATATGTCATGACATAACCTAAGTTTCTAAACCTTGAGTTTAACCTGGAATGGAGTGTTTGTGCACCCAAGATGGTTGTAAACCCCCCTAATAGTGCTTTGGATACATGGTTCTAGGTAACCTTTGTGGATATGTTACACATAGAATGGTGAATACATGTGGATGAAAGCAAGATAAGGTTTTCCCTAGAAGTATGAGTATGGTGTACTTTCGAGGACGAAAGTTCTTTTAAGATGTATATGATGTGAAAGACTGGATTTTCTGGCTTAATTCTGAGGATGGAATTTCTTTTAAGGAGTGTAGGATGTGATGGAGTGGACTTTTGGAGTTATTAATCATCCAATGACATAAGTGAAATCATAAGGTTGAATAATATTGAGAGTTCTAAGGTTTTGACAAAGTAGGTGTGTTGAGGTGATGTTGATATCATGGTTAAGATTTCTATTTTTATGCCTTTATCAAGAATTTAATTAGATAGTCTAATAGATGAGTTTGGTCACCAAATTGGAGTAGAATATACCTTGAGAGGTAGAGAAGCTATGGTTAAAATTTGGTGGTATTTGGATGCTCCTAGAGGGAGTTATTTAAGTTTGAACATGATGAAATAATGTATACTTTGATGTTTGGTTTAATAAAGTTTGTGTTCTATAGCCTAAGTTCTGAATATCAGCTCTGTCACGCACCCCTTTAATATATGGTTGGATCGCGTGGCCAAAATCGGGCCCTAGATCATCAATTCTATGGTCTTAAGCATTCATAAGAGAAGCCACAGATCTGCCTTGTTAGACGTAAATTCTGACCCTTAGATTTTCGATCAAGGGCTGTCAAGTCCTCACCTACCTTGCGGTTAGAGCAAGGTAGTGGGAGAGCTGATGCCGAGGTCATCCCCGCCATCACTTTCCCAGAATGTGGGGTGAGGGGGGGGATATCTAATCGGGGAGTTGAATTCTCGTCCTCATTGCGAGTTGTTTGAGACCCTGGGCATAGAAAATGAGGTAGAAACGAGGGAGAATGGACCTCCACTTCCTCTCCCATCTCCATTACAGAGAATAGGTCCGAACTAGAGAAGAGGGAGCCGAACCTAGAGAAGAGCTCGGAGGAGGAGAAGGAGGGGAAAAGGAAGATCGAGTCCAGAGGAACCCAACCCAGTTGTTCCCAGGGACGATCGTGGTGGTTTTGAGGGTGGCCGAAGGGCACCTTGCTTCCAGATGAAGACAGAGCTCGGGGACCCTGCACTCTCATTTCCACCGTGAACAATGGCCGCGGGTGAGTTTCTGGAGGCTTCGAGTTTGCGTGCACACCTTCAATCATGCTTGAGGACGACTGGGGTGGTTTTCCCCTTTTGTTCCGCCTTGGCAGCAGCCAGCGACGGTGATTTGTGCGAGCCCACGAGGAGGAGCATCGGGCAGATGGGTGACCGGCCGACGGTGTCGAGCGAGCTTGGGCGGAGCTAATTGTGGCCAAAGGAGTGGACGGGGAGCGCTAGATCCCTACAGATTGCTCGCCAGAGAGGCTGTGTGTGGTGGCGCACGCGGAAGACAGGGGCGCACGAGTTCTGGACCTGTCGAGCGGAGAAAGAAAGAAGGAAGGGAGGACCGGCTCAACCGGGTCCTGAGGCAGTGAACCAGCAAGAACCCCTGATCCCAGACCAGTCCCGAACTGGCTCCAGACCAAGTGAACCATGGCCCAACGCGAGGTAGAAGTCGTGCCCTTGGTGGACACGTGGCAACGCCGGATTGGCCAGCAAAAGGTAAATACCTAGATCTTGCATAATTCATAGTGAATAGCTCGTTTATCGGAAAAATACATATAATATACCAAATTGTTCATAAAAATGCATAGAACAAGATGGAAGCATAATATCAGGCTTTCAACGAACTAATCTCAAGGATATCATGAAAGATATGTAATGCTTGTTTAGTGGATAATAAATAGCAAATGATGACATAAAATTATGGAAAAATGTCAGTAACTCCATAATAATGTTTATAATGCACTTGATGTCAAGGATGATCATGTTGATGTACTAAATCATGTAATTTGCTTAATATGTCTAATTAGGGCTTTTAATCCTAAATACAATGCAATAAATACATACATGCTCTATATATGATGAAATTTACAGAGAAAGCTCATATCAGTATATTGAACCTCAGTTTTAATTATGAGATCATAATGATGAACAAAATCCATGTTATATGAAGATGAATATTAATACATGTTATAAAACCCTAATTCGAGTAATACATGTAACTAGGGTTAATATGTGCACAAAAAGGATATTGAACCTAATGTTCAGATAATGAGCTTTGATAATGAGATGTAATCTGGAAAATGACATTAGTGAGATAATCGTAAGATAAAAATACAAGTAATGATACACATATCCTAATGAACTAAGAGAAACCCTAATGGACATAATTAGGGTTAAGATGAGATATAATAAGATGAGAACCTGATGATAGTATATGGTCTTGTTTTGATCAGGTTTGACCAAGCTTATAGTTGACATCAGTGATATGTGTTTAGTATGATCTATCTCTTTGGAAGGTATGCCATTACCTCTTACTTGGCTTATTATACAATATGCTTGTGTTATATGTGTAGTAAAATACTTGGCATATGATATTGGATGAAATGATTTTTCTTGTATGATATGTTGCATGATTTTCCATGATTACTACTATGAACACATCAAACATGATATATATGTTCCATTATATGAAAGCACCAACTCTTTGGCAGTGTGCTTGGAAGTGATCGAACTCTTTGGTAGTGGTTACATTATATATATGGAAGCACCAACTCTTTGGTAGTGTGCTTGGACCCAACTCATTGGTAGTGGTCACAGTGTACATATGATCCAACTCTTTGGTAGTGATCATAAAGGCCTTGAGATATAATGGAAAATAAGCTTAAAATATGTGTTTTCTTTTGTTAATGAATATCCTTGTGCAAGTATATGTTATTCTTATATTCTTCTATTACTGCCAAGTATATTAGTTTTATCTTATTGCCAAGATATGATGAGAGGTAGATAAAAGACACGTAGGCGTACTCAGTACAATATTCTTGAATATTGTGCTGACGGGTACCGCATGTAATTTTTTGTTTAGGTTGTGGTTATGCTCTTGAAGATCCAGGATAGTTGAGAGTTGTATAGCGAGCTGATGTACAGGTGGACATGTTGTCTTAAGATCCTGTAGTTTAGTGGTAGTACATGTATATGTATAGTTTGTTGTTCAATATGTAATATCAAATGTTGTAATAATTCATGTTGTAATTATATGTTGAATGGTGAACATGTGTTGTATGGTTTTATTATTGTCCATGTACATGTGCTACTGTGTTTCCTTCTGACTCCCTTGATTTTCTTCTTCTTAGCCTAGTGTGGGATGTTTAAATTGGGATGCTCACTAAGGTGAGGTTTCAATTTGGACGTCACACATCAGATTAAGTTTTAGAAAATTCGGGGACGTCACATTTATGCAACATGCACTATAAAAAAAGACTCTAGCTTGTCACGTCAAATAATTAATAAAGCATTCACTTTATAGTTTTTGAAATCCCTATCGCCGAATGCAAAACCATCAAAACAAATAAACAACATGGTGGCTTCCTTTCATTAATCATAACCAAAATGATTAAGGTGGAATTTACTCAATTGTTGCTAAATATTTGGTTTCGTGCAGCACCTACCTACGCGTCATTTATAAATTGTCATCTAAGATCATTTCTAATCACTACAAGATATTGTTTTTGTATGAGTGGTAGAAGTATTTAATTTCAAGGATAGTATCATTATGAATGACTTAAGAGTAAGATAATAAACTCATAGGTTATGTCTCTAAAAAATCAAGATGTGGCACAGAGTGCAGTTTATCTGCGGGTGTGTCCGAGAAATGGTGGATGAATTTGTGTAGAATGCTTGACCAAAGGACAATCTTAATCTTATGTTTCTTACTTGTAAAAATCCAAGAGTGCATTGTTGGAACACTAACATTTGATGATTGTCTTCACTTAGACTGGCATTTCTAAAACTTATTGTTAATCTAAAAGTTTGAAATCCAATGAATCCATTTCTATAGGGTCAATGCTTAACTGGCCAATTTTGTAAGAACATTTGGAAGTGGATATCAAATAGACTATGTCTTATCTGACTAGAGAAGAGAGAGAGAGGGAGTTTGTTCTATATTATGGATCCAAATTTATATTTTATATCATACAACCACTCATTTTTCTAACTAGACCCATTTATAGGAACCTAGATTGATTCAAATTGATTTTGTGGTTGAATGTGGTGGGCAAGTCTATAAATATCAGTGAAACTCATGATTTTGGCATGAATTTAGCATATATATGGGTTTCATGTTATTGTAATCTTAGTAGGCCAACTATCATAAGTCAAATAATACTTAATAACAATAACTTGGGTGGGAATTTGGTGAAATACAAGACATTTTGATTTCCAAGAAGACTATATTATTGATTAAGAAACCATAAACACGGTATGCACAAGGTTCTATTCTAGGTTACAAGAAATATAGAACCAAGAGAATATCACTTGAGTCAATACTAGAGACGTTTTTAGCCTCATGTGTTGCTACAAGATGAATCACATTTAGCTATATGGTTGGTTGATTAGTCTCATGATAGGAACACTCAGTTTCCTATATTTATGGGCATGCCTATGTGTTAGCACCCTTCCTAGATTTAACTTCTTAATCCTTTTTTATCTATTTTGATTTATAACTATATAAAATATTGATTGTCTTTGTTGTGTTTATTTAGTTAAATTATTTATAAAGGGTTCTTAATCATAATAACAAATTATTAATTCAGGAGGTTAGAACCAAAACACTAGTTTCAACATTTAAGTATTGGGGCATGAAGAGAGTATTTTGTTATATTTGATATGAATAACAAAAACAAGCCCTAATTTAGCCAACAATGTTGCTTAAACTTAACGTGTTGTCGGTTGGGAAATAAGAATAAGACTTCTGAGTTGGTCATATGTCCAGCCAAACCAAATTACATCCAAGCCATATCATTGATTTATCCAGTCTTGCTTTAGGGGAGTGTAGAATATCTATTTTTGGTTTTGTACAAACCTTAAATAAACTTCCCTAAAAATTCTAGTTGAACATAAGACCTAGTTTTTTGAATTATCTTGTTTGGGTGAACATCTTCTTGGAAATTCCAACTATCTAAGTAAGAATGTCAAAAATGTATGAGCTAATACATGTAAAAGGGATAATTGTGAAGCATAAAGACATCTATAGGCGACTAAAAACATTATATGTAATTGTTTTACCTTGTTCTACCTACATAAACTCAGAATTTCTCACAATAAGTTAATTTCTATGGTTTGTGGAAGTGGAACTTCCTACGAATATTTTTAAGTTCTCGTCTCTCTTGTGATGAATTTTTCTTGAGTATTCTAATTAATATCACATTCCTAGTTGTTTTGACTAACCCTAAATCCACATGCATCTTCCCTCTACTCCTCTTTTCTAAGGTTCTTTGTAGTTAAAGTTGTAAGAAGTGGTCAGATTGATGGAACTTGAGTAGTCTTATGAATTTGGGATTTGAGAATGTCATGTTTAAATATATATTATAAGACCAGATGAGTGGATCAAGTTCAATTTGATTAACTTGAATTAAGTATAAGCTTAAGATGTGGGTTCTTATTCAATAATATATTTCTTAAAATTTACTATAAGGTTGAACATTTAAATTCTTCCTAATTAAGTGTACAATAATTCCACTTGCAACTGAATGAATTTTATCAAAATATGGTTGAGACTTGAATCCTAAAGGATAACTATTTATAGAATTTTATTGATTTAAATTGAAACTTATAAGGATGAGGATTTAATTTTAAGTATTGAGATTAATTATTAATCAAATTGTGAGAATTAACATTATTCAAATTAAAATGAGTTTAATCAAATGATGAAAGCATTGGAATGAATGGGTTTCATAGCTTCTACATATATTCACTCAACTCTCATCCAATTAACAATGACATGAACTAAATAATTGAGTTTGGAAATGTAATTCTTTTAAATGATGAAATGGCACATGTGGATATCACCGTTGTCTCATTGTCGTGTTACCTAAGGGTCCTCTAGCTATCCCCTTAGAGACTGCTCTTCCGACCTTGGGGGTCGACTTGATTCTTGATCCTAGATGCCAAAATTTTCTATGTATAGGATTGAATAGTCATGCAATGGAGGTGATAAATCAAGAAAGTAACCATTTAAATACTTGATTCACAATTATACTAATCCATACTTTGATAAAACAATATAAAAATAAAAAAGTATGGGCAATCGGATGACTCCTTGTGCCAAGAAATGAAGCTCGTCGTGTGGGAAGCAATAAATCAATGTAGAAAGAGAGGAGAGATCTTCATCACAATAGGAAGAAGAATGGTAACTAGGGTCTTCAACAATCTATCTTTAGTCCTGGAGTTAATGAGGATCCTGAGTTAGCAATTAGAGAAAGCTTCATACATTCATTGGAGCTTAACCATCTTTTTCCAGTTCTATCTCTCCAAGATTGGTTTAGGTATGCTCTAAGAATTGAGTTTTGGTGAATCCCAACAGGATTAAAATATTTTTTCTTATATATTTTGGTTATTGGGATGTCGTGAGTCTGACTTGTAGCATTATCTATATCCCTAGTCCTATTAGATGGATCAGTCAGCTAGCAAGGTCCTGACTTTGCTCACCTGGACATGTGTGAGTCAATTGTCTCATGAAGTGAGATTTTCCCAACAAGTGAGTCCACTAACTAACTTTTGTTGTGGATCTTCGAGGAGGTTCCCAATTGACTGAATATGAGATTAAGACAATCAGCTGAAAACCATACATTTGTATTGTAGTAGCATAGGATTAGAATTAGAATAAATATGCAACGCCGTTCCTGGAGGACAATTATTGTTATTTTTTTATGGTTAGCCATCCACTACACAGACTTATTAGAAGTCTAGTGGGTAGTTCTTGTAGTTTTAATATCATTTTCATCTAGTAATAGCCAAGGGAAACTTTAAGGCATCATCTTCAAGTTTTTTAGTTGTGTGGGCAGTTCTCATAGTTTTAGTATAGTTAGGGATATGGGCAGAGCTAGAAGAGGGTAAGATGTTGGTATTTGGCTCAACTCTTAGTTTAGACATTTTTTTCTTTTTTCTCATGTGTTCCTTACATATTTACTATATATGTTTTAGAATATTTCAAATAATATATAACAAATGCTGGTAAAAAAATCAATATAGCTAGTTATAATTACTAATAATAATTTTCATCTAATTTTTTTATATTTTTCAATAAGCTCTAGGCGTCCCTATAACTAACAACAAATATAATTTCAAAAATATATATGTATTTTTTATTTTTGTATCAGGATATGTTCTTGTTGTCACTTAGTTTAAAAACTCCTCAATATAAGATGTTATGTTTCTTATTTATAGAGAACAATGGAAAACTTCACAATCATTTGATTTTATTTGTAAGCTTAAACAACTTTTGACACCTCACACTATCAAAAATTATGAGGTAAATTTTATTCATGACTATTGAGTTATTTTTATTTTTCATAATTTTTATTTTTTAAACTACTTAATTCATAATTGAATGTTATATTCTAACATATGGGTATATTTTAATGTATTAATAATATATAGTTTCTTTGATTTTAAAATAATGTGCATCTACATCTCACATCTGTCTCTACCTACTTACTTCAACTCCATCATTGATACCACCACAAATCTATACATTTAAAATAATTAAGACTATATCATTAAAAGAAAATTCAAAGAAATCAAATAATTTAATAAATTATAGAAAACTAAAATAACTATTTGAAAACATATTTTTGTAGCATTTTTAGTGTCTCTTGTTGCAATGCTCTAGTTTGTGGCCAACCACATGTAAATTGTTAAAATTTCATATTTTTATCTACAATTATATATTTTTTCACATGTTACTTTAATTATAAAATTGATAGAGTTATACATTAAATTTAATGTCTTCTTAATCAAGTCAATAATAATTGGTCAATATTTTTAAATAAATATATATGTCTTATATCATTCATAATTTTGTTGATCTATATTTTTCATGTACAAGACAATGAATTTTATAGTTTAAAAAATGTCTATTGCCATATTTTCTTTTAATTATTTAATATCTTAAAATACAATTCATATTGTATATTCATGATTTTTTATCATGTGGTTAGGTAAAGGCCCAAAAGTCTAGAAATATTTACATTTATGAAGAACCTATTTTACAATTTTTTAGATCTAAATCAAGTATGTGCAAATTTTATATTAGGCATTATTTACATGTATATATAGACATATATAATTATTTCTTATTCTTTTCTATACAAATAAATATAGGTATTGTTATATCTTTAATAATTTTCTGATAATGTGAAAAAGGTCATGTCATATGACATAATAATTTACCACAATTTGTATCATTTCAACCGCAATGATACTAGTTTCTTTTTATGAAAGACCATATATTGTTTACTAATGTGTTTCAACATATAAAAAATATCATGCATTGAACAACAACCTAGTACAATCTATATTGCATTTTTTAGCATGTCTATAAAGGCTATTTGGCCCCTCAAAAATAAAAGGGTAAAAATTTGGGGACGCTCACCCTCCCTCACCCGATGTAATGCATACCAAAATCACATATCCCCCACCTACCCACCTATCATCTCTACCACCGGTGCTCCTTCTCATCGCTACCAGCCCGGCCCACCTACCCCCACATGTCCCACCACCTACCTTTTGCTGTATTTTTTCTTCTACTTTTCATTTTTTAGAGAGAGAAAAAGAAAAGAGGAGGAAAGTGATGAGAGAGAGGATGGAAGTAAGAGAAAAAGAGAATAAAGATCATGCATCAGAATGGCAAAAGTGGGTGTCAAAACAACAAAAATGGGCGCCATAAGACCAACAATGGGCGTAAAGGCACCATTAACATGTTTCGAGTGTCAAGTATCCATGTTTCAGAACACTTACCCATTAACTGGGTGTCACTTCATGTGTCACTAGGTGTTGATTAAGTTCATTATATTTTGGATGTCACTATCTTGTTTGGGTGTCAATTACCTATTTTTGGGCACAGATACCCAGTCATTGTCTGTCATTTTATGTGTTAATGAGTTGTTGATTAGATTTATCATGTTTTGAGTGTCATTACCTTGTTTTGAGTTTAGTGGAGCCTGAGACATTATGAACTTAATCAACTACCATTAACACATAAAATGATGCCCAGTGAATGGGTAAATGTATCTAAAAATTAGAAATTGACACTCAGATCAAGATAATGGTGCTCATAACTTAAAAATTTAATAAATACCCAATGGCACATGAAGTGGCACCCAATGATGTGTAAGTGTACTAAAATATGAATAATTGACACCTAAAATAAGTTAATGGTGTCGAAAACATGATGAACTTAATCAACGCCCAACAATACATGAAATAACGCCCAATGAATGGATAATTGCATCCAAAAATGAATAATTGACACCTAAAATAAGAAAATGGTGCTCAAAACTCAATGATGTTAATCAACATCTAATAGCACATGAAATGATGTCAATGAATGAGTAAGTGTATCTAAACATGAGTAATTGACACCCAAAGCAAGTAAATGGTGCCCAAAACATGATGAACTTAATCAACACCTAGTAACACATGAGATGACACCCAATGAATGGATAATGACACCCAAAATTGGATAATTGACACCCAAAATAAGATATTGGCTTAAAACTTATTAAAGTTAATCATTTCTAGTAGCACATGAAATGACGACAATGAATGAGTAAGTGCACCCAAACATCAGTAATTGATACCCAAAATAAGTTAATGATGCCCAACATATGATGAACTTAACCAACGCCTAGTAACACATGAAATTACACCCACTATATGGATAACGACGCCCAAAAATAGACAATTGACATCTAAAATCAGATATTGACGTCCAAAATTTAATGAAGTTAATCAACGTCCAATAGCACATGAAATGACACCAATGAATGAATAATGCGCTCAAACATAAATAATTAAGCCCAAAATAAGTTAATGTCATCCAAAATATGATAAGCTTAATAAACGCCCAGTAACACATGCAATAAGAACAGTGAATGGATAACGACATCTAAAAAAGAATATTTGATACCCAAAACAAGATAATGGCACCCAAAACTCAATGAAGTTAATCAACGTCTAGTAGCACATGAAATGACGTCAATGAATGAGTAAGTGCATTCAAATATCAGTAATCGACACTCGAAAAGAGTCAATGATGCTCAAAACATGATAAACTTAATCAACACCTAGCAACACATGCAATGACACCCAGTGAATGGATAACGACGCTCAATATAAGATATGGTGACCAAAACTCAATTAAGTTAATCAATGTCCAGTAGCACTTGAAATGATGTTAATGAATAAGTGTGCCCAAACATGAGTAATGGACACCCAGAAGAAGTTAATAACGTCCAAAACATGATGAACTTAATTAACACCCAGTAACCCATGCAATGACACCCAATGAATGGATAATTGCGCCTAAAAATGAATATTTGACACCCAAAACAAGATAATGGCACCCAAAACTTAGTGAAGTTAATCAACGTCTAGTAGCACCTAAAATTGACACCCAAAATAAGTTACTTGACACCCAAGATAAGTTACCACTGCCCAAAATTTAATGGTCTTAATCAACTTGGTTTAACCAGTGAATGGGTAAGTGGCACATAATCAATTCCCTCCTTTTTTTACTTCCCTCCTCAAATATAAGAAAATTAGCACCTGTTGGAATATGTTTTCTATAAAGAATCTAATAATTTTTATTTCGTCAAAAATTCATCATGGATTAATATTTATTGTTGTGTTTGTATGTTAATGAGAAAATAATTATCCACAATATACAAATTTTATTTTTTTATTGTATATCATTTCTTCTCCGAAGTATATCAAAACTAGTCTTGGTGGATGGTATTTTTTATAACAAGACCAATGATTTTTATTTTGTCACAAAATTCATCACGGATTAAAAGTTATAAGCAAAATAAGACTTTCTCTCTTATTCTCTATCCACATATTTTATCTCTCCAATTAGCACCCATGTCATCTAAAAATTATCCGGCAATGTCATTGACAGCTCACCATCTGCCAATACCATTATCCTAAAAAGATAAAACTTCTCAACTCTACATAAACTAGCATTCTCTCTGTGCGTAAGCAAGCGTGTTGTGACTCGTTTCCGCGCGTGACCAGCACATTTCCAAAAATAAAATCATAACTCCACCTTTTGTTATGAAAAGTTGTAGCTGTGTCATTCTTCGGCATAGTCCTATTAATGTCGTAGATTAATCATTGTCTGACTTTGAGCTTGAACCTTGGACAAGCTATATACGTGTATCCTTCATGGCTAAGGAATTTTCCGATGGACTTTGAGTTCATCTGTTCCACGAAGAGGAGAGTTTCCGAGCTCGGAGAACACCATCCGGAAGTGCTCGCACTTGCTTGCTAGCATGTTCGATTTATTTTGACACACGATTCCAACAGTTATTGAAGTCATATGTTTTTCTTACTCTATTTTCTTAGGATAAAGAGGCGTCCAGTACCAATGGCCGCCAGTCAACGACAAACATCGTCTAGAGTACATAGCTTTTTCCATCGTAATACATCTGTAAATAGAATACACAACAATTCGAAAGAATATACCGACGCAGAAAACTACAGCTGCTAGTTTTATTAACATACCAACATAGAAAAGTAGCTATAAAGAATACACAACTATATAGAAGATGAAGCAGAAGGGAACAGAAAACCTGAACAAGTATTGGAGAGAGAAAGTAAGTGACGCCGGATCTGGGTATGAAGGCTGCTGACGCTGATCCATCGGCGTCGGTTGCACTTTTAATTTCAATCCTAGACCAACACCCTCTAAATCTCAAACCAAGGCCAACCCGACCAAAGTCTTCCTTGCCTTGCTTGCTGTTGTGACTCCATATCCTAGGAAATAATGTCCTGATATCTCCCGCTCTCGCTCAGTGTGTTCTTGCAGCACCACTTATCCTGCTAAGCATCGATCGTAACCCTTTATACATCAAGTATGGACATCCATATATAGCCAACATTGAGATTAGGTGCCGCCATTGCATGGTTATAACATGACGCTTAGGTTCACAATCCCACCAAAACTCAGACGGAGACACGTACGTGCAAACCGCGCTCATACGCTCGTCGGAGCGAGCCTCCCGTGCCATGCACGTATCCTGTTTGTGTCTAACATGTGGGATCGCGCATCGCAAAGGCTTCCATGGTTCGGCCCTCACGGCGCTGCCATATGCAGTCCATGGGCAAACTGTCTGTGACAGGCTCCGGTTTTGAGAAACTATGTAGGGTCAGATGTAGGCAAAAGGAAAAAAATTTAGCGTGAACAGGAAATTAAAAATGTCACCAGTTGATTTATGCCTGGGTTTGTACATAATTCTGTCATCAAGCAGCTCAGCTGGTCTTGGAGGACTTACTTGAAGTTAGTTTTTTTTCTTTAGAAAATTCTTTTTGATAAATATACAGTAGAAATGAAGAAAATAAAAACATCACAAAAATGGGGATATGAAAGAGTACGAAATGGAGATGCATTTTCCAGTTAACTGATACAATTCACATGCATAGTCACAAGGTAGTCTGCAATGGGGAAGACACAAGTGTCTAGTTTACGCAAGGAAACTTGCTATGTTTGAATGAACACCACTACGTGTAGTTGGAGGTGAATTAGAACATATCAATGATTTTTTTTTTAATCATATCAATGTCTCTTTGAAAAGGAGCCAGCACACTTACGCTTATTATATGATCATAGATGACGTTCTATTATTTCTACTGCATATTCAATCGGACAAGCTTATGATAGAGATCAAGTAAGTACATCAGCAACTAATATTGGATGTATTATACAAGGATCATGAACCCATCCTCCACCGCAGTCTATCGGAAGTAATGTGGATGCCTTACAGCAAGGAAAAAGTTCAGTAGCGGCAGTAGCTAGAAACCATGTCGATATAGCTAAAAGAACAAGGACATTCAATATCTACTAACTCTGCCTCGGTGGCTGAAATTGTAGAAATCTCATTTGTTTTACATATGATTGAAATTGCAGCAATCTCATTTGTTTTACAAATGACATATGACTAGGATTGGACTCACAATCATATTGAATGACATAGTATTAGCTTACTTCTTACTTTATCGGCTTGGTTTCTTGCAATCAAGAAGTGACTCGTTCTACAATAAAATGTAATGGTTATAAAGATTGATCGCAATTTCAACAAGGAAGAGGATGTGTTAGTAAATTGCATTTTGGCTCTCATCTTTTAAATCAGTCTTATAGCCAACCAGACTACCCATTTAAGTATGTTGTTACTATTACCAACTATAATCGTTGTATAAACCTAAACTCTATGCCTTGTAATGTTCCTAATCATCATCGATCGACAAACTAATAAAAGGTCTACTTTTTTCCAAAAAGATCAGTATAGAATCAGAATAAAGATTAGGTACAAGAAGTATCTAGTAAAAAAAGGCTAAGGTCCGAAATTACCACATGGGAGTTGTTCTCCTTAAAACAACTCACAAAAAATTAGAGTAATAAAAGGGAGGTGGGAAAATTACCATATCATAACGTCATGCCACTAAAATGGCCCCCGACAGCATGTCTCTTTGTAAACTTCTTATCTGAGGCCTCTAGCAAAGACTCAAATGAGACAACTCCTTTACATGTAGCAAACCTCCATGTCATCCTTATAGTCAAAGGGTCCTAAAGCCTTTGGTTTTGTCCTTCTGGTTAGAATTAGCGTCACTTGTAAGATGAAGACCACAGGTAGAAGAGGGAGATAATTGAATTACAAGTCTAAAATATACAAGTAGAGTTGTTATTGTATAAGTGTTTTTTTTCTTTTATAAAAAATTAACTAGATAATGGAAGCGACCAAAGTAGATACATTGCATATATGATTCAATTTTCTTTGTATGAAAATTGAAAAGAGCTACGTGGGTGAAATCAACTAGTAGTCTGATGCAGTCAGTCAGAATGATATAAGAAAATCAATCTTAAATGCTAATGGAAGACAGACAAGTGCAATAGACACGAAGAATATTCTCAGAGTTTATAAAACGTAACTAACAAAACAAAGGCCCATGGGTCCCTCTCAGATGCTAGTATTTACCAAATAGAAATTTTTCATTTGATGTAAGTCAAATGTGAGTAATAACTTTTTCCCACATTTGATCTTTCATAGTTTTCTCCTTAAGCTGACTACTGAACCATGGTGTGTGAAAAATTTCAAACCAAACAACCTTAGAAAGAGAGACCTTATTCCCATATGATATTTGAGTATTAATCATTTGAAATGTAAATGGTGATCTTATTATAATTAAAATCAGAAATCTTATAAGCAGTTAGGAGATTGTGACTTTGTTGGATCTAGAAGAGGTCATGAGTTTTATGCCTGCACAAATGTCCAAAAAGTGTGAGGAAGAAGGCATATCTACATGACGTAAAGCATATCTAATATGACCTTTATTATGCCAAAGGTCTGACTAGAATTTGAGTCTTTGAAAAGAGTTAAGGGGTGATGATAGAGATTTGTAAATAAAACAAGATATTGTGAATACTTCAAAAATAGGAGAGGGAATTAGAGTCTAGTTGATGCTCAGATCTTTTGATTGAGTTATATTTTGACAAAACATGATCTGATCAAGTAGTGGTTCACTTATCATATAGAGAAGCTAACATCTAGTCAAGAAGAAAAAAAACAAATGGAGTTAAAGATCAACAATACCCCACCCACTCAAACTTTGAGGTTTGATAGGGAACCCCATTTATCTAAGTGGGAATGTTTAACACCTTTTTCTTAGGGAATTGATTTTGCTAAGGACAAAGGAAGGAGGATGCAGCTCCGAAAGTAGGAAGAAAGGGATGTCAAGGAAGCATTTAAGAGCATAGTCTTTACTCTCTATTAAGGATGTTTGATCTATAGTAGTTAAATAATCAGTAGTTTGGATGGCTATAATGGGTCTCAAACTCCAGATCAAATATTGTAGGGTGAGGGGGAGGCTAAGATATTTGTTAGGATATTGTTCTTCCTAGCATCTCAGAATGTGTTTAAATCTTAACATGTTAGAGTGGCTAACATGTATTATGATTATTGTGGATTTATAAAAGTTTGTTTTGGCCTGATATATGTGAGAAAAATGTCAAATATGTGCACTATGTTTATGATGATCATCTCATTAGGCATAAGGAAGATCATCATATCATCAGCAAATTAAATGATGTTATTTGTAGCAAAGTTATGTTATGGGTCTTATCCAGGATACCAACTTCAAGGACAAGTTTGAATATGCTAGTGACAATATTGATGGCAAGAATGTAGAGGGAGAGGGAGAGAGGGTCCCTTTGTTCAAACCGCTTTGATTTACTAAAGTATCCAGAACGGGAACTATTGAAGAGAGTGGATAAGTGGCAAGATTTATACAGTTGTGAATCCACTAAACGCATTTATGGAGAAAATGGAGGCCCTTCATGGTTTGAATGATGAAGTTCCATTTTATGTTGGACCTTCTCAAAATTGAGTTGAAGGATCAGAAAAAAGGAACATTGTCAAAATGACAAGTCTGGATTAAATTGTTATCTAGAATGTAAGCATCCTGAATTTATCTACCTTTAACAACAAAAAAATTGTTCAAGAATGAACAAAGGACTAAGATGAGATTGGAATCTATTATTGAGAATTTTTTATATTATCTTGTAAGAAGAGTTGGCAATCGTGATGGATCAAAATTGTTTGATGTTCAAAGGGTTGTAAACTTTTTATGAGGACAATATGCATATTATTGAGAACTTTAATATGTTTGATACATTTTTTTTAAGTTCTATGAAACTAAAGAGATTCATGAAGGTAAATTTGTCTTCTCCTAATTCAACTAGTAAAAGATATACATGTATTATTAGGACCTAGAGATTTATCCAAGTTCAATTGAGATATGGAATCAAAAATTCCATATTCAAGAAGGCAAAAACCAAAGAAGAGGATATGTAGCTTTTGAGGGGCAAAGAGCATCCTAAATGCAAAAGAAAAGTTGTGGGAAGTCTCACTTGTAGATAAAGAGGTTTTTGAAGTAATTGGTGATGTTGGTGATAATGAGATGCTCATTTGAGTTTGTAGCATTGTCCACAGAAATATTGTGTATGAAGGGGCGTGTTTTCATAATATTATAAGTTTATGGTATAAGAAGTCAAATTTCTATCTCCTTTCTTGAACTAGTGAGCTTTAGATCTCTATTTCTAGATAATATCTTGATAAACAAGGAGTTAGGTTAATCTGTCTTAGAGAACACATTTATTGGGTTCAAGTCAAGGTAGGAATCTAAGTATAGTAGCTCCTATTGAAAATTATTGATTTTATTATGGATATTTACAATATGTATTGTTGTTGCAAGATCTGAAATTTTGTAGGAAACCTTTTGATCTTGTTTTGGAGGATGAACCCAACCTCAAAGTCCCTGGTAGGGGCTTCCCACCATTGTTCCTCTAGGTTAGGGAAGGATTGGTGGGAGGCCCAAAATATTTTGAATATAAAAATCTTTGGTTCCCATGGCTCACAAAAAGGCTTAAGATTATAAGGAAATGGTCAAAAATAATTTGAAACAATGTTTTTATGCGATTGAATGGGTTGAAGAAGTCCCAAGCTTGTGACACTAGGATTTGTCTAATGTAGAAGAAGATAGTTTGAAGATAAGTGAACATGTTAGAGTTGATAAAGATTTTAATTAGCCAACTATATTGAGATTGACAGCTCATACTGGAGTCATTGTTATAATGATCAAAAATGCATCTATTACAGTTTAAGTCACTCAAAATAATTCATGGATAATAAATTAAAAGTTCAACTAAAATATAAGTTCCTAGAATAACGGGTATTTTTTATTTCTGAGCTACCCATGGACAACAATGAATCCCTCGTTAGACCATACATCTCTCTTGGTATATCAAAATAATAGGTAGGAACATAAACGGAAACATTCTGGAGCTACATAGTTTAAAGTTCTCCTTTTCGTATTTATGAAATATCAGTAATGGAACACATCTTAAAAGTAAAATAGAAGCCATCCTAGTGTTTGTCTAAGTGAGAGAGAAACTCAGGATTCTACTCAGTTTAAAGTTCTCCTTTCCGTATTTCTAAAATATCAGTAATGGCACACATCTTAAAAGTAAAATAGAAGCTATCCTAGTATTTGTCTAAGTGAGAGAGAAACTGAGGATTCCACACAACTGAAAGACCTACATTCATGACTATATCATTTTCTAGATCCAGTTGGTAATAACATCACAACCAATAAAACATAATTGAAAATTAGCAAGATTGCTTCCATTTCTTTTATGGTAATAATATGGATTTTTTGTTTTGGAATAAAATGTCAAAGAATCTTCCTCCATTTATAGGATACCTCCCAGTTATGTTCTAAGATACAAATAGCATTAGTGAAACAATAGTTAATTCTAAAGAAACAAAGAGGACAACAGTTATACACTTAATAAAATTGTGTACTCCTTAACCAAGTTCAAAGGTCGTATGTTACTCCATCCTATGTTATTGTCTATCTCAATAATAGCCAAAATTAGCATTCATTTAACTATCAATATAAATGACAATATTCTTAGAGAAGCAACATAAATCCTCCCTAGAACCCCATGAGAGTGGGCTTTGAATATTATGACAGTCAGTTTTTAAGTCTTTCTCTCATTTAGTAAAGCAAATGAAGGTGATAAATCAACAACCCGTGAGGAGAGAGATTAGCATTAGGTATCAAGAACATGATGGTCCACTAGTGACAGTCTTGTAAAGAGGATAAGACACCATCATATTTTTTGGGTTTTAGAGGAGACTGAGAAGGCAGCGGAAACAAAAAATTTCTTCTCCCTATACCCAGTATAAAGGAATCGTGTCAACGTCTATACAGTAGGAAGGATGGTTTGTAGAGATATACCTTGTCCCGAGGCTTGCTTGGCAACGTTACCTCAAGACTTGCTCGGTCTTCACCTCCGGTCTTGGACAGTGTCTGTGCATCTCCTGGTCTCACTGGGACTGTCGAGATTGACAGTTGTCCTTCGAGCGGCAAAAGTCTCCCGCCTATGAAGTAGTCCACAATGACCACCTGGAACTCCGATCGCCTTATCGTACAAGGTACCAAAAGGAGTCACATCCTCCTGTTGGTGTACTGGTTACCGACACACTCTCCTGCCACTAGTCATCTTTCTGCAGTTGTCTTTCCCTTATTGTGCCTCCCTTATCGGGTAGCACTTGCTCGGGCTCTCCTGGTTACCACAACTAGAGAGAACGACAACTTTGTAGAGTAACTGGTGTTCTGAGTTGTACTTTGAGAAGCCCTCAATACCCCAATATAAATAGGAGGGTCATGGGATAGGGTTCTCTACCCCGGGAAATGTGGGATTAAAGAAGTAGTAGAAGGGTTTGAGATTTTCCACAAAACAACCAACTACGCAAGCTAAACCGATCGTTTTAAGCATGAAATGGTCAGTTGGGGACCTGAGCCAATCGGTTCAGACCTGAACCAATCGGTTCAGACACCTGAGCCAATCAATTCACTTCTGAAACGATCAGTTCACTTCCCTAGTTAGTTCCAGATTGACTTTTCCTCTTTTGTTTCAAATTGATCCAAATACCAATCCTTGTTCCAATCAAATTGGACAAGTGAAACGAAGAGAAATATCTTGCCAACCTAACTTTCCCAACTCACTCGTTTGGACCAGTTGAGCCGATCGGTTCAACTCTTGAACCGGTGAGTTCAGCCTGTCCTGAGCCGATCGGTTCATCACATGAGCCGATCAGTTCACCAACCTGAGTCGATCGGTTCATCATATGAACCGATCAGTTGGGAGTGCAGACTTTGCAAAATCAGTCAATTGCAGTTTCAATCAATCTGATACTCTAATCAATCGGTCCAACACCTTGAACACTATGATATTAAGCTATCAATTGATTGAGTGTTTAATTGAACTACTAAGCTCCTTTAGTAATCAATCTAAACATCATTTGTGGATAAAACTCCTCTTCCAGGTTAAATCCTATGTGTGTGACCCTGAAAGCCCATTTCACGTTGGCAGTGAAAGTCCATAACACTTATGACTTCACAAGCAAAGAGAGGTGCCTAGTCGCACATTAGTGCTACCCAAGTGAAATAGAAAGTTGGAGAACAACTTTCAATCCTACAATCTGTGAATGGTGTTACAGTGAATGTATAATTCCTTTGTCTCTGATATTCCAAATGAACTCAAGGCATGGAACAGTCATCCTGTCAACGTTCATTCACTTTCTTGATCTCAGAGTAGACTGGAGGAGATATGTATGACATCAATATCACATATTGATTCACACATGCGTGTGAACGCCTATCTCAATCCTACTCATCAAGTGGCCATGGATATCAAACTCCCTCAGGAGGGACAAATCCCATATCTATCACTCACCCCTCAAAAGCCCCATGTGTCAAAGCCACCCAATCATCACCTTTATAACAACCCATGTTTCAGGACTGTGTTTGATGATGTCAAAGTGTACCCAATGACATGTGATGAGCGTAGTGATTTTAGGTCAAAGAATCACACTCACCACCATCACTGTGAGAACTGACTGTGACTGCCATGTCATGGTTCCATGTGTCAAACTCACGGTGAGTCTGTCTGGTACACTTGTTCTCTAACAAGTACCTATGTGTTTGGTTTGATATCTCCATATCATGACTAATGAGATTCTGTCATCAACCAACACCACAATCTAGTATTGTATGTCATTGTTTTCTATCTACCTTTCACAATGACATATGACTAGGGACATAATAAGAATGTACAAACTCTTCGCATTCATATGATCTCATCATGCAGGTCCTTAACCTGAAAGCATACGTCATTGAGTACTGTCATTCTCTAGACATTCAATCTGTTCTATCATTATCTCATATGACTAAACCAAAAAGAATTGGAAGCTTGCCTTTGATGTTTATCAGATCAATCTTAATGTATCCCACCAATCATCCCATGATTGGCTCTCAGGGCATACATATCAATAGACTCCCACTTGCACTGCAAGTCAATCACCCTTGAATCATATTCTTAGTGATCTTCAAACATGTCCCACATGTTACTATGCTCTAGTGCTTACGCAATGAGTTATGGAAACACCTTGCCAAAGTCAGTATTATCTACATGTCTCTCATCTCTTCGATGTACGTTACACATATGAGATGGAGTTGCCGTAATATGTGATCCAGTATTCCTTTGCTAACCTTTAGCCACATTGCATGACCAAGTATTCCTTACTTGTCATCAATGACTGGAATATCTATAAGTTCATCTCATGAACTTCCAGATCCATATAGTATCTCTAACACACGGATACTCGGCTTTTCCCTTTTAAAATAGCTTTATTGGAACATTTCCATTTATCAACAAACATTCACTTTTATATTTTGCAATTAATTTTTTGTCCTTTTCAGAAGTTCGCATCAGTGTAACTCTTTACAGTGAACCCTTCCTTATTTCCATAGAATAGTACTTATCAAGTTCTTATGGTATACCAGTAACTCTTACTGGAACTAGACAAACATCCACTCGTCATGTCCCACATATGAGTTATCAGGATGAGCACATCATATTGTCATGTCTTACATACAAGATGATGAATGCATTTTATTCTTGCTATGTCCTATACATGCAAGATAATGGGATTATTACATACATGATAGATCCATATCTATTCTTAGTGTTCCTTTTCTTCATAAGAATTGGACACTTGGCCTTGGGATAGTAACTCCATGTAGCATGGAAAAGTTTTCTCCCACTGAATCTATGCATATTAAACCCTTCAGTGTAGATTGTCAATGTATGCTCTCTCTTTTCCGATCAAGAGGTTTTCGAGAACTATCTCCATAGATCTCTATTCCTATCACATAGGAAATGTCTCTATCTTCCTTAAAGATAATTTCCACTTTGGATTTCTGTGACGTCCCTGGATTTTCTAAAACTTAATCTGATGTGTGACATCCAAATTGAAACCATCACCTCAGCGAGAATCCCAATTTAAACACCCCACACTAGGCTAAGAAGAAGAAAATCAAGGGAGTCAGAAGGAAACACAGTAGCACATGCACATGAACAATAAACAAATCACAATTCATGTTCACCATTCAACATATAATTACAACATGAATTGTTACAACATTTGAGATTACATATTGAACAACAAACTTTAACATGTACATGTACTACATCTAAACAACATGATCTTAAGACAACAGGTCCACCTGTACATCATCTCGCTACACAACTCTCAACTATCTTGGATATTCAAGAGCGAAACCACCACCTAAACAAAAGATTACATGCGGTACATGTCAGCACAATATTTCATGAATATTGTACTGAGTACGCCTACGTGTCTTTTATATAACTCTCATCATATCTTGGCAATAAGATAAAACTAATGTACTTGGCAGTAACAGAAGAATATTAGAAAAGCATATACTTGCACAAGGGTATTCATTAACAAAAGGGAACACATATTTTAAGCACATTTTCCATTATATATCAAGGCCTTTATGATCACTACCAAAGAGTTAGATCATCTGTACAAGGTGACCACTACCAAAGAGTTGGGTCCAAGCACACTGCCTAAGAGTTTGTGCTTCCATATGTACAATGTGACCACTACCAAAGAGTTCGGTCACTTCCAAGCACACTGCCAAAGAGTTGGTGCTTTCATATAATGGAACAAATATATTATGTTTGATGTGTTCATAGCAAAAAGTATGGAAAATCATGCAACATATCATACAAGAACAATCATTTCATCCAATATCATATGCCAAGTATTTTACTACACATATAACACAAGAATATTGTATAATAAGCCAAGTAAAAGGTAATAGCATACCTTCCAAAGAGATATCCTAATCACATATTCCTCATGTCATCTATATCTCATTCAAACCCTGATTAAGACAAGACCACATACTATCATCAGGTTCTCATCATCATACATCTCTTCTTAACCCTAATCGTGCTCATATTAGGGTTTCACTTAGTTCATTGGGATATTCTCATTATTACTTGCCGTATCATCTTGTTATCTGGGATTGATGTTACTGATGTCGTATTCCAAATTATGATTCATCATCTGAACATTATCTTCCATATCCTTTTTGTGCACATCTTAACCCTAGGTTACATCATTAACCTAGATTAGGGTTTTATAACATGTATTAATATTCATATTAATATAACATGGATTTTGTTCATCATTATGATCTCATAAATAAAACTGAGGTTCAATATACTGATACGAGCTTACACTGTGAATTTCATCATTTATTGAGCATGTGTGCATTAATTGCATTATCCTTAGTGTTATTTGCCCTATCTAGCCATATTAAGTAAATTACATGATTTCGTGCATCAACATGACCATATCTGACATCCTATGAATTCTATACATAATTATGGACTTACTAATATTTTTCCATAATTTTAGGCCAACGTTTGATATTTATTATCCATCAATTAAGCATTTCACAACTAACAAGATATCACTGATATTAATGCATCAAAAGCCATATATTATGCTTCCAATGTGTTGTACTCATTTTTCTGAACATTTTGATACCTTGTTTGCATTTTTCTGATAAGCATGGTGATTTCTACGAATTATTGAAGATCTGGGAATTTCTGAGCATTTTCTTACCTTTTGGCCAATCGGCCGTCGACACGTGGCATTGAGGAGGGCATGGTTCACTTGGTCTGATCCGGCTGGTCTCCTGGTTCGCACTGGGCCGGCTGGTTCAAGTCAATTGAGCTGGTTCATTTCTGGTCTAACTGGACCGTCTGGCCCCTCTCTATGCAAGTCGTCTTCTTTCTCACGAACGCGGACGGCGCCGCAAGGCCTTATCCCGGCGATGATCGGCCTCCTCCTCACAGAGCTGCCACCGCAGCTGCAGGGTCTAGGCTCGCCGCTATGCCTCCATGCAGATCAGAGAGCCCAGCGTCGCCGCCTTGGAGCAGAGCTCCAGCAAGGGGATCGGCTCCTCCGTCCTCCTCCTCGGTCTGCTCCTGTCGGCACTCTCTTTCTCCTCTCTGTCGACGTGTTCGAGATCTCGCGCTCGCGTTGTGCTTTGAGCTCTGTCGAGGAACACTCTGGTGCGGTCTGGGCAACAACTTCTCGAGCTAGAAGAAGCAGGAAGCTTCCTCCTCCTTGTGACCTCCTTCTTTTTCCATGGTGTGTGCAAGGTTGCCGCCTAGAGAAGTCATCGTCGGGGATCAGTTTTGATACGGATAACCTGCACCTCCTGACTCTCTTTCTCTTCTCTGACTGCATCTCTGGGACACCACCATTGTAGCCTCACCACCTCTTGCTTCCTCATTCAGTCCTCACTTCTTCGCATGGCTCGACGCCACCTATAGATAAAGATGAGGACAACAGTTCGAACCGGGGAGGTGCGACTCTTCCTTTCTGGTCCATTGCCTGAAGTGAGGGGCTTCACTCCTCCAAATGCGAAGAAACCACCCCCACGACCAGCTATGCATCTAGGCACATGTTCCGCAGTCGTGGTTGTGTGGTGGGTCGTGCTTCCGTGCACACTGGTCTCGGAGCAGTTCCAAGAAAGGAAATCATACGTCGTTCGATCATTCCAATCCAAAGGCCGCAAAATGCCAGATCCGTGGCATCGCCATCTGAAAGATTTGTCCACTGGGTCTAGACTATGTACTGTAGATCTTGTGTCATGCAGCCAAAACATAACACATTGAGTGTGACAAGGATATTGATCAAAGCCTAAGCTAATGTAATTGAATCGTTGCCAATCATACATGATTGTATACATTTTCACATCACTTTCGAACCTCATTATCTTGGTCTAGGAACCTTCAATTGCCACCAAATTTTAACCATAGCTTCCTCACAACTCAAGCTACCTTCTACTAAAATTTGGTACCAAAATCAATGGTTAGACCATTCAATTAAATTCCTCAAAAAGGCATTGAAAGAGAGATCTTAATCATGATATCCACCTCACATCAACACACCTACTTTGTCAAAAGCTTGGGATTCTCAATCTAACTCAACCATATGTTTTCACTTAAGTCATTGGACATTTTTGGAATACAAAATTTCATTCCATCACATCCTACACACCTTCAAAGAAATTTTGTCCTTGAAATTAAGCCAAAATCCACTTTGTCACATCATATACATCTTAAAAGAACTTTCGTCCTCGAAAGTTAACCATTCTAATACTCCAAGGAAAACTACCATGTCTTCATCCACATGTAGGCACTATTCTATGTGTAACATATCCGCAAAGGTTACTTAGAACCATGTATCCAAAGCACTATAAGAGGGGTTTTACAACCATCTTGGTGGACAAACACTCCATTCAAGGTTAAACTCAGGGTTTAGAACTTAGGTTAAGTTATTAAATATCTCTTATGTTATATTTGCTTCCTTATCTTAACTCATGCATTAATATTCGGCATCATACTACCACGTTCCAAATAAGTTAACTAAGTTAACTGATTATGTCAAGGTGTCATCAACATTATGTTGTGCTAGCTATCAAACTATATTTTTCATCTTTATTAAGCACTGGGATTAACACCTCATGTACATGTTTCATTCACAGGATCTTATTTCATTGCTCGTAATAAATTGCATCATTTATTAATGAATTCTCACAAGATTAACCAACACTATCAAATTATCATCATTATCATGTACATGGTTAACCATTTATGCATTGATATCTATCAAGCCATCTCTAGGTTTTCATCATATCATGTCTATATCATGTCTCAAGATTAAATCACATCTTTATATTTATTACATCTTGGTTGTGCTAAACAAACATATGTGAGCGGCTTGTTAAGCATATATCAAAACTTTATCTTGTCTAAACGAGGCTCCTCTAACTCATACCATGAGGCTAGCACTATGCTCATTCTCTCTGAGATAACTCAACCTTATGAGTATCTCATATGATTATACTTTATCTTTCCTCCTTTGTTTAGGGTTTTGGATTACCTCATTGGCACTCATGATAGCTTTACAAGCTCTAGCCACATAAGCACAAACCAACACATGCTATGACATACTCTTCATAGGTCTTCTAACCATAAACCATCCTTACCCAAATCTCTCTTATATACACCACTAGATTCCTATGTGGGAAACCACCAACCCGAGCACAAGGCTTCTCAGAAACTAACATATCTACCTCCTCCAGGGTCTTGGGCTCTCTCCCTCACCCAGATGGTAGGCACTCATATTCATGTTCACATATGCACATATAACCAGCCTCTCTCTGTCTCTAGGGTTTGGTCCTCCCCAAGACATCTAGGGTTCAACATAACTATTAGAATCATACATAAAGCAACCCAACTCAATCACTCAGGAGTAATCTAGTTTAGGACATATCACATCACGTATCTCATATTTCTCATATCGTGGAGTCTAGCTTCTCTGACCTTCTCCCTGTGGGTCTCACTCTCTCTTGAGCTAACCCCAAAACTGGTCCTAACACTAGAGGTCCTCCTTTGTAAAAGAGCTCGAGGCTCATGCTGACTCACAACTTGTCTTAACTTAACTTATCTCATCTCATAAAAGGACGCATACTTGCATCATCAAAACTTATCTCAAATCCTCAAACTGAACTTAAGTCCTCAAAGACAATCGTAAATCATATTAATCATCTTATATCATCTATATAAGACTTACATCATATCATCAAACTTATATCATCTATTCCATCTATCATATATTCTAACAAGGCTCTAGACATCTAATCTAGAACTACTCTCTCTTCTAGACTGATGTCATTCTCTTTCACTTAGGTTACATGATCACCTCCTACTCGTACATGTGTGGGGACACCTTTTTGTAATACATATACATAATAAAATATTATATAGTTTTTCTCTGATAAAACAAGCGTCAGAGAAAACTATCGAGGTTCGATTCATTTGGAATTAAAAACCAAATCCAGAAATGAGTGTCCCACACATAGTAGAGAGTACAGTGCCATGAAAACAAGTGAAAAGGGTGAGAACAAGGGGTAGACTAGTGTAGCTACTCTAGACAACGTGCGCAATATGTCTAGGGTTTCTCTTCCCTTGATGCACGTCATTTCCAAATAGTACAACGTCCCATACCGCTGCACTACAAGGAAAGAACGACATCTAAGGACTTGCTACTCAACAAGCACCAGTCTAGACCTAGTTCTCTGACATCTAGGTGCTAACCTAGAGGCTAGGTCAGATCTAGTCTCTAAAAGACGACTAATCTAACCCTAAAAGATTATTAAGCTCAAGGTTTTCTGGTTTTGAGTTGCATAATGAGCAAATGTCAGGCTTTGCTATTGTTCATCCTCTGATACCACCTGTGACGTCCCTGGATTTTCTAAAACTTAATCTGATGTGTGACGTCCAAATTGAAACCCTCACCTCAGCGAGAATCCCAATTTAAACACCCCACACCAGGCTAAGAAGAAGAAAATCAAGGGAGTCAGAAGGAAACACAGTAGCACATGCACATGAACAATAAACAAATCACAACACATGTTCACCATTCAACATATAATTACAACATGAATTGTTACAACATTTGAGATTACATATTGAACAACAAACTTTAACATGTACATGTACTACATCTAAACAACAGGATCTTAAGACAACAGGTCCACATGTACATCAGCTCGCTACACAACTCTCAACTATCCTGGATCTTCAAGAGCAAAACCACCACCTAAACAAAAGATTACATGCGGTACACATCAGCACAATATTTCATGAATATTGTACTGAGTACACCTACGTGTCTTTTATATACATCTCATCATATCTTGGCAATAAGATAAAACTAATGTACTTGGCAGTAACAGAAGAATATCAGAAAAGCATATACTTGCACAAGGGTATTCATTAACAAAAGAGAACACATATTTTAAGCACATTTTACATTATATATCAAGGCCTTTATGATCACTACCAAAGAGTTAGATCATCTGTACAAGGTGACCACTACCAAAGAGTTGGGTCCAAGCACACTGCCTAAGAGTTGGTGCTTCCATATGTACAATGTGACCACTACCAAATAGTTAGGTCACTTCCAAGCACACTGCCAAAGAGTTGGTGCTTTCATATAATGGAACAGATATATTATGTTCGATGTGTTCATAGCAAAAAGTATGGAAAATCATGCAACATATCATACAAGAACAATCATTTCATCCAATATCATATGCCAAGTATTTTACTACACATATAACACAAGCATATTGTATAATAAGACAAGTAAGAGGTAATAGCGTACCTTCCAAAGAGATATCCTAATCACATATTCCTCATGTCATCTATATCTCATTCAAACCCTTATTAAGACAAGACCACATACTATCATCAGGTTCTCATCATCATACATCTCTTCTTAACCCTAATCGTGCTCATATTAGGGTTTCACTTAGTTCATTGGGATATTCTCATTATTACTTTTCTTATCATCTTGTTATCTGGGATTGATGTTACTGATGTCGTATTCCAAATTATGATTCATTATCTGAACATTATCTTCCATATCCTTTTTGTGCACATCTTAACCCTAGGTTACATCATTAACCTAGATTAGGGTTTTATAACATGTATTAATATTCATCTTCATATAAAATGGATTTTGTTCATCATTATGATCTCATAAATAAAACTGAGGTTCAATATACTGATACGAGCTTACGCTGTGAATTTCATCATTTATTGAGCATGTGAGCATTAATTGCATTATCCTTAGTGTTATTTGCCCTATCTAGCCATATTAAGTAAATTACATGATTTTGTGCATCAACATGACCATATCTAATCCTATGAATTCTATACATAATTATGGACTTACTAATATTTTTTCATAATTTTAGGCCAAAGTTTGATATTTATTATCCATAAATTAAGCATTTCACAACTAACAAGATATCACTAATATTAATTCATCAAAAGCCATATATTATGCTTCCACTGTGTTATACTCATTTTTCTGAACATTTTGATACCTTGTTTGCATTTGTCTGATAAGCGTGGTGATTTCTACGAATTATTGAAGATCTGGGAATTTCTGAGCATTTTCTTACCTTTTGGCCAATCAGTCGTCGACACGTGGCATTGAGGAGGGCATGGTTCACTTGGTCTGATCTGGATGGTCTCCTGGTTTGCACTGGGCCGGCTGGTTCAAGTCAATTGAGCTGGTTCATTTCTGGTCTAACTGGACCGTCCGACCCCTCTCTATGCAAGTCGTCTTCTTTCTCGCGAACGCAGACGGCGCCGCAAGGCCTTAGCCCGGCGATGATCGGCCTCCTCCTCACAGAGCCGCAACCATAGCTGCAGGGTCCAGGCTCGCCGCTATGCCTCCATGCATATCAGAGAGCCCAGCGTCGCCGCCGTGGAGCAGAGCTCCAGTAAGGGGATCGGCTCCTCCGTCCTCCTCCTCGGTCCGCTCCTGTCGGCACTCTCTTTCTCCTCTCTGTCAACGCATTCGAGATCTCGCGCTCACACTGCGCTTTGAGCTCCATCGAGGAACACTCCGGTGCAGTCTGTGCAACAACTTCTCGAGCTAGATGAAGCAGGAAGCTTCCTCCTCCTTGCGACCTCCTTCTTTTTCCATGGTGTGTGCAAGGTTGCCGCCTAGAGAAGTCGCCGTCGGGGATCAATTTTGATACGAATAACCTGCACCTCCTGACTCTCTTTCTCTTCTCTGAATGCATCTCCGGGACGCCACCATTGTAGCCTCACCACCTCTTGCTTCCTCATTCAGTCCTCATTTCTTCGCATGGCTCGACGCCACCTACAGATAAAGATGAGGACAACAGTTCGAACCGGGGAGGTGCGACTCTTCCTTTCTGGTCCATTGCCTGAAGTGAGGGGCTTCACTCCTCCGAATGCGAAGAAACCACCCCCACGACCAGATATGCATCTAGGTCCATGTTCCGCAGTCATGGTTGTGTGGTGGGTCATGCTTCCATGCACACTGGTCTCGTAGCAGTTCCAAGAAAGGAAATCATGCGTCGTTCGATCATTCCAATCCAAAGGCTGCAAAATGCCAGATCCGTGGCATCTCCATCTGAAAGCTTTGTCCACTGGGTCTAGACTATGTACTGTAGATCTTGTGTCACACAACCAAAACATAACACATTGAGTGTGACAAGGATATTGATCAAAGCCTAAGCTAATGTAATTGAATCGTTGCCAATCATACATGATTGTATACATTTTCACATCACTTTCGAACCTCATTATCTTGGTCTAGGAACCTTCAATTGCCACCAAATTTTAACCATAGCTTCCTCACAACTCAAGATACCTTCTACTAAAATTTGGTACCAAAATCAATGGTTAGACCATTTAATTAAATTCCTCAAAAAGACATTGAAAGAGAGATCTTAATCATGATAACCACCTCACATCAACACACCAACTTTGTCAAAAGCTTGGAATTCTCAATCTAACTCAACCATATGTTTTCACTTAAGTCATTGGACATTTTTGGATTACAAAAGTCCATTCCATCACAATTTCCATTCTACAACATCTCATTCCTCATCAACATGTGGAATACAAATACACCCCCACTAAATCACAGATCCCTTCTTTATCTTTGTCATATCAGTCAAACCCTTTGACTATATTATCAAAGTAAATATCCATCTCTGAGTTGCTTTTACTCAATCAATCACATTGATTAGTCCATTGTAACTTATAGACTCCATTTGCATTAATGGATTTATAAACCTTATAGGTTGTGTCACGTACACATCATTGTCTTATTCCTCATAGGAATGCAGTTTTAGTATCCGTATGCCAAATCTTTTAGTCATTAAGTTGTAATCAACAAGCATCATCCTTCTCAAAATGTTATACATGTGTCTTAACACTTAAGACTCATTCACACTTATGGATTTCATCCCAATGGGTGCTACCATCAAGGTCATACCTTATGGTTCACATGGAAATCATTTAGGATGTAATGGTCATAAACGATAACTCAAAATCTGGTTCCTCATATTCATCTAGATAGTTGACTCATCACATGACCAACTCATCACATAGATAATCGAGATGTATCTGTCAAGGATATAAGAACTCACAACCCTTTGTGATTCTTAATGTCCTTTATTAGTGTAGGGTATTCTTTATTTAAGAAGAAATTAATTATTTGATAATCACCCTCTAACTCCTTAAAGTATGACTCCTTCTTGATTTAGACATCACCATGCCTTAATCATGAGTTCATAATCACTCATAAGGATCTCAAACATTTGGTTCAAGTATTTCATTCATTGATCTCATCAAGAATTAACACTTTACCAAATTCGTACTTCAAATATGATATTCTTGAACATTTCAAGATATTCATATTGGTATTTCTCTAAACACTATTTGAAGTACTAGCATTAACTCTAATAGGTATGTAAATACATCACATGTATTATACCTAATAGGATAATCATTCTCCCACTACCACTAGTGAAGATTTATTAATCATGTCTAAGAGATTCATGTCTCTTACTGGTTCTCTAACCAAAAGAGTCTAGATTTATCCATCATATGGAAACTAATAATGAATTTCTCATGATTTATGTTAATTTGATTGTTTGAGTTATCAATAATTAATTTCTCATGTTTGATTTATCCATCATATTGATTAATCATTTTACCTTATGCATACCAAGTACCACAAGATAAACAAGGCATTGCCATAAAGATCATATCTTTGAAATTGAAACATCAACTTTATTAATTACTGTCATTGTCATACAATATGCAAAAAAAAATAATGTATTTCTATCAATTGACAAATATGAAATAGCAGTTCATAACTCTATTACATGCCTTCAAGGATGAAAATAAACTAAAGTACTCCTATCTATGGTGACAACACATGCCCCATTTATTGGGTGCTTTACACTTTATATCTTGGTATCATATACCTCAAAAAGTGTTACAAGTTTATTTCATGACACCTTCAGGTGGAGACGTCTGTCGCCTCCTTCTTCTTTAGTTCTTCTAGATAGAGTGGACAATTCCTTTCCAATGTCCTGGCTTTTGACAATGGTGGCAATTGCCTCTCTTGGTCATGCCTCCCTTAGCCTTAAGAGTTGAAGTCGACTTGGGCTGCTGGCTAGCATCAGAACCTTTCTTAGCCTTGCCCTTGCCCTTGTGCTTGGACTTGCCTTACTTGTTGTTGATCATCATCACAGACTTAGGCTTGTCCTTCTTCATATGTGCCTCGGTTGTCCTCAACATGCCCAACAACTCTGTTAATGGCTTGTCAAAGTTGTTCGTGTTGTAGTTCATCACAAACTGACTGTAGGATTCTCGCAACGATTGCAGTATCACGTCAATAGCCAACTCTTGGCTCAGGGGAAATCCTAGTCTTGTCAGGTTCTCCACATACCCAATCATTTTGAGCATGTGAGGACCAACTAGATCTCCTTCTATCATGACACACTTGAACAACGCCCTGGAGACATCATACCTCTGTTGTCGTGCTTGATCTTCATACATGTTCTCAAGATGTTGAATCATCTCAATGACACCCATGTTCTCATGTTGTCTCTACAACTTGTGCTTCATGGAGCACAACATCAAGCACTTTGCATCAGTGGCATCTTCAGAATGCTTCTTATAAGCATCCCTTTCTACCTTTGTTGCGGTAGGAGCAGGTTCCTCTGGAGCTGGAGTATCCAGGACATAGAGCTTTCGCTCTTGAGTGGGAACAATTCTCAATGTCCTAAACTAGTCATGGAAGTTAGTCCCATTCAGCTTGTCCTTTTCAAGGACTGGTCGCAATGAAAAGTGATTGTTGTTTGTTGTCATTTGTACTATAAAAAGGAAATATATGCAATTTAGTCCAAAACTCAATTTTGACTTATTTGATTGATTTGAAAGGTTGACGATATAATTAGGAATTTAATTAATTATCGCTCCCACTATTTTTGTTCAAATTGATAGCCCTCGCCATCAATTTGGAATATTGCAGCATACAACCTTCTAGTGAGAAAGATTCATATTTTATCAAGTCATGAGTCAGCTTTGGCTGATCGCCCACAACTTGACTATTTAGGTAGGCCATCATGCCAATTGCATCTTATACAACTCTTGGATAGATGACATGCACAACTCCTTGTCATTCATCCCATGCCTCTGGGATTAGACGCTCTAAGAATCACCAGTTAAGTCTAACCCAAAGGTCGACACGGTAAACATGCACCCTGCTTTGGCAGAACCTACATGTTTACCCTTCACATTTCCACGAGATAGACGGCGCACCATGCTTTGGCATAACCTACGCTTGGTCGATCAAGTTTTTCATGTGTGCTGCTAATGGAAGGTGTAAAAGACTTAATATTTAGATGAGGGATTTGGTTTTTATAGGTACATATACATATCCAATTACCACAATATATAGTATGTATCATATACATGCTATATCCCACAGAAAACATGTGAAATGATAAAAGCAATGATTATGGCCATCCTAATGTGAGTCCTCGAGCCAAGAGGAATCACGATCATCTAGGTCTACATCACATGCAACCTGTACAAGATGAACTTTGTGCTTTGCCTTTACTGGGTTTGATCAACTCATTTCCATGATTGATCGGCTCACCATCAGGTCGGTCGGTTGGGTGCCACCAGACGATCGATTGGCTCCTCCAACTGATCGGTTCGTCTGGTCGTCGTGCATCTCCTCATGGCCTCCACTCGCTCATCTCACTCCGCAAACTGGTCATCTAGAACGCCAACCGATCGGTTCATGCCTTGAACTGATCGTCTCAGTTATCGTCAGGTTGTCCATCATCCTTTGACATAACAGGAAATAAAATTTATGTCCTATTTACATGTTATTTGAGAAACCCCAAGTTACATTCGGGGGGAGCAAAGGTAGGAAAGAAATCTTGAGTTATCTCGAGTTACATCAGAAAAGGAGGTAGGGAATCAGTGTGTAGACCGAGATGCAAGCAACCATATTCAACCAAGAACACATACATAGGGTTTATTGGCCATAACCACGCTATACATCCACCACAAAACTCGTTTAAGGGTGACACGTATCGAGTGCATTCATATTACATATCATATATGTATATTGGGATTTGTGGATTTAGGATTGGACATGCATAAAGCCAATTTTATTCACATCGTATGCAATAAATAAAGGTGACAAACCAAAATCGATCACATCGATAATCCTAAAGTATAGAGCAGTTGACGTGGCTCTGATACCACTGTTGGGTTTTAGAGGAGACAAAGAAGGCAGCGAAAAAAAAATTCTTCTCCCCAAACCTAGTATAACGGAATCGCATCAACGTCTATACAGTAGGAAGGATGGCTTGTAGAGACATACCTTGTCCCAAGGCTTGCTTGGTGACATTACCTCATGACTTGCGCGGTCTTCACCTATGGTCTTGGACGGTGTTTGTGCAGCTCTTGGTCTCACCAGGACTGTCGGGATTGACAGTTGTCCTTCGAGTGGCAAAAGTCTCCCGCCTCTGAAGTAATCCACATGGACCACCTGGAACTCCGATCGCCTTGTCGTACAAGGAACCGGAAGGAGTCGCACCCTCCTATCAGCATACTAGTCACTGACACACTCTCCTGCCACCAGTCGCCTTTCTGCAGTTGTCTTTCCCTTGTTGTGCCTCCCTTATCGGGTAGCACTTGCTCGAGCTTCATGGTTATGACAACTAGAGAGAACAATAACTTTGCAGAGCAACTAGTGTTCTGAGTTGTACTTTGAGAAGCCCCAAATACCCCTATATATAGGAGGGTTATGGGATATGGTTCTCTACCCCAGGCAAGGTGGGATTAAAGTAGGAGTAGAAGGGTTTGAGATTTTCCACAAAACAACCAACTGTGCCAGCAGAACCGATCGTTTCAACCATGAAAACGGTCGATTGGGGACCTGAACTGATCGGTTGGGACACCTGAGTCGATCGGTTCACTTCTGAAATGATCAGTGTACTGCCCTGGTCAGTTATGTATTGACTTTTCCTCTTTTGTTTTGAATTGATCCAAATACCAATCCTTGTTCCAATCAAATTGGACAAGTGAAACGAAGAGAAATATCTTGCCAATCTGACTTTCCCAACTTGCTCGTTTGGACCAGTTGAGCTGATCGGTTTAACCCTTGAACCAGTCGGTTCATCCTGTCTTGAGCCGATCGGTTCATCACATGAGCCGATTGGTTCACCAACCTGAGCTGATCGGTTCATCATATGAGTCGATCGGTTGGGAGTGCAGACTGTGCAAATCAGTCAATTGTAGTTTCAATCAATCTTATACTCTAATCAATCGGTACAACACCTTGAACACTATGATATTGAGCTATCAATTGATTGAGTGTTTAATTGAACTACTAAACTCCTTTAGTAATCAATCTAAACATCATTTGTGGATAAAACTCCTCTTCCAGGTTAAATCCTATGGGTGTGACCCTATAGGCCCATTTCACATTGGTAGTAAAAGTCCATAACACTAATGACTTCACAAGCAAAGAGCGGTGCCTAGTCACACATCAATGCTACCCAAGTGAAATAGAAAGTTGGAGAACAACTTTCAGTCCTATAATCTGTGAATGGTGTTATAGCGAATGTATAATTCCTTTGTCTCTGATATCCTGAATGAACTCAAGGCATGGAACAGTCATCCTGTCAACGTTCATTCACTTTCTTGATCTCAGAGTAGACTGGAGGAGATATGTATGACCTCAATATCACATATTGATTCAGACATACATGTGCACGCCTATCTCAATCCTACTCATCAAGTGGCCATGGATATCAAACTCCCTCAAGAGGGACAAATCCCAAATCTATCACTCACCCCTCAAAATCCCCATGTGTCAAAGCCACCCAATCATCACCTTTATAACAACCCATGTTTCAGGACTGCGTTTGATGATGTCAAAGTATACCCAACGACATGTGTTCAGTGTAGTGATTTCAGGTTAAAGAATCACACTCACCACCATCACTGTGAGAACTGACTGTGACTACCATGTCATGGTTCCATGTGTCAAACTCATGGTGGGTTTGTCTGGTACACTTGTTCTCTAAGAAGTACCTATGTGTTTGGTTTGATATCTCCATATCATGACTAATGAGATTCCGTCATCAACCAACACCACAATCTAGTCTTGTGTATCATTGTTGTCTATCTACCTTTCATAATGACATCCGACTAGGGACATAATAAGAATGTACAAACTCTTAGCATCCATATGATCTCATCGTTTAGGTCCTTAACCTGAAAGCATACATCATTGAGTAATGTCATTCTCTAGAGATTCAATATGTTCTATCGTTATCTCATATGACTGAACCAAAAATAATTGGAAGCTTGCCTTTGATGTTTATCAAATCAATCTTAATGTATCCCACCAATCATCCCATGATTGGCTCTCAGGGCATACATACCAACAATATTATCACTTGATAGGATGAATTTATTTATTTCTGTGATGGTTTGAAGTAACCATGGTAAAACGTTTTGGCACCAAGTGAATATACAACTCCACTTGTTATTTTTTCAATCATAGTTCCCACCAAAGAGCCAAGTTGTTCATTCATACTGTCTATAGGGACCTATGACGTTGTTGTTGTTAGGTGATAATGGTTTCCTGAGATGGTAGGTACAAGAATAATGTTTGGATTTAGAATGTTGGAAGTATTGTAAAACCTAGCCCTCTTGTTCAACACTTTATGGTAGCCCCACTTACCTTAAGATCCAGTAGTGGGTAATTGGTTTTGATTTTGATTTTTTGTATGGAAGTCATTGGATTCCTTCGTAACCCAAACATTCCCATTATTAGAGGAGATATTCATATCATTTTTTTGGGAGTCATGTCTAGGATGTTGTCATTCTTATTTTTAGGGACTAACAAGAAATGGGATGGTTAGAAATTTTGTGAAAGAAGGAGGTAATCTTGTGAAATTCTTCAGTAGATATTCATATCAAATATTTGTTACCTACATGGATTTTGAGTTTGTTTGGAATGTGTGTGACCTTTGAAACTCTATGAGTTGAATGCTTCAAAGTAATTTTTATGATGAAGAGTGTCTTTGTGAATAGATTGGAGTTTATCTCATCAAGTAGAAGTGATATCATAGAAAGTGTCAAAGTAACAATGAGAAAGGAAGGCATAATGGATATCCATCATGTAGCATTGTCTAAAGCTTCAAAGGCAGAATTGTTAGTGAACCATATAGTATGAAATACATGGATAAATAAAGAATCACCATTGGGGATGACCAAGGGGATACCTTAGAGGTGTTGGATAGAGGGACCATTTGGCATAGTGTATAGAATTTATTTTTGGGAGAAGATTTGGGGCCTCAACATTGACAATCTAGGAATAATATGGGTTAAGGCTCTAGTGAAATTGATAGTGTTGATCTTCACACCATTACCGTCTAGATAAATAATAACTAAGATGATTTGTTAGTGATGAAGATCCCTAGTCTCATAACATTAATAGAGATATTAATTGCTAGAGTTGGTTATGAGGAGATGTAATGTTTTAATCCTTGAGAGGAGAATGAGAAGACATTGGATATGGGGGAAGAGTTGGTTATGAGGACTTAATGGTTGTTGTTGGTGATAATAATTGTAAACATTGTATATTAGCTACCATTGTTTGAGTAAGAATCATCATATATGAATGGCTTATATTAATATTTACCATCAATCTAAGAGTTAAAAAGCCTTATCTAAGAGGTAGACAAGGAAGAAACAAAAGATGACACTTTTCCTTTAGAAAGAGAAGAGATGAGGTTGTAATGGAAAAGAGAATGATTTCATTAGGTTAGTACTAAGAAAGAAACCCTTAAAAGTAAGGATTCAAATATTATTGTAATAGACAATTTTCTTACAAACCATCATAGATCTTATGTAATCCATGATTTTTCCCTAGTTTAATAGGGCAAATATATGGACACTAACTAGTTCCCTTACAGAGTAGAAATATTTAGTAACTAGCCATTGTAATGTTTATGGCCAAGATGATTGCATTGCTTAAAAATAAAAACCTTGTCTCGTCAGAGACATTTGATAAAATTGGAACGATACAGAGAAGATTAGCATGGCCCCTGCGCAAGAATGACACGCATAAATCGAGAAAAAAAGAACCTTAAAGGGCCTCATAGCATTTGTTCGGATGAATATGTATCCATGTACATTCAAAAATATTCAACTTATCTTTGAATATGTATAAACAAATGATCAAGAACATCATCAATCACTAAACTGGAACAACTCATAGAAGGTGAAGTCAATCCTGAGGAGTAGTTATCACACAATCTGTAATAGCTTTTTATGCTTGAATGAGTCTAGTGGGTAGATTGATGAGGGAAGATGTGCCTAACTCATGTAAGGGATGAATGGATGGATAATTATTTATCATGAGGAGAAGGTCAACTATAAAGACCTCCCTTTTTGTATCATTGGTGTTTGGACCTGGTCCAACAACATCTTGACTCCCTCGGTCTGACGATCAATACTCTCGTCTATGTATCATGGGGGAGGGAATATTGATGGTATCATTAATAGAGACAGATCGTTGGTATGTATGCCAGAGAGCCAATCATATGATGATTGTAATGGCATAACTTGTAAATGATTTGATTATTAATAAAGGCAAGCTTCCAATCAATTCTATTTGTTCAGTTTTGAGATAATGAAATAACATAATAAATGTCCAGAAAATGATATTACTCAATGACGTATGTCTTCAAGTACGTGACTTAGAAGAATGAGATCATACATATGTTAAGAGTATATACATTCTCATAATGTCCATGATCGGTTGTTATTATGGAAGATAGATAGAAAACAATAACACATAAGATCTGAGTGTGAGTTGGTTGATGATAGAATCTCATTAGTCATGATATGGCAATATCAAACCAAGCACACAGATACATGTTAGAGAACAATGTATCAGACAGACCCACCATGAGACTGACACATGGAAACCATTACCATGGTAGTCATAGTCAGTTCTCATAGTGATGGTGGTGCTTGTGGTTCTTGGACCTCAAGTCACTGGACTCATCACATGTCATTTAGTATGCTTTGACATCATCAAACACAATCCTGAAACATGGGTTGTCATAAAGGTGATGATTGGGTGTTGGTGACACATGAGGATTGACTATGAGTGATAGAGAAGGAATTTATCTCTCCTATGGGAGTATGATATCCAAGGCCACTTGAGTTAGCAAGAATAAGAAATACATGGTCATCTACATGTGTGTTAACATATGTTATTGAACTTACACATATCTCATACAGTCTACTATAGCAAGAAACATATATTGAATGTTGAATAGAATGGCATATCCATGCCTCAAGTTCAATCTGGATATCAGTGAAAAAGGAACTATACAAACACTATAACACCATACATAGAATGTAGGTTGAAGTTCTCCAACTTTTAATATACTTGGGTAGCAATGATGTGTTACTAGTCACCGCTCATTGCATGTGATGTCATAAGTTGTTATGGACATTCAATGCCAATGTAATAAGGGACCTATAGGGTCACACACATACGAACTCATCTAGAATAGGAGTTTGTTCTTGAACAATGATTAGATTGATTAATAAAATATTTAGGTACTCAACTCACGCAACAAATCATCAAATGATTAGTTCAAGTGTTAAGACTACTGTTTGGAGTGTCCGACTGATTTTATTGTACACAGGATGGAATTCAGTCTGACCTTGGCTTCAAGACACCCATCTCTCTTGTATGAGGGAACTGTTTTGCATGGTGCGAGACAACCATATCATCTGCACCAAATAGCTGGTTTGGGGGTGCAATTTGATTGCATCAAGGATTGGTGCTGATGTCATGTTATGCATCAATTGGAATTGAATTGCCAAAACATGTACAATATTGGGAAGCTAAAAAATGACCATCTCATAGTGTGAGACAATTATCTCATGTTCCAGACGACAATCAGGGTTGTTAGACAACCATTTTGGCTGTAGCAGGCTACAAAATTTCCAAAATTGTAGTGAAAATTCAAGATCTTCCGGTCCCTTCCACTCCTGCATAGATGGGGAACCCTAACCCTAGCTTCTACTATAAATAGAGGAGTATTGGGGGCTTCCCGGAGAAAGAAATAGACAATTGAGAATCAGTTGATATGACAATTGTTGTCCTCTCTATTTGTGATATCCAAGAGAGTCCAAGCAAATCCTACCCAACTAAGGAGGGATAGCTATAGGAGAGAACAACTGAGGATCATTGTTGTGGGAGAGTATGTTGGTGACTAGTATACCAACATGAGGGAAAATTCCTTCATATTCATTCTAGTAGGATAATAGGAGTTCTAGATGGTCTGTGTAGACTTCTCTAGAGGTGAGGTGGCCTTTTCCCATTGCTAAAGAGGACGGCATCAACCAGTAGTCTATGACAAGAGGAACTACTGCAGACAACAACGTTCGAGTTTGTTGTCTGTGAAGGAGCAGTCAGACAAGTGTCAGTGCAACAAGGAGATGCCCAAACACCATATAAGCTAGAGTACGCATCTACATCGATGAGGCTTTTCACTGGACTTTCTCCAAGACTAGGTATATCTCCGTAAAACCATCCTTTACATTGCATAACTATTGACACAATCTGCTGGTTAATGGGAAATATGTCAGTAAAAATTTTATTTTCACTACCTATCTGATGTCATATTTCCCTTCACTGGAATTAGAGCTACGTCATTTAATTATACTTTGGTATAATTGATATGATCTTTATTTTTGTTTTTATCATGTTTACTTATTGCATACAAAGTGAATATTTAAATAGGTTGATGTGCATGTCTAACTAATCACCACATAAGAGCACAAATAGATATATACATATATGATATTATATATGTATAAATTACACATGTTTCCCTAAAAATAAATTTTGATGGTGGATGTGTACTGTGGTTATGTCCAATACCCTTTATTTATGCATGGTGGTTGTGTGTTTGATATCTCGATCTGTGAACCGAGTCTCTATCTTATCTTCCCAATATTAAAGAATTATTTTCTTCTACCTTTGCTCCCCTTAAATGTAACTCAAGGTTTCTCTATAATCATGTAATAGTATGATAGTTTACTTTCTTGTTACGACGAAGAAGAAGATGCTCCGCACCAGGCCAATGACCGTCCAGGATGTGAACCGACCATCTAGAGGACCGAGAAGGACCGAGGAAGATGAGTTGACCCGATAGACTGGCAGACCCGACCGATCGACTAAAGGATCCAGAAGATGGTGGAGTCAATGGCCAAATGAATGGTGTGGAGATCAACCGACCAGCCAGGAGGCGAGACAATCGATTTAAGGGTTGAACCAATCAACCCAGATTGGCAAGCACAGATCTTCCTCAACAATAGGTTTTTGCATCTGATATAGATCCTAGGTTGTGGCAATTCCTTATGGCTCCAAGGGATTATATTAGAGTGGTCGTAACCATTGTGTTTTGTTTATTGCATGTTTTTGTTGTGGGTTATAGAATGTATAAGATACGTACTATATATATGTGGTGATTGGTTAATATAATATTAAATTTTAGATGCCTTCCATAAGCAGCACATAGGAAAGGCTTGGTCGACCGAGCATAGTTTACGCCAAAGCATGGTGTGTTGTCTATCTTGTGGAAGTGTGATGGTAGGTATGTAGATCTGCCAAAGTAGGGTACATATCATATCTTGTTGGCTTTTGGGTTGGACTTAACTTGTGATAACTTGGTGAGACCAGGCTCCAGAGGCATAAAGATGATTATGGAAAAGAGTTGTGTATACATCTATCCAAGAGTTGCATATATATGCAATTGGCAAGTTTGGCCTACCTAAATAATCAAGTTGTGGATGATCATCCAAAGGTGAGTCATGACTTGATGAAATATGGATCTTAGCCCACTAGAGGATTTTATGCCGCAATCTTCTGAATTTGTAGTAAGGGCTATCAAATTGAACAAAATAGTGGGAGTGATAGTTAATTAAAGACCTAATTAATATCAAATTTTCAAATCAAATCAAATAAAAAATGGTTTTTGATAAATGCAAATTTTCTCTTTTAGAATAAAATGGAAAACACTCAATCAATCATCGCAATGGGATGAATTAAATGAGATTTATTTCCATAAGTGGTTCAGGACGTTGAGAAGTATTTTGCATGATCCTGAAACACCAAATCTAGTATCCAGTCCATATTTGCCTAAGATTGAAATGGATGCTTCTTTGAAGTATGCCAATGATGTTGTGGAGGTCAAGAACCTTATGATGGATTGTATGAGCTATGAGTTGCATAAATAGCATGATAATAATGAAAGGTATAATGTATCTAAGGATAATAATGAAAGGTATAATGTATCTAAGGCATTGTTTGAGTGCAAAATGATAGAGGGATATCTAATAGAACCTCATGTGCTCAATATGATTGGGAATATGAAGCATATTAAAAGACTTGGATTTGCTTTAGGTAAAGATTTGGTCGCATATATGATTTTGCTCGTTGCCTAAATCATATAGTCGATTTGTCGAGTGTTATCACTTGGGTAACATGCTTAGACCGCTATCATAGTTGCTTTGCATGTTGATAAGTTTCGAAGCACAAATGAAGATGGACAAATCTGTGATAATGATCAGCAGAGTTGAGTCCAAGGAGAAAGGCAAAGACAAGAAGTGTTTTGTGGCTAAGCTAAAGCCCAAGTCTTCTGCACTCAAAATAAGGAGAAGGATAAGGGAACCTAAGAAGATGAAGAAAGGGATTGAGATCTCTACTTTTGGTATACATTATTGAGGTTAACTTTACTACTTCCTCATCATGGGCACTATATACCATATGTGGATCACACATTTTCTCAAATGTGAAGGATCTGAATAAGAAGTAGACCTTTAGAAAAAGGTGAGGTAGAAGTGTTAGTTGCAAATGGCACAAGAGTTGCGGCCAGAATAGTTGGAACCTATGAGTTATCTATGCCAAGTGGTCTAGTAATAGAGTTAGAGAATTGATATTACATACCTGCCATTAATAGGAACATCATATCTATATCTTATTTGGACAAGAATGGATTTGAATTTATTATAAAGAATGAAGATGGTCTATTAGTAAGATGGGATCTTTTATGGCAACTCCTCAATGTCCTATGGTCTATAGTTGATAGATCTAGAGACAAGCATATATAATAAAAATAGAAAAAGACAAAAACTCAATGGCTCAAATTAAATATACCTTTGTCATTGTCCTCTAGGGAACATAAATGAGAAACACATCTCTAGACTCCATATAGATGGTTATCTAGACTCTTTTAATTTTGAATCAATATAGACATGGCACTCTTGTTTGTTGGGCGTGTTGGTAATGTATGCCCAAGAGCCAATCATGTGATGATTGTAATGGCATTATTTAAAACAATTTGATTATATATAAAGGCAAGCTTCCAATTTATTCTATTTAATTTATATGAGACAATGATGCAACATTATAAATGTCTAGAGAATTATATTACTCAATGACGTATGTATTCAAGTTACTATCCTTGTGGATGAGATCATACGAGTGTTAAGTGTAAATATACATATTCTTATCATGTGCCTGATCAGTTGTCATTGTGGAAGGTTGATAGACAACAATGACACATAAGATCAGAGTGTGATTTGGGTGATGACTAAATCTCATTGGTCATGATATGGCAATATCAAACCAAGCACATAGATACATGTTAGAGTACAATGTATCGGACAGACCCACCGTGAGACTGACACATGGAAGTCATCATCATGGAAGTCATAGTCATCTCTCACAATGATGGTGGTGGTTGTGGTTCTTAGACTGGAAATCACTACACTCAACACATGTCGTTGGGTACACTTTAACATAATCAAATGCAGTCCTGAAACATGGGTTGTTATAATGGTGATGATTGGGTGGCTTGGACACATGGGGATTGAATGTGAGTGATAGACATAGGATTTGTCCCTCCTAATGGAGTGTGATGTCCTAGGCCTCTTGATAAGTGAGACTGAGGAAAGCATGGCCATGTGCATCTGAGGCAATATATGATATTGAGCTTACATATATCTCAGATAGTTTCTCTTGGTTCAAGAAACAAGATTGAATAATAATGAGGGTGAATGTTCCATTCTTCTAGTTCAATATGGACATCAGTGACAAAGGAACTATACAAACACTATAACACCATACACAGATTGTAGGTTGAAGTTGTTCCTCAACTTTTCCATTTACTTGGGTAGAAATGATGTGTGACTAGGAACCATTCTTTGTTTGTGATGTCATAAGCTATTATGGGCATTCACTACCAATGTAATATGGGACCTAGAGGGTCACACACATAGGTCTAGGCCTAGAAGAGGAGTTTAGATCTCAAATGATATTTGAATTAAGTGATAAAGTGTTTAGGCATTTGATTCAGGCAACAGATAGGCTGACAAAACCTCCAAACACCCATCTCAAGTGTTGAGACAGCCACCTGGAAGTGCCAAACGGCCATCTCAAGAATTGAGATGGGCGTCTGGGTGTCAGGATAGGTTGTGAGTTGAAATTGGCAATGGAACGAACCAACCCAGCCAAATGGGCTCGACTTGGGTCACTAGACGGGTGAACTAAGATGGTCGTCTCACAAGGGTGAGATGGCCCAGTTCGGTCGAGGAGGGTTCTAGATGTTTTCCTATTCCTTTCACTTGAGCAATACTTGTTGCAAAAGGAAATCAATGACTAACATTGAAGGGAATTGATTTGCCAAATTCATACACAATTGGAAACTACAAAATGACCATCTCACAGTGCAAGATGACCATTTGGCTTTGCCAAATGGCCATTTCGACTGTCTCATGTTGTGCAATTTCAAGAATTGTTGCTAAAATTTGAGTTCTTTCGGTCCTTTCCACTCATGTGCATTAATTCCATATCGAATAGCAACTGGGAACCCTGACCCTGGCCTCTGCTATAAATAGAGGGGTACTAAGGGCTTCCCAGAGTACAACATAGACAATTGAGAATCAGTTCCTCTGACAACTGCTATCCTCTCTGGTTGTGGTAACCACGAGAGCTCAGGCAAGTCCTACCCCACTAGGGAGGGATAGTGTAACATCCCAATTTCACTGTAAATTCAAACCTTAATGTGATTCTCTTGATAAGAGTCCACTAAGGGACCAAATAAGCCTAACCATGGTTTAATATATAAATGAGCTCAGAAAAGATGTATATGTCACCTTGCTCACCAATGCACACATAATCGCTTAAATATGTAAAGTTAGTAATAGGATGCATAAGAATATGAATGATTGTTTCATGTGGGTAATAATAGACACAGTGTGATAATAATTGGATGTTTAACATGTGTGAAGATAACTTATGTGCTTTATGTAAGTTCATATTGAATTGATTGACATAATGAGTAAAATATCATAAATGATATAGAATAATGTTATGTAGATTTTATGAAAGTAAAGTGATGCTAATTAGACTCAGAATCCTAAATATTGATAATTAGTGTAATGTACGGATCTCAATTAGCTTTCTATGAATTTTGAGATTTATTTGGATAATCCTACATAGCACATTATTATTGGAGAAGATGATGTCTAGGTATTATGTTGTGATTGATAATCCAATTCGTTGATCTAGATAATGGGACATGTGAAATCACACACACTATAATGGTGTAGTCTAGTTAGTGAATTAGGTTGTGATAATTTTGTATAAGAAGATTATAGTTATATGAGGTGTTGATCAAATTTTGGGACCAATCAGATAAAAGAGTACCATATAGAAACTATAAAAGAAATCCAGCATTTGGATGCACTTTTAAATGGTGAACCAAGCCTTAACCATTGGTTCATATCCAATCCTTTGGTTCAACTAAGCCTGAGTCAATTACTCGAAGAATGTTGGAATATGAGAAAGGTTTCATAACCCTCTACTTATCTGAAATAGGGAGACTATCGGAGTCTAGTTTGAGTCTGATCTCTTTGGGTCATTGCGAGATCGAGAAGACAACACCTATAAAAGCATTAGCAGTCTGGTATCATGAAGTCAGAATTCCCCTAGGGGTTTCAATGAGAAAAAAAGATAGAGGTAGAAACCATAGATAAAAAAGGGAGGAAGAGGAGAGTTGCGGCGGCTGATGCCCCAACCATCTCCAGCTATGTGCCCTCCTTAGGAAGCAAGAGGAGTGAATCTTGAATGTTGAGGTTGTGGACACCATGATCTGAGGCACCAAGGAGCTTCCCAGTCGGTGTGGAATGCACATACAGGAGAATCGAGAAAGACCTAGACGGTCTGCCCTACTCTTGACGTAGAAAATAGAGGAGGCGGCGGGTCAGAACCCAGCTTCATCATTGCTAGGTCCACCTGGGATGAGCCCCTATGCAAAAGCGGAGGCTTTGCGGCTACATTGCCCAAATCAAGGTGGTGTATTAGTTGTAGATGGCTGACCTTCCATGGATGGTGGCGGCGCTCTGTTTCACAGAAGAAACAGAGTCACGTGCACGACCCAGCAGATGGAAGAAGGAGACTGGTTGGTAGCTGGGTCAGACGTTAACTGGGTCCATGGAGAATCCACGACCAAGAAAGAAAAAGTAAGGGGAGCACATGTTGGCCTCAGTCCCTTGGATTTCAGACCAACGGTAGGGATTAATCCAAATTAAGGTAAACTTTCAAAATTCATATCTAGAGATAGGGAACTCAGAATTTATTAAATAAGATGTTTATGGAAAGGTTATGATGTATAATATCTTGCAAAAATATCTCTGAGGGGTGATTTTGATGTCTAATCTTTATTATAATTGGATTATAAAAATTTAAAAGATTTCAATATGTTGGGCATTGAAAATATCAAACGAGTTTGTAAATTCATGAATATTTTACAGTAGGAGTATTTTATTATATATAATATGATTCTAAAGCCTGATCTTTCTGATTTGAAGTTTTAAATATGATTTTTATGTAAACCCTAATAAGGATATTTTGGGTATTTCACCCATGATCTGACTTTTAAATGACATGATATTTTAATACATGATCTTACCTACATTATATGAATACTTTTCTAGAGATTTGATGATGTTTCTTGTGCTATTAAATTAGTATTTAGTTTTAGATGAGTAGCCATTATGAAAGAATAATAAATGATTACCTTGAGACAATAAGTGATATATATGCCTAATTAGTCTGATATTATTTATCTAAATGGTTTTTAATTTGATTTCATAATAGAGTCAAGTAATATTAGTATATATGACTATGTTTGAGATTTTCATTGATCTATATGTTCATTTGAGTGCATAAGATGACTTATGTCTTATTTGAGTATAAAGATAATATTGATTATATAGTATGCATTTTGTTTTATTTCAACACCAATATTTTATGGTGATCATATATTAAAGTTATGTTTAAGAAACATATATATAGTTAGGAAGATGGGATTTGAGATTTAGAAATAGAAAAGGGAACATAGGCTTGGACTGATCAAAACTATGATGATATTCAGGACATTAAAGATATGGAACTTGGAATCAAGACTTCCTTAAAGATACCCTCAGTGCAAGAGGTAAGTGTTTCATGCCCATGAGTATTTATGTTTATCAAACCAAGTATATTTACATGCTTCTTAGATAAGACCTTCATGTCCTACATTCTAAGTTAAATATGTAAGAAGGATTTTATGTGCTTATGATTGTAGAATTTCATATGATCAATACCTTAAGTAGTGATGTGTCATGGAATGATTCTAGATCATGAAATTAAGTTCATAAGAAGGATAAGAAAATATAGTTCTATCATATATCTTAAATATAGATGTAACCATGTATTGAGATTTCAAATAGGAACATGTCATCAAGGTTTCTTATATATGTAGCGATCTAAGAAATTAAGAAGGAACATTCCTTAATAAGGTTGATGTTTAAAAGTTAAGTATTATGTGAGAATATGGGTGTTGCACATGGTAGACCATGGCCCAATTTCCAAGATAAATATACTATTAGGATTAGAATATATTGTAACATGAGTTTATGATGATAATACCAAATTATGAGACATTAAGTCATGATTAAGTTGCACATTGACACTCTATATGATTTATACTTTAATATTTAAGATTTAAGTTCATATAAATGTACTGAGATGACTTATTGAGATTTTATAGATTTTGAGTTACCTTTTCAGAAATCACATTAGTTTAGATATTTGATACTTGAGAACTCTCATATACTTCGTATTTCCATATTTAGTTTGGATCCTTTCCCTAAGCCTGTGGGCTTAATTGTCATATATTTAGTATCAAAAATAGCTATGGTATTCCTATCAGATTGAAGAATTAGATTAAGGATTATCTAGATAATATGGATATTAGATTTATATTCAGACTTAGACTACTCCTTGTGTGAGTTGCCATATTATGAATAAAGATACATGATAAGGGTTTTAGAGCCAATCTCAATTATGAAGTAATTGAGATCCATATTCACATTTAGTTGTAGATTTAGTTTATCACTTAAGAATAAAAGATTCATATTTAGATTTAGAATTTAGTACCTGCTCAATACTCAGTAATCAGTTTTAGATAAGATCAATTATCTGTATTCAGTTTAATATAAGATAAGTTCAGATTCAGTATTCAGTAAAGCTATTTGTTACGACCCCACCTCCCGATAACCCCCAATTAAGGGAGACCAAGAGGTTGAAGCCGCACCCATTAATCACGGATCAAAGGTTCGACATATAACCATAAACAATTACTAAATTCTAACAGACTATACTGAAAATGGTAATAAAATTTTTCTTTGCATACCTTTGAAAAGTTTGGAACAAACTAAACTTCTAACCTCAGCTCAACCATTCTAAGTAGTTCCTCCTTGTTCTTTAATTCTTGAATTCACAAGGTGTAGCTTTACTATTTGTTCTTTTCATTGTACCTAAAACGCCGAAAAACAAAACGTCGGTCAGCCGAAGCTGGTATGTGGGGGAAACAGATAATCATGCAATTATGATAACCATGTAATCATTCAATTAGTCATTTAACAACCAATATTATGTTTAAAGCCAAACTACTCAATCCATACTTATCCACAACTTTGTGTTGTCCCTATAAGGACTTATATGGAACCTCTCTAAGGTGACTTGATGGACATACCCTCTAGGCAGCCAAAGTCTTTCATGACCTGGTGGATCTACCCTCTAGGTAGCCTTTGTACCAGGTCAACCATTACGACTCAGAGAGGATCAAGGATTGAGCTAGAAGGCATATACATTACGTGATAGTCATATTCACTTTATAATTGCATGAATTAAATTCATCCAACAGTTAATTCATGTCATTGATGAAATCTCCGAAAAACCTCGAAAAACTAACTCGAGATATTCATAAGCATAACCACATACCTTTAATTGCACTTTTCAAGATAATAACCCAATCAACAAGCAATGAGGAAGAGAAATCCTAAAATAAAAGTACTAATTCCTTTTATTAATAATTATCCAATTTCATTATTCAATTTAGGATTTCAATTCCATAATTAGGGTTTCTTCTGGAAATTAGGGTTTTACTTCTTCTTTCATCACTATCATTCTTAATTTATCAATCTACATAAAACTCCTAATTTCTCATTGAATTTCCTTTATTAGACAACTGTTTTCCTTATTTTATAAAAATATAACTTTTATCTCCTTTTATCCCAAATTAGGGTTTCCATGCAAATTAACCCTCTTTTAAACATTATAATTCCAAGTTAAGCATGTTTGCATTCAAATAACAAATTAAACTACCATTATCATTATCAGAGTCAAACTTGACGATTTGACCTATTGGTTTACTAAAATACCCTCTAATCATGCAATTAGGGTTTCTCATCAATTTTTAATGAACTTTATTAGCCAAATAAAGCACTTTTGCAAAAAGAAGTGGAATTAGGTTCTGGAATTATTTTTATCGTGTTCCTTGCATTTTTCTATGCAACTTTCATATACAAAGTTTTCTCATTGGATAAACCTAGCAATTACTATTAATTTCACAAGGAAAAGCTATTTTCTTCAATTTTGGTCAGAGAGGGGAATATACCGAAAATCGCCAGCCGTTCGATTGGTGCGCTCGTGGTCCGCGCCTTGATCCGACGTCCAGTATCAGTCGCTCCCACTCACTTGAGTGCGCGCGCGCCCTTCTCCCTTGGTCCGTTAGATCGTCCTGAGACCACGGTGGTCCTTGATCCAAGCGTCGTCACCCAACTTTGACCTGCTCGTCCGATCACGATCAAACGATCGCTGTACTTCGTCCTCTTCGTCCTCTACTCTTCTAAATGTGGCGGAGCCGCGGCGGCGCTCTCACCGGAGCAAGATCGATTGAGAGAGAGGGCGAGCTAGGGGAAGCAATAAGGAGCCGATCAAGTTCGCGATGACACCAGGGATCGAGGGATCCCCTTTTATAGGCCATGGTAGGTCCCCTCTTAGGGTTCCCAACTCGGCCGCTACTCCTAATCCCAGCCCAATTGGGCGTTTCATGATCCTGGTTCAAAACCTGGTAACACCAGGGTCTATCTTCTCCGCCTTGGTCTCCCGAACTCAAAGGGACTCTGCCCTTGAATGCTCGTGCATTGTATCAATCAGGAAACCAAGGATAAGATCTCCCTGAGACGCGCTACAGTCTAAGTCCCTTTGGGACTCTAGACGATGACCCCACTCTGTTGGATTAGAATCCAACGGCCACCCATAACCGCATTCAACCAAAAAGGGAAAACAATTCCCAATTAATTGAATTATGTTCCCCAAATTAAAGGAAACTTGGATAATTAATATCTCTCAAACGGTTACTCTTTTCTTTACCAAATTTTGAGGGAAGCTTCATTATAGGTTTATCTTCCTTCCTACAAAATTTGGAGTTATTATAGTAAGGATTCGATTCCTTTTCTTAATATGCAAGTTATCATCATTTTAATCACATTTTCCATCTTTTCCTTAATCCTTTTATCATTATTTCTTGGTTTTGAGTTCCTTGAACTCCAAGGTATCCATTATCTAGAATTCCTATTTTTAGGGAAATATTCCATATCTTTTTCCTATTTTATGGGATTTTCATTAGGTATTCCTCAATTGTATCAATTTGGGCTCAAATAAAGCAAGACCCATTAAGAAGCATACAACAATCATTCATAAAATCCATTGCAAGCCACATCACATCAATCATGAAAATTCATTTATCTTTAAATGAAATTTACAAAGCTTATTATATCATTTGAAAAAATGAGGTTATAACATCATCCCCACCTTATAGGAATTTTGTCCCCAAAATTCAAACAAGAAAACAAACAATTCAGGATAAGACTTTTCCATGTCCATCATTGGCCCCTATGTGGATTTGTCGTACCCATGGCATTTCCAAAGAACCTTTATTATCACATATTCTTTTCTCTGAGTCCTTTCATCCTGGCGTCTATAAACTACACAGGTGACTCAGGCCATTTCAACCTCCCTTGGGGCTGACTAGGTTCATTGCTTCGCACATGGTCGGGGTACCTCACATAGCGCTCTAAATTGAACATATGGAAAACATCTCCCATTACTCTATTCTGAGGGGTAGGGTCAAACATAACCTTCTCCACCCATCCATCTCTAATGGACCCATGTATCGGGGACTCAGCTCTCTTAGTTATAACTTAGAGGGGTCGGATTTTCATGTCACATTTTCTCCCACAGTAACTTGTATGTCAGTCTACTTTTCATCTGCTCACGACTCTCATCGTCTCTAGACTCCTTTCAGCCCTTGGACAATCAAAGTGACTTCATCTACACGCACTGGGGTCCCTTTTTCTAACCATCATGTGGTACTTTTCTAACCATCATGTGATCCTTTCACCAACATCACCTTACTGAAGTGGTGACTGACACATCCTCCCTTACAGAGCTTTATATAAAACCCGATACTGGCTATGGTGGTCAATGTCACATCTTTCATAGGACAAGAATTGTCTCTAGATATCACCCTGAACGAGCACACATGCTCTCATTAGACCCTTTAGTCTGGATCATACTAACCATTAGTTAGGGATGATAAACTGTAGTAACCTCGAGTTCCTTATGTACCTACTTCCACCTTTTTTAAGGGAACCTTTAGGTCAAACTCAAAAACCTTTGAACTCGCTTCATAGTTGAACCATCTCTCTCTCATGGGTAGTTCAACCAGATCTGTCCCTTGACAAAACTCCTTCTTTCTCATGTCATCTAGGTAAGGCAAACTACCATAACCCACATTGCATCTTGACCTTCCTTGGTCTAGGGGAGACTTACAACATCCATAGTGATGAACTCCCTTTCTCTTTCTGGGTCTTTTATCCTTTATATCAATGCATTGGGTTACCGGTGTTCGTCCTTTACCCTTGTCTTGCATGGCCATCTACCACATGCAACTTCATCTTAGGTATTTAAAGCACTACTATCACTTATTATCTTGGTAGTACGGTGTATGGTGATCTTAAAATCACAATTTCCTATTTGTCATAATTCCTCAAGATCGATTCCTTGGAAACCCTAAACCACCCTCATCAGGGTTTCATCGCCTTCTTATCCAAATAAGAGCACTTGAGGTTCTACTACCATCCTTTCATCATATCAAGGACTAGACAAACAACTCCTAACTTTTCAACGCATCTTGTTACATCTGAGTGTTATCCAAACACCCCTCCTTTTCAAACTTAGGGTTAGCCAAACAACCTCTTCTAACTTCTAGTTAAACAAGTCTTTACCAGAGCATTCATTACCACCTCTCATCCTTAGGTATTAGGTAACATTGAAGACATACACTTCCATGTATTATATTACCTCAAACTCCAGGTCTATCTCTATTAAGAACACTCTCTGTTTTCATCATCATGGTGACCAAACTCAATCTGGTATAACTTGTAAGTTCTACATAGCTCATCATAGAAACTTCCTCATAAGGGGACTACCTCATTCCTCTTAGTGTTTGCAAGCCATCCATCATTCATTCACTTTACCATGGTAAGATATCTTCTCTATCCCATTTCTCGTGGCAACGCTCCAACCTACATCATCTCTTATCCTTAGTGTATGACATGCATAATGTCCTATCTCTCACCCCCATAACAAGAGGAAATAAGCATTTGGCTGCAGTCCAAATACAGAGTTCTTCCTGTTCCAGGAGTAGAGATGGTACATCCCACCTTGCCAGTACACCTTTAAATCTAAGTTGCAACGTGCCACATATGTCTCTTCATCACAACCATCATGATATCAAACTAGTCTTGAACCTACTGATGTTTATATCCTTGGTCATCTCCTCTAGATCTATAGGGTACTGACTCTTTTGGGGTCATCCCTCTTCCCTCATGCATCAAGAGAGTGCCCTACTCATCTTCCCTTTGGGTCCCATGAGTTCATGAAGGTGATAGATCTCCTAACCCATGGCCCTCAAACAATGATAGTTGTTACCTCCCGACCTTATGGTCATGTGCAACTGGGGAATTAGGCAACTCCTACTTTCATCGGTCTTATACCTACCTGACCCTAGGATAGACTTAGGATTCTCCATAACAGTACATGTTTACTTAGAACCTTAACCAAGTCCTCATCATCTCTCTTCCTGCATTCATGGGCTGGCTTTCATCCTTTCATAGGGATCATGGCAACCTGCCTACCTTGGTCAAGCCCATAACGGTTACCTCCATGTTAACACATCCATATGCACTTAGAGATGGATATCTATGGGTCTATAGGTTCATACTCATACCATGTACTTTTCTCTTAACTTCTCCAGATCCTGTGAGACCTCTTTAGGTTACCTTAAACCAACCCAAAAGATACACACCCTACCAAAGGGGTCCCTCTCCCAGGATGGGAAGAAAACTATCTCTAAGGTCACAAAAGCTCTTAGGTCTAGGGTTTACATCCACATGAGCCTATTTATCCCTAGCAAGCTATTAAGACATAAGAAGATCACCTACTAAACCATGCTAGGTCATACTCGTCCTCCTTCCTCAATGCTGGATCAAGATCATACCTTCCTTTATCATCAACCTAGCTATGAGGGGTTCATCAAACACACCTTTAACTTTAGGGGATCCTCTTTTCCTCTATTCATGAGGATTACCCTGCTTGCTTCTAAAGGAACTCAACTTCTCATCATGAGCCTTAGGTACACCACTTCCCCTCTTAGGTCTAGGAACCCTAGGTTCACTGCATGATTTGTCTCTTAACTATGAACCAAGCATGAAAAAGGCATGACATGCACTCCTGGTCATCCTTCAACTCAAGCAACACTTAAAGTTGGGTCCTCCTTAAGGACAACCAACAAGGTACATGGCCTCATAACCTGCTACTAAACCTTTCTAGGTCTAAGGAACTCTTCTTCCTATCTCAGAAGGTAAACATCTCTACCATAGGCACGTAGGTACCAGAAGCTTCATCTTTTCTCAAGGGTTTGGTCCCTCTAAAGACAACCAAGGTATCAAAAACTTTCCGAGATCGATCATGAGGCAACCACTATCATCCATTGTTCAGGGTTTTAGGCTTCCAACCTTCTTGCTGGGTTTCCTGCTCTCTCTAGAGCTAACCCTACATCCAACCTCACCATTAGAGGTCCTCTCTTCATGAAGAATCAACCTCCAAAGCATTTTATAGATGGGTGAAGCCTAGGTTCGCACTTATGGTTGCTCAAGATCATCCACAACCCTTTATGCTCCATCATAATTCCTTATCCAGGATTTCATCCTACCGTCAGCACTATGACGTGCCCTAGGTTCCAGCTATGCCCTATTAGAACAAGACCATAGGGTTTCTATGGTCCTTCACGAACATCATCATCTAAAGAGCTATCATGTACCCTAACATGCACGACCCTTCCCAGGGTTGGGGTTGCCAAAGGTGCTAGGTCACCCATGGATCCTATGGCATCCCAAAGGCATGTCCTTTCAAACACCTGGTCCAACTCATCTCTCTCTAACCTTCACTTAGGGTTAGGGTTAGCATCATCCTTAGAGGATGTGCCAAGTCTCTACTTGCATTGGAGATCTCTATCTCCAATACTAATTTATCCTCTTGACAAGAAGGCCTAGCCTCAGGTCTCTTCTGAGGACATGACAACTCATGTCATACGACCTAAGCATGTATCTATTATTTATTTTGCGCTTAAACTATTAATCTTATGTCCATGACATCCTATTTACATGCCTTTCATTAATTTGATGGAGGACTTTCTTAAACCTTATTAACCTTACCCATACCTCAAGAGGTTGAGGAAAAGAAAGAAAACCCTAATCCTTTAGGTCCTTATTAGAATTTTTGTGATGAGAAGGGATGAATAAGATGAGAAGTCCTAAAGGTATCTTATTTCGATTCATACCCTAAGACTTTGGTCAGGCGGTCACACGGGTCCGGGAGTCCTCATATTCTAACTAGCGGTGCGGAGGAAAATCTTGCCAGACCCCAGTCGTGATCCCTTTCTAGACACCTCTGTCTTTCGGATATTCCTCTAATAACTCCCTTGGGTTCTATGAAGTTTGTAAAAGTTAATAATTATTAATGGTTAACTGAGGAACCTATGCTCTGATACCAAATGTTATGACCCCACCTCCCGATAACCCCTAATTAAGGGAGACCAAGAGGTTGAAGCCGCACCCATTAATCCCAGATCAAAGGTTCGACATATAACCATAAACAATTATTGAATTCTAACAGACTATACTGAAAATGGTAATAAAATTTTTCTTTGCATACCTTTGAAAAGTTTGGAACAAACTAAACTTCTAACCAGAGCTGAACTATTCTAACTAGTCCCTCCTTGTTCTTTAATTCTTGAATTCACAAGGTGTAGCTTTACTGTTTGTTCTTTTCATTGAACCTAAAACGCCGACAAACAAAACATCAGTCAGCCGAAGCTGGTATGTGGGGGAAACAGATAATCATGCAACTATGATAACCATGTAATCATTCAATTAGTCATTTAACAATCAAGGTTACATTTTAAGCCAAACTACTCAATCCATACTTATCCACAACTCTGTGTTGTCCCTATAAGGACTTATATGGAACCTCTCTAAGGTGACTTGATGGACTTACCCTCTAGGCAGCCAAAGTCTTTCATGACCTGGTGGATCTACCATCTAGGTAGCCTTTGTACCAAGTCAGCCATTACGACACAGAGAGGATCAAGGATTGAGCTAGAAGGCATATACATTACGTGATAGTCATATTCACTTTATAATTGCATGAATTAAATTCATCCAACAGTTAATTCATGTCATCGATGAAATCTCCGGAAAACCTCGAAAAACTAACTCGAGATATTCATAAGTGTAACCACATACCTTTAATTGCACTTTTCAAGATAATAACCCAATCAACAAGCAATGAGGAAGAGAAATCCTAAAATAAAAGTACCAATTCCTTTTATTAATAATTATCCAATTTCATTATTCAATTTAGGATTTCAATTCCATAATTAGGGTTTCTTCTGGAAATTAGGGTTTTACTTCTTCTTTCATCACTATCATTCTTAATTTATCAATCTACATAAAACTCCTAATTTCTCATTGAATTTCCTTTATTAGACAACTGTTTTCCTTATTTTATAAAAATATAACTTCTTCCTTCCTACAAAATTTGGAGTTATTATAGTAAGGATTCGATTCCTTTTCTTAATATGCAAGTTATCATCATTTTAATCACATTTTCCATCTTTTCCTTAATCCTTTTATCATTATTTCTTGGTTTTGAGTTCCTTGAACTCCAAGGTATTCATTATCTCGAATTCCTATTTTTAGGGAAATATTCCATATCTTTTTCCTATTTTATGGGATTTGCTTTATGTATTCCTCAATTGTATCAATTTGGGCTCAAATAAAGCAAGGCCCATTAAGAAGCATACAACAATCATTCATAAAATCCATTGCAAGCCACATCACATCAATCATGAAAATGCATTTATCTTTAAATGAAATTTACAAATCTTATTATATCATTTGAAAAAATGAGGTTATAACACTATCAGTATTCAGCTTCAGTTCAAATTAAGAATTAAGTTTAGACTTAAGATAAATAAGTCAAAACCTTCACATAAGACATTATATGATAAGTCCTCATTCAGTAGTCTCAGGACAATTCAGAGGCATCTGTTGCCAACTCAGAGGCATTTGTTGCCAATTCAGAGGAGTGTTTACTCCAATTCAAAGGTGTTGTGGCACCAATTCAGGGTGTAGCCATGCCAATTCAGAGACACCTTGGTGTCATTCAGGGCATGTAGTGCCATTTTAGGGTACCTTGGTACCAATTCAGGGCGTAGATACGCCAATTCAGGAGGATTTATTGTATAATGGTGGCCACAATCAAATAAAAATCATAATTAAAAGATACCTTAGATTAGAGATGTCCATAACCTCATCCATGAGTATGATGAGAGGGAACTAGATAAGATAAGTATGACTTAGGCACTTTGGTGTGGGTCATGAGATCCATGTACCAGAGTACATGACTCCAGAATAAGATAAGAATTTAGATTAAGAAATAAGAGACTTTATGTTTCAGATTTTATTCAGAGCTTAATGTTAGTTTCATGTTTATAATGTCCCATTTCAATTCTTCAGCAATGTATATTTTAGAATACTCATGCCACTTACTCTAATGATTGTTTTTCCCAATGCATGGCTAGGGATGCAATGTCCACAGGTTTTGGAGTAGCTGAGGATCAAAGGAACAAGTAAAGGTCTAGGAGATTTTCAAGTTTGCCTAGTGGGGTGTCATCTACCGTGACAATCCAGAGTTTAGACATCTTTTATTATGTATAGTCTTGTTATCATGGTAGATTAGATGACTCATTTTTCTTTGTCAAACTATTTAAGAATCAGTTTTCTAGTTATGCAAAGTGTTTCATTTTCTTTAATTGCAATGATTATCATGTTTGTGACACTCCCAGATGAAAAAAATTATAGCTTCCGCTCATGTGTTATAAAAATTTGGGTGTTATAGATAGTCACAGGAGAGAACAACTTAGAGTTGTCATTGTGGGAGATCAAGTCGGTGACTAGTACACTGGCAGAGAAGGATGACTCCTTCTTGATCGTTCTAGTAGGATGACAGGAGTTCTAGGCAGTTCGTTTGGACTACCATAGAGGGGGGAAGTCGTTGTTTGCCACTCAAAGGACAACGTCAACCAGAAGTCCATGACAAGAGGATCTGCTAAAGAAGATGACATTCATGGCTACATTCTGTGGTTTTGACCAGTAGGAGCAGCAGTCATATGTGTTCTAGTGCAACTAGCATTCAAAGTTGCACATCTACAATGACAATGATTGTCACTGGATTTGCTCTAGGACCATGTATAGCCCATAAACCATCCTTCTTGCATTATAATTATTGATGTGATCTAGTATTTATGGGGAATATGGTAATAAAATTTTAAATTCCACTACCTGCATTGTACCATAACCCAACAATGGTATCAGAGCCAACATCAATTTACTATATTATGGGATAATTGATATGATTTGATTTTGGTTTTGTCGTTCTATTATTGCATGTGATGTGAATAATATCTTGTCAAATCCAAAACCAAGATAATCCCAAACATATATATATATATATATGCAATTTACATGTGTCATCCTAAAATGGTTTTGATGGTGGATGTGTAGCATGGTTATATCTAATAAATCCTATATGTGCATGGTTGTATGTAGATGGTTTATCCATTTATCTCGGTTTACGTACTGAGCCTCTATCTTATCTTCCAATAAAAAGTTAATTCTCTCCTACCTTTGCTCCGCTTGAATGTAACTTGAGGTTTCCATATAATCTTGTAAAAGTAGGATAGTTTACTTTCCAACAATGGATAAGATGAAGGACCTTGGAGGACATGGTGGACAAGTCAGACCAATCGCCTAGTGGACCCAATCAATCTGTTGCAGGAGCCAGTCGTTGGTACAAAGAAGGACCAGACGACCAGTGAGAAGATCTAAAAACCGACCAGGAGGCAAGCTGATCGGTTGAGGTTGGTTATAAAAGTAGTCGATAGTGTAGTAGTCTTTGACATGTCCAGGTAGTATAAGTCGTTTGGTCCCTCATGGCCCAAACCAATGTCATTGTATATATCAGAGTCAAGTAACTGATACTTGTTATCCTCGAGAAGAGTCGGCATATTGAATGTATGACATGAACTGTGTGTATATAAAGCTTTGGTCCTTTGTGTAAAATCTTATTGAATAGGGATCTATGTGCAAACATGGTTTTAATTTTTAGTGATTTTTGTTAACTCTATTATTTGCGATAATTCCGCATTTTTACTGGTGATGGATTGATTTGTAATCGGGCAGTCACAATATTGGCCACAAGTGAAGGGGATATTGGCCACATGTGAGGGCATATCGTGCATGAGTAGTGAGGTATTGTGCAAGGTGCTAAGGAGCAAGAAGGAGCTCAAGTCTTAACCCTAAGGTGAGGCCAGGATCATCTTCAACCTTAGATTGAAGTGTGGATCTAGGGTTATGATCTTCCATTCTTTTCTTCTTCACCAAGTTCTTAACTATGGTTAATCCTTGTATATGAAGGAGTTGTGTACAAGCCTTGGACTTTTGATAAGTCATCTTCAACCTTAGGAACGTGAAGCTTTGGAGCTTGGAGCTTTGAAGTTGTTCTTGAGGCGGTTTATATAACTTAAACCCAAACATGTTATTATTCACCATCTTTCTTGCTATATTGATGATCTACTTTCAATTCCAAAATTTTCTCAAATACTTGATATATCTATGAATTCTAGTAGTTGCTTAGACATGTTATCCTTGTACTATAACAAGTAGAATGAAGGTCTAGAGCTTGAAGATGATGGTATCACCTTATAAAGTGATATCAGGTCCAAGCACATAAGCAAGCACCTCTAACCTGATATGGTGATGCACCTACACCACTAAAATGATATGGATATGAGTTTATACTATCTTGGACGATGTGATGATGTAGTATACACCTTTTGCATGATATGAGGTCAATCATACACCTCTAGAGTCATATGGTAAGCAAGCATACACCTCTTTGCCCGATATGGTGTGAAGCGCGCGCACACCTCTTTGCCCGATATGGTGTGAAGCACACAAACACCTCTTTGCCCGATATGGTGTAAAGCACACATACACCTCCAAAGTGATATGGTAAGCACACATACACCTCTAAAGTGATATGGTAAACACACATACACCTCTAAAGTGATATGGTAAGCACACATACACCTCTAAAGTGATATGGTAAGCAAGCATACACCTCTTTGCCCAATATGGTGTGAAGCACACACACACCTCTTTGCCCGATATGGTGTGAAGCACACACACACCTCTTTGCCTGATATGGTGTGAAGCACACACGCACCTCTTTGCCCGATATGGTGTGAAGCACACATACATCTATAAAGTGATATGGTAAGCACACATAGACCTCTAAAGTGATATGGTAAGCAAGCATACACCTCTTTCCCGATATGGTAAGCACACATACACCTTTAAAGTGATATGGTAAGCAAGCATACACCTCTTGCCCGATATGGTAAGCACACATACACCTCTTAAGTGATATGGGTAGCAAGCATACACCTCAAAACTAATATTGGGTTAAGAATACACCTCTTGGACGATATTGTGTTGAGAACACATCTCTAAAACAATATGGTGGGTAACCCAATACACTAGATGACAAAAGGGTTAAGGTGGATAATACCCTAGAACATGTGATGCCCAATACACTAAAGTATGGAGTGGCCAATATCTTCAAGAGAGGTGAGGATGTTACACTCATGTATGGTGAAGGTGATACACCATATGATTGGTAAGGTTGATACCTTGATGGGTAAGGGTATGAGGGATATGATGATGTCTAGCCCAATATACACCTAACCCAATACATGTGTTCAACGTGATATACATGATTCAACCCGATACACCTTGTAAAGGTGAGGGTAAAATACTCTTAGGAGTGATGAGTGTAACACCAATTAAGGGTGTGGTTAATACTTTGATAGGTGAAACATCTAAAGTGGTTGATAATGGTCAACCCTATATCAACAATGCCTTAACTCGAGATGAGTCCATATCACTTGATGATAGTTGGATAATTCAAATGTGTGACTTATGGCCAATACACTATAGGATAAATGTGATGAGTTAGTGCATAAAGTATTAGGATGGGAAATACCCTAATACAAGATAAGTTGATGAACTTAAGGAAGTTAAAAGTGATGAGGGAAGTGATACACCAAGGCATGATAAATATCACATCCAGCATCTCAAGGTTGATATACCTTGATATTTTTGGATGAATAACACATGAAGTGTGTCATGTTAATTGTTACATTAAGATGTAATGAGTTTAATGCACTTTGATAAGTGTAGGCTAATATACCTTGAGAAAGGGTTAAGCCAAGTTAATAAAGTATGATGTAATCAACATCCTAGTAGGATGAGAGAGAAACCCATACTTTGTGTTAATAATCATTTAATGATAAATGATGAGAATAAACAAGTATGACTGAATACTTATGATATCAATGTATGCTCCTAGATGTGTGGAGCAATGAATTAGGGTTTGGATTGATAATATGAATTTGAAACCCTATTCGGATATAAAGGGAAACCCTAATCATAATAATGGGAAGGTTGTATTTCTCTTATTGAATAAGCCTTGTGAAACATGTTAAATACTTGTATAACAAGTAAAATGCTTATGTGGTCTGATGACATAAACGATAATTGTTGGCTAGTGAGAGGTGACAAGATGTTTAAATGGGATTTGTGAGCCATGTGAATAATTGTTGCCTAGTGAGAGGTGACAGGATGTTTAAATGGGCCTTGTGAGCCATGTGAGATGCTTGTGGAAGAAGTATCATGTATACCTTGTTCTGAGGACCTAGAGGTAATAGTTACCTGATAAGTGGTAATAGTGTTCAGTGATGATCTAAGGGTTTGAATACCCAGATCCAGTAATCATGATGATGATAATGTGAAGGGATGAGAATTCCCAGTATTGTGATAAGGGACTGAGATCCTAAGTGATGTACATTCAAATTGTTCCAAAAGATCTTCAAAGTACCACTCCTTCCTTTATAGCACCTATTATAATTCATGTTTGAAACTTGGTTGATGCTAAAAGAATATTGTACTGTACCTAATTAATCAAGTGGAATCTCTTCATGTAGTGCCCTGACCATAGATCCATCAGTGCTAGTAGTTGTTGAATGGTGAAACATGTATTCCCATGGTATTTCTTGGAACACATATTTTTTAATATGTGGGCGCTAATATCCTGACACCCTGATGAAGAACTGATGTCGCACCTTTCTTATTTATCACGGGATGATGTGAATCTCCCCTGAACAAATGAGGAATTGATGCATGGAATCCTTCTTCATCTTATATGAATCGGGATTGAAATGTGATTCTCCCAAATAGTTGAGGAATTGATGTGTAATCTTCCTTATTCTTTGAATGTCGGGGATGGATAACTGAAATCTCCTTGAAGAGAGTGCATGATGTGGTTGTAGCTCTATAGTGAAGATACCAGTATACCCTGGTAAGCTAATTGCAACTGACATGAGATGTCTTGCTAGTGGTCTCGCACTGACCAAGACAGTAGAGGTCATGGCAGATGGCTCTTCCATTGACCTTGTATGGTACCGATGCTTTATGTAGTCATGGTCGGTTGGAGCATGAGAGGTATACCTCATCTCCTCAGGGCATAAGTGTGATTGTAAAAATGTAATCAGCCGTGTAGCGTATTCGCTTAAGGATTGAATATGAAAAACATTGGTTGATGTTACATTTCTGTTATACATCTTAAATGGACAGATGTTATACATGTTCTTCATATTCCGTATAAAATGAATAGATGATTTATTGCTTTATCATATATAACTACAATGCTTCAGAAGATGATTTTGCTCTACTCTGCTTAAATAAAGATTAAATCATGCTTATTAATGTAAAAGAATCCTCTGCCCAATTTTATATTGTTTAACAGTGATAATAATATTGTTGGAGGAGAGTTATATCTCTCGTTGGAACATGGGTCTCACTACGTTGGTCACCAAAATTTTAGGTGGATGCGGACGAAGAGGTAGAGACCATACTACAGAGGTACAACAACATCGGTAGGGACAACAATAATAGCTCAGGTTGAGTATACTGTCTGTTGTGTCTTGTAGATAGAAGTCCTATGTGTCTTCTCTGTACTCTTAGGTCCTTGGAGTCAGTACGTAAAGGTTTTATAAACAATCTGAGATTTTGTCTTGTATGCCTCGAGCTTTTATGTTGCTTCATAATGTGTTTTGACAAAGCAACTATTATATATTATCCTCAAGATGAGATGGTACAATGTGTGTACAATGTGACCCTGATGTATATAAAGTTTTGGTTCTTTTAGTAAGAGTTTCTTCGAAGAGGATCTCTTTTCAAAATGGTTTGAAATTTTAGTGATTTTGATAATCCACTGCTTATGGTTATTCTGCATAATTAGTAACAATTTGGCTGTCGGTTTGGTGGTGGTCATTACATACAAATTCCATCTCTATCACTCATAGTCAGTCACCATGTTTCACACTCACCCAATCATCTCCTTAATGACAAACCATGTTTTAGGATTACATTTGATGATGTCAAAGCATACCGAATGACATGTGATGAATGCAATGATTTCAAGTTAAAGAACCACAAACACCACCATCACTATTAGAACTGACTATGACTACCATGTTAATAGTTTTCATGTGTTAGTCTCATGGTGGGTTTGTCTGATACACTATCATCTAACATGTATATGTGTGCTTGGTTTGATATCACCATATCATTACTAATGAGATTCTATCATCAACCAACTCACAATCTAATCTTATGTGTTATTTTTTTACTATCTACCTTCCACAATAACAACCGATCAGGGACGTAATGAAAATGTATATACTCTTAACATTTGTATGATCTTATTCTTCCAAGTCATGTACTTCAAGACATACGTCATTGAGTAATATCATTCTCTAGAAATTTATTATGTTATTTCATTGTCTCAAAACTAAATTAACAAAATAAATTGGAAGCTTTCCTTTATTAATAGTCAAATCATTTACAAGTTATGCCATTACAATCATCATAGGATTGTATCTCTGGGCATACATACCAACGATATCCTACCTGCACTGAGAGCCAATCACCCACAAATCTTATGTCGAGTAACCTAACATGACCATCATGCTTCTACTGCGAAAGTGCTTTAATCAAGGGATCAATAATGTTGTTCGCAGTTGGTACTATGCAAATCTTTACATCTCCTCACTGTATGATCTCTTGTATGAGATGGAACTGTCTTTGTATATGCTTGGAACACTGATGCAATCCTGGTTCCTTAGCTTGTACAATAGATCCATTGTTGTCACAACATAGCCCAATTGTGTCACTGATGCTTGGAACAACCCCAAGTTCAAAAATGAATTCTTGATCCATACAACCTCCTTTGTTGCATTTGATGCAGCAATATACTCGACCTCTGTTATAGAATCGGCAAATATCTCTTACTTGGAACTCTTCAAACTTATAGCTTTATTGTTTAGGTAAAACACAAATCTTTATTGCAATTTGCAATCATCCTTTTCAATTAGGAAGCTTCCATCTGTATAACCTTTTACCACCAACCCTTCCTCTCCACCTTAGATCAAGAACTAATCCTTAGTTCTTCTCAATTACTTGAGGATGTTCTTGAGGTTGTCCAGTGAGCATCACCAAGATCTAAATGATATCTTCATGTCATGCTTAAAGCATACGAGACTTCCGTATGGGTGCACAACATTACATACATGATGGATCCAATTCCCGATGCATATGAAATCATACTTATGCGCTCCCTTTATTCATAAGAATGGTGACATTGAACTCTATAGATGGTAACTCCATGTAGCATGGGTAGGTTGCCTCTGTTTGAGTTCTCCATGCTGAACCTCTTCAACACTTTGTCGATATATGTGCTCTGACTTAGTCCAAGAAGCCTTCTTGATCTATATCTATAGATCTTTATCTCTGAGATGTAGGATGCTTCTCCCAAGTCTTTCATAGAAAATGTATTTCCAACCCATGTTGTTACCTTTTGTAAAGTAGGGATGTCATTCCCCATAAATAGTATGTCATCCACATACAATATGAGGAATACAACCATGCTTCCACTAACCTTCTTGTACACACAAGGTTCATCTTCATTTTGACAAAGCCAAACTCTTTGACTGTCTCATCAAAATGAAGATTCCAACTACAAGATACTTACTTCAGTTCATAGATTGACCTTTGTAGCTTGCATAATTTATTTGCATTCTTTAGATTTATAAAACCCTCAGGTTGTGACATGCATACATCCTCTAGAATATCTTCATTAAGGAATACAATTTTAATATCCCTCTTCCAAATCTCATAGTCATGATAAGATACAATAGAAAGCATGATCCTGATGGACTTAACCATGTCCATTGGAGAAAAGATTTCATCATAGTCAACACCTTGAACTTGTCTGAAACCCTTTTCAACCAATCTTCCCTTATAGGTTTGTATCTTTTCATCCATGTTTGTTTTCTTCTTGAAGACCCACTTGCACCTTATGGATTTTACCCCTTCAGGTGGTTCCACCAAGGTCCATACCTTGTTGGCATACATGGATTCCATCTCAGATCTCATGGACTAAAGCCATTTCTCAAACTCTGGTCAACAACTTCTAGATAAGTTGTTGGTTCATCATCTATAACCAACTCACCACCATCCTGAGTCACAAGATATTCAAAATCTCTTAGGTTCAAGGCATGTCCTATAAGATCTAAAAGGTTCCTGTGTTACTTGAGGAATTTGAGTTTCCAAAACATTTTGCGATTCTCTTTGTTCCTCTTGTACAACTATCAGTTCAATGTTCTCTTATTGGTCTAGAACCTCTTCAAGTTATACTTTCCTCACACTAGTTCCTTTGGCAATGAATTGCTTTTCAAGGAATGTAGTCTCTCTGGCCAGAAACACTTTGTTGTCAATTGGGTTATACAAGTAGTATCCCTTGGTTTCTTTGGGATATCCAACAAAGTAAGATCATCAACCAACTCACAATCTAATCTTATGTGTTATTTTTTTACTATCTACCTTCCACAATAACAACCGATCAGGGACGTAATGAAAATGTATATACTCTTAACATTTGTATGATCTTATTCTTCCAAGTCATGTACTTCAAGACATACGTCATTGAGTAATATCATTCTCTAGAAATTTATTATGTTATTTCATTGTCTCAAAACTAAATTAACAAAATAAATTGGAAGCTTTCCTTTATTAATAGTCAAATCATTTACAAGTTATGCCATTACAATCATCATAGGATTGTATCTCTGGGCATACATACCAACGATATCCTACCTGCACTGAGAGCCAATCACCCACAAATCTTATGTCGAGTAACCTAACATGACCATCATGCTTCTACTGCGAAAGTGCTTTAATCAAGGGATCAATAATGTTGTTCGCAGTTGGTACTATGCAAATCTTTACATCTCCTCACTGTATGATCTCTTGTATGAGATGGAACTGTCTTTGTATATGCTTGGAACACTGATGCAATCCTGGTTCCTTAGCTTGTACAATAGATCCATTGTTGTCACAACATAGCCCAATTGTGTCACTGATGCTTGGAACAACCCCAAGTTCAAAAATGAATTCTTGATCCATACAACCTCCTTTGTTGCATTTGATGCAGCAATATACTCGACCTCTGTTATAGAATCGGCAAATATCTCTTACTTGGAACTCTTCAAACTTATAGCTTTATTGTTTAGGTAAAACACAAATCTTTATTGCAATTTGCAATCATCCTTTTCAATTAGGAAGCTTCCATCTGTATAACCTTTTACCACCAACCCTTCCTCTCCACCTTAGATCAAGAACTAATCCTTAGTTCTTCTCAATTACTTGAGGATGTTCTTGAGGTTGTCCAGTGAGCATCACCAAGATCTAAATGATATCTTCATGTCATGCTTAAAGCATACGAGACTTCCGTATGGGTGCACAACATTACATACATGATGGATCCAATTCCCGATGCATATGAAATCATACTTATGCGCTCCCTTTATTCATAAGAATGGTGACATTGAACTCTATAGATGGTAACTCCATGTAGCATGGGTAGGTTGCCTCTGTTTGAGTTCTCCATGCTGAACCTCTTCAACACTTTGTCGATATATGTGCTCTGACTTAGTCCAAGAAGCCTTCTTGATCTATATCTATAGATCTTTATCTCTGAGATGTAGGATGCTTCTCCCAAGTCTTTCATAGAAAATGTATTTCCAACCCATGTTGTTACCTTTTGTAAAGTAGGGATGTCATTCCCCATAAATAGTATGTCATCCACATACAATATGAGGAATACAACCATGCTTCCACTAACCTTCTTGTACACACAAGGTTCATCTTCATTTTGACAAAGCCAAACTCTTTGACTGTCTCATCAAAATGAAGATTCCAACTACAAGATACTTACTTCAGTTCATAGATTGACCTTTGTAGCTTGCATAATTTATTTGCATTCTTTAGATTTATAAAACCCTCAGGTTGTGACATGCATACATCCTCTAGAATATCTTCATTAAGGAATACAATTTTAATATCCCTCTTCCAAATCTCATAGTCATGATAAGATACAATAGAAAGCATGATCCTGATGGACTTAACCATGTCCATTGGAGAAAAGATTTCATCATAGTCAACACCTTGAACTTGTCTGAAACCCTTTTCAACCAATCTTCCCTTATAGGTTTGTATCTTTTCATCCATGTTTGTTTTCTTCTTGAAGACCCACTTGCACCTTATGGATTTTACCCCTTCAGGTGGTTCCACCAAGGTCCATACCTTGTTGGCATACATGGATTCCATCTCAGATCTCATGGACTAAAGCCATTTCTCAAACTCTGGTCAACAACTTCTAGATAAGTTGTTGGTTCATCATCTATAACCAACTCACCACCATCCTGAGTCACAAGATATTCAAAATCTCTTAGGTTCAAGGCATGTCCTATAAGATCTAAAAGGTTCCTGTGTTACTTGAGGAATTTGAGTTTCCAAAACATTTTGCGATTCTCTTTGTTCCTCTTGTACAACTATCAGTTCAATGTTCTCTTATTGGTCTAGAACCTCTTCAAGTTATACTTTCCTCACACTAGTTCCTTTGGCAATGAATTGCTTTTCAAGGAATGTAGTCTCTCTGGCCAGAAACACTTTGTTGTCAATTGGGTTATACAAGTAGTATCCCTTGGTTTCTTTGGGATATCCAACAAAGTAAGATCTATCAGTTCTATGGCCAAAATTTTTAGGAAACATTTTGTTGACATAAGATTCACACCCCAAATCCTCATAAAAGACATTTTGGGATGCTTCCCAATCCATATCTCATATGGTGTCTTTTGAACCAATTTTGACGGTACTCGGTTAAGTGTAAATCCAATGGTTTCAAGATCATAACCCCAGAAGGAAGTTGGAAGATAAAAAAAACTCATGATAGATCACACCATATCTAGTAATGAGTGTTTCCTTCTTTCTGATACACCATGTTGTGGTGTTCCAGGTAGAGTCCGTTGTGATACAATACCATGGGTCACAGTAGGTCCTCATACTCTTGGTTCAAGTATTCTCCACCTTGATCAAAACAAAGTGCCTGAATACTTTTACCAAGTTGGTTTTATACTTCATTCATGAACTCTCTAAACTTTTCAAGAGATTCTGACTTATGTTTCATCAAGTAAAGATAGACATACCTACTGAAATAATCAGTAAAAGTATTGAAGTATTGATACCCACCTCTAACAGTTGTTCTAAAAGGGGCACACACATCAGTATGTATGGGTCCTAATAGATCACTAGCCCTCTCACTATTTATGGTGAAGGGAGTCTTGGTCATCTTGCCATGTTGGGAAATATAGTACAAAGTAGGCAGTGGAATTTCAAATTTTATTACTATATTCCCAAAAATAGTATATCACGTAAATAGATAAAATAAAGGAAGGATGATTTATGGGATATACCTAGTCCTGGAGAAAGTCGAGTGATAATCCTTGTCATTGTAGACGAACAACTCTAAATCCTAGTGCACTGGGACACATCTAACTACTTCTCCTACTTATTGACACCCCAGACTGTAGCCACAAATGTCATCTTCTTCAGTCGCTCCTCTTGTCAAGGACTGCCGGTTGACTTTGTCCTATGAGTAGCAAACAAAAGCTTCCCACCTCTATGGTAGTCCACATGGACCACCTAGAACTCCTGTCGTCTTGCTAGAACAATCAAAAAGGATTTTTTCTTATCCTTCGGTGTACTAGTCAATGACTTGCTCTCCTACCATGAAAACTCTCAATTGTTCTCTCCTGTGGCTATCCCTCCCTAGGTAGGACTTGCCCAGGCTCTCGTGGCTACCAAAACCAGAGAGGACAATAGTTGTTAGAGGAACTGATTCTCAGTTGTTTTTGTTGTACTCTGGGAAGCTCCCAATACCCATCTATTTATAGTAGAGTCCAGGGTCAAGGTTTCCAGTTGCTATCTGATACATGATTAATATGCGAGAGTGTAATAGACTGGAAGAACTTCAATTTTTGTAACAATTCTGGAAATTGCAAAACTTGTGATTGCTAAAATGGCCATTTGCAAAGCCAGGCGATCATCTTGCATGCAAAACAGTCGTCTCACACTGTGAGATAGTCATTTTGTGGTTTCCAATTGTGCACGAATTTAGCAAATCAATTCCCATCAATGTTAGTCATTGATTTCCTTGTACAACAAGTATTTCTCAAGTGAAACGAATAGGAATATATCTAGAACCTTCCCCATTTTAATTGGGCCATCTCGCCCATGTGAGACGGCCATCTCAGTTCACCCAAATGGTTTCTTGAGTCGATCTTGTTTGGTCAGGTCGGTTTATTCCATTGCCAATTTCAACTCACAACCAGGACTGACACCTAGAGCCTATCTCAACTCTTAAGACAACCATTTGACACTTTCATGCGGTCATCTCAACACTTGAGATGGGCGTTTGGAGACGGGGTAAGCCTATTTGTTGCATGAATCAAATGCCTAAACACTTTAGCACTTAATTCGAATGTCATTTGAGATCTGAACTTCTCTTCTAGTCTGAGACCTATGTGTATGACTCTATAGGTCCCATATTATGTTGATAGTGAATGTCCATAACAACTTATGACATCATTAGAAAAGAGTGGTTCCTAATCGCACATCATTGCTACCTAAGTAAATGGAAAAGTTGGGGAACAACTTCAACCTACAATATGTGCATGGTGTTATAGTATTTGTATAGTTCTTTTCTCACTGATGTCCAGATTGAACTAGAGGCATGGAGCAGTCACCCTCATTATTATACAATCTTATTTCTTGAACCATGAGAAGACTGTCTGAGATATATGTAAGATCAATATCATATATTGACTCACATGCGCATGGCCATGTTTTCCTCAGTCTCTCTTATCAAGAGGCCTTGGATAACACACTCCAGTAGGAGGGACAAATCCCATGTTTATCACTCCTAGTCAATCCCCATGTGTCAAAGCCACCCAATCATCACCAGTATAACAACCCATATTTCAGGGATGCGTTTAATGATGTCAAAGTGTACCCAATGGCATGTGTTAAGTATGGTGATTTTAGGTCTAATAACCACAACCACCACCATCACCGTGAGAGCTAACTATGACTTCCATGATGATGGCTTCCATGCATCAGTCTCACAGTGGGTCTGTTTGATACACTGTTCTCTAACATGTATCTATGTGCTTGGTTTGATATTGCCATATCATGACTAATGATATTTATTCATCAACCAACTCACACTCTGATCTTATGTATCATTGCTATCTAATAAACTTCCACAATGACAACTGATATGGGACATAATGAGAATATGTATATTTACTCTTAACATTTTTATGATCTCATCGACAAGGATAGTAACTTGAATATATACATCATTGAGTAATAGAATTCTCTAGACATTTACAATGTTACATCATTATCTCATAAATGAATTAAACAAAATAAATTGGAAGCTTGGCTTTATATATAATCAAATCATTTTTACAAGTAATGACATTACAATCATCACATTATTGGCTCTTGGGCATAAAAAACCAAGAGACTTCCACTTGCACTTAGATCAAATCACCCACAAATCTAATTCCAAGTGACCTTACATGTCCATAATGTTTTTGTTGTGAAAGTGCTTTTGTCAATGGATCAACAACATTTCTTTCAGTTGGTACTTTGCAAATCTTTACATCTCCACATTGCACGATCTCTCATATGAGATGGAACCAACTTTGTATATTTTTTGATCACTGATGTGATATGGGTTCCTTATCTTGTGCAATAGCTCCACTGTTGTCATAATGTAGCTCGATTGTGTCACTGATGCTAGGAACAACCCCAAGTTCTATGATGAACTACTTGATCCATACAACCTCCTTTGTTGCACTCGATGTAGCAATATACTCGGCCTCTACTGTAGAATCGGCAACTATTTCTTACTTGCAACTCTTCCAGCTCACAACTCCATTGTTGAGGCAAAACATGAATCCAGATTGCGACTCGTAATCATCTTGATCAGTCTGGAAGCTTGCATCAGTGTAACATTCTACCACCAACTCTTCCTCTCCACCGTAGACCAAGAACTGATCCTTAGTCCTTCTCAAGTACCTGAGGATTTTCTTTATGGCTATCCAGAGATCATCACTTGGATTTGACTGATATCTAATGGTCATGCTCAAAGCATACGCGACGTCTGGATGGGTACACAACATTGCATACATGATTGATCCAATTGCTGAGGCATATGGTATCTCACTCATGCATTCCCTTTCTTCACAACAACTGTGACATTGAGCTCTAGAGATGGGGACACTATGGCCACAAGAAGGTTTACTCTCTTTGAGTTCTCCATGCTGAATCACTTCAAAACTTTGTCAATGTATGTGCTCTGACTTAGTCTGAGAAGTCTTCTAGATCTATCTCTATAGATATTTATCCCCAAGATGTAGGATGCTTCTCCCAAGTCTTTCATAGAGAATGTATTTCCAAGCTATGCCTTTACCTTTTGTAAAGTAGGGATGTCATTCCCCATAAATAGTATGTCATCTACATATAATTTGATGAATTTCACTAATGCTCCCACTGACCTTCTTATACACATAAGGCTCATCTTCATTTTGATCAAATCCAAAGATTCCAGCTCTGAGATGCTTGCTTCAATCCATAGACCAACCTTTGTAGCTTAAAGACTCTATTGGGAAAATGTTGGATCTATAAACCCCTCAGGTTGTGTCATATACACATTCTCCACAAGATTCCCATTGAGGAATGCAATTTTAACATACATTTTCCAAATATCATAGCCATGATATGCTACAATAGCAAGCATGATCCTAATGGATTTAACTGTGGCCACTAGAGAAAAGTTCCGTCATAGTAAACACCTTGAACTTGTCTGAAACCTTTTGCAACCAATCTTCCCTTGTAGGCTTGTAATTTACCATCCATGTCAGTATTCTTCTTGAACACCCACTTGCGATGGGTTTTACCCCTTCAGGTGGATCTACCAAAGTCCATACTTTGTTGGTATACATAGATTCCATCTATGATCTCATGGCCTCAAGCCATTTCTCAGATTCTGGTCCCTCAACAGCATCTTTATAGGTAATTTTCTCATCATCTATGACCAATTCAGTGCCTTCCTGAGTCACAAGATATCCAAATCTCTCAGGTTCAAGGCATGTCCTATTAGATGTACGAGGTTCTTGTGTTACCTGAGGAGTTTGAGATTCCACAACACCTTGTGATTCTCTAGGTTCCTCTGGTTCATCTACTGGTTCTATGTTCTCTTGTAGGTCTCAAACCTCTTCGAGTTTTACTTGTCTCCCACTGATTCCTTTGGAAATAAATTCCTTTTCAAGGAATGCAATATCTCTGGAAACAAACACTTTGTTGTCAGATGGATTACACAAGTAGTATCCCATAGTTTCTTTGGGATAACCAAAAAAATAAAATTTTTTAGATCTAGGGTCAAGCTTTTCAGGAAACATTTTCTTGAAATAAGCTTCACAACCCCAAATCCTCATAAAAGACATGTTGGGACGCTTCCCAATCCATATCTCATATGGTGTCTTTTGAACTGACTTAGATGGTACTATGTCTAGTATAAATGTGGCAGCCTAGAAGGTAGTTGGAAGCTCAGCTAAACTCATTATCGATTGAACCATATCCAGTATTGTGCGATTTCATTTTTCTAATACACCATTGTGTTGAGGTGTTCCAGGCGGAGTCCACTGGGATACGATCCCATGGGCTCTAAGAAGGTCCTCAAACTCTTTGTTCAAGTATTCTCCACCTCCATCATAATGAAGTGTCTTAATACTTTTACCAAGTTGGTTCTATACTTCACTCATAAACTCCTTGAACTTTTCAAGAGCTTCTGACTTGTGTTTCATTAGATAAACATAGACATACCTATTGAAGGCATCAGTAAAGGTAATGAAGCACTAATACCCACCACTAGTTGTTGTTCTAAAAGGTCCACACACATCAGTATGTATGAGCCCTAATAGATCATTAGCCCTCTCATTTTTTACAGTGAGAGGGGTCTTATCCATCTTTCCCAACAAACAAGATTCACATGTCTCAAATGAATCAAAATTAGAAGAGTCTGGATAACCATCCTTATGGAGTCTAGATATGCAAGTCTCATTTATGTGCCCTAGATGACCATGCAAAAGGTATGTTTGGTGTGAGTTTTTGATTTTTAGTCTTTTGGTGTTAAAGTTATATACATTTGTCTTTAGATCTAACAAGTAAATACCATAAGACATAGGGCCACTACCATAAAAGATCCCATCTTTTGAAATAGAACATCGACCACTTTTAATATGTAATTCAAATGCATCCTTGTCTAAACAAGATATAGAAATGATGTTTCTATTTATAGTAGCTACATAATAGTAGTTCTTTAACTCTATTACAAGCCCCGTGGTCAGAGATATACTATAGGTTCCAACTACTTTGTCCACAACTCTTGTGCCACCAACAACTCACAGTTCCACCTCACCTTTCCCCAAAGGCCTACTTCCCTTCAGATCTTGCATATGAGTTCATATGTGAGATCCACATCTGATATCTAATACCCAAGATGATGAAGTATATAGATTTATATCAATAATGTATATACCTAAAGTGGAGATCACCATCCCCATCTTCTGCTTCCTAAAAGCCTTCAAGTACAAAGGATGAGTTCCTCTTATACTTTTCTTTCTCCTTATCTTGAGTGCTGAAGGATTAGACTTAGGCTTGACTGCAAAACTCTTCTTGGTCTTGATTTGATCCTTTGACTCAGCCCCACTGATCACCATCACGGGCTTGTCCTTCTTCACTTTTGATTTCGCATGAATCCACATGGCAAGCAGTTCTGGCGTTTGTCCAGCCGAATTTCTCACATGCAGGCATGCAATAAAATGGATATATGATTCTGTCATAGTCTTTAGAATCATATAAGTAGCCAACTCTTGACTCAAGGTGAATCCCAGTTCTTCAAGATGATACTCATGTCCAATCATATTGAGCACATGATCTTCTACTAAGGTTCCCTCTGACATCTTTGGCTCAAGTAGCACTTTTAAGATAACATTCCTTTCTTGCCTGTCAAGACCAAGTGTTACCTTCCTAAGATGTGTCACCATATCAAGAGAACTCATGTCCTCACATTGCTCATGCAACGCATAGTTCATGCAGCTTAGCATAAGTGACCGACCTAAATCGCGCGTCCTAATATTGGAGGCGGATTTGAGGTAGTCGAGATTTTACATTTATAAACCCAAATCCTTCTAGGCCCCCACAACTTTGTTTACGGGGTCGAAGTAGATATACGGGGTCAAACACAGGGACAAGGGGGGTAGTGTTGAGAACCCAGAATCGACACGCTACACTCCGACAGGTATAAATAGATGATAAATTCCCTGAGAGGGAAGCATAAAGATGTCACGAACAAAATAAGAAAACTATCTCCAAGTGGAGTTACTAGAAAGATCTAAGGTTTTAAGCTTTTAGCAGTTTTTAGGGGTTTTCATGCAACAGAAACAGAAGGATATACTTGGAGCTAAGGTAAGGTACGAAGGATAGAACTGCGGTATAACAAGCGATGGTAGAACCAATCATGTACCCCTCCTCTCGAAGCGGGCACCTCTAACAAGGCATCGGTTCCACTCTCGGGGTCACCAGACTCAAATTAGAGTGGAAAGGTCACTAAAGCAACTCCGTTCCGGGCACTCTCATACTCCAGAATCGGACCAAACACTAGAGCCACAACACAACTCTCGAAGTTGTTGCGACGGGAAAACACGATTCGGTAGCTAAGTGAAACGCGATCCAAAACGTGCAAGCTAGAGTTCAGATATCAAATCATAGCAGTCATCCAACATATTGCACCAAGCATAGAGCAGCAAGTAAGTAAGCATTTCTATTTCTATAAACATTAAGGGTCTTAATTACAATGCATAAGTAAAGAATTAAATAACAGAATTAAAGATAGGTGTCGCCTTCTTGATGTGGAAGGACGACAGGCTACAGTAACCATCCCGCCCGATATCGGACAAAGGTCCTAGCCCGATATAGCCGTGTCGGGTGGCACGCTCTCTCAAGCGGCACGCATGAAGGGCAACTGCATCGCTCAAGGACATGGTCGATACGCTCAAGTCGGGCGGCACACCCTCTCGGGCGGCACGCATGACGGGAAGAGCGTATTGGTTCGATATCGTGTCGGGCGTGGAGTTGCGTATCCTACTGTCGGGCACTCGTGTCGCGTATCTACATCTGCCGATATCGGCTCCCAGTGTCGCCCGGTACAGTTCTAGGTGAACCAATCCCCTCCCTCTCAGGATGAGGAAGAACTCACCTAGTGTCACCCGGTACGAACACTGAAGCACGATATGCCTACTCTCGCAGCCTCCTTTGAAGATCACTCGACTATCCGAAACCTGAAGTGACCAAGCTTGTCTGAACTGTCTAAGTTGTCTCTTCGGCTCCCTGTAGCTGCTATTTATAGGCAGCTGGTCGGGGGAAGATATGGTGCTCGAAGTGCCACGTGTCCTCCTTTCCGCCGTTTAGTAGGTGGTTGGCTGACGCGGGTATCGCCCGGTATCGCCTGGCACAAGGAGGTCGGTTGTCGGGCGTCGTGGCGAGAGGCGCCTGTCGGTGGGTGGTCAATATCGCGTGGCAACCGGAGTAATTGCGGCGCGCTTGGCTCCCTGTCGGGTAAAGAGGGGTGTCGTCCATCGCAGCCCTACCGGTCAGTGTTCGTACCGGGCATCAGGGGGGGCCGAGACAGTCTTGGACTTATTTGCGGGTCGGAACGGCCTTATTGGTGTTAAATGGGCCAAAATAGGAGGAAACTCTGCAAAAGATGGAAATATTGGACTGAGAGCATTGTTTTGCCAATTATTGCGAAAATGCATATAGAAGAGAGGAAAAAGGCAGAAAAGGGCAGTTTTGATAACAGAAAAATAGTCTAAAACATCACAAAATTTGGTGTTATCAACTCCCCCAAACTTAGCTTTTTGATTGTCCTCAATCAGTATTTAAACTTTATTTGGTGATGCTTCTTCTTGCGTAGTATGCTTTTCAGGCCAAGATGTAAAACAAGTGTCATAATGCCTTTAGAGATAATGTTGCTTCATTACGAACAAAAGACTTCGTCTTTCTTGCCTTACTGTTTAAGTAATATTATTCTCTACAGCTTCGGCGAGACATTGTTGTATGATTCTGAAGTTAGCTTACACACCAAACAGCTTTATTTTTGGGGCAAAAAGTTGGGTATAGGGTAGGCTAAGGCTTTTTGGGTTTTCTTCTTGTTTCCCATCGGTCCATCCAGGTAAGGGTCCGTTAACGGGCAAGTGGTCCCTGCAGTCCAAGCCAGTTGGCTTTAGAGCAGTGATTTCACATCCTACGTACCACTGCCCTAGATCTTCCATGCCTAAAGATGGGTACTTTTGGAAAAACAAGTGGTGTATATATATATATATATATATATTTTATTGGGCACAACTCTCATGCTTTTATTCACGCTCATAAGGCTTCTCTCTCTTTTAGGGATTTTTGTTGGGTGAGGGAACAAAGAGATTCTTGTTGTTTGGGCAGCTTTTTCCTTCTCCATACTCATCTCTTAGCTGTCTACGAGATTATTATATTTTTGAAAATTTTTGACATAGCAAAACATATTCTTTTGTTCATTTGAAGCAGCACTATCAGAAAGATATAACAAAACTTGCATAACCTTTAGCACAAAGAAAATAAACTTGGCAAGCAGTTGCATCAGGGTTTTTACTAATATAACGACTTTATACATATGCATGGGAACAAAATAGGCAGAAATTTTTCAAAAATTTTATATGAGCAAGGAATTTTACATGAGCATGGGTACATATATGTGATATAGAAGAATAAAATGGCACAAGAGAATTTTTATACCTCCTTTACTGGTACATGGGTACCCCCCCCCCAAACTTATCCAATACTCTGTCCCAGAGTAGTGAAGAAGAGGGTGAGTTCATGTTAGTCTAGTGAAGGTTATTTAGCGGGTTCGCTTGTGCCTTGTAGAAGCTGCAATATGCTTCTGTTGCTGCCACCTCCTTGTTTTTCATTTGGAATCAGCTTCAACAAGTGAGAGCACTTGTAGCTGCTTCCTCTTTATTAAGTGGCTGGAACCGGGATGCCCAGGTTCCATCTGAAGGTCGCTGGTGAAACACTTCCCCAGCTCAGCCTCCATTTTATTTCCTAGCTCAGCCGGAACATGCGCAATAGCTCAAGGTAGACAGAGAGCTCTTGTGTTGTCCCTGCAGTCACCAGGGCTGTACTCGTGCTGTCTCTGTAGATGGTCCCAGACCACTACAGAAGACAGACTATGATAAGGAAACGAGCCTCTTTCGAGGCTACCTAATCAAGGAAATTTCCCCTTGCTCGTTTTTTGGTGGTTGGAGGCCTGTTGTGACGTTTCTATCCGACAGTTGCTGCTTCGGTTGCGGCCGCCATTCTGCCTATTATCAAGTTCATTAACCATTATAAATCATTAGATAGAAAAGTTAAAGAAGCTCGATAATGCTAGACTTATTTCAAAATATAGGTATCGTCCGTCAAAAGAAAGCACAAATCGATAAAAGATTGGGCGATACGAGGGGGCTGCACAGCAACATACCTCTCGATTCGGGTATATCGGGCGATAAGGTCGCCAGAGAGCAAATACCCGACAGGACGTCACAAAAGAAAAATGTGTCACCCGATATGGCGTATCGGGCAAACACCATCGGTCGTTACGTCGTACATAACCGTGCCGGGCGATACAAAATTCGACAAGGCTCGTAATCCCGATAGGCAGCGCGCGATAGGAAAAACTCGTGTCGGGCGATAAACGTGTCGGGTGATACCTTTGCTCATAGGAGCCATCGCCCGATACTACGGTGAAGGCAACCGGCCGACACGGGAGCATAAGGGCGGACTACTGCATGCGTTACAGGTGGCTAAAATGAGTAAAGTGTGACTGCCCGACACGGTGAAACCTCCGTTCTTATTTATAGCCAGCTCGGCCGGGGGCGAAACAGACATCTCTGGGGAGCGCGTCGGCCAACGGGTCAGGCGGTTCCCGAGACGATGGTCACATCAGTCTCATTAAGGGCATTTATTCTCATGCACGATAGGGTGCACGCCGCCCAGGAACTCCAACCGTCATGGCCGTGGTGATGCCTTAGAGAATAAATCCCGGTACGAGCGGTCTTGCACGCCAGCTGGGCGGCTGCCCGTCATGATTAAAATAGGCGGCCGAAAAACTGATGCTAGATGAATGAAAAACATCATTGGTTTAGGGTTAAGCCCTTCACCTCAGAAAATTATTACAGTGGTGGCCCATAAAACAGAGTCAGCGCATGTGGCGCATGTACTGACCTCGGGCCTTATTACATGCCATAATGTTTGTTTTTGCAAAGAATAGGAAAACTGCATCCTACTCTATGAAAGAAAGAAAGACTCGGGCTGCCTCCCGAGGAGCGCTGGGGTTTGAGTTGCCAGCTCGACCGCTGTAGGATCATCTTGATCAGCCCTCAACTGCACATGTATCCTGCAAACTGATCTCTGCCCTCCTGACAAATGTTTCATCTTCATAAAACCTTTTTACCCTGTGCCCATTCACTTGAAATACTTTGGTCGGATCATCCTTGCCGTAAAGCTCCATCATTCCTGATGGATATATCTTTGACACAGTGAACGGTCCAGACCACCTCGTTTGCAACTTCCCAGGGAAAAGACGAATAGAGGACTTGAACAGCAAGACCTTATCCCCTTCGCTTACATCCTTTCTCCTGAGATGGGCATCATGCCACAACTTCGTCCTCTGTTTGTAGATTTTTGCATTTTCGTAGGCATTCATTCTCAGCTCTTCGAGCTCTTGAAGCTGCAAAAACCACTTTTCTCCAGCTTTGTCGAGGTCCATATTTAGGAACTTGATTGCCCAGAGGGCCTTGTGTTCCAATTCCAACGGTAGGTGGCAGGATTTTCCGTAGATGAGACGGTAGGGGGTGGTTCCAATGGGTGTTTTGTAAGCGGTGCGGTAGGCCCAAAGTGCATCGTCAAGCTTCGTGGACCAATCTTTACTTGTTCGGCTGACAGTTTTCTGCAAGATTTGCTTGATTTGTTTGTTGGAAACCTCTACCTGCCCTGACGTCTGGGGATGGTAGGGCGTAGAGATCTTGTGCTTCACTCCGTACTTGCGCAGGAGTGCTTCAAACTATTTTTCTCCAAAGTGCGATCCTCCATCGCTAATAACTGTGCGCGGGATGCCGAAGTGAGGGAAGATGGTCTTCTCGAAGAGCTTGATAACCGACTTGGCATCGCAGGTTTGGGTGGCTACAACTTCCACCCACTTCGATACATAATCCACAGCCACGAGTATGTACTGATACCCCCGAGATGGGGGAAACGGTCCCATATAGTCGATCCCCCATACGTCAAATATTTCGACTTCAATCCAGCTTGCCATTGGCATTTCGTCCCTCCGCCCTATGTTCCCCGTAAACTGGCACTCTTTGCAAGCCTTCACAAACTGTGCAGCATCTTTAAATAAGGAGGGCCAGTAGAAACCTGATTGTAGCACCTTTGCAGCTGTTCTTTCGCTGTCTAGGTGAACACCATAGGGGGAGGCGTGGCATTGCTTCAGGATGTCTGCGGTTTCTTCTTCTGGTATGCACCTCCTGTATAAGTTGTCGGTGCATCTTCTGAATAGGAGAGGATCATCCCAGTAGTAGTTTTTAACCTCCGTGAAAAGCTTCTTCTTCTGATTGTACGTTATGTCAGGGGGCAGTTCTCCGCAAGCGAGATAATTGCAGATGTCTGCAAACCAGGGTAGGCTTTCTTCTTGGTCTTCGGCCAGCATTAGAGCTTCGTCGGTGTAGTCATCGTGGATAGGAGGCCCTCTCTCTTTCTCAGTCACGATCCTTGAAAGATGGTTTGCGACCACATTCTCTGTGCCCTTCTTGTCGATAATTTCGTGGTCGAACTCTTGGAGCAGTAAGGCCCACCTCAACAGCCTGGGCTTTGTGTCTTTCTTTTGCATTAAATATTTTATTGCCCCATGATCTATCTATACCTTGACCTTTGCTCCGATGAGATACGACCTGAACTTATCAAACGTGAAGACGATCGCGAGCATCTCCTTTTCAGTTGTTGTATAATTTACCTGGGCTTCGTCCAACGTGCGACTCGCGTAGCAGATCACATGGTGCTTCTTGTCTTTCTTTTTCCCCAGGACTGCTCCAACCGCGTAGTCACTTGCGTCGCACATCAGCTCAAAAGGTAAACCCCATTCTGGCGCTTGAAAGATAGGTGGTGATATTAAAGTGTTTTTAAGGGCCTGAAAAGCACTTAGACAATCGTTAGAGAAAACAAATTCAGCGTCTTTTACCAGAAGATTGGACAATGGTTTGGAAATCTTCGAGAAGTCCTTGATGAATCTTCTCTAATATCCGGTGTGCCCGAGGAAGCTTCGCACCCCCGTCACGGATCTTGGTGGAGGAAGCTTGGATATTGCCTCAACCTTGCTTGCATCCACTTCGATCCCATGCTTCGAGATCTTATGCCCGAGAACGATGCCCTCCCGCACCATGAAATGGCACTTTTCCCAGTTCAGAACTAGGCTATTCTCCTCGCACCTTTGAAGGACCAATTATAGATTTTTCAGACAGCTATCGAAGTCCTTCCCATAGATGGAAAAATCGTCCATGAAAACTTCTACGATGTCTTCTAGAAAATCCGAGAACATCGATATCATGCATCGCTGAAAGGTTGCGGGGGCGTTGCAGAGTCCGAAGGGCATCTTTCGGAAGGCATAAGTGTCGTAAAGGCAGGTGAACATTGTTTTCTCTTGATCGTTGGGAAAGATGGGTACCTGGTAGAAACCTGAAAAGCCATCAAGAAAACAAAATAAATCGTGATGCGCTAACCTTTCGAGGACTTGGTCAATAAAAGGTAGCGGAAAATGATCCTTCTTTGTAGCCTGATTTAGTTTTCGGTAATCTATGCACATCCGCCAGCTGGTGACGGTCCTAACTGCCACCTCATCACCCTTCTCACCCTTAACCACCGTCATCCCGCCCTTTTTGGGCACTACGTGGATCAGACTTACCCAACTGCTGTCGTTGATTGGGTAAATGATCCCCGCATCCCTAAGCTTTATTACCTCTTTCTTGACGACCTCCTTGAGCATCTGGTTTAGCTTCCTCTGGGGTTGAACCAGAGGCTTGGCAGATTCATCCAAGTTGATGCGATGCATGCACAGGGCAGGGCTAAGGCCTTTGATATCATCTACTGAATATCCTATAGCCCTCCTGTGGAGCCTTAACTCCTCAAGGAGTCGGTCCAGCTAGTTTCTTGAAAGATCAGCATTAACGATGACGGGGTTTCTCTGTCTTCATCTAAGAACTCGTACTTCAGGCCTTCGGGCAACACTTTCAACTCTGGCTTTGGTCTGGGTGCCTTTTCCTGAGGCTCTTCCTCAAGAGAGGCATACATCACTGACTCAACCACCATATCCTCTTCCTGCAAGCCTTTGTCAGAAAGGTTGAAAAGGTCGGGATGCTTCGCGACCTCAGGATCTTCGAGGTCAGAATCTTGATAGTTTATAGCCCTCAAGAGAGGGTCTACTGTCTGGATATCTTCCTCTACTTCCTCGCAGAGTTTATTGTAGCTATCTGTGAAGCATGCTGATTCAGATAGGGACGGGCTCTTCATGATCTCTTTCAGCTTGAAGTCCATGTGGCTGTTGCCGACCCTTAAGGTGATCATACCCTCGGAAACATCAATCAGCACCCTCCCTGTCGCCAAGAAGGTGCGCCCAAAGATGATCGGACAATGGGGGTCTTCAGTTGTGTCGATAACGACTATGTCACAGGGGATGAAGAAATCGCCAACCCTGATCGGTACATCTTCGAAAATTCTGACAGGTCTCTTGAAGGTGTGGTCTGCTAGTTGGATTCGCATGTTAGTCTGAACCATGTTGGTCAAACCCACCCTTTGTGTGAAACTTAGGGGCATGAGGCTTATGCTAGCCCCCAAGTCTGCTAGACCCTTGCGTTCGACGTTGTCTCCGATGGCGAACGGGATTGTGAAAGCTCCGAGATCCCTTCTCTTATTTGGCATGTCGGGCTTCAAGAAGGTGGAGGAGGCGGAAGCTAGATACACTGTCTCTGTCCTTCCTCCCCTTCTCTTCTTTGTGATAAGGTCCTTGAGGAACTTGGCATACATAGGCATCTCTTCCAATGCATCAAGGAAGGGGACTTCAAGATGCAGTTTCCTGATCGAGTCCATGAACCTCTCATGACGCTTCTTCAGATTTTCCTTTATCAGCTTATACGGGAACGGCGGCCTTGGGGTGTAAGGATTCCTCCCACCAGGTAGCTCATCGGAAGGCTTCTTTGCAGGCTCTTGAGCCTCTGCTTGTCCACCTTCGCCCTCTGCTGGAATGGTACTCTCAGACCTCGGTTCAGGTTCCGGTTCGGCTTCAGCAGTGCGCTCCACCGTCTTCCCGGACCTTAGTACCGCCATTCCGGCGGGTTCTGGGTAGGAGAGTGTCTTCCCTGCGGGGTTCTTCATCAGTGATGCCAATTGGGCCAATCGTTGATCGACTCCCCATTGGTGCATCTGCAGACTCGCCATCTGGTGTTGCATGGAATTCCCAGCCCCAGGGCTGGGAAGCGCTCCCTACATCAGTTTGCTGATGATGGTGTCCTGTCTTTTTATGTAGGCGGAAAGCTGGCCACCCAAGCTGGGTTGGCTCGCCCTCTCGCCTTGGCCCTGACATTCACTTTCAAGAAGAGATTGCTCACAACGAGACATGGTATCAAAACTCGGTGGAGCAGGTCAGCTTCCAAGGTTCCTGTAAGAGCATATAAAATCAAGTTACAGAATTGAATTATTTAGCTTAGGCTAAGAATAATAGTAAGGAAAAAGAAAATGATAAAAGAAAAAGTGTGCTGTCAAACTTATTTCTAAGCTTGAGGCACAGGAGTGTAGTTAGTGGATTCGGATTCGTCAACAGTACCGTTTTTGCCTTGTCCCCGACAACGGCGCCAAAACGTTGACCGGCCTAAATCGCACATCCTAATATTGGAGGCATATTTGAGGTAGTCGAGCTTTTACATTTATAAACCCGAATCCTTCTAGGCCCCCGCAACTTTGTTTACGGGGTCGAAGTAGATATACGGGGTCAAACGCAGGGACAAGGGGGGTAGTGTTGAGAACCCAGAATCGACACGCTACACTCCGGCAGGTATAAAGAGATGATAAATTCCCTGAGAGGGAAGCATAAAGATGTCACAAACAAAATAAGAAAACTATCTCCAAGTGGAGTTACTAGAAAAATCTAAGGTTTTAAGCTTTTAGCAGTTTTTAGGGGTTTTCATGCAATAGAAATCGAAGGATATACTTGGAGCTAAGGCAAGGTACGAAGGATAGAACTGCGGTAAAACAAGTGGCGGTAGAACCAATCCTGTACCCCTCCTCTCGAAGCGGGCACCTCTAACAAGGCATCGGTTCCACTCTCGGGGTCACCGGACTCAAATTAGAGTGGAAAGGTCACTAAAGCAACTCCGTTCCGGGCACTCTCGTACTCCAGAATCGGACCAAACACTAGAGCCACAACACAACTCTCGAAGTTGTTGCGACGGGAAAAGACGATTCGGTAGCTAAGTGAAACGCGATCCAAAACATGCAAACTAGAGTTCAGATATCAAATCATAGCAGTCATCCAACATATTGCACCAAGCATAGAGCAGCAAGTAAGTAAGCATTTCTATTTCTATACACATTAAGGGTCTTAATTACAATGCATAAGTAAAGAATTACATAACAGAATTAAAGATAGGTGTCGCCTTCTTTATGTGGAAGGACGACAGGCTACAGTAACCATCCTGCCCGATATCGGACAAAGGGCCTAGCCCGATACAGCCGTGTCGGGCGGCACGCTCTCTCAAGCGGCACGCATGACGGGCAACTGCATTGCTCAAGGACCTGGCCGATACGCTCCAAGTTGGGCGGCACACCCTCTCGGGTGGCACGCATTATGGGTAGACCGTATCGGTTCGATATCGTGTCGGGTGTGGAGCTGCGTATCCTACTGTCGGGCACTGGTGTCGGGCACTCGTGTCGCGTATCTACATCGGCCGATATCGGCTCCCAGTGTCGCCCGGTACAGTCCTAGGTGAACCAATCCCCTCCCTCTCGGGATGAGGAAGAGCTCACCTAGTGTCACCCGGTACGAACACTGGAGCACGATACGCCTGCTCTCGTAGCCTCCTCTGAAGATCACTCGACTATCCGAAACCTGAAGTGACCAAGCTTGTTTGAACTGTCTAAGTTGTCTCTTCGGCTCCCTGTAGCTGTTATTTATAGGCAGCTGGTCGGGGGAAGATATGGTGCTCGAAGCGCCACGTGTCCTCCTTTCCGCCGTTCAGTCGGTGGTCGGCTGACGCGGGTATCACCCGGTATCGCCCGGCACAAGGAGGTCGGTTGTCGGGCGTCGTGGCGAGAGGCGTCTGCCGGTGGGTGGTCGATATCGTGCGGCAACCGGAGTAATTGCGGCGCTCTTGGCTCCCTCTCGGGTAAAGAGGCGTGTCGTGCATCGCGCAGCCCTGCCGGTCAGTGTTCGTACCGGGCGTCAGGGGGGGCCGAGACAGTCTTGGACTTATTTGCGGGTCGGAACGGCCTTATTGGTGTTAAATGGGCCAAAATAGGAGGAAACTCTACAAAAGATGGAAATATTGGACTGAGAGCATTGCTTTGCCAATTATTGCGAAAATGCATATAGAAGAGAGGAAAAAGGCAGAAAAGGGCAGTTTTGATAACAGAAAAACAGTCTAAAACATCACAAAATTTGATGTTATCAATAAGGTACTTTATCTCTAAGGCATCATTGACATGCTTCAAGTAAGCATCCACTTGTGCCCTAGGTGCATCAGGAGGAGGTATTTCAGGCAATGGTTTGTCAAGGATGTAGATCTTGCACTCTTCATAGATAACCCTTCTCAAAGTCCAAAACCAATCGTTGAAATTTCTCCCATCAAGTTTTTCCTTCTTCAGGACCAATCGCAAATCATATTTGTTTGCCATTGATTCTATAAGAGAAAATTTGGATTTATCAAAACCATTTTTGGTTTGATTTGATTTCAAAAAATTTACGATATTAATTAGGTCTTTAATTATTATCACTCCCACTATTTTATTCCAATCGATAACGCTCAATATAAATTCAGAATATTGCAGCTTACAATATTCTTAGTAGGCCAAGATTCATATTTCATCAAGTCATGAGTCGGCTTTTGTCGATCGCCCACAACTTGACTATTTAGGTAGCCCATCATGCCAATTGCATCATATGCAACTCTTTGATAGATGATATGCACAACAAATTGCCATGATCATCTGCATGCCTCTCTGCAATAGCCAATACAACAGATACGCACCATGCTTTGTGCAAATTTATATATCTATCATCAAACTTCCATGAGATAGACGATGCATCATGCATTGTGCAAATCTATGCTTAGTCAATAGAGCTTTTCATGTGTATTTATACAAAAAGGCATCTAAGACTTAATATTTTAGTTGAGGTAGTTTGTATAAATACATATACTTTATCCAATCACCACTTATATAGTACATATCATATACATGCTATATCTAACAATGAAAACATGCAATAAATGAAAGAAATGGTTATGGCCAGTCCTAATGCAATCCCTTGGAGCCACAAGGAATTACAGTCATCTAGGTCTACATCACGTGCAGAACCCAGTTGTTGATGAAGATCTATGCTTGCCAATCTGGATTGACAAGATAGACACCAAGTTTCCATTAACTCGACACAAAGTAAGGAGAGAGTATAATGATTCTAAGGACATTAATATATCGGGTTCCCATCCCCTATTCTAGGGGTGTGCTCATTTCGGGCAAGAGTAATATTCCACCCTAGTATGGTGGACATGGTGGTGGTTAGGAATCCTCTATATCGTTCATGGAACTATGTCTTACAAAGTATAACCCATTTTCATATCGGGAAAGCTTTCATGTTGGGTCTCATATCAATTCCCCAAGCCTTCAACCCATATCGGGTTGCAAGGTCTTCAATCATATCGATTTGTTCAAGAGTGATCAACCCATATCGAGTATCCAATGATGATGTCATCATCATCATCCTCAAAATCACCAGTTGAATCAAAACTATAGATAGCAGTCCTAATTACATATTGGGACTCATGATTATCTCAATTGATCATAGAGAACCCTAATTCGCAATTAATCAACTAATTGAGTAATATTAAGGAAAGGATAATAATATTGAGGGGTTTGAGTTATATAATACACCTCTTGAAGAGCTTCCAAACTTCAAGCTTCACTCCACATGTCCCAAGGTTGAAGATGAGCCTTCTCCAAGCTCCAAGACTTGAACTTCAAGCTCTTGCACAATATCTCAAGTCACCTTGGGCGATATCACCTCACTTGGCTGCTTTAACCTTCTTTGGCCGATACCTTTCCTTTTTAGTCGATACCAAGCCTCACCTTTCTACTCTTCTCCACTATGGGTGACACAAGGGAAGGTGTTTCATGATAAAAGAGGAAGGGTACTTGCTAGATACGAAAATCTTGCCAACAAATGAAGGTCAAGGTATTTATACTTGTGGTTTATAGAAAAGAGTGTCATAGGTGTCATTATCCTAAGGTACTTCATGCCACCTAGCCATTCAAGGTCGACACATGCTCTTGAATATTTTCCACTTATTATTTTTCCATGCAAAGGATAAAGAAAAGATAATGGGTGGCTCTTGAGTTGTCTCCTAGGGCAATTCCCCTTCCATTAACTTATTATAATATTCTACTCCATCATTTCCAAAGTAAAAGCAAACCAATGCCTCATTCTCCCTTGGAGTGCCTTGCTCATCATGGGTCAAGCCAAGGCTTCCCCAAACCAATAGGAGGCCCTCCTTATGGCTCTATGGTCAATAGGGACCTCTATTCTCAAATCTACAACTCAATATGGTTCATGCTCATAGCTTTCAACTTATTCATTTGCTTGGTTTCTTTATTATTAAGAGTACTAACATTTTAAGATGTTTCAAACATATTTTACCCTCCTTTCTCTCTCATTTAGAACACTAGGTAAGAGGAAAGACAGTCTAGAGGTGGTAAATTACACATTAACCCTACATTTTGTACATATTGCAATTGTACCATAATTGATGCACCAAGCACTTAGCATTATTTACACAAGTTCTCACTTAGGATTTAGGATTTTCACCATACACCACTTAGCACCACATTCACTTTCATGACATACAAAACACTTAGAATATATTCAACATGTAACATTTTTAAATAACCCCTCATCTTAGGTAAATTGCACTTTTCACTTAGAATAACATAAAATGCACACATAGTTTCATATAAGTTCAATTTTGAAAATAATACATCACAAAGACCTTAATTACTTTTCATAAGATAAGAACAAGCCTGTAAGCATCTTACTTAGGCAAAACATCTAGGTTTAGGTCATAACCCAAGTCAGGTTGTTACAATTATCAACCCCTAAAAGAAGGATTTCGTCCCTGAAATCTCAAGAGAAAAGAGAAGGGTACTTCTTCCTCATTTCCCCTTCTAACTCCCATGTATCTTCTTCAACACCACGGTGATGCCAAAGAACTTTCACAAGAACGATATCTTTCTTCTTAAACTTCTTGACTCTTTTGTCAAGAATCATCATGGGGCCTTCCACATAGGATATATCTTCATTCAATTCAACCTCTATAGGTTGCAGCACCATCTCTATATCGGGATGACATTTCCTCAACATAGACACATGAAACACTGGATGTAGTCTATGTAACTCAGGTGGCAACTCCAACCTATAAGATACTTTCCCAATCTGTGCGATCACTAGATAAGGTCCCATAAATCTAGGGGCTAACTTACCTTTCTTACCAAATCTGAGAACACCTTTTCAAGGAGAAACTTTCAGATACACTTCGTCTCCAAATCAAAATTCTAAAGGTCTATGATGTTTATCAGCATAAGACTTCTGTCTATCCTGTGCACCCTTCAACTGTTGTTGTATGACTTTAATCTTCTCAATTGTTTGTTGTACTAGCTCAGGACCTAGAAGTTGGTACTCACCGATTTCAAACCAACATAATGGGGATCTATAGCATCTACCATATAATGCTTCATATGGTTCCTTATCAATACTGGCCTGGTAACTATTGTTATAAGAAAATTCAATCAAGCTTAAGTGTAGGTCCCAACTTCCCACAAATGAAAGGGCACATGCCCTAAGAAAGTCCTCCAAGATCTGTATGGTCCTTTCAGACTGTCCATCTGTTTGAGGATGAAAGGTTGTACTAAACTTTAATTGTGTACCCAGAGCTTTATGTAATTGTTCCCAAAAATGACTCATAAACCGGGGACCTCTATCAGATACAATCGTAGCTGGAACTCTGTGAAACCACACTAACTCATCTATATAGATCTATGCAAGTTTCTCAGCAGTGTAGGTTGTTTTGACATGGAGAAAATGTGTTGTCTTAGTCAACCTATCAACTATCACCCAGATGGAATCATGACTTTTGGTTGTCCTAGGTAGGCCAACCACAAAGTCCATCGTCACGTGATCCCATTTCCACTGAGGTATAGGTAGGGTTTGTAACATTCCTGCAGGATTCTGGTGTTCTACTTTAACCTACTGACACATCGGACACTGCATAATGAATGTAGCTACATCTTTCTTCAAACTGGGCCACCAATACATATCCGTTAAGTTGTGATACATTTTTGTGCTCCTTGGATGTATTGCATATGAGCTTCCTCCATAATTAACTTTCTTAAGTTATTACTATTGGGAACTATCATCCTACTATGGCAACAACCTATCCTGTCCTCAGACTCATGGAAACCGTCTCATTTCTCACTACCCAACTCTGACTTAAACTGCTGAATCACAGAATCAGCCTGTTGTGCCTCTTTGATATGTTCTTTCAAAGTGGGTTTCACATGCATCTCAGCTAATAACCCTGCTAACAAAGATACTTCTAACTATACATTCATTTGTCTCAGAGAGACAAGCATATCCCACTTACATCATATTAAGGAATTTAGTTGTGCATTATCTGAGGGCGAAGATGAGGATTTTCTACTGAGTGCATCAACCACTATATTGGCTTTTCCTGGATGATAATCAATTGTAAAATTGTAGTCCTTGATTAACTCCATCCAGCGATATTGTCTCATATTCATCTCATGCTGAGAGAAGATGTATTTTAAGTTTTTATGATCTATGAAGATCTGCCACATTTCTCCATAAAGATAATTCCTCCAGATCTTCAATGCATGAACTATTGTAGCTTGTTCTAGACCATGTGTGGGATGATTCTCCTCATGTTTCTTGAGTTGTCAAGAAGCAAAAGAAACTACATGATCATTCTGCATCAACACACAGCCTAGACCATTCTTAGAAGCATCATAGAAAACAACATACCCCTTTCTCTGCTCAGGTAGAACTAATCACAGGTGCACTAGTCAGCTTTTCTTTCAATAACTGGAAAGAATGTTGACACTTGTCATTCCAGACAAAAGGAATTTCTTTCCTAGTCAACCTGGTTAAGGGTAATGCTATAGAACTAAAATCTTTAATAAACCTTCTATAGTACCCTGCCAAACCTAGGAAACTGTGAACCTATGTCGGTGTGTTAGGTTGTTCCCACTCCACAACAAATTCCACTTTCTTAGGATCTACACAAATACCTAAAGTAGATATAACATGTCTAAGAAAAGATACTTCTGATAACTAGAACTCACACTTATTAAACTTAGCATATAACTTATGTTGTCTCAACAAGGTCAAGGCTTGACGAAGATGTTGTTCATGTTGTTGACTATCTCTACTATATATCACGATGTCATCTATAAAAACTACTACAAACTGTTAAGGAAGGGTCAGAAGATTCTATTCATCAACTCCATGAATGCAACTGGTGCATTTGTTAGTCCAAACGACATAACTACAAATTCATAATGACCATACCTTGTTCTAAATGTCGACTTAGGTATGTCACTCTCCTTGATATGTAACTGATGATATCCATACCTCATATCAATCTTAGAAAACACTGTTGCACCACACAACTGGTCAAACAAATCATCAATCCTTGGTAAGGGATATTTTTTCTTAATAGTCACCTTGTTGAGTTGTATGTATTCTATGAAAAGTCTCATAGACCCATCTTTCTTTTTAACAAAAAGAACTGGAGCACCCCACGGTGAAGTACTCGGTCGTATGAAACCTTTCTCAAGAAACTCATGTAACTATTTCTTAAGTTCTTCCATCTCAGCTGGTGTCATCCTATAAGGGGTTTGGGCTATAGGTTGCGTATCCAGAACAAGATCAATATCGAAATCAATCTCTCGAGGTGGAGGAACACCTGGAAGTTCTTCGGGAAACACATCCTCGAATTCCTTAACAACCAGAACTTCATAAAGACTAGGGTTCTTTAGTCTGGTATCTACTACATGTGCCAAGAATGTGAAGCATCCTTGCCTCATCAACTTTTCTACTACCATAGCTGACACTAGACATGTTGGAAGAATCTTTCTTTCCCTCTAAAAAACCCATATCTTATCACCATATGTGAATACAGCCTGCTTGGTCCCACAATCCAAGACAACTTTATACTTCTCTAAGGTATCCATCCTGAGAATTACATCAAACCCATGCATTTCAAGTGGTATAAGATCCACTTGAATGTTGTATTCTGAGAAGGAAAGAACACAGGAAGAGCATACCTCATGCAACATCGTAGATTCCTCTAACACAGTTTCTAATAACAAATCATCCTTTCTAGGATTAACAACCATATTAAAATCATGACTCACCTCTCGGGCGATAAAAGAATGTGAAGCACCCAGATCAATCAAAATAAATATGAAACATGAAGAAGACATATCAGAATGAAATAATTCCATCTGACCTGTCACAACTCATGGATTAACCACTACCTCCGGCTGATTCATAGCATAGAATCTTGTCGTCGCTTGTTGCCGACCTTGTCCTCTATTGGATGGTGTAGATGATTCTGCCTGAGATGCTTGTCTACGTCCCCTAGAGCCACTACTAAACAACTGTCTCTAAGTGCCCTGCTAGCTCTACCTCGAAGGCTGGGTCACTTCCACGTCCCTAATTGGACAGTTCATTATCACATGCCTTGTTTGTCTACACCTATAGCAGACTATGTTATCCCACTGCGACCTAGGCGGTCCTGTGAGTGACATCGATGCTAAATTCTTAGCTCTTCCTGAGGGAAAACTACTGCCTCTACCTCAGATAGATGTCCACTATGTCTGGTTATTGAACCTTTGTGGTTCTATAGGTGCAGAAAACCTTAGTTTCTTAAAACCACCAGACCTCTGATTCTAAAATTGTACAGGTGATTTCCTACTTTTCACCTCTCGTTTCTCTATTACGGACCTCTCTACCTATCTAACTGATTCCACAAAGGTAGAAAACCTCTCCCTATTCTATAAAGCAGATACAAGTGTGGTCAATTCAGTGTTCAGACCCTTTTTAAAATGATGAATTCTCTCCTCATATGTGGTAGCCATGTGCGGACAAAACCACAGAAGCTCCATAAACTTAGCTTCATATTCATTAACCTTCATCGTTCCCTATCTAATCTGCTCAAACTATGAAATATTCTCATCAAGATAAGTCTTGGGGAAGTATCTATTGGCAAACTCTTATCGGAACTCCTGCCATCTAACTTCAACACTCGATCATTTCTCTTCTTCGATGGCCCACCAATGGCCAGCACTTCCCTTCAGAAGGTATATGGCATGCTTAACCTTATTAGCTTCTGGTATATCAAGGATCTTAAATGCTTTCTCTATCTCAGTGATCCATAAATGTGACATCCCACCATCACAAAGATAGAGAAACACCATGCGAAAATGTGTGGAACCGTCATAAACATCGTATTACCAAAAACACGGGTTAATTAAAACCGATTGTGGAAAGCAGATAAGGAAAGAAATATTACAACCAGATCCACATCTTGCAAAGAAACATGTTATATAAATATACATAAACTTTATACATGTCCACAACTCATAGGATCTAGTTGTCCCATAAGCACAAGAGTTCACCACCTATTTATGTAAATAACAGACCTAGCCAGGTCATCAACAAGATAAGAAAGACATATCAACTATACATTGTGAAACCTCGTCAAAACACCTCCAAGGACCTGAGTGTACAGGGATGATGACTCTAGGACTCTACTACAAAATAACCACAAAAGATGCATATCCATCTCTTTCCTTCTACTATTCTTTTTGCTACTCAGCTGCAACACCAAAATCACCACCACATCTAGCACGTCCACCTAAAAAGGGTTTTAAACCAACAGGGTGAGACACACAGTCCTAGCGAGAAACATAACTCCCTGTCGAACTATAAAACCTCAGGAGAGCTATAATAGATAAAGCAAGTAATTGATATAAGAAGATCATATATGAAACATACTGAGAAGAACTACCTCTATAACGTCTTACCAAGATATTTAAGAGGCATATAAATAGATAATATATGGAACATGATTGACAAGACAAGTCTTATAGGATCTTATCATAACATCTGAGGAACATGTAATTAGCTACAAGATATAACTAGGGCAACTATACAAACAAGGCCTCAAATAATGTTTTGTGTTTGCCCTAAGTAAATATACTATACGGCTGGATTATTATTTATTATGCCCTGAGGAAGTGAGTTGTAATGCTCAAATCCAACCTTCGGTTGCAAAACCCAAAGTCGGTGCCATACAAGGTCAATGGAAGAGTTGGACTCCACGAACTCTACCCTCGTGGTCAGTGTATGAGAACCAAAGTAGGACCACAGTCTCTTGCTTACGTGACCTCAGTCACAGGGTTAGCTCACGCAGTCTACCCTTTTCTCTAGCCCACCTTACGACGCTAGTATATCTTGAGCCACGGGCCTGTTCATCGTGCTCCCGAGCCATGAACACATTCATGCTCCATCACACTGATCCATGGGCCTGTACACCATGCTCTATCACACATCTTGAGTCTACAACCACAGTTGCACTCTAATCCTCCTATTTTCGGCTAGGAGAAACCCCGCATATTCAACAATATGTGCTTCGGCTTAACCCATAGGAGAACCCGTTTCACCATCACCAGCTACTGACGATGATGGATCTATGGCCAGGGAAAACTACATGAAAGGTTCTTCTGTAATTAATTAGTATATTTTAAGTGGATTGTTAGGATCAACTAAGTTATGTAACATGTAAACAAAAGTAAACAACATAGATCTCATTATCATATGTTACATTGTCATTCTTATTCTCAAAGCCATCAACATCATACTGATCCATCACAAGGATCAACGTTACATGTTACCACTTGGCCTCTTGCTAATCATCAAGATCCATCTCAAGGATCAACATCATAGGGACTCAATCCCATCATCAAGGTATACATTGCCAATACATGGGTAACACCCATCTTATATCATTGGGTCCATCATAACCCTTGATGTTCCATATCATATCACTATCATACCATCACCATGGCTATTACCTGATTTCATATCCATACACATGGAACCTACATGGTTAGTGTAAGCATAGAGGTACAACTGTACTCATACAAGGAACATCTTAAACTTATTGCATATATCAAGAGAGATATAATCATGCTATTGGATGAGCATATTTATGCATGACATTATCATATATAACTTTTCAATCAAGCATTAGGGTTACCAACTGAACACAAAGTACAACCCTCACTATAAATATATCGGGTAGGAGACAACCCTCACCAAAGGTATCACAGCCCATAACGTTCTTCACTATAGGTGTATCAACCCTCACCAAAGGTGTAACATCCATCACTGTCTTGGTTAACACTGCATAAAGGGGCTGACATGGATATCGGTCAACATGTATCTCGGGTTGACACCCATATCGGGTTAACACTCAAGGTCAGGCCGATAACGCCCACCACTCTTATAACATCACTATCAGGAAACGCCCAAGAACAACATAATGGTTAACACCTAACACCCTTCCCAGGTTATCACTCATAACGGGCTAACGCCCTAAGCACAACAGACTAACACAATGTCACCTTATCAAGCCAATATTGGGTAGCACAACACCATAATGGGTTAACATCCAGTTGTTATGGATTAAACCGATGTCGTCCGAGGCAACCACTGATCATGATATCGAGCAACACCTCAAAGACTAGCATAACGGTCTAAGCACTTTAATCAGACTGATAATGTGCACAGTACAATGGTAACAAGGGTCATAGCCGATAACGACCTCAACAATGTATCAGTCAGCACTACATATCGCCCAAGGGTCAATTCTCCCAGAACTCATAACGGTCAAGGGGTCAACAGAAAACCACCTAGCATATCGTCCAAGCTTAACCTTAGGAGAGGAATATCAGGCACCACCTTACACAAAATGATATCGAACAGTAAGACATCTTGGGTTGTCAAAGATATCGGGTTTCACCTCTCCACAAAATGATATCGGGCATCAAGGGATATCTGATTACACCACCTATCGGGTTATTCATCTTCAACCTCAAGACAACCACACAACTCTACAAGATCAAGAGTGTTGGCTCACCTCTCAACAACTAAGTGAGAGGGGTCTTGCACAACCTCTATTACATATCAGGCAGCAAGGTAGATCATCACCATATCAGCCAACCAACCAACAACTAGGTCAACGCCCAACCAAAGGCTCACTCTTTCAAATCCATGGTGAGAGAGAGGGGTGTTGCTCAAGAAACTAAAGTGTAGACTCACCTCTCAACAACTAAGGGAGAGAGGGGTTTTGCCCACACAACTAGAGCTTAAGCTCACCTCTCAAGACCAAAGAGAGAAAGGGGTTTTGCCCCAAGAACACACCACAACACACCATTGAATTAGGAGACCCTAGGCTCACCTCTCAACAACTAAGAGAGAGAGGTTTTTCCCAAGGAACCCTAATCCAAGATTTGGCCAACAAGGTCCATGGTACATCTAGGGCAACAACATGACCATTAAAGCAAGAAACATATCTAGAAAGATAACATGGCCGATCAAGATAGCATATAACAAAGCAACATGGTAATGTTAAAAGAGTCCAAGAAGTTATGAATAGTAATGTTATGGCTCCCAAGTGTATGGATGTTGTATTTCAAAGGATTGGATTTGCTATCCAAAAAGGACTAGCGGCGCAGCTTGTTGCCCGCCTGTCCTCTTGTTTAATGTAAATCCTTTCTGAGTATATATTTATCAGTGTGGTAGCTAACATGGTAAGGAAGTAGTATATTTAGGGTTAGGAGTTATGTAACCCACCTTAAGCACACTCCTCACGCTCAAAAGCTCCAAGCTCCAAGCTCCACGCTCCAAGCACCAAGTCACCACCTTCGGCCATCATAAGAAGAGAATAGAAGCTCATGACCACCATGGCTGAAAGACAACCAAGAAGGAGAAGGTGCCAAGGAGAGAGAGAAAAAGATACTCACCATAAGAGAAGAAGGAGCAAGGACACTCTAGGATTTCGGCCACCACTAGAGGAATAAGAAGACTAGAGCTATGGCTGCCAAGGATGTCTCCCTCCAAGCTCCACCAAAGGATATCGGCCACTAAGAGAGGAGGGAAGCAACTAAGGAAACTAAGGGAGTTACAAGCTAGCAAAGGAGGGGGTATATATAAGGGGGTCAAGTGGGCGTCCACTAGAGGGTTGCTCCACATGTGCTCGCCCAAACCACCACTTGTGCAAGCTATGCCACCTTGTTAGCAAAGAGCAACAAGTGTCACCAAGGGTGACACAAATGAAGCTAGGTCACAAGGACCACCTTGCCCGATACCCCCTTGCCCGATACACCCTTACCCGATACACCTAGCAAGGAGGCGACACCAAGCTCAAACAAGGCCCAAGAAAGTCCAACAACAAGCTCAAATGAGGCCCAAAGCAACACATGAAAGGTGCACAACCCATCCTCTCAACTCTAGAGGATGCAAGGAGAGAGAAAGACATCTCTCAGGGTGACAAACTTGCACACCAACCCTAAAACGTGGGTAATTTGCAAGTTGCACCTCAACCTCTCAACAAAGCACAAACAAGCCCTAACCACAACTCAGGTGATTAGCAAACATCTAAACACAAGGTTTAGGCAAATAAAATAGGGTAACCCCAAAACGAAGGTCAGGGTCCTTGTAATAAATATGCATCTACTAGGTCTGTTGTGCCAGCATACTGAATGGCTCCTACCCGACACAACCATTCAAAAGTCTTGCCAGCTCCATGTCTCTCACTATATCCTGATCTCCTAGGGGTGGGTACAGATATTTGGTCATCCATATACGTCACCATATTCATAATTTGTCCAAAAAGAGCTTGAAAATTTGGGCTTTCTTACAAAGTTTGGTTAGGATGAGGACTCCCAAGCACTGGTTCATCTCTATTCTAATCCCTTGCACCACCACCGAGTGCAGCAACACTGCTCTCAGCAGCGTGTTCTTCATGCACTCCAGACATCTTTGGTTCCTACTTCTTCTCCTGTATAAGGAGAATTTTACTATAAGATATATTGGAGGACACTAGAACAGACTCAACAAACTTAATCCTATGTCTCTATAGACTCAACGAACCTTAGGCTCTGATACCAAAACTTTGTGAAAACCCGATTACAAATCAAGCCATCACCAGTAAAAATGCATAATTATCAAAAATAAAAGAGTTAACAAAAACCACTAAAAATTAAAACCATCTTTGCACATAGATCCCTATTCAATAAGATTTTACACAAAAGACCAAAGCTTTATATACACATAGTTCATGTCACACATTCAATATGCCGACTCTTCTGGAGGATAATAAGTATTAGTTAATTGATTCTGATATATACAACGGCATTATAAAGACCTCGAGATAAACAAAACAAAATCTCAAGTCGTTCGTGAAAACCATTAAGGACTATCTCTCAAGGACCTGAGAGTACAGAGATGACATATAGACATCTATCTACAAAACACTGACTAACATAGTGCCTGGTTTCTAGTCCCTCGTCAGCGACCACCTAAAAATTGTGGATCCTATGGGGTGAGACTATTGTACCAGCGAGAGATATAACTCTCTGCTAGCGATATTATTATCATAGAAAAAAATATAAATTGAATTGTAGGTATTTCATTGATTAACATGTATATCTTTGAGTACAAAGTATAGACATTAATAACAAACCTATAAATCATCTTTTGCTTGAAAAGGAATATGAAGAACATGTATAACATCTATCTACTCAAACATATAAAAGTAATAAGGCATAAACCAATGTTTCTGTATTTGATCCTTAAACAAGCAAGCTACATGGCTGATTACATGTTCATATTTACATTTATGCCCAGAGGAGATGAGATATACCGCTCATGCTCCAACCGACCACTAGTAAGTCAAAATCGGTACCATACAAGGTCAATGGCAGAGCCGGCTGTCAAGACCTCTCCTTTCTCGGTCAGCTCGAGAACACTTAGGTAACACTTAGGTTTAGAATGACATCTTGTGTCTTCTGTAATTAGCTATGTCGTGGTATAATGGCATCTTCGCTATAGAGTTATTGTCATAGCATGTACTCTCTTCGAGAGAAGACCACTTAGCTTTCTCAGATTATCAGGATGACCATTGAGCGATCATGTGTTGATTTTATTAGGAAGTACATTGAGCAACCTGATGTATTTGGGGAGTCCACTAAGAACCCTTATTTTAGTTTGGGAGTCCACTGAACACCCTTATATAATCACACATTCAAAAATATGTGTTCCGAATAAACACTTGTTTCACCATTCAGCAAATGCTGACACTGAATGGATCTATGGTCTGGGCAACTATATGATAATATTCATCTTTCTTATTTAAGTACATTACTATATCTTTTAGCATCAACCAAGTTACAAACAAGGTCTACATAAAATGCTACAAAGAAAATGTATAATTGCACTTATCAGATACTTTCATATTCACTGAGTCACATGGTTCTCTTAGAATCTCCAACTCTTATCATCATCTTACTTGGGTATTTAAACCCTTCATTTTTCACTAAGGATTGTCATCACTTAGCACCACTTAGTAGATGAATATTACCTCTAGGTCATCAGACCCAGATATTTATTCACATAGTCCACATAGCTTATTAGATACTTTCATATAGCCACATAGATCTTACTAGCCATGTTTATTACCTTAAGATACTTGCATGATTATTACATCAGGTCATCAACACTTTCAACACATGTCTTAACCATGAAAACACTAAGGAACATATTCTCCCTAATGAATTAGGATTATGATCAATCTATTAGGGTTTCATGATTACACTATCCAAAATTAAGTCCTTAGTCATACTCCATCCATCTTAGTATCAATGTATGCTATTTATATGCTTATATCTCAAGTCTTAGTTTCTCTCTTATCCTCACTAAGGTGTAAATTACTTAATTCTCATCCTTAAGGTCTACCACTTATCATCATGAAGTTGAGTCAAACATTTTGCATTTCAATATTGCATTAAAAGGTATTCATCTCTTAAACAAGCTTAGTTAATAAAAACATGTCTACCATATCAAGTAGCATGATTTATAACATTATTCTATTGTATTTGTAGATGCATTTATCACCTTAACAAGTATTCAATTGATCATGTGGTGAACCACACCCTCATATTGGGTATAGCACATATCCCTTAACACCATATCAAGTAACCATATAGGGTTATGTATCACTTAGTCATCTTCTAGTCTTAGGTCAACTTCACACTATGTATGGATTAGATCATTATTCTCATATCAGGTATAGGAGTGTAATGGTCCTCATATCATGTACTAGGGTACACCATATTGGGTATACCTTTATGGTTATATTATAATCCAAACAACAATATTATTTTTGTCCTTTCCCTTAGTTGGTCATATTCATTCTGAATTAAACTTCCATATAGGTATCTTATCATATTGGGTAGCCTCTTGGCTTTCCATATCGGGCACCATCTTGGTTCACCACATCGTCTATCCCTATTTGGATGTCATCCTATCTTAAGTGAAATCATGATTGACATATTGTGTCTCCATGCCATCCATCTTATCATTTTACCTACATTAGATATCATGTCAGATTATATACATGAAGGGCACCACATCGCCTATGCATATCAGTCATGTATATCAGGCATCATATTTGTTTGCCCTATGGACTCACCATATCAGGTATCCATATAAGGGGGTACCTGATTCCCATATCGTATGGCCACCCATGGTAAAATCTTTGAACTCAAAATGGGACAAGATAGACACCAAGTTGTTCATTAACTCGACACAAAGTAAGGAGAGAGTATCATGATTCTAAGGACATTAATATATCGGGTTCCCATCCCCTATTCTAGGGTTTTGCTCATATCGGGCAAGAGTAATATTCCACCCTAGTATCGTGTACATGGTGGTGGTTAGGAATCCTCTATATCATTCATGGAACTATGTCTTACAAATTATAACCCATTTTCATATTGGGCAAGCCTTCATGTTGGGTCCCATATCGGTTCCCCAAGCCTTCAACCCATATTGGGTTGCAATGTCTTCAATCATATCGGGTTGTTCAAGAGTGATCAACCCATATTGGGTATCCAATGATGATGTCATCATCATCATCCTAAAAATCATTAGTTGACTCAAAACTATAGATTACAGTCCTAATTACATTTTGGGACTCATGATTATCTCAATTGGTCATAGAGAACCCTAATTCGCAATTAATCAACTAATTAAGTAATATTAAGGAAAGGATAATAATATTGAGGGGTTTGAGTTATATAACCCACCTCTTGAAGAGCTTCCAAACTTCAAGCTTCACTCCACACATCCCAAGGTTGAATATGATCCTTGTTCAAGCTCTAAGACTTGAACTTCAAGCTCTTATACGATATTTCAAGTCACCTTGGGAGATTTCACCTCACTTGGCTGCTTCAACCTTCTTTGTCCGATATCTTTCCTTCTTGGCCGATACCAAGACTCATCTTTCTACTCTTCTCCACTATGGGTGACACAAGGGAAGGTGTTGCATGATACAAGAGGAAGGGTACTTGCTAGATCCAAAAAATCTTGCCAACAAATGAAGGTCAAGGTATTTATACTTGTGGTTTATAGAAAAGAGTGCCATAGGTGTCATTATCCTAAGGTACTTCATGCCACGTATCCATGCAAGGTAGACACATGCTCTTGCATATTTTCCACTTAATATTTTTCCATGCAAAGGATAAAGAAAAGATAAGGGGGTGGCTCTTGAGTTGTCTCCTAGGGTAATTCCCCTTCCATTAACTTATTATAATATTCTACTCCATCATTTCCAAAGTAAAAGAAAATTGATGCCTCATTCTCCCTTGGAGTGTCTTGCCCATCATGGATCAAGACAAGGATTCCTCAAATCGATAGGAGGCCCTCCTTATGGCTCTATGTCCGATAGGGACCTCTATTCTCAAATCTACAACTCAATATGGTTCATCCTCATAGCTTTCAACTTATTCATTTGCGTGGTTTCTTTATTATTAAGATTACTAACATTTTAAGATGTTTCAAACATATTGTATCCTCCTTTATCTCTCCTTTAGAACAATAGGTAAGAGAAAAGACAGTATAGAGGTGGTAAATTACATATTAACCCTAGATTTTGTACATATTGCAATTGTACCACAATTGATGCACCAAGCACTTAGCATTATTTACACAAGTTCTCACATAGGATTTAGGCTTTGCACAAGCCACCACGTAGCACCACATTCACTTTCATGACATAAAAAACACTTAGAATATATTCAACATGTAACATTTGTAATGTAACCCCTCATCTTAGGTAAATTGCACTTTTTGCTTAGAATTACATAAAATGCACACATAGTTTGCATATAAGTTCCATTTTGAAAATAATACATCACAAAGGCCTTAATTACTTTTCATAAGATAAGAATAAGCCTATGAGCATCTTACTTAGGCAAAACATCTAGGGTTAGGTCATAACCCAGGTTAGGGGTGTTACAAATATCACTTCATTTGGCTGATATCAACTTGCTATGGTCGATATCAACATGTTATGGCCCATATCACTTTCTATGGCTGATACCCAAGGCCTATGCATGATACCACTTCACCTATGCACGATGCCAAGACTATATCCATGATATCTAAGAGCATGGAGGTGGTAGGATTCGAACAATTTCACTAAGGGGTGAAAGGAAGGGTATATATACTTGAGGTTCATGGGAGAGAGTGTAAGAGGTGTCATCACCTTACTACTAGTAGGTTCCACATGGCTATGTATGGATTGACACATGTACTTGCATGCATTCCATATTTATCTTTCCATGCAAAATAAAAACTTGAGGATAATTCAAGGGATAAGGGTCGGGCCCCTTTGGTTATCTTCTAGGACAAGCCACTTCCACTCACATTATTATATTCACAATTCAATGCAACCTTTCCCAAGGAAAGTTGCAAGCCGATATACATTGCTTTATTGAGGTGCTTATATCATTTTTTCAAATTAAAAAAGTTAATAATATGATATGGGGGTATCCTCTTTGGCTCCTTGGCCGATAGGGACTCCGATTTAACACTACAACTCGATATACTCAATACAAGCTCAAATTAGGGTTTCCATTCAACCCCTTTCTTGGTCTTTTCATCACCAAGAATACTAACACTCATAAATGATTCCAACATGGTGTCTCATTATTTCTATCTCATCTAAATGATACATAGAGGAAGTAGGGACACTCTAGAGGTGGTAATTTGCATATCCACCCTGCATTTTGGGTAAATTACAATTTGTACCAAAATTGGTGCACACGACACTAGCATTATTCAAACAAATTCAAACTTGGAATTTAGGCTTTCCACAAGCCACCACTTAGCATCATTATCTTTATTATGATGCTAAAACACGTAAGGCACGTTCAACATGTGACATATTGCAATATAACCCCTCATCTTAAGTAAATTGCACTTTGGTCCAAAATAAAGGAACATTGCTCAAACAACATTCAATCAGGACCAAACTTGGAACATAAGTGTGTCACATGACAACAAAACACCTTAGAGGATTATATTAAAGTTATAAGAAACTTACTTATCCAAAAAAATAGGGTTACCTCATAACCCAGGTCAGGGTCATTACAAGTTATAAACCCCTAACAAGGATTTTGTCCCCAAAATCCCAGATGAAGGAAGACAATTGTCATTCCTGCATCATATCATCAAGTCTCCACATAACATCTTGAGGTCATGGAGATGCCATAGAACTTTGACCAGCACAAAGTCCTTTCATTAAAAATCATCATAAGATCTGTCACACATGACACATACTCAGTTGTCCTATCCATTACTGACTGAGGATTCAATTTTGTGTCAGGTAACACTTTCTAAGTCAGAGAAGTACTATTCATATTTTGAATAATCTTGGTGTGAAGCCTTATTGACTCACATCTTTTATGTGATAAAATTCTTATTTCTAGGGAGTCGTCCATACTCCTTACTCAGTTTATCATTTTACTTCCAAGGAAAGACCAGGGTTATGTTCTGTCACCCACTTGGGACTACAAGTCTTATCATACATATTTAGTGCCACTCTAATCTGTTGACACAACACAAAACTTTCTTATGACTCGTACCAACTATATTTCTAGTTGTACATTCTCTTATCATAAGGAAAGGTCACTTACTAAAGAAGAACTTATCTCAGATGTATCTCTAGATGTTATGAATAAACTACCTCAACAGATCTAGATAGGGATACTCAAAGGAGTTTCCTCTCAAAACGATTCTACAATTGTTCCTTCAAATAATACATCCTTATCGATGTTATGTTTATGCAGAGCATAAACCCCTAAAATATGATCTCCATACTGGAGTAATCTCAAGGTTGACCCTTCTAGGTAACCAAACATTATTCATCTTATCAGGAGTCTTATTTTACTTTCCCATACCACCTAGCACATCTAGGATACCAGAATTCCTTACCTTGGTATTCTTCACATGTGTCGAAATCACATCACATCCTCATCATTTCCATCTCTCTTTTGTTAATACCAAAGTCAAACATACAAAAGGATCTTTCTTTTATCTTGGTACATTATATATTACACATATCTTTATCTTGGAACCAAAGTCCAAAACGAACTGATACTTTTCTAAGTATCCATCAATTGAACACTTCTAACTCATGCACATCAAGTGTCATAAGACTCACTTGATTGCCATGTCCCTGAAAGGAAAGAACACAAGGAAACATATTCCTTTTTTTTCACCCCATCATTACCCAGGGTTGTTCATAAAAGAGGAGACATTATCATCTTCTAAGATTATTGCATGAACTTTCAACTATTCATGAGTCATTTACTCTTGTTTCATCCTTGGTTCCTTTCCATCTGCATAGGAATTATATGGATGACTACATATCATCATTCCTTTCTTTGTTATTGCCTAACATGTTCATGAATATTTCATGATTTTATCACATTCCCCATTTCAACATTATAGAAAAGATTCTTACTATTCACACAGATTTTATCAAATAGGGATCATCTCCCATGTTCTCTTTCTCTTTATCATGAGGATTACACTTTATACTTCCTCATACACACATATTGATCTGAGATCATCTCAAATTCTAATTTATTGCACTTAGGATGTGATAAAAATATCTATGCCATATTTCTAGTTTCATTATGCTCACTAGATTGTCTCAAAATGACTACTTGATCAGAGTAATTAGAAAGATAACAATCTAAGATTTCCATACTTACCATGCCTTCAATAGTTGAATACCTGGCTAGGGTATACAAGTACTAAGGTTAGGTAGTATGCACCTTGTTTGTATAATATACCTTACGTTTCATATCATCCAAGTCACATGAGTTAATATCCCTAGATTTCTCCATGCATCTCATTTACATCTCTACCTCTTTTATATGCACAAAAGCAATTATAAAGCATTTAAAAGAATATTGAACATAATATAAATTCTAGTTCTCATTATTTCTTCCCCATGTTCCCATAGCACAACCAAAGGGAATTCAACAACAGTAATCCTTCTTATGATTATCAAATAAAATCAAGAGAAGACATATTAGGATGAAAAATCTCTATCTGACTGTCACCCCTCACGGTCATCTACCACTTCAGGTTGACTCAAAACATAGAGTCTAGCTGTTTCATGTTGTTACTTTTGCCTTTTTACACTATTGGGTTGTAACTTTTGTAAGTCCTGCCGAGTCTACCTCGGTTGTTGGGTCATTTCCTCCCTTCTTTTTGAACAAAGAGTTTAGTTATGCTCAACATGTCCATATATGTAACATGTCTTGTCCTCGTACCATGGTCTTATCGGTCTTATTACTGATGTAGAAACTAAGTTAGGAGTTCTTATAGGTGGAAAGTTAGGACTTTTGCCTTTACTTAGTGACTACTGCCCTGGTGCACTAGGCATTTATTACACAGGTGGCACCAAAAACTTTGACTTTTTAGAACAACTAGGCAAATGTCTCTGGAATTGTAGAGAGCTTTCCTTAATTCTCATCTTATTTCCCCTCCTTGGGCATTGCCATCAAAAATGTACTATCTTTCTATACTTATGGCAGATTCTATTTTCTTGCCATATGTTAATACTTCCCACATTTTCCACTATTCCAACATGACTATGTCATTCAGGAACCCTTTCAGAACCCAAAGTTTCTATATTGAGGACTGGTAACCTAGGTTGTAATGATAGTATCCCATCTACTATATGCATCACTGTTGTCCTAACTTGCCCAACAAGAGCATAAAAAGTAGGATTATCTATCCTGATTGGGTCAAGATGGAAATTCTCAGGCACTTGTTCTTCTCTTGCCTGATCCCTTGCACCCACTCCTGGCGCAACAACATTGCTTTCAGCAATGTGTTCTTGTGTTCTCCAACATCTTTAAGCTTTACTCCATCTTCTGCATAAGCAGAAGTCACTATAAGATATACTGGAGGACACTAGAACAGACTCAACACCTTAGTCCTATGCCTCTATAGACTCCACAAACCTTAAGCTCTGATACCAAACTTGTAACGACTGCCACCAAATCGACAGCCAAATCATTACTAATTATGCAGAATAACCATAAGCAGCGGATTAACAAAATCACTAAAATTTAAAACCATTTCGCAAAGAGATCCTATTCTAGGAAACTCTTACTGAAAGAAACAAAACTTTATATACATTAGGGTCACATTGTACACACATTGTACCATCTCATCTTGAGGATAATATATAACATTTGCTTTGTCAAAACACATTCTGAAGCAACATAAAATCTCGATGCATACATGCCAAAATCTCATATTGTTTATAAAACCTTTACGTACTGACTCCAAGGACCTGAGAGTACAGAGATGAAACATAAAACTTCTATCTACAAGACACAACAGACACTATACTCAACCTGACCTATTACTGTTGTACCCTATTGTTGTTGTTGTACCTCTATAGTATGGTCTCTACCTCTTTGTCCGCATCCACCTAAAAATGTTGGTGACCAACGAGGTGAGACTCATATCCCAGCGAGAGATATAACTCTCTGCCAACTATATTATTATCACTGTTAAATAGTATAAAACTGGGCAGAAGATTCTTTTACATTAATAAGCAGAATTTAATCAATGTTTAAGCAGAGTAGAGCAATATCATCTTCTAAAGCATTGCAGCTACATAAGATAAAGCAATAAATCATCTTTTCCCTTTATAGCTGAATAGGATTTCAAGTTCATATTATCTATCCAAACCCTAATTCATTGCTCCACACATCTAGGAGCATACATTGATATCATAAGTAATCAGTCATACTTATTTATTCTCATCATTTATCATTAAATGATTATTAACACAAAGTATGAGTTTCTCTCTCATCCTCACTAGGATGTTGATTACATCATACTTTATTAACTTGGCTTAACCCTTTCTCAAGGTATATTAGCCTACACTTATCAAAGTGCATTAAACTCATTACATCTTAATGTAACAATTAACATGACACACTTCATGTGTTACTCATCCAAAAATATCCAGGTATATCAACCTTGAGATATTGGATGTGATATTTATCATGCCTTTGTGTATCACTTCCCTCATCACTTTTAAATTCCTTAAGATCATCAACTTATCTTGTATTAGGGTATTTCCCATTCTAATACTTTATGCACTAACTCATCACATTTATCCTATAGTGCATTGGCCATAAGTCACACATTTGAATTATCCAACTATCATCAAGTGATATGGACTCATCTCAAGTTAAGGCATTGTTGATATAGGGTTGACCATTATCAACCACTTTAGGTGTTTCACCTATCAAAGTACTAACCACACCCTTACCTGGTGTTACACTCATCACTCCTAAGAGTATTTTACCCTCACCTTTACAAGGTGTATCAAGTAGAATCATGTATATCAAGTTGAACACATGTATTGGGTTAGATGTATATTGGGTTAGACATCATCATATCCCTCATACCCTTACCCATCAAGGTATCAACCTTACCAATCATATGGTGTATCACCTGCACCATACATGAGTGTAAAGTCCTCACCTCTCTTGAAGATATTGGCCACACCATACTTTAGTGTATTGGCCATCACAGGTTCTAGGGTATTAACCACCTTAACACTTTTGTCACCTAGTGTATTGGGTTACCCACCATATTATTTTAGAGATGTGTTCTCAACACCATATAGTCCAAGAGGTGTATGCTTAACCCAATATCAGTTTAGAGGTTTATGCTTGATACCCATATCACTTTAGAGGTGTATGTGTGCTTACCATATTGGGAAAGAGTTGTATGCTTGCTTACCATATCACTTTATAGGTGTATGTGTTCTTACAATATCGAGCAAGAGGTGTATGCTTGGTTACCATATCACTGTAGAGGTGTATGTGTGCTTACCATATCACTTTATAGGTGTATGTGTGATTTACACCATATCGGGCAAAGAGGTGTGTGCGTGCCTCACACCATATTGGGCAAAGAGGTGTGTGTGCTTCACACCATATCGGGCAAAGTGGTGTGTGTGTGTGTGCTTCACACCATATCGGGCAAAGAGGTGTATGCTTGCTTACCATATCACTTTAGAGGTGTATGTGTGCTTACCATATCACTTTAGAGGTGTATGTGTTCTTACCATATCACTTTAGAGGTGTATGTGTGCTTACCATATCACTTTGGAGGTGTATGTGTCCTTTACACCATATCGGGAAAAGAGGTGTGTGTGTGCTTCAGACCATTTCGGGCAAAGAGGTGTGTGCGCGCTTCACACCATATCGGGCAAAGAGGTGTATTCTTGATTACCATATCACTCTAGGGGTGTATGATTGACCTCATATCATGCAAAAGGTTTATACTACATCATGATATCATCCAAGAAAGTATAAAATCATATCCATATCGTTTTAGTGGTGTAGGTGCATCACCATATCGGGTTAGAGGTGCTTGCTTATGTACTTGAACCCGATATCACTTTATAAGGTGATACCATCATCTTCAAGATCTATACCTTCATTCTACTTGTTTTAGTAAAAGGATAATAGGTCTAAGCAACTACTAGAACTCATAGATATATCAAGTATAGAAAGAATTGAAAGTAGATCATCAATATAGAAAGAAAGTTGGTGAATAATAACATGTTTGGGTTCAAGTTATATAACCCACCTCAAGAACAACTTCAAAGCTCCAAGCTCCAAAGATTCATGTTCCTAAGGTTGAATATGACTTATCAAAACTCCAAGTCTTGTTCACAACTCCTTCATATACAAGGAATCACCATAGTTAAGAACTTGGTGAAGAAGAAAAGAATGGAAGATCATAACCCTAGATCCATGCTTCAATTAAAGGTTGAAGATGATCATGGACTCACCTTAGGGTTAAGACTTGAACTCCTTCTTTCTCCTTATCACCTTGCACGATACCTCACTACTCATGCATGATATGCCCACACATGTGGCCGATATCCCCTTCACTTGTGGCCAATATCACTTCATTTGGTCGATATAAACTTGCTATGGCCAATATCACTTGCTATGGCCGATACCCAAGGCCTATGCATGATACCACTTCACCTATGCACTATACCAAGACTATATGCACAATATATAAGAGCATGGAGGTAGTAGGATTCGAAAATTTTCACTAAGGTGTGAAAGGAAGGGTATATATACTTGAGGTTCATGGGAGAGAGTGTAAGAGGTGTCATCACCTTACTATTAGTAGGTTCCACATGGACATGCATGGATTGACACATGTACTTGCATGCATTCCATATTTATCTTGCCATGCAAAATAAAAACTTGAGGATAATGCAAGGGATAAGGGTTGGCCCCGTTTGGTTATCTTCTAGGACAAGCCACTTCCACTCACATTATTATATTCACAATTCAATGCAACCTTTCCCAAGGAAAGTTGCAAGCCGATATCCATTGATTTATTGAGGTGCTTATCTCATTTTTGCAAAGGAAAAGAGTTAACAACACAATATGGGGATATCCTCTTTGGCTTCTTAGTCAATAGGGACTCCCATTTAACACTACAACTCGATATACTCAATACAAGCTCAAATTAGGGTTTCCATTCAAGCCCTTTCTTGGTCTTTTCATCACCAAGAATACTACCACTCATAAATGATTCAAACATGGTGTCTTATTATTTCTCTCTCCTATAAATGATACATAGAGTAAGTAGGGACACTCTATAGGTGGTAATTTTCATATCAAACCTACATTTCGGGTAAATTACAATTTGTACCAAAATTGGTGCACAAGGCACTAGCATTATTCAAACAAGTTCAAACTGGGAATTTAGGCTTTCCACAAGCCACCACTTATCATAATTCTCTTTATTATGATTCTAAAACACTTAAGGCACGTTCAACATGTGACATATTGCAATATAACCCCTCATCTTAGGTAAATTGCACTTTGGTCCAAAACAAAGGAACATTTCTCAAACAACATTCAATCAGGACCAAACTTGGAACATAAGTGTATCACATGATAACAAAACATCTTAGAGGATTATATTAAAGTTCTAAGAAACTTACTTAGCCAAAACAAATAGGGTTACCTCATAACCCAGGTCAGGGTCATTACACTGTACCTCCTATAGGAGTATTTAATCCAAGGCCACTTGAGTTAGTGAGACTAACTAATACATGGTCATGTACATGTGAGTCAATATATGATATTGAGCTTACACATATCTCATACAGCCTGTTATACAAAGAAACATAGATTGAATGACGAAGAGGATGGCATGCCTGTGCCTCGATTTCAATTTGGATATTAGTGACAAAGGAACTAGACAAACATTGTAACACCATACATAGAATGAAGGTTAAAGTTGTTCTCCAACTTTCCACTTACTTGGGTAGAAATAATGTGTGACTAGGCAACACTCATTTCTTGTGATGTCATAAGTTGTTATGGACATTCACTACCAACATAATATGGGACATATAGGGTCACACACATAGGAACTCATCTAGAAGAGGAGTTTGTTCTTAAACAATGATTGGATTGATTACTAAAATGTTTAGGTATTTAATGCATGCAATAAATCAGGTGACTAGACTGCCAAACGAGCAGTTCAAGTATTAAGACAACCATTTGGAGTGTTAGGTTAATTGTATGTACATAGAGTGGAATTCATCATGACCTGGGTTGTGAGATGATCATTTCATGTAGTGCAAGATGAACATCTGTTCTATACCAAATGGCCGCTTTGGGGGTTCAATTCGATTGCATCATGGATTGGTGATGACGTCATGTTATGTATCAATTGGAATTGAATTACTAAAACATGTACAAAACTAGGAAACTATGAAATGACTGTCTCACACTCTCACAATGTGAGACAACTATCTCACATGCCAGACAACCATCGGGGTTTCTGACAGCCATTTTGGCTTCTGTAGGCTATGACATTTTCAGAATTGTTGTGAAAATTCAAGATCTTATGGTTCCTTCCACTCCTGCATAGACTAGGAACCCTAACCTTGACCTCTACTACTAACATAGACAATTTAGAACCATTTTCTCAAACAATTGTTGTCCTCTCTAGTTGTGGTAACCAAGAGAGCCCAAGCAAGTCCTACCTGACTAGGGAGGGATAGCTATGGGAGAGAACAAGTGAGGATAATTGTTTTGGGAGAGCAGGTTGTTGACTAGTACATCAATAGGAGGGACAACTCCTTCATGTCTATTCTTATAGAATGACAGGATTTCTAGATGATTCATGTGGCTTCTCTAGAGGCGAGATGCCCTTTGCTTGTTGCTAAGGAGGATGATGTTAGTGAGCAGTGTGTGATGAAAGGAACTGCTACAGATGATGAAGTTCAAGTCTGTTGTCTGTGGAGGAGCAGTCATACGAGTCTCGGTGCAACCAGGAGCTGTAGAGACATCGTCCAAGACAGAGGGCCCATCTACATCGATGAAGATTTCACTGGACTTGCTCCAGGAACAGGTATATATTTGTAAAACCATCCTTTTCATTGCATAATTATTAACACAATCCGATGGTTAGTGGGAAATATCTCACTAAAAATTTTGTTTCCATTGTCTATCTGATGTTGTAATTCCCTACAGTGATGAGGTGGAAGATAAATGTGGATTCTAAATTGGTCCCAATAGTAAAAGATGAACTCATTGCACCCATTAGGGTAGAGATTAATAGTCATCACACAATAATAAGTCAAGGGGTATCATGATGAGGGAACATGTTCCTGATTCATGTGAGGGTTGAATGGATTAAGAAGGCTTAATCATGATGGCAAATGTAATTGCCAAGGCCTCCCTTTTTTTATATAGATTCCTAAACCTAGTCCACTACCATTTTGACTCCCTCAATTTAATGAGGAATACCCCCATCGATGTATTGTGGGTGAGGTAATATTCATGGGATCATCACTGGAGAGATTAGGTGGAGGATGGACGTGGTTTCCAAATTGGTCCCATTGGTGAAGGATCAACTCATTCCACCCATTAGGTTAGAGATTAATGGACTAGTTGACGAGGAGTCCTAGATTTTGCATAAGTAGATCTGAACCCCAAGCATAGGAGAGGTGGAATTGACTGTTGTACCATATGAATAAGATGAAGAAACACTTCCCACCTACAATTACTTTTCCCATCCCAATTTGATCTCTAGTGAGGTTCATCTCTAGGCTATATCCAGATGGATTCCATGAAGTAGGTAGGGTTTATGCTTGACATAGATGTGTTTGGAGTTGGAAGACATGGTTGTATATGTAGATATGGAGAAGGTGGAAGAAGGAGGATGGGGTGGGGGAGTTGTGGGATGGAGTGACCACTTCTATGATATGGTTCTTTCAATATATGATATCCAAATATAGACAAACCATCACCATAGTTATCAAGGTAGACATCATGTCTAGAGTAAGTAGGGTTTTGGTAGGCAGTATGTCTCTTAGACCAAAGAAATGGGGATTATTTCCCACATGGAGAGAGAAAATAGTGAGTAATGAAAGTTGTGATGTGTAATGAGACTGCACAAGAAGTAAGCACATTTCCTCATCTATTTTAGATCTAGGATGGGTATTAGAAATACAAATGGGAGATAGGATAGAGAAAATTCCAGTTAACTTAGATGTTTATAAGCCTTCCTTGATAAGGGCCAAAGTGTGGTGAAAAAACAAGTTTAAGACTCATAAGGATTTTCATCCAAAAAGGAATAACCTTCATAGATCATTGAATTTCCTTAATAGACTCATCATTGTTTTTAGATTTGTCTTAGATGGTCACCCATGAAGTGTTCATATCTTCTACTACTTCTTTCTCTATAAAATATAATGGGTTCGTCATCTATTTTTGTGAAAAAGCACAATGTATAGTCACACAGATTGGAGCGTTTAATTGTGTAGAAAGAGTTTTATAAGTGTGGACCTATAACAACCTAACTTTTCTCTAATGAAATAACACACATATCCTCCAAATTAATGCTCATTTTCCATCAATAACCTCCCTCTTAATCAATTAAATGATATTTAACCTATTGAAGTTTGATTGTTGATGTGGAACTAAAAATTGCATTCTGATCATTAATTTCCAAAGTTGAGGAGTTGAAATCAACTTTTGGAATTCATTTTAAATTTCTAGACCCCTAAACATCCTCATTTTGTACTCAAACTTTTTACACAGAAAGAAGATGAAATTTTTGAACTAATTATGTAAATTTCATCTCAATTGGAGTTACTAATCAAAATATATGAATTTATAATTGATCCAAGAAACACAACCTAATGGTCTGATCCAACCCCTCTTAGATAATCAGAAAGTTTTGTTTGGGGGCCATGGATCCTCTTTGGAACCACGGGTACCCCCTTTGTCTTCAACCTCCATACAGACGTGTGATTGGCCTAAAAAGGAGAGGTTTGATATCCCTCTACACCCCTCCTCAATCCAATCTTAAGATCTATTTATCTTCATTTCTCCTCCCTCATTCATTTGCAACTCCTTTCTTGTAGTTTTGTGCACCATAGAAAACATCATTTTCTTATTCTTCTTCTTTCTTCACCCCTAACCCTAGACATTGCCATCATATATGGAGTTCAGAGATCCTTGGCATGCACCCCCTCAACCATGGGAGGTGTCGCCTATGGCCTCACAGATATCAGGCGAGGTTGGACAACACTTTTTAGTGCCCTTCTACCTCCCTTGTGGATGCCCAAGTGCCTTCATCTGTCAGCCATCAGAGATCCATGAGCATCTCATGAAGCAACTCTTACGTGCCATCCAGGCAGGTTGATTAACCACACAATCTTAGGGTGTGCAACAGGGTGTATGGCCCAGATCGAGGTTGGGCCCCTTCTATGTGCCCCCTTTTCTAGGTTGTTCCATGGTCCAGTCGACTATAGATGACCAAGAGCATGAAGCCACGTCAGTGACACCACCTCTCCCTCATTCGTCTAATGTTGATTCATAACCATTGTAATGTTTATATTCCCCATAGTTCTAACTAAAATATGCCAAAAATGATGTCTCCTAAACCCCTTGGCCAAAATGTAAAAGCATTGTATATCAAATATATCATCCCGATGAGACATGTATTTTGGTCATGGTTTCAAACCCTAAAGCTATGACTATTCTTCTTATTTTGCTTTAAAATCAAACTTTGACTATGTCTGATAACATTTAATGCATAGTTATGATGAATGTTGAACCAATAGAGCACCTATACCATCATCAAATTAGTATCTTTCATGTACTTTTGAACTAAATGAGGATCCAAATCTTCATTATTACACTTGTTTCACCTTTATGCGCTATTATAACTAGTTTTGGAACTTTAATGATGAACTTTATTAATTTTTCTCATCTTGACTGAAAGTAAATATGAAACTCATCCTAACTTTCAAAATCAATAATATGTAGCACTTCATGACACTTTTATCACCCATAAACCCCACATTCTCTTTTTTGGTTCATAATTCATGATATGCATGTTTGTATCCCATATATGATTATGCTTATTATACTTGATTCAAGTGAATATTGTGACCTATTTTGTGCATCAAATTCTAGTAGATCTTTGAAATCAGTAACTTTATGAAGTTTTCTAACCCTTCTGCCTCAAATCATTCCCTCTTGATCTATAGTGGTGTATGTGACTCTAAGGCCGCCCCTTGTGACCTAATGTGACATTTGTGACTTGAATTGTCCTCCCTATGCTTGAAATGGTGCTAAATAGGGTTAATGATGATATTCTAATATTTGCATGTAATCTTGTGATTGTCATGTGTGTATTTGGCTAAATGATCAAGGATAAGTTAGGTTTAAATTCATGTATGAGATACATTTATTATATGATTATGAAATTCTTGCTTGCAACTTGATATGTATGTATTCTTTTTTACTTGCTCAATTATTGGCGGGTAGTATTGCAGTGTTGTACTTGATGCTTTGTCTCATTAATTTATAACTTGAACATGTAATGTAGAAATCCATATACAAACCTTATGCACCTACATGTATTCTCAGGGTAAGGACACAAGACCGAGCATCCTACTTCAGTTGTCAAAATAGGGCAGAAAATGTCGATAAATAGTTTAGCTAATGAAATCGAGCCTTAAGCACCCTCATGGACCCTCTAATGGGAAGTTGATAAAGGTCCTATGACATTTAATACATGATATTGTTGGTATAATTGGATTAAAATCACGTAAAATATGGGTTTTCATTTTTTTAAATACTTAACTTATTTATTTTGGTTCCTTTAGTTATGCAAACCATTCAATAATGCAAACTTTATATATACATATTTGTATCTTTCTACCAAGTACTCAATACCTTGTGCTTTGACCCACTTGTTTCACATATGTTTTAGGTTGAGAGATATCTTGGAAGTTGATGGCTTGTGAGCATGTGTTTGGTTGTACTTATTGTAAGATCCTAGTTAGTGTTCTTGAGTTCACTTGTATAATTGTAATATCAAACTATAACTGGAATCTTGTAAGAAATATAATTGTTTAATAATATTTGCGGAATTCTGAGATTATGATGGTACTTTCATCTTGTTTTTTGTTCATCTATGCTAAGCTTGTATTCTTTCACGTTCATGCTTTGTTATTATCATCCTAGGGATTGATGCTTTCATCCTTCGACCATTGACTTTCTAGTCATTTAGAGGTTGGATTCGAGTATTAAATGGTTATTTGATAGGAACCCTATAAATATGTTCTCTTTGTTGGATGAGGAATAAATAGTATTGGTATATCCCCAAAATGAGATGCATATTGGTCCTTTTCTTATCAAGGGTTTGGAGCAATTGTCCCTTGTGTTTTTGGGAGGCACATGCAATCTAGAGGGGGCTCCAATAAAAATTAGGTAGTGGAAAGTAATCAAGACATGATGAATCCATCGAGTTGTATGATTAATTTTGAAAAAGCATTAAATTTTGGGAAAATATGGACAATACTTTGATATAGTAAAACAAATATTGGCATTCCTTGAATGTATTTTGATTAGTATTGTGGCATCTTCATTGCTTTCATAATTATAATACCAATGTGATTCTAGGTTGTTGGCATGGTTATTTTTTAAGATCAAGCATCTAAATCATCATAATGTTGAATGAGTTATATAGATAATAGATGGTGTTTTAGTGTCACTGTGCTTTGACAAATATTTTACTAAACTAAAATTTGTTCATCTAGTTAATGTAGTTTAGGTTTTGATAAGCTTGAGGTTACTGAATTTAAAATTGTAATATCATTTTGATAAATTTCTAAATCTAAAAAGATGATTGCACCTAAGTAAACAGTTATATAGGATTAGGACGTACTTTGAGTTTTAGAAAAAGTGGTTTTACCAAAATCTAAAAGTATTAGTATTTTGATGTAGTTTGTATCTTGAAAATAATATTGTAATGAAGTCAAAAAGATTGACATGTTTTGAGTTTTGACAATGTTAAGTTTACTAAAGTCAAACTTTTAATTTCATTTTGTCATATTTTAGGTTTTGAAAATATTTATGTATGGAAGGAAAAAAATTATCAGTATGTTGACGGGATTTGAATATTGAAAAGGTAGTTATCATGGAGTCAAAATTTGGACACATTTTGATGTATTTTGAGCTTTAAAAAGAAGTTTTTATTGAAGTTGATTTTTTTTAATGTATTGATAATGTTAGCTTTATCTATGTAATAGTTTTAGTGTCAGTCTTATGTATTTTATCCTTTGAAAATGTAATGGTACTAAAGTCAAATATTTGATGGTATATTGACATATTTTAGATTCTGAATGAGTTCTTTACCAAAATCAAAAGTTTGGCTGTGATTTTGAGTGCTTCAGGTAAAGTAGATAGGTTTATCAAATTGAAAACTTTTGCAACATTGATGTATTTTGATATTTGATATGGGATTACCAAATTTGAAATTTTTTGTATCATTTTCACACATTCTGAGTTTTGAAAAAATTGATTTAGCTGACGTGATAATCTTTTCATCATGTTGACACTTCTTCTAGAGATGGTTTACTAAAATCAAAATCTTAGTAGCATTTAGATGAATTTTGGGTTTTGGAATAGATGTTTTAACCAAATTCAAAACTTTGACAACATTATGACATTATTCAAGTTTTGGAGAAGATAGCTTCACCAAATTCAAGGATAACGACATAGTTTAGGTTTTGAAAATAAATTTTCTAGATTTGTAATTTGGATTTTGAAATGAAGAGTTTCATTCTCATATGTTTAAGATAATGCAAAAATATCACTCTCTTTTTACGCATCATTAATTAACACTGCTTCACAGCATCTCCCCACCTACAGTTACAAATGGTGAAAATGGATGTCCTTAACTTGTCTAAGGACTAAGTTTTCTTCATCCTATATAGGTAAATAGGGTCACCATACTTGGGGTTCTACGCTCCATATACCTTTTGATCATTTTGGTCACAATCTATTTCAGGTGAAGTAGGGGTGTATTTTACACTAAGGATCCCGCTCACACGGAACCTTATGGTACCGATGTTCGGATGTGTTTTCGATTGGGTAGAATAAGTGTTAGTCTTACATATGGTTCCATAAAAAGGGGTGTGTGGTGCAAAATACTAAATTTTATATTCCGATAGGAGTTTAAAAGAAATGTAATGCAAGGAATGAAGGAAACTGACAACAACAATGAAGATTTAATAATAAATATAAAATATAGTTCAATAGTATTTTTTCAGTGATTTGTACCCAATAGATCTTTTGGTTGATGATTGTACCTACAATGAAATGAAAGTGGATTTTTTTTATCATGGGTGTACTACCAAGAACCACGTAACCCAAGACGTTTAAAAAAAATCATAGTCTCTGGACTAACCATGAAGCCCATTGCTTGTTCTGAAGTGGGTGCCCATCATAAGTGTGCTCGTTGTCAACTAGTCTTAATATCGACTGAGTCTATAGAAGCTCTATAGAGACCTCATTTTTCAAAAACTCCCAATTAAGGAAGACAAAAAAGATGAGGGCCATTATTTAAAATTTCCCCCAAGGGTAGAGATTTTAATCAAATTACAAGTAATAGAAAATAATTTCATTAATTCACAATTATTATTTGCAAAATGCTTACATGAACTTTCACCATGAGAATTACAATATGTGAGAATAAATAACTGAGTAATCCTCCTTACTTAGCATAATGTCTTCATGTAATTTGATTTTTCCATCATATCTTGATATCATCATAGTTAAGCATGTGCCTAAAAACGTCATGAAACCAAAAGCATGGATCAATATAACAAGTTATAATATATATGTAGGGTGCATGCAAAAGTTTGCAACTAACAACATATATTCCATTAGATACATGCAAATAAGAATGGTCATTTTATTTGCATAATATCTCTTTATGAGATATTCATAGTGACATTCTAATTGAATAGAATATAAATAAACAAGTTATAATGTGTACGTAGAGTGCATGCAAAAGTGTGCAACTAACAACATATATTCCATTAGAGGACTGAGGCAAGGGGACCCCCTTCCCCCAACCTATTTTTGTTGTGTTTGGCATGATTGTGTCAATCCATTAAAGCTCTAGTACAGGAAAAGAAGCGGACACCCATTAAGTTGAACAACAAAGGCCCATGTATCTCTCATCTGTTCTTTGTGGATGATATGCTTCTCTTCACCAAAGCTGACATCAAAGAAATGAAGACCATTCTCAACTACTTTAAGAGGTTCAGTGACGTCTCAGGGTAGGCCGTTTCTACTAGAAAATCATCCATCTACTTTGCCAAAAGTATCCCCATAAGAATTCATAAAAGCATCAGTAGAAATAGCAATTTCGTCACAACTAAAAACCTCAAACGGTACTTGGGAGTCTCTCTTATCCATGGTAAAGTAAGAGTAACTTACAGTAGTGTTCTTGATAGAGTATCAACATCTATTAAGGCATGGTCATCAAGAAATCTGAGTCTTGTGGGTAGAGTTTTCCTTGACAAAGCTACTTTGACAGCCATTCCTAGCTACGTGATGCAAACTGCCATCATCCCTAAGAAGTTCTATGATCGTATTGACAGTAGCATACGTGTGTTTGTCTGGGGTGGAAACCATAAAGGTCACCCATTATCCCTTGTATCCTAGAATAAAATCACCTTCAACAAAGAGCATGGTGGTTTGGGTTTACAGTCGATGCACGAGCTCAACATGGCTCTCATTGCTAAACATGCTTGGGAGATCACCAAAGGTAGAACAACTATTTGGTGTGAGAGTATGACCCAAAAGTATGGAAACTATAATGGGGAATACAAACATGATGCATCGAGATTGTCTAGAGCTGTGTTACACTACAAGGAGTTCATTACAGATAATACCATGATCATCCTTTTGAAAGGTCGTGATGCTAATGCTTGGACTGATAAATGGTGGTGCCCCGATAGAAAGCTAGAGGATTTAGTCACTAAACCTATACTAGTCGAACTCTATGATTTAAAGGTTTCAAGTCTTATAAACTTTACAAACAAATGGGATGCAGAGTTTTTGCACGATTGGCTCCCTAGAGACATTGCCCAGAAGGTTATGAAGATTGCCATACGTGACTATGAGGAAGGAAAGGATACCCTAGTTTGGCTTCATTCTGACACTGGAAACTTCATGACAGGAAGTGCCTACAACATAATGCGAAGAGGGAAGGAGATAAGATTCCCTAGTAAATGGGAGATCATCTGGAAGGCTAAAGTGGCGATGAGGGTCAAGTTTTTCCTATGGCTAGTGGGCCATAACGCCATTCTCACTAATTGTAGGAGAGCATCATGTAATTTAACTACATCCTCCTTGTGCCCCATATGCGGGGAAAGGATGAGATAGTGCTTCATGTCCTTAGAGATTGTCCAAAGGCCAATGAAGTCTGGAAAGTAATCATCAATGAACAAAAATGGGCTAGCTTCACAGCAAAATTGGATGTATGGAAGTGGTTGATGATGAACACGAGCAAGAATAACCTGGAGAACCTTGAGTTCATGATTGGGTGCTGGAAATTATGGAAGAGTAGAAATGTAGAGGTATTTAAGAATACAAAACAATCAACCAACCTCATTGTGTATCTCATTCAGAAGGAATATAAAGTTTCCAAACTCACGTGGGCAAGGGAAGACAAAGTCGAGATTAAGCATCCTAAAGAAGGAGCGACATGGGAGAGACCAAGGGAAGGGAGACTCATACTCAACACTGATGTGAATTTCAAAAATAGGACAACCCTCTCAACTATAGCAGTGGTCGGAAGAGATAATGAAGGTAAATGGAGAGGCGACTGGGGAAAGATGATCATGGCAAATAGCATTTTGGAGGCTGAACTTTGCATGATCGATCTAGCTATGGAGGTGGGCAACAACATGAACTTTAAGCACTTGACCATTGAAAAGGACTCCAAACGAGCGAAAGAGGATTGAGAAGGCAAAGATATTGATGTTCCCAAACTCACAAAATGGGTATCTAAAATTAGAAGTAGATGGAAGGATGATTGGCAATGTAAGAGTATTCCAAGTGATGGGAACCAAGTTGTAGACATACTAGCCAAGCTCCATCAAAAAAACCAAGGTGGATTCTATATTTATAGAAATCCACCTAAATACTTAGTTGATATAATCAATAAAGAGTCATGTAATGGTAGTAGTAGTACCAAGTTTCATTCAGTTAATTCATCTATAGTTTGTAATGTTGAACCTATTTTGCTTGCTGGAGAGGGGCGAGATGAATAAAAACCCATTGACTTCCATATAAAAAAACATATATTCCACTAGATACTTACAAATAAGAATGGTCATTTTATTAACATAATATCTCTTTATGAGGTATTTTATTCTAATTGAACAGAATATAAATAAACAACCAACATTTTAATTTTTCAATCCTTGAGAAAACCTCGAAAAACACCAATAAACTAATGTGAGTATTCTTAGGCATGACCATGTGCCTCAATGGTGATCCATGCAGATTATCATGTAGATTAGACTTCAATGACATTGAAGCAATCCAAGCAACAAAGATGAATCCAGGCAATCATATTATATCTGCACGTATGTAAATCGTAAAGTGTCACCATCATGTTCATCACATTAAACCTTACTTGAGTCTTAATCTAGAGTTTAGGTTTCCTTGTTATTGAGATATCATTAGAGTTATGCTTGAAAATCAAAATATTAGAAATAAAGTTAGTGAAAGCAATATTATGAGGAATCATGGATCATGGGTTCTCATTAAATAACACCATTTGGGATCAATTTGTTTGGGGAGGGGAAGAGGTTTATACTATGATATGACTTAATTTGCCTTTCTTGGATGTCATGGGGACAAAATAATCCTATCTTTGTTTAATTTCCACCAAGAGGTGACAGCATATTTAGTTACTTGGGCAACACTATAAGACTCTATTCTTGAGGTTTTCCTATGGTTTCTAGGATTTTTATATAGTGTGCTTAGAGGGTCTCGAGAGAAATCTCTCTTGATGTCTTCATACCTTGGTCCAACATTAATGGCCCCTATAAATAACGATCAGAGGGTCATTGTTATAGAGATTGGGAGGGTGATTAATAATAGGAGGCAAAAGATCTCATTTTATTGATTTTTGAAAACTACCGAGAATACATAAGCATGCTTTTGAAGTGAGTTTTGTTTTCATGCCACACTTTGAAAGTGAGTTACAGAATTTGACCTTTATCCATTTCATAGTAACAATCTAGGTGTGGGAATGCATCTATTAGATGCACATGTGTTTGTTACAAGGTAGTCTTGTGATAATGCACATATCTTGATGTATATATTTTGTGATAATATCTAATAGGATGAGAATTAATGTGCATCTAATGCATGCCCATGTTGGAATGATACCTCACAAACAACATTCTTTTTTTTTGTTAGGGGAAACCCACCCCTTAGATAGAAGTGCCCAAATAGAAGGGATGGTAAACCCGGGAGACCCGTGAGCACGCACACAAATATCTCAATAAGTCGCATTAGAGGCTAGATGACGTTATGGGAAATTCATTTCCAAGTGGCGCTTCCAGCGGAAGTCAAACCCGGGACCCTTTGTGAGGGGGGGTCAAGCTGTGACCAGCTGAGCTAACACTCGCAAACATCATTCTGAGAGTTTAATATTTCAGATTGTGCAACTTGTTTTTTTTTTGGGGGGAGGGGGGTAGTTATGATTTTCCTATTGGGCACCCACGTAGTCATGATTAGTTGTGTTAAATGTTTGTTTGGCTGCAAATTTAGTGTAAATTAAGGATCTTATGGGTAGGTTTTAGGGTGATCACAAATTCATGGAGTAAGTTAATGAACTTGAGTGTCTTGGATAGGTTTTTGAGTGGGTTTTTGTTGAATGGAATGTTTATGGATCATAGGTTAGGTTCTTACTATCCTTGTGTCTCATTCTAAGAAACGCAGTCTGTTATTAAGAATCTATTAGTCAGATATCCATTATGGGTTAAAAAAAACACATTGTGTAAATTGCTAATTGAGTTAACAAGCATTATACAAGTCACAGGAGAGACTAGCATCATTATTCAAAGTACTCATGGGATAATAATTGAATGTAATGATTTGGAATCATTTTAGATACATGATCATATGTTCACTCAAAACTATCATGGTATTTTGGATTTATTAAGTATCATATAGAGTTGCCATGTTATATCCATATATCGCTCAGAATGTATCTCATGGACTCAAAATTTTATTATTGTTTTGTTTAAATCTAATGTGACCTTTAGTGTTTATACAAAATCTAGTAACCAAGGTTTCACCCATAGTCTGCACATGATTTTCTATTTGAACATATCTATTTTGAGTCTCTTGATGATTATCAAATCAATCAAAAATGAAACTACGTATATTCAATCCAAAATCCACTAAAATGAAATGCTTGTATTTGTTGGAACCCATAATATCGTGTCAACAAGTGTGCCATTTTGAATGAAATATCTCTTTTCTCATTCTAGGGCTATGGTTTTTTGTCATATGAAGATTATATTTGGTCGTATGTTTCAATAGGAATATTAGATGGTCAAATATTAGACATATTTATATAATCAAAGTTGAATATGGGATGTTGCATATATGAAACCCTAGCATGACCTTGATAATCTTTTTTAGGTTCAATGCTACTATTCTGGGTAGAAAAAAAGATTATTTGAATTGTATATTAGTGCACATTAATTTTAAAATAATTAATATATGAGTTTGATATATTACTCATTCAACTGAGCATTCATATATTAAAGATAATAAGATCATATCTTTAGTCGTTGGTTGTATCATGATCCCTATTTTGTAAGATGCAATTTTTCTAGTAACCGTTTCTTTTTTGTGTGAATGTCTTGAAGTTTTGATGCTTACAAATATTATTGATCTAAAATTCTCTCCACAATATTACACATATACATCACTATATTGGTTTCTTATTGTGTTTTTTGACAAGTGCCACTTATTCATAGTTTCTCACACAAACTAGTCAATTTCATTTTGTGTGTTTAACTATCACAAAATATGGATTAATTATATGAATTGGACGTGTTTTCACAATACAGTAGTCATTTTCAAAATAAAATTTAGTTTTTTTGTAAAAGGCAAAACTTTTGCCTACACTAACATTCTTGTTTTCTTGTAAAATCTAAAATACAGTTGTCGTGATAAAGTCGTAAAGTTATACTCTCTACTTTCCATATTTTGACATTTATTTAATCCATACACACCAATTTGGACTATATCATATTCTTTCATAAGAAAGGACTTTTATTCTGTTAGATATATTCATAATGAAGAGTCGTCATGAAACTATCTAAAAGGTTAAAAAGAAAAACTCTATATTAAAGCTCAAAATGTTGAGTACTTTTGTGGAGATATTAATTTGTGGTGATTTAGTAGTCTTTTCGAAAAATAATATTATTATTTTCATGTACAAGATGTGAAGATAGTTATTCTATAAACTAGAAACCTTAAGTTGGTTATTCATATCTCATTTTCATGAGTGGGAGTATGTGTGGTAGTGTACTTGTAGTATTCTTTTTTAAGTGACATATGAGAATATATGGACTATAAACAAATGTATTGCATTAAATTTTATTAAAAAGAATCTCATATATATATTTATAGAAGGCGAGAAGATGTAATGGACAATAGTAGTGGTACATTATATTTTCAAGTGTTATGGTTATAGAATTTGGTTTTCTTTCATTTGGATCGAGAATTAACATGTCATGCATGAGGAAGTTGTGAAAAAAAAGAGACTATCAAATCTCATTCATATTTTAAGCACACATTTGATTATTATGACTGATATTACCCAACTAAATACACTACGACAATTTTTTATTTTAAGAAATCTATTGAATAGGATTTAGTATTTTTGAAATTTGACTTTCCATATCTCTTTATACTCTAGCATTTTTTCGCTATTATTATCTCTCTCTTTTTATTTTTGAATATTTTAAAATATTGCACCATATATTACATTATTTTATTGTGAACAAAATATCATTAACAAACTCCTTATGGAGCCACTCATTAGTCGCATTTATCATCTTCTCTCTTTTTATACTAGTTTCTCTTACTTTCTCAATTTTGCAATCTAATTAACTCTTTTTCATTACTACTAGTGAATCCACACTTCTCTCAATAAATGAGAAATCATAGATGTTACAACTCATGTCAAGCTCATAAATAATCAAAGATTTAAGTACAAACTTAGTCATACTGATGGTTATTAATGTTTAATTATCCTATAAATTTAATTAGCTGAGATTAATTATGTTTCGATATTAATCTAAAAAGGATTAAAAGGTAAACCCATAGAATTAAGAATGAAATAGATCGAAGTAGATGTGTATATGTTAAAACTTTTGTAAATCTCTGACAGACTTATCATCAGATGACATGACTGATGGGTCCAGGTCGATGGTTGCGGACCAAGTGTTGGTCATGATAAACAACCAATGGTTTTGCTTGGTAGATGAGAACCGATGATTTTTCATGGTAGATGACGATCAATGATTTTTCTTGGTAGATGAGAACCAATGGTTTTTCCTAGTAAATGAGAATCAATGGTTTTGCTTGGTTAATGAGAATCTATGGTTTTTCCTAGTTGATTGATGTTTTGGTTTATGTTAGACTTGTTCATTGATACGATAAATAAAATTGTGTGTCGTGAATACATCAAGGTTTGAACCCTGGTTGATATGGTAACAACCCATACATGTATGTAGAAGAAAAATATAGATATTTAAGGAATTAATTAAATAAATTACCAAAAAACAACTTTATCAAATTATTGCTCTAGAATTGTAGATAATTCAATTATGAATCTAATCCAAAAGAATGACCCAAAACGAGGTTAAAATGAGGAAGTTATGTCACTTTTTGTTTTCACCTAGTCTTACCATCAGATTGCAAAGAACATATGGTGAACCATCAGATTGCAAGAATAGATGAGATACCATTGCAGTGAAAAGAACCAATGGGGGACCATTGAATGGCTAGTGTTGCCACCCAAAACAGCCTATCATGAAACCGAACATAACTTTTGTTATACTTATCAAAAATCAACAAAATAAGTTTCTTTAGATCCATTTTTCAACCCTCTACACAACAAAAGCCTCAAACCATGGAAAGAATGACCTAGAAGATGAATATAGAGTGATCTTTGGGGGAAGAACATGAAGAACATCGGAAACCAATGATTTTGATGCAAATTTGACTTGGAACGTTGTTTAAAATGTTGATCTCTTCTCTTTTCCTAGTTTTCTCGATCTAGAGGTCTTTGATAATCCAAGAAACAATTGTTTTGACCATCAACTTCTTCATCTTCTACCTCCAGCCGATGTTCTTGAAATTATTTTCTCATTTATGACTAGTTTGTGAGGAGATCTTGAAGCCTAAGACGTGATTCAGGATCGTATGAATAGAAGTCCAAACTTAGTTGGTGGATAGACCAGATTTGAACTTATGATGAGATTTGTGACTAGAAAATCACCTTCTATCCTTGATTTACACTATAAAAATCTGAAATGATGATGTTACTTTATCAAATATTTATTTGTATATCTGTGATATATTGGTTAGATCCGTACAATGATCTGTAGCAATAAAAATGATTATTTTATGCTTTGATAGGTGATGTGATACTATATTGGTTAATAATGGTGAGAATGATTGTGTATGATAAGTGACTGAATAGTCAAATTGAAGGCACCAGAGAGACTAGATGGCTTTAAATCTGATTTAAAGGATGAAGATGTTATTTATGACAATTGTGATGGCTGCTATATTTAAGCTCTGATGATTTATGTGATTGTCATAAATTGATTGAATGATGAAATTAGGGTAATTACCAGTAAGATGATGAATCATGTTAAATAACTATCATTAGATAATAGATTCCCTAGACACTGTAAAATCCTCACAAGAGGCCTTATATGTGGGGAGGAAACATGCTTCCCGACTGAAGGTTTCATGTAGGTTGAGGTAAGCTGGAGAGGCACTAGTTCGATGTGGGGGTCTAGGCCAGTGATGGCGGACTCCTTAAATGATTGGTATCCAACACCAACCAGGGATGTCGATGTACCTAAGTTAGTCTGGTCAGTGGACATCTTTGGTAGGCCCAATGATGTAGAGTTTTCACAATCATTGAACATCTTTGGTAGGTTCACTGGTGCACAATAGGCTCGAGGGCTATGATTTCCCACATGGGTACCGAAGTTGAAAGGAGGGGTCGAGATGTTCGGTGCTCCCTTTAGCCGTCAAGATCTCGACGTGGTGATGTCAGCTATAGATGTGGTATTGAGATTAAAGACTTAGGACCTCGGGCATGCTTCTAAGTCTTGTACAGTGATATTGTATGTTGTTGTGATTCTTACACATGTTGTGGTACACCTCATGTAGGTCCAGTAGCATAATAAATTGAATACAACATTAGGTGAATAGATTTAGTTTATCCTTTTACTATAGTTAATATTAGCTCAATTGTCCTACTAATTCATTTACGATTTTAAAACTATCATGCCTACATGCTTCTATATTTAAGTTTTGTAAATTACATACATCTAAATTATCATGGTTACTTGTTGATTTTGTATGCATTGAGCCAGTAGATCATCAACCTAGTGAAACATTGTTTTAGGGAAAGGACCAGCTACACTAGAAGAGACAGAACCTAGTTTTTATCAAGAGTAGAATAGAGGTCCTCAAAAAGAGAGTTAGAATAGATAAATGGTCTCTTATCCTTCCTATGAATGCTAGGAATGAGTGAGTGAGAAAAGAGAGCAGTTTGAAATGAAATACATGATGTATATTAAATGTGAAACTCTTTCTTCTATGTAGTAGTCAAACTATAGTGTATCCTTTGATGTTATGTTTAAACAATAAGTTATCATTTAGTTAAGTGATGTTACTGTAGGGTTTTAGGGCAGACAGAGAAGGCAGCGGAAACAAAAAAAAATTCTCCCCAACCCATACCGAGGAAACGCGTCAACGTCTATATAATAGGAAAGGATGGTTTGCGGAATCATACCTTGTCCCGAGGCTTGCTCAGCGACAATACCTCGCGCAATGCGCGGTCTTCAACTTTGGACTTCGACGGTGTCTATGCAGCTCCTGGTCGCACCGGGACTAACAACTCCTACTCGAACCGGACTGTCGGATGAAAGTTGTCCTCCTAAGCGGCAGTGTCCTCCCGCCTCTATAGTAGTCCACATGGAACACCTGGAACTCCACTCTCCTTGTCCCACAAGGAAGTGGAAGGAGTCGCACCCTCTTGTTGACGTACTAGTCGCCAACACGCTCTCCTGCCTCCTGTTTCAACTGCAGTTTTCCTTCCCTTACTGCACCTCCCTTTTGCGGGAAGCACTTGCTCAGGCTCTCTCACAGTTACCAAAACCAGAGAGAACGACAACTTGCAGAGTAACTGGTTGCACTGAGCTGTGTTTTGAAAAGCCCCCAATACCCCTATATATATAGGAGAGTCATGGGACAGGGTTCTCCATCCCGGGCAATGCGGGACTAAAGCAGGAGTAGAAGGGTTCGAGAATTTTCCACAAAAAGCAACCGGTTCGCAACTTGAAATGATCGGTTCACAACTGAACCGATCGGTTCGGCCATTGAGCCGATCGGTTGGACTTGATCCGATCGTTTGGGGCACTCCAACCGATCGGTTGGTGCCCTGAACCGATCGGTTCATGGTCCTAATCCGGCTCAAAAAGACTTTCCTTGTTTCTTTCCCAATTGGTATTGAATACCAATATTATTCCCAATCGAATTGGGAAATTTGAAACCAAAGGAAAATTCTTTCCGACATGACTTTTCTCAACTGGTCGGTTGCACCAGTTGAGCCGATCGGTTCAACCCTTAAACCGGTCGTTTAAACCTGGGCATGAGCCGATCGGCCTGGACACTCCAGCCGACCGGTTCAGCAACCTCAGCCGACCGGTTCAGCACATGAGCCAATCGGTTGGGAGCACAGGTTGGGCAAAATCAGTCAATTGTGATTTCAATCAATCTGATACTCCAATCAATGCATACAACACCTTGAACCATACGATATTGAGTCACCGACTAAGTGAGTGTTTAATTTAACTACTAAACTCCTTTAGTAATCAATCTAAACATTGCTTTGTGGACAAAACTCCTCTTCCAGGTTGAATCCTATGTGTGTGACCCTGCAGGTCCATTTCACGTTGGTAGTGAAAGTTCATAACACTTATGACTTCACAAGCAAAGAGAGGTGCCTAGTCACACATCAGTGCTACCCAAGTGAAAGTAGAAAGTTGGAGAACAACTTTCATCCTACAATCCGTGAATGGTGTTACAGCGAATGTATAATTCCTTTGTCACTGATATCCCGAATGAACTCGAGGCATGGAACAGTCATCCTGTCAACGTTCATTCACTTCCTTGATCTCAGAGTAGATTGGAAGAGATATGTATGACATCAATATCATATACTGATTCACACATGCGTGCACGCCTTTCTCAATCCTACTCATCAAGTGGCCATGGATATCAAACTCCCTCAGGAGGGACAAATCCCATATCTATCACTCACCCCTCAAAAGCCCCATGTGTCAAAGCCACCCAATCATCACCTTTATAACAACCCATGTTTCAGGACTGCGTTTGATGATGTCAAAGTGTGCCCAACGACATGTGTTGAGTGCAGTGATTTCAGGTCTAAGAATCACACTCACCACCATCACTGTGAGTACTGACTGTGACTACCATCTCATGGTTCCATGTGTCAAACTCACGGTGGGTCTGTCCGGTACCTTGTTCTCTAACAAGTACCTATGTGTTTGGTTTGATATCTCTATATCATGACTAATGAGATTCTGTCATCAACCAACACCACAGTCTAGTCTTGTGTGTCATTGTTGTCTATCTACCTTCCACAATGACATCCGACCAGGGACATAACAAGAATGTACAAACTCTTAGCATCTGTATGATCTCATCGTTTAGGTCCTCAACCTGAAAGCATACGTCATTGAGTACTGTCATTCTCTAGACATTCAATCTGTTCTATCACTATCTCATATGACTGAACCAGAAAGAATTGGAAGCTTGCCTTTGATGTTTATCAAATCAATCTTAATGTATCCCACCAATCATCCCATGATTGGCTCTTAGGGCATACATACCAACAGACTCCCACTTGCACTGCGAGCCAATCACCCATGAATCATTTTCATAGTAATCTTCAAACATGTCCCACATGTTACTGTGCTCTTAGTGCAAACATAGTGAGTAATGGCAACACCTTGCCAAAATCTGTACAAATTGCATGTCTCTCATCTCTTCACTGTACGTCACACGTATGAGATGGAGTTGTCGTAATATGCGATCTAGTATTCCATTGCTAACCTTTAGCCACATTGCATGATCAAGGATTCCAGACTTATCATCAATGAGTGGAATATAAGCTCATCCTATGAACTTTCAGATCCATATAGTATCCACTGTTGTTTACTAATACATAGATACTCGGCATTTCCCTTTTTCAAATGGCTTTATTGGAACATTTCCAATTATCAACAAACATTCTCTTTTATACATCTTATGTATATTTTGCGATTAATTTTCTGTCCTTTCGGAAGTTCGCATCAATGTAACTCTTTACATCGAACTCTTCCTTATCTCCATAGAACTAGTACTTCACAAGCACTTATCAAGTTCTCATGGTATTCCAGTAACCCTTACTGGAAGTAGACAGACATCCACTCGTCATGTCCTACAAACCAGTTATCAGGATGAGCACATCATATTGCCATGTCCTATATACAAGACGATGAATGCATTTTATTCTTGCCATGTCATACATGCAAGATAATGGCATGATTACATACATGATAGATCCATATCTATTCTTAGTGTTCACATTCTTCATAAGAATTGGACACTTGGCCTTGGGATACTAACTCCATGTAACATGGACAAGTTTTCTCCCACTGAATCTGTGCATACTGAACACTTCAGTACAGATTGCCAATGTATGCTCTCTCTTTCCAGGTCAAGAGATTTTCGAGAACCATCTCTATAGATCTCTATTCCTATCACATAGGAAACATCTCTATCTTCCTTAAAGATAATTTCCACTTTTGGATTTCCAATCTAGAACATTTCCATTTCACATCAATATGTGGAATGTGAATACTCTCCCACTAAATCACAGATCCCTTCTTTCTCTTTGACATATCAGTCAAACCCTTTGACTATATCATCAAAGTAAAGATCCAATTTTGAGTTGCTTGTACTCAATCAATCACATTGATTAGTTCATTGTAACTTAAAGACTTCATTTGCATTAGTGGATTCATAAACCTTGTAGGCTGTGTCACGTACACATCCTAGTTTTATTCCTCATAGGAATGTAGTTTTAGTATCCATATGCCAAATGTCTTAGTCATTAAATTGCAATCTACAAGCATCATCCTTCTCAAAATGTTATCCATGTGTCTTAACACTTAAGACTCATCTGCACTTATGGATATGATCCAATGAGTGCTACCATCAAGGTCATACATTATGGTTCACATGGAAGTCATTTAGGATGTAATGGTCATAAACCATAACTCAAGATTCGGTTCCTCATATTTATCTTGAAAGTTGACTCATCACATGAACAACTGATCACATAGATAATTGAGGTGTATCTGTTAAAGATATAAGAACTCACAACCCTTGTGATTCTTAATTTCTTTTATTAGTGTGGGGTATTATTTTATTAAGAAGAATTCAGTTATTTGATAATCATTCTCTAACTCCTTAGAGTATGATTCCTTCTTGATTCAGACATCACCATGCCTTAATCATGAGTTCACTATGATACACTATCACAATCACTCATAAGGATCTCAAACATTTGGTCCAAGTATTTCATTCATTGATCTCATCAAGAATTAATACTTTACCAAATTTGTACTTCATTTATGATAATCTTGAACACTTCAAGATATTCATATTGGTATTTCTCTAAACACCATTTGAAGTATTAGCATTTATTCCAATAGGTATGTAAATACATCACATGTATTATACCTAATAGGATAATCACTCTCCCACTACATTAGTGAAGATTGATTAATCATGACCAAGATATTCATGTCTCTTACTGGTTCTATAACCAAAAGAGTCTAGATTTATCCATCACATGGAAACTAGAAATGTATTTCTCATGATTAATGCTAATTAAATTGTTTGAGTTATCTATAACTTTTAGGTATCGTCTTATCTTATGCATATCAAATATCATAAGATAAATAAGGCATTGCCACAAAGATCACATCTTTATAAAATGAAACATCTCTTTATTAATTGCCATCATTGTCATACAATATGCAAAAATAAAGTGTTTCTATCTATTGGCAAGTATGAAATAGCAGTTCATAACTGTATTACATGCCTTATTGGCTGAAAATAAACTAAAGTATTCCTATCTATAAAGGCAACACTTGCCCCAAGTAAGAATGCTTTACACTTTACATCTTGATATCATATATCTCAAAAAGTGTTACAAGTTTATTTACATGACACCTTCAAGTAGAGGCTTCAGTTGCCTCCTTATTCTTTTGTTCTTCCAGGTAGAGAGGACAATTCCTTTTCCAATGTCCTGGCTTTTGACAATGGTGGCAATTTCCTTTCTTGGTCACGCCTCCCTTTGCCTTGAGAGCTGAAGATGGCTTGGACTCCTGGCTAGCTTTAGAACCTTTCTTAGCTTTGCCCTTGCCCTTGCGCTTGGACTTGCCTTTCTTGCTCGTGATCACCATTACGGACTTAGGCTTGTCCTTCTTCATCTGTAACTCGGCTGTCCTCAACATGCTCAACAACTCTGACAGTGGCCTATCAAAGTTGTTCATGTTGTAGTTCATCACAAACTGACTTTAAGATTCTGGCAACGATTGCAATATCACGTCAGTAGCCAACTCTTGGCTCAGTGGAAATCCCAGTCTCTGTAGGTTCTCCACATACCCAATCATCTTTAGTGTGTGAGGACCAACTGGATCTCCTTCTGTCATGACGCACTTGAACAGCGCCCTAGAAACATTGTACCTCTCTTGCCGTGCCTGATCTTCATACATGTTCCTGAGATGCAGGATCATCTCTATGACACCCATGTTATCATGTTGCCTCTGCAACTCATGGCTCATTGAACATAGCATCAAGCACTTTGCATCAATGGCATCATCAGAATGCTTCTTGTAAGCATCCCTTTCTTCCTTTGGTGCATTAGGAGCGGGTTCCTCTGGAATTGGAGTATCCAGGACATAGAGCTTGCGCTCTTGAGTGAGAACAATTCTCAATGTCCGATACCAGTCATGGAAGTTTGTCCCATTTAGCTTGTCCTTGTCAAGGACCGATCACAAAGAAAAGTTGTTGTTGTTTGTTGCCATTTGAACTACAAAAGGAAAATATGTAATTTTAGTCCAAAACTCATTTTTGACTTATTTGATTGATTTGAATGTTTGACGATATAATTAGGCCTTTAATTAATTATCGCTCCCACTATTTTACTTGAAATTGATAGCCCTCACCATCAATTCGGAAGATTGCAGCGTACAACCTTCTAGTGGGCAAGATCCTGAAATCCTCTAAGTCATGAGTCAGCTTTGGCTGATCGCCCACAACTTAGATCTCTCAGGTAGGCAACTCTTGCCAATTGCATCATATGCAACTCTTGATAAGACGTCATATACAACTCTTTGCAATGATCATCTTCATGCCTCAAGGTACTAGATCCCATCTAGATCACCTTGTTAAGTCCGACCCAAAGAAAACACGATGAATATGCACCCTGCTTTGGTAGACCCACACATTCATCCTTCACGCTTCCACGAGATAGACTGTGCACCACGCTTTGGTGTGCCCACACTTGGTTGATCAAGCTTTTCACGTGTGTTGCATTTGGAAGGCATCTAAAACTTAATATTTAATGAGGGATTTGGTTTTATATACATATACATATCCAATCACCACAACACATAGTACGTATCATATACATGCTATATCCCACAGAAAACATGCACAAAATGATAAAAAGCGATGATTATGGCCATCCTAATGTGATTCCTCGAGCCAAGAGGAATCACGATCATCTAGGTCTACATCACATGCAACCTGTACAAGATGAACTTTGTGCCTTGCCTTCCGAGTTGATCAACTCATCACATGAATGATCTGTACTCTCCAGCCGGTTGTCTGGATGCCACCAGCCGATCGGTTGGCTCCTCCAACTGATCGGTTTGCCTGGTCGTCGTGCATCTCGTCATGTCCGCCACCCGCTTGTCTCGCTCCTCGAACCGGTCATCAACCGATTGGTTCACTCCTTGAACCGACGGTCTGGAAGGTCAACCGATCGGTTCACGCCTTGAACCGATCGTCTGAGCAGTCGTCTTGATGTCCGCTGGTCTTTGACATAACAGGAAATAAAATCCTATTCTATTTATTACATTGCTTTATAAAGGAAACCCCGATTTACATTCAGGGGGAGCAAAGGTAGGAAAGAATCTCAAATTATTTCTAGTTACATCAGGAATAAGAGAGGGAAGATCGGTGCGCAGACCGAGATGCAAGCAACCACAAACAACCACACACAAATAGGGGTTTATAGGCCATAATCATGCTACACACATCCACCACAAAACTCGTTTAAGGGTGACGCGTATCGAGTGTATTAATAATACATAGCATATATGTAATTAGGGATTTGTGGATTTAGGATTGGACATGCATAAAGCTGATATTATTTGCATCGTATGCAATAAATAAAGGCGACAAACCAAAATCGATCACATCGATATTCCTAAAATATAGAATAGCTGACCTGGCTCTGATACCACTGTATGGTTTTAGGGGAGACAGAGAAGGCAGCGGAAACAAAAAAATTTTCTCCCCAACCCATACCGAGGAAACGCGTCAACGTCTATATAATAGGAAAGGATGGTTTGCGGAATCATACCTTGTCCCGAGGCTTGCTCGGCGACAATACCTCACGCAATGCGCGGTCTTCAACTCCGGACTTCGACGGTGTCTGTGCAGCTCCTGGTCGCACCGGGACTGACAACTCCTACTCGAACTGGACTGTCGGATGACAGTTGTCCTCCTAAGCGGCAGTGTCCTCCCGCCTCTGTAGTAGTCCACACGGACCACCTGGAACTCCACTCTCCTTGTCCCACAAGGAAGTGGAAGGAGTCACACCCTCCTGTTGACATACTAGTCGCCAACACACTCTCCTGCCTCCTGTTGCAACTGCAGTTGTCCTTCCCTTGCTGCACCTCCCTTTTGCGGGAAGCACTTGCTCGGGCTCTCTCACAGTTACCAAAACCAGAGAGAACGACAACTTGCAGAGCAACTGGTTGCACTGAGCTGTGTTTTGAGAAGCCCCCAATACCCCTATATATATAGGAGAGTCATGGGACAGGGTTCTCCATCTCGGGCAATGCGGGACTAAAGCAGGAGTAGAAGGGTTCGAGAATTTTCCACAAAAAGCAACCGGTTCGCAACTTGAAATGATCGGTTCACAACTGAACCGATCGGTTCGGCCATTGAGCCGATCGGTTGGACCTGAGCCGATCGTTTGGGGCACTCCAACCGATCGGTTGGTGCCCTGAACCGATCGGTTCATGGTCCTAATCCGGCTCAAAAAGACTTTCCTTGTTTCTTTCCCAATTGGTATCGAATACCAATATTATTCCCAATCGAATTGGGCAATTTGAAACCAAAGGAAAATTCTTGCCGACATGACTTTTCCCAACTGGTCGGTTGCACCAGTTGAGCCGATCAGTTCAACCCTTGAACCGGTCATTTCAACCTGGGCATGAGCCGATCGGCCTGGACACTCCAGCCGACCGGTTCAGCAACCTCAGCCGACTGGTTCATCACATGAGCCGATCGGTTGGGAGCACAGGTTGGGCAAAATCAGTCAATTGCGATTTCAATCAATCTGATACTCCAATCAATGTGTCCAACACCTTGAACCATACGATATTGAGTCACCGACTAATTGAGTGTTTAATTGAACTACTAAACTCCTTTAGTAATCAATCTAAACATTGCTTTGTGGACAAAACTCCTCTTCCAGGTTAAATCCTATGTGTGTGACCCTGCAGGTCCATTTCACGTTGGCAGTGAAAGTTCATAACACTTATGACTTCACAAGCAAAGAGAGGTGCCTAGTCACACATCAGTGCTACCCAAGTGAAAGTAGAAAGTTGGAGAACAACTTTCATCCTACAATCCGTGAATGGTGTTACAACGAATGTATAATTCCTTTGTCACTGATATCCCGAATGAACTCGAGGCATGGAACAGTCATCCTGTCAACGTTCATTCACTTCCTTGATCTCAGAGTAGATTGGAAGAGATATGTATGACATCAATATCATATACTGATTCACACATGCGTGCACGCCTTTCTCAATCCTACTCATCAAGTGGCCATGGATATCAAACTCCCTCAGGAGGGACAAATCCCACATCTATCACTCACCCCTCAAAAGCCCCATGTGTCAAAGCCACCCAATCATCACCTTTATAACAACCCATGTTTCAGGACTGCGTTTGATGATGTCAAAGTGTGCCCAACGACATGTGTTGAGTGCAGTGATTTCAGGTCTAAGAATCACACTCACCACCATCACTGTGAGTACTGACTGTGACTACCATCTCATGGTTCCATGTGTCAAACTCACGGTGGGTCTGTCCGGTACCTTGTTCTCTAACAAGTACCTATGTGTTTGGTTTGATATCTCTATATCATGACTAATGAGATTCTGTCATCAACCAACACCACAATCTAGTCTTGTGTGTCATTGCTGTCTATCTACCTTCCACAATGACATACGACTAGGGACATAACAAGAATGTACAAACTCTTAGCATCCGTATGATCTCATCGTTTAGGTCCTCAACCTGAAAGCATACGTCATTGAGTACTTTCATTCTCTAGACATTCAATCTGTTCTATCACTATCTCATATGACTGAACCAGAAAGAATTGGAAGCTTGCCTTTTATGTTTATCAAATCAATCTTAATGTATCCCACCAATCATCCCATGATTGGCTCTCAGGGCATACATACCAACAGACTCCCACTTGCACTGCGAGCCAATCACCCATGAATCATATTCATAGTAATCTTCAAACATGTCCCACATGTTACTGTGCTCTTAGTGCAAACATAGTGAGTAATGGCAACACCTTGCCAAAATCTGTACAAATTGCATGTCTCTCATCTCTTCACTGTACGTCACATGTATGAGATGGAGTTGCCCTAATATGCGATCTAGTATTCCATTGCTAACCTTTAGCCACATTGCATGATCAAGGATTCCAGACTTATCATCAATGAGTGGAATATAAGCTCATCCTATGAACTTTCAGATCCATATAGTATCCACTGTTGTTTACTAATACATAGATACTCGGCATTTCCCTTTTTCAAATGGCTTTATTGGAACATTTCCAATTATCAACAAACATTCTCTTTTATACATCTTATGTATATTTTGCGATTAATTTTCTGTCCTTTCGGAAGTTCGCATCAATGTAACTCTTTACATCGAACTCTTCCTTATCTCCATAGAACTAGTACTTCACAAGCACTTATCAAGTTCTCATGGTATTCCAATAACCCTTACTGGAAGTAGACAGACATCCACTCGTCATGTCCTACATACGAGTTATCAGGATGAGCACATCATATTGCCATGTCCTACATACAAGATGATGAATGCATTTTATTCTTGCCATGTCATACATGCAAGATAATGGGATGATTACATACATGATAGATCCATATCTATTCTTAGTGTTCACATTCTTCATAAGAATTGGACACTTGGCCTTGGGATACTAACTCCATGTAACATGGACAAGTTTTCTCCCACTGAATCTGTGCATACTGAACACTTCAGTACAGATTGCCAATGTATGCTCTCTCTTTCCAGGTCAAGAGATTTTCGAGAACCATCTCTATAGATCTCTATTCCTATCACATAGGAAACATCTCTATCTTCCTTAAAGATAATTTCCACTTTTGGATTTCCAATCTAGAACATTTCCATTTCACATCAATATGTGGAATGTGAATACTCTCCCACTAAATCATAGATCCCTTCTTTCTCTTTGACATATCAGTCAAACCCTTTGACTATATCATCAAAGTAAAGATCCAATTTTGAGTTGCTTGTACTCAATCAATCACATTGATTAGTTCATTGTAACTTATAGACTTCATTTGCATTAGTGGATTCATAAACCTTGTAGGCTGTGTCACGTACACATCCTGGTTTTATTCCTCATAGGAATGCGGTTTTAGTATCCATATGCCAAATGTCTTAGTCATTAAATTGCAATCTACAAGCATCATCCTTCTCAAAATGTTATCCATGTGTCTTAACACTTAAGACTCATCTGCACTTATGGATATGATCCAATGAGTGCTACCATCAAGGTCATACCTTATGGTTCACATGGAAGTCATTTAGGATGTAATGGTCATAAACCATAACTCAAGATTCGGTTCCTCATATTTATCTTGAAAGTTGACTCATCACATGAACAACTGATCACATAGATAATTGAGGTGTATCTGTTAAAGATATAAGAACTCACAACCCTTGTGATTCTTAATTTCTTTTATTAGTGTGGGTTATTCTTTTATTAAGAAGAATTCAGTTATTTGATAATCATTCTCTAACTCCTTAGAGTATGATTCCTTCTTGATTCAGACATCACCATGCCTTAATCATGAGTTCACTATGATACACTATCACAATCACTCATAAGGATCTCAAACATTTGGTCCAACTATTTCATTCATTGATCTCATCAAGAATTAATACTTTACCAAATTTGTACTTCATTTATGATAATCTTGAACACTTCAAGATATTCATATTGGTATTTCTCTAAACACCATTTGAAGTATTAGCATTTATTCCAATAGGTATGTAAATACATCACATGTATTATACCTAATAGGATAATCACTCTCCCACTACATTAGTGAAGATTGATTAATCATGACCAAGATATTCATGTCTCTTACTGGTTCTATAACCAAAAGAGTCTAGATTTATCCATCACATGGAAACTAGAAATGAATTTCTCATGATTAATGCTAATTAAATTGTTTGAGTTATCTATAACTTTTAGGTATCGTCTTATCTTATGCATATCAAATATCATAAGATAAATAAGGCATTTCCACAAAGATCACATCTTTATAAAATGAAACATCTCTTTATTAATTGCCATCATTGTCATACAATATGCAAAAATAAAGTGTTTTCTATCTATTGGCAAGTATGAAATAGCAGTTCATAACTGTATTACATGCCTTATTGGTTGAAAATAAACTAAAGTATTCCTATCTATAAAGGCAACACTTGCCCCAAGTAATAATGCTTTACACTTTACATCTTGATATCATATATCTCAAAAAGTGTTACAAGTTTATTTACATGACACCTTCAAGTAGAGGCTTCAGTTGCCTCCTTCTTCTTTTGTTCTTCCAGGTAGAGAGGACAATTCCTTTTCCAATGTCCTGGCTTTTGACAATGGTGGCAATTTCCTTTCTTGGTCACGCCTCCCTTTGCCTTGAGAGCTGAACATGGCATGGACTCCTGGCTAGCTTTAGAACCTTTCTTAGCTTTGCCCTTGCCCTTGCGCTTGGACTTTCCTTTCTTGCTCGTGATCACCATCACGGACTTAGGCTTGTCCTTCTTCATCTGTAACTCGGCTGTCCTCAACATGCCCAACAACTCTGACAGTGGCCTATCAAAGTTGTTCATGTTGTAGTTCATCACAAACTGACTGTAAGATTCTGGCAACGATTAAAATATCACGTCAGTAGCCAACTCTTGGCTCAGTGGAAATCCCAGTCTCTGCAGGTTCTCCACATACCCAATCATCTTGAGTGTGTGAGGACCAACTGGATCTCCTTCTGTCATGACGCACTTGAACAACGCCCTAGAAACATTGTACCTCTCTTGCCGTGCCTGATCTTCATACATGTTCCTGAGATGCAGGATCATCTCTATGACACCCATGTTCTCATGTTGCCTCTGCAACTCATGGTTCATTGAACATAGCATCAAGCACTTTGCATCAATGGCATCATCAGAATGCTTCTTGTAAGCATCCCTTTCTTCCTTTGGTGCATTAGGAGCGGGTTCCTCTGGAATTGGAGTATCCAGGACATAGAGCTTGCACTCTTGAGCGAGAACAATTCTCAATGTCTGATACCAGTCGTGGAAGTTTGTCCCATTTAGCTTGTCCTTGTCAAGGACCGATCGCAAAGAAAAGTTGTTGTTGTTTGTTGCCATTTGAACTACAAAAGGAAAATATGCAATTTTAGTCCAAAACTAATTTTTGACTTATTTGATTGATTTAAATGTTTGACGATATAATTAGGCCTTTAATTAATTATCGCTCCCACTATTTTACTTGAAATTGATAGCCCTCACCATCAATTCGGAAGATTGCAGCGTACAACCTTCTAGTGGGCAAGATCCTGAAATCCTCTAAGTCATGAGTCAGCTTTGGCTGATCGCCCACAACTTAGATCTCTCAGGTAGGCAACTCTTGCCAATTGCATCATATGCAACTCTTGATAAGATGTCATATACAACTCTTTGCAATGATCATCTCCATGCCTCAAGGTACTAGATCCCATCTAGATCACCATGTTAAGTCCGACCCAAAGCAAACACGATGAATATGCACCCTGCTTTGGCACACCCACACATTCATCCTTCACGCTTCCACGAGATAGACGGTGCACCACGCTTTGGCGTGCCCACACTTGGTCGATCAAGCTTTCACGTGTGTTGCATTTGGAAGGCATCTAAAACTTAATATTTAATGAGGGATTTGGTTTTATATACATATACATATCCAATCACCACAACACATAGTACGTATCATATACATGCTATATCCCACATAAAACATGCACAAAACGATAAAAAGCGATGATTATGGCCATCCTAATGTGATTCCTCGAGCCAAGAGGAATCACGGTCATCTAGGTCTACATCACATGCAACCTGTACAAGATGAACTATGTGCCTTGCCTTCCGAGTTGATCAACTCATCACATGAATGATCTGTACTCTCCAGCCGGTCGTCTGGATGCCACCAGCCGATCGGTTGGCTCCTCCAACTGATCGGTTTGCCTGGTCGTCGTGCATCTCGTCATGTCCGCCACCCGCTCGTCTCGCTCCTCGAACCGGTCATCAACCGATCGGTTCACTCCTTGAACTGACTTTCTGGAAGGTCAATCGATCGGTTCACGCCTTGAACCGATCGTCTGAGCAGTCGTCTTGATGTCCGCCGATCTTAGACATAACAGGAAATAAAATCCTATTCTATTTATTACATTGCTTTAAAAAGGAAACCCCGATTTACATTCGGGGGGAGCAAAGGTAGGAAAGAATCTCGAATTATTTCGAGTTACATCAGGAATAAGAGAGGGAAGATCGGTGCGCAGACCGAGATGCAAGCAACCACAAACAACCACACACAGATAGGGGTTTATAGGCCATAATCATGCTACACACATCCACCACAAAACTCATTTAAGGGTGACGTGTATCGAGTGCATTAATAATACATATCATATATGTAATTAGGGATTTGTGGATTTAGGATTGGACATGCATAAAGCTGATATTATTCGCATCGTATGCGATAAATAAAGGCGACAAACCAAAATCGATCATATCGATATTCCTAAAATATAGAATAGCTGACCTGGCTCTGATACCACTGTAGGGTTTTAGGGGAGACAGAGAAGGCAGCGGAAACAAAAAAAATTTCTCCCCAACCCATACCGAGGAAACGCGTCAACGTCTATATAATAGGAAAGGATGGTTTGCGGCATCATACCTTGTCCCGAGGCTTGCTCGGCGAAAATACATCGCGCAATGCGCGGTCTTCAACTCCGGACTTCGGCGATGTCTGTGCAGATCCTGGTCGCACCGGGACTGACAACTCCTACTCGAACCGGACTGTCGGATGACAGTTGTCCTCCTAAGCGGCAGTGTCCTCCCGCCTCTGTAGTAGTCCACACGGACCACCTGGAACTCCACTCTCCTTGTCCCACAAGGAAGTGGAAGGAGTCGCACCCTCCTGTTGACGTACTGGTCGCCAACACGCTCTCCTGCCTCCTGTTGCAACTGCAGTTGTCCTTCCCTTGCTGCACCTCCCTTTTGCGGGAAGCACTTGCTCGGGCTCTCTCACAGTTACCAAAACCAGAGAGAACGACAACTTGCAGAGCAATTGGTTGCACTGAGCTGTGTTTTGAGAAGCCCCCAATACCCCTATATATATAGGAGAGTCATGGGACAGGGTTCTCCATCCCGGGAAATGCGGGACTAAAGCAGGAGTAGAAGGGTTCGAGAATTTTCCACAAAAAGCAACCGGTTCGCAACTTGAAATGATCGGTTCACAACTGAACCGATCGGTTCGGCCATTGAGCCGATCGGTTGGACCTGAGCCGATCGTTTGGGGCACTCCAACCGATCGGTTGGTGCCCTGAACCGATCGGTTCATGGTCCTAATCCGACTCAAAAAGACTTTCCTTGTTTCTTTCCCAATTGGTATCGAATACCAATATTATTCCCAATCGAATTGGGCAATTTGAAACCAAAGGAAAATTCTTGTCGACATGACTTTTCCCAACTGGTCGGTTGCACCAGTTGAGCCGATCAGTTCAACCCTTGAACCGGTCGTTTCAACCTGGGCATGAGCTGATCGGCCTGGACACTCCATCCGACCGGTTCAGCAACCTCAGCCGACCAGTTCATCACATGAGCCGATCGGTTGGGAGCACAGGTTGGGCAAAATTAGTCAATTGCGATTTCAATCAATCTGATACTCCAATCAATGCGTCCAACACCTTGAACCATACGATATTGAGTCACCGACTAATTGAGTGTTTAATTGAACTACTAAACTCCTTTAGTAATCAATCTAAACATTGCTTTGTGGACAAAACTCCTCTTCCAGGTTAAATCCTATGTGTGTGACCCTGCAGGTCCATTTCACGTTGGTAGTGAAAGTTCATAACACTTATGACTTCACAAGCAAAGAGAGGTGCCTAGTCACACATCAGTGCTACCCAAGTGAAAGTAGAAAGTTGGAGAACAACTTTCATCCTACAATCCATGAATGGTGTTACAACGAATGTATAATTCCTTTGTCACTGATATCCCGAATGAACTCGAGGCATGGAACAGTCATCCTATCAACGTTCATTCACTTCCTTGATCTCAGAGTAGATTGGAAGAGATATGTATGACATCAATATCATATACTGATTCACACATGCGTGCACGCCTTTCTCAATCCTACTCATCAAGTGGCCATGGATATCAAACTCCCTCAGGAGGGACAAATCCCATATTTATCACTCACCCCTCAAAAGCCCCATGTGTCAAAGCCACCCAATCATCACCTTTATAACAACCCATGTTTCAGGACTGCGTTTGATGATGTCAAAGTGTGCCCAACGACATGTGTTGAGTGCAGTGATTTCAGGTCTAAGAATCACACTCACCACCATCAGTGTGAGTACTGAGTGTGACTACCATCTCATGGTTCCATGTGTCAAACTCACGGTGGGTCTGTCCGGTACCTTGTTCTCTAACAAGTACCTATGTGTTTGGTTTGATATCTCTATATCATGACTAATGAGATTCTGTCATCAACCAACACCACAATCTAGTCTTGTGTGTCATTGCTGTCTATCTACCTTCCACAATGACATCCGACTAGGGACATAACAAGAATGTACAAACTCTTAGCATCTGTATGATCTCATCGTTTAGGTCCTCAACCTGAAAGCATACGTCATTGAGTACTTTCATTCTCTAGACATTCAATCTGTTCTATCACTATCTCATATGACTGAACCAGAAAGAATTGGAAGCTTGCCTTTGATGTTTATCAAATCAATCTTAATGTATCCCACCAATCATCCCATGATTGGCTCTCAGGGCATACATACCAACAGACTCCCACTTGCACTGTGAGCCAATCACACATGAATCATTATCATAGTAATCTTCAAACATGTCCCACATGTTACTGTGCTCTTAGTGCAAACATAGTGAGTAATGGCAACACCTTGCCAAAATCTGTACAAATTGCATGTCTCTCATCTCTTCGCTGTACGTCACACGTATGAGATGGAGTTGCCGTAATAGGCGATCTAGTATTCCATTGCTAACCTTTAGCCACATTGCATGATCAAGGATTCCAGACTTATCATCAATGAGTGGAATATAAGCTCATCCTATGAACTTTCAGATCCATATAGTATCCACTGTTGTTTACTAATACATAGATACTCGGCATTTCCCTTTTTCAAATGGCTTTATTGGAACATTTCCAATTATCAACAAACATTCTCTTTTATACATCTTATGTATATTTTGCGATTAATTTTCTGTCCTTTTGGAAGCTCGCATCAGTGTAACTCTTTACATCGAACTCTTCCTTATCTCCATAGAACTAGTACTTCACAAGCACTTATCAAGTTCTCATGGTATTCCAGTAACCCTTACTGGAAGTAGACAGACATCCACTCGTCATGTCCTACATATGAGTTATCAGGATGAGCACATCATATTGCCATGTCCTACATACAAGATGATGAATGCATTTTATTCTTGCCATGTCATACATGCAAGATAATGGTATGATTACATACATGATAGATCCATATCTATTCTTAGTGTTCACATTCTTCATAAGAATTGGATACTTGGCCTTGGGATACTAACTCCATGTAACATGGACAAGTTTTCTCCCACTGAATCTGTGCATACTGAACACTTCAGTACAGATTGCCAATGTATGCTCTCTCTTTCCAGGTCAAGAGATTTACGAGAACCATCTCTATAGATCTCTATTCCTATCACATAGGAAACATCTCTATCTTCCTTAAAGATAATTTCCACTTTTGGATTTCCAATCTAGAACATTTCCATTTCACATCAATATGTGGAATGTGAATACTCTCCCACTAAATCACATATCCCTTCTTTCTCTTTGACATATCAGTCAAACCCTTTGACTATATCATCAAAGTAAAGATCCAATTTTGAGTTGCTTGTACTCAATCAATCACATTGATTAGTTCATTGTAACTTATAGACTTCATTTGCATTAGTGGATTCATAAACCTTGTAGGCTGTGTCACGTACACATCCTGGTTTTATTCCTCATAGGAATGCGGTTTTAGTATCCATATGCCAAATGTCTTAGTCATTAAATTGCAATCTACAAGCATCATCCTTCTCAAAATGTTATCCATGTGTCTTAACACTTAAGACTCATCTGCACTTATGGATATGATCCAATGAGTGCTACCATCAAGGTCATACCTTATGGTTCACATGGAAGTCATTTAGGATGTAATGGTCATAAACCATAACTCAAGATTCGGTTCCTCATATTTATCTTGAAAGTTGACTCATCACATGAACAACTGATCACATAGATAATTGAGGTGTATCTGTTAAAGATATAAGAACTCACAACCCTTGTGATTCTTAATTTCTTTTATTAGTGTGGGGTATTATTTTATTAAGAAGAATTCAGTTATTTGATAATCATTCTCTAACTCCTTAGAGTATGATTCCTTCTTGATTCAGACATCACCATGCCTTAATCATGAGTTCACTATGATACACTATCACAATCACTCATAAGGATCTCAAACATTTGGTCCAAGTATTTCATTCATTGATCTCATCAAGAATTAATACTTTACCAAATTTGTACTTCATTTATGATAATCTTGAACACTTCAAGATATTCATATTGGTATTTCTCTAAACACCATTTGAAGTATTAGCATTTATTCCAATAGGTATGTAAATACATCACATGTATTATACCTAATAGGATAATCACTCTCCCACTACATTAGTGAAGATTGATTAATCATGACCAAGATATTCATGTCTCTTACTGGTTCTATAACCAAAAGAGTCTAGATTTATCCATCACATGGAAACTAGAAATGAATTTCTCATGATTAATGCTAATTAAATTGTTTGAGTTATCTATAACTTTTAGGTATCGTCTTATCTTATGCATATCAAATATCATAAGATAAATAAGGCATTGCCACAAAGATCACATCTTTATAAAATGAAACATCTCTTTATTAATTGCCATCATTGTCATACAATATGCAAAAATAAAGTGTTTCCATCTATTGGGAAGTATGAAATAGCAGTTCATAACTGTATTACATGCCTTATTGGCTGAAAATAAACTAAAGTATTCCTATCTATAAAGGCAACACTTGCCCCAAGTAAGAATGATTTACACTTTACATCTTGATATCATATATCTCAAAAAGTGTTACAAGTTTATTTACATGACACCTTCAAGTAGAGGCTTCAGTTGCCTCCTTCTTCTTTTGTTCTTCCAGGTAGAGAGGACAATTCCTTTTCCAATGTCCTGGCTTTTGACAATGGTGGCAATTTCCTTTCTTGGTCACGCCTCCCTTTGCCTTGAGAGCTGAAGATGGCTTGGACTCCTGGCTAGCTTCAGAACCTTTCTTAGCTTTGCCCTTGCCCTTGCGCTTGGACTTGCCTTTCTTGCTCGTGATCACCATCACGGACTTAGGCTTGTCCTTCTTCATCTGTAACTCGGCTGTCCTCAACATGCCCAACAACTCTGACAGTGGCCTATCAAAGTTGTTCATGTTGTAGTTCATCACAAACTGACTGTAAGATTCTGGAAACGATTGCAATATCACGTCAGTAGCCAACTCTTGGCTCAGTGGAAATCCCAGTCTCTGCAGGTTCTCCACATACCCAATCATGTTGAGTGTGTGAGGACCAACTGGATCTCCTTCTGTCATGACGCACTTGAACAGCGCCCTAGAAACATTGTACCTCTCTTGCCGTGCCTGATCTTCATACATGTTCCTGAGATGCAGGATCATCTCTATGACACCCATGTTCTCATGTTGCCTCTGCAACTCATGGTTCATTGAACATAGCATCAAGCACTTTGCATCAATGGCATCATCAGAATGCTTCTTGTAAGCATCCCTTTCTTCCTTTGGTGCATTAGGAGCGGGTTCCTCTGGAATTGGAGTATCCAGGACATAGAGCTTGCGCTCTTGAGTGAGAACAATTCTCAATGTCCGATACCAGTCGTGGAAGTTTGTCCCATTTAGCTTGTCCTTGTCAAGGACCGATCGCAAAGAAAAGTTGTTGTTGTTTGTTTCCATTTGAACTACAAAAGGAAAATATGCAATTTTAGTCCAAAACTCATTTTTGACTTATTTGATTGATTTGAATGTTTGACGATATAATTAGGCCTTTATTTAATTATCGCTCCCACTATTTTACTTGAAATTGATAGCCCTCACCATCAATTCAGAAGATTGCAGCGTACAACCTTCTAGTGGGCAAGATCCTGAAATCCTCTAAGTCATGAGTCAGCTTTGGCTGATCGCCCACAACTTAGATCTCTCAGGTAGGCAACTCTTTCCAATTGCATCATATGCAACTCTTGATAAGATGTCATATACAACTCTTTGCAATGATCATCTCCATGCTTCAAGGTACTAGATCCCATCTAGATCACCTTGTTAAGTCCAACCGAAAGCAAACACGATGAATATGCACCCTACTTTGGCACACCCACACATTCATCCTTCACGCTTCCACGAGATAGACGGTGCACCACGCTTTGGCGTGCCCACACTTGGTCGATCAAGCTTTCACGTGTGTTGCATTTGGAAGGCATCTAAAACTTAATATTTAGTGAGGGATTTGGTTTTATATACATATACATATCCAATCACCACAACACATAGTACGTATCATATACATGCTATATCCCACAGAAAACATGCACAAAACGATAAAAAGCGATGATTATGGCCATCCTAATGTGATTCCTCGAGCCAAGAGGAATCACGGTCATCTAGGTCTACATCACATGCAACCTGTACAAGATGAACTATGTGCCTTGCCTTCCGAGTTGATCAACTCATCACATGAATGATCTGTACTCTCCAGCCGGTCGTCTGGATGCCACCAGCCGATCGGTTGGCTCCTCCAACTGATCGGTTCGTCTGGTCGTCGTGCATCTCATCATGTCCGCCACCCGCTCGTCTCGCTCCTCGAACCAGTCATCAACCGATCGGTTCACTCCTTGAACCGACTGTCTGGAAGGTCAACCGATCGGTTCACGCCTTGAACCGATCGTCTGAGCAGTCGTCTTGATGTCCGCCGATCTTTGACATAACAGGAAATAAAATCCTATTCTATTTATTACATTGCTTTAAAAAGGAAACCCCGATTTACATTCGGGGAGAGCAAAGGTAGGAAAGAATCTCGAATTATTTTGAGTTACATCAGGAATAAGAGAGGGAAGATCAGTGCGCAGACCGAGATGCAAGCAACCACAAACAACCACACACAGATAGGGGTTTATAGGCCATAATCATGCTACACACATCCACCACAAAACTCATTTAAGGGTGACGCGTATCGAGTGCATTAATAATACATATCATATATGTAATTAGGGATTTGTGGATTTAGGATTGGACATGCATAAAGCTGATATTATTCGCATCGTATGCGATAAATAAAGGTGACAAACCAAAATCGATCATATCGATATTCCTAAAATATAGAATAGCTGACCTGGCTCTGATACCACTGTAGGGTTTTAGGGGAGACAGAGAAGGCAGCGGAAACAAAAAAAATTTCTCCCCAACCCATACCGAGGAAACGCGTCAACGTCTATATAATAGGAAAGGATGGTTTGCGGCATCATACCTTGTCCCGAGGCTTGCTCGGCGAAAATACATCGCGCAATGCGCGGTCTTCAACTCCGGACTTCGGCGATGTCTGTGCAGATCCTGGTCGCACCGGGACTGACAACTCCTACTCGAACCGGACTGTCGGATGACAGTTGTCCTCCTAAGCGGCAGTGTCCTCCCGCCTCTGTAGTAGTCCACACGGACCACCTGGAACTCCACTCTCCTTGTCCCACAAGGAAGTGGAAGGAGTCGCACCCTCCTGTTGACGTACTAGTCGCCAACACGCTCTCCTGCCTCCTGTTGCAACTGCAGTTGTCCTTCCCTTGCTGCACCTCCCTTTTGCGGGAAGCACTTGCTCGGGCTCTCTCACAGTTACCAAAACCAGAGAGAACGACAACTTGCAGAGCAATTGGTTGCACTGAGCTGTGTTTTGAGAAGCCCCCAATACCCCTATATATATAGGAGAGTCATGGGACAGGGTTCTCCATCCCGGGCAATGCGGGACTAAAGCAGGAGTAGAAGGGTTCGAGAATTTTCCACAAAAAGCAACCGGTTCGCAACTTGAAATGATCGGTTCACAACTGAACCGATCGGTTCGGCCATTGAGCCGATCGGTTGGACCTGAGCCGATCGTTTGGGGCACTCCAACCGATCGGTTGGTGCCCTGAACCGATCGGTTCATGGTCCTAATCTGGCTCAAAAAGACTTTCCTTGTTTCTTTCCCAATTGGTATCGAATACCAATATTATTCCCAATCGAATTGGGCAATTTGAAACCAAAGGAAAATTCTTGCCGACATGACTTTTCCCAACTGGTCGGTTGCACCAGTTGAGCCGATCAGTTCAACCCTTGAATCGGTCGTTTCAACCTGGGCATGAGCCGATCGGCCTGGACACTCCAGCCGATCGGTTCAGCAACCTCAGCCGACCGGTTCATCACATGAGCCGATCGGTTGGGAGCACAGGTTGGGCAAAATTAGTCAATTGTGATTTCAATCAATCTGATACTCCAATCAATGCGTCCAACACCTTGAACCATACGATATTGAGTCACCGACTAATTGAGTGTTTAATTGAACTACTAAACTCCTTTAGTAATCAATCTAAACATTGCTTTGTGGACAAAACTCCTCTTCCAGGTTAAATCCTATGTGTGTGACCCTGCAGGTCCATTTCACGTTGGCAGTGAAAGTTCATAACACTTATGACTTCACAAGCAAAGAGCGGTGCCTAGTCACACATCAGTGCTACCCAAGTGAAAGTAGAAAGTTGGAGAACAACTTTCATCCTACAATCCGTGAATGGTGTTACAGCGAATGTATAATTCCTTTCTCACTGATATCCCGAATGAACTTGAGGCATGGAACAGTCATCCTGTCAACGTTCATTCACTTCCTTGATCTCAGAGTAGACTGGAAGAGATATGTATGACATCAATATCATATACTGATTCACACATGCGTGCACCCCTTTCTCAATCCTACTCATCAAGTGGCCATGGATATCAAACTCCCTCAGGAGGGACAAATCCCATATCTATCACTCACCCCTCAAAAGCCCCATGTGTCAAAGCCACCCAATCATCACCTTTATAACAACCCATGTTTTAGGACTGCGTTTGATGATGTCAAAGTGTGCCCAACGACATGTGTTGAGTGCAGTGATTTCAGGTCTAAGAATCACACTCACCACCATCACTGTGAGTACTGACTGTGACTACCATCTCATGGTTCCATGTGTCAAACTCACGGTGGGTCTGTCCGGTACCTTGTTCTCTAACAATTACCTATGTGTTTGGTTTGATATCTCTATATCATGACTAATGAGATTCTGTCATCAACCGACACCACAATCTAGTCTTGTGTGTCATTGTTGTCTATCTACCTTCCACAATGACATCCGACTAGGTACATAACAAGAATGTACAAACTCTTAGCATCTGTATGATCTCATCGTTCAGGTCCTCAACCTGAAAGCATACGTCATTGAGTACTGTCATTCTCTAGACATTCAATCTGTTCTATCACTATCTCATATGACTGAACCAGAAAGAATTGGAAGCTTGCCTTTGATGTTTATCAAATCAATCTTAATGTATCCCACCAATCATCCCATGATTGGCTCTCAGGGCATACATACCAACAGTTACTATATATGTTAGAAAAGAAAAGGTTTATGTTGTTTTTAAGTTCAAACTAATAGTGAATGATCAGTAGTAATCCCTCTTTGTCCGGCCCTAACCCTGGTTAGAGGGTTCAGGTTGTGTCAACTATTTTTTATCAGAGTGTAGGTTGAACCTAAAATGAGTTTAGGTTTAGGATAGGGGTGATAAGAGACCAATAGTATTAGGATGTTTTCCTCTATGAACTACAATTTTCTAATAGATGTGTTCTGTTATGGATATGCAGATGGTAGGAAGAGGATGTGGTCTTGGTGAGGAACAAGTTGAGAGCCACAATGGCCCTGATCCTCAAATAATGGTGCAAGGAGGATAAGATAGGGATGAGGAAACAAGGATATGTCATATCTTCCTAGAAACAAAAGAGAAATACAAGATGGACAAGAGGTCCTCATCTTCCAGCAAGAATCTAATGAGATCATATGAGCTAGTGAAGAATCTTGTTGGGACTAAATTACTTGAAACAATTGATCCAGGTGTACAGAGGTGTGGCTTTGAAAATCAGAAAAAGTATTTTGTCTTATGAAGTTACCAAGAGATAAGCATATTAATCATGTTGTTTATCTACTTAAGGGAGATGTTGAGTTATGGTGGTGTGGAGTGGAAGATAAGAGGAGAAATATAGTGATGACACGTAGGGACTTTGTGGATGATTTTTACCTTATTTTCCTCCTACCTACCAAATCAAAAAGATCAAATAGGTGAGGAATATCAGGCAAGGTAGTATGACAATTGGTGAATAAGAGGTATGTTTCATAAGGTTGGCTAATTTCTATTTGCAGCTTGTGCCTAATAACGTAGGAAAGTGCAGAAGATTTCAACAATGACGAAGATCAGAAATTAGACACAATGTATCATCCATTGGTCGGAGAGATAGAGAAAATTTTGGAGAATTCATGGAAGCAGCAAGATGTGTAGAAGAGTCAGTCAATGTTGATAAGCAGTTTGAGAGCAAGAAAAGATCTGGAGATTTTAGTAGAGGAGGGTAGAGAAGTGGTGGATACAAAGGAGGTTGTGGTTTCTTTTCCAATATAGTATGATGACTTGGCTATTTTGGAAGACTGTGATGTAGTTGTTTACATAATGGAGGAAGGCCCATTTTTAGTAGACAGAATACACCACCTAGGTGGATAGCTCCAACTAAATCTTCTAGATCATCTGCATCAGTGATAGGTCTGCAGATACAAGGTGCAGTCATGTGTGACAACTGTGTAGGATACACTATGGACAATTTTGAGGAGTCACTACTCAAATGTGTTATCACTGTGGAGAGGTGGGACACATAAAAAGAGAGAATCCAAAACTTCACTATACTTTAGAACAAGGTTCACAATTACAATTTCAGCCTTTGTAGAGACAGACTCTTGTTAGAGGGGCAAGTTCTTTTGTAGCCTCTGGTTCTAGAAGGGGAGCACCTAGTAGTAGTAGTGGACATTGAGGACAACAAGGAAGAGGGAGAGATATATTGCATTTCTTCTCAATGACATCATCTGTAGGTGTAGTCCCGCCCAGAGTTGTGATAGGTGAGATGCTTTTCTTTAACATCATTTTTATTACAGTATTAATATATCCTGATGGAACACATTATTTCATTCAAAGATCGATAGTTAGTGGGATAAATATTTAAACCAAATATTTATCTTATGAATTGTTGTTAAGAGTAGAGTTAGGTGAATCATCAATTTTGATAGAAGTATTTCTTGGATGTCTATTGAATTTTGACAGGTATACAATAGTAGTTAATCTCATACCCTTAGATATTAACTCTTTTCAAATTATTTTGGGTATGGATTTTCTGGAGACATGTCCAACTATATTGTTGGAAGAAAGAGGCTATCTTTCAACAAGGTGGATTTTCCTATATCTTCACTATAGATAGGAAAGTCATACCCATATGCATAGTATCAACTATTGTAGCTGACAAGATGATGAGAAAGGGGTGTGAGGCCTTTCTAGAACTTGTTGTAGTGCTAGGGCAGAGAAAAGAAAAGTCAGTGATGAGGATGTTCCACTAGTATGTGAGTTTGCATATGTATTTCCCAATTAGTTATGAGGTTTACCACCTAAAAGAGAACCAGACTTTGAGATACAGATTTTACTTGGTAGTCAACCCATAACATTACCAGCCTATAGAATGGCACCTACTGAGTCAAAGGAATTAAAAACTCAGTTACAAGAGTTGTTGAATAAGGGTTTCATTCAATCTAGTACATCACCTTGGGAGCTTCAGTACTATTTATGAAGAAGAAGGATGGAACTATACATTAATGCATACACTATAGGAAACTAATAAGATAACCATTAAGAACAAATATCCTTTGCCTAGGATTGATGACATGTTTAATCATCTATCAAAGTAGCAATCTTTTCAAAGATAGATCTCAGGTCGGGTTATCATCAATTAAGGATAAAGGCATATGATGTACCTAAGTCAGCATTTAGAATAAGGGTATGGGCATTATGAACTTGTAGTCATGTCTTTTGGACTGACAAATGCTCCTACAACTTTTATGGATATGATGAATAGGGTTTTCAAACCATATCTAGATTAGCTTATAGTAGTGTTCATAGATGATGTTATTATATATTCCAGAGATGCAGAACAACACGAGCAACATTTTAGGATAGCTTTTAGGTGTTCATACAACATCAATTGTGTGCTAGGTTCAACAAATAGGAGTTCTTGTTGGTTGAAGTTTACTTTCCTGGACATGTCATATAAGGAGGAGTCAGTGTGGACCCTAATAAAGTGGAATATGTTCTTTGTTGGGAGCAACCCACAATCCAACTGAAATTAGAAGTTTTCTAGGGTTAGTTGGATATTACAAAAGGTTTAAATGAAACTTTAGTGTATTGGAGGGACCTCTTACACATTTAACAAGGAAGGATGTGCCTTTTATTTGGTCTAAATTATGTGAAAAGAGATTTCAAACTTTAAAGAGGAAGATAATCACAACACTTGTTTCAATTTTACCCGAGGCAGATACATGTTATGTGGTTTTCTATGATGCATCTAGGAGAGGTTTGGGATGTGTTTTATGTAGGAAGGGAAGGTGGTGGCTTATGCTTCTAGACATCTTAAGAAGAATGAAGAAAATTTATCCCACACATGATCTTGAGCTGGCAATATTAATACATGCCTTAAAGACATGGTGTCATTATCTGTACGGTGACTCATGTCTGGTCTTTACTGACCATAAAAGTTTAAAGTACATTTCACACGAACTAATCTCAACTTGGGACAACACAGGTGGTTAGATCTCATATAAGATTATGATGTTACTATTGATTATCACCCTATGAAGGCCAATGTAGTAGCAGATGCTCTAAGTAGGAAGTCAACATTGTTTGTAGAAATGTTTTTTGGCATGTGTAAAATGATATTTAATAGTTCAAATGAGAGAAATGAACCTAGATTTGACTGTGTCTAAACAAGGTTGACTCTTGGCTCGAATGCAGGTTAGACCTACATTCTATGATCAGATCAAAGAACTTGAACAGGATGATAGGGAATTGCAACATATCATGCATGATATGACAGAAGGAAAGAGGATACAATTTAGATATTTAGAGGATGGGTTGTTGTATCAACTTAATAGATTATGTGTGCCTAGTAATTAAAAATTAAAGACACACATTCTAGAGTAATTACACTCTTCCATGCATGCAATGCATCTAGGTAACACAAAGATGTATAGAAACCGTAAAGAACTGTATTGGTGGTAAGGCGTGAAGAAAGATTTGGTTTAGTATGTAGCTATTTGTAGTGTATGTTAGCAAGTCAAGGTTGAACATCAGAATCTGACAGGTACTCTACAATCACTTCCTATTCTAGAATGGAAGTGGGAGCACATCACTATAGATTTTTTGGTTGGATTACCTAGGACACCACATGGATTTGATTTTGTATGGGTAATAGTAGGTCAGCTAACTAAGCCATGTCACTTTCTTCCAGAGAAGACAACATGGAATACACAAAAGTTAGCCAAAGTATATGTAGATGAGATTGTCAAATTGCATGGAGTACTAGTTTCTATAATATATGACAGAGATCCCAAATTCACATCTAGATTTTGGAATCAGTTACAATGTTCCTTGGGAACAAAGTTGAACTTTACACATCATCTCATCCTCAAATAGATGGAAAGTTAGAGAGAACATTCATACCATAGAGGATATGCTGAGAGTATTGGTTTTCTAGTTTAATGGAGGTTGGGATGATCATATCAATCTTGTGAAATTTTCCTATAATAATAGTTACCATTCGATTTAGGCATGGATCCTTCTTAAGCTCTGAATGGGAGAAAGTTTAGATCTCCTATTTGTTTGTATAAAGTGGGAGAAAGGAAAATTTTAGGTCCAAACTTGGTGGAAGAAAAAATAGGAAAGATATATGTGATCAGACATCAGTTGAAGGCTGCACAGATAGACAGAAAAGCTATGTAGGAAACAAAGTGTAGACCACCTCAGTTTGAGGTTGGAGAAGAGTTTATTTGAAAGTCTCAACATGGAAAGGTGTGTTGAGGTTTGGGAAATGAGGCAAACTAACTCCTAGATACATGGATCCCTATCCAATCATTCTGAGAATTATACCAGTAGCATATAAACTTGAGTTCCCCCCTGATCTAGAAAATTTACATGATGTGTTTCATGTATCTAATTTGAAGATGTGTCATCCAAGTATGGAAAAGATCATAGACCCAAAGCCAATACAATTAAGGGAAGATGTTTCCTATATTTAAGGTCCTAAATAGATTTGGACCGTAGAATTCAAAAGCTTAAAAAGATAGAGATGCCCTTAGTGAAAGTTCTTTGGAGAAACCATGGTATAGAAGAAGCCACATGGGAGTTAGAAATCGAGATGCGTAATAGTATCCTTCATCTTCTAGGAATTTAGAGATAAAATTTTCATTAGAGGGGGGATTGTCACAACCTGTATCAAGCACGGTAAGTAATTAAAGTGTTAATCACAACCCTAGTAATAATGATGGGTGTTAATGTTTAATTATAATGTGAATTTAATTAGCTAACATTAATTATGTTTTGATATTAATCTAAAAAAATTAAAAGGTAAAACTATAGAATCAATAATGAAATATATTAGAGTGATATGTACACATTACAACTTTTGTAAGTCTCTTGCAGACTTACCATCAAATGACAGGACTGATGGGTCTAGGTCGATGGTTGTGGACCAAGTGTTTGTCATGGTAAACAACTGATAGTTTTTCTTGGTAGATGAGAACTAATGGTTTTTCCTGGTAGATGACAACTGATGGTTTTGCTTGGTAGATGAGAACTGATAGTTTTTCTTGGTATATGAGAATTGATGGTTTTCACTGGTTGATGAGAACTGATGGTTTATCCTAGTTGATTGATGTTTTCATTTATCTTATACTTGTTTGTTGATAAGATAAATAAAAGTGAATACATCAAGGTTTGAAACCTAGTTGATATGGTAACAGCCAGCACATGTATGTACAAGAATAGTATAAATATTTAAGGAATTGATAAATAAATAAATTATCAAATATTTATGATATCAAACATTTTATATGGAATTGTATATAATTCAATTATGAATCTAAAGAAAAAAGAATGACCCAAAGTAGAGTGAAAATGACGAAGTTATGTCACTTTTCATTTTCACCCATTCCTACCATCAGATTGCAAAGAAGCGATGGTGAACCATTGGATTGGAAGAACTGATGGAGAACCATCAGATTGCAATGAACCGATGGTGAACCACTGGATTGCAAAGAACTGATGGTGGACCACCGACTAGACACTATTGCCGCCCAGAACAGTCACTCACAAAAATGGACATAACTTTTGATATACTTATCATAATTTGACAAAATAAGTTTCTTTGGATTCATTTTTCAATCATTTACACAATAAACCATCAACTAATGGAAAGAATGACTAAAAAGGTGAATCTAGGGTGATCTTTAGGGAATAACATGAAGAATAATGGAAATCAAAGGTTTTGTTACATATTCGACTGGTGAGTTGTTTAAAACATTGATCTCTTCTCTTTTCCCCATTTTCTCAATTTGGAGGTCCTCTCTAACCCAAGAATCGATGGTTCTAACCACCAAATTCTTGGTCTTGTACCTCCATCCAACGTTCTTGAACTTGTTTTCTCATTGACAACTGGTTTGTGATGAGATCTCGAAGCCTAAGACATTATTCATGATCATCTGAATAGAGATTTGAGCTTAGTTGGCGGACAAACTAGATTTGTCATCTGTGACTTCTAACCTTGATTTATATAAATCTGAAACTATGATGTTATTTTATCAAATCTTGCTCTGTCTATCTATGATATACTGGTTAGATTCGTACAATGGTATGTAGCAATAGAAATGCTTATTTTATGCTATAATAGGGGATGTGATACTATATAGGTGAATAATACTAAGAATGATTGTGTATGATAAGTGATATAATGGTGAAATTGAGGGTACCATAGAGACCAGTTGGCCTTGAATTAGATGTAAACATTCAATATGAAATTTATGAGAATTGTGATAATTGCTATATATATACTCTGATGATTTATGTATTGTTGTGATATGTTTAAGTGACAAAATTATGATAGTGACTGGTAATGACAATGATTCATGTTAAATAACTATCATTAGGCGATAGATGACCTCAACATTATAGAATTATAGAAGGAGGCTTGTGATGTGGGGAGGAAATGTGCTTCCCCATTGGAGGTTACATGTAGGTCGAGGTACGACAGAGAGAAGTAGTTGGGTGTGGGGGTCTAGGCCAGTGAGGCGGACTTCTTAAATGATTGGCATCCAACACCAACTGAGGATGTCAGTGGTACTCGAGTTTGTCTAGTGAGCAGACATCTTTGGTAGGTCCACTGATGTAGAGTTGTGGCACTCATTGGACATTTTCGATAGGTCCACTGGTCCACAAAAAGCCTGAGGGTTTTGATTCTCTGCCTGCATACCCAGGATCAAAGGAGGAGTCTAGATATTTGTCCACTCCCATTAGCTACTGAGAGCCATATGTGGCGATTCCAACTGTAAATGTGGTATTGAGATTAAAGAGTTAAGACCACGAGCATGCTTCTAAGTCTTATATAGTGAGATCATAGCTTGTTGTGATGCTTTCACATGTCTTGGTACACCTCATGTGGGTCCACTGGCATAATAAATGGACTAAAAGATTAGGTGAATAGATTTAATTTATCCTCTTACTCCAGTCAATATTAGATCAATTGTCATGTTGACTGATTTATAATTTTAAAACTGTCATGCCTACATGTTTCTATATTTAAGTTGTATCAGTTATGCACATCTAAAGTATCATGATTACTTGTTAATTTTCTACGCATTGATCTAGTAGCTCATCAACCTAGTGGAACATTTTTCAGGTAAAGGACCAGTTCTGCCAGAAGAGACAGAAGCTATTTTTTATCTAGAGTAGAACAGAGGTCTTGAAAAGGAGTAGTTAGAATAGATAGACGACCTCTTATCCTTCATCAAGATATTGGGAATGAGTAAGTGAGAAAAGATAGTAATTTAAAATGAAATGTACATGATGTATATTAAATGTGAAACTCTTTCTTCTATGTAGTAGTCAAACTCTATTGTATCTTTTAATGTTATGTTTAAACAAGACATTATCATTTAGTTAAGTGATGTTATTGTAATATAAGAAAAGAAAAGGTTAAGGCTGGTTTTAAGATAAAATTAATAGTGAATGGTCAATACTAATCCCTCTTTGGTGGGCCCTATCCCTAGTTAGTGGGTTCGGGTCGCATTACTAGACATCCTTATCTATCACTTGGGTTGTGAATTTATGCAAATTTATGTAAGAGTTTGCATTGAGAAAACAAAGTGATGGTGTTGTTGTTGTGATGACTTGGCATGCATCATATGTTGCCTGTAAATCAGAGTTAATCCGCTCACGTTTTTGAACTGCTACAATTGATATATGTTATTCTTGAATGCTCTCATGATAATTGGAATGATGACACCACCCATTGTCAAAACTTTTCTTCCTCTCAGGTTGGGAAAATGGGCGATATGGAAGCAGGAATTATTCACTTGAGACAATGTATTGCATAGTAGACTATATGCATATCCTTATTATTAACACTCTCATCGGCATACTAAGAAAATAATACATATTGCATATTATATTGTAGATATTTATATGAGGGACATAAAATTCAAGACGTTTCTACCTTGCATATGATGATTAATATCTCTCCTGACAGTTCTTCCCATGACTCATAGTCACGTAAACATGATCATTATCCTTTATAGGAGAAGTATTAACTTCTTGCCAATCTTCTCATATGGTATCAAGATTGCTTGTAAATGACCATCCTCAATCGAGGTCTCTCCACTCTAAAATCTTAATTGAAGTGTGACATCAATGTCTTCAGTAATTATTTTTTGTAAGAAACTCATGAATTTGAGTGTAAGATACGTATATGCTAGCATTGTGAGTCATTGATGTCAAATAGGGTGTAGACATGTCCACTCAGACCTATAAAGTTCTAGAATTTTTTCTCAAGAATAACTTATGGATTTTACAACTCAAAACTAGAATTTCTTTAGCAACTTGGAAAGTTAGTGATCTTGCAATTAAACCATGGGCATATGTGATGCACAAATTGGGAATGTGATTTGAGGGAGTGATGTTAACAAAGTGGTAGTGGTACAGCCATATTGCACCACCACTAGTATTTTAACAATTAGCATCTCTTATCATGATTTTACACAGAGAAGGAATGTTCCTTGAATCGTTTACATCTCTCTTTTTCTTCCAATGAAACAAGGAAATGGTCATGCAGCATAACATACACAACTTTAGGCATATAGCTTATTATATATATATACCTTGTGACATGTTAATAATATTTTCCTATATGTATTTTCCCATGAATTAGAATATATTAGGATGTATAGAAATCTAGAAATATAGTTGTTAAAGTAATAACCATCTTATTTGAGTCTTAAATGTAATTAATAGGGACAATAATATAGTTAGGGTTAGTTATATACCATTATAATATATTTTATTAGAAAATTCGTTCTCTAGAATTTTCAATAACTACATGAGGGAATGAAAGAGGCAAAAATAAAATTCAGAACTAAATGAATACAAGAAAATATAAATACATTAAAAAATTACTTCACCTTCAAGTCAAGTTGTGTATTTTAAGCTATCATGATTTTTGGATGACGTGGGAACCACCCCCGAGGAACCACCATGATTGTGACCCCCCCTCCCCTAATGGTGTAAACCCTTGGCTTTCCCCAACTACCCACACATTAGGGTCATCAAGGTAAACTCATGCAGAGGCTAAGGTGCATGATGGAACCAAGGATCATTGAAATTGCACAATTGGGGATTCGAACTTGAGTCCCTACTCTAGGGAGCTCGGGCTTCTCTGCCGATCTACAACCCCCTCCAATGTCAAAGGTGTAAACTAACTCAAAATTTGGATTCCTCACCTCTCAATCAGCTTACATGTCAATTTTTAAGTTAATAGGACATTAAATGTTCACCCAATTGATAGGGAAAGAAAATGATCAAAAAAATCAGTTAATCAATAGGTATAATGCATTTAGTATCTTTGAGTTAGTATGATTTCCCAAATTATCAATGTCACATGGTTTCCTTCTTATTCTTTCATGCATGCATTTGTTGATTGGGAGGATAAATTTTCTTCTCAGTCAATAGGATGGCCATGGCCTCATCTTCCACCTCCCTCCCTTTCCTTCCTCATATTGAACTTGTGTACAAAATCTTATTTGCACATTTATCCCTCCAGAGCTGTAACGACCCCACCTCCTGGTAACCCCCAATTAAGGGAGACCTGAAGGTCAGAGCCGTTATTCAATTAACAGGATCAAAGGTTCGACAAATAATCAATAATAATTATGAAATTCTACTACTAAACTGAAACCTGGTATAAAATAAAAACTCTACTTACCTTTTAAAAGCTGGGATTTCTAAACTTCTATCCATGAAGATACCAATCTAACTAATCCTCCTGTATAAGTTATTCTCATTTAGTTCCACATATGCCACTTTACTGTTTGTTCTTTTCATTTGTACCTAAAATGCCGACAAACAAAACATCGGTCAGCAAGAAGCTGGTATGTTGGGGAAACAATAATTGTGCAACTATGTTAACAATTCAGTCAACCAAATATCATCTAGCATCTAAAATTAAGTTTTAAGTGATACTACTCAATCCTTTCCTATCCCCTATCTCTGTGATGTCCCTACAGTGGACATGGATACTACCTCTCTCATGTGGTAGATCCTTACCCCCATGGCCCTACCACACAGGTAGCCAATTGTTAGGGTTATGGAGTCACATGGCCCTACCCAAAGGTAGCCCAATCCCTGACTCATGATGACTTGATGGTCCTACCCTGTTGGTAGCCATTTACTAAGTCATTTAATGACCTGATGGACCTACCCCATTGGTAGCCATTTACTAGGTCAATCTATAAAGCTACAGAGGGGACTAGGATCTGAGCTAGTAGGCACATCACTTATGTGATAGTCATATTCACATTATAATTTGCATGAATTAAATGCAACCAACAGTTCAATTCAAGTCATCGATAAAACCTCGAAATCCTCGAGAAACTAATTCGGGATATTCATAGGCATAACCACATACATGTACATGTAGATTCAGGTGCAGGAATAATCCAACCAACAACGAACAAGCAAGCATTCAATAAGATCCTGAAACAATTATACAATTTCCTTTTATTACTCATGTCATTAAGATCTATTAAATCTAACTCGCTTCTTAGGGTTTCTAGTCCACTTTTTAGGGTTTCCATTACAATTAGGATTTCCCTTCGTCTTTTACTATTTTAAACCCTAATTTAACACAATTGATCACAAACCCTAATTATTTCCACATCTAATCCTCAATTCCAGATTAAAGGCATAATTAACCATTAATTAAGCTCATTAAGCCTCTCTTTTATTAAAGCTACTATTTTTATCCTTTTAATCCATGACAATATCATTATATGTATTTATCATTGATTCATAGTTCATTATGGTCCAAATCACATATGAACCCGATTTGCCATTAATTCCACCTTTTATTCATGAGAAAACCCTAATTACTACATTTAGGGTATTTATCCACAAATTAGGAACTTTAATGCTCAAAATAGCTTTTAATCATGAAAACTCAGTTCTATACATGAAATCAAATAATTAAAGCCATTAGTAGTCCTAATTACCAACATTAGGGTTTCAAGGCCCATTAAAACATATTTATGCACAAGAAACTCTAAATTACCTAATTATGTGCAAGGTTCATCCTTTTTGTACCTAATGTTCCTTTTTATCATTAACAGGCTAATATAAACTTTAATCATTAAGTAAACCCTACTAATCACATTAATCATATCAAAATAGGGTTCTTTAATCATCATTACATTAAAGTTAATAACTTCCATTACTTTTCCAATTACAATCAGAATTAGGCTTCAAATATATTTTTATTGCATTCTACACATTCTCCTGATCAATTTTCATATTTTGTACATTTCCATCGGAGCTACCAATATTTAGATATGAATTTAGAAAATATTTACCTTTTTGGACCAGTAGCAGATCGCCACGTCACCAACCCATGCAACGTTGATGCGGCTTGCTTTAAAACATTTCAAAATTCCATTTCTGTCCATGCGCAAGTCAGTTGGGCCTTCAGCTCGTAGAGGGTATAATGGTCCAATGACTGGGGATCTTCTTCAAGCTCGGGACAGACGAGTTGCGCGTGCCTGAAGCCCTACGTGCGGCTTCCCCTCTCCCCCACTAGCCCCGATGACCATTGGGAAGGGTGCCTCTGCCTCCGCCCTACCCCCACACACTCAGGGGCGTCGAGATCCCATGGCCAAGGTGGCCAGCTTGTGTGGGCCAGGTCTACAACCCCCAGCCCTGCTGCGGACCTTCGGTGGTTGCTGCGCTTCGGTTTTGGTATAGCCATGATGGCCACGCAACTCTCTGGCCTCCTGGAACACCCAGTGATCGTTGCAACCCATTATGGCCGCTTCATGACTTCACAGACACGTAGCCCCTCTTAGTTAGGGTTTATGGACGAGATCATGGAAGAAGAAGATAAGGTGGTGTGCGGGATCTTCTGGACTTGGCCCAAGGCCTTATCCCCCTTATATAGGGGAGGGTTTTCGCACCCCAAGATGTGCATCCTCCAAGATGCAAGATCTTGTCCCAATAGGAAACTAATTCCTTCATTAGAAAGAAAACTTTCTCTCTCTCCTTTATCATTTTGCTATTCCTTTCTCTTTAAATATTAGGATTTTCGAAAATTATTTCCTCTTTATTCCTTGTACTTTCCTTTTAATTAATTGGCACGGAATTATGTTTTCTTTTAATAGAAAATACTTCCTTGTATCAATATTACAAAATTCATCAATAATATACCACATTATGCTCTTATTTTGCAATCTTGGTATTTTCTCTTTCTTTCCTCTTTATTGGGGCTCCTTGGACCCCAAGAAACTCAAAGAATTCAAAATAACTTTTTAAGGAATACTCATTATCCTTAAATGCATCAATATGCATTATTTCACATTGTCTTGTTTATTTCTCATTATTATGTTGATTTCTTATTAAAATATCCCTTTTTTGAGGATTTCTCTTTATTTCTCTTTTATTTTCCTCATCATTATTCCTTTTATTATTAGGAATCCTTATACGAAATTCCACCAAGGATAACTCAATTACACCTCTTTTCACTTATTTTCCACATTTTACCATTGTTTCCAATTTCTTTCATAATAAAGAAATACTTAATTGATCTTTTTCTTTTCTTTTTGCATTATCATGCAACTTTTGACTCCTTGGAACTCAAGGAACTCATGTGGAACGAAATCCCTCTTTGGATTTGCCTTCTAGAGGTTTCCACACCTTTCTTTTCTCAAAAACTCAATTATTCATTCATTAATTGGATTTCCTTGTTATTGGGCCCAATAGCCAATAAATCCCACAACACAATCATCAAGGCTATTGTAAACGAAATCCATTTATTCAAAACAAATTATATCTTTATTTGTTCAAATATCTTTTATGTGAGAAATTACATTTCTCACCCAAATGAATCCAAAATTGGGGTTGTATCATACTTCCCCTCTTATAAGAATTTTGCCCTCAAAATTCCATCAAGCAAGCAAACAAACAGGATAAGCCTTTCATGTGTCCATCATGGCTCCCATGTGGCTTCACCCTTTCCATGGTGCTTCCCAAGAACCTTCATCATCTCATATCCTTTCATCTGAGTTCTTTCTTACCTTGGTATATCGTACTCTCATAGGTGACTCAGGACATTTCAACCTCTCAAAAGCTGAATAAGTTCAGGGCTCAACACATGGCTTGGGTACCTCACATAGTGCTCTAGATCGGACTCATGGAACACATTTATTCATCGAGTTATCCTGAGGGGCAAGGCTAAACACAACCATCTCCACCAATCCATCTCAAATGGACCCATATATTGGGGACTCAGCTTTCTCAACAGTAGCTCAGAGGGGTCGGATTTTCACAATATATTCCCCCACAGTGAACTGCATGTCAGTTTGCTTTGCATCAGCTTGTGACTCATGTCACCCTTGGGCTCTCTCTCAGCCATTGCACGATCAAGCTACTTCATATGCACACACGGTGGTTCTTTTATGACCTTCACTAGGCCTCCTTCACCAACATCATCATAATGAAGTGGCGACCGACACAACCTCCTTATAGAACTTCTTGCATCCCGATAAAGGCTATGGTGGTTAACATCACATCTTTAAGAACTGTCTCATTGTATCACCATGAACAAGCACTCTTGCTCTCATCAGACCCTCTAGTATGGATCATACTAACCATTAGTTAGGGGTGATAAGTGGTACTAAAAATGAGTTCTTCATGTATCCACTTCCACCTCATGGAAGTGAACCTTGGTCATACCCAAGAACTTTTGAACTCGCATCATGGTGTAGTTGAACCATCTTTCTCTCTTAAGTAGTTCAACTGAAATTGTCCCGTGAAAGTACTCTTTTCTTTCTCATGTCATCTAGGTAAGGCGATCTACCATAACCCATATTGCATCTTGACCTTCTTGGTCAAAAGGAGACTTACCACAACATCCATAGTGGATGAACTCTATTTCCTCTTGGGGATTCTTTACTCTCTAAGTCAAAGAACTGGGTTACTGGTGTTTGTCCTTCACCCTTGGCTTGCATGGCCACATGCTACATGCAGCTTCACATCAAGCAGCCAAAGTTCCACTATCACTTACCATCTTTGTAGTTTCACGGTGTATGGTGATCTTAAAATCATGATTTCCTATATATCATGATTCCTCAAGATCGATTCCTCAGAAACCCTAAACCACTCTCATCAGGGTTTCATTACCTTCCTATCCAAGGAAGTGTATCTGAGGTTCTACTACCATCCTTTAACACCCAAGGACTAGGCTGGCTAACTAAACAACCATTAACTTGATTAACCTCTATTGATACACATGGGTGTTAGCCAAACTTATCTCTTTTTCTCAACTAGAGCATTCATTATCACCTTTCATCCTCCATGCATTATACTTATCATCTCATCTCAAACTCTAAGTTTATCTTCATCAAGAAACTCTGAGCTCATACACCTGGTGATCAAACTCAACCTTGTATAACTTGCAAATTCCACAAAGCTTCTACTAGGAACATCCTTACAAGGTGATTATTTTAATATATTTTTTTTATTGTTTGTACCTGTCCATGTATCATTCACTCCACCAGGACACATTATCATCTCTGTCCTCATTCCTTATAGCAACGTTCCAACTCACATCATCTTTACCCTTGATGTATGGCATGCATACTGTCCTATCTCTCACTCCCATAACAAGAAGAAATAAGCATTTGGCGGTCGTCCAAACACAAAGTTCTTATTGTTCCAAGAGTAGAGATGGTACAACCCACATTGCCAGTACACCTTCAAATCTAAGTGGAAATGTGCAACTTATGTCTCTACATCACAATCATCTCGATATCAAAGTTACTTCCATGGAAAATTGGTCTCGAACCTACTTGGGTTACTATACAATCCTCGGTCATCCCCTCTAGGTCTATAGGGTGTCGGCACTTTTGGGGTCATCCCTCTTCCCTCATGCATCAGAGAGTGCCCTACTCATCTGCCCTTTGGGTCCCATGAGTTTATGAATGTGATCAATCTCCTAACCCATGGCCCTCAGACAATGATAGTTGTAACCTCCCGACCCTATGGTCATGTGCAACTAGGGAATTAGGCAACTCCTTCTTCCATCGATCTTATCCCTACCTGACCCTATGATAGACTTAGGATTCTATTATAGTACATGTCCAACTTAGAACCTTCCCAAGCATTCATCATCTCTCTTCCTGCATTCGTGGGATGACTTTCATCCTTTCATAGGGATCATGGCAACCTGCCTACCTTGGTCAAGCCCCATACCGGTTACCTCCATGGTAACACATCCACATGCACATGGAGATGGTTATCTATGGGTCTATAGGTTCATTCTCATACCCATGTACTTTTCACTTAGCTTCTCAAGATCCTATGAAACCTCTTTAGGTTTCCTCAAAACCCACCAAAATTGGTATACACCCCATAAAAGGATCCCTCTCCCAGGATGGGAGGAAACTATACCCTGATAACAGCAGTCACAAACATCCTTATGTTTAGGCTATGCATCCACATGAGCATGCTTAGCCCTAGAAAGCTACTAAGGCATAGGAAAACACTTACCAAACCATGCTAGGTCACACTTGTTCTCATCCTCAACATTAGACCAACTTAGTTGTGAGGGGTTCGTCAAACATACCCTTACCTTAAGGGGTTTCCTTTACCTCTACACATTAAGAGTACCATGCTCGAAACTATAGAGACTCAAATCTCATCATGAGCATCGGATACACTGCTTCCCCTCGTAGGCCTAGGAACCCTAGGTTCACCTTTGGGTGTCCAACTGCATGCTCAATCTCTTTACCACGAATCAAGCATGTCCAAGGAATGTCATGTACTTCCATGATCCTTCTACTCGGAGTTGAGTCTTCTTCCAGGACAACCAACTAGGTATAAAACCTCACAACTGATTACTTAAACCTCCTCAGGGTTTAAAGCACTCTTTATCTCATCCAGTAGGTAATCACTTATACCTTAGGTACTAGAAGCATCATCCTCTCTCTAGGGTTTGGTTCCTCTAAAGGAAACCAAGATATCATCAGCCTCCAGGGATCAAGCATAAGGCAACCACTATCATCCATGTAGGTCGCATCATCCTCAACTCCCCACTATTCCTCAAGTTCTGGGGTTTTAGGCTTCCAACCTCCTTTCTTGGGTCCCACTTTCTCTCTCTAGATCTAACTTCACATCCAGCCTCACTTCATGAAGTTGGATCGAGCTTACCAGTATATCCCTACATGGGTGAAGCCTTTGCTCAGCTCATGTTTGGCTCAAGATTATCCTTAGCACTTTATGTTTATCTCATAAGACATCCATCATGATTCCTTGTCCAGGGTTTCATCCTACTGTCAGCACTACTGACGTACTCTGGGTGCAAGCTACACCCTACTTGCACAAGCCCATAGGGTTCTATAGGTTCTTCTCTAACTTCATCCATGAAGGAGCTACCCTTTGCTCTAACATGCACGACCCTTTCCCGGGTTGCCAAAGGTTCTAGGTCATCCAACCTCTCATGGCTCGTATGGCAATCTAAAGGCATATCTATCCAAACACCCAGTCAACCATGGCATCTAACTCATCATGTCATCTCTCTCGCTACCCTCCACTTAGGGTTAGGGTTAACATCATCCTTAAAGGATGTGCTAGGTCTCTACTTTAATGGAGATCTCTACCTCGAAGACTCACTTTCTCTACCCATCCTCATGATAAGAAGGTCTAGCCTCGGGCCTCTCCTGAGGGCAATGACAACTTATTCCATACAACCTAAGCATGTATCTATCCTTTTACGCTTACTCTATTAAGCTTATGTCCATGACATCTTATTTACATGCTTTTATTAATTTGGTGGAGGATTCCTTAATCCTTATCAACCTTACCCATACCTCAAGAGGGTGAGGAGAAGAGAGGAAACCCTAATCCTTAAGGTCCTTATCAGAATTTGAGTTGTGAAGGGATGAACAAGATGAGAGAGTCCTAAAGGTATCTTATTCCGATTCATACCCTAAGACTTTGTGATGAGAGAACTTGTAGGTGGAGGCATTAATTGCATTCAAATTGCCCATCAGACAAGTTTGATTGAGATGAGATTCTAATGGGAAAGTTTTTAATAGTGGATAAGGTGTGTATTGAGAGGGGAGAGATCGAGATTTGGAACTACTATTGTGCACCCTTTACTTGTTGGGCTCAGGGCAGGAGTGTCACAGAACCATTTATTACCCAAATCCTAACTCCGAACAATTATAACGTCAATGGTGATAGTACCTAGGAATCCATCCCTAGAATGATATTAACGAAGAGAGAATACCAAATAGAACACATGAAAGCATGGAATGCTTAGAATACATGAACAAATAACAATATAAAGGCACCAATGATGTTTTATTTTATGAGAAGATATATTAAGCAACAATATTTTATTACAAGATTTCATATACATATTCAAGAGTTAGATTTTACAAGTCTTCTCATGTACACTAGGGATCTTACAACAAGTACACCAGACATAGCTCACCAAGCCCATCAACTTCTAGCCATCCCTGAACCTATAAAATACATGAACAATGTGGGTCAACACATGAGGTGTTTAGTGCATGGCTGAAAGATACATATATATATAAGCTTTGTATAATTTCATTGAACAAGTAACAAAGAAGAATAAAGAAGTTCGATGATTAGAAAATAGAGAGATGTGTTTTGTACCATTTTACTCCAATTATACCAACAACATCATATATCATAAGGCCTTTTTGACTAACTTCCTATTGGAAGAGTTTGTAAGGGTGCTCAAGATTAGCTAACCCTTTTCTACGTAAGTGACCTCAAGGCCATCGCCAAGAGCTAACCCTTTTATCAAAATGGCCCTCCCTATCTTCATAACTTAAGTAGGACACCTAGCCTCATGTCCTTACCCCGAGAATATAGGGAGGTGCACAAGGTTTGTATAATGGAGTTTCTATATTATGTTTGCAAGTTATAAAATGATGACACCAAGACAAACATCGGGTACAATACTAGAATACTACATGGCAATATTTGAGCTAGTAAACAAGTGTATTTATATGTATCACATTTCAAGAAAGAAGGTCATAGTTATATAATTATTAAATCCCTTACCTAATTCAGAGATTTATAACCTATCCTTAACCATCTAGATCACAAGCAAACATCTGATTAAGAACAAGATTGCATACAGGTATTAGTTTCTCATCATTAATCCTAATTAGCTCAATTCTTAGGATTTTGGTGAAGTTAAGTTCAAGGTTTCTTAAGTACATGTTTTATGTTCTTACACTTATCTAGGGTACATCATGAATGTGTTGTTCAATTTTTAAGTCATTCTGTGGTTTCATCTATTTTATATAATCATTACAAGATTGTATGTCACATTGGTACATTTTATGGGAAAAGGACTCACAATACAACAACCAAGGTCAAGGGTCATCAATACATGAAAACCAAGCATAGAACATGGTTTATGTCAGCAATATTAGATTACAAGAAACACATTCTAAAAGAGGTAGATGTCACGTAGGGTCTAGGCATCATATTCCCAACATTGGGTGTCAACATTTCAACATATATGCAAGCATCAACATAGTTCATATGCTATTCGGAGTAAACATAAGACTTAGGTGGACATCCATAGTAAGGTGATAAATAATAAAAGAATCAACCTTTATTTGATAGAAAATATCATAGTAATAACATTTACATTGAGATGCAAGTTTAGCAATTTTGAGTAAAAACCATCATTATTATCTAAATATATGTCATATGAGTGTAGTTAGGTTAATTTATGATAATAGGGATTATTAAGACCCTCATGTACATCAAAAGTTCACAAAAGTTATTGATTTAGGGATTAAATGATAGATTGAGCATCAAGAATCTCAACTTTATCATAATAGTGCTTTAGTTTCACTCAAAATACTAAGATTTTCCTGCTATGAGAAAATAGAGAATGGAATTTGAGTTAGGGAACTATCCCTTGTGTAAGTATTTTCGAGCCGATCGATTTGGTATATACATTTTCTATATTTGGCCTTAATATGAAAGAGTTATTGAGTTTTGAGTGTTTGAATGAATAACTATAGAGATGGGACAGTGGTGTTACATGTATTATTTTGAGGAGAATGAGATCCCTTGGATGGGGATTGGGATCGAGAGGCTAGAAAATGTCCCACCCATGTGGTCAGTAGGGTGGTCACATGTCTTCTTCTATCAATCCAAATGTGGTGCAACGGTGGTGGGTGACGGTTGGAAGAACTCATCTTGGTCGTTGGTCCGAGGACATACAGCATGCAAGACCCACGTCAGCTAGCAGAAGGGCAAGAGAGATGGGGAGATGAGGCAGTGTGGCATCCTTTGGTTGGTAAGTTGACCACATTGACTAGTGGAGAGGGGGATATTCTAGTGGGATGTGCATTGTAAGATTGACATCCAACAGTTGCAACCTCATCATCAATCTAGTGTCGAGGTCATGGAGTCCAAGGTGGTCGCCCATAGTTGTTGGCTCATCGGAACATTGTGCTGACACCACTGTGGTGGGGGAAAAGGATTCAGAGGAAGTAGTCCATGCTCAGCACATGATATCAGTCTCGAAAGAGAAGTTGAGGAGGGATGGTGGTGCACAGGGGAAAGATGCCCAACCAGTAGGTTGTGACAGTGCCACCCAACCAGGGGAAAGGGGTGCAGGTGGGGTGCAGGTTCAAGGGTGCCAAAAGCCATGGTTAAAAAGGGAAAATGAGAGAGGGAAGCACAGAGGGAAAAATCATGCTCATAAGTGGAAAAAGAGGTGGGATAGAGGGTGTATAGTGTGTTCATCTGAGTGGTAGGTGAAGCATTGTGCCAAAGCCACCAAATGCGGGTATGGAGGTAGGGGAACACAATGGTCGTCGAATCAGCAAACTCAGCCTACGGGCATTCATCTAATGGTCACGGTTTCCCCAAAAAACACAAGGTAAAGAGGGATGGGTGCCCTTCAATTGGTCTGTGTGCTTCACATTCAGCCCAAAGGGGCTAAAAACTAAAGATCGATTGAATTTGTACAATTTTTGGAAGGCCATAACTTGGGCTACATAAGTCTGATTGAGACATTCTTTGTACTATGAGAAAGATAATTGAAATTTATATAACATGAAGTACATTAGAGATCATGGTGATCACTTATATGAGGTTAAAATTATATTGAAATATGGTGATTCATTAACTCGTGAAACTTAGACAAAAAGTGCAAATTAAAGTCACACATGGTGAAATTGATCGTTGATGCGACCACATCGATGCATCACCACCTTTAAACTACTAAATTGATATATAGTTGAGTATAATGAGTCATCATAGAGAGATAATGTGTATAAAAGAAGATAGAGAAATTTTGGGTTTTCACATCCTTCCCTCCTTAAAGGAAATTTCATCCTCGAAATTTGTCCAAGATCATAGTCAGTGGTCAATGTTCATACTTAGCATTTTTAGGAAACCAACCCAAGTGTCAAGACATCCACCACTATAGGATGCACACTTAGGTTTTAATAATTAAGGGTGTGTCCATCCCAATAATATACATATTAATTGGTGTTCCATCATATTACAATATCATCTTGGCATTAGGGTTTTCCCCTCCCGTATTATCCCTACATTAGGGTTTCATTCATATCTTCATATGAGCCCAAGGTGTGTTATCAAAAGTTTATGTTATGAAATTCTCAAATGAGCATGCTCACCATCATGATTTTCAAACAATATTATCATTGAATGTGTATTACATCATTACAGTAGATTTCATTTATGTTTTCATTTTCGTGTATATTTTTCAACATTTCATATAGTTTGGAGATTAGGTACTCTGGCCTTCTCCCGCATTGGATTGACTCATATTAAGAGTTCACCCTTTTTGTATGTCCAATGCTAGAGGTCCTTCTTTGTATAGAGACTGAGTCCCATATTGGTCCTAGACCATGCCTCGCATTTCTTATATCGAGAAGTATAATACTAGGCACAAACAAGAATGTGAACCCACTAGGTACATTTACCACATCAACCAAGTCATAAGTACCACACATAGTGCCAGGTCTATCTGGTTTTGCATGGTCAAACTCATCTCAAGTAATCAATCGTACTTGAATCCTTCAACACTTATATCATCATGAAGCAACTCGTAGCATCATTATCATCATCATCATCATTGTCATCATCATCATCGTCATCATCATCGTCATTAGCATCATCATTAACAATAACAACTAAGGTCATCTAGGCTACTACTAGCCTTACCTTTATAATGGCTCTAGACAACTCTAGAGACTACATCTATTATCTAGACTCCCTCATTTAGACTTGATGTTACATCTCTTTCTCTTAGGTTACATGGACACTCATTGCCTTTCTCTGTGCGGTAACATTTTCATATGTACATATATTAATACTTCAAATAGGTTTTCTCTAACATTAAAACAAGAAATGGAAACTATCATACTCCATGCAAATAAAACCAAAACTAAAACAAGTTACCACACTCATTAGGCAGTCTAGTACCATGACACCTAGAGAACTAGCAAGAACATGATGCATAGTTTTGTATCTACCCTAAGCACATGTTGCGAACATATGTCTAGGGTTGTAGTAAGATATCCCTTTTCTTACCCTCTTGAACCTACAGCCCATACTAAAGGACAGAAGGAGGATAAAAGAAAGGCTCTAAGGAGTACACAAGTTACACGTAGTTCTAGAACATCTAGGTTCTAACCTAGAGGCTAAGTCATATTATTCTACAAAAGACATCTTATTAAGTTTCTATAATTGAGATGTAAGGTTAGGTTAAGTTTGTGTTTCATGTGAGCAATGTTTGGTGTAGTTATTGTTCATGCTCTGACACCATCTGTCATGGAATTCGAATCCCAGCCTCATGAATCAAATGAATACCAAAGATAGTAACTGGGAGCATAAAATGTTTAGCATACATAAACAAATAACAAGATAAAGGCACTAATCATGTTTTATTTTATGACAAGTTATATTAAGCAACATTATTTTATTACAAGATTTCATATACATATTCAAGAGTCAGATTGAACAAGTCTGCTAATGTACACTAAGGATCTTACAACAAGTACACCTGACATAGATCACCAAGACCATCTACTTCTAGTCATCCATGAACCTATAAAATATGTGAAACAATGCGGGACAACACATGAGGTGTTGTGTATAGGGCTGAATATATGTATATATATATATATACATATATATATATATATATATCAGAACAATGTGTTGCCTCCTTTTTTATAGATTTTGTAAAATATGTACTAAGATGTAAGCCAAGCTTGAAGCAAGAGCCAAAGAAAGACAAAAAGGAAAGAAAGTATACAAGGGGGTAATCTATTTCTTTCTTCAGAATCCTCCATCTCCTATCTGCACATAAGCTTCTTTCTAAAAAAAATCTCAAATTTCTCTCTTCCCATAAGCCATGGAAAATGACCAAAATTGTAACTCTATACTTCATCTCCAACATAGAACAAACATCGGAAAAGGAAGAAGGAATCTGAGAAACATAAAGGCCTCCTTGAGCTTCACGCCATAACAGTAATGCATAATCTCATCTAAAAAGGATATGTAGCAGATCTTCAGAATCAGCCTCACAAAGAACACATATTGAGGGAAAATGGAACCCTCAACTATGAAGATGATCCAGAGTAAGAAGTTTGTTCATAAAACACCTCCAACCAATAATTGTATTCCTCCTCGAGGATTTCATATTCCACAACCAAACAGACTAAAAAGGAACTAAAGCTCTAGGCCTAATTACATCCCAAGCATCCTTGACTTTATAATTTCATTACCCATCATCAATAGATGATCATCTTTAGAGTCAGGCCTGACAGACTTCTAAAGAACATAGATAATGGCATTAACATGCCTGGATTTAGTCACAATCCAATCCCCATCAGTGAACAAACAACTAACGTTAGCATACTTTCCAATACCATTCCTCATAATACAACCTGCTCCCAAGGAATCATCTAGATAACCTCCTTTTAACTAGGGGTCCTTCTATAATTTGATCAAGTTTCCATTTCCCACAGAGAGAAATATATCTAATAATAGCATCCCTATAATAAAGACAAAGTTTCCAAACCCATGAAGAGTTGGAGGCAATCTTACACCTCCAAACAGAGTCACCTTTCAAGTACCTCCCATGAACCCAAAGAGTATCTTTCTTGACAGACACATTCTGCATATTTAGGACAATGCAAGCACTAAAAACATCTCTAGATCTTCTCATACCCAAACCACCTTCTTTCTTCAGTAGGCAAACCTGGTTCCAAGAGACAAAGTACATCTTCTTCTCCAACTCAAGACCGCCCTAGAGGAAATCTCTACAGAGCATGTCAATCTCTTCAGTAACTGTCATAGGTAAAGGAAAAGATGCAGCACAGTATATTTGGAAAGAAGATAACGTGGAATTAATTAGCTCCACCCTTCCAAAAAAGTACAGTTGCCTCGATTTCCAACCTTCAAGATGAGTCTTAATCTTATCAGCAATGGGAGTACAAAGACTTCTAGTGAGTCTACAAACAAATAGAGGGATGCCTAGGCATTTAACAGGTAGACTTTCCTTCTTAATATTCAAAATATGTTCCACCATCCTAGCATCAGTGCATTTATTAGCAAAGAATGAGGATTTGTTACTACTAATATTTAAACCAAACACTCCATCAAAACTACTGAGAATGTTCCTCATCTCCTTCACAGATTCAGTGTTGCCATCAGAGAATAACACCACATCATCTACGAACAATACATGAGAAACCTCCATATCACCCCCTGCCTTCAGAGGCTGAATAAGATTCTTCTTCACAAAACTAGAAATCATAGCAGAAAGACCTTCCATACTAATGATGAAGAGATAGGGAGAAAGGGGATCCCCTTGTCTTATGCCATTAGATGGATAAAAAAATTAGAACGGGTACCATTTATAAGAATCTAAAAACTAATTGAGTGAAAGATTTCAAACAACCAACCAATCCAACACTCAGGGAACTTCATCTTAGAGAGAACCATATGCATAGAAGACCAACTTACATAATCATACACCTTCACTAAATCAACTTTGATGCAAATATTTGACAAAGAACTCTTCATAATCATACTCAACTGCCCATTTACTAGGAGAGTAGCGTCTGAAATAGACCTCCCTTTAATGAAAGCACACTGGTACTTATCAATAATCTTAGGAAAAATAGGATGCAACCTGTTAGCAAGGACCTTTGAAATGATTTTCTAGAGAGTGTTACATAAGGATATCAGCCTCCAATCTTTAACATCAACAACATTTTTGCTTTTAGGAATGAGAGTGATAAAAGTCCTATTAACCTCCTTTAAAAGACAACGACTCCTAAAGTTCTTAACAGAACGCACCACATCATCTCCAACAATGTTCCAACAAGATCTATAAAACATGTAATTAAAATCATTAGAACCTAGAGCCTTTTCACCATCACTATTCATAACCACCTTCTCAATCTCCTTCCTCATAACCAAGGCACACAGGGCATTAATATGAGCATCAGAAAGATGGGGAAGCACCCAATCATCATCCCAATAAGAAGCACTAGTAGCACAAGAATTAAACATAGATTTATAAAACTGAACAAAGTGGTCATGAATAACATGTTCATCAACACAGCTGGCTCCATCAATTAGAATACTCCTAATAGAATTGTACATCCTCCTAGTATGAATAGATGAGTAGAAAAACTTAGAATTCTTATCGCCCAGCTTCAACCAGTTACATGAGACTTTTGTTTCAAGAAAGATTCTTCATGATTATAAGCTTCGGAGGCTAACTTTCTTTTAGCTACTACCTCTTCAACTGCTTGTATGTCAGAATGGTTCTGGTCTGCTCAATTCTAAGCCAAACAATCCTCATACTCTTTAATTCATCTGTTCTTAGTTAGATCACCTACCACCTCTGCATTCCACTTAGCAAGAGAAAATCTAACGTTATCAAGTTTTTGACAAACTTGATACATAGGATTACCCTCAACCTCAACACTCCAAGCATCATTCACCAAAGAAGAAAAGTCCTCTCTCTGACACCAAGCATTAACAAAACAAAAAGGAGATTTATTTATATTATGCACATTGTCCAAATTTTAAACCACAATTATATGGTCACTATGGATATTAGATTTCACCTCACCCCAAAAATTCAAAAACTTGTCCAAGAAATGCAAATTATTAAAAGACCTATCCAACTTTGACATATACAATCTCTCATCTTCTTGTTTGTTATCTCAGGTGAATATAGAACCTCTAAGATCCAGCTCCACTAAGGAAGTAAAAAGAATGCAATCATTGAAGGTAGACATAGAGTTATAGAAAGGGTCACATATCCCAAACTTTTCATAATCATATCTCACTACATTTAAATCTCCAAAAAGAATCCAAGACTCATTTACATGAGTACTTAAGTCCTTAATATAATTTCACAACTCATTCCTTCTATTCAGGTTATTATGACCATACATAGTTGTAAGGAAAAACTCACCAACAGTAGTAGAAACATGCACATGAAGAAACTGATCAGACTTACATATATTAGTAACATTGATATTGTCCCTAGTCCCCACAATAATGATTCTCCCCAAAGCATGGTTGTCATTATTAGAAGTCCAAAAACCATCACCAAACATTCTATTCATAACCTTCTTCACCTTCTTTCTTCTCAACTTAAACTCTAAGATGCAGACCAAAGAGCACTCATACCTCATCATCATCTCCTGAAGTGTAGATAGTCGACCAAGATAGCTCAATCCTCTCACATTCCAAGAGGAAATAAATAAGGAGCAACCCATTTGAAATCATGGTGACTGGGAGCCTTCCAGTCTCAGTAGATTCACGTTCCCCCTCATCTACAAACAAATGCTGAAAAGAATTTGGTGAGATGTGCACTCCATCTCTAAAAGCCACCTCCAAAGATTTGGAGGGGCCTCTAGGGGGAGAGTTAGTCGTCCTCCTATTCTTTCTCAAACTATTAGTAATAAGAAAAACCCCATCATTCTTGTCAGCACTATTAACTGACATAATGAGATCATTATCAGGACCCACAGGCGACCCAACCACAACCTCCATCTCCAACTCCTTTGATGGAATATCCGTAGCATCAACAAACTACTCAGCATCATAAGAAGGTTCATCTTGAACACTCTTTCCCTTCACCGATTCAGTAGACACAACCTTTTTAGGAACACAGACCATCTTCTTTCTGTTCTTGTCTGTGCCCTTCTCACATCCTGCATTATCATGTCCAAATGTGCCACAGGTCTCACATCTACTAGCAACCCACTCACACTGAACACCAATTTTATCTTCAATCTCGTCATCACTCACTAAGGGAATGGACGTTGAAAATTCATAAGAATAAGGGATCATCACAAGAATTCATGAAAATTCTAACCTCTTAAAATCCAAGGTAGCTCTATCAACTTTCAACGGCGTACCAATGTAGGATCCTATCATACCAAAGATCTCCTCATCCCAAAGTTCCAAAGTTAGGTCAAATAGTCTCACCCGAATAGGAATCTCCATTAACTTCAACTTTTCTAGGGAACAACCTTTCGCCCACCTCTTCATGATGAGAGGTTTTCCAGTCATGAACCATGTCCATTTATCAATGGTTGTCTCCATATCTTCCACTTTAGAGAAGTTCACAATGAAATAGCCATTTCCCCTCAAGATGATCTCTATAGTACCCTTTATTTTCCAAAAATTTTGGAGATATGTCAACAGAGACGGCCAGTGAGGTTTAAGATCTAATATGTATCATTCCATTGATAACTTCCATCTCGCAGCATTCTTCTTTGGTATCACCTTCGATTACATTATAGCCCCATCCTGAATAGTTAGATCCTTTGTCAAGAGGGAACCAACCTACACCTTAGTGGAAGATTTCATGAATAGATCTAATCATTGGTGTGGATCCTTCTCTACCCTGATGTAGTTAGGGCATTTCCTCATACCATGTCGTTGGGGAACAACATGAGGAGGGGGTCTACCATCTTGCTTAGGAATGACACCTCCGCTTGTGTTGCCGCCGCCACCCTGGGAATCGCTATCGATAGAGCTAGAGCCCCTCAGTCAGGAATCTTTTGCACACATGGCATCTTATATACATATATATATATATATATATATATATATATAGAGAGAGAGAGAGAGAGAGAGTCAGGCTAGTGTACACTCGAGAGTACCGGAGGCACCGTACACCTCAGTCATTTTTAAAGATTCAATAACTTTTTGAAAAATCTAAACCATTGATCTTCTTACATATAATAAATTTTAGCTTATTTGGACACTTATAGGTCACGCATTTAAAGGATGCAAAAATTAGGCATTTAAAATTAATTTTGTGTGTCAATTTTGTTGCCCTTCGATGAGTGACTTACAATCATCCAAATGAGCTAAAATTTTGTATGTGGCATATTATTATTGTAACCATTAAGATCAATGGATTAGATTTTAGAAAAACATGATCTAGATAGGCAAACATCATTGGGGTGTACATCGTAATCTGTACACTCGAGTGTATTCTTGCCTAACTATATATATATATATATATATATATATATATATATATATATATATATATATATATATATATATATATATATATATATATATATATATATATATATATATCTGTGTGTGTGTGTGTGTGTGTGTGTATATAGATATATATATAGAGAGAGAGAGAGTCAGGCTAGAATACACTCGAGTGTACGGATCGCACGAATATACTCAAGTGTGTTTACATATCACGACCATTTTTTGCAAAATGTAAACCATTGATCTTCACCGTCATACTACAACTAGGCTACATACAAAATTTGAGCCCATTTGGATGAGTGTAAGTCACTCATCCAAGGGTAACAAAATCAACGCGTGAAACTAATTTGAAATGCATAATTTTTGCGGTCTTCATAACATGAGCTATACATATCCAAATGTGCTCAAATTTTGCGTATGAGTTGTTCATGAGATGTTTAATAAGATCAATATATTAGATTTTCAAAAACAAATATTGTATCATGAAAAACTACTTGACTGTATTCCGCTCCGAATACACTCGAGTGTATTCTAGCCTGACTCTCTCTCTCTCTCTCTCTCTATATATATATATATATATATATATATATATATATATATATGTATATATATATATATAAGCTTTGCATAATTCAAAAAGATTTGTAGAAGTAACAAAGAAGAATAAACAAGTTCAGTATTTAGCAAAGTGAGAGCTCCTGTTTTATATCATTTTACTCCAATTATACCAACAACATAATATATCATAATGCCTTTTTTATTTACTTCACATATGAAGAGTTAAGGGTGCTCAAGATTAGCTAACCCTTTTATCAACATGGTCTGCCCAATCCTGACAACTCAAGTAGGACACCCAGCCTCGTGTCCTTACTATGAGAATAAAGGTTGGTGCACAAGGTTTTTATAATGGAGTTTCTATATTATGTTTGCAACTTATAAAACAACAACATGAGACAAACGTCAAGTACAACACTAGAATAGTACATGGAATTATTTGAGCAATTAAACAAGCATACATATGTAACATATTTCAAACAAGAAAGCTATAGTCATATAATTTTTAATGCTCATACCCGGTTTAGAGATTCGTAACGTACCCTTGACCATATTTATCACAAGAAACCACATGATTAAGAATAGGATTGCATACAATCATCAGTTTCTCATCATTAATCCTAATTAGCTCCATTTTTAGACTTTTGGCCAAGTTAGGTTCAAGGTTTATTAAGTACATTTTTTATGTTCTTACATTGATTTGGGGTACATCATGAATGTGTTGTTTAATTTTCAAGCCATTTTGAGGTTTCATCTATTTTATATAATCAATAGGATTGTATGTCACATTGGTACATTTTTGGGAAAAGGACTCACAATAAAGAAACCAAGGTCAAGGGTCATCAAGACATGAGAACCAAGCATAGAACATGATTTAGGTTAGCAACATTAGATCATAAGAAACACAAAAAAGGTAGATATCCCTTAGGGTCTAGGCATCATATTCCCAACATTGGATATCAACATTTTGACGTATATGCAAGCATGAACATTATACATATGCCATTAGGGGTCAACATAAGACTTACGTGAGAATCCACATCAAGGTTATAAAGAACAAAAGTATCAAATCTGATTTAAGAGGACAGATCATAGTAATAAGATTCACATTGAGATGCAAGTCTAGCAATTTAGAGTAAAAACCATCAATAGTTATCCAAAAATATGTCACATGAGTTTAGTTAGGGTCATTTATGATAACAAGGGTGATTAAGACCATCATGTAGTTCAAAAATTCACAAAAGGTATTGATTTAGGGATTAAAGGATAGATTAAGTATCAAAAATCTCAATTTTATCATAATAGTGCATTAGTTTCACTCAAAATACTAAGATTGGCCTCCTATGAGAAAGCATAGATCAGATAATGGAATTTGGGTCTAGGACCAAGCCCATTGTGTAGGGGTCAACATAATACTTACGTGGGAATCCACATCAAGGTTATAAAGAAAAAAAAGTATCAAATCTGATTTGAGAGGACAGATCATAGTAATAAGATTCACATTGAGATGCAAGTCTAGCAATTTAGAGTAAAAACCATCAGTAGTTATCCAAAAATATGTCACATGAGTTTAGTTAGGGTCATTTATGATAACAAGGGTGATTAAGACCATCATGTAGTTCAAAATTTCACAAAAGGTATTGATTTAGGGATTAAAGGATAGATTAAGTATCAAAAATATCAACTTTATCATAATAGTGCATTAGTTTCACTCAAAATACTAAGATTGGCCTCCTATGAGAAAGCATAGATCAGATAATGGAATTTGGGTCTGGGACCAAGCCTTCCATTAGGAAGTTGACCATGCTGACTGGAGAGATAGAGCTGTGAGTGGGCCGCGCATTGTTGGATCGACATCCAACGACTGCAACCACATCAGCAACCTTGTGTTGAGATCGTGGACTCCATGGTGGCGGCCCAGAGTTGCTGGCTTGTTGGAGCCTTGAATCACGCCACTACAGTGGGAGACAATGCTTGGGAGAAAGATGTATGTGCTCCATTCATGCTAACGGTCTTGAAAGAGTGGTTGAGTAGGAATGGCAGCGCACGGGGGCGAGACGCCCAACCAGCAAGCTGTGACGGTGCCAGACAGGCAGGGGGAAAATGGTGCAGGTGGGGCGGAGGTTCTAGGGCACCAAAAGCCATGAAACAAAAAGAAAAACAATAGAGGGAAGTGAAGAGGAATAAAATCATGCTCATAAGTGGAAAAGGAGGCGAGATAGAGGGTGTATATTGTGCTCATCAGAGTGGTAAGTGAAACATTGCCCCAAAGCCACCAAATGTGGGTACAGAGGTAGGGGAACATGCGATGGTCGTCAGATCAGCAAACTCACCTCGTGGGCATGCATTCGATGGTCACTGTTGCCTGAAAAATCACAAGGTAAAGGGGTAGGGACGCCCCTTCAATTGGGCCGTGCGCATCACATTTGGTCTAAAGAGGCTAAAAAATAAAAGAAAACAATTGAATTTGTGCAATTTGTGGAAGGCCATAACTTGTGCTACATAAGTCTGACTAAAATGGTCTTTGTATCATTGGAAAGATAATTGAAATTTCTATAACATGAAGTACATTACAGATCCACATGATCACTTGGATGGGTTTCAAATTATCTTCAAATATGGTGAATCATTAACTCAAGAAACTTGGACAAAAAGTGCAAATTAAAGTCACACATGGTGAAATTTAAGAATTGACGTGACCACATCGATGCATCACCACCTTCAAACTAGTAAATTGATATCTAGTTGAGTCGAATGAGTCACCATATAGAGATAAAGTGTATAAAAGAAGAGAGAAAAAGTTCAGGTTGTCACAAGGAGAACATGATTTCGTCGTCGATCTCAAATTTAATGGTCATGGCTAGCATGATGCATCATGGTTTTCACGTGATAATCCTCCCTAAAGCCACATATATTTAATTGACTTCTATTTATTTAGATTCATTTATTATATAAGAGTTCTTTTATTATATTATTTATATAGACCACAAGGAATGTCTTCCATATCTAAAATTTGGAGGGAAACTCATGGACACTTTCTCCTAGTTACAACTAAAATATGAGATTTATTTAGATGATCTACATATCAAAATCTAGCTCTCCACATCATACTCTACTTTTTGGTAACCCATGCTCTTTTATATCTTTTTCATATTTGTATTATGTATATTGCCTTTCTATACAGTCTTGGGAGAACATCCTCTCACTAAGAGTAAAAAATGCACAATCCACTAACAAGATAAAAGAAACAATTAAAATAAAAGTTGACATCCATACAAAACACTAAAATGAGAAGTTTGAGACTAAGCAAGACTAAAATCATCACGGAAAAACAAGCTTTATTAGAAGTTATCTCAACAACAAAGCTTCATCTCTAGTCACAAACATCACCACAACAAGAAAGACTTCTAAAACAAAGGTGGAAAAAAGAAAGTGCAAAGTTGCAAATCTGAAATCTTTAAGAGATTCAGAAGCCTTGACAAAAAATGATCTCAGCATAGTAGGGAATCATTTCTAGTCATATCAATTCAAGACTGATAAGAATCAGAAAGAAAGGATTAATCATGAACGATGTTAGCATTCATTTAAAAAATATTCCATATATTATTCACATAAAATTCTATATTTTTGTGGACTCTTGAATTGTGTTTAGTCCATATCCATTGAATTATGCAGATATAAGTCAGCTGTAATTTCTTTCCTTTGAAACAAATCAGGCCATTGTGGGAAAAGGGATGAAACTTAAAATATGCTCTTTAGCTATATCTCAGATATGAATTGAATAATTTTCATGTATAAAGAATTTGATCTAAACTTACCACATGCATTTTCATTAATGCAATAAGAAGAAAATTGAATACCAAAATGTTTGATGTAGGAATAAGTTCAAAGTTTATAATGATCCACTTTCTAACCATTTAATTGATACATTATGAACCCTTTATATTTCCATAGACAATCAAAAAAAAAGGATTTTTCAACTCCTTTGTTCCTGGTAGATTTCCAAATATGCTTGATTTTGATAGATGTGGCACCATCAAATAAAATATCATCAACTTGACCGGTAGGTGGAGGAATTCTTCTAAGGAAGTCAACTAAACTACTATGTATATGAAATTTTTAGAAAACAATTCAATGCCTTTGATCAGCTGATTGTGTTTGGAATTAGTATACAATCACAGTTGTATAATACTTTCCCTGCCTAGAGCATCCACTAGGAACCTAGAATTAGGAAGCCAGTGATGATTTGAATAGAATGTTATTTGCATTATCGACAATGTAGCTTATATTGCTTATGTGTCAATCTCTCTCATTGAGAATTCTATTGAAATGCCAAGAACGTAAATTGTTATCATTGGGCATCTAGAATATTTCTTGTGAGATATTTTTCATGACTTCACCTAATCCACAACCTATACTTATTTCTTACAATGTTCCAACCATATAAAATAGCCCTCATTCTTAGATTCATTAATCATTCCCCATCTAATTAGATGAACATTAGCTTTGTTCTTAAACTTCACTCAAATAAGTGCCAACACATTATGACTATTTCATCAATGATGGAACAAGGAAAAGGAAATGAATAAGTCCAATGTATATGAATCACAAAGAGATTTGAGTGAACTAACTCCACTCTGCTAGCCTTGGAAATTTGTTTGTATTTCCAATGATCCAGTTTACTTTTAATCATGTCAATCAGGGAACTACAATGTTTATTTGTGAGTTTTCCCATTAATAGAGTGATACCTAGGTGTCTTTGAGGTAGAGTACTATATTCAATGCCTAAAATCTTAGAGATTTTTACTTTATCGGTTCCACTACTATAGATGATTGAACTTTTCTCCACATTTATTTTTAATCAGAGGTAATATAGAGATCATGCAAGATGTTTTTAATAAGAGGACTAATTTAATCATCTTTAGAGAAGATCATAATTTCATATGTGAATATGAGTTGAGAGACTTCTAAATTGGATGAATCTCTAAGAGGATGAAGCTTCCCCTCCATGGTTATATTGTTGAATATTTGAATAATGACATGCAGCACAATGACAAATAAATAAGGGGATAAGGGATCCCCTTGTCTGGCCCCATTGCTAGGCTTAAAGGAAGAGGAAGTTTATCTACTAATCTGAATTGCATAATAGGTTTAATGAAAAATTCATTCAACAACACTCCAACATTTGGGGAAATCCATGAGATCAATAATACAAAAAAGTGAATCCCAAGAGATAGAATCAAATGCCTTAGTAAGATCAACCTTAGTACATTTTTTTGGCTTTCTTACTTTCCTATTAAGATCATGAATTAAAACATTGGATAATAGGATAGCATCTCGTATACTTCTTCCTTTGACAAACGTGCACTGATTTAAACTAATCAAAGAAAGAAGAACTCTTTGTAACATGTTGGTCATAATCTTAAAAGTAACTTTGAACATGACATTGCAAAGAGTTGTTGGACTCCAATTCTTAAGTTTGCATTAGTCTTTGGACTTGGGAATCAAAGAAATATAACTAGTATTTGCTTCTATTAAAAGCCTACTAGTTCTAAAAAAAATCCCAAAATAGCATCATAGTCACCTTTCTTAATGATATTGTAGCATCCTCTAAAGAACTTCCCATTAAACCTATCAAGATGATGAAATTTATCATTGTTTATATTTTTAACAACTTAATCCACTTAGCTAACCATGATGAATTCATCCAGAAGCATTTTCTCCACATCATTTAGTATAGGAACATTTAACCAAATTAGTTGATTTGTGCAAGGCACAAGCCCACTATTAAAGATATTAACATAGTATTTAGTGATATGATCTTTGATCTCATTAGCATTCACACATAAATAATCATTGGTATTAATAGATTTAATATGGTTAGAACTTCTTCTAACCTTCATGTAAGAGTAAAAAATTTAGAGATAGAGTCACCTTTGTTCAACTATTGAATTCTAGACTTTTTCTTAAAAAAGGATTCTTCAAGTAAAGTAGCTTTGTGAGAAGTTTTTCTTTGAGCAACAGCATCTTGTTGTAACTCCACGGTGAGAGTAAAAGATCTAAAGGAGGGGTGAATAGAGCTTCTAATACTTAAAGTTTGATTGAAAGCTTAAACCAAAGAAGGAGGAGGAAACAAGGAACAAATTTTGATGTAGAGTGGTTCCAACCTTTGAATCAATGGTTGTCAGTCCACTACCCAATTGTCTCCAATTGGGATTTCTAAAGAAATTTATTTTATTTACCTCAAAAGGATGCTACAACAAAATACAACCACCTTTCACACACTTGAAGTAGCCTCAAACTCCTTGAAGCAACCTTCTTAAAGTAACTTCAAGTCCTTGGAGTAGACTTTCACAACCTTGAAGAAGCTCCACCACCTTGAGATAGACTTCACCTAGAAGTATCTCCAACCTCCTTTGAAGTAGCTTTCTTGAAGTAACCTCAAGCAACCTTGGAGAAGCCTTCACCTCCTTGAAGTAGCTCCACCTCCTTGATATAGACTTCACCTAGAAGTATCTACAACCTCCTTTAAAGTAGACTTCTTGAAGTAACCTCAAGCTGTTGGTATGTATGCCCTGAGAGCAGTTCATGGGATGATTGGTGGGATACATTAAGATTGATTTGATAAACATCAAAGGCAAGCTTCCAATTCTTTCTGGTTCAGTCATATGAGATAGTGATAGAATAGATTGAATGTCTAGAGAATGACAGTACTCAATGACGTATGCTTTCAGGTTGAGGACCTGAACGATGAGATCATAAGGATGCTAAGAGTTTGTACATTCTTGTTATGTCCCTAGTCGGATGTCATTGTGGAAGGTAGATAGACAGCAATGACACACAAGACTAGATTGTGGTGTTGGTTGATGACAGAATCTCATTAGTCATGATATAGAGATATCAAACCAAACACATAGGTACTTGTTAGAGAACAAGGTACCGAACAGACCCACCGTGAGTTTGACACATGGAACCATGAGATGGTAGTCACAGTCAGTACTCACAGTGATGGTGGTGAGTGTGATTCTTAGACCTGAAATCACTGCACTCAACACATGTCGTTGGGCACACTTTGACATCATCAAACGCAGTCCTGAAACATGGGTTGTTATAAAGGTGATAATTGGGTGGCTTTGACACATGGGGCTTTTGAGGGGTGAGTGATAGATATGGGATTTGTCCCTCCTGAGGGAGTTTGATATCCATGGCCACTTGATGAGTAGGATTGAGAAAGGCGTGCACGCATGTGTGAATCAGTATATGATATTGATGTCATACATATCTCTTCCAGTCTACTCTGAGATCAAGGAAGTGAATGAACGTTGACAGGATGATTGTTCCATGCCTTGAGTTCATTCGGGATATCAGGGACAAAGGAATTATACATTCGCTGTAACACCATTCACGGATTGTAGGATGAAAGTTGTTCTCCAACTTTCTACTTTCACTTGGGTAGCACTGATGTGTGACTAGGCACCGCTCTTTGCTTGTGAAGTCATAAGTGTTATGAACTTTCACTGCCAACGTGAAATGGACCTGCAGGGTCACACACATAGGATTTAACCTGGAAGAGGAGTTTTGTCCACAAAGCAATGTTTAGATTGATTACTAAAGGAGTTTAGTAGTTCAATTAAACACTCAATTAGTCGGTGACTCAATATCGTATGGTTCAAGGTGTTGGACGCATTGATTGGAGTATCGGATTGATTGAAATCGCAATTGACTGATTTTGCCCAACCTGTGCTCCCAACCGATCGGCTCATGTGATGAACCGGTCGGCTGAGGTTGCTGAACCGGTCGGCTACAGTGTCCAGGCCGATCGGCTCATGCCCAGGTTGAAACGACTGGTTCAAGGGTTGAACCGATCGGCTCAACTGGTGCAACCGACCAGTTGGGAAAAGTCATGTCGGCAAGAATTTTCCTTTGGTTTCAAATTGCCCAATTCGATTGGGAATAATATTGGTATTCGATACCTATTGGGAAAGAAACAAGGAAAGTCTTTTTGAGCCGGATTAGGACCATGAACCGATCGGTTCAGGGCACCAACCGATTAGTTGGAGTGCCCCAAATGATCGGCTCAGGTCCAACCGATCGGCTCAATGGCCGAACCGATCGGTTCAGTTGTGAACCGATCATTTCAAGTTGCGAACCGGTTGCTTTTTGTGGAAAATTCTCGAACCCTTCTACTCCTGCTTTAGTCCCGCATTGCCCGGGATGGAGAACCCTATCCCATGACTCTCCTATATATATAGGGGTATTGGGGGCTTCTCAAAGTATAGCTCAGTGCAACCAGTTGCTCTGCAAGTTGTTGTTCTCTCTGGTTTTGGTAACCGTGAGAGAGCCCGAGCAAGTGCTTCCCGCAAAAGGGAGGTGCAGCAAGGGAAGGACAACTGCAGTTGCAACAGGAGGCAGGAGAGCGTGTTGGCGACTAGTACGTCAACAGGAGGGTGCGACTCCTTCCACTTCCTTATGGGACAATGAGAGTGGAGTTCCAGGTGGTCCGTGTGGATTACTACAGAGGCGGGAGGACACTGCCGCTTAGGAGGACAACTATCATCTGACAGTCCGGTTCGAGTAGGCGTTGTCAGTCCCGGTGCGACCAGGAGCTGCACAAACACCGTCGAAGTCCAGAGTTGAAGACCGCGCATTGCGCGAGGTATTGTCGCCGAGCAAGCCTCGGGACAAGGTATGATTCCACAAACCATCTTTTCTTATTATATAGACGTTGATGTGTTTCCTCAGTATGGGTTGGGGAGAAAATTTTTGTTTCCGCTGCCTTCTCTGTCTCCCCTAAAACCCAACAGTGGTATCAGAGCCACGTCAACTACTCTATATTTTAGGAATATCGATATGATCGATTTTTGGTTTGTCACCTTTATTTATTGCATACGATGCGAATCATATCGGCTTTATGCATGTCCAATCCTAAATCCACAAATCCCTAATTACATATATGATATGTAATATTAATGCACTCGATACGCGTCGCCCATAAACGAGTTTTGTGGTGGATGTGTGTAGCGTGATTATGGCCTATAAACCCCTATCTGTGTGTGGTTGTTTGTGGTTGCTTGCATCTCGGTCTGCGCACCGATCTTCCCTCTCTTAATCCTGATGTAACTCAAAATAATTCGAGATTCTTTCCTACCTTTGCTCCCCCCGAATGTAAATCGGGGTTTCCTTTTTAAAGCAATGTAATAAATAGAATAGGATTTTATTTCCTGTTATGTCAAAGACCGGCGGACATCAAGACGACTGCTCAGACGATCGGTTCAAGGCGTGAACCGATCGGTTGACCTTCCAGACGGTCGGTTCAAGGAGTGAACCGATCGGTTGATGACCGGTTCGAGGAGCGAGACGAGCGGGTGGCGGACATGACGAGATGCACGACGACCAGGCGAACCGATCGGTTGGAGGAGCCAACCGATCGGATGGTGGCACCCAGACGACCGGCTGGAGAGTACAGATCATTCATGTGATGAGTTGATCAACTTGGAAGGCAAGGCACAGAGTTCATCTTGTACAGGTTGCATGTGATGTAGACCTAGATGACCGTGATTCCTCTTGGCTCGAGGAATCACATTAGGATGGCCATAATCATCGCTTTTTATCGTTTTGTGCATGTTTTCTGTGGGATATAGCATGTATATGATACGTACTATGTGTTGTGGTGATTGGATATGTATATGTATATAAAACCAAATCCCTCATTAAATATTAAGTTTTAGATGCCTTCCAAATGCAACACACGTGAAAAGCTTGATCGACCAAGTGTGGGCACGCCAAAGCGTGGTGCACCGTCTATCTCGTGGAAGCATGAAGGATGAATGTGTGGGTCTACCAAAGCAGGGTGCATATTCATCGTGTTTGCTTTGGGTCAGACTTAACAAGGTGATCTAGATGGGATCTAGTACCTTGAGGCATGGAGATGATCATTGCAAAGAGTTGTATATGACATCTTATCAAGATTTTCATATGATGCAATTGGCAAGAGTTTCCTACCTGAGAGATCTAAGTTGTGGGCGATCAGCCAAAGCTGACTCATGACTTAGAGGATTTCAGGATCTTGCCCACTAGAAGGTTGTACGCTGCAATCTTCCGAATTGATGGTGAGGGCTATCAATTTGAAGTAAAATAGTGGGAGCGATAATTAATTAAAGGCCTAATTATATCGTCAAACTTTCAAATCAATCAAATAAGTCAAAAATGAGTTTTGGACTAAAATTGCATATTTTTCTTTTTGTAGTTCAAATGGAAACAAACAACAACAACTTTTCTTTGAGATCGGTCCTTGGCAAGGACAAGCTAAATGGGACAAACTTCCACGACTGGTATCGGACATTGAGAATTGTTCTCACTCAAGAGCGCAAGCTCTATGTCCTGGATACTCCAATTCCAGAGGAACCAGCTCCTAATGCACCAAAGGCAGAAAGGGATGCTTACAAGAAGCATTCTGATGATGCCATTGATGCAAAGTGCTTGATGCTATGTTCAATGAACCATGAGTTGCAGAGGCAACATGAGAACATGGGTGTCATAGAGATGATCCTGCATCTCAGGAACATGTATGAAGATCAGGCACGGCAAGAGAGGTAGATCCAGTTGGTCCTCACACACTCAAGATGATTGGGTATGTGGAGAACCTGCAGAGAATGGGATTTCCACTGAGCCAAGAGTTGGCTACTGACGTGATACTGCAATCTTTGCCAGAATCTTACAGTCAGTTTGTGATGAACTACAACATGAACAACTTAGATAGGCCACTGTCAGAGTTGTTGGGCATGTTGAGGACAGCCGAGTTACAGATGAAGAAGGACAAGCCTAAGTCCGTGATGGTGATCACGAGCAAGAAAGGCAAGTCCAAGCGCAAGGGCAAGGGCAAAGCTAAGAAAGGTTCTGAAGCTAGCCAGGAGTCCAAGCCATCTTCAGCTCTCAAGGCAAAGGGAGGTGTGACCAAGAAAGGAAATTGCCACCATTGTCAAAATCCAGGACATTGGAAAAGGAATTGTCCACTCTCCCTGGAAGAACAAAAGACGAAGGAGGCAACTGAAGCCTCTACTTGAAGGTGTCATGAAAATAAACTTGTAACACTTTTTGAGATATATGATATCAAGATGTAAAGTGTAAAGCATTCTTACTTGGGGAAAGTGTTGCCTTTATAGATAGGAATACTTTAGTTTATTTTCAGCCAATAAGGCATGTAATACAGTTATGAACTACTATTTCATACTTGCCAATAGATAGAAACACTTTATTTTTGCATATTGTATGACAATGATGGCAATTAATAAAGAGATGTTTCATTTTATAAAGATGTGATCTTTGTGGCAATGCCTTATTTATCTTATGATATTTGATATGCATAAGATAAGACGATACCTAAAAGTTATAGATAACTCAAACAATTTAATTAGCATTAATCATGAGAAATTCATTTCTAGTTTCCATGTGATGGATAAATCTAGACTCTTTTGGTTATAGAACCAGTAAGAGACATGAATATCTTGTTCATGATTAATCGATCTTCACTAATGTAGTGGGAGAGTGATTATCCTATTAGGTATAATACATGTGATGTATTTACATACCTATTGGAATAAATGCTAATACTTCAAATGGTGTTTAGAGAAATACCAATATGAATATCTTGAAGTGTTCAAGATTATCATAAATGAAGTACAAATTTGGTAAAGTATTAATTCTTGATGAGATCAATGAATGAAATACTTGGACCAAATGTTTGAGATCCTTATGAGTGATTATGATAGTGTATCATAGTGAACTCATGATTAAGGCATGGTGATGTCTGAATCAAGAAGGAATCATACTCTAAGGAGTTAGAGAATGATTATCAAATAACTGAATTCTTCTTAATAAAATAATACTCCACACTAATAAAAGAAATTAAGAATCACAAAGGTTGTGAGTTCTTATATCTTTAACAGATACACCTCAATTATCTATGTGATCAGTTGTTCATGTGATGAGTCAACTTTCAAGATAAATATGAGGAACCGAATCTTGAGTTATGGTTTATGACCATTACATCCTAAATGACTTCCATGTGAACCATAAGGTATGACCTTGATGGTAGCACTCATTGGATCATATCCATAAGTGCAGATGAGTCTTAAGTGTTAAGACACATGGATAACATTTTGAGAAGGATGATGCTTGTAGATTGCAATTTAATGACTAAGACATTTGGCATATGGATACTAAAATCGCATTCCTATGAGGAATAAAACCAGGATGTGTACGTGACACAGCCTACAAGGTTTATGAATACACTAATGCAAATGAAGTCTATAAGTTACAATGAACTAATCAATGTGATTGATTGAGTACAAGCAACTCAAAATTGGATCTTTACTTTGATGATATAGTCAAAGGGTTTGACTGATATGTCAAAGAGAAAGAAGGGATCTGTGATTTAGTGGGAGAGTATTCACATTCCACATATTGATGTGAAATGGAAATGTTCTAGATTGGAAATCCAAAAGTGGAAATTATCTTTAAGGAAGATAGAGATGTTTCCTATGTGATAGGAATAGAGATCTATAGAGATAGTTCTCGAAAAATCTTGACCTGGAAAGAGAGAGCATACATTGGCAATTTGTACTGAAGTGTTCAGTATGCACAGATTCAGTGGGAGAAAACTTGTCCATGTTACATGGAGTTAGTATCCCAAGGCCAAGTGTCCAATTCTTATGAAGAATGTGAACACTAAGAATAGATATGGATCTATCATGTATGTAATCATCCCATTATCTTGCATGTATGACATGGCAAGAATAAAATGCATTCATCATCTTGTATGTAGGACATGGCAATATGATGTGCTCATCCTGATAACTCGTATGTAGGACATGACGAGTGGATGTCTGTCTACTTCCAGTAAGGGTTACTGGAATACCATGAGAACTTGATAAGTGCTTGTGAAGTACTAGTTCTATGGAGATAAGGAAGAGTTCGATGTAAAGAGTTACATTGATGCGAACTTCCGAAAGGACAGAAAATTAATCGCAAAATATACATAAGATGTATAAAAGAGAATGTTTGTTGATAATTGGAAATGTTCCAATAAAGCCATTTGAAAAAGGAAAATGCCGAGTATCTATGTATTAGTAAACAACAGTGGATACTATATGGATCTGAAAGTTCATAGGATGAGCTTATATTCCACTCATTGATGATAAGTCTGGAATCCTTGATCATGCAATGTGGCTAAAGGTTAGCAATGGAATACTAGATCGCATATTACGGCAACTCCATCTCATACGTGTGACGTACAGCGAAGAGATGAGAGACATGCAATTTGTACAGATTTTGGCAAGGTGTTGCCATTACTCACTATGTTTGCACTAAGAGCACAGTAACATGTGGGACATGTTTGAAGATTACTATGAATATGATTCATGGGTGATTGGCTCGTAGTGCAAGTGGGAGTCTGTTGGTATGTATGCCCTGAGAGCCAATCATGGGATGATTGGTGAGATACATTAAGATTGATTTGATAAACATCAAAGGCAAGCTTCCAATTCTTTCTGGTTCAGTCATATGAGATAGTGATAGAACAGATTGAATGTCTAGAGAATGACAGTACTCAATGATGTATGCTTGCAGGTTGAGGACCTGAACGATGAGATCATACGGATGCTAAGAGTTTGTACATTCTTGTTATGTCCCTAGTCAGATGTCATTGTGGAAGGTAGATAGACAGCAATGACACACAAGACTAGATTGTGGTGTTGGTTGATGACAGAATCTCATTAGTCATGATATAGAGATATCAAACCAAACACATAGGTACTTGTTAGAGAACAAGGTATCGGACAGACCCACCGTGAGTTTGACACATGGAACCATGAGATGGTAGTCACAGTCAGTACTCACAGTGATGGTGGTGAGTGTGATTCTTAGACCTGAAATCACTGCACTCAACACATGTCGTTGGGCACACTTTGACATCATCAAACGCAGTCCTGAAACATGGGTTGTTATAAAGGTGATGATTGGGTGGCTTTGACACATGGGGCTTTTGAGGGGTGAGTGATAGATATGGGATTTGTCCCTCCTGAGGGAGTTTGATATCCATGGCCACTTGATGAGTAGGATTGAGAAAGGCGTGCACGCATGTGTGAATCAGTATATGATATTGATGTCATACATATCTCTTCCAGTCTACTCTGAGATCAAGGAAGTGAATGAACGTTGACAGGATGACTGTTCCATGCCTCGAGTTCATTCGGGATATCAGGGACAAAGGAATTATACATTCGCTGTAACACCATTCACGGATTGTAGGATGAAAGTTGTTCTCCAACTTTCTACTTTTACTTGGGTAGCACTGATGTGTGACTAGGTACCGCTCTTTGCTTGTGAAGTCATAAGTGTTATGAAGTTTCACTGCCAACGTGAAATGGACCTGCAGGGTCACACACATAGGATTTAACCTGGAAGAGGAGTTTTGTCCACAAAGCAATGTTTAGATTGATTACTAAAGGAGTTTAGTAGTTCAATTAAACACTCAATTAGTCGGTGACTCAATATCGTATGGTTCAAGGTGTTTGACGCATTGATTGGAGTATCGGATTGATTGAAATCACAATTCACTGATTTTGCCCAACCTGTGCTCCCAACCGATCGGCTCATGTGATGAACCGGTCGGCTGAGGTTGCTGAACCGGTCGGCTGGAGTGTCTAGGCTGATCGGCTCATGCCCAGGTTGAAACGACCGGTTCAAGGGTTGAACTGATCGGCTCAACTGGTGCAACCGACCAGTTGGGAAAAGTCATGTCGGTAAGAATTTTCCTTTGGTTTCGAATTGCCCAATTCGATTGGGAATAATATTGGTATTCGATACCAATTGGGAAAGAAACAAGGAAAGTCTTTTTGAGCCGGATTAGGACCATGAACTGATCGGTTCAGGGCACCAACCGATTGGTTGGAGTGCCCCAAATGATCGGCTCAGGTCCAACCGATCGGCTCAATGGCCGAACCGATCGGTTCAGTTGTGAACCGATCATTTCAAGTTGCGAACCGGTTGCTTTTTGTGGAAAATTCTCAAACCCTTCTCCTCCTGCTTTAGTCCCGCATTGCCCGGGATGGAGAACCCTGTCCCATGACTCTCCTATATATAGGGGTATTGGGGGCTTCTCAAAGTACAGCTCAGTGCAACCAGTTGCTCTGCAAGTTGTCGTTCTCTCTGGTTTTGGTAACCATGAGAGAGCCCGAGCAAGTGCTTCCCGTAAAAGGGAGGTGCAGCAAGGGAAGGACAACTGCAGTTGCAACAGGAGGCAGGAGAGCGTGTTGGCGACTAGTACGTCAACAGGAGGGTGCGACTCCTTCCACTTCCTTGTGGGACAAGGAGAGTGGAGTTCCAGGTGGTCCGTGTGGACTACTACAGAGGCGGGAGGACACTGCCGCTTAGGAGGACAACTGTCATTCGATAGTCCGGTTCGAGTAGGAGTTGTCAGTCCCGGTGTGACCAGGAGCTGCACAGACACCGTCGAAGTCCGGAGTTGAAGACCGCACATTGCATGAGGTATTGTCGTCGAGCAAGCCTCGGGACAAGGTATGATTCCGCAAACCATCTTTTCTTATTATATAGACGTTGACGCGTTTCCTCGGTATGGGTTGGGGAGAAAATTTTTGTTTCCGCTGCCTTCTCTGTCTCCCCTAAAACCCAATACAAGCAACCTCTCTCAGATAGCCTCCTACACTTGGAGTAGTCAAGGAAAACAAATACAATATAAAGGAAATAGATAGGAAGAAGGAAAGCAGTTAACCAAAGAAGTACAGTGCTTTGATCCTACACCAAGGTATATATTTCCTATCCACTTTAGATGGACGTGGCTAATTGTGGTGGCTAGGAGATTGTATCTATAGGACACAACTTTAGAGCACAAGGAAGATGATGGTAAGTGTTTCTCAGCTTTGTTGCTCTCTAGAATGGATGCTCAAGTGTACCTTGTATATTTTAGGTTTCCTAAGGCCTCTCTTGTTTATAGGAATGGTTTGCAAGTGTTTAGGGATATTTTAGGGAGTCTCTAGAGTGTTCTTAGTGCTTAACTATCTGTTCGGTAGAAAATTGTTGGCTAGTAATGGTTAAATTGTCCAAGCTTGGAAGAACAATCTAGAACCCTATCTGGTCGACAAGTTTGTCGACCAACATGTATTGATCAAGCTTTTCTTTGACTGAGCCTAGGTTGAATGCAAATGTGTATCAATGTTTATTTCCAACTCCCAACTACTTGGTCTAACAGTCATGTGTTTTGGACTAAGGTTGAGTCATTCGACCATATACTCGACCGAAACACACTACAGAACATGAATATGTAAGTTTTCAATGAGTTCTCGAAGAGCTCGACCAAGGTGGTTCTCGGTCAACAATATATTTAACCAAGGGTGTCTCAATCGACTAGTTTCTCGATCGGGATGGGTATTATTTGAGGTTTTTGAACTACCTATTAAATGTATGTTCTAATGGATGATAATGACTCTAATATCTAGGGGGTCCTAACTAAGGGTTATGAGTGGATAGAGAAGATCTAATGCTTGTTTTACCTGATATCTAAGTACTTGTACATTATATCTTTGTACAAGTATTTACATTGAGTACAATCATGAAAATATAAACACTTAAGTTCATTGATCTCCAATTTGTATTGATCTTCAATTATCCACTTAGTATGATCTCGTCATTTCCTTGAACCCTAAAATACTCAAGTAGAATGTTAGATCCACAAGAATGAAATGTTTGTCACCATAAAAATAAAGGGTATACTAATGTCCGATTTAGCCAACTATCTCCCCTTTTTGATGATGAAAAACATTTCTAAAATATAATCAAAATAATTGAAATGAAAATGAGTTACATACCTGTGATATACCTGAGATGAATATATTCACTCAATCTCATAAAATGTGTGCTAATTATACCTAAAGAGATATGGAACATGATATCCATCTCTTGAGGCAATGTAGTTGCTCCAATTAATGTCAAGCCCAAAGATTATAAAACTCATGAAAATATTTTATTTGTTATTTGTTATTTCTCCCCCTTTGTCATTTCAAAAGATAGACATATTGTCATTTTAAAGTTATTCCCCATGAATGGGATACTCCGCCTTGATAGAATACAATGAAATCCACAAATCAAAAAGCAATATTAATTTTTCAATCATTTGCAAGGAATGTTAAGCCTTGAAATGATATGAGATTCCTTTAGGCTCATTGTGGGATCAATAAATGTATCTATAACTAATTATATGGGATGTTAAGCCCATATTGGTATAGGGAATCCAATTCATAGCAAGATTAAATAGATATGCACATTATATCCAAGAATTTTGTGAACTCCCCCTTACTCTTATAACAAAAATGAGCTCAAAAAATATTGAAGTATTTCAAATCATAACCAGCTTTAAAATCAATTGATCAAGTCAGACTATAAGTACATTTTTATGATCTTTAAGAAATCTTGTTTCTTGCACTATTTTTTTTTTAGAAATTTCTTGCATTCTAAGAATTTAACATGATGAGAAAATTACAAATTTAATATGCCAATGTTGTGTGCAAGTGAATGATACATATAAGCATTTTTTCAGGCTTGTTTTTAGTTGACCATGACTTCGATCGGGCGCCCCTCAATCAAACTCCTTTTTGGCTGAGAGGGAGTTCTGTAGAATTTCAAAATCTACATCTTATCAAGATATAACATTTTCGTCTATATTAGCATAATCAGCTTTCTTTACGTATACTTGATCATATTTCAAGTCATGGGTTTAAGCAACATAGATATCTTCTCTTATGATTCTGTTTAGGAAACAACTGTTACATCCATTTGAAGAGTATGATGTCTTTACGAGTAGCTAGATTTAAATGAACCCAAGTCTTAGCCATTAATGCATAAGTCATATCAAAATCTATTTCTTCTCATTATATCCTAACTTTATTTCATCATGCCCATATAGTTCCAAAGAATGTTTTGTCTTTAGGTCTAGGAACTGGATTTTATTCATTGTTCATGGCAAGATCATATAGCCATTGTCCACTAATCAACTCTTTTAGGATATGACTAAGTCTTTTTGTGTATAATCATCATTTATGTAGACTTATAAATCTGGGATGCTTTGCTAGATGTTGAATATTCTAGGATAAAGCATTTTTGTGTCTTCAGATCAAATTTGTCTTTTCCATATTTTGTCAAATAATTTATGTGAATGAGTTCTAGTGAGCAAAGTTTTAGTTTAGAAATGAAATCTTATTTTTTCTTACCTAGAATATACAAATTTTAGATTTATATCAAAAATTTAGGTAATGATTACATTCTAAGCAAGTTTCTTGTATGACTAATCTTTTTATGCCATAAATAATTCATTTTTTGCAAATAGTATCCATAAAGTTAAGTGGTTTATGATAATTTTTCCTTTATGGGAACAACTTTGAGATTTTCCTATGAATCATACCAATGTCATAGTACTTATGATGTAGTTCTTTTATGAATAGCATATTTAAATATGTGTTCCAACATCACTTATGCCAATAGTTTTAGCTTTGAAACTTTCTCTAAATGTGACCAATAATTTTACTTTTTCTCCAAGTATATGAAAGTCTTCTTATTTCCAGTCATATGCTTGTTAGAGAAATTTCTATAGACTGTCCAAACCTGTAAAGTATGAAAGTTATGGTCCCCATATAGTGGTCCTTTTGGTTAGGATCATTCAAATATTAAGAACAATCTAATATGAGGAGTCCATTATAGGTTTGAGTCACCAAAATTAAATGTAATTGGATGATTTTATTTTCAATTAAAGGTTCTGACACAATTGTCTTAGGTCGAACTTTTCTTTGACCGGAAGGATACTCAATCAAACTATTTTTCAACCGGGAAGATTTTCCAGTAAAAACAATGTTGACAGAATTACCTTTTCACTCAGATTTTTCTTTGACCAAAAGAGATCTTGTTCAAACTCTTTGTTGACCAAGATGAAGTTTTGTGCATTTTTAGTAAATTTAATTTTTACCATGTAAACAAATCATGCTATTATTTTTGGATAACACAATTAAGCAATCAAAACATACAAGAATATACGAGTTAAGGCTTATTTTAGTTGAGATAAGACATTATGAAATTCAAAATGAAGTTTAGGTCAAATCTCAACAAATTGTCTTGAAATTTCTAAGTTGGAGGTTTTGGATTCCAAACTAAGTCAACATCCTTTTTCTTATATGGACAAGTATATGAATAGTGCCTAAAACATTGACAATAATGATATAAAATGGAATCAATTTCATTTCTTTAGTTAGCATTTTAGTTAGGTTCTAGATTGTCTTTGGGCACATACATGATCTTGGATTTTGGTTTTTGTGCTTTTCTAGTTCTAGGCTTTTGGTAAGATTTCTCTTGAGGTATATAGCCTGTACCTCTTCTTCCAACTTGTCCAAAAGAGGTTTATAAGATTTTATCAAGAATATCATTTCTCTTTAGACTACCAACATGTTTTTTTAACTTAGCAATTTCATCAATTTTCTTTGCAATATATATTTTTGCTTGATCTAAACTTGAAAGAAGGGAATCTCTTTCTCTAACAATGATATCATAATTTGAATGAGTACATAGAACAGGTTGAGTTTGAAAATTATTTATTTTAGCAAGAAATTCAACCTTTTCTTGGGAAATAAGATTATTGTTGGTTCTAGAGTAAGCAACTTGATATTGTAATCATTAATAGATGATTTCAATGTATATTTTTCATATTTAAGAGTTACATTTTCAAAAGTAAGATCATACAATTTAGCATGCAAATCATCATTATTTTTTGTAAGCTTCTTCAACTTCCTTTTACAATCAATATATTTATCATGTAGTTCTTCAAGACTAGTGACTAGCTCTTATTTATATAAATCAAGAAGTCTTACCTCATTTTCTTCTTCATTGGTTGTTGCTATGAAGTAGCTTACCTTGTCTTCTTTAGCCATGAGACATTCTACTTCTTCTTCTCAACTCTCACTATCATCTCTTGACTCATCCCAAGCTGCTTTGTAAGCTTTTTCTTTATTCTTGAAAGAGGATTTCTTTCCCTTCTTGACTTTAGGACACTCATTCTTTAAATGTCCCTTCTTGCCACATTTAAATCACCTAAGGGAAGAAGAAAAAGAAACACCAGAATTTTTGGTAGATTTAAATCTTCTATGTTGCTTACCATTTACAATGAGAGCCTCTTCTTCACTTATTTAATTGCTTTCTAGATTGATAGCTTTAGTTGTTGCTTTAAATACAATGTCCTTCCTTTTCTCCTTTTTGTGTTCAACTACCAATCTTTCTTCTTCATCAAGTGTAACTTCATGAGTCTCTATATTGCCAATGACTTGATCCATCTTTAATGTGGTAAGGGCATTGGCTTCTTCAATGGTTGTCAATTTTGACTTGTACTTAGGAGACAAGGATCTAAGAATCTTGAAAACTTGATCTTCCTCACTTGTATATTTTCCCAAAGCATTCAAACTATTAAAAATGGAGGAAAACCTTGCATACATTTCGCTAATAGTCTCATTAGGTAGCATACGGAATTGTTCGAACTTTTGTTTAAGCATATTAATCTTAGTTTTCTTAACTTGAATTGTACCTTTATGTGTAATTGAATGTTTATGTCATATTTCATAAGCAGTCCCACATGAAGATATTCTATGAATTTTACAAACAAAAATAGAACAACATAATATATTACTACTTTTGCATTCAATTGAACTTGCTATACCGTTTTAGGATTCCATGTTGCATATTATGTAGTAGGAAGTGCATAGGGTAAAGACACCATCCTCCAAAGGTCTAAGATGATCCCTTGGAAGATGAATTGCATCCTTCTTTTCCAATAAGTATAGTTGCTTCCATCAAAAGGTGGTGGTCGGGTCACGTAAGTTCCTTCAAGGTTGATGTTGTGAAATACATTGTCCCACATTCAAGACTGATTAAGGCTCCTTGAATACTTGCTCTTATACCAATTGAATGATATATAGGGGGGTGAGCAGAGCTTTTGATACTTAAAGTTTAATTGAAATCTGAAACTGAAGGAGTCGGAAACAAGGAAGACACTTCATTGTAGAGTGGTTCCAACCTTTGAATCAAAGGTTGTTAGTCCACTACCCAATTGTTCCAATTGGGATTTTGAAAGTGATTTATTTTATTTACCTCCCAAGGATGTTACAACAAAATACAACCACCTTTCACAGCCTTGAAGTATCCTTCACCTTGAAGTAGACTCAACCTCCTTGAAGAAGTCTTCTTGAAGTAACTTCAAGTCCCTAGAGCAGCCTCTACAACCTTGAAGTAGCTCCACCACCTTGAGATATCCTTCACCTAAAAGTAGCTCCAACCTCCTTTGAAGCAGCCTTCTTGAAGTAACCTCAAGCAACCTTGGAGCAGCCTTCACCTCCTTGAAGTACATCCACCTCCTTGAGATATCCTTCACCTAGAAGTAGCTCCAACCTCCTTTGAAGTATCCTTTTTGAAGTAACCTTAAGAACCTCCCGCAGACAGCCTCCTACACTTGGAGTAGTCTAGGAGAACAAATACAATATAAAGGAAATAGATGGGAAGAAGGAAAATACTTAACCAATGAAGTACAATGCTTTGATCCTAAATCAAGTGTATAGATTTCCTATCCACTTTAGATGGACGTGGCTAAATGTGGTGGCTAGGAGATTGTAGCTATAGGACACAACTTTAGAGAATAACAAAGACGATAGCAAGTGTTTCTCAACTTTGTTTCTCTCTAGAATGGATGCTCAAGTTTAGCTTGTATATTTTAGGTGTCCTAAGTCCTCTCCTATTTATAGGAATGGTTTTCAAGTGTTTAGGGACGTTTAAGGGAGTCTCTATTGTGTTCTTAGTGCTTAACTAGTCATTAGGTAGAATGTAGTTGGCTAGTAATGGCTAAATTGTTCGAGCTTGGAAGAACAATCCAGAACCCTATCTGATCGACAAGTTTATCAATTGACCATGTCTCAGTCGACCATATACTCGACTAAAACACACTTTAGAGCACAAATAAGTAAGTTTTTGACCAATGCTCGGCTGAGGCAGTTCTCGATCAACAATATCTTCAATTGAGGGTGTCTCGGTTGAATAGTTTCTCGACCGGGATGGGTACTATTTTAGGTTTTTGAACCACCTATTAAATATATGTTCTAATAGTTGATAATTACTCTAATATCTAGGGGGATCCTAACAAAGGGTTATGAGTGGATAGAGAAGATCTAACACTTGATTTACATGATATATATGTACATATACATTATATTTTTGTACAAGTAATTACATTGAGTACAATCATTAAAATATAAACATTTAAGTGCATTGATCTCCAATTTGTATTGATCTTCAATTATCCACTCAGTATGATCTCATCATTTCCTTAAACCCTAAATTACTCAAGTAGCATGCTGGATCCACAAGAATAAAATATTTGTCATCATCAAAACAAAGGGTATACTGAAGTCCAATTTAGCCAACAAAGCAGATCTTGGCCTAATCTTATTTGCACATTAAGGGTTGGCCTTTTAAGTTTTTTTCTTCTTCATAGAAGTTCCCAACAATTTTTTTTCCAATTGGATAACAAACCTATGAGATTTTTGAGTTTGGCATATATCCTCAACATAAGGAAGCCTTCATGATCACTATTCCACTCTTTCTTGATTACATCTTTAAATTCATATTTCTTCATACAAGCATTGATGAACCTAAATGGAGTATTCAGTTTTATTCTTATACCAATCATTATGGTAAGAATTTTGCAATTACTTGCACTATTAGAATGAAGAAAACCTTTGGAATCATGATAAAAATTTCATAAAGTCATCATTTTAGAGAATTCTATCCATCTAAGAAGTGATAAAATTATCACCATTGGTGCTTGTATTAGAGAAAATAAAACCAATGAGATGAGCTCAAACAACCTACAGTTCAATATACAATTGTTGAAGTCTTCCATGAATTTTTTTAGGGAGTTTCATTTCCTACTTTCTCAACTTCCTTTTTCACAGCATTGCAATATACCATGATCACACAAGGGGAATTAATATATCATGAATACTCTATATTTCTTGCTGAATCATATCTCTCTCATGATTAGGATTATGCCAATAGATAGTAGTGTGAAGAAAGACTTTATTAGCAAAAGAATTTATGCATATGTGTGTTGCTCAGATACATGTATCTTCATAATAATGTTGTTGCAGCTTGGATTTTCTCCCTCCTCCAATTGTGCTCACCTTGGCTCATAATATGCTTGATTTCATTCAATTACCTCCCTCATCATTAATGGGATTTTTTTAATCATTTATTTCTCAGATGATGAGATATGTTGGATAAATTTGTAAGTTTAAACACACTTTATAAGGTTGATCGCCTTAATTAACATTGAGAAACTATATGAATTTGTATAACATTCAACATTATGATCTTAATATAAAGCTTTCTCTATAAGATAGAGGATGAAACTTTTGATAAAATGTTGAATATTTCAGCCAAATCAGAGTCTTGAGGAGAAAGTTATGGCAATTGAAATTTGCTCTTTTCTAGTATTTTTCCCCCTTTTTTCCTCTTCTTTTCCCTTCCTATGCCTTGGCCCTTTTCTACCCTCTCTTGGGCCAATATTCTTTGGTGTGATTGGATGTTTTTCATGCATGCACCCTAGGACACCAGTCCTAGGGCCTTGAAATCATATATTTCGATCAGATGGCAATCGGTCATTTTCGACCTTGGCCACAGGTGCCACATTATACCTAGAGCTTGGCCAGGGTGCTAGGACGCCGCCTAGCTCAAGTAATTGTTGCCAAAGTCTTCTCTTGTCCTAGTGGTGTCTCCCCTACTCTTTATCTAGCAAAATAGGTTTTGGGAGGGGCATGGGGCACCCCTCTAACCATGCCTAGCCACCATGGCTACAACCAAAGTAGATGTGGCCATCTAGCCCTCTTAGTGCCCTCGTTCTAAGATCTTTAAGTCTGAAACTCCTCACCCTTTGATTTCCCCTTCTTACTACACTATCCCAAATGCTTACTCATGTTCGACCTCTTCTTATTCTTCATCCACCTTCACTGACACCTCCACTTCATGTCTTTTGTGCATTTTCCATCCTTGGCTTCCTGGCCATGTTTGAGACCATATTAGGCCTCACAAAGCTCCTTTGAGCTCCAAAGGTTGGTCAATTGGCTCCCCTGCACTCTATCTCTACGTCACCTTCAAGCTCTGGGAAGCTCTTTCCATCATAGGTTGCTTCACTACAAGAGTGGTTGGGCCAGAGGGACGACGGCCCAACGGTCGATCTCAATCAACATTCAATCGACCTACAAGATTTAATGATTGTAGACCCACCACATTGCCCTCCACTCCCCCTATTTCTGTCTCTTTTATACTATTTGACTGGTCAAAATTAGACCATGTACCCATGTTCCAGTCCACAGACCCAATCCCAGTCTATAGGGTAGTACCACGTCGCCTCTTCCATTGAGGTATTATACTCTCTCTCTCTCTCTCTCTCTCTATCTATCTCTCTCTCTCTCTCTCTCTATATATATATATATATATATATATATATCCCTCTCTCTCCAAAGAATAAGCATTATCTTGCAAAAATCATGCAAAATGATTGGTAAGGTCAAATGAGACGCATTATATATGAAATTTGATCTATAGAATGATAGCTATCCAATGAACTGAATTTCATACACAAATTCCACTCTTATGTCCTTTTATGTTGAAAATGGCATCAGCTTTACCTCTTCTAATGTATTCAATTATTATTAGGCTCAACAATGGTCATAGCATGAACCCTCTTGATTAATATGACAATAATTAATTAAATATGATATCTTGTGATCTTTGAGTCTAACTAGATCATGCTTGGCCCTTTGATAACTCTATCTTATGAAATGTAAGTCCAATATCACTTAATATGATGATTTGTACTACAATCATGAACGTTGTACACCAATATGCTCTTATGATCCTTAAATCTTAATCATCATTATGGACTAGTAATTTTTTATGAAGATTGATACATGAATCTAATTTTCCCATACTTGAACTCTATTTCAACTTGATGATAATAAAAGTGATATAAAATGTGATATTTATGAACTTTCATGATGAAATCTTAACATCGTGAAAAATGTTGATAAAATATGTCCAAACTATATTTTGGCCTTTAAATCTATCCTAATGATGACTTGTGACACGAAATATGATGTAGCAGACTCATATTCATTTTTTTTACTTTATGTGACACTTAATGTGACATAATGTACATGTTGCTAAAATCAAGATGTATTCTTGTACAAATCTCGCCCTTATGGTCACACATACTATTTGATGCCTTCAAATAAAAAATATTTATGATTTTTATGACACTAAATCAATATGATCTCTTTTGTACTCTCATAATAACTATCTTGCATGGAATTACAAAATATGTCTGAAATGGATGATATGATGACTGAGCCTTTAAGCTTATAAAAATCTTATGTTTTCCCTATTAAGATACATGAAACCTAAGTTTCAAATCTTGGAGATTTATATGATGTTTCATCCTAAGTCAAAATGATATTTGATGCAGTATGTAGCTTGATGGTTAATATTGCATGAACATTGGAGATGTGGAAATCAATCATCGTGATTAATGGAACTTTGATTAGGTGAAACATCCACCCTTGATGAATATGATTAAGATGGCCTAAATATTTCTTATGTAATCGTATAACCCTTGTTTGTAATGTCAAGATCTTTGTTGACTCTTTTCAGAGATGTGATCATGTCCTTTATACTAGTTTACTCGTGTAAATGTATGTTTTATCATCCTACTGGCCATAAGAGTGGTATTGAAAATTGCTTATATGTATGTAACCTAACATGATTGGCTTTATATACTTGTTTGAGCTACTTGTTCTTTTGGTATTTATTATTTATGTTGAACAAACTTGAAAACATAATCATAGATGTCCACTATACAACCTTGTACACCTACATGTACTCTTGGGGTAAGGACGCAAGGATGGGTATCCTACTTATTTTATCAAGAAAAGAAAGACCATGTTGATAAAAGGGTTAGATCTTGGTGATGGCCTTGAGGTACCTTACTAATAGGGTTAACTCGTGAGTTGAGGTCCCTTACTAGTAGGGTTAACTCTTGACATTTACTCTTTTAGTCCCTCACATTGAAACTTTATACATACTTAAATTTGTATTAAATGTCCCTCGTGGACCCCTTCTTTTGAGAAGTTGGTCAAAGGTCGCATGGTATTGTTGGTATCATGGAAATGAACTTAAAATACACTTAATTGTTGACAAGAAAGTCTTCAATGTTGTTTCTTTCTTTCTTATTATTATATAAAGTTTTTGTGAAGCAATATGTGTTCTCTTTAACCTGTGATTTTCTATATTTTTATAGTGTACGCAGCACACTTGTCGTGAAGTGTACCCATTTTATGATTTTAGGTAACTGGTGTACTATGAATTTCTTACAATGATTGTTGCTTCCTATGTTATATGATAATCTAATGATCTTAACTAATGATATGCAAATGAAATTCACATGGTTTGATATATGGGACCAAAGATTTGATGTCAGGTATTAGTTGAGCCTTATTTAATGCCTTGTTGTCTCATACCTTAGATGTTGGTATTGGTTTTATTATGCATATGTTATGTGATCCATTTTAGGAGCAAACGCTCGTGTTCTCTCGGCTTGGGTAAGAAACAGTTCCTTGACATATGATATCAAGCAATCACATATTATCTGTGTGTTTAAGAATGAAAATCCTCATATGAACCCAGGAAGAACCAAAATATATAAAACTAAGTCAAATGGCATGGTGCTAACATGGAGGTTTTAGATAGTAATCTCCTCCTATCCACCTAACTATGGTGGCTGAGGTTCCTCTGTAGACTTGCCTATCCTAAATGGATCTAAGACTGGATTAGGTTTCTTCCCCTAAAGCTAAAAGAGTCTTCTAGCATCTCATCTCTTCTTTATGGACTACCCTATGACACACATTAGATGATAATTAGAAAATTTCTCAACTCCTCATTTGATCTATCTCATGATAATTGATCGCATGATCTCTCAATTATGGGTAGCTTATGTATGGGAAAACTAAAATTTGAGTGAATTGTTAAATTTTAATTAAGTTGATAATGATGCCATGATCTGACCTTAATTTGAAATATATATTATGATTAGTTAAGGTACCTTTGAATATAAGTACTCATGTGTAATGTCTTAGATCATGATAACTCAACTTTCCCATACCTAGCCCATGTGCTTCCTAATTTGAGGAAAATGATTATAGTACTTAATATTAAGAAATCAGGAGAACTCATGATGTATACCTCATTGTTGATGAGGTCCATGTTTATTAAGTCTATGTTACCCTTCTGTTCATCAAACCTCAAACATAATTAAGCACTCCCCTATTTGCTGATATGGATCATGATCATGCTCTGAAATGACTATGCCTTCATACCCTCAAAATTATGATTAAAGACTACGATGGAAGAGGAAAAATCCCTATCGATTATAATTCCTCATTGTAAAACTCAATTTTGAACAATATGTCAAAAATGAGATATCAAGCAAACTTTATAATGTTCAATGATAACAATATGTCAAATATGAAATCTCAATCAAACTCTATAATGCTCAAATCATGAAAAGAGTCTATATTAACTTCTCTATTTTAACATGTACCTCCTTTCCTTAACCATGCAAGGAATAGAATTAAATTATGACCTCCAAAAATTCAAAATATCAAGCCATGGGTGCTCTATGATAATAAACATTTTTTGAACTCATGACCTTGTGAAATACAAATCGATAATTGATGCTCTTCCTAATTTGATTGAATTGATAGTTAATGACTAGTGAGGACAAATGTGCTAGCTCATGGTGGTATTTTGTTTCATAACTCCCCTAACCTAGGTCACATACCTATTATGTTTGCCTCTAAATTTTCATCTTGTTGATGGATTAGAGTTTGGAAAGGTAAGCCTTTCATATGATTTTAATCTCTTGATTTAAGTCTCTAGTAGGACAAATCCATGATGATATCGAAACTTGATACCAAATCTCAATTTGATAAGGATGTCGAAATATGATGATGTTGAGTATAGACTATGGTTATGTTCCTAGAAAGTCCTCGGTCTATATCATTCATCAACCTTGAATGCCATGATAATGAAATTGATTTCGATATCATAAAATGTTTTAATTGTTTCTCATGGATGAACGATCACCCCTATGTTCCAAATAGGTCTTATACTCTATCTTAGAAACTTTTGGACATTTAAAGTTTGTTTTCCAAAATCATGACTCTATATATTCATTTACAAAATCTTGACTATGTATGATTCATCTTGATATTGATTCAACTATGACCACCCTATTTGGAGCTTGAGATTGCCCCCTATATATGATTTATGACTTTCATGTTCCCACTTTTGAATATATGGATTATTATTATTATGTTGATGTATCGATAATGAATTAAGGATAAGCTCTCATGTGCACTAAGGTGGGACCTTCCATTGATTTTGATACAAAATCACAATACGAATATATGATGTTTGCCTTGAATTGTTGAAATATGAATCCCAATCAAGGATGTACAACCCCACCTAGGGCCAATGTAGAAGATAAAATCCTAAATATTATGATTGGAATTCATGGTTCACTCATTAATCAAAGATCCCTATTCATTGACATAAATGGTGATCGCTCCATATTTGTGATCAATGATCTATGTGACTATGTTTGGCCTTTGATGTTTCATTTCTTTATTTTGAAATATTGCTTATGATTGAAGTATAATGGAACTATATGCAGTATTATTATGGATATAACATGGAATATGAAGTCCCAGTGTATTTTGATAATTTGCTTCAGTTTTAGGGATAAAATTCCTTTTCAAGGTGGGGAGGATGTCACATCATGGATTTTCCCTCTCCTCCAACCATGCTCACCTTGACTCATAATATGCTTGACTTCATTTGATGACCTCCCTCATCATCAATTGGAAGTTTTAGAATCATGTAAATCTTAGTTGATGAGATATGTTGACTAAATTTGTAAGTTTGAACTCACTTTTATAAGGTTTCGTGCCTTAATTAACATTGAGGAAGTAATAGGATTTTGAGAAAACTCAACACTACTCTTGATCTCAAAAAATAATTGTTAGATATAGGACGAAATATTTGATCTCATGGTGAAGAACTCACCCAAATTGGTATCTCGAGGAGAAAGTTATGGCCATTTAATTTTCCTCTTCTTCCACCTTTTTCTCTTATTTTTCCTTCCCGGAGCCTCGACCCTTTTCTCCCCTCTCTTGGGCCCAGCTTCTTTAGCACACCCAGATTGTTTCCATGCATGAACCCCAGGCCACCGAACCAAGGGCCTCAAATCTCATGCATTGATCAAATGATAATGGGCCATCTTCTATCTTGGCCACATGCGCCATAGTAGCCCTAGGGCTCATCCAAGGTAGGGTCATGGCGCTAGGACACCACCCAACTCAAACCATTTTTGAATTTTTCCCCTCATCCTCCTGGCCTCTCCCCTACTCTTTTTCTAGCAAAATAAGACATGGGAGGGGCATGGGGCACCCCTCGGACCATGTCTGGTAACCATGGCCTTAAACAAAGTAGATGGGGCCATCTATCCCACCTCATGCCCTCATTTTAAGTTCATTATATATGCAACTACTAAGCCTTTGATTTCCCCTTCTTCCAAACACTCACTTGAGCCCTTACCCATCCTCAATCTCTCCTTCTTCATACACATTCACTACACTACCTCTTCATGTCTTTTAGGTGTTTTCTGTCCTTCACTTCCTAACCATTTTTTAGACCAGGTTGGGTCTCATAAAGCTCCTCTGAGCTAGGACGGTTGGTCAGTGGGCTCCCCCAAACTCTGTCTCCACATCTCCTTTGATTTCCAGTATGCTCCCCTTGTTGCATGAGCTGCTTTGCTGGTGGAGTGGTTGGGCGAGAGGTACGATGGTCCAACTGTGATCCCAGTCAATGGTCCATCAACCCACAAGACCAAAGGATGATAAACCTACCACATCACCCTCCACTCCCCCTCTTTATCTCTCTTTTGAACTCTTTTATGTGTCAAAAGAAGACTATGGACCCATGTTTTGGTGCATGGACCCAGCCCCGGCCTATTGGATAGTGCCACATTACCTTTCCCATTGAGGTATTGAACTATCTCTCCCTCTCTTCAAAGAATAAGTCTTATTATGAAACTCATAGAAAATGATCCTAAGGTCAATTGAGACATTTTACATATAAAAATTGATCTAGAACATGATATATATCCAATGATTCTAAATTCAGAGCCAAATTCCACTCCTAGGTCCTTTTATGTTGAAAATGGAATCAAATTGACCTATTTCAATGTGTTTAATTATTATTATGTTGAACAATAGATACTCCACCCATAAACACCTAGGATCAGATTTTCCTCTTCTTATTGCGATCACATCCCCCTTTGACATTCCATACTAGTAATGACATAATTATTTGTGGTGGGATCTCGTACGACTAGGTGTCTCCCAGTTCTTACCCTTCTTCCTCGGGCCTTCTTTCTTTTTTCCTTATCTTCTAGTCCATTGGCCTCCTAGTTTGAATTTGTCCATGCATCTAACTTATTCTAGGTTTTAAGGACAGCACTGACTCCCTCACAAATTCTCATAATTGTGGGCTTCTTGGGCACCTTTCTGCTCGATGGATGGAATTATCCTTCATCTCAAACAGTGTTTTTGTCATCACCACCATCTTTGATTGGAGGGATATTTTTCTTCTCACTGTTATTTTCCTCCTTCCTGACATGCCTTTCTTATTCAACCTCTATTACGGCTTCCTCCATTACCATCTGCTAGGTTTTAGTAACAACCTATTTCCACACTTTCTTTTTGTGTGGAACAATGAATTGATCTTCCTCCTTGCGTTGAACAGACTTAGGTTTCCTTAGGCACTCATGTTCAGAGTGTCTGAAGGCCTTGTACTCTGCACACTTTGACAGAACATGTGCATAGACGACCTTGACTGACACCTTGCCTTTTACTTCCAGCCACATTATGTCCAACATGATGCTATCAAACTCTAGATTCATCAGCACTAGTGATGTCCTCTTTGCCTCATTCGGAGATTGTTCTTTGATATGTATAACCTGACCCACCCTGGTTTCAATGGTTCCCACCAAACATTTGGTTCAGATCCAGCCAATTGACGTAAGTCTGATCCATACTGAACTGAAGATAGTAGGTCACGTTTCAACTCATTATCATGTTTGTATTCCTTTATCACAACCAATTGTCTCTCAAACCACCGAGGACCAGCGTCCAAGGTAGCTTTCTTGTCATATTCATTAGAGAATCGAACTAAGAAAATACCTTCCTCCCTGGATAGAAACTAGTATTCTCCTTTAGGATTTCATGTTCTTCTGATCTAGGCATTCGTGTGTGGGTAGAACGGTCTCTTTCCTAAGAATACACCAATATAGTGTGTTCCCAGACATTCTTCATGAGCGCAAATTCCTTTGCCTCCAGTTCTAATAGGACTTGTCCCTCCTTGATCAATGGATCTGGTGAAACCATTTCATTTCATGTCCTTGTGATCATCGCATTTTTGTGTAGAACTTGGGACCACACCTTCCGTGCTATTGCGTCCCTCGCTTGATCGCCTCTAGGGTTTGGTACTCCATCTATTCTTAGTTGGGGGATAGTGGGTATGTATGTATATATGTATGTGTCAAAATCAGGTAAATATATTTTGATATGTCCTCCTAAAAATATATGAGGTCAAGAGTTACATATAGCCCAACACTATACACCCAAAAATAATACAACTTACTCTTGTATCACTTGTCTAGCTTGTGTTTAACACATTTACAATTTTTTACAGCTATACTCCTTACACTGGTAGAAGTACCTCCATGTCTTCTAGCATTCCTTTCCTTCCATATATGATAGCATAATGCAGCAAAGAGAATTCTTTTCTTATCATGACTACCGTAGCTTGACAACATCCTTCTCGGTTCCTCTTCTAGCTTTGTTTGCATCTGAAAATCCTTGCATATCATCTCCCATAGTTCTCTTGTGAATATGCAGCCACCTGCCAAGTGATTATGTGTCTCCTCCTCTTTATTACATAGCATACATATGGCAAAAATGTCATGATTCCACCTATGTATCTTGTCAAGGATAGTAAGGAGATAACCTGTGCACTGAGCTACAAGCAGATCTTCAACGGATTATTGCAAAGGAGGAGGAGGATTGGAAATAAAAGTCACACATTCACTAGCTTCAGAATGGTGATAATAACACTAAGTTTTATCAGGCCTGGGTTAAGCAACGCAGACGTAAAAACTCCATTTCTTCGCTGAAGGATGCCTCTGGGTGCTGGATAACTGATGAGTCTGCTATTATGGATATGGTAGTGGCCCATTTCCAAGGCATTCTTACTGAAACATCAAGAAGAGGAAGGCATGAGATTTCTAATATCCCAGGCAGGTTTTGAAAACTGACAAAGTTATAAAAGGACCAGATTGCAGCAGTACCTTCAGATGAGGAGATCCTTGAAAATCTAAAACGCATGAAACCGTTCAAGGTTGCATGTCCTAATGGGATCACTGTCGAATTCCTTCGAGGGAATTGGGAGTCTGTTGGGCATTCAGTCTCTAATATAGTGAAGGATATGATCATAGGCAGGCATATCCAAGATGAAATCTATAATGCAACCATCATCTTAATTCCAAAAGTTTCTCACCCAGAGAAATGTGATCAGCTGAGACCAATTTCCTTAAATAACATCATTCTAAAACTAGCTTCAAAGGTGGTAGTAGAAAGGTTGAAGAAACACATTTTGAACTTGATTTCGACAGAACAAAGTAGCTTTGTTCCTGGTAGAAGAATAACAGATAACATAGCTCTAGTGCAAGAAATCATTCACAGAATGAGAAAGAGAAAAGGTTCTAAATCCATGGCAATAAAAATCGACCTATCCAAGGCTTATGATCGAATGTCATGGAGTTTCGTTCAAGACACGCTTGACAAGGTAAACATCCCTACAGGTATCAAATAGTTCATCATAAACTCTATTTCTGGGGGAGCTCTACAATTGTCTAGAATGGTAAACAATCCAAAGCCTTCTCTGCTAGCAGAGGGCTTAGGTAGGGTGACCCCCTTTCATTGTATTTATTTGTCTTATGTTTAGAGCGACTATCTCAAATGATTCAGGAGATGGTGAATGAGGGCAGTTGGAAGCCGATAAAGCTGGGAAGGACCGGATTTACAGTGGCTCATGTCTGCTTCATCGATGACTTAATACTCTTTGCAGAGGCCAGCAGGAATTAGATGAGGACTATCCTACACTGCTTCAAAGCCTTTGGATGGGCTTCTGGTTAGGAAATTTCAGTATCCAAATCACAGATTTACTTCTCTAAAAGCGTACCTCATGCTATTAAAAAGGAGATACATCGGATGAGTAATTTCCTTCTGATGGATGATCTTGGGAGGTATTTTGGAGTTCCAATTTTGCACACAAGAATTACCAAGCATACATATGCACACATCATTGGCAAGATGGAGAGTAAGGTTGAATCCTAGGCAGCGAAGAGCTTATCTCTGGCAGGGAGGGTCTGTTTGGCCAAATCCACCTTGTCAGCTATCCCTACTTATGCAATGCAAACCGCAGTTTTACCTAGAAGCTTGTGTGATAGAATTGATGATGTTATCATACAGTTCATATGGGGCAGATCCTACAAATCTAGGCCAGTATCGCTGGTCGCGTGGAATAAAGTTTCAAGTTCAAAAGAAAATGGGGGACTAGGCATTAAATGTATGCGGGATTGGAACGAGGCACTAGTACTCAAGAACTCCTGGGATCTGGCAGTAGCTTGACAAACCCCATGGTGTAATGCAATCATGAAACAATTTGAAAAGGTTGAATATGGGAAGAAGGTAGCAGTGTCGAGACTTGCGCAGGCTGCCTTGGAGGGGAAACAGTTTATCTACAAGAACTCTCTCATGGTTCCAATCAACGGCTTATCAGTAAACGTATGGCACGACAGTTGGGTTAGACCGGGCTTACTTCTGAGAGATCTTGCAAAGAAACAAATACCAGAAGATATTTCAGACCTAAAAGTGAGCAGCCTAGTTCTGGACTCAGGTAACTGGGATTGGGAGTTTCTAAAGGTTTGGTTCGAGGACATTCTTAGATTAATAAAGAAGATAGACATCCCGGTATTCCCAAAGGAGAAGGACATTCGAGCTTGGACTCATACCGTTGATGGGCATTTCTCGGAAAGTTTGGCTTACCATATTCTCAAGAAGCAAAAGGAGAGTCAAAGCCAAAGAAATTGGAGTAATATGTGGAAGCTACAGATGCCGGTGAGAATCAAAGTCTTTGCATGGATTGTCCACCATGAAGCATTACTCACAAATAACCGCCGTAGAGTCCGACATATGACTGCATATGGTACATGCACGAGATGTGGGGAGGTAGAAGAAACGATCCTGCATGCGCTTCATGACTGTTGCAAAGTTCGAGAGATATGGAGTCACTTTCTCTCTACTCAGGAAACAACACGGTTCAAGCAAGCTGATACAGTGAATGGTTGGCTTCAATTGACTGCTGATGATAACAACAGACCCAATGAATTGTTCTGGATTGTTTGTAACAAAATTTGGCACTTCAGGAACGTCGAGATCTTTGAAGGTGAAGCTAAGTGCATTGCTCATCAGGTTATCCAGATCAGATCATCGATCCAGTTGATAAAGGAAACCTAGAAAGGGCAAGTAGAGAAGCCACCGATAGCGTCTGGAAAATGGAGTAAACCACCGGAAAATGTCATCAAACGGAGTTAACTCTTTGTTGTATAGTGAATTATGAAAATTTATGACTTTCTCCTCTAGGTCCTGTTGCTTGTTGACCACTCTCCCCTTAGCATCAATTAGTTCTGAGATGATATTGTCTATTTATCTTCTTTTCACAGTTGTGTGATAAAGTTTGGTGTTTTTGTCTCCATACTCCATCCACTTCTCCCTACTTCTTTGGCGGTAGAAATTTTCCTCTAATTTTTTTAGATCTTTTAGTATCACCCTTAGCTTTGCATCTTTCTCTATCAAGTCTGCATCAAGTGGGTTAGATAGCAGCTTCTCTCTAACCTCTTTGCATTTTTTGGTATCTACAATCAGCTTTGGAATGTTCACTTCAGCTTTGACCCATCCCTTTAGTGCATCTTTGGTGTTTGCCAACTTCTTTACAAAGATGTACATTGGGTTCCCTTTCACTCGTATCCCCCAGCTCTCCTTAGTGACATCATTAAACCCTTTCCCGTCATCCCAATAATCTAGAAATATGAAAGGTTTCCTTTTCTACTTCTTTTTTGTGATCTGTACCATGATAGGGGCATGGTCACTCAACTCAGATTCACCTTCTGTCACCTATGCTTCAGGAAAAATTTGCAACTATTCATCATTCACTAATGCTATATCCAACTTGCTTACTATTCTGTATTCAAGTTTCCTCTCATTATTCCATGTGAAGATATCTCCCCCAATCATTGGCAACTCAAACAGTCTATTATTGTATATGGTATGATTGAAAACATCTATTTATGCATATACCACCGGTATGTGTCCCTTCTTCTCTGCCTACAAACGAATAGTGTTGAAGTCCCCAATCACCATCCAACATATAGTAATCAGTCTGGAAAGATCAATTTGATCCTATAATAAATGTTTTCTCCTTATTGCATCATTATGGGCATAAACAGTTGCCACCCACATATGCAAACCCCCATTGTTCCTGCAGTCCACTGTGATATGTTGATCTGACATCTTGCTTCACTAACACCTTCCATGCATTATGATTCCATGACACACAGACTCTAGCTAACTCAAAATACTCCAAATTTGACACGTGATCCCAACCCTATGGAAACAAGTATTGAATACTATCTTTTTTTGGTTCCTTTATTTTAGTTTCAACCGGTGCTACTAATGAGTGACCACTAGCAGCAATCCAGTTATGAATCTCCTTCTTTTTGTTGTTGTCACACACTCCTTTAATATTTCATAGGAGGATGCACGTATTAACATATTTTTGTGATCTAGTAACCCTTTTGGCTCCTTCTTGTTGTTCCTTCTCGAGTCATCCTTCTTATTATGTCTAGCTGGCTCTTCCTCTTCATTGTCAGGTTCACTCAAAGCCTCAAAGTTGTTGTTGGTATCTAGTATAGCTCCCACTCCTTGACTTTTAGGTATTCCATGTTTTTAGACCCTTTATTCTTAGTAGAGGAGATGACACTCCTTCTACCTACCTCCTACTACTTGATGATGTGACTATAGTTAATCTCCCCATATCACCTTTGTGTTCTTTCTCCTTCAAGCGACTGGGGGTACTATCATTGGTAGATCTATCCTCATTGTTCTGCATCTCTTGTGCCTTCATCTTCTCACCCTTATCATTTGATTCCACTATGGTTGTGGCGGTATTATTTTCCCTCCATATCTAGTTCTCTCCCTTGCCTTTGGATCCCCTCATTGCATTAGTAATCAGTGTCAGTCCCTCCTTACCGCATTGCCCATTGTTGTGACCAAACACACGATAGGCATTGCATTTAGGCAGTATATAGTAGAGTTCAATTCTTACTCGAATTGGCTCCTTTCCTTTTACATTTAACCAGACTGTCTCTGGGATGGGACTGTCTACTTGTAGATCCATGATCCCTCTCACTTCTTCTCCCTCCAGCAATCGGTCATTGATATGCAAGATCATTCCCACGCCGACAGCAATGGTGCCAACCGCTCTTTTCATCCATGAGTGCGTGAAAAAATGCATTGTAATTCACTTCAGGATTACCGAGAACACTTCCTTTCTCAGTCTATCATTGTATTTGTAATACTCAGCTACCATCAAATGGGAATTGAACCATCTCGGCCCAACTCGAGCACCACTTCTTTACCCATCTCATTAGAGAATCTCACCAGGAAAATCCCTTACTCTCATGATAGAAGTTTGAAACTTTGTTTTGTCCGCCATGTCCTCCTAGTCCATGCTTGCAAATGTGGATAGAATGGTCTCTTTCTAAGAACGTATACCAAGATCATATACTCCCACATGTTTCTCATCCTCTTAAATTCTTCTTATACAAGTTCGATGTGGATGTCTCCCTCCTTTGTTACTGGCTTGGGAACTTGATCACCTTCTCCTTACTCATGAAAACTTTCTCCGCACCTATGTCCAGGCCATCCTCGTGGTCATCTCTCCCTCCTCTATATGGGTCGCTTTTGCATTAGGGCTTGCCTCCATGTGGGGTGCCTCAGTGATACAGGACACAGCCTTTGCTCCCTCTCTCTGACCCTGGCTGGTGGATGGATTAGGGTTAGGGGTATTAATCGGTGGTGGTGGGTTATATTGTGGGTGGACACATCCAGCCAAGGTGGCCATAGACATAGGCGCCATGCATGTGGGTGTCGCCGATTGCCAAAGAAATCGCATTGATCAACCCTAGGAGATGCACATTGTTTGTTTTTGTATGTATGTATGTATGTATGTATGTATGTATGTATGTATGTATGTATGTATGTATGTATGTATGTATGTATGTATGTATGTATGTATGTATGTATGTATGTATGTATGTATGTATGTATGTATGTATGTATGTATAAGTATGTATTTATGTATTGGATCTAAGAGAAGGTTCCTTCTCCCTCTCTTAGAATTAGACAGTAGAGCCAAGATTCTCCCGAGATGGATAAATCATCCTTAGTCCCCCGCTAGTATTTGAACCTGGGATGCTTCATGAGGCCCCACCAGACTTGACCAGTTGGGCTATCGACCGCTTGGTGTATGTATGTATGTATGTATGTATGTATGTATCAGAATCAGGTAAATATATTCTGACTCCCTCCTAAATATATAAGAGGTCAAAAGTTACATGTAGGCCCAACGCCATACATCCACAAATGCAAGTTACAAATCACTCATCTAATTACTATGCATCTTACGTCTAATAGATTTACATATTTTTACAGCAATAGACGTGGCATTTGCAGCTACACCTCGATGTTTTCTGGCATTTCTTTCCTCCCAAATATAGTATCATAGAGCAGCAAATAAGATCTTTTTCCTGTCATCATTTCCACACTTTATCAATATTCTTTTTGGGTCTTCCACAAGTTGAATTTGTAACCTAAATTCCTTACACAGCACCTCCCATATATCTATTGTGAACTTACATTCTCCCACCAAATGATTGTGAGTTTCTTCAGCATCTTTGGACAGCAAGTACAATGTGGAAACATTAGAATTCCATCCTTTTATCTAATCAAGAGTGGCTAGAGCACTATGCTGAATTTTGTAAATGCACATACTCCATTTCAGCACATACATACATGTCTAGAGCTGCTTTCCATATTTATCCTTCACATTTCTTGAGTGTGTCACCTCCCATAGGCACGTCTTTGGATTTTTGAGTTGCCATATTCCCATGTCTTGCATCTCAAACAAATGTATAACATGTTGCCAAGTTTCTGTCATGACATTAATACTGTGTAAGTACCCCTCCCTTGTCTTCAGTTTGTAGTCCAAACCTTTTGTATATCTCTCTCATCCATTTCCCCCATGTAGAGGTTCCTTCCTAGTAGATGATTATCCTTCGCATTGTTCCCCATTTTGCTATGTCTCTAGTTGCTTTTAAATTCAGCCCACCTTCATCTCTGGGAAGTGCCCCTCTTGCGTATTTCATAGGATGATGCTCACTAGCCCACAAGAAATTAGCCATCTTCATCACCATTTTCTCTAGGATAGGACCAGAAACCTCCTCTTGTTGTACCCAGAAAATAAGAAGTCCTTCAATGGAAGCCTTTATTAGTGTAGCTCATCCCGCCATAGATGTTTTTTGTGTTTTCCATCTGTTGATCATTTCCTCCATCCTGTCAATACATTCAACAAAGTCCTTGACCTTAAGATTACCCAGACAAAGGGGAAAACTAAGGTATTTTGTAGGGAAACTTCCTCTTTCTACCCCCATTGCATTAACCAGTCTATCTTCCATTTGAGTGCAATTTTTGGAAAGGAATATATGTGTTTTGCTAGCATTCACACAAAGTCCTATTTGCTCTCCGAATTTGTCAAGCAAAATTTTGAGATTCTCTAGAGAGTGTTGCTTAGCTTCTATAAAAACTAACACATCATCTACAAAAATCAAATGGGTCATTACAGCTAGGGAGGAGTGGTTCAGGTGGTTTGGTACGGTTTCCCCTCATGAAGGGACCCGGGTTTGAAACCCAGTGGCCGCCTCCGAAATGGTACATGTCATGCAGGCCAGCCAACTGTGCGCTTTAACTGGTACCCAGGTGTACGGGGCGCTCAGTGCCCGAGAGTTTTACACTGTCTGGGGGGTCACAAAAGTGGCACTTCTACGGGGGCAATTCTCTCGATAATAAAAAAACAAATGGGTCATTACCTTCACGCCATGAATTGTGTCATGCTTGATCTCCTTCTTCATTTCAGCTTGTTGCATTTTTTGTTTTAAGTACTCCATGACGATCACAAAGAGTAGAGGTGATAGGGGGTCCCCTTGGCACAACCCATTGCCTCCCCTAAACATAACTACAGATTTGTCATTAACCAGAATAGACAAACTAGTAGTTCCCACACACTACTTCATCCAACAGATCCATTGTTCATTAAAACTTATCTTTTTCATAATCCACCACAATTTCTCTCAACTCACACTAGAGAAACTAGTATGTATGTATGTATGTATGTATGTATGTATGTATGTATGTATGTATGTATGTATGTATGTATGTATGTATGTATGTATGTATGTATGTATGTATGTATGTATGTATGTATGTATGTATGTATGTATGTATGTATGTATGTATGTATGTATGTATATATGTATGTATGTATGTATGTATGTATGTATGTATGTATCGGAATCAGGTAAATATATTCTGACGTCCCCCCTAACAAATATTAGGGTGGTCAAGATTACATGTAGGCCCAACGCCATACACCCATATCAGTATGACAACTCACGCATTTAATCTATATGTAGTCTACGTCTAATGCATTTACAAATTTTTACAGAAATACTTGTGGCATTCGTAGACTTCCCTTGGTGTCTTCTAGCATTTCTCTCCTCCCAAATATGGTAGCATAGGGCAGCAAACAAGAGATTTTTCTTCACATCTCCTCCGCATCTAGTAAGCATCCTTCTTGGTTCAGCAAAAAGTTGAATCTGAAGTCTGAAATCTCTGCATAAATGCTTCCAAATTTCCTTTGTGAACTTGCATTCCCCCACAATATGATTGTGACTTTCTTCCTTATCCCCACATAGCAAGCATACAGTAGATATATCATAATTCCATCTCTTTATTCTATCAAGAGTGGAGAGAATACAGTGCAGAAATTTATATACACACATGCTCCATTTGGGCACATACCTATCCATCCATATTTGTTCACCCACTGGGTCCTTCACGCCTCTGGTACGGGACAGCTCCCACAAGCTTGCCTTCTTGTCAATGAGCTTCCATCCACCCGAATTATTAACAACAAAGAGGGGTTTAATTATTTCCCTCATGACATTGATAGATCTTGAGTACCCTTCTCTTGTTTTCGGAATAAAATCCAGCCCTCTAGGATATCTGTCTCTCATCCATTTACCCCATGTCTATGTGCCTTCTTGATATGCAATCAGCCTTCTCATGGACCCCCATCTAGCAATATCTCTAGGTGTCTTCAAATTCAATCCTCCTTCATCTTTAGGAAAAGCCAGCCTGGAGTATTTCATAGGATGATTCTCTCTTCCCCAAAGAAAGTTAGCAATCTTCATTTCAATTCTATCCAGAATAGAAATAGGAATTTCACCTTGTTGCACCCCAAAAATGAGAAGACCCACAATAACAGCTTTAATCAAGGTCATGCGCCCAGCCATGGAAGTATTTTGTGTAGGCCATCTACTTATCATCTCCTCTACTTTATCAATGCAGTCTGTGAAATCTTTGACGTGAAGGTTGCCACCTACAAGCAGAAATCCCAAATATTTGGTTGGGAATTCACCTCTTTCAACTCCCATCTTCTGCGTGAGTCTGTCATCCACCTGATGGCAGTTCTTTGACAAGAAGATATGTGTTTTATTTGCATTAACACACAACCCCGTTTATTTCCCGAAATCTCCCAATAGGCCTTTAAGATTTCCCAGGTAGTGTTGTTTGGCTTCAATGAACACCAAAACATCATCAGCAAAAATCAAATGTGTCATTACCTTTGTGCCATGAACAGTGTAAGGCTTTATTTCCTTCCTTACTTCCGCTCTATGCATCTTTCTAGTAAAATACTCCATGATAATCACAAAAAGAAGAGGGGATAGGGGGTCACCCTGGCGTAGTCCATTGCTACCTCTAAAAAGACCAGCAGAAGTACCATTCACCAAAATTGAGTAGCTAGTGGTCCTGACACATTGTTTCATCCAGCCAATCCATTTTTCATTGAATCCCTTATGTTCCATAATCCACCATAGTTTGTCCCACTATACACTGTCATAAGCTTTGGAGATGTCAAGTTTTAGGCAGGCCTTACTACTACCTCTCATAACATTATAGTCTAGGAGAAATTCACCAGCCAAAAGAGCACAGTCACCGATGCTTCTACCTGTAACAAAAGCTCCTTGATTTGCAGAAACCAGAAAGGGAAGGACCATTTTCAACCGAGCAGCTAGAATTTTTGCAATAATTTTATATTATACCGAACAGCAAGCAATGGGCTGAAAATTAGCAAGAGATGATGTAACTTTCTTCTTCGGAATAAGAACAAGAAAAGAGTGATTAACCTTTCTCACCATATTTCCTCTTTGCAGAAACCAGTTCACATAAGAAAGAAAATCGCCTTTAATAACATCCCAAGTCTTCTTGTATAAGAAAGCGTTAAAACCATCGGACCCCGGTGACTTATTGCTTCCAATGCTCCAGAGTGTAGCTTTGACTTCTTATTCATTAGTCCTTCTAATAAGAATATTATTATGTGTGCTGGTGAGTTTGAATTTCCAATCCACTTCCTCCTGCTCATCAATATTATCAGAAAAATCTTTATTGTACAGAGATGAATAGAATCTAGTCACCTATTCTTCAATATCTTCTTGTTTGTTGACTACCATGCCTTCAGCATTAATGAGCTCAGAAATAATATTACCTGCCTCTCTCCTTTTAACTACAGAATGGTATAGCTTTGTGTTTCTGTCTCCACCATCCATCCACTTTTCCTTGCTTCTCTGCCAAAAGAATTTTTCCTCTGCCTTCTTTAGATCTTCAAGCATCCTTTTTAATTCCCTGTATGTCTCAATCAGAATAGGATTTAATGGATCAGACAATAATCTTTCTCTAATGTCTTTGCACTCCAGCTTGGTCTCCTTTAGCAGCTTTGGTATGTTCACCTCTTCTTCTACCCATTTTTTAATTGCCATCTTGGTGTTGGATAGCTTTTTTGTAAAGACATACATGGGGTTGCATGTCACCTGGACACTCCAACTTTGCTTAATGACATCATCAAACCCTTCCCAATCAGCCCAGTAGTTTAGAAATCTGAAAGGTCTTCTTTTCTATTTTTTTCTCAATAATCTGGACAGCAATAGGATCATGATCACTAATATCAGATCCTTCAGCCTTTACCTACACATTAGGAAAAAATTTCAGCCAGTCATCATTCACCAGGGCTCTATCCAGCTTGCTTGCTATCCTATCGCCAAGGCCCCTTTCATTGTTCCAGGTAAAAATATCCCCACCAACCATTGGTAGCTCAAACAAACATGAGTTATCAATGGCTCGGTTGAAAGCATCTACTTCAGCATTAATAGCAAGTCTTCTTCTTTTTTTCTCAGCCTACAGCCGCACTGTATTAAAATCACCAATGACCATCCAAGGTAGCATAGCTTGTTTAGAAATAGAAACCATAGTGTCCCATAGCTCCAATCTTGTTTTGCCATCATTATCCCCATAAACAGTTGTCACCCACATATGCAAGCCTCCATTGTTGACACAGTCCACTGTAATCTGTTGATCTGACATTTGTACCACTGAAAGTGGCCAAGCATTAGGCTTCCATGCCACACATACCCTAGCAACCTCACCACAGTCAACATTGGATATGTGCTCCCAACCCTGCGGAAATAGATATTTAATACTATTTTTGTTCTGTACCTTTATTTTTATCTCCACCAATGCAACCAGAGAATGACCATTCACAGCAATCCATGCTCTGATTTTTTTCTTCTTGCCTCTATCACACCCCCTTTGATATTCCATAGGAGCATGGACATATCAAAGGTTTTTAGTTGACCTAGTATGCTGAGGAGGGCCCTTCCCAGTATTCTTGCCTTTCCCTGTCTGTTCTTGTTGCTTGGTTGCATTCTCCTCCTCCGCATTAGATTCGGATAATGCCTCAAAGCGGTTAGTTGTATCAAGGATGGCACTCACCCCTTGGGTTCTCAGTATTACCAGTCTTCTTAACCCCTTTCCTTCGTGCACTGGAGATAAATTCCCCTTCCTCGCGATTGGTTGTATCACTGACATAAGCATCAGGTTCTAGGTGCATCTCCTTACTATTGCTCACTTCCTTTCCCTTGGTGGCATGATGTTCCACCTCCTTCCATCCAGTGTCTATCTCAGATGAGGCCTCTACTGGTTTAACATGCGGAGCTTTCTCCTTCCATCTCTGACTGTCGGTCGCAATAACTTTCCCAGTTGCTTTGCTAGTTTTTGCAGCAGGTGCTTTGGCTGCCTCCCTGCTATCCATCTTCTGATCACACTGATCATCTCCATGGCCAAAGGCCTTGAAAAAGGTGCACTTCACCGATATGTAGTCGTAGTCCACCCTCACCGGGATGGGCTCCTTGCCTTTCACGTTCAGCATAACCCGACGAGGATTTGCCTTCTCCACGTCTAACTCCACAAGGACGCGAGCTTCATCTCCTTCCAAAGACTATTCGTTGATGTGCAAGACTGATCCCATGCCACTCACGATTGTGCCTACAGCCCGCTTCGTCCACGATCAGCCAAAAGAATGTACCGTGATCCATGAAGGCACCGTGGAGAAGATGTCTCGCTTCAGTTCGTTGTCGTAATGGTAGTCCTTTGCAATGACTAATTGGTAATCAAACCACCTGGGTCCAGATTTCAGAACCTCCGCCTTGTCCTTGGTGTTTGATAACCTAGCGAGAAATATACCGTTTTTGTTATGACCCACTCTGTAATTAACCAGTAAATACTAAGTTTAGCATATGATTAACTTAGTGATGTTGAATTGAGAACTCACTTATGCTAATGATGTTTGAACTAATAACAAACTCTCTTAATCTTAAATCCTAGCCCTGAGATTGTGGAGGATTCAGAGTTTGAACCGATGCCAGAGGAAACGTTCGAATCCGACCTTCGGGTCGCGAGTTATGAGTTTTTGAGCTTTGAGGGACTAGTTTGTAATTTTGGAAAGTTGGTGGGAAAATTGCATTTCGCCCCCTAGCCCTTTCTCCCTTATCCCTTCTTCACCCGATCACTTCCAGAACCGCTAAAAGCGGCGCCCGATAGAACAGCAATAGGCTGCAACCAAGGGTGATAGATGTGGCGATTTTGGCACCCATAGCCCAGATCTAGCAGCGGCGCCGTCCTCCTCTCTTCTTCTCCTTTCCCTTTGCTTCTTCATTCACCTCGCCCTAGTGGCGCCTCGACCTGCTTGAGCAAGCAGCGCCCAACAGAAAAGGCAACCTACAGAGCCGCAATTGCAGCCGAGGCCAAGCTGTAGGGCGTCGGCCAGCAGCTGGATCTATGGCTAGAAGCCACCTTGGCACGAGCGACGGCCATCTTGCCTCCGCCCACCTTCCATCTTCTCCCTCGCCCTAGGCGCGTGGTACCTCATCAGCCTGGGCTCCGACCAGCTGCACAGAACAGCAGCCGCAGATTCGGCCAGGGGCAGTTCTGCCCAGAAAAGCAACACCAAACGTCGCCTTGAGCTCGGACACGAGTTGGGAGCAGAAATCCGAAACCCTAGCCTTGAATTCAACTCTTAACCGAGCCTTCCGTCAAGCTGAGCTTAGGCGTAAGCTACTGTTGCAGCTAGACCGGAACAAATCCAAATAATGAAGACGATCCAATATTTCCTGGAATTAGACCCTGAACACATCTCTGGACGAATCCGGACAGACCAAATCACTGTGAGTAGGATTTCATATATTTATCATTAATAAACTCAGGCGTTCGAATATTTTCTGTTTTGTGCGTGAATTACGCTGATAACAGGCGTTATCAGGCGTCGGGCAGCGTTTGGCGTCGCCCGACCTTTTTAGTCCATAAAATGCTTCTAGACACTATTATATGATTAAATTTAGCATTTGAACAGTATGGATTGAATCAGTAAATTTATATGGTTCATTGGAACCTAAATTGCTCATTTGAATGTTGAAATTAGAAATTCATGTCTGAAAATGGTATAATTTGGGTATGAACCCAGACAATGAAGATTTCTGATAAATTATCAGATGTACGATTTCAAAGTTGATATGAATAAAAAAAAGTATGCATGAAAACCCTAATTGCATATATATTTTGACGTTAATATGTGTAAATTGATATTTACATGAAATGGCACATTTCTCTGAAATATTACCAGAAATTTTCAAGTATTGTTATTAAATTGTATTGTGATATGTAATTAACTCTTAATTGAGTTAAGTGATGCACAAACCAGAATTTGAGTTAATGTGCAGGTTTTTCAAGAATTTTAGAGAATTGATAATCGTTGAGTATGATTCTCATATGTGAAGTAAATTTCTTTAATTTGTGCAATAAGATGTTCAATTGTGTAAATTCGCTATGTATGTGCCAAATTGAAATAAGTTGGGTTATTTATGCATTTCTAATTTGTCTGAATGCATGGTATGAAAATTTCTCAGAAATTACAATGATTTGAAATATATTGCTATGTCGGTTTAGAATGACAGTGTATTGTGATCTGATATGAAATCAGTAAATGTGATATTCATGTTTAAATGGTTATATGTTAGTCAGTTAATAGACTTAGGTGCCCTAACACCGTAGAACCCCTTTGACAGATCTGCTTCTTAGGGGTGAAACTCGTGTTGCAACATTATCCGTGCTTGTGTCATGGAGACACGAGGATAGAGAGGCAGTGTCCAACAACAACGCGTGCTTGTGTCACGGTGGCACTGGAGAAAAATAAATGGGGGTTATTGCAACATTATCCGTGCTTGTGTCATGGAGGTAACCCGTGAGACTCTCTGCCTGTGTACTCAGGTTAGAGGAGGAGTCTAGAGCACTCAGAGTAGTGCCTTGAGGCCGTAGAGCCTATGAGTCAGGCCGGAGAGCCTGGGGTCCTGTGGCAGAGCAGGGCTGGCGTCAGACTTAGCATTTCCCGGGTGTGTCGCTAAGTCTTGTACGGTGGGATCGTAGTTCGCTACGGATCTTTATATGCAGGGTACACTGCATATGATTAGGGCATAACAATAAAATAATATGTAATCATATAGAATCATAGTAAATTAATATATCCGAACTTTTGTGCCAATACATTATATCTGTTTATTGGTTTAAATTATCTGTTATTGCATAGAAAAGTGATTATATTCTGCAATCTGCTATGTCGTTAGAACTGCCTTGCTTATATCGCAGTTATGTTTTATTTCAATTTTATAAACCTGATGAGTTGTTTAATGATAGCTAAGTGAAATGCTATTCACTGAGCGAGTAGGCTCATACCTCTACTCAAAACATTTTCAAGTCAACATCAGCAACAGGAATCGGAAGGATCTTTTCATCCTATCGCCTAGTCTATAGAAGGTTTGTAGTTAGTCTAGTTAGAGGTCTCTTAGTCCTTCCCCTCGATCCTTGGGACATGGTGTGGGTGAGAGAGAGTATGTATGTGGAATGTGTATAAAGATGTAAATTAACTGTTATGTTTACTTTATGTTGAACAATGTAATTTGCTGTAGACTTTGTATATATCTCCTGTCAGTTTAATAGAAATGCTTCTGCAGTTTGTTTAGTTTTAGTTTACAGCCTAAATCAGATTATCCTTTTAATGTAATTTAAGATGTTTTAAATAATGATGAATGATTTGGCTTGTGTGTAAATTCCTTTTTCGCGCCTTAATCTTGTGGTCTGTGGTTAGTATGAGATTGGGGTGTGACATCTTTTGGTATCAGAGCATAGGTTGAGTATATGAATACTCTAAGTCGAGGTCAGGGGACGATAAGAGACCAATAGGATTAGGACTTAAGTGTCTTCCTTCTAACTGCAATTTTCTAACAGGAAGTGTTCTGTTATACTATTGCATATGGCAGGAAGAGGATGTGGTCACGAGAACCAAGTAGAGTTTATGTTGAATCGTCAGGGATCATTAGGGTTGAAAGATAGATTTATAAGTGAGAAAAATAAGAAGTGATATGTCTTTAGCTCTGGGAGGTCTGAGTGTTTAGATACCCTGGCCAGGTGTCTGAATACTTAGATTGACCAGTATCAAGCTACTCTGTCTATTCTTCTCTGGATGCCCTGGCCAGGTATGCAGAGAAAGGATAGGCTAGAGAGAAACCCTAGAAATCTTAGGGTTAAGAAACTGGAAATTTATGCAGGAGTAAGAGATTAAACATAGGATGTGATGCAACTCTTGCTTTATATTGCTCATTTGATTGGAAATCATTAGAAATGCTCTTATATGTATGGATTTAGATTTTTAGTTTATAGAATAAATATGATTCTTTTATATCGTTGTGTGTCATGAAGTGATTTAGTTATTGTTTATATTTTTTGTATTAAGTATACCAGAAGTTATGTTTAAATGAGTTTGCCCTAAGTGGATATTCTTTCCACATGTTTGAGATTAATAGGAGTTGGTTAATCCTGAGTAGCTCTTGGCTTCAGGACTACAGGTTCGGCCTGGTCCGGCTGGCAGGATGTGTTACTGAGATCTAATGACTCCTATTAATAATATAATAAAAGTAGATTCTGGATAATTTAGACCTGAATCATGGTGAAAAAAATGTATATACACTAAGATGTTGAGATATAAGAGAAAGATTAGAACAACTAAGAATTAGTTGGAACTGATATCGGAGACCCAACATTGGGACCTCATATGAGCAATCCTTAATTAGAAATAAAGGAACACAATAAGGTTCAGATTAAATTTAATGATTAGGTGAGAGATACCCTTAATGGTACTAATCAATAATGCGTAACCAATGCATGGATCCAATACATGATTAGTAAACCCTAGCTGAGGGTGTATCATTGCGATTGTTTATAGGAAACTTTATAAGTTAAGCTTTAAACTAAGATAAGTCCATATCATGTGAGATAGCTGGACAATTCTAATGTGTGGCCTATGCATTATATGCTAAAGGTGAGTATTCTGTGATGGAATGCATTAAGAGGGGAGATACCTTAATACAAGATAAAGTTGGTTAACTCAAGAGGGTCTGAATTAATGAGAAATGGGGAACCCTAACCCTAATTTGGGGAAAAGGGAATGATCAGCCATGTTTGATAGTGAACCCTAATTCCTGGTTAAGGAATGATGGTATTACTATTGTATCACATGATGTGATGAATATCTTGTATGACTGTTATCATGCCTAATAACCATGCAGGTATGATGAGATGATGAATATAGCCAAGTTTGGGCTGTGACATTTATATAATAAATGTTGATTGGCTTTTTGTGTGTTGATGTTGTTGTTGCTTAATAAAAGTAATAATGTGTACGGATTTTATGAACCATGTGAATAAGTTGTTGCCTAGTGGGAGGTGACAAGATATGAATGGCCTTGTGAGCCATGTGTGATGATTGGGTAACAAGTATCATGTTTATTTGTAGCATTTGTGTTAATAAGTTATGCTAGAGAACTTGGGTGATGTTACATTTCTGTTATATATCTATAGTTCATTGATGATTATGCATATCTGTTGTATTCATTACAAGTAGATGGATGAACTTATGAGATCTAAAGTTTGATTTCAAACTAAGGAAGCAAAGTCACATCACAATAATGCTATGTTACTGATAAGGACCAAACCCTAGAATGTTTAGAGTTGTAGTAGTTCAAGGGATGTCACTAGTGATTTGACCTTGAATACTAGTATCTTTATAAAACAAGATCATACGATTTGCACTATGAAAGGTAACCTAGCACTAATAAAATCCAGGGTTTAAAGTTAGCTAATCTGGAAGGTAGATACACAATATGAAAATGACTCGGAGAAAAGAGTAAGATATAATTTTGAAATAAATTCTTACAGTAGTAATAAGAAGTTAGTACCATAGAATGAGGAGTATTACTCGTCACATGATCTGGAATTAGTTGTTGTAGTTCATGCTCATAAGACATGACGTTACTGTCTTTATGGTGAGGTGTGCCAGGTGTTTATAGATCATAAGAGCTTGATATATATCTTTACCCAGAAGGACATGAATCTTAGACAGCGGGGATGATTAGAATTGATTAAGGATTTTGATATAATGATAGATTATCACCCTGGAAATACGAATGTGGTAGCAGATGCTTTGAGCATAGTGTTAAGTTCAACAGTTGATGCATTCTCTATGGCCTGTTTCAAGAAAGACATGCTAGTAGAAATGCGGAAGTTGAACTTAGACTTAGGGGTGACAGCACAGAGTGGTTTGATTGCGCAGATGCAAGTCAAACCGACTTTTATGATCAGATCAAGGAACTACAGTAGGGTGACAGTGGGTTGCAGCAGATCGTACATGACATGACAGGGAGAAAAGACCAAAGTTTAGGTTTTCAGATGATGGTGTGTTGTATTAGCATGATATGTTGTGTACCTCGAGACAGTGATTTGAAAGAAAAGATTCTTGAGGAGGCACATGCATCGATGTATGCTATGCATCCACGTAACTCTAAGGTGTACATGAATCTCAAGGAGTTGTACTGGTCGTCAGGTATGAAAAAGGATGTAGCTGAGTACGTGGCTAGATGTAGTGTGTGCCAGCAGGTTAAGGCTGAGCATCAGAAACCTGCAGATACCTTGCAATCTCTTCCTATACCAAAGTGGAAGTGGGAACATACCATAATGGATTTTGTGATAGAGTTGCTCAGGACACCTAAAGGTTGTGACTCGATATGGTGATTGTGGATAGACTGACTAAGTCTGCTCACTTTCTTCATATTAAGTCAACATTTGATGTCCCGGAGTTGACTAAGAGATATGTGGATGAGATAGTCAGATTGGATGGTATCACAGTTTCTATTATATCAGATAGAGATCCTTAGTTTACATCTAGGTTTTGGAATCAGTTGCATTGTGCCTTGGGCACAAAGTTAAGATTCAATACTGCTTTTCACCCACAGATAGATGGTCAGTCAGAAAGGACCATTCAGACTCTGGAGGACATGTTGAGAGCATGTGTCTTGCAATTCAGTGGAAGTTGGGAAGAACACTTGAGCCTTATAGAGTTTGCATACAACAATAGTCACCATTCCATTCTTGGTATAACCCCGTATGAAGTTCTATATGGCAGAAAGTGTTAATCACCTCTATGTTGGTATGAGGTAGGTGAAAAGTAGATTCTTGGACCATAGATAGTGGATTTGACCACTGAAAAGATTACTGTGATCAAAGAACAATTAAAAGTTGCATAGGACAGGAAGAAGAGTCATGCCGAGAAGAGGCGTTGACCTCTTGAGTTTAAGGTTGGTGATGAAGTGTATCTGAGGGATTCACCATGGAAAGGAGTGCTGAGGTTTGGTAAAATAAGCAAACTGACTTCTAGGTTTATGGGCCAGATCCTATCATTGAGAGGATTGGACCTGTAGCCTATAAGTTAGATTTTCCATCTGAGTTAGCTAATCTTCATGATGTGTTTCATGTGTCTATGCTTAAGAAATGTTACCCTGGTACAGAGAAGATAGTAGACCCAGAACCGGCACAGCTCAGAACAGACGTGTCCTATGTTGAAGGACCGGTTCAGATAGTTGATCGAAGGATCAAGAAACTAAAGAATCGTGAGATACCTTTGGTGAAAGTTTTGTGGAGGAATCATAACTTAGAGGAAGCTACATGGGAGCTTGAGCCAGAGATGCGTAACAAGTTTCCTTTTCTCTTTTAGGAATTTCGGGACGAAATTCTTATAAGGGAGAGAGATTGTTATGACCCACTCTGTAATTAACCAGTAAATACTAAGTTTAGCATATGATTAACTTAGTGATGTTGAATTGAGAACTCACTTATGCTAATGATGTTTGAACTAGTAACAAACTCTCTTAAGCTTAAATCCTAGCCCTGAGATTGTGGAGGATTCAGAGTTTGAACCGATGCCAGAGGAAACGTTCGAATCCGACCTTCGGGTCGCGAGTTATGAGTTTTTGAGCTTTGAGGGACTAGTTTGTAATTTTGGAAAGTTGGTGGGAAAATTGCATTTCTCCCCCTAGCCCTTTCTCCCTTATCCCTTCTTCACCCGATCACTTCCAGAACCGCTAAAAGCGGCGCCCGATAGAACAGCAATAGGCTGCAACCAAGGGCGATAGATGTGGCGATTTTGGCACCCATAGCCCTGATCTAGCAGCGGCGCCGTCCTCCTCTCTTCTTCTCCTTTCCCTTTTCTTCTTCATTCACCTCGCCCTAGTGGCGCCTCGACCTGCTTGAGCAAGCAGCGCCCAACAGAAAAGGCAACCTGCAGAGCCGCAATAGCAGCCGAGGCCAAGATGTAGGGCGTCGGCCAGCAGCTGGATCTATGGCTGGAAGCCACCTTGGCGCGAGCGACGGCCGTCTTGCCTCCGCCCACCTTCCATCTTCTCCCTCGCCCTAGGTGTGTGGTACCTCAATCAGCCTGGGCTCCGACCAGCTGCACAGAACAGCAGCCGCAGATTCGGCCAGGGGCAGTTCTGCCCAGAAAAGCAACACCAAACGTCGCCTTGAGCTCGGACACGAGTTGGGAGCAGAAATCCGAAACCCTAGCCTTGAATTCAACTCTTAACCGAGCCTTCTGTCAAGCTGAGCTTAGGCGTAAGCTACTGTTGCAGCTAGACCGTGAACAGAACAAATCCAAAGAATGAAGACGATCCAATATTTCCCAGAATTAGACCTTGAACACATCTCCGGACGAATCCGGACAGACCAAATCACTGTGAGTAGGATTTCATATATTTATCATTAATAAACTCAGGCGTTCGAATATTTTCTGTTTTGTGCACGAATTACGCTGATAAAAGGCGTTATCAGGCGTCGGGCAGCGTTTGGCGTCGCCCGACCTTTTTAGTCCATAAAATGCTTCTAGACACTGTTATATGATTAAATTTAGCATTTGAACAGTATGGATTGAATCAGTAAATTTATATGGTTCATTGGAACCTAAATTGCTCATTTGAATGTTGAAATTAGAAATTCATGTCTGAAAATGGTATAATTTGGGTATGAACCCAGACAATGAAGATTTCTGATAAATTATCAGATGTACGATTTCAAAGTTGATATGAATAAAAACAAATATGCATGAAAACCCTAATTGCATATATCTTTTGACGTTAATATGTGTAAATTGATATTTACATGAAATGGCACATTTCTCTGAAATATTACCAGAAATTCTCAAGTATTGTTATTAAATTATATTATGATATGTAATTAACTCTTAATTGAGTTAAGTGATGCACAAACCAGAATTTGGGTTAATGTGCACGTTTTTCGAGAATTTTAGAGAATTGATAATCGTTGAGTATGATTCTCATATGTGAAGTAAATTTCTTTAATTTGTGCAATAAGATGTTCAATTGTGTAAATTCGCTATGTATGTGCCAAATTGAAATAAGTTGGGTTATTTATGCATTTCTAATTTGTCTGAATGCATGGTATGAAAATTTCTCAGAAATTACAATGATTTGAAATATATTGCTATGTCGGTTTAGAATGACAGTGTATTGTGATCTGATATGAAATCAGTAAATGTGATATTCCTGTTTAAATGGTTATATGTTAGTCAGTTAATAAACTTAGGTGCCCTAACACCGTAGAACCCCTTTGACAGATCTGCTTCTTAGGGGTGAAACTCATGTTGCAACATTATCGATGCTTGTGTCATGGAGACACAAGGATAGAGAGGCAGTGTCCAACAACAACGCGTGCTTGTGTCACGGTGGCACTGGAGAAAAATAAATGGGGGTTATTGCAACATTATCCGTGCTTGTGTCATGGAGGTAACCCGTGAGACTCTCCACCTGTGTACTCAGGTTAGAGGAGGAGTCTAGAGCACTCAGAGTAGTGCCTTGAGGCCGTAGAGCCTATGAGTCAGGCCGGAGAGCTTGGGGTCCTATGGCAGAGCAGGGCTGGCGTCAGACTTAGCATTTCCCGGGTGTGTCGCTAAGTCTTGTACTGTGGGATCGTAGTTCGCTACGGATCTTTATATGTAGGGTACACTGCATATGATTAGGGCATAACAATAAAATAATATGTAATCATATAGAATCACAGTAAATTAATATATCCGAACTTTTGTGCCAATACATTATATCTGTTTATTGGTTTAAATTATCTGTTATTGCATAGAAAAGTGATTATATTCTGCAATCTGCTATGTCGTTAGAACTGCCCTGCTTATACCGCACTTATGTTTTATTTCAATTTTATAAACCTGATGAGTTGTTTAATGATAGCTAAGTGAAATGCTATTCACTGAGCGAGTAGGCTCATACCTCTACTCAAAACATTTTCAAGTCAACATCAGCAACAGGAATCGGAAGGATCTTTTCATCCTATCGCCTAGTCTATAGAAGGTTTGTAGTTAGTCTAGTTAGAGGTCTCTTAGTCCTTCCCCTCGATCCTTGGGACATGGTGTGGGTGAGAGAGAGTATGTATGTGGAATGTGTATAAAGATGTAAATTAACTGTTATGTTTACTTTATGTTGAACAATGTAATTTGCTGTAGACTTTGTATATATCTCCTATCAGTTTAATAGAAATGCTTCTGCAGTTTGTTTAGTTTTAGTTTACAGCCTAAATCAGATTATCCTTTTAATGTAATTTAAGATGTTTTAAATAATGATGAATGATTTGGCTTGTGTGTAAATTCCTTTGTCTCGCCTTAATCTTGTGGTCTGTGGTTAGTATGAGATTGGGGTGTGACAGTTTTCCCTTGACAGGAGATCAAAGGAACCTTTGGGCCTCCATTTCCATTGTATCCAAACTTTCAGATGTGGGTAGAATGATCGTCTTCCAAGGACATATATGAGGATCGTAAACTCCTAGACGTTATGCATCCTCTCGAACTCGTGTATGTATGTATGTATGAGTCATCAAGGACACTTCCTCTCCCCAACCCCTCATTGACTTGTGGAGTCTCGAGATAGGAGGAGTAAGGTAAACCAAGTGTGCAATCCATTAGTTCTGGCGCAAACCATGTCAAACATAAATCCCAATTTATTCGACCCATTGAGGATTCAAACATGTGACCTATGTGTATGTTCACGGTCCGATCACCAGTGAGATACACCCTTGCGGGCATGCATGCATGTATGTATGTATGTATGTATGGGATTAAGAGAGGCATTCTCTCCCCCTCCCCCATGCTCGTGGCAGAGGCCGAATTCCTGGGAGGGTGGTAAATCAAGGCGGCAACTGGGATTCATACCCAGGTCCCTTTTTTAGGGGACACTTTGCTTGACCACTTGAGCCACTCTATGTATGTATGTATGTATGTATGTATGTATGTATGTATGTATGTATGTATGTATGTATGTATGTATGTATGTATGTATGTATGTATGTATGTATGTATGTATGTATGTATGTATGTATGTATGTATGTATGTCTGTCTGTATGTATGTATCAGAATCAGGTAAATATATTCTGATGTCCTCCTAAAATTATAGGAGGTCAGGAGTACATGTAGGCCCAATGCCATACATCCAGAAACAGAGTTACAATTCACTCTTCTATCTAATGTGTAATCTATGTCTAACAAATTTACATATTTTTACAGCAATAACTATGGCATTTGTGGTAGCTCCTTGGTGTCTTCTGGCATTCCTCTCTTCCCATATATGATAGCATAGACCAGCAAACAGAAGTTTCTTCCTCTCATCTTTGCCGCATATGGAAAGCATTCTTCTCGGGTCCCCAGATAACTAGATTTGTAATCTGAATTCCTTGCATAAGAACTCCCATATTTCTTTTATAAAATTGCATTCCCCCACAAGGTGGATATGGGATTCCTCCCTCTCCTGACATAGCAAGCATAGAGTAGAAACATCATAATTCCAGCTCTTTATCCTGTTCAGAGTAGCAAGAACATTGTGCAAAATTTTATATACACACATGCTCCACTTCAGAATATATCTACCGATCCAGATCTGTTCTCCGAGAAGGTCATGTGTACATCTTGGACGAGTCATTTCCCAGATGCATATCTTATGATCACTGATCCGCCATCCACCGGTGTCACTTGCAACAAATAGATGTTTGACTTGTTGACATATCTTCGTCATGACATTAATGGTGTGTGAGTACCCTTCCCTTATCTTTGGCTTGAAGTCCAACCCTCTTGGATATCTTTCTATCATCCACTTTCCCCATATATACATGCCTTCCTAGAAAGTGATGATTCTTCGCATGGTCCCCAATTTTGCAATGTCTCTGGGTGTTTTCAGATTCAGCCCTCCTTCATCACTTGGGAAAGCCAGCCTAGCATATTTCATAGGGTGGTATTCACTTCCCCATAAAAAGTTTATCATCTTCATTTCTATTCTATCCAAGATAGAACTTGAGATCTCACCTTGTTGCACACAGAAGATAAGAAGTCCTTCTATGGCAAACTTTATCAGAATCTTTCGTCCCGCCATGGATGTTTTTTGTGTTGGCTATCTGTTAATCATTTCCTCCACCTTATCAATGCATTGGAAAAACTTTGACGTGCAAATTACCTCCATCTAAGGGAAACCCCAGATATTTTGTTGGGAAGTTGCCTTTCTCCACACCCATAGCATGTACTAGCATGTCCTCCATCTGGTAGCAGTTCTTAGACAAGAAGATGTGTGTTTTATTTGCATTTACACACATCCTCGTTTGCTTTCCGAACTCACCAAGTAGATTTTTAAGATTTTCCAAGGAGTGTTGTTTGGCTTCTACAAACACCAGGACATCATTTGCAAAAATCAAATGTGTCATTACCTTTGTCCTGTGAACTATATAAGACTTAATTTCCTTCTTTTCCTCAGCGTGTTGCATCTTCCGAGTAAAATACTCCATGACGATCACAAAAAGAAGAGGTGATAGGGGGTCACCTTGGCATAGCCCATTGCCCCCTCTAAACAGACCTACAGATGTGCTGTTAACTAGGATAGAGAAGCTTGTAGTTCCAACACACTGTTTCATCCAGCTAATCCACTTTTCATTAAACCCCATCTGTTGCATAATCCACCATAGTTTCTCCCATCTGACGCTATCATAGGCTTTGGAAACATCTAGTTTTAAGCAGGCTTTCCTACTTCTTCTCATGAAATTATAATCCAACAAGAATTCCTCCACCAAAAGAGCACAATCACTAATGCTTCTACCTTCCATAAAAGCCATTTGATTTGTAGAAATGAGGTAGGGGAGGACCATCTTTAATCTAGCATCCAATATTTTTGCAATAATTTTATATTGTACTGAACAGCATGCTATGGGTCTAAAATCAATAAGTGAGTAAGTAACATTCTTTTTCGAAATAAGAACAAGGAAAGAATGATTGACCTGTCTTACCATATTTCCCCCTTCAAGGAACCGTCTCACATAAGCAATCAAGTCATCTTTGATAATATCTCAAGTCTTCTTGTAGAAGAAAGCATTGAAACCATCAGACCCAGGTGATTTATTATTGCCTATGCTCCAAACTGCATCCTTTACTTCCTTCTCATTAGTGCTTCTCATGAGGATATTGTTATGTGTGCTCATCAGTTTGAAATTCCATTTCACTTCCTCTCTTTCTTCTACGTCACTACTGACATTTTTATTATATAGTGATGTATAGAAATTTATGGCCTGCTCTTCTAAGTCCTCTTGCTTATTGACCACCCTCCTCTCAGCATCAATCAGTTTAGAAATAATATTACCTACCTCTCTCCTTTTCACTGCAGTATGGTAGAGTTTAGTGTTTCGGTCTCCATCATCCATCCATTTCTCCTTGCTCCTTTGCCAGTAAAAATTTTCCTCTGCTTTTTTCAGTTCTTCAAGAATTTTTTTTAGTTCCCTATCTTTCTCAATCAAGGTTGAATTCAGCAGATCAGCCAATAATCTTTCTTTGACCTCTTTGCATTCACCTTTTGTCTCCTTTATTAGATTTGTAATGTTCACCTCTTCCTTGGCCCACTTCTTGAGTGTAGTCTTAGTATTCGCCTGCTTTTTAGCAAAGATGTACATTGGATTGCATGTCACCTGTACATTCCAGCTATTTTTTATGACATCATCAAATCCTTTCCAGTCTACCCAGTAGTTTAGAAATCTAAACGGCTTCCTCTTCTATTTCTTTTCTGTGATCTGGATTGAGATTGGTGCATGGTCGCTTAATTCAAAACCTCCTGCCTTCACTTGTACATTAGGAAGAATTTTTAGCCATTCATCATTCACCAGAGTTCTATCAAGTTTGCTTGATATTTTGTGCTCCAGTCCCCTTTAATTATTCCACATGAACAAGTCACCTCCCACCATAGGTAATTAATAAAGACCCTCTTTGTCAATAGCCTGATTGAAAGCATCAACCTCTATAGTCATTGCAAGCCTTTTTTCCTTTTTTCTTTGCCTGTAGACAAATCGTATGGAAGTCTCGTATCACCAGCCATGGTACATTAACCTGTTTTGATAAGAAAACTAGGTCTCTCCATAGGTCCACTCTGGCTCTTCCATCATTATGGCCATATACAGTAGTCATACATATATGTAATCCCCCATTATTCCTACAATCAACAGTTATATGTTGGTCTAACGTATGTATCACTATCACCTACCATGCATTTGGTTTACCCACCACACAAACTCTAGCTACCTCCGCACATGCTACATTTGATACATGCTCCCATCCCTACGGAAACAAATACTTAATGCTATTTTGTGTTCTTTTCTTTTATTTTAGTTTCCACCAGTGTCGTCAATGAGTGACCACTCATAGCAATCCATTCCCAGATTTCCTTCTTCTTAATCCTATCACATCCCCCTTTAATATTCCATAAAATCATGGACATACTAATGGGTTTTTTGGGACCTGGTTCGCCTATTCGGCTCCTTTTTGTTGTCCTTCCTCTTATCATCATTTCCTTCATATCTCGGTACTGCAACATCTTTGTTGTCTGAATCAAATAATACTTCAAAGTTATTTCTTGTGTCTAGGATGTTGCCCACCCCTTGATTTTTTTGAATGTCATTCTTATTCAAGCTTTTCCTCTTTATAGAAGTGACAAACTCTCCCTCTTCCTTCTCAGTGTTTGGATTTCTGCTATCATCTCTATCCTACACTTTGCTTCCATCTTTGTGAGGCGTTGATGGCCGTTGTTTATTTTCCTTTGATTGCTTTGATGGTGTAGCCTCCTCAGATCTAGATCTCACTTTCCATACTTTCTTTGTGGTAGGTTTCTCAATCACAACTACATGTTCCTCCTTTCCCTCATTGCAATCATCATCTTTATGCCCAAAGGCTCAGCACTTCATGCACTTAATAGGTATGTAGTCAAAAACAACTGAGACATGAATAGGATCCCTACCTTTCACGTTCAGCCAAACTACATCCATGGTTTCCTCCTCAGCATTTAAACCCACCAATACCCGAGCTTCCTCGGCCTCAAGCGACCTTTCATCAATATGGAGGACCTTTCCGGTGCTTGCTGCAATAATGCTTGATGATCGTTTCGTCCATGAGCACCCAAATAATTTCAACATAACCCATGTGGGTATGGTGGAAAACACTTCTTTCTTAAGTTCGTCGCCATGGCTATAGTCCTTTGCTACCACCATTTGTGAGTCGAACCACCTTAGACCAAGGTCAAGAATAGCCTTCTTATCCGCCAAGTTGGAGAAGCAAGCAAAAAAGATTCCATTGTCTCTCGATATCAGGTCAAATCTTCCCTTCGGCTTCCAAGTTCTCACAATCCATGCTCGAAAGTGAGGAAAGAATGGTCTCTTACCAACCACGTTGGTCATTACAGTGAATTCCCAGAGGTTCCTCATCCGATCAAATTCCTCGGACTCCAATTCAACCTGCACCTTGCCTCCTTCATTAATTGGGATTGGGTATTCCTCCTTCTCCCCTTGTTGCGGTAGTTGCTTGATGACCTACACCCAATCCCGTTGAGCCACTATGGAATTCCCATCCGCTCTAGCTTTGGTCTTCGGCTCTCCTCCTTTGGCCACAATGGTTGTCGTAGCGTTCCTGGCACCCTCGATGCCTACGTTGCTACTGGACCCACTAACTGCTTCCATTGCATGCCGCTTAGGGCTTGGACCTCTGTCCGCAGCAAATGCTAGAGTGGCAGTGTCATCTCTGTCATTCCCTTTAGCCATCGGGCTAGGATCTAGGCTAATGGGGTGGATTAGGGTTGGGGTGGGGGTGACGGTGATAGGGTGGACGACGGGAGAGGGGTCCCCCCATCATGGACTCCGCTCCACAGCCAGTCGCCCGACGAATCGCCAGAGTGTGTGCCTGGGAAGGAGGTCAAAAGTACATGACGGTTGTATGTATGTATATATGTATGTATGTATCAGAAGTATTAGTAGTAATAGTTACTAATACTTTTGATACATACATGCATACATACATACATACATACATGTATGTATGTATCGGAAGTACTAGTAACTATATTTTGAACCCAAAAAGGGTACAAAAATACAAGGCCTCACACATTCATGATTCCTTCATTCACCATCCCATGCTCTCACATTTGAGGCATAGGTTACACAATATCCCAATTCGTGTTAATAATCATTGGAATCCCTTCTAAGTCTCTCACATTCTCCCAGTACATGGACAGAATGTCCTTTTCTATGTTTTTAAATAGATAAATTGTATATTTACCCTTAGAACGTAGCCATCTTCTATTTCTCTCAGACCACAAAGCATTCAGACACGATGATATGCACCATAGATAAATGGTTTTGATGGACCTCATCTTGTTTGTCATATCTTGGAGTGAATTTATCAGGCTTTTGCATCTTGTATCCCCAAGCTTTAGACGAAAACGTCCCTAGGTGTACTTCCACCATTTACAAGTGTTGAACAAGTATTCACAGTCATCTTCTGCTTCGCCATAGAGGAAGCAGGTTATAGAGATATATGGCTTCCATTTCTTGACTTTCATCAACGTTGGGAGATAATTCTTATAAGCTTTGAAATCTACTACGCTCCATCTCGGATAATAATGATACCCCCATAGCATTTCCACACCACGATCTTTAGGAAGGTGCTTCCTGCAAACCTGTCAGAGGTCCTCAGGAGAACTGCATGTCTCCAAAGGTAGTAATAATTTCTTTGACTTGCTTGAGAGTGTCCCCATGACCCTCCACGAACATCAAGATATCATCAGCAAAGAGTAAGTGAAACATGACCTTGCATATCATGATCATATACAGTTTAACTCTTTTTTCCTCAACAGCAGCTTCAATCAACTTTGAGAGGCCTTCCATGGCTATGGAGAACAGTAAAGGGGACAAGAGATCACCCTACCTGAGTTTGTTTGAGCTTCCAAAGTGACCAACTGGATTACCATTCAAAATGAGAGAAAAGTATGTTGTGACTACACACTATTTGATCAGACTTATCCAGTTTTCACTAAAAGTGAGCCCTTGCAAAAACTTCCAAAGGTATGACCATTTCACTGTATCATATGCTTTGGTTATATCCAGCATTAAGTAGACGGAGGGAGTACTCCTATTGACATTAAAATTCAAAGTATGTATGTATGTATGTATATGTATGTATGTATGTATGTATGTATGTATGTATGTATGTATGTATGTATGTATGTATGTATGTATGTATGTATGTATGTATGTATGTATGTATGTATGTATGTATGTATGTATGTATGTATGTATGTATGTATGTATGTATGTATGTATGTATGTATGTATGGGATTAAGAGAGAAACATTTATCCCCCTCTCCCATGCCCGTGGTGGAGGTCGAACGCCTGGAGGGTGGTAAATCATGGCGACAACTGGGATTGGAACCCAGGTCCCTTTGTTAGGGGACACCATTCTTGACCACTTGAGCCACTCCTTATCGAAAATGTATGTATGTATGTATGTATCAGAATCAAATAAATATATTCCAACTTCCTCCTACAAAATAGTAGAAGGTCAAGAGTTACATGTAGGCCCAATTCCATACACTCAAAAATAAAAAGGAGCAACAACTCACACACTATCTAATGTGTAACTTACGTTTAACACATTTACAAATTTTTACAGCAATACTCCTTTCATTTGTAGTTGTGCCATGGTGTCTTCTGGCATTTTGTTCCTCCCAAATATGATAGCAGAGAGCAGAAAATAAATTCTTGTTTGTGTCCTCTCTTCTACAGCTTGTTATCATTTTCCTTGTGTCCATTTCCAGTATGAATTGCAGCTGAAACTCTTCACAAATAATCCTCCAAACCTCCTTTGTGACACTGCATCCTCCCACCAGATGATCATGGGACTCATCCTCCTTCTTGCATAGAAAACACTACACTGAGACATCATAGTTCCATCCATGTAGCTTTTCCAGGGTGGCCAATGCACTATGCAGAATTTTATAGAAGCACATGCTCCATTTTGGAACAAAACTACCCATACAAATTTGTTCTACACATGTGTCTTTTTCTGCCATGTATGTGTTATTTCCTATAGATTCATCTTTGTGTCTTTAAGCCTCCATGTCCCTTGAGCATGAGGCTCAAAGAAATGTCTAATCTGCTGCCATAGTTTTGTCATGACATTGATGGTACGTGAGAATCCCTCTCTTGTCTTTGGTTTAAAATTCATTCCTCTAGGATATATCTCTCTCATCCATCTCCCCCATGTTGAGGAGTCTTCCTGGAAGATTATGATTCTTCATATTGTCCCCCACTTTGCTATATCTCTAGGTGTTTTTAGATTCAATCCACCTTCCTCCTTAGGTAGGGCCAATCTTGCATATCTCATCGGGTGGTAGTCACTTGCCCATAGAAAATTTGACATCTTCATCTCCATTCTGTCTAGGACCGAAGTAAGAATCTCTCCTTGTTGCACCTAGAAAATAAGAAGCCCCTCTATAGCTTCTCGTATCAGAGTTTCTCTCCCCACCATGGATGTCTTTTGTGATGTCCATTTGTTGATCATTTCCTCTAGTCTATCCATACAATTAGCAAAGTCCTTTACCTGCAGGTTTCCCCCAACAAGCAGAAAGCCAAGATATTTTGTAGGGAACTTTTATTTATATACACCCATTGCCTCCAGTAACCTGTCTTCCACTTTGCTACAATTTTTGGAGAAAAAGATGTGTGTTTTGCTTACATTCACTCACAGCACTGTCTGTTTCTCAAAATCTTTTAGTAGGTTCTGCAGGCACCCTAGAGTGTTTTGTTTTGGTTCTACAAAAACCAACACATCATCTGAAAATATTAGGTGAGTGAACACCTTTGTGCCATGTATAGTGTAAGGCTTTATCTCCTTTCTTTTTTTGTCATATGTATTTTTTGCATGAAGTATTCCATAACAATCACAAAGAGGAGAGGAGACAAAGGGTCCCCTTAGTGCAGCCCATTGCCACCTCTGAATATTCCTACAGATGTGTCATTGACCAGAATAGAGAAACTAGTAGTTCCAACACACTGTCTCATCCAACTGATCCACTATTCACCAAACCCCATTTACCGCATGATCCACCACATCTTTTCCCATCTGACATTATCATATGCTTTGGACACATCCAAACATGTCTTCATGCTTCCTCTCATGACATTATAATCTCATAGGAATTCTCTTACCAAGAGAGCACAGTCACTAATGCTCCTTCCTATCACAAAAGGATCTTTGGTATATAGATATGAGATAAGGGAGTACCAGCTTCAGTCTAGCAGCCAGAATTTTTACAATAGTTTTATATTGTACCGAGCAGCATGCCATGGGTCTAAAATCAGTAAGGGAGGAAGTCACCTTTTTCTTGAGAATGAGTACCAAAAAAGAATGATTGACATGTCTCACCATGTGGCCACCCTCCAGAAACCAGTTGACGTATGCAATCAGATCCTGCTTGATGATGTCCCACGTCTTCTTATAAAAGTAGGCATCAAAACTATCTTAGCCCGGAGACTTATTACTACCAATACTCCAAACTACTTCCTTGATTTCCTACTCATTGGTATTTCTTGTGAGAATATTGTTGTGCGTGCCAGTGAGCTTGAATTTCCACTCCAGAACCTCCTCTTCTATTTCCTCCACAAAAAAATTACTATATAGAGAGGAATAGAAATTTACGGCCTACTCTTCTAGATCCTCCTATTTGTTGACTATTCTTCCCTCCATATAAATCAAATCAAAAATAATATTGTCTGCCTCCCTTCTCCAAACAATAGTACAATATAGTTTGGTAATTTTGTCCCCATATACCATTCACTTCTCTCTACTTCTCTACCAGTAGAACTTTTCCTCTGCTTTCTTCAAGTCATGTAGCATCATTTTTAGCTCATCATCCTTCTTTATCAGATCAGTGTTGAGTAGGTCACATAATAATTTTCCTCTGACCTCTCTACATTCTCTTTTTGTTTACGCTAGTAGATTTGGGATATTCACTTCATTCTTGGCCCATCTTTTAAGCGCTTCTTTTGTGTTTTCCAACTTCTTTATAAAAATAAACATTGGGTTCCCTATCACCTGCACATTCCATGCCTCGTTAACAATATCGTTGAAGCCCTTATAATCAACCCAGTAGTTTAGGAACTGGAATGGTCTTCTTTTTTTATTCTTTTATGTAATCTGGACTGAGATAGGAGTGTGGTCGCTGAGTTCAGACCCACCTGCCTTCACATCTACCTTAGGAAAAATATGTAGCCATTTATCATTCACCAGTGCTCTATCTAGCTTGCTTGCAATTCAATCTCCTGGGCTACTTTCATTATTCCATGTGAAGATATCACCACCATTCATTGGTAGCTCAAACAAACCAGCTTTATCTATAGTATGGTTGAAAGCATCAATCTCTACATCTAAAGCTAGTCTCCTGCCTCTTTTCTCTACCTACATTCAGACGCTATTGAAGTCTCCAATCACCAGCCGCGGTAGTGTTACCTATCTAGAAATAGAAATTTGGCTCCTTTCATAGGTCCAATCTAGCCTTTGCATCATTATGAGCATACACTGTTGTCACCCACATCTGTAATCCCCCATTATTTCTACAGTCTACTATAACATACTGATCTGACATCTGTATCACTGTCACCTGCCAAGCATTTGGTTTCCAGGCCACACAGACTCTAGCCACCTCAGTGTATGCTACATTAGACACATGCTCACATCCCTCCGGAAACAAGTATTTAATGATGTTTTTGTTCTTTTCTTTTATTTTTGTTTCTACCAATGCAGTCAAAGAGTGACCACTAGTAGCAATACATTCCCAAATTTCCGTCTTCTTGCTACTATCACACACCCCCTTTAATATTCCATAGCATCATGGACATATTAATGGATTTTTTGGGATCTGGTTCGCCTGCTCGGCTCCTTCTTGTTATCCTTCCTCTTCTCTTCTTTCTTGTCATGCTTCGGTACAAAAACATCTTCACTATCTGAGTCGGTTAACACCTCAAAGCTATTTCCTGTGTCCAAAATGTTGCCCACTCCTTAGTTTCTGGGAATGTCATTCTTCTTGAAACTTTTCCTCTTTGTAGAAGCAATGAACTCTCCTTCTTCCTTCTCAGTTCCTGGGTTATTGCTTTCATCTTTCTCCTATGCTTTGTCTGACTCCTTATGAGGCGTTGTTGGCTCTTCTTCATTTTGCACTGCTTTCCCCGAGCCATCCTCTCCATTGCTAGTCTGACCATATTCCATGCTATTGTTATCCTCCATACTGGACTTGGGTACAGGCTTAGTTTTTTCCTTCCATTCTTGCCAAGAACCTTTAGCACCTTTATCTTCCCCCTTCTTATCACAGTTGCTATCAGTATGCCCAAAAGCTTTACATCCACTACATTTTGGAGGAATATAATCCAGATGAACCTGTACTGGGATGGGCTCGTGTCCACGTACATTCATCCATATAGTGTCAATCATCTCATCATCAGCATTCACTTCAACCAATACTCTTGCTTCTTCATACTCGAGTGATCTCTCATCAATGTGGAATACCTTTCCAACACCTGCCGTAATTGTTCCAGCAGCCTTCCTCATCCACGCTCTACCAAAGGACTTGAGAGTTAACCATGTTGGGATTGTAGTGAATGTATCCCGCTTCAACTCATCTCCATTGTGATAGTCTTTAGCTACCACAAGTTGGGCGTCGAACCATCTCGGCCCCATGTTGAGAACTTCCTGTTTGTCTGTTGCATTGGAGAAATGAACAAGAAAGATGCCTTTCTCTCTCAACAGCAATTCAAAGGTTCCCTTTAGTTGCCATGTACACTATATCCACGCATTGAGATGAGGGTATAAGGGGCACTTTCCCAGCACATACGCCATCACTGTGAACTCCCAAACGTCCATCATACGTTCGAATTCCTCCACCTCCAGATCTATGTGGACATGGCCCTCCAGATGACTTGGCTATGGGAACTACACATCCTTGCTACTCCCCAACGGTTGTTTCAAAACTTTCATCCATACTCTTCTACCTCCACTGGTCTCTCCTCCATCCTCCACGATGGTAGTTTCAGCACATATGTATGTATCAGAATTTGGTAAGTATATTCTAAACCCAAAGCAAAAACGTTGCGGCTAGGTACAAAGTAGTATGACACTACATAACTCACATAAAAGAAAAGCTTTAAGCTACCTTTACATGTAGCCTTCTATCTATACATTTATATATTCTGCATGCTATGCTATCCTCATCCCTCTTTTTATCACTATGTCTCCTACTATTCCTTTCTTTCCATACATGAAAGTATAAAGACGATAATATCATCAACTCTTTCTCAGCATCGTTACTTGGACTTTGGCCTAGCAAAGCAACCATCTCTATCAGAATCCTCAGCTCGCGCTTCTCTACATCTAGTCTCTCATAAACCAGGTTCCACACCTTCCTATTATATGCACAACATCCAAAGATGTGTTCATGGGATTTAGATCCCCCTATGCATAGATAGCATGCAGTGTTTGTACCTGTGTACCATCTTTCCACTTTATCCAATGTAGTAAGTGAGCCATGGACAGCTCTGTACAGGCACGTCTCCCACTTTGGACAGCACATATGTATGTTTGTACATATGTATGGGATTAAGAGAGAAAGATTTCTCTCCCCCTCTCCCATAACCCGTGGCGGAGGCCTGACGCCCGGGAGGGTAATAAATCAAGAGATGCTTCTCTGTGTAGTTTCGAACCTGGGTCCCTTCATTGGGGACCAGCAAAATTTGCCAACCGGGCTATTCTCTTGCTGGCATGTATCAGAATCAGGTAAATATATTCTGACGCTCCCCCCTAAAAAATATTAGGAGGGGTCAAGAGTACATGTAGGCCCAACGCCATACATCCAAAACACCATTACAACTTACGCATCTAGCTAATACGTAGTCTACTTCTAATGCATTTACATATTTTTACAGCGATGCTTTTAGCATTCGTGGATTTCCCTTGGTGTTTTCTAGCATTTCTTTCTTCCCAAACATGGTAGCAAAGAGCAGCAAATAAAAGATTTTTCCTCTCATCTGTTCCGCATCTAGAAAGCATCCTTCTCAAATCAGCAATAAGTTGTACTTGAAGTCTGAAATCTCTGCATAAATGCTCCCAAATCTCCTTTGTGAACTTGCATTCTCCCACAATGTGGTTGTGGCTTTCTTCCTTTTCCTCACATAGTAGGAATGTAGTAGATATATCATAATTCCAGCTCCTTACTCTATCAAGTGTGGCAAGGATATTATTCAAAAATTTGTAAACACATATGCTCCACTTCGGCACATACCTATCCTTCCATATTTGTTCACCCACTGGGTCCTTTTCTCTTCTGGTCTGGGTCACCTCCCATAAGCATGTCTTCTTGTCTTTGAGTTGCCACCTTACACAATCCTTTGCAACAAACAAATGTTTAACTTGTGGCCACATTTCCCTCATAACATTGATGGTCCTTGAGTATCCTTCTCTAGTTTTTGGAATAAAATCCAGCCCTCTATGATATTTGTCTCTCATCCACTTTCCCCAAGTGGAAGTTCCTTCCTAAAAATCAACAAGTCTTCTCATGGTTCCCCACCTAGCAATATCTCTAGGAGTCTTCAGGTTCAGCCCACCTTCATCTGTAGGGAATGCCATCCTGGCATACTTCATAGGGTGATGCTCACTCCCCCAAAGGAAGTTAGCAATCTTCATTTCAATTCTATCCATAACAGATATGGGAATTTCACCTTGTTGTGCCCAGAAAATGAGAAGTCCCTCTATGGCAGCTTTAATCAGAGTTCTGCACCCCCCCCCATGGATGTCTTTTGTGTAGGTCATTTGTTGATCATCTCCTCCACTATGTCAATACAATCTGTGAAATCTTTGACCAGAAGATTACCACCTGCAAGAGGAAAACCCAAATATTTGGTTGGGAATTCACCCCTTTCCACTCCCATAGCCTGCATGAGTCTGTCCTCCAACTGATAACAATTTTTAGACAAGAAAATATGTGTTTTATTTGCATTGACACACAGCCCCGTTTGCTCCCCGAACTTCATCAGTAAGTCTTTAAGATTTTCCAACTGTTGTTGTTTAGCTTCTACAAATATCAGAACATCATCTGCAAAAATAAGATGTGTCATTACCTTAGTACTGTGGATTGTATAAGGTTTTATCTCCTTCCGGTCTTCAGCTTGTTTCATCTTTCTTGAGAAATATTCCATGACAATCACAAACAAAAGAGGAGACAAAGGGTCCCCTTGCCGTAGTCCATTTCCACCCCTGAAGAAACCTGTAGAAGTATCATTAACCAGGATGGAGAAACTAGTTGTCCCAACACATTGTTTCATCCAATTGATCCATTGTTCATTGAAGCCCATCTGCTGCATGATCCACCATAATTTCTGCCATCTCACACTATCATAAGCTTTGGAAACATCAAGTTTAAGGCAGGCCTTCCTACTTCCTCGCATGACATTATAATCCAGAAGAAATTCACCAGCCAAGAGGGCACAGTCGGTGATACTCCTACCTGTGACAAAGGCTCCTTGGTTTGCAGAAATCAAATAAGGGAGGACCAACTTCAAACGAGCATCCAGGATTTTTGCAATGGTTTTATATTGTACAGAACAACAGGTTGTAGGTTGAAAATCAGCAAGAGAAGAGGTGACCTTCTATTTAGGAATAAGAACAAGGAAGGAATGATTGACCTGTCTCACCATATTTCCACCCTCCATGAACCAGTTCACATAAGCAAGCAGATCATTTTTTATGATTTCCCAAGTATTCTTGTAGAAGAAAGCATTGAAACCGTCAGATCTCGGTGACTTTTTGCTGCTAATACTCCATAGAGCATCTTTCACCTCTTGTTCATTAACTCTTCTAATAAGGATGTTATTATGAATGCTGGTGAGCCTGTATTTCCAATCAATTACCTCCTCAACATCAATGTCGTCTTGAAAGTTTTTGTTGTACAACGAAGTGTAGAAATTTATAGCCTATTCTTCAATGTCCTCTTGCTTGTTAATCACCTCCCCATCAGCATTAATAAGTTCAGAAATAATATTGCATGCATCCCTTCTTCTCACAGCAGAGTGGTAGAGCTTTGTATTTCGGTTCCCATCATTCATCCATTTTTCCTTGCTTCTTTGCTAGTAGAATTTCTCCTCTATATTTTTTAAATCTTCTATCATCATCTTAAGTTTCCTGTCCTTCTCTATCAAGTGAGGATTCAGTGGATCAGCCAACAGCCTTTCCTTGACTTCTTTACACTCTCTTTTGGCCTCTTTCAGCATATTTGGGATATTTACCTCCTCCTTTGCCCACTTTTTCAGGACCATCTTGGTGTTCATCAGCTTCTTGGCAAACACATACATAGGATTACATGTCCCATGAGTGTCCCAGCCTTGCTTAATGACATCATCAAACCCTTTCCAGTTAGCCCAGTAGTTAAGAAATCTGAACGGTTTCCTTTTCTGCTTTTTCTCCGTAACCTGAACCGAGATAAGTGCATGGTCACTAATATCAGAACCTATAACATTTACCTGTACAGAACTTGGTAAATTTTATTGTAGCCGAGATAGGTGCATGGTCACTAATATTAAGAAGAGAGAAGTATCCGAGTGGTAAACATCCTTTCCATAAATGTTTGCTCTTGTCGGCATGTATGTATGTATGTATGTATGTATGTATGTATCAGAATTTGGTAAATTTTATTCCAAAACCCCAACAAAGTTGGGACAAATTTACAAAATAGCCCAGGAACGCTACTAAATTTGTCGACACAAATCAAAACTATCTATACATTGAGTCTAAATTTGAAATCTTTACAAATTTTCCACACAATGTTCTATATATTGTTACCCCTATCCTTATGCTTTCTAGAATTCCTTTCTCTCCAGGTGTGGAAGAGTCACATGTTTCCTCAGTTGTTTGTTGTGACAAGTGCCTAGTTGTGTAATCATCTCCTTGGTAGCCAACAGTTGTGTATGTTGGAGGTTTAAGTTGTCACAGACCTTCCTCCATAGGGCTTTGATGAACAAGCTATTCTGGAAGAGATGCTCATGTGATTTAATGTCTTCCCTACATAATAGGCAGCATACAGAAATTATTCCTGGATACCATCTATTTACTTTGTCGAGTGTGGGAAAGGATTCATAGGTATCATGGTAGAGACATAAGCTCCATTTAATTACCTCATACTCATTCCAAATGTGCTTGGTGCAATGAGTAGTACCCTTAGGCTTGACGAGTTCCCATAGATTGTCCTTGGGAGAAATGAGTCTCCAAGCGTCAAGCTCGCTGATAGAGAAAGCATGTTTGATTTGTTTCCATGTCAAGATCATCCTATTGATGACTCTAGAGTATCCTTCTCTAGTGGGAGGATCAAAGTCTAGCCCTTTGGGATAACGGCATTTCATCCATTTAGCCCATGTCAAGTCTTCACTTAGGTAGCTGACAATACGTCTGGATGTGGCCCAATTGGCGATCTTCGATGGGGATTTCAGACCAACACCCCCTCATCCTTTGGTAAAGCAAGTTTTGAGTATTTCATTGGATGAGTACTCCCTGCCCAAATGAAATTTTATAGTGTCATTTCCATATAGTCTAGCACAGTTGGGGGAATTTTCCCTTGTTGGGCCCAGAAGATCAGTAAGCCTTCAAGGGCAGATTTGGTCAGTGTTATCCGACCGGTCATGGAGGTTTTTAGATTGGGGCCATCGACTAATCATGTCTTCCAATATATCTGTGCATTTGGTAAAGTCATTCACTTGAAGCTTTCTTCCCGTGAGCGGGAAGCCTAGGTACTTTGTTGGTAGGGAGTTGATGTCCATTTGAAGAGACTCTACAATTTCATTCTTTATTTCATCGTAGTTTGAGGAGATGAATACATGTGTTTTGTCCTTGTTTATGTGTAGGCCAATTTGTGTTCCAAACCTATGCAAGAGGGATTTGAGGTTGGACAGGTACTTTGGTTTGGATTCCAGAAAAACTAAAACAAAGTCAGCAAATATGAGGTGGCTCATGATTTTTGTCCCCCAAACTATATATGTAGCAATTTCCTTTCTATCCTCCATGATCTTCATAAGTTGTGAGTAGTACTCCATGATGATGGTGAATAGTAGAGGGAGAGAGGATCCCCCTGTCTAAGACCGTTCGAAGCCTGAAAGATTCCATTAGGTGTGCCATTAACTAGAACTGAGCAGCTAATTGTGGAGACACATTGTTGAATGAGAGATATCCATTTGGTTGAGAACCCCAATATTGTTTATTTTTGTCAAATTCCTACAAATTGTTCTTGTTGTGATACAAAAAAATGTATCCATCCCTTCACCAATCTTTAAGATGCATTTATTTTTAATATTTTTCCAAAGACTCTCATTAATTAGAGTACGTATAAAATTTCATTTACCGCACTTTTTCCGCATTCTTCTAGGATCACCATCTAGTTGTAGTTGCACTTTGAATTCCTTGCACAATATGTCCCATACTTCCTTTGTGAATTTGCATTCACCCACAATATGAGTATGGGATTCTTCAGTGTCACTACATAATAATCACCTTGAGGAAACATCTAAATTCCATTTTTTAATCCTATCTAGTGTAGCAAGAACACCATGCAGAATTTTGTAAACGAACATACTCCATTTTGGCACATACACACATGTCCAAATCAGTGCCCCTCCTGTGTCTTTGGCACCTCTTGAACGTGTAGCCTCCCACAAGCAAGTCTTTGGATCTCTAAGCCTCCATCTCCCTCCTTCTGTTGCATCAAATAGGTGCTTTATGCCTCCATGTATCAGTCATAACATTTATAGTGTGTGAGTATCCTTCCCTATTCTTTGGCTTGAAGTCTAATCCTCTTAGATATCTCTCTCTTATCCACTTCCCCCATGTAGAGCTACCTTCATGATAAGAAATTATTCTCTTCATTGTACCCCATCTTGCTATGTCTCTTGGTGTTCTCAGGTTTAGTCCCCCTTCATATTTTGGAAGCGCCACTCTAGCATATCTCATGGGGTGGTACTCGCTTTCCAATAGAAAGTTTTCCATCTTCATATCCATCCTGTCAAGAATTGATTCAGGTATCTCCCCTTGTTGAACCCACAAAATAAGAAGTCCTTCTATAGCAGCCGTTATCAGTGTTGCTCTCCCCACCATTGATGTCTTCTGTGTAGGACATATGTATGCCATCTCATCGAACCTATCAATGCATTCAATAAAATCCTTCACCTGTAGATTACCTCCTGCCAAGGGGAAGCCAAGGTATTTTTTAGGAAATTTACCTCTTTCCACACCCATAGCCTCTACCAGCCTCCCTTCCATCTGATAGCAATTTTTTGATAGAAAGATATGTGTCTTTCTTGCATTAACACACAGCCCTGTCTGTTCCCCAAATTTCCGTAGCAGATTTTTAAGATTTTCTAGACAATGTTGCTTGGCTTCTATAAAGAATAGAACATCGTCCACAAACACCAGGCGAGCCATCTCTTATATGCCATGGACTGTGTAGGGATGGATCTCCTTCTTTATTTCAGCTTGTATGTATGTATGTATGTATGTATGTATGTATCTATGTATCTATGTATGTATGTATGTATGTATGTATGTATGTATGTATGTATGTATGTATAAAAAAGGATTTTTTCACTGCCTTAGGCAGAGCCCGCATCCTTTTTCCAGCCATAGCCCGGATAACTGGCGGGTGATAAATCCAGCGCTCCACAGCGTGACTCGAACCCGGCTCCCCCTGGAGGGGGACACCGTGCCTTACCAGATGAGCTAACGTTGACCGGGTGTATGTATGTATGTATGTATGTATGTATCAAAATATTGTAAATTTATTATAAAATCATTCACTTCTTAATAGATAAGAGAATCAAGAATGCATTGTAGTACCACACTACAAAACTCACACGCTCTCTGTGAATTTCTATACATGCAATCTACTCTTTATGATTTTACAAATTTTCCTCACAATACTTCCACGGTTTCTTTTCCTGCCTCTGTGCCTCCTAATATTTCTCTCCTAAATGTAGAAATAGATAGTTGATAGGATGAGCAGCATCTTCTTCTTTTGAGTACCCATATTCTTGCCTAGTTTGACTATCATCTCCTTCACATCAGTGAGTTTGTAGGGTTTAAATTGCATAGCCTCACAAATGAGTTTCCAAATAATAGACATGAATTTGCATTCTTGGAATAGGTGAGCCTGAGATTCCTGACCTTCATCATAGAGATAGCAAGTCATGGAAAACTCCTCATACCATGCATGGACCTTGTCTAGAGTGGGAAGTGAATTGTGAGCAGCTCGATAAAGACATAGACTCCACTTTGGGACTTCATAGCAGGTCCAAAGGTATTTGGTGCCCCTAGTGTCAGCAGATCTTGGTCGGACGACATCCCAGAGGTTGACTAATTCCTTGAGTGACCAACAACCATCACGGTGTGGAGAAAAAGCATGCTTAATGCTTTTCCATATCGCTGTCATCTTGTTGATGACTCTGGAGTATCCTTGATGTGTATTAGGCTCATAGTCGAGTCCTTTGGGGTATTGTTGCCTCATCCACGCACTCCAGACTGAGTTCTTACTTTGGTAATTTAGGATTCTTCTATATGTGCACCAGTCTACAATCTCCAAGGGAGTTTTCAATCCTAAACCCCCTTCATCCTTGGGCAGGGCAAGTCGAGAATACTTCATTGGATGGGATTTGTCAACCCAGATGAAATTTGAAAGTGTCATTTTGATTCTATCTAGGACAGCCTTTAGAACTTCCCCTTGTTGGACCCAGAAGTGAAGGAGACCTTCTACTGTAGAGGTGACCAGGGTGACACTCCCAACCATGGAGGTTTTTGTAATTGGCCATTTGGCTATCATTTCTTCAAGCTTATCAGTGCATTCAGTGAACTCCTTGACTTGGAGATTTCCCCCAGTGTGAGGGAAATTGAGGTACTTGGTTGGGAGAACACTGATGTCAATTTTAGAGAGTTCTTCTATCATTGGTTTCAAGTTTGTGCAGTTTGACGTGAATTGATGTGTCTTCTTATCGTTGATGTGCAGACATGTTTGATCACCAAAATGCTTAAGTCATAGCCTTAGATTCATGATGTATTTCTCCTTGGCCTCAGCAAATATGAGAACGTCATCTGTGAAAATAAGGTGGCTCATCACCTTTGTGTCATGGATAGAATAATTGGCAATGTGTTTCTTCTCTCCGTCCCTTTGCATGAGTCCCATGAAGTATTCCATGAGTATGGTGAAGAGAAGAGGGGGAAGCAGGTGCCCTTTCTTGATACCATTTGAGCCTTGGAATATGCTTTCATGAGCGCCATTTACCAGGACAGAGTAGCTAGTCATGCAGACACATTGCTTCATGAGGGAGATCCATTTGGGCAAGAACCCCAATTTGTCCACGATCCACCAGAGTTTGTCCCAGCGAACACTGACATACGCTTTGTATACATCGAGCTTCATGCATAGTTTCTTGTAACCTCTATTGACATTGAATTCAAGTAGAAATTCACATTCCAAGAGGGTGCAATCTGATATGCTTCTTCCTTCTATGAAAGCCCCCTAGTTGTTGGAGATGAGGTGAGGGAGAACCAACTTCATCCTGTCTGTCAATATTTTGTCTATGATTTTGTATTGCACATTGCAGCATGCAATAGGCCTAAAGTCATAAAGAGAGGCAGTCATCTTCTTTTTAGGGATGAGAACAAGGAAGGAGTGGTTAAGATGTCGGAGCATGCAACCCCCCTCCATGAACCATCATTCACTAGCACAAAGATCTTGCTTGATGGTGTCCTGGGCATCCCTATAAAAATGTGAGTTAAATCCATCTAGGCATGGGGATCTAAGCACACCAATACCCTAGAGAGCTCCTTTGATCTCATCCTTAGTAACATTCCTACAAATAATATTATTGTGAGTGGATGAAAGCCTACACCTCCAAGACAACTCCTCATCTTTCTGGTTGAGATCAGGCGTGCCATTTTTGTTATATAGGTTTTTCTAAAACTCAGTGGCTTGGGCAGCCAACTTTTCTTGAACATTAATTACTTCACCCTTGTTGTTGATGAGTTAAGATATAGATTTGAGTGCTTCCCTCTTGCGGATGGAGTTGTGGTAGAGTTTGGTATTTCTATCTCTGTCATCGATCCTACTTTGTCAGCTCTTTTTCCATGCAAATCTTTCTTCAACAACCTTTAGATCTTCGAGCATTCTTTTAAGTTCTTCTTCTTTATTTATCAATTCATGGTTTAGGGGATCATGTATGAGTTTGTCCTTCAAGATTATGATCTTGCTCTTAGTTTCCTCCAAAAGCTTCGGTAGGTTGACGTGTTCCTTGGACCACGTCTTAATGGCATGTTTTAGTCTCATAAGTTTTCTTACAAAGATGTACATGGGGTTCCCTTCGATAGGTACCTTCTAGGAAGTTTGGAGGAGATCCCTGTAACCCTCCCATTTTGTCCAAAAATTAGCAAAGCAGAAAGGTCTTGGTTTCTTCTTCTTCTCTAGGACCTGCATGACCAGGGGGCGTGGTCACTGATGTCTGCACCCCCGACTCTGACGCGTGCCTGAGGAACAGTTTGGAGCCAAGGGCCATTGACCAATGCTCTATCGAGTTTACTGGCTATGCACTTTTCTAGCTTGCCTTCATTATTCTAGGTGAAAAATTCAGCACCATTCATAGGAAGATCACATAGATCGGCCACATTTATCATGTGATTAGAGGATTTTTTTTTTTGATGGTATGATTAGAGGATTTAATTATAGCTTCAGGCACTAATCTACCTCCACGTTTCTTCTCTTTTAGTCTCACATTATTAAAGTCACCCGTGAGAATCAACGGGTCATTAATACCTTTGGATAGGTTCAGTAAATCACTCCAGAGTGGTTGTCTTTGAGTATGGAGATTGTAGGCATATATAATTGAAAATCATACTTTTAGGCCACCACTATTAGTGCATAGGGAGTTTATCATCTGTTCATATTTGCTATGGATATGTATATCCCAGACATTTGGGTTCCAGCTGAGATAGATTCTACCATGTTCTACTTCTTCATGATTGGATGTGTGAAGCCAGCCATTGGGGAAGATTGAACTAACACAGACTTTATTGCATCTTTTTATTTTTGTTTCAATGATCGCTACTAAAGAGATGTTACTTGATTTGATCAAGTTTTGCACCTCCTTTCTCTTTGTAGGATTGCATATTCCTTTCACATTCCATACTAAGATTGACATGGATGATTACTTTTTGTTCCTTGTACACTGGGGGGCTCCTTCTCCATCTTCTTTCCTTTGCGGTTTTTGTCTGCCTTCTTTGATTTTTCAACCTCGAGGATCTCCTCTACTTCTTTTTCTGATTTGCTTAGAGCTCCAAATGGGTTTGAGTCAGGAATATCTCCCTCCTCTTTATCATTTGAGTTCCCTATGCATTCTGCTTCTGTGGTTTTGTTTCCTGTGTTCTTCTACCTCCATACCTTCTTTGGGATTCGAAAGCCATCAGCATCAATTTGCATGAATGGTTTCTCCTTGGGGCAGTCCTCTTTGTCGTGTCTAAAGACACAACAGATATGGCACTTCTTAGGGATAATCTCATGTTTGATTTGAAATGGGATATCCTCCTTCTTTCCTGAGACCTCTACCCATATTGTATCTGGAGCATCATCCATTGCATCGACTTCAACAAGCACCCTAGATTCATCAGTGCCTACTATTTCAATGGATCTAGTTTCGACATGTAGGACCTTGCCCACACCAGAAGCAATGTTTCCCCCCACATTATTGGTCCAAGTTTTACCTTTTGATGAGATGTAGATCATGATCGATAGGGAGGTAAGATCATCCTTCTCCAAGGCATCACCAAAGCAATAGTGCTTGGTGATGACCAGGTGTCCATCGAACCATCTAGGCCCGCTATTCAGGCATCTTTTCTTATCCATCTCGTTGGAGAAACGGATAATGAAGAAGCCTCCTTATTTGGAGACAGCATCAAAATCACCTTTTGGCTTCCACATCCTCTGTATCCATTCCAAAAGGTGAGGGTAGAAGGGGCGCTTGCCCATGACCTATATGAAGACTGAGAATTCCCAGACATCCTTCATACATCCATATTCTTCTGCCTCCAAGCTGACGATGACCTTTCCTTCATGGCGGGTTGGTTTCGGGAAGGCAAGTTCCGCACATTCTTTCTCCTGCGTTGGTGTTCTTTTGATGACCTGAGTCCAGGGAGTCTTCTTATGGTTGATCTCATTGCTTGAGGTCGCCTTCTTTCTGTTGTTAGGGTTTGGCTCGGTGGGTGGGGTGGACGGGATGGGGGTGTTTGGGGGTGGGTTTGGCCTGGCTAGTGGTGGCCGCCATGGCCGTCGGTCCTCTCTGGTCACCTGGTTAGTCACCAGTCACCCTAGGAGACGAAGTGGGCAGGGTATGTATGTATGTATGTATGTATGTATGTATGTATGTATGTATGTATGTATGTATGTATGTATGTATGTATGTATGTATGTATGTATGTATGTATGTATGTATGTATGTATGGATGTATGTATGTATGTATGTATGTATGTATGTATGTATGTATGTATGTATGTATGTATGTATGTATGTATGTATGTATGTATGTATGTATGTATGTATGTATGTATGTATGTATGTATGTATGTATGTATGTATGTATGTATGGGATTAAGAGAGAAAGATTTCTCTCCCCCTCTCCTATAACCCGTGGCGGAGGCCGGACACCCGGGAGGGTGATAAATCAAGAGATGCTTCTCCGTGTGGTTTCAAACCCGGGTCCCTTCATTGGGGACAAGAGGAATTCGCCAATCGGGCTATTCCCTTGCCGGCATGTATGTATGTATGTATGTATGTATGTATGTATGTATGTATGTATGCATGTATGTCTGTGTGTATGTATATATGTTTGTATGTATGTATCGGAATCATGTAAATATATCCTAACATCCTCCCAAAATATAGGAGGATAAGAGTTACATGTAGGACCAATGCCATACATCCAGAAAATAGATCAAAAACTCACTCTTCTAACTAATGTGCAGCTTATGTTTAACACATTTACAGATTTTTACAGCAATACTATTTACATTAGTGGTTGCACCTCTATTTTTATGTGTGTTCCTTTCCTCCCAAATTCGTCTCATAGAGCATCAAACATGATCCTTTTTTTTCACTTTGTCTGTAGTTTGCCAACATGCTTCTCAGTTCCTCTTTCAGTTGTAGATGCAATCTAAAATCTTCATATATTATCTTCCAAACATCTTTTGTAAAATTGCAACAGCCTACAAGGTTATTATGGGACTCATTCTCCTTCTTGCATAGTAAGGAAATAACAACAGCTTCATGATTCCATCCATGTATTTTATCCAGAGTAGCTAGAGCATTGCGCATAATTTTATTTTACAAACACGCATACTCCATTTTGGTACATGTATTTCACCCCATACCTGCTCCATATGCTTTTCTTTTATAGCTCTTGATCTTGTAACTCCCCAGAGGTCAGTTTTCATGTCTTTAAGTCTCCATCCACGCCCCATATGAGGGTCAAAAAGATGTCTAACTTGTTTCCACATCTTTGTCATAACATTGATAATGTGTGAATAACCTTCTCTTGTTTGTGGTATGAAATCCAGACCTCTTGGATATCTATTTCTCATCCATTTCCCCCAAGTAGAGGTGCCCTCCTAATAGATAATTATTCTTCTCATCATCCCCCACTTTGCTATATCTCAGGTGATTTCAGATCTAGTCCTCCTTCATCTTTGGGAAGAGGCATATGTATATATTTCATAAGGTGGTACCCACTTGCCCAAAGAAAATTTGATATCTTCATCTTCATTCTATCCAGAACTGGACAGGGCATCTCCCCTTGATGCACCCAAAATGTGAGAAGTCCCTCTACACAAGCCTTCAGAAGCATAGATCTCCCTTCCATGGATTTTTTTGGGTTGGACATTTGCTAATCATCTCCTCTAGTCTATCCATGCAATTAGCTAAGTCTTTGACTTGTAGGTTGCCTCCAGCTAATGGGAATATGAGGTATTTAGTAGGAAATTTCCCCATATCCACTCCCGTTGCATCCTTCAATCTTTCCTCCATCTGGTAGCAATTTTTGGATAGAAAGAGGTGGGTCTTATTTGCATTTACAGACAACCATGTTTGCTTACCAAATTCCACAAGAAGAAGCACAGGTTTGCCAATATGTTTTGTTTGGCTTCAATAAAGACAAGCACATCATCTGTAAAGTTTAAGTGTGACATCACTTTGGTGCCATGCACTGTATATGGCTTGATTTCCTTTTTTCCTTCCGTGTCCAGCATCTTCTGTATGAATTACTCCATAACAAACAAAGAGAAGAGGGGAAAGTGGATCACCTTGACGTAGTCCATTTCCACCTTTGAACATACTTGTAGAAGTGACATTGGTCAGTATGGAAAAGCTTGTTGTTCCCACACATTGTATGTATGTATGTATGTATGTATGTATGTATGTATGTATGTATGTATGTATGTATGTATGTATGTATGTATGTATGTATGTATGTATGTATGGGATTAAGAGAGAAAGATTTCTACCCCCCCCCTCTCCCATGCCCGTGGCGGACGCCAAACGCCCAGGAGGGTGGTAAATCAAGGCGGCAACTGGGATTCGAACCTGGTTCCCTTTGTATGTATGTATTGAATTAAGAGAGAAAGATTCCCCCCTCCCATGCCCTTGGCGGAGGCCGAATGCCTGGGAGGGTGGTAAATCAAGGCGGCAACTGGGATTCAAACCCAGGTCCCTTCATGAGGAGACACCATGCTTGACCACTTGAGACACTCCTTTTCGGCATGTATGTATGTATGTATGTATGTATGTATGTATGTATGTATGTATGTATGTATGTATGTATGTATGTATGTATGTATGGAAATATGTGTTGTTCCCACACTCTGTATGTATGTATGTATGTATGTATGTATGTATGTATGTATGTATGTATGTATGTATGTATGTATGTATGTATGTATGAGATTAAGATAGAAAGAATTCTCCCCCCTCTCCCATAACCCGTGGCAGAGGCCGGACACCCGGGAGGGTGGAAATCAAGAGATGCTTCTCCGTGTGGTTTCGAACCTGGGTCCCTTCATTGGGGACCAGCGGAATTCGCCAACCGGGCTATTCCCTTGCCGACATACGTATGTATGTATGTATGTATGTATCGGAATCAGGTAAATATATTCCGACATTCCCCCTAAAAATTATTAGGGGGTTAAGAGTACATGTAGGCCCAACGCCATACACCCAAAGCATCAATACAACTCACGCTTCTATTCAGAACATAATCTACATCTAATGCATTTACAAATTTTTACAGCAATACTAATAGCATTAGTGGACTTTCCATGGTGCTTCCTCGCATTCCTTTCTTCCCAAACATGGTAGTAAAGGCCCGAAAATAGTAGATTTTTCTTTGCATCCATTCCACATCTTGCAAGCATCCTCCGTGGAACCGCATTGAGTTGGATATGTATATTGAAATTGTTGCATAGGTGCTCCCATATCTCCTTTGTGAATTTACACTCACCTGCAAGATGGCTGTGATTTTCCTCCCCATCCTCACAAAGCAAGCATATGGTAGATATATCATAGTTCCATCTCTTAATTCTGTCCAAGGTAGCAAGGATGTTATGCAGAAGTTTATAAACACATATGCTCCATTTCGGAACGTGCCTCTCACTCCAAATCTAGTCCCCCACCAGGTCCTTTGCACCTCTTGATCGGGATAGCTCCCACATGCTAATCTTTTTGTCTTTAAGCTGCCAACCACCATATACATTAGCCATAAACCAATGCTTGATTTGTGGCCAGACTTATCACATAACATTGATAGATCTGGAATATCCTTCCCTAGTCTTTGGGATAAAGTCTAGCCCCCTAGGATATCTGTCTCTCATCCACTTCCCCCAAGTGGACGTGCCTTCATGATAAGCAACTATCCTCCTCATGGATCCCCATCTAGCAATGTCTATGGGGGTCTTCAGATCAAGTCCACCTTCATCTTTAGGAAAGGCCAGCCTAGAATATTTCATCGGATGATGCTCATTTCCCCATAAGAAGTTAGCCATCTTCAATTCTATTCTATCAAGAACTGAAACAGGGATTTCACCTTGTTTCACCCAGAAGATAAGAAGTCCCTCAATGGCAGCTTTAATCAAAGTTATGCATCCCGCCATGGAAGTTTTTTGTGTGGGCCATCTATTGACGTGGGAGAGGGTGGTAGAAATATTTCTCTCTTAATCACATACATACATACATACCTATCTACCTACCTACATACATACATACATACATTCATACATACATACAACATACATACATAGCCGCATCCCTTAGGGTTGCTCCGGGCGATCGTTTTGTCGATTGTTGATGGAACCGCCTCCATCCTTTGTGTAGAATGTTCTCCTTCCTTTGACATCTTGTCCCACACCATGGTCTCAACAATTACCTGATTCTGATACATACATACATACATACACACATACATACATACATACATGCATACATACATACATAGTCGCATCCCTTAGGGTTGCTCTGGGAGATCGTTTTGTCGATTGTTGACGGAACCTGGGGGCATGGCGCCCACTCCACCAGCCACCCCGGCTGATGGTGTCCACCACATCACAGCAACCCCACACTCACACCACAACCCACCACTGTCATCAACGACCACAGGCAGGAAGGTCTCTGACTCAACGGGAGACGGATCGATGCGGGCCGCAAACAACCCTAGCAGGTCGGCGTCGGGGAAGAATGGAGGCGGTTCACTACCGTACGAAACAAATGAAGGAGAAACTGGCCAAAGACATGCGGCGGTAGCTCCATAATACATACATACATACATACATTCATCCATCCATCCATCCATACATACATACATGCATACATACATACATGCATACATACACCGACAAGGAATGGCTCAAGTGGTCAAGCAGAGTGTCTCATAACAAAGGGTCTCAGGTTTGAATCCCAGTTGTCCCCTTGATTTGCCACCCTCCCGGGGGTTCATCCTCTACCACGGGCATGGAAGAGAGGGGGAGAATGCCTCTCTTAATCCCATAAATACATACAAAAAACCATCAGTCCCCTAGGGTTATCTCTGGGAGCATGCCAAGCGTCCACCCAGGTGATGTTGCCTACGTCAGGGCACCAGTCCCCTGTCGTCCACCCCACACCCACCTCCACCACCTGTTCAACCCCACCTAAACCATCCAGTAGCCATAACAGAGAGAAGAAAGGATCTGAGGGGAACCCCAGCCTCAGTTCAGAGGCAGCGGACACGGGATCAACACACCAGACGATATCACCAAAACATGTGTGGAACTAGATCTTGAAGGATCCGCTTTCGAGGGAGGATGTCGAGGATTTACCGCAACAAAGGAAGACTAATGGGAAGGTGTATGTTGACCTAGATGAGAAGGAGTTCGAACAGATGTGGAACATCTAGGAATACATTGGCATGGTGTATGTTTTTGGTAAACGACCCTACTACCCACACTTTAAAGCTTGGATACAAAGGACATGGAGGCCGAAAGGGTCTTTTGAGTTATTTTTGAGGGAGAAAGGAATTTTTCTGGTCCATTTTTCTACTGCTACTAATGAGAAGACAGTTCTAGACTTGGGTCCTCGATGGTTTGATTCAAAGCTGGTTGTTGCTAAAGACTACCAAGATGGTGATGAGTTGAAGAGGGATACCTTCTCGATAGTCCCGTCTTGGATTACAATGAAGTCCATCGTATGCTCATGGACAGGGAGATCAGTTGGCATGATCGCTTCTAGGGTGGGGAAAGTGTTGCACATCGACGATTGAGTGTTGGAGAAGGAAGAGGCTAGAGTCTTGGTGGAGATGTGAGCTGAAGATGAGATATTGGATATAGTTTGGCTCAACATTTGCAAGAGGGAGCCGATCCCTGTGATAGTCAAGTTTGACTGTGTTTTGATCAAGTGCAACTGATGCTATGCCTTTGGGCATGGGGAGGGAAACTATGATAACGATGCTAAACAACAAGAAGACAAGGCTAATAATGGAAGAGCAAGGAAGGTCTAGAAAGAAAAGACTATACATAAGGATGATCAAGTGGAGAAGAAGTAGTGGCCATGGATCCACTGCCAATGGCAGGCATTCCCAATAGGGGGATGAAGGAAGACACCAACAACAACAAGGTGATCAAAGTAATGGAGTCATAAAATCCTAAGGAAGTACCCAACTATGTTGGGGTCAGCTACATGGATCCTTCATTTCCATTCAGCTCTATCATGGGCCATATTCTGATTGAGATGTAGAGATTCAAAATCTCTCTTTATAATCTCATCCCATGTTAATTTAGTCCTTCCTCTTCTTCTATTTATAGTGTTTGGCTCAATAGCATTGATTCGTATAGGTGCACTAGTAGGTTTGCGTTGCACATGTCCATACCATCTGAGTTGGCCCTCGTGCAACTTGTCCTCAATGCTCGCCACCCCCACTTTTTTCCTGATATAGTCATTTCTCAAGCGATCTTTCTTGTCTTCCCACACATCCATCTCAGCATATGCATTTCAGCCACGTTCATCTTGTTGAGACCTTGTTTCTTCACCGCCTAACATTCACTCCCATAGAGCATGGTTGGTCGTATAGTTGTTCTATAAAACTTACTTTTTAACCTGAGAGGGATCTTCTGATCGCTTAATACTCCAGTTGCACTCCTCCATTTCAACCATCCTGCAGGATTTGGTGACAACAATCAAAGAGGAAGGAAAGTTCACATCATCCAATCAAAAGAATGGGTACAAGAAGACTGGAATCCCCAAAAGTCATGGGATGGGTGCCATCCTTGACACATAAAACATCTTTGAGACGTTGAGTGAATCTTACCAATAAGAGGAGGAACTCATAAGTCAGAAGGACAAGGAAGATGGGAGGAAGACCAACAAGAAGGAGCCCACAAGACAGACTAGAACTCACAAAAGTCTGTAATATGTCTGTTCTCTTATGGAATATTAAGGGAGGGTGTGGTAGGTATAAGAAAAAAGAAATTTGGGACTGGATTACTTCTAGTGGTACTTCTCTTATTGCTTTAGTTGAAACCAAGATTTAGAAGAAGAATAAATACAACATTGGTCATCTATTTCCACAAGGGTGGGAGCACATGTCCAATTTGGAACACACTGATATAGCTAGAGTGTGTGTGGCGTGGAAACCAAATGCATGGTAGGTGATGAGGATGATGATGTCAGTTCAACATATCACTATAGACTGCAGGAACATAGCAAGAGTTTATATGTGTATGACAAAAATTTATGCTCACAATGATGCAAAAATAAGAAACGAGTTATGGCACGATCCGAGTACAATCTCAAGGTAGATGGTGGTCCCCTGGTTAGTGATTGGTGACTTCAACAATGTCAGACTACATGTAGAGAAGTGAGGAGAAAGGTCAGTGCTAAATTCAATGATAGATGCATTTAATCTTGCTATCATTAAAGTCGAGTTGTTTGAACTCCCCATGACAAGTGGCAATTTATTTATGTGGAACAATGAAAGGAAACCAGATGATAGGATTGCAAGAAAGCTGGATAAGACACTAGTGAATGAGTCATGGATATAGATATTTCCACATGTTGAGGTGAAGGCAGGGGGATCAAAACTAAGTGACCATGCACCTATAATGGTACAAATCATCGAGAAGAAACAAAAAAGAAAACCATTCATATTTCCAAATCATTGGGAAGACTGGATAGGTTTTAATGAAGTCGTCAAAGATAGATGGAAAGTGGAGGTTAAAGGGAACCCAATGTTTATTTTTGCTAAGAAACTTACGAACACCAAACCTAGTTTTCGAAGAGATGGGCCAAGTCTGAATTTAACATTCCCAACATGCTAGAAGAGAAAAAATAGGAGTGTGCAGAGGTGAGGAAACTACTTCTTTCAGATCCACTCAATGAAGAACTGATCAAGAAAGATGATGAGTTGAAGAAGAAGTTGGGAGACATGAAGAAGGCTGAGGGATATTTTTTTGGCAAAGGAGTAAAGAGAAGTGGCTAGAGGATGGTGATAGAAACACCAAGATGTACCACATGGTAGTGAAAAGGAGGGAGGAAAATAATATCATCTCTGAGTTGATTGATGTAGAGGTAAGGGTGGTGAATAAATAGGAGGAACAAGCTACCCAATTCTACTGTTTGTTTTACAACAATTTTTTTTTCTGAACCACTAGAAGATGAAGAAATGAACTAGATATTCAAACCCTCAGGCACACACAATAATATTATCACAAGGGAGGTAAATGAACAGGAGATAAAAGAGGCTCTATGGAATATTGACTGCAATAAATCATCGGTTTAGATGGCTTCAATGGCTTTTTCTACAAGAAGGCTTGGAACATAATCAAGGAGGATCTAGTGGCATATGTCAAATGATTCCTGAAGGGAGGTAATATGGTGAGATAGGTGAATTGTGCTTTTCTGATCTTAATACAAAATAAAAAGATTACTACTTCTCTTGTTGATTTTAGACCTATAGCTTGCTACTCTATACAATACAAAATTATTGCAAAAAATCTAGCATCAAGATTAAAGCTCATCCTCCCGTACCTCTTTTCAAAAAATCAAGGAGCTTTCTTGACTAGAAAAAGTATTAGTAATTGTGCCCTCTTGGCAAGTGAGTTTCTTCTTGAATATAATGTTATGAGAGGAAGTAGGAAAGCATGCCTAAAATTTGATTTGTCCAAGGCCTATGACAATGTCAGATGGGACAAACTATGGTGGATTATGCAGCAAATGAGATTCAGTGAAAAATGGATTAAATGGATGATACAATGTGTGGAGACCATGAGTTTTTTTATCCTTTTCAGTGGTACATCAGCATGCTTGTTCAAAGGGTGTAATGTTTTACGATAGAGTGACCCTATATCTCCACTTCTTTTCACAATGGTCATGGAATACTTCACATAAAAGATGAAGATACCAAAGGATAGGAAGGTCATCAAATCATATACGGTGCATAGAATGAAGGTAATGAGACATTTGATTTTTTCTGATGATGTTCTTATATTTGTGGAGGCAAAAGCCAGAACACTTGAAGAGTTGAAATCTCTGCTTCATGAGTCCGGGCGGCATACGGGACTGCACAAAAATGTAAACAAAACTCATCTCTTCTTATCCAAGAATTGTCACCAGAGTGAAGGTAGTTTACAATCCATAATGGGAGTGGATTTGGGTAAGCTTCCTACTAAATACCTTAGTTTTCTGCTTGCTGGAGGGAACCTATAAGTGAAGGACTTTGTTGATTGCATTGATAGATTAGATGAAATGATTGGAAGATGGCCTACATAAAAGACTTATATGGCTGGAAGGGAAACACTAATCAAGGCTGCAATGGAGGGTCTTCTCATCTTCTGGGGTCAGCAAGGAGAAATCCCGGGAGCTATGCTTGACATGATAGAAATGAAACTATCTCATTTTTTATGGACATGTGAATATCATCCTATGTGGTATGCTCGATTGGCAGTACCAAAGGAGGAGGGAGGTTAGAATTTGAAAGAACATAGAGACATTGCAAAATGGGGTACTTTGAGAAGAATAATAAACTACCAAATAGGAGCCTTGGTGTGGGGAAAGTGGATGAGGGAAAGATATCCACAAGGTATGGACTTTCATTCCAAACACTAGGGAAGGATATTCATGCACGATCAATGCTATGTGAGATTTATGGTAGCAAACAAAGCATTTATTTGATCCCTATGAAGCTGGAGGATGGCATCTAAAAGATTGAAATATGGACCTCTGGGACGCGACAAGAGCTAGAGTTACAAAAGATAAAGATTTCTAAAGGTATGGGTTGGAAAATATGTACCAAAATGGAGTATGTGTGTTTACAAAATCATGTATGGTGCACTATCTACACTAGACCAAATACAGAAGTGGAATCAAGAAATTTCTACTACTTGCTTTCTATGTAATGAGGATGATGAGACCCATAACTTTTGGTGGGGAGCTATAAATTTATGAAGGAGGTATGGAGCTTGATATGCAAAGATTTCAGATTGCAAACACCATTGAAGGATGATATAAGAATGACGATAAAGAGCTATGGATAGACTATTTTTTGATGTACTTTGCTTTCATACATGGAATGAATGAAATGGTAGAAGGCATGGGAGCACAACCAAGAATGCAAAATCTATCAATGTAAAAATTTGTAAATGTGTCAAGTGTAAGTTACACATTAGATATCAGTGTAGTTGTATTTCAAAAAAATTGTAATTGTGTCAAGCATAAGTTACACATTAGATAACAGTGTGAGTCATATTTTGATGAAGGGGTGTAGCATTGGGCTACATGTAACTTTTGACCTCCTATAATTTTAGGAGGGGTCAGAATATATTTACCTAATTTTGATACATACATACATATATTCCGAAATTAGGTAAATATATTCCGACCCCTCCTAAAATTATAGGAGGTCAAAAGTTACATGTAGCATAATGCTACACCCCTTCATCGAAATACAACTCACATCCCAATCTAATGTGTAACTTATGCTTTACACACTTACAAATTTTGTTGAAACACAACTCACACCACTATCTAATGTGTAACTTACACTTGACACATTTACAAATTTTTACATAAATAGATTTTGCATTCTTGGTTGTACTCCCATGCCTTCTACCATGAATGCAAAATCTACTGATGTAAATATTTGTAAATGTGTCAAGCATACATACATACATACAATATCTTTATCATCACCTGCTAGGTCTACTCTGGCAATCATGTAGGAAATCCGACAACTGGCATCCATGGCGCCCATGCCACTAGCTAACCCAACTGGCAGTGTCCACTCCTCCACCCGCACACCACCCACACAAATCCTGACCACCTAGGAACTACCCACCAGCAAGAATGGAGAACAGCTTGTTGATGCTCGAGGAAATGCTAGCCAGGCGGAGGAGTCCTCGACGGCTATGAAGGGAATCCTAGCACAAAAAGGAAAAATTGGATGACGATCCTAAAACAACCTTCGCCGAGAAGCAAGGAGGATCTCAACTTCCCTAAGCCCCACGAGGTGGAGGGAGAAATCCATGTGGAGTTAGAAGAGGCAGAATTTGATCACATGAGGAATATTTGGGAGTACATGATCCTTGTGTACGTCCTAGCTAAACGACCCTAATTTCCCCATCTTCAAGCCTGGATCAAGTGGACTTGGCAGCCGAAAGGATTTTTCGAGCTCCTGTCATGTGAGAACAACATTTTCTTGGTTCTTTTGCATTGGCGACCGATAAGGAGGAAGCACTTGGATCGAGTACAAGGTGGTTTGATGGATAACTGGTAGTTGCGAAGGATTACAAGTATGGATACGATGTGAAGAAAGATCTCTTCTCTATGATTTCAATGTGGATCACACTGTGCCCTTTGGTCGAGCTTGGACCAGATGAGCGACAGGGATGGTCATCGCCAGAATCAGATGCATCCTTCATGTGGAAGACAAGTCATTAGAGAGCGATGAGTCGAGGATAATTGTCGAGCTAAAAGCTGAAGGAAGGGAACCAAATACTATTTAGCTCAATATAAAGGGGCGCGAGCCTATCCCAATTAAAGTTGATTATGACCATGTGCCATAGAGATGCAACTTATGTCGAGCTTTTGGTCATGGTGAGGGTGTGTACAAGGAGGAGAAGAAGGTTAAAAAGGTGGCTCATAAAGAAGGTCCAACAAAGGTTTGGAAGTAGAAGGTACAGAGGAAATAATTGGTGCCAACTGAGAGCGGAGAAGCACCTAGGTCAAAGGAATCAACTGAGGAGATGCCAAGCAAAGACAATGATATGGAAAAATAGACTCATGCAGGCACATTGGTTGTAGATAATGTAGTAATGGAAGGCAATGAGACTCCTGGAGACACTGTGCATGAAGATGGAAAATTTGTTTCCTCAACAAGGAAAAAAGGTCCCAGGAAGACAAGTATCCCAAAGAAGGTGGGTGTGAGCACCATCCTAGACACCACAAAAACTTTGATGCTCTCTCTAACTCAGATAAGGAAGGGGGAGAGGTTGTGATATAAAAGGAACAAGAGGTGAAAAGGAATGACAACAAGAAGGAGTCGATTAGGCACACAAGGTCAAACAAAAATCCTTGATATTTCCATGTTCTTATGGAATATTAAGGGTGGGTGTGACAGGAACAAGAAGAAGGAGATTTGTGATTGGATTGCTACTAGTGGGTACTATTTGGTTGCTTTGGTTGAAACAAAACTAAAGGTGCAGAATAAAAATAGCATTAGATACTTATTCCCGCAAGGCTGGGAGCAAGTTTATAATGTAGAGTGTGCTAAGGTTGCTAGAGTCTATGTGGCATGGAAGACAAGTGAAGGTAGGTTTCAGTGATATAGATGTCAGATCAGCGGGTTATATTTGATTGTAGGAACAATGGGGAACTACACATGTGGATGACAGTTGTATATGGTCATAATGATGCCAAAGCCATATTGGACTTATGGAAGGAATTGGTCTCTCTGTCCAGACAAGTAACTCTACCGTGGTTGGTGGTTGGGGACATTAATGCAGCTCATCTATAGGCTGAAAAGAGGGGGAAAAGGTTGGCACTGAATGTGGAAATAGATGCTTTCAACCAAGCTATTGATAAAGTTGAACTCTATCAATTACCGATGGTTGGTGGTAATATTTTCACATGGAACAATGAGAGGGGACCAGATGACAGGATAGAAGGCAAACTGGATAGAGCCTTAGTGAATGATGAATGGTTGTGAGTTCTTACTAATGTGTAGGTGAAGGCAGGAGGATCTGAGATAAGTGATCATGCACCTATCTCGGTTCAGATTACAGAAAAGAAGCAAAAACAAACCTTTCAGATTCTTAAACTACTGGGCAGAATAGAAAGGTTTTGAAGATGTCATAAAGGAAGTCTGGAACACACAGGTGACAGGGAATCTAATGTATGTATTTGCAAAAAAGTTGGCAAGTACCAAGACCACACTTAATAAGTGGGTCAAGGCTGAATTAAACATTCCTAGTTTGATCAAGAAAACAAAAAGAGAATGTAAGGAGGTCAGGGAAAAATTGGTGGTTGAGCCTCTTAATCCTAATTTGATAGAGAAGGGCAGAGAGCTGAGAAAAATGCTTGAGGACCTAAAGAAAGTGGAGAAAAAATTATACTGGAAAAGGAGTAGAGAGAAGTGGATGGGGGATGGGGATAGGAACACTATACTCTACCACACTACTATTAAAAGAAGGGAGGCTGGTAATATTATTTCTAAATTGATTGATGTTGAAGGGATAGTGATCAACAAACATGAGGACTTGGAAGAATAGGCTATAAACTTCTAAATGTAATTACACAACAAAAGGTTTGAGAGTGACATAGAGGAGGAGGAGCTAGAGTGGAGGTTCAAGCTTACAAGCACACATAATAGTATTCTCACAAGAAGAACCAATGAACAAGAGGTCAAAGAAGTAGTATGGAGCATCGACAACAACAAGTGTCCTGGGTTAGATAGATTCAACACTTTCTTCTACAAGAAGACATGGGATGTCATCAAGGATGATTTGGTTGCATATGTTAGCTGGTTTCTAGAAGGAGGAAACATGGTGAGACATGTTAATCATTCTTTTTTGGTTCTCATCCCATATAAGAAGGTTACTTCTTCTCTTGTTGATTTCATACCTATTGCATGTTGCTCGATACAATATAAAATTATTGCTAAAATCATGGCTGCTAGATTGAAGACAGTTCTTCCCTATCTTATTTCTACAAATCAAGGATCCTTTGTGACGGAGAGAAGTATTCATGACTATGCACTGTTGGCTGGGGAGTTCCTACTGGACTACAATGTCATGAGAGGGAGTAGGAAAGCCTGCCTAAAACTAGATGTTTTCAAAGACAATGATAGTGTGAGATGGGAGAAACTATGGTGGATTACGAAACAAATGGGGTTCAAAGAACAATGGATTTGCTGGATGAAGCAGTGTGTGGGAACTACTAGTTTTTTCATCCTAGTTAATGGAACATCTATAGGTATGATCAGGGGAGGCAATGGGTTGCACCAAGGAGACCCTCTATCACCCATCCTCTTTGTGATTGTTATGGAGTACTTCACACATAAGATGCAACAAGCTGAGATAAATAAGGAGATCAAGCCCTACACATTTCATGGCATAAGGTGATGACCCATTTAATTTTTGTAGATGATGTGTTAGTTTTTGTTGAAGCTAAGCAATACTATTTAGAAAATCTCAAAAATCTACTAGGCAAGTTTGGGCAGTAGACCGGGCTGTGTGTGAAAGCAAGTAAAACACATATTTTATTATCCAAGAATTGTTCTCAGATGGAAGACATGTTAGCAGATGCAGTGGGTGTGGAGAGAAGGAGCTTCCCAACAAAATATCTTGGTTTTCCCCTAGTCGGGGACAATCTATAGGTCAAGGACTTTCCTGACTGCATGGACAAGATGGAGGAAATGATCAATAGATGGCCAACACAAAAGATATCCATGGCGGGACAAGGAACACTAATAAAGGCTGATATTGAAGGATTTCTTATTTTCTGGGTGCAGCAAGGGGAGAATCTAGGGTTTGTCCTAGACATAATGGAGATGAAGATGGAAAATTTCTTGTGGGCTAGTAAACATGATCCTATCAAATATGCAAGAGTGGTGCTTCACAGAGATGATGAGGGATGAATTAAAAAGCATCAGAGACATAATAAAAGTGGGGGACAATGTAGAGAATTATCACCTGTCAGAAAGGCACCTCTACTTGGGGAATATGGATGTGGGAGAGATATGTAAGAGGATCAGACTTCAAGCCGAAGACAAGGGAATGATACTCACAAAATATTAATGTCATGATAGAAACTTGGCAGCATGTTAGACACTTGTTTGAGGCTCAGGACACAGGGAGATGGAGACTTAAAGATCCAAAGACATGTTTATGGGAGGTGACATGCTCAAGGGATGCAAAGGAAAGACATGGAGAGCAGATCTGGACTGGTATGTATGTGCCAAAATGGAGTATGTGCATATACAAAATTCAACATAGTATTCTTGCCACTCTTGATGGGATAAAGGGGTGGAAATATGATATTTCCACACTGTGTTTGTTGTGCAAAGATGTTGGAAAATTTCATAATCATCTTGTGGGTGAATGCAAGTTCACAAGTGATATATGGAATATGTTGTGCAAGGAATTCAAGGTACAACTTCAGCTAGCGGGCAACCTGAGAAAGATGTTGATAGGGAATGATGATAGAAAGAAGCTCCTATTTGTTTCTCTATGCTACCATGTATGGGAAGAAAGAAATGCCAGGAAACACTGAGGTGTTGCTGCAAATGCAATGACTATTGCTGTAAAATTTTGTAAATGCGTTAGACGTAAGTTGCACATTATATAGTTGAGTGAGTTGAACTTTGGTTTCCTGATGTATGGCATTGGAACTGCATGTAACTGTTGACCTCCTATAATTTTAGGAGGAAGTTAGAATATATTTAGAGACCATGGTGTTGGAACTACTGCCGCACGAAACAAAGGAAGGAGAAAATTCTGCACAAAGGATGGAGGCGGTTCCATCAACAATCGACAAAACGATCGCCCCGGAGCAACCCTAAGGGATGCGGCTATGTATGTATGTATGTATGTATGTATGTATGTATGTATGTATGTATGTATGTATGTATGTATGTATGTATGTATGTATGTATGTATGTATGTATGTATGTGTGTATGTGTGTATGTATGTATGTATGTATGTATGTATGTATGTATGTATGTATATATGTATGTATGTATGTATGTATGTATGTATGTATGTATGTATGTATGTATGTATGTATGTATGTATGTATCAAAATCAGGTAAATATATTTCGACGTCCTCCTAAAATGTATGTATGTATGTATCAAAATCAGGTAAAATTATAGGAGGTTTAGAATACATGTAGGCCCAACGCCATACATCCGGAACAGAGCTACAACTCACTCTCCTAACTAATGTGTAATTTATGTCTAATACATTTACATATTTCTACAGCAATACTCGTGGCCTCTGTAGTAGCTCACTGGTGTCTTCTGTCATTCCTCTCTTCCCATATATGATAGCATAGACTAGCAAATAGAAGTTTCTTCCTCTCATCATCACCGCACCTGGCCAGCATCTTTTTTGGGTCCCTAGAAAGCTGAGTTTGTAATCTAAATTCCTTGCATAAAATCTCCCATATATCTTTTGTAAACTTACATTCACCCACAAGGTTTCTATGGGATTCCTCCATCTCCTGACATAGCAAGAATAAAGTAGAAACCTCGTAGTTCCAACTCTTTATCCTATCCAGAGTTGTAAGAATAGTGTGTAGAATTTTATATACACACATACTCCATTTAGGCACATACTATTGGTTTTTGTGGAGAAAACATGCGCGGCAGAAGCAACAACAACAAAAATTTCACGCAACCCGAAACAGGATCTCGTCGACAACAGCGTATTTAGAAAGAGTATTTGCAAGATATACCTTATTGTGAAGCAAGTTCGGCGATGTTCGTTGCACGATGGTGTGCAACATTGCTAGCCTACATGGATGGAACTTCTCTCCCGTTCATTGAGTGCATTGTAGGAAGATCCGACAGCACTCCTTTCATGTGGTGATGTACGCCACTCGTAGCACACATGGATGGTCGTTGACATCCTCCGAACGCAGGCGTCTCAGCTTCTGCATCTCTACTTCATCCACGCGGATGGACTGGAACTCCACGTTGTGCTTCCTAAGTCGTTGGGGAAGGAGTCGTCTTTGTGCAGTGACATGCTAGCATCGCAGTACTCTCCTTTCTCTCTTGAGGACGGTGATGGATAGGGTTTACGTACGTGAGCGTAAACTAAACGCCTCTCTCAATATCTTATATAGATATCGGCTATCAAGCCCCTTTAAATAGGAGACAAAAGGAGGCAGGGTTTCCTAAATCCATCAGTATACAGAAAGACTGCATTAATTAAAACGCTCGTGGATTAATTAGAATATTCTGGAACTAATTAATTAACCAAATAATCATATTAATTGATTAATTAATATCTGACTCCATTCAATCGCTCGGGATGTCTCTATGAGCATATTTACCAATAGACTCCCACTTGCACTTAGAGCCAGTCACTCCAATTAATTGGCTCAAACATTCCAATATTATTCTAATGGATTACATAAACATTTTAGTAATCAATGTGATTTGGAGAAATTCCAATCAAATCCACAATTATACTCCTATTCCAACACATCCTATGTGTGTGACCTGGTAAGCTCCAAATTATGTTGGCAGTGATATCCATAATTATATTATGATTTCACAAGCAATGATTGGTATCTAGCAAGACTTCATTGCCACCCAACTAATTGGAGAAGTTAGAGAACAACTTAACCTATCATTCATGATTGGTGTTATAGTGATTGTATAGTTTCTTTGTCACTGATATCCAGATTGAACTCGAGTCATGGAACTATTATCCTTTTCAACGTTCAATCCATGTTCCTTGAACTAGAGTAGACTGTCTGAGATATATGTAAGCTCAATATCACATATTGGCTCACATCAGCATGGCCATGCATTTCTCAGTCTCGCTTATCAAGTGGATGGAATATCAAACTCCCGCAGGAAGGATAAATTCCATCTACATCACTCACAATCATCCCCATGTGCCACAGTACACTCAAGCACCATCTTTATGGCAATCCTTATTCATGACCATGATGGATAATGTCAAAGTACATTGAATGACATGTGATAAGTGTAGTGACTTTAGGTCTAAGAACTACACTCACCACCATCATTATGAGATGTGACTCTAACTACCAATCATGGTATCCATGTGTCACTCTCAAGGTGGGTCTGTCTGATACATTGTTCTCCAACAAGTATCTATGTATTTGGTTTGACATCTCCATATCATGGATAATGAGATTCTTCCATAAACCAACATACATTCTAATCTTATGTGTTATTGATGTCTATGGATATTTCCACAATAACAACCAATTGCGGACAAAACAAGAATACATACTCTTAGCATACATATGATCTCACTGTTCAAGTCATCAACCTGAAGACATATGTCATTGAGTATATTATTCTGTAGACATCTATAAGTTTTGTGGTCATCTCACAATATAAAACACAAACATATAGACTGGAAACTTGCCTTTATTGATATGATCAATGTAGAATACAAATTGTTTACATAGTATCCCTAAAATCATCAAATGATAGTCTCTATGGGCATACATACCAAAAGATTCCACCTTGCACTTATACCCAATCACTCATGAATCTCAATCCAAGTGATCGAACATGTCCGTCATGTTTCTACTATGAAAGTGCTTTTGTGAGCGGGTCAGCCACATTGCTTTCTGTAGGTACTCTACAACTCTTCACATCTCCTTATTGTATGATCTCTTGTATGAGATGGAACAGCCGTAGAATGTGTTTGGAATGTTGGTGTGATCTTGTTCCTTTAGCCTATGCAATTGCTCTGTTGTTGTTGCAAAAAAACTCAATTGCATCACTAGTGCTTGGAACCACTGCAAATTTGTTGTAGAATGTTCTATCTCTTTGATTTTCAGCTGAAGATGCAATGATATTCGAATATGAACTCCAGAGGCCTTAAATGGTTACATTCACCCTAACAAAGTTTATTTGAAAAGTAAAAGTAATTCAAGTAAACAACATGAAATAAATATCAGATAAAGGGCGGGGTCATCTCCCACAAAAATCCCCCATTTAGAGTCTAAAGTGAGACTATCCATTATCTTCAATTTGTACCAGAGAGGGAGTTGGAGGCTCCCGATTTGCCTTTATTCTTAGGATTCATTTCTAACTGACTGGGTAAGGACCCTGAAGGATCTTGTTGGTTGGAAAGGGTACGTTGAGCAATTTGGTTCTCCAACATCCTTGTATGTGTGGTAATTTCTTCCACCTTTGAAAAATGTGTTGAATGAAATCCTTCATTAGTTGTCGTTGTTGGCAAAATTCTTCATTTTGCTTCATTTTGAGATGAAAAAAAAATCTGGGAGTGGCTCAAAAATGGATCTTGAATATGGTTGTTTGTTAAAATTTCAATTCACGTTGTTGTTTAATTCTGGAGAATTGCTACCTATAGGCGGTATTTTCCCCATAGATTTTTTGCTGCTAGACATGTTTTTGTTGAGTATTTTGAGGATGATGATCTATCCAGCCCAGATTGTAGGTATTTGAATATGGATTATAAGGTTGTTTGTTCCCAACATTCTCTATCATAATGCATTGTTCCAAAATATCCTCAGATGGAATGAAAAAATGTTATTTTGAAGAAGATACAAGTCTAGGAGCATCACTTGTTTACAAACTAAGTTGACCAGATGAGTGGCTTGAGAGCTTAGCTTCTCAAACTTTTGAGACAAGGCATCCATTTTTGCTATAGTTAAATCCACTGCATCAACAACGTGTATGCCAACTTGCTTCCCAAAAGTAATAGAAGAGGGAGAAGTTTGGTTGTTCCTTTTAGTGCTCCATTGATAATGATTAATTAGCATATCTTCAATAATGACATAAGCTTCTATATAGGATTTGTTCATCAAAACTTCATTTTCTACATCCATGGACATCCTTATGTTATAGAAGTAGCCAATTGTTGAGACCATGGTGTGGGACAGGATGTCAAAGGTATTTGAACCTCTCCCATGTGTCATAGAGAGTCTCACCATCCCTTATAGAAAAGTTAGTGAGTTGTCTCCTCAATTGAGTGGTTTTGCATGGTGGAAAGTTTTTTGTTGAGAAAATCCTGGGGTTTTTTCTCGACTATTGATAGAGATTCTTGGCAAAGAAGAGAGACGCACTTTGGCTCTATCTCTCAAAGTGAATGGGAAAAGAAGATGTGAATCCCATCAGTATGAAAGCCACTAATATTGAAAGTGCTTAGATATTGCAGAAATTTAGCAATATGTAGATTGGGATCCTCCATTAAGAGAACCTCAAAAATGGTTCTATTGTATCATATGCGTAATTGTAAGGCTGGCAGAGAATTTATTTGCTCAATTTGTGGAATTTTGATAGAATCACTTATATTTATTTCTATTGGAATGGCAAACTCCTTGAGAGGACGGTCGTCTTCCATGATTGGTTCTTGACGTTCGGCTAAAGATGGTGGTGAAGAAGGCAATAATGTTGTGAGCCCTCTAAATATAAATGGGTTTCACTCTTCCTTGTTCCCAAATGGCTATTAAAAATGCATTAAATTTCCAGGTTGAGAAACATAGATGGTTCAAGACCCCTCTTAGAATGCCACATACAGTCCTGCAAATACACAAGGTCCTTGAGATACACAAATGAAAAATGGAATACATGACAAATGGTAAAGATAATCATGAAATTATGACGCATATGGTGGGTGATGGTGTGATCTAGTCTTTCTTACAATTCAGCACTATTTAATCTAACAGAAATACCAATGCTCATGGGCAACAAAGTCAAAAACTTGTTAGTTGTGTGCACAAGTCCTAAATTTATAACTTAAGCACTGCCCCACAAGTATACGGGTGCATGTAGTATATTTGATAATGTCCAAGGAGAAAGGTTATGTTATATGCAAGAGTAATGAACTTCAACAACATAGATCAATTTACAAGAAGTGAATTTGGTTTATGCAAGTAAACTAAACAAATTATAAATAAATAAAAAATTTAAGCAAGGATCACTTGATTTAAAGATCATAATTATATAAGAAGATTTTGATAACATGGTTTTTCTTCCACATAATAATATGAAGAATAATGAAAATCTAACATACTAGCAATAACACAAAAGGGAAGTTTGTGCGGATTACGGGCGTAGACGGGAGAGCGAGGGGCGGCGGCGGCAAGGGCGACCTTCGGGTAACCCTAGAAGACGACGGGGGAGGATCGACGAGCAAGGGGAAAAATGAACAAAGGCGACCGCAAAAGAGCCATTCTGAGAGTACAGCCATGCTCCAGAAAGTCGAACTAAATCTAAACTACAAAGGCATGCGTGGAGATAGCAGTTCTGGAGTTGCCGAAACCATAACAACGATGGAAACCGACAAGGAGGAAGCTATCGACGGAGCGGACAGCATGGAAAGAGAGACCCCGTCTGAACCAGCCGGTACATCACCACGCCCAACACGATCGTTCAAACAGGTGATCACCGGTGCGGCGGGCGGGGAAGCAACCGATCCCTATTTCATTGATGATGAACCAGAAGAATTGATAAATCCTGAAGATATAGAGCTCACGCACGAGAAGGGCTATCTGGAAATCTACGTGGGACTAGAAGCAGAAGAGATCATGAGCAGGCCGTTCAGATATGCGGTGATAGTGAAACTCATCGACATGCACGTCGGCTTCCTCACCATGGTCGAGAGGTTGAAGCTGCTGTGGAAACCAGGCGGACGTTTTGAACTGTATGAATTGGCGGAGCAGTATTACGTTGCAAAATTCTATAGCATACTGGATCAAGAACACGTGCTGATGAAAGGACCGTGGTCCCTGTTCGGCAGCTGCCTCATGGTATGGCCCTGGGACGGGTACTTTGAACCATCAAAAGGATTGCCACAACGCATCGTGACATGGATTAGAGTCATTGGTCTTCCTATATACTATTATAATAAAGAAATGTTCCACACAATTGGGCAGGCTGTGGGAAACCTCATACGTGTGGACGACCACTCCATGAATCGCATGAGAAGCAGATTTGCTCGCATTGCTGTTGAGATGGATACCACAAAGCCCATTCACCCAGCGATCATTATTAATGGCAGGGAGTATAAAATAGAATATGAATCATTGCCCAACATGTGTCTAAGCTGCGGAAAGTTGGGACACGATGTTGCTGACTGCAAAGGACCGAATGAAGAACCAACGAAGCAGATGGAGGAACAACATAACGAAGAGGCTGGTGTCAGATGGATTGAAGAAGAAGAAAAATGGCAGGTCTACTACGGAAAGAAAATGTTCACCAAGAGACAACAAAAGCCAAAAGATGTGTCAAAGAAGAACAACCAAAAAAACAGTAACAAGTTCCTGACGCTGCAAGAGGAAGTTGATGAAGTGCCGGACAAGCAAACTGAGGAAAGTGAGGCTAATAAAGGGGAGCTTCCAAACGAAGACAGCAGGGGTGCAAAAATCTGGAGGAAAAAACAAAGAAGGAATGACGATACATATGTATCCAAAATGACCCACACAACAAACCAAGTCGAACAACAGCAACAAGAGAAACAAGTACAACCAACTGAGAAGAACGATAAGAGGGAAGAACCACATACAGTGGTCGCACCCATGGGGGATGAGATCATCATGGGCAGGCCGAGTAAGGAAACTGAAGACCAAAGAATAGAGGATACGATCATTACAATTACACCAGAGAACACCACACAGAAGAACAAAGAACAACGTGAAAATGATGTTGCAAATGGGAGGAAAGCAAAGGAGAAGAAGGCTCCCCCTGCAGGCAGTCCACATAAAGGGTAGGGATCCTTTACGAGGAGCAGAGCTAAGAGGGTAGTTGACGAACAAGAGGGGACGGCAGTGCCCCACACCAATTAATTTTGTCTGTTGTTATGGTTAATACAATCATCTGGAATATACGAGGGGCTGGTAAGAAGAACGCCAGAAACTACCTCAAACACATCATCCGCAATCTTAAAGTCCAGATAGTGTCCATTGTGGAACCACGCATCTCAGGTGATACTGCACTGGCGGCGATAAAAGACATCGGTTTCACGAGTTCACATAGAGTCGAATCCAGAGGGTACTCGGGAGGTATATGGGTACTCTGGAATGAAGTTGTGTGCGATGTGAAAATTTTACAAAGCCACAAATATTTTGTCCATTGTTGTGTTAACAGTAGCATGTATTACACCTTTGTGTATGCTTCGCCTAGGCCTGGGGAAAGGCCATGCCTCTGGGAACATCTCAACCTGCTCAGCGAAATGATTGATAAGCCATGGATTGCCATGGGCGATTTCAACTGCATGATGGACCCCGTCGAGAAGATAGGAAGCAATAGTTTCAACATAAATGAAGCCACTAGATTTAAAAAGTCTATGATGCAAGCGGGCCTGACGGAAATTGGAAGCACAGGCTACAAATACACATACAAGAAGGGGATCCTCCATGAACGCCTGGATCGCATCCTTGCTAATGCGTTATGGATACAATGCTACCCGAGCTTCATATGCAAAAACCTTGCCAGAATTGGGTCGGACCACAATCCTATAGCTCTCCTGAATAACCATGGTGCAAAGCGGAAGAGCAGGTTCAAATCTAAAGCTAGTTGGCAGAATGATCGCACCTTCATCGATGTGTTGACCAACCACTGGAATAAGGATGCCGACTTCCACGAAGCTCTCAAGAATGTCAGCCAGCCAATCATGGAGTGGGAGCGTCAGAAGAAAAAGAAGGATAATGCACAAAAGAACAGGCTTATGAAAGAACTGCAGCGTCTACAGAAAGATCTGGAACTGAAGTATGAGGACTGGAAGGACAGAAGAAGCATATTTCTAGAAGTACAACTGGAGAGAATACAACTCGAAGAGGAGGAAGACTGGAAGCAAAGAAGTCACATAAAATGGCTTACACAAGGAGATAACAACACAGCCTTTTACCATGTGTATGTCAATAATAGAAGACGCACCAATACTATTTGCAGTCTCCAGGACAGGGATGGTAATTGGATATCCGAGCAAGCAAAGTTAAAGGAACTCGTTAACGAACACTTTAAAGAGTTATTCAACACAAATTCCAAACCTTCTGGTACGGCCATGGATGCAATCCCTGGAAGCTTTAAGCATCTTACTGAGAAGCAACAAAGAGTTCTAGGTGCGACACCGACTGAGTATGAGCTCTGGAACATTATCAAGAACTCTGACCCATACAAAGTCGGAGGGCCCGACGGTACCGACATGTTGTTTATTAAGAAGAACTGGAAAATTGTTCGCACTTCTGTTCTAAAATCTGTCCGCAGCCTGCTCAATGGGGACCCGTTTCCTGATGGCATGGGAGATTCCTGTGTTGTGCTCATTCCAAAGACGAGGAATCCGGTGAACTGCAATCAACTACGACCTATATCTCTAAACAATACTTGTATGAAGCTAGCATCGAAGGTGATAGTGCAAAGAATTCAGAAGTACATCTCGAGTTGGGTGTCCCCGACACAAACCAGCTTCATCTCGGGGAGGAATATATCTGATAACATCATCGTTGTTCAAGAAATTATTCACAACATGCGAAGCAAAGCTAGTGCACCACAAATGGCCATCAAGGTTGATCTGTCAAAGGCCTATGACCGTATGGCGTGGGATTTCGTTGATAACACTATAAGCAAGCTTTCTTTTCCACCGAACATCAAGCAATACATCATGAATTCGCTGTCTGCGGGGCAGACAAACATTCTGTTTAATGGTGAAGCACTCCCGGGTTTCAAAACATCACGAGGTCTGCGGCAAGGCGATCCACTGTCTCTGTACCTTTTTGTGTTGTGCATGGAGAGATTCACACAGCTAGTTAACAAAGCTATTACTGATGGCCAATGGAAGCCGGTTAAATTAGCCCAAAAGGGACCGACCATTTCCCACATTGCTTTTGCGGACGACATTGTTGTTTTTGCATGAGCTTCTCTACAGCAGATTAACACGATCAACAAATGTTTTCAGATGTTCGAGGCGGCGTCGGGACAACAGGTTTATATCGACAAATCAAGAATTTTCTTCTCAGCTTCTGTCAACCGGAACATCAAGGCAAGCATCACTTCAGCCTCCGCCATCCCTGAGACGGATGACCTTGGTAAGTACTTGGGTGTACCACTTCTGCACAGCAAGGTGAACAAAACTACATACTCCTTTCTCATCAACGCCTTGGAGGCGAGAATCAATGGTTGGGCTGCTAGAACCCTATCTTTAGCGGGACGGGTATGCCTTGTCAAGGAAGTTCTCTCCGCTCTACCTTCTTATGTCATGCAAACGGCTAGAATTCCGGCAAGCATTTGTACGAAGATGGACAGGGTCATCCGCTGTTTTCTATGGGGAGGTGGTCATAATGGCAAACCCTTGTCGCTGGCCTCTTGGAATCTGGTCTGTACTAGCATGGAGGTAGGAGGTTTAGGCGTGAAGTCCATGTCGGACTGGAACAAAGCACTCCTTTGGAAGAACTCTTGGAGACTTCTGAATAACAAACATTCAACATGGAGCACTGGTTTGCAAAATAAATATAAGAACTACTCCCCGCAAAGCAAAGGGAGGACCACACCGCTCTGGAGAGCTGTTCACTCGGGCATTGAATTTGTCAAAGAAAATAGTATTAAAGCTATCAACAATGGCGAAACTACTATGGTGTGGGAGGACAGATGGGTACCTGGGTTTGAGAAGTTGGGTGACATATGATTGACACACATAGATAATAGTATTGCTGATCTCAAAGTGGCTAGTCTTGCTAATCTCACAGGTGAATGGGATACTGACTTCCTGAAAACTTACCTGCCTAAAGAATGTGTGGAGAGGGTCCTGCATCTACCCCCACCGGTTGCGGGATCCGGGAATGATACATGGAGCTGGACTGACGACAGTACAGGTAGATATTCAGCTGGGTCAGCTTACAACAAGATAAGGGGGAGTGCACAGGAACCGGAGACTAGTTTCTGGAGAAACATATGGTCACTACCTGTACCAAGTAAGATTTGTATGTTCATCTGGTTGGTGGCACATGATGCTATCATGACCAATGCTAGAAGATCACAACGACGGCTCACTGAAGATGCTACCTGCCCCAGATGCGAGGCAATGGTGGAAACGACTATACATGCTCTATGGCAGTGCCCTTTTGCAAAGGAAGTCTGGAATGAACTAAAGGTTGGAGAGGATCCACCAGAGACTACTGGAACTGATTGTTTAGAATGGCTAAAGAACAACATTATGACCAAGGCGGCACATCCTGTCACTTTCACAACCACCTGTTGGACGATTTGGAAGGCAAGGAACAAGGCGGTTTTTGAAAACATTATTCTTCCTACTACTCGGCAGATTACCCAGATTAGATCTCTGCAGATGCTGCTCTCTACTCAGACATCAAACTCTCTGGGTTGTACTTCTTGTATTCGGGAAGAGGAGTAGAAGTGGACGGATCTAGCATCTGAGGAACATCTTGCTATTGTGGACGCTGCGGTACACAAGGACAGAGCTGTCATCGCCGTTGTTGTTCTGGACTGGAATGGGAGATGGCTAGGGGGACGAGCTCGCACCATAAAGACTTCTTCGGTGGTGGAAGCTGAGCTTAGAGCAATACTGTTCGCTCTTCAAACATGTGACAGTAGACAAGGAAGGAAGATCACTATCCACTCAGATAGTAGCATAGCTGTCTCTGCAACCATGCAGATGGGGGAGCTCAATCTGGGCCTCACCCCTTGGATATCCAGGATTGACCATGCCAGAACGAGGTACTCTGATGTGCAGATCGTGAAGGTTCCAAGAGGCAGGACTCACATTAGTGACTCTCTCGCCAAGCACCATATCCAAAACAACTGGGAGGAATGTGTTTATACACATCCCCCACTCGACCCTGTGGGTCATCCTCTATCTTTTCCTCTATGTAATGGTAGTAGTACTACCAAATTTAAATTTTTAGTAGGAACTGTTGTAACAAATTCTACTTTACCTGCACGAGGAGGGCGGGATGAATAAGAAACACCTCCTGACTTTCCCAAAAAAAAAGGGAAGTTTGTGGCCTACACCATTCCCAGTACGATAGAATAGTCCTAACTTCATATAGAACTCTCATACATATACTTAGATTTGGACTACAAACATTTGTTCCCCAACACTTCCCTATCACTCCTGTGGTCAAGACTATGTATCTAAGTAACATCTTCTTACTCATATGCATATCTTCCCAAATTATAAAAGAAGTGTAAAACATACATGGAAGATGGCCATTTAAGCATGTCGGCACAAATTAACATTGATGCACCTTAGAATAGTGTTAAAACTAGCATTATATAAATAATTTGTGTTCTATGAAGTTATGACATGGGAGTTACTCCACCATGCCCAAGAACAAAGAGTATTATCATCCATGTCTAGAAAATGTAGGTATAACTAGAAAAAAAAATTAGTGCAGGACATAGTGAGAGAGAGAAAAGAATGAAAATATCTATAGAAGTAGTAGAAACAAAAGAAGAACCCATGCTATAAGTCAAAATTTCATCCTTGCTACTACACTTTCTTCAATGACCTTCTCTTCCAATTGGATGTAAAGGAGAATGGAGATCTCTATTGCAATTGTTGAAGAAGAATTAAGGAAGAAGATCGTTCTCTCTTGAGTAATTGATCTGACTTCTTCAAAATTGCCTCCAACTCCTCTGGGCTCTGCTCTAGTCATTTTTTTCTTCAAATGATCCATAGTAACCGTTTCAAGTCAGTCAGCTTCATGTTGAAAAGTGTATAGTGGTTTATCTTTTGATTTGAAAAGAAACTACATGTAATATGACATGATGGCAAGTGAACATGAGCTTGTTACTTATGGTTTACAAATTGGAATTTTCTTGATCGAAGATGACACAACATGTTATTGGTGGAACACATGTGTTGCCTAATGTCAGGGAATTTTGGGAAATTTTGAAATGGGTGTACGTGAAGTGTCAATATGTCAACATGTCGTGTTGTTGGAATTTAGTGATGATGAATTCTCTGGATCTAAAGTGACATGGTGTGTTGTTATGTCAACATGGCATGTGAGTTGCTTGTTGTAGCAAGTGATCTTCCTGCTATGGACATGCCACATTAGTTGATCAACACGTCATGTAGAAATTCTATTCAAAACTTTGGAGATTTTTGGGGAATATAATAGAGGTCAATTTATGATCAATTAACCCCTATTTTAGTGTCCAATCATGGTGCCTGCAAATCAAACCATGAAACAAGTTAAGAGCTAACAAGGTGATAAATCTATCATGATTAAGAATTATTTTTGGGTGAAACTGATTTGAAAATGCAATCAAAAGAGGTCCAAAAGATGATTTAAAATATGCACATTAGTAGGAGATTTGAGGTGAAACAACATCATTTCCATCCTCCATTACTACACTTGGCCCCCAATTTTCCCTAACATCTTCTATCCAAGAAGCATAGACTTCATTACATCCTAGTAGAATTTCACTAAACTCTGACCCAAATGAGCCTCATAGGGTTGGATAGGAGGTGTCAGGGAGTATTTACCCTTGACACACCCTATTACATCAATGTCCAATTAGTAGTTTAGGGAAATTCTCTAACATCTATTTTGTTGGTTGGTTTAACAATCTAAATGAAAGAGTATGGTTGCATGTTATGACCTCTCTAGCCTAGGTTCTAGTTACACTAACCCAAACAGCCAACACATCCTACAATTTTCTTAAATCCCTAATTACTTCCTTTCTAGTTAATGCTTTCTTAGTATCTTGACTTGACTTCCTAGTGAATTTCTTGTTCTTGGCAGTTATTTCTTGCTATATTTCTCCCTTGGGTTTGACCCTGACTTACCACTCCTGTACTTCTCTCAAACATGTGCACTTGCAGAATCTATAAGAGTGTGTTTGTTGGTTTTGTAAATATAAAAAAATTGTCGTGTTCCTAAGGAACATCCCTTCAAGTCAATTGATCGAGTGCACTGTGGATGCACAATATGTTGAATAAGAAATATGTATAAATTTTGTTAAATTAGAGATGGAAAGTACTAAATTAGTTGATTGAGTAAGATAAAAGTCATGTTTAACTCGTAGAAACTCAAGAGTTTGATTTAGTAAAGGAAAATATATCATAGTATGAAGCTTAATTTGAATATGAATAATGTAAAAATGAGTTCTTAAAACTTGATATGACACCTTGTGTGGCTATAAATCTCTATTTGAACATGATATTCTAGAGTATAATGAGGTCAGGGAAGGGTTACTATGTATATGGAGCTTCAATTATGTGCAGAAGTCAGGTGAAACCTAAAATAGTGTGTTAAATGTACAGATGTGTACATGGAAGTTCATAGAGAATATATTCAATATGAAGGATTTCAGGTGTGAAATTCATATAACAAAAAGAGAGCTTAGATGGTAAGTATGATATGAGAAGATAAAAATGTAGAATGTCAAATGAGAAGAGTGGATCCTAAGGTGATCTTATATCAACCACTATGTATTATGTAAGAGTTGATGTAAACTATCATGATACTATGAGGAGATTAGAGAAGACACTTAGGAAATAACCTCTTATGGATATGAGAATGTGAATAATCATAAGTAATTTAAGTAAACATGAAGCACAATGAGGAGATAAAAACCCTTATCTAATTTAGACATAGATTATTGACAAAGATGTATGGTTGTAGTTAAGATGTAAATTGAGGTTGAATGACATAAAGGGCAACTATAAAATTTTGCTAAAATCATGAAATTTGTAGGTTGACACTAGAAGAAATGAGAAAGTGATGGCCTAATGATTGGATATGATGGTTTCCCAATTCCTTTATATGATTAGAGGATGACATTTGTATGAATCAGATGTTTAAATAGTAGGCTTGTTCAACAAGGGCATGCTTTATCCATAGAATAAAGCCAAGATGATGATGATGATTAAGAGGATTTAATAGTACGTGGAATGTACCATATTTTTGTGATATTGTTATGAATCTATTAAAATCTAAAGGTTATTACTTGGAGGATATTAATTGATCTCTACATATCTTGTTTCCATTGATTGTATGAGTTTAAGGAACACATGAACTAATAACCTTGTTGCAAGAAATCATATACGCAAAAATATGATAAGAAGAGTAAATTGCCTAAGAGTGAATGTTGATTATGATGAAACTACCCTTAATGGGAAAATGATAAGAAAATATACATAAGAATGGTTAAGTGATAACAATCAAGAACAATGGAGTATGATAAGCTCACTAAGTCCTAAGCAGATGCCAAGAAATTTAGTTAATCTAATAAAATATGCATAATGAGTTGAATCTTGAAATCAACTATAAAAGAATGTACCTAAAATCTAGGAGAAATGTCGTGATAATCATCCACTAATGATGATGATGCAACGTAATAAGTTCCTAGGCAGTGTCAAGATAAGGTTCAGTGTTTATTGTTGTTGTTCTCTACCCTAACCTTGGGATTTTAAGGGCATAATCCTTTTGAGGGTTTATGGTTGTGAGACCATGACCCTAGACTAATCATATTCTCTGTCTAAATTGCTTTATTACCATAATCATGTGCTTGATCAAATTCTAAAACCAGATGATAAAATGAAATCTTTAATTTGGTGCGAATTGTACTTTGTTTTCCCTAGTATCTAATTTCCTTGTAATTTGTGTAGTAGTATTTAAATACAACATAGTATGAGGAGCTAATTACAGTTATGTAAGAAAATATATAATTTTTTCCTTCATTTTTATTCTTGATTGAGACTTGAGATAAATTTCTAGAGAGATCACCCTCATTTGAGTTCAATTTCACCTTAATTGCCTTGATATGGCAATTTCATGAATGCTTGTTGACTAATAAGCAATTTCACCGTAATTTAGGAAATGGATTTCAAATTGAGTAGAAAGTATCTAACAACATATATTAATGCATAATCTTGATAAATTGGTTGAACTTTGTATGCTTTTGGAACTGAGATTTGTATAAGGTTCCTTAACTTGATTCCCAGCCTAGATCTTAGTATAGTGAGTGTATAGATGAGGAGGCTTGATAGATACAACCATGGGCTTTGGTAGCTCCAAGGTTCTTGACACTTGACATTCCTTTATCTAGGAGGAGTTTATACATGTTAGGCACAAAAATTTTGGGCCCAAGTGCCTCTATTCCTCAAACCACTTTTCCCTTTAATATCCTCATAAGTTAGGGATTTGTTTGGTCTTGTAACTCTTTCATTTACATATACTCAAAATCACACGCCCTCTAGATTCATTTGTATCTAAAGAGACCTTTTGGAAATAGGAGGAGATCCATACTTGTATACTCATACTCTGAGCAATTTCTTGCATGTTGATGCATGTCAATAAATATTAAATATCAAGCAACTCCATGGTGTTTTCAATCTATCCAACCTTTTCTCTTGAATTAAAAATGTAATATATTTCTTTTTCCTCCTGTTCTTATTTTGTTGGCTGAAATACATGGTTTTCCATGGTAAAAACTTGCTCATCTAGCTAAAGCACCCTCTTTTCATCTCTTTTATCCTTAATTTCCCTAAGTTAACCATGGGTAAGTCATTTTGGAATAGAGAGATGATATTAGCATGTAAAAGAGGTTGTCTATAGGTGTTATTGGTTTTCTTCATTTTAGTCACCAACCTAGACGGGTGATATAACATCTAATACCTTCTTTTGTATACTTATCCACATGAAATCTTAACTTTGCCCTAAAATGCTTAAGCCTTTCTCTATGCATCTAAAAGAGAGAGTTTTATGAACTATTTTACCTCATATGAACTGATCACTAATCCCCATTCTCTTCTATACCATCAAAAGGGCTCTCTTGGTAATAACTACATGTTTCCATGATGCCTTATCACATGCTTCAAAATTTATGCTTTTGTGCCCTAAAATGGCCTTTTTGCGGCATTTGGATGCCATTTTTTATTAAACATGTGCACATCTTACATTAGATAACCATATTTAAGTAGATTTTAAAGTTTACCCCCCTATAAAACTCAAAGATCCTAAAGAATAAATTTAGCACGATGCTAAAAGATAGCAGCAAAAAGAGTGCCTAAAACATAAGTAAAACACAAATAGGTAGTAATCCAAAAAACAATCATTATTTGTATAAGAGATCATAACAGATCCACGCAGATACGAGGATTTGTACATGACAACCCAAAAAATAAAAAATAAAGCAAGGATGAAGGAGAGAAACATGAGTAGTATCACTCCACCACATCTCTAACCTTCTTTTTCCTTACTTTGTTTGCTTTTTCTTTGGTCTGGAATCTTCATCTCTGGTTATAGTTATCTCCCATTCATCTATATCAAAAACAAGTTATCACTAAATTGTTCTTACCCTAATCCCAATTCCATTCTCAGGTACACAGTGTTAAGGGGATTAGAATGCCCATCCCCAAGTGGCCCAAAAATCACACACACATGATATGCAAAAAGAAATAACATTCTATTTCATTGAAAAAGAACCATAGCATTTATTACATTTGGGCTTGTAGGGAACTTGCAAAAGAAAATAAAAGGAAGAGAAAATCTAATGACTAATAACTACATCCCAATTACATAAGCTCCCATGCAATGTTCAAATCGATGTAGCAGACTTTATTTTCAACATATATAATGGATGAAACATCATACTAGCAAGTTTATATACTTCAATTCTTTGCATGGCCTAAAATCATTAAAATCAAGACACAATAATTACACATGCACTGGTATGCTATTTAGAAATAGTTAAAATAGTTTTATATCAAAAATAATATACTTGTCAGGACTTATATTCAAATAATTAACAAGCGATTGCAAAACTTTGTTTATTTGACAAAATTTTATTTTGATATCAACAAGTATACATATATGGTTCATACCCCCAACAGGATGGGGGAGGTCACCTAGATCCATCTCCCCATTTGAAGGAGGAGGTTCCCACAATGTACAAGTTCCACCCTTTCAGGTTAGGAGGTTGCTTGTACTCAATATCAACATCATTATTATGGGAAGTCATAATGGGCATTTATCATTTATGTTTCAAATTTGTGCAAGCTATAATATATAGATTTAGAAGACTACTCAGTAGGAAATAAGGTAGCTCAAACAAATACATAGCCAAGTATACTTCTAAGAGGTACATACAGATATCATCAATACCACTGGTTTTTTCAAAGAGGAAGTATAATAGTGTACTTTTTTGGATGATTTTCATAGTAATAGATCCCAAGAAAATAGATCAGCATCTCAGTTCATATCGTAGGTCAACAAGATTTGGATCAAGGGTAAAGATCATGATATGTAAAGATCATGTTTCATTATTCAAGATTGGGGTTCTTCATTCCTATTTAAACCTTAGGGAAGATCATTCATTTATGAACCAAAAACATTTAAGGATATCCTACATTTTATTCAGTATCAAGTATATTCCAAGTATGAATGATCTACCTAGGTATTTAGGAATATAAGGTAACCTAATTATTTTCATCAATATTCAAGTCACCATCAAATCTCTAGATCATTATCATAATATATCATTATTGGCAATCATAAGGTCAATCAGGGCTACTGGAGTCACAAATGCTCATTTATCACGTGTGTCAGTGTTTTGTAAGATAATTAGGGTTTGAAACAAGAATGAAAACCCTTAATCATGATTTAGTATAAAGATCAGAGATTTGTCAATAAAACCTACTAAATTATGACATTTAATAGATCCATATTATTTGGGACAATTTTTTTAGCATACTAATATTTTTTGGGAATTTTTCGAATACATGAGTAAATCATAATCAAGCTTCTACACAAGGAAAGATTTATAGTAATAACATGATGATGTCAAAATGCCTCCACATTTTAGCAATGTTCTTCATTAATAAACTAGATAGAATTGTTTATGGATTCCCTTACTTTAAGGGATTTTAATATTTCTAATCAATTTTCCAAAATGGGCCGATAGGAAAAAGGCTAGCACAAAAAAAAACATATAAAAGAATTTTCCAGCTTGGCTTCATGGATCGGGGGAGGGATCCGGCTTCACCGATCCTCCCGCTAACCCATGAGATACATCTTCGCTCAAGGGGCTGCGATGAGATACACATGGAAAAAATTTCCCAAGCTATATCAAAGGTGTTACAAATTGAGGACATATTGGTCACATTCAAGTAGTGATTGTTCAATTGGAACCTCACGCCATTGCAGCAACGAGCCAAGGACTGAAGAAACTGAGAAAAAAATAGCATGTGATGGCAAGCAAAGGCAGGCAAAAACACCTGGGCACACAGTTAATCTCGTGGGGTCATGACGAGGTGACAAAGCCATTTTGTGGTCCAAACTAGCGAGAAAAAAGGCAGGAGTGTACCTAGATATATGTGTAATAAGGGGGGATGGTGTTTGAGAGATGTACTACAAGACAGAGAGAACTAGGGGTCTTGGTAGATCCATGCACTCTTGAGGAGTCGTATGATGGCTTCAACTCCTCACTGTGGTGTCTAGAGGTGTTGGTTAACAAAGTCCACACGAAAGGGTGCTTTGTGGGTATGACTCCTCAACTCTCCGCACCTCCACATGAAGGTTGTGAAGGTTGCATCATGATCCCACAATGGTGTAGATGTGAGGAATTGGCAGGAGATGACCGCTGAAGTGAGTGACAGTTCTGGGTTCAGGCGGGAGAAGAAAGAGATATGTGGAGAAGGAGAGACTAGTTTAGGTGAAATTGGGAGTCAAGACAACGATCAAGGAGGTCAAGGGAGGTGTTCGAGTGTTTAAATAGGAGTCTTAGGGTCTAGGGTTGCATGGAAGTTTTTCTCCCTTGAGTCCAGGCACTACTAGTTTTGTCATTTTCAGAATATCGAGTGGCGAGGAGGTTGTTAGGGGTCGTTGGATAGAGGAGGAGAATATGGATCAAAAAAAACCTATGACGAAGTGAGGACTAGTAGAGATGGAGGTTTTGTCTTTTGAACACCGACACAACCTGGGTGGGGATGATGCCTCCCTAGGGACGAGTCATTCCTAGATCTGGGTTCAGATCCGGGTCCAAGTAGGCTAGATAATTGGGTAGAAACTTAGGTACTTTGGGTATTTCTAGGTAAATTCTTCTAATTTTTATATCTTTTATATAAAAGCTTCAATTTAAATGAAATTTTAAACATAGATTCATATTCGTCCTCTTTATTTCTAGAAAGAGTTTGAATGACATATCATGTAGTGAGGTCATTCAATTTAATTAGTGATAATAGAGTTCAATAGGTTTTGATGTCATAAGGCGCAAATATTCAAATTAGACATTGTATTATCAAATTGAGCTTTATTCTTTATCCAATAATCAGGAAGTAACGGATTGAGTTTAGGAGTGATATAATTGAGGGAAAAATAGTGATGAACAAAGTTAGAGAAACTCACTTTATCACACCCTCCCCTCCTTATTAGGAATTTTGTCCCCAAAATTCAGATTTTGTTAAAGATACCAGGAAATCTTTCCTCCATTCTGACTTTAGCTTCCAAGTAGCATCATCACTATCATGGTTCTTCCTCAACACCTTAACCATACCAGTATTCTTGTTTCTAAGATCCTTGGTGCGAGTATCAAGCATCTTGATAGGAACTTCCTGGTATACAAGAGTGTCCTTCAATTTGATTGGCTCATGATTGAGGACATGGCTGGGGTCCTTGACATACCACTTCATATTTGACACATGGAAGGTGTTGTGCATAATGTTGTATTGTGGAGGTAGATTCAACATATATGCACATTCCCCAATACAGTCCAAGATTTCAAATGGACATGTGTATCTAGGGCTAAGTTTACCTTAGAAATAGCTCGAACCGATCAAATTTTCAAAAACACATGGTCACCCACTAGAAACTGAATATATGTCTTATGTGTATTAGCATAAGACTTCTAACGATCATGTTCCTTCTTCAACCTTTGCTTGATCAGGTTGACAGTGTCAAAATAAAGTTGCAACTCCTCAGACTTCAAAATCCATCTCTCACCTAGTTTGTTCCAGTAAAGCTAAGATCTACACAACCTTCCATATAAGGCTTCATACAGAGGCATGTCTATATTGGATTGATAGTTGTTGTAGGCAAACTCAACAAGGGGAAGGAAATGGTCCCGTGAACTAGCCCAATTGAGGACATACGATCTCAGCAAGTCTTCTAAAACCTGAATTGTCCTTTTAGACTGTCCATCAGTTTGCAGATGATATGTGGTACTGAAGTTCAACTAAGACCCCAGTTCCTCAAAACCTATCATCATAAGAGAGAAGTGAGCTTTGCATCATGATCTGGCATAATGGATTTAGGAATCCCATGCAATCTGACTAGCTTGTGAATATAAACTCTGATAACTTTAGCAAAAGTACAATGTGGATATTCTTCAGGTGTTTCACCAAGTGAAGGTGAACATTCCTCTCTTGGGTGCTATCAAGAAAATCCCATCGTATGCTAAGTTCCTCAAAAACCTATGCACTGTGAAGAGAAGTTCAATGGGGAGAAGAAAGTGAAGTTGATTGAATAAGTGAGCTCCATTCTCCAGCATTCACTCCCTGTGAAGAGGAAAGATCCAGGAGCCCCAATCATACCTAGCTACATTAGGGGATATCATATAGGCCAATCACTACTTGATTTAGGATCCAATGTGAATTTGATGACAAATAGTGTCTATGTTGAGATGGGTCTAGGCAAGTTGAAACTGACACATTGCACTCTCCAGTTGGTAGACCGCTCCATCCTAGTGCCTAGAGGGTGAGTGGATGATGCCTTGGTGATGATTGACAAGGAAAGAGGAGTCATGTTCCCAACTGATTTCATTGTTCTTGGTAGGGAGTCGGATGATAGGAAGATCTCCATCATCTTGGGGAGACCATTCTTATCTACAACTGATGCTGAGATACAAGTTCGCAATGACATAATGAAAGTCTCTTACATGGACATTAAGATAAAGATCAACATACACAAGTCCTCAAACTGGCGAGTTTGAGATGAGGATATTGTATATGGTCACTTCAAGAGTTCAATTGGTCATTCGGGAGAAGAAAGTCATGATGAAGGAATTGATGATAGCTTTGGTGATCAAAGGGATGAGGAACATAGGTTGAATGCAAATGAGAGATGTATCTATTGCAAAAATGGGCACATGAGGATGAAAAATGGATGAAAAACTAGAGAATCTCCAGGAAGCCTAGATGAAGGCAAGAAACTCAGTGCTTATGGGAGGAAACCCACCTAGGTTTGGGAATTTTTCACCCAACCTTCCATTTTTGATACTTTTGCTTTGTTTTTACACTTTTCCAAGAAAACACACACACTTGTTTTAATAGTTTTTGTTTGGTTTTAAGATGTGCATGTGAAAATAGGGTGAAATGAGGAAAATTAGATGAGATTTTGACAAAATGATCCATGAAAAATCATTTTGGGCCAAAGATTTGATGTTTGTTGAGATTTGAGTTGAAATCAATGCCACGGTACTCACCACGGCCATGGTGACATGGAACGGTTGTGGTGATACATTCACAATTAATAGGGGAATCAAGAAAAATCAAAATTGAAGAATAGAGCCACCACGACCGTGTAGCCACCTATGCAGAATGGCCGTGTGGGCCACCACAGCCATGCAGCAAGCAAGCCACCATGGTCGTGCCATGCAGCACAGCCATGCTGCAGCCCGACTCAGCACTTAAATCGGCCATTTTGCAAAAATTCCAAATCATTTGCTCACTTCTCTGAAGAATAGAATGGTCGTGCCCCACACCCTATGATAGTTCCAATCCTCAAATATCCACCAAATCACCCCCAAACCATCCCAAATCCATTCCCTACCATTTCTACTACCTTAATCTCTAGATTCCACTCTTTTTCATCCACAAAATCCCACATTTCTCTCCATTCTGCCCCCAACAGCCCCATTCTTCAGAGAAATTTGAAATTTGGTGATTTCTCCTCTGATTTCGAGAAAAGATGAAGCAATTTACAAAGAAAGTGGTGGAGAAGACTAGAGATGTCATTTCCTACCAAAGGGAGTTGAAAAACATGAAACCCCAGTTGAAAGAGGCCGAATTGGATGCTTTGGTGGATCCAATTGTGGAAGAAGCCTCCACATAGCCATGGTGGGGGACACTATCATTGTCTAGAGCATCACAACCACCACCGTCTTTTACCTGGCCCTCTGTCTCATCTGTGAGACCCTCAGTTTCAGTTGCACGGCCATCAGTTTCAGCATCTCGATCATCCATTTCTTTAGCATCACGACTGCAGCCACGAGCACGTAGGCAGCTCTTACTAGATGAAGAAGAGGATGAAGAGATGTCAGATGCACAACATACTGAGATACCACAGTAGCGACCCTGTCCACATCCTAAGGTCACTATTGGCGGGGCAAAGGAATCCAAGCACCTAGAGTGCTTGACACACAAAGTGATAGAAACTCACTATGTGTACCGAGTGATGATGGAAGTTATGGGATTCTACGTCTTTTTCTAGGGCGTGATGGAGAAGATGGGACAATTTGAGATTCTAACGTTGTCGCAAGATTCATATGTTGAGTTGGCATGATAGTTTTTCACCACATTAGAGAAAGTGATTGATGATGGTGAAAATGATATTAGAGTGATGGTTGGGTACAAAAGGTGGGTGATAACCTCAAGGATTCTGAATCAGATTTTTGCCCCCAATGAAGAGATGACAAACCTCATAGACAGAGGGAAGATAGAGAATGACTCTAGTTCCACATATCCTGTAATGTGGAAACACTTCACCGGCCAAAGCACATTTGTAGTGGGGAAATCAAAGACTAGTGACATTCACAATCCATTCCTCCACTACATTCAGAAGGTGTTGGCGAACACCATCTTTAGAAGGTATGAAAACCAAGGCAGTTGTACAAAGAAGGATATGTTTGTACTTGGTTGGTTGATTAAGGGGAAGCATGTAAACCTTGGAGCATTACTGATTGAGCATCTAAGGACAATCCCTTCCAAGAGCACAAATCCATCTATAATGGGAGGGATTGTGACGTCTATAGCCAATGCCCCGGGACATGATATGACAGGATACACTAAGGGAGATGGAGGAAAATTGGTTGACTTGTACTACTTAGCCTGCTCTTCCATTATCACCATTGTGGAGTAGAGGATCATTTACCAAGTCAACCCACCATACCCAAGAGTCTCCTTGGAGTTGCCCTACCATATTCCACCCCTCATGGAACAATATGGACCTTCTCAGGATTTTCTGGACATATTGAGGAGATATGAGGAGGAGAACCCTAGAGGGGATGGCATCCCTGAGGTGATATTAATAGAGGGTCTAGGAGAGACCTCACAGGCAGATGAGCAGAGACGAGCAACGGAAGATAGAGCAGCACAATGGGTGAGACATCGAGAGGAAAGGACAGGAGCGTCAAAGCCACAATAGCCTCAGTGAATGCATATGACATGGTCACCATTCATGCACAGCTAGAGGGCATTCAGGAAATGTAGGATAGGATACTGTAGGCACATGAGGGTTTTCAGAGGACACATGATGCATTATGGTTAGATCATCAACAAATGCACCATCAGATCAACCATTTGTATTGATTTTAGAATGCCCAGGTGCAGAGAAACCCTCAATGGGGGGAAGACTGGTGGGGATCCATTTCATGATATGAGGAGACTTATCCCCCACCACATGCAGATTATTGGGGTAGTTACTACGCCTACTCTCCACCACATGGAGGATCACCACCAGATCCCCTTAGGGAGCCATGATTGTCTACCCTATCATCCTAAACTCTAGGATCATGTTGAGGATAACATGATTTAAAAATTTAGGGTGGTAGGGTAGGTATGCCCTACTTTCACTTCACAATTCACCTGCTACATTTACTTTTTCTTCATTATCCTTGCTATCTAGTCTAGTCATCTTTACTGCTTTGCATCTTTGCATGCCATGTAGTTTGATTTCTAGTCATTTTTGTGTAATTTTCAAAAAAAAATGCTCTTTTTGCCATGCATTGCATATCATGTAAATTTTTGGTAATTTTTGCATGTTTTAGCTAGGATTTGATTGTTTACTGTTTTAAGTTCAATAATATAGGCTTAGATGTGATTGAAGGCAACTTGGCACCATTTTGGCCAATTTTTTCCAAATTTGAGATTTCTTGTCTAAAACTGTGTTTCAACCCAATCTCTACTTTTTGGATTAAAAATGATAACCTTTGACAAATACAAGTGATTTATCATTGCTTATTGCTAAATGGTATCAATTCTTGACTTTTTACATGCACGTCACCTCTCTTGGGTTTGTGAATGTTTTGGTTGAATTGTGACTTGAGCAAGCTGTGAGCATTTAGTGTCTATGAAATCACTTGATTGAAGTATCAATTTTAGTTTGTTCATTCATGTGGTGTGATATTGTTGGATGAAGTGTTGGATTAATTTTCATATAGGAAACCTTATGTTGAAATCACCCCAGTGACCCCTCTTTGACCTGGATATTCACTCACCATCTTCTTACCCCTCCGCCTCATGAAAGGATGCCAAAGTGCACATATCAATCGTGGCCACCTCCAAAAGTTTGGGGTGGCCACATCTACATCTAACCGCTTCACTCTCATCACCATAAGCCCTATCTACTCTAAGAGTAAAGAAAAAAAAACATTAAAAAAACAAAATAAAAGATGTTCATGTTTATGAGCTTCTAAATAAAGAAAAGATGAGTGCTCTATGTAATAGAACTCCAAAATCTGACTGCAATCTTTTCTTCCATTTTCATACCCATTGAGCTAGGAAACATCAAACCTAGCTCATTTTGCCCTTTTCCACAGCCACATGGGTCATTTAGTGTGATTTGAAACATAAGGTTGAAAGCATGAAGGTGAAACATCACTCCTAATCATCCTTGATTAATGACATCATGAAACGGTCTACCCGGAACTACATGAAAGAAATATGGATAGCTTGTGTGTTTTATGCACTATATTTGAAGTTCATATGCTTTGTGCTCTTTTCATGATTGGTCTGTGAAAGTAGGAGAGGAGAGAGGTGGAATGCATGTACTTAGTCACTATTGATCCCATTCAGCAATAATCATCCTTTACATTGCATTTGTCACTTATTGATTGTGAAAAAATTGTAGAGAGATTGAGTTGGAGCATACTTGAGGACAAGTATGTTTCAAGTTTGGGGTGGTGATTTGGCCCTATTTTAGGGCTTCATCTTGTGTCATTTTGCATTTAAATCACATCTATACCTGTTAGATTACATGTTGTTTCCCTCAATATGCATATTTGTGTAAAATGCACTTATGAACATTATTTGCATGTTTGCAGGCATTTGGACAATGCTTGATGGAAGATAGAGACAGGGAGTGTTCCTAGGTTTTCTCTACCCTTTAAGAGACCCAAAGTAAAGTATGATGCTCCCTCAAACTACCCCTAGTGTCCAGGACTCCATAGAAGCAAAAATGTCCAAGAAAATCCAAAGAATCAAGCCCAAGTGCAGATGCAGACAACACCACGATCGTGCCACAGGAATGGCCATGCAAGGGAGAGCCACAATAGATGTGCCACCTAGCATGGTCATGCTACAACACTGAAGAACGAGTGTGGAGTTACACCATGGACATCATCTACCTCACCCACCATGGTCGTGCTACCCAGCACGGTCATTCTACCTAGCCCTCACCACAGTCATGTTGACTAGCACGGCCGTGCTACCAGCCTTCATTTCACCACCTCAACCTTTGATCTCCACATTTTAATTCCCACGATCATTCTTCCCCACCACAACCATGCTCACCTCTACCCACCATGGTCATGGTGATCCACCACGGTCATGCTACTCACAAAATCTAGCTATTTTTGCCACTACACTACCCAATATACCCCTACTTGACCTATTGCTTCTCCCACACCTATATATAGGAGGGTGGCAACTGTAGGTTGAGGTCAGCTACCTCGTACCATCTCTTAGCTCCCCATTTTCACCCCTTAGATATTCCACTCCATTTCCACCTCCATTTCACCATTTCTACCACCAAAACCCTCATTTCTAAGTCTTCCATCCACTTCCCACAATCATTCCACACCATTTCACCCAAGAAGAAGGAGGAGGTCGACCTTGCAGCACCTAGAGAGGAGGATTCACTCATATACACCGAGCTCCATGGCTACTTCTTCCTCTTTCTCTTCCCTTTTTGTATTTTTCTTTGTTATGAGTAGCTAGGCCCCTTGGGCGGGCTGTTTGGGGTGTAAAATGTTACTTTGATACCATGTTGGGGGGAATGATGTGTAAACTTTGTAACTCCATTTGCTAATGATTATGTTCTATTTTCATCTTATTCTTCATGAATTGCTTGTTGGTTTGTGTGTTAAATCACCTAGGAATCTAGGGAAATTGACTATATGTGGCAATGTTGGGAATTGCCCCTAGGTCCAATTCATGGATCCCTAGGTTGCCTTTTATCTTCCTACATCCTAATCAATCTCCCTAAGCCTAAGTGAGAGATCTAAGTAGCTATATTAGGTGACTCATAACTGACCAGTTTAGAGTCTGAATCAACCAATTCAACATGTGAATCACCCAGTTCAATGATCAATAAGATTGGATCAAGGATTGATGCTTACACCATGTTGTGCATTAATTGTAACATGAAAGACAACATGTTTGCAAATAGGAAATATAGTAAACTGAAATATTCAAGTGTTGAACCAATCTGTTCACCTATGAGTCGACAGACTCACGGTTTGTAGCAGCCAGAAATTTGTGAAAAAATATATCTCTTTGACTCCCAACTAATCTGAAAACCCTAACCCTGGCCCTTCTATAAAAGATAGGTAGTCAAGGATTTCAAAAGACACAACAATAAGCTCTTACAGTTGTTGTCCTAGAACAGTTTTAGTAACATGAGATCCCAAGAAAGTCTTACCCATAAAAGGGAGAGATAACAAGGGAGAGCAGTTGATGCTAGCACATTGACATCAAAGGGACAACTCCTTCTTGTTGGATCCGGTAGCTCAACATGAAGTTCCTGATGGTCTGTGTGGACTATGTATAGTGTGAAGGTCATTTCTGCCACGCTAGGAGGACAACAACCACCACCATCCATGATGTTGTACCAGAAGACCATCATCAACTGTTGTCAATGTGCATCTTGCGAAGAGTGCACATCACCAAGCAAGAGTAGCCATTGGAATTGCTCCAGGACCAGGTATACCTCTTGCCACCTTCTTTCCCAGATACATCATTGTTGACATGATCTCTGAGTCAAGAAATAGGGAAAAAATTTTGTTTTCGTTGCCTTCTTTACGATCCCTATTACCCAAAAACTCACGTACTATGTCAATATTTTCTAGGACACTCGTATCAGGATTGACTATTGTTATAGTTGCTAGGTATGTTTTACACCCTTTGGAAATCAAGGTTTGGGATTTAATCAAGGAAATGGAAATATTTCAGTTTTGATCCTTTCTTCCAAGAATTATAAGAACATGGAGATTTAGATTAGAAATGATGAGTTTGTTGGCACAAAAATCAATCACAGTATGCTTTTTATAAGCCAATCCAGCCACAAAATGAGGTCAAATTCTTCCATGTCTAAGAGTGTAAAATCTGACTCTATACTACGACCGATAGGATAAAGGGGTTTTTCAATAATATAGTAGGAGGTTTTCATTTTCCCACTGGGGATAGTTACATCAAGTATGTACCTATGTCCTCTATTTCTAGATTGAGCATAAAGGCTAGACTCTTAAACACGAAGGGGTGTATTGACCAGAGTCAAAAAGGGTGATAATAGAATGGTCATAGATTTGCATAATATATATATATACATATATAATTGATGTAAGGTGTTTGTACTAGTTAATCATGATAAAGGCATTATGGAAATAATTTCAATTTTAAATGGTACCTTCCATGATCTTGTTCACTGAGGGTGAGGGCAATTATCTCTGAAGTGTCCCTCTTATTTACAGAAGCAGCATATTGAAGGTGTGTACTTGCACTAGTCATAGTGGAGATTACCACATTTGCGGCATCGGGGGACATTGGGATTCCAACTTTGTCCTCTATTTGGGCATGGATTTTGAATTCTAAGTAGGCCTCGGTTGTAGTTCTGGTTTTGCCCTAGTTGTTGTGCTGGGCAAGAAGATATGTAGGATTCTTGTGTCAATTTTTGTTCTTATTGCCATTATTTTTATGGGGTTTCCCTTTCTTCTCAGGCTTCACTAGTACAACATTTGTAAGCCCTAGGTAGGCTAGGGTAGGTAGTGGCTTCCCCTATCCCATCCCAATGTTCTCTTCATGGACAAGGCATGGTCATAGGCTTCCTAAAAAGTGGTAGATTTGGATGAGGAAACAAAGAATTTTAGGTTTAGGAAGAGCCCATCAATGTAGCGGTCTAACTTCTGCTCCTCACTGAGGTTAGTGACATGGTGTTCTAGAAGATGAAATTGTTGGCTATACTCAGCTATAGTGTTTCTACCTTGGGTAAGGTAACGAACAACTTTTTTTCTCCTTCCTTTCAGGCATAGGTTGGAATAAGGTAGTGAAAATGGGTCTAAAGGCTTCCCAGTTGATAGGGATGACCTATTGTGACCAGACATAATTCTCCCACCACAACTTGGCCACAACTTTCAACTGGTAGGTAGAAAAAATGGCTTATCCTATTTACAGCACCTCAAAACCAGACATGTCCTCTCCATAAACACTATCTAATCATTGATACTGCTAAAAAATGGTCTTTAACTACAAAAAAAATTGTAACAAAAACCCCATATTTTGTAGCTAAAGGCTTTAACTACATATTTTTTTACACATACAAATTGTAGTATATGCTCGTATAGCTAAAGCCTTTAACTATATTTTTCAAATATGTAGTTACATTATCCATTCGCTACAAATTCATATGTATCCGGAAGCATAGTTAGATATTGTCCTTACATATTTAAATATAAGTATAAGTATAGCTAAATATATGACTACAATTGCATACATAGTCCATATGTAACAAAAACAATAAGTTAATACATTTTAAATGTATTTAGGCCTAGTTTGGCCGCCAACATCGTGAATCCTAGAATTTGGTAGCATTTTTTAAGTGGCTGGGAGAGCCGAGCTGTAGCCAGCTTGCAGAGTTACATGTCCGAGAACGCTAGCGTATGCAAAAAAAGGATCAAAATGGGACGATGTTGGCTTTTCTGAGTACGTCAAATATTGACGTGCTTGCCAAAGCACACATTTTCTATTACGCGGCCCGTAAAGCTATAGTTACTAGTGCCGCATATCATATAATAGGGTAGTAAAGTATACATAAATTACTGGGATTTACAAAGTTTGCGGCCAAACTGGGCCTTAATGTGTAGGGAAAGGCAGCAGTTACTATATACATATATATGTAATTGATTATGCATCTAGCTACATATGTAGTGTCATTTAGTACACATACATATATGCTTAGTTCAACTATATATTCATATATATATATATATATATATATATATATATATATATATGTATATATATATATATTGTGTAACTTGTTAGTACACAAGCTCTTTTAGTAACAACATTGTAGTATTTAGAGCAAGGTATGCTCATTATGACAACAATCTTACTTTCATTTATAATGAAGTGTCAAATTTACATGGTGAGGACGTATACCTTGCCCCTATTACATGTGTACAAAAACAAGTATATACATATATCAATGATTCAGTGGTCTACTAACATCTTTGCGAAAGAGTTGTGTCTTTCTCGGCCAATTTTAACATCCTTATTGTCTTCTTTTGTTCGAGCTCTTATTGTTGTTGCACCATCACGAAGAAGAGAATGTGTTGGATTAAAAAATATAAATAAAACAATCTTGACTTGGTTGAGCAGGGTTGCCCTCTTGTGAAGATGTTCTTTCTCTTATCTTAGAATCAATTATTTCAGTTAAAACTTGCCAACACCGATGCACTGCAGAATGTCGGATTCTTGGCGTGTGATCCTTCATGCAAGTAGGATGAAGTAGGTCTCATAGAGTGGGACATGATGATGAGCATGATGTATGGGATGGCTTGGAATGGCGTTGCCTTGCTGGACGAAGAAGGTCTGGAGTTTTTCTAGGATCGTGTTGAAGATAATGGTGCAGGCGAAGATTGGGATGACTGAGAGTATCAATTTTACTTGCTCGACCTCGGATATTGAGCATAGTCTCCAGACTCTCCTTCATGTTGTTGCCATCTTGAACTCTGATGCAAGCCTTATCCAAGTATATGCATGTAAAAATAGATGTTATGTCTAGCCAAAGACATCAGTGTACTAATGTCGTCTTCTCAATAAGCTCTTTACCTGAATTTATCTATGTGGCGGAGGTGCTTGATAATGTTGGAATCTCGACCAGAGTTACCAAGATGCAGAGCATTTTGTCACCCCCCACAAAGTATCTCAGTGTTAGATGGGAAAATTTGCTTCCTCTTTGAAATTGCAGCAACAAAAACATGAGTATCAAAAGCAACATCAAAAACTCAAACACCCACTATATGCAAATGTATATGCATTTATAATATCTCAGAACCAAATAGAAAAGAATAACTCATGCCATGTGATATCTGGTTTATACACCATAGCAAAACTGACAAGTCACAAAACAAGGAATATATTCCTGACTCCAGTAAACACAGTGTGCTTACTTTGGGATGATGCATCCTGGCTATAATGTGAAGATTATTGATGTCAAGTTGTTGATTGGGAAGTTCCCGAGCTGTTGCAAAACAAACACGTGTACAGATGAAAAATGGTCTCATTCAACAAGGAATCTTGAGAAGTAACATTTTATGGAAATAGAATGCTTACCAACTATAATATGTTATGTTTTGTTTTAAACTAACTAATATGTTTTGAACTAACTAAAATGTTATGTTTTGAACTAACTAATATATCTTACCGAATAGTTATTGTAGATACTTGTGTGAACGTAGATGAAAAGAGAGGCTCTTGAAGTAGTGAAGATCGGGGTTATTGTATGCACTGAAGGATCCTTCTTTATCTAGTGATTGTGTTGTCCAAACTGTGATGTTGGACACACTATTGAAATGGTAATTTCAAACTGCAATGAAAACACATCCAATGATAGAAATGCAGATGTGTCAGGGTGCAGAAAGTCTACTTTAAATGCAGAACTTTGTGAGCATGTGAATGAAGACAAAGATGTTTCTTATTATGTAGTCTATAAAATAGAAATACAGAAAAGCTCTATTGTCTCACTTGATTTGATAAATGACGAGTTGCAGCCTTCAGGTCCAACAATAGACAGGAATGACCTAGCACTGAATGATCAGCAATCATATGGAACTGCTACATTTACATCTGAAGTGAATTTGAGTCCAGAGTTAGTTACACCTACAAGTCAAAAACACCTTGCTGGTCATGATCCACACTGTATAGAAAACTCTGAGCATTGTGGAGAATCGACTTACCTTGAAAAAGGGTCTCTTCTGAATTCTAATGAATGTGAGAACACAAATTTCCTCAGATGGAATCTCAAAAATCTGAAATGCAATCTCCGGCAATCAGGTACATGTTGAAGAAAAGGGAATGGCCACTACCATTTCTGATGCAGTTGGCATTGATGCTTTCCAACATTCTACTTCTTTTCATGATATGGAATCTACTTGATTATAATTTCTTGCTTTTTGGTCTTTTGTCATGTAGGCTTGCAGAAGGTGATGTTTGCAGGTCAGAAAGTATCCATGTTCATGCTTCTGTGGTCTAATGATTCTCCCTTGATATTGGTGGATTGGTCTCGGGCTCCTATGCTTCAAATTGAGTTCAGAACCTGTGGGGAAAATGAACACATTCTTAGTGTAACTTCATGTTGTTTCTGAGGAACATCCTATGGTTGGCTGTTGGTTTCATGGCACACACAACACATGAATGTGTTCATTAAGATAAACTTCAGTAGAAACTTAGCTTAAATCCAGCATTAATACGGACAACTTCATTAGAGCATTAACATAAATGAACATCAGAGAGAACATACATATAACCAGAAGAGAAATGAGCAAAAAAACTCAAGCTTTAGAGTTCTTGCAAGATCCTATGAAAGAAGAGAGACAAAATTTCTGCACTAGAATAAACATATCAGAACCCTGCATGTAAATTAGATCATTAAACTAGCAGAGTAGCTCATCTACTAATCCTTTTAAAATTTTATCAACTCAATTGTGTTAGATAAGCTTAGTACATGTGATGTATAGATAGAAATGATCTTAGTAGATGTATTATGACCTTTTATGACTTGATTAACTCAATTGGGTTTGCCAATCTTGTCCAACACTTCCACATGGTCCGTACAAGCACAAAGTGAAACAATGTTGATATACATCCTTCTCCATCTATTGTAGATGGTTATTTTTGTTGCTTGCCTTGTTGTTTAGCAAAGTAGACAATGATAGCAATTGCATTTGTGGAAGGTATGCCGAGAGATGATGAAATTTGAGAGGAAGACATGTATTTCACTATATTTGCAATAGATCACAAGTAAGAATCTAATTTTGAGTAAGTCCATAATTGAAAGATCTAGTATTAAGAAGAGGAACCAATCAATGATAGGTAATGATAATGTACAAATCATCCAACACACCTCGAAGGTTCAGTAGTGATCTTCACAGGGACCAATTTGTTTATAGTTTAGAACCTCAAACCATGAAGGCAGTAAAGGTTGGTTGGGTTGGATAGACATTTGCCATGGTGAACTACAGCTTGAACTTGAAGCTCCCCACCATGAACCCACACTAAACAGTTCACAGAGTCAGGAAATATATGCACATATCAGAACATATAGTATATGATGATCAACTAGTAAAAATATCAACAAGGTCAAGAATGAGAGGATCACGTCAACAACTAAATAAGAAAAAAGGCCAAAAGCATCATAAGTGAGACTTCAGAATCAGTGGAATGCCTGCATTGAAATGAATGGAATTGATTTACAACCATAGAAATGATGAACCCTTTTTATAACCCATGTTTTCAGACATTGTGGAGTGATAACCAGCTACACATATGCCAAGAACTTAGACTATGATTATTCTTAAACAATGTTATAACAAGTGTCACTGATGAGGTCCTATGTTGCATACAAATAAATATGTATATACTATACAAGACATGGCTTAATGCATTAGGTTAATTGTTATATCTCGAACATGGTTAGCATGTAATTTAGAAACAACCATAATATACATAACAAGTTAAAAGTACTAAATACCCAATGCTTAGCAATATCAAAATGCAAGATCCGAGATATTATGCCTAGAACTCAGACTATCATCATCACTACACAATGTTATAACAATCATCAATGGTGAGGTCCCATGTTGCATAAAAATTAATAAGAACGAACTGTGTAAGAGACAACTATGGAAGCAATAGCAATAAATGATACCTCAACTAAGTTCTCAAAAGAAATGCGCCTCTTTTTTACTTGGTATGCTTCAGTTATTAGTACTAAATGCAGAAAACTTTGGTGTGAATCTATAGAGCTTATGAACATTTCAGAACAAGGTAGTAAACATGAAAATTTGATTAGAATGAAATCCTCTCAGTCGTCATTGCTAGGATGCCTAGGATGTCAATATCATTTAAGTTTTATGATTTATGTATAAGAACATATCATCATTGTAGCAGAAGTTAAAAGGATAAGGCATGGATACAACTAGAAACAAAAAAAGACACAACATATAGATTCATTATTATACTTCACTCAAGAAAGGGTACTGTCAAAAATCATATACACAAAAATAGTAAAAAAACTATCATCCTCTCATAAAACTTTCCCTCTTAGTAGCATATGTTTAAAGGTAAATGATCAAAGACCAGGACAATGATGATCCAGAAATATTCAACCTAGAAGAATATATCCAAGGAGAAATGATCAAAGACCTAAACAATGATGATCCAGAAAGGGATGCAATAGGATTTAATATAAAATACAACATACCTTTGCAGTGTGTTCTGAACCATCTATCTTAGTGAGCATGACGCTTTCATTTATGTGCCAAGTAACATCCTACTCTCAATCTCATGGAGTATCTACAAAGCTCCTATGCCACTGCTTCAAATTTCTATAACTCATCAGCCCTCTCCTTTTTCATATGCATGCACATCATATCTGAAAACATCCTCTATGGAGAAGTTGAAAGCTATACGGCCATGAGGGGAAATTAACCATAAGAACAAACATTTATAAATTGTAAAATGCAAAGTGTGCTTTCAAGTCAATAATCTGTATCACCATACTCTCACCGATGTGGTCCACTCACTCTGAAGTTCTTCCATGCCACTGAAATTGTACTTAATTGGATACTATCAACAACTCTACCTGAGTTTCATGATATGGTATTAGGCAATTTTCATTATCAAACACCCATGTACCATTTCTACTGGATATATTTGCATAACACCCACTGCTATTATTGTTTGCACTAAGAACAACTCCACCATCGCCAAAATTTACTGCAAAATCATCTCCAATGGCCATTGCTTCAAAAGAGGGCAAAGGAATAAGAAGTTACTGCATAAAACAACCATTCCTGAATGACATTAAATGATTCATGTTTTTGGCTCACCCACAACACATTGTAGAAGAAATTAAAGTCATTTATGTGACATATTAATGCACCTTCTTGTCATATTCCTTCCTAGACAAAACATTAGTATCAATGCAAGTGAAGGTCAAAATACACAATTTAGCTATAGGTGCAAAATTGGAAAAAAAATCGTGAGGATCGTTTACTATCATAGACAGTTGTTTGTTTTAAGAAACCAACACACTTTACAGAGAACCCTCCCTGAGAAATCAGTCCCAATATTTCTTTTACAAGTTTTTTAATGTTTATAGTTTGTTATGATGTACATGGGGTATCATATTAACAGTACCAGGACAGTAGAAGTTCATCCAAATTACCAAGAATTTGGAACTTTCTAGGTCAATTGTGCTTCAAGTCTGACTCTGAACCTGTGGTAAAAATCTTTGTAACACATATATGTGGTAGTGATTTGTACATATAGTTTTTAGATAAAGTTGATATGATTATCCAGTGGGCCTCATGTCAAGAAAGTTCTTAGAAAAAGCAACATTGGCATCAGCTGCACTTCACCTACTCGTTCTCTAAACCATGAAGACAGGTTATCAACACTACTTGCAGCAGTTGTTTCTCTGCATTCTCCTGTTGAATAACCTTCTAGAGGCCCTCTTTTGACCTCTGTTAGAATTTCCACTACCCTCTGCTAGAACAACAAGTGCTTTTTATTTGTAACTAAATGAATGAAAACTTGTTTGGAAAGAAGCAATCATATTCTCTTTAGATCTGAAGATACACTGACATGTATACTGCTGTATTTTTTTTTCCAAAATATGATAAACTACACTCAAATCATTTTGGAGTTGGTGGGGCATTACATTTCTGAAAAGGATATTGATATATAAGTCAGTAATTCATGTTTATTGCACCAAATTCATATGAGAGATAAACTAAACTAGTAATTCACTTAATATCAAAATCAATTGTGCAAACTCACATAGGAAACTGACCTATAGCAACATCCTAATCCCCAAGATATTAAGATCATATTGACAAACAACATGAGAAGTTCATGATCAAGAAAAAGATAGAATTGTAAAACATTAATGTATGTAAAAGCATCAAGGTAAAATAGAAGAAAAACCCTAAAGAGGATTGTTTCTCCTCTAGAGGATAGCATAGTTGGGCCCATGTCAAACTAACAACATATGCTTGCAACCTACCATTCAAGAATGTAAATCTAAACTAGGATGATGTGTAAAAAAAAAGTAGTTCTATTTAAGAATGAAAACATGAATCAGAATTAAGTGTACTAAAAATAGTTGGTGAAGAAAAATTTGAACTTGTAATATAGATAGTACATCTGAAAACCTATTTCAAAATACTGAATTTGCACTTGTTGGCCCAAACATAATCTGGTCTGATGAACTTCATATTAAAATAACCAAAGAAATAAAAGAAACATTACAAGTTTTGTTCTATTAGTAAAAACATTACAACAAGGAGATAAGAGGGTGTATACTATTGATCATTAAACGAGATGATGGTCCAAAGCACATCCAAAATCTATTATAAAGCTATATAGTGGCCCACCAAAGCACATAGGCATACACCCAAACTGCCTAGCTTGGCTAGGTATCTTGTATTTGAAACCATGGGACTGCCCAAGGATGCCTAGGTGGCATCCCAGACAACACTAACACTAGAACCTTGCTATGGTAACATGGCCCTAACAATGACAAGGAGAAAGGGCCATCAACCTCACTCTATGACAACCCTTTGTCAAGGGGCCTTGGACACACCTTGTTGGGTCTTGGCGATTTGAAAGGGACTGAGCGCAAGATCTGCAGCCTTTCCTTAAGTCCATAATAGCAAGAAGAGGTGAAGCATGTCAAACTGCCGAAAAGAAGAAAGAGGAGGAATATAATAAATAGAGTCTTATTTGAGAATGAAGGGAAAGAATGGAGAACAATGTGGTGGAGAAGTGAGGGATTGGAGCCTTATGGGCTGTCCATCCCTAGATCAGGGGGAAATACAATACTTCTAATATGGAACTAAATAAAACTCCATATAAGAAAATCACTTCAGCAGTAGGATGGGTATTCCAGTCTGTTCTGCTCATGGCTGTCATAATGGGTATTTTCACTTTCAGATAGGATGTGATCTTGAGGCTATTGTGAAGCTTTATATGGTGATGCTTTATATTGTATGAGTCAGTTCTTGTTGTTCCCTCTTTCCTTTTGAAGTTCTAGCTGCTGGGTTTCTTATTTAGAGGATTGTGGCTACTGATTTTCTGTTGATATCTTGCTGAATTGATCTTCTCTATTTTTCATCAGTGCTTCATCCTATCAGCAATATAAAACATGGGTGATTCCATATGTTAAATGATTTGACATTGTTGAACCCCATTTTAATGTGTAAAATGAGATGACAATGCCCAACCCCAATTACAGAGCTCAAAGGGCTTCACATGGACTTATATTAAGGCAAGTAACATCCTACTTGATGAAAGATTTTAACCAAAAATTGGAGTTTTGGATTGGCTAGATTTTTCTCTGAAGATATGGCACGATTTAGCACCAATGTTGTTTGTACTTCGTTGAGTGGAAGTCACCTGAAAATGAATGAATGATTTTTACATCAGAAATGATTAAGTGGACCTTTGTAAAAGTTCCTTTTGAAATTATGTAGCCTTGTTTACTGGTTAACTCTAAGCATGAACTTCTGGTCAAATCATCTATTGTAGAGATTACACTGTCTCAAAATATGCCTTAAGGGGTGAATCGTCTGAGAAGGTTGATACCTATAGCTTTGAAATTCTGGTGCTTGAAATTAACACTAAGCATGTTGTTGTATTGTTATACTACAATATATCATGTTAACATCACAAGAATTTGGTATGGGTGAATGGGCTGGAAAGCAAATCATTCATTTTTGGAGAACGGCTTCACCGCTTTCCATCAAGTATGTAGAAACATATTTCCCTAGCACTTACTGTTCTTTACAATGCCTTCACCACTTTCCATCAAGTTTGTAAAAACATATTTCTACATGCATCACAATGACACGATGAACATGATTATATTTCTACATGCATGGAAGAAGTCCTTTTAGAGACTAAACAAAATTAATATAGACAATTCAATCATATGAAGAATAAATATAGGGAACACATATGTTGTATTATTTGGAACCAATCAGCATGAGCATACTTGGGAACTAGTTCATATTCCAGGAGTAGGGACATGGACACAAATACGATTGTCTTGGATATTGACTATTTCATGAGGTGATAATGAAGTGGAAGTAACACATCAAAATTATAATACAATCATCTTCTTCACGTGAGCTAGTTTTAGAATAGTTTATGATCTAGGGGCAAGTGTAAAACACAAAAATCATATATCTGTGATTGTACTCGTATATTAATCTACCTCATATTAATAGACAAAAATTCTAATCAAAACATTATAAATCATACACAAAATGGGTTCAAGCTTCACCTTATTGCTGAATAAACGCGTGTATAGAATAGAAAACTATAACAAAAAAAATTCACAGTTCATAGTTAAAATGTTGTCTTATATACGAGTAACTTTGTCTTATCTGTATGCTCAGAATCTAAGGACAACCTAAAAATACGAAAGTCTAACAAGCAAACTAAGATCTCTTACATTGACTATTTATAGTTTAATCCCATCATCTTCCAAATAGAAGATCAATTACGTAGATATATCAAAGTAAAATATTATACATTGAAGGGGTTGTTATAAGAATGAATCGGTACACATATTTGATAGACAAAAATGTACATTGACAAAGAGTAAACAAGTGCTATATAAACAAATCAACAGTTGGGTTGGTAGTTTGCTTTGTTAGTTCAACTTGAATTGTCTCTAGTTGATGATTTAATGAAGAACGCAATGCACACAAATAAGATATTAATAATTGTTTTGTCTGTTAATTAAGATTCAATATCGCGTTTGCATACCTGTCTCTTAGAAAACTCAATTTTATCGCTCATCACTCATCTGGAACTACCATGCTACATGTTGAATCTGATGTAAGAGGTCATGGTGTCATCTTTTATGTTGTTAGCACTCGAACCAAAGCAAAAATTAGGTGCAGAGATTGGCATCCATACATATTGAGGCTTCACATTTGGATCATAGGATGGGAAGGGAAATTAGGATCTTGACTACATATTGTATAGCAGAGATCTGGCAAGCGAGGGCAGCACCATGGAGCATGGCGGAGCCGATCCACGTAGTCTCATCAGAGCTTACTCACAGATCACCCAGATGGAGTCACTGCATATGGAAGGAGACATGCCTACAATTTGTTTCCTGGAAGCTTTTGTTCATCCAGGAGATGGAAATTGGCAAATGTGGTTGCATTCGTTGATTCTGCATGGACCAAGCCAGAAGACAAACTCTTTGTTGTTCTCTTTTTAGCACCAAAGGTCGGTTGCATTTCCTTTTAGGCAGTGACAAGAATATCCATTTAGGTTGTCTTCCAGTCTGTCACCATCTAGAAGTCGGACGATACAGTTAAGACAAATTGGGAGAGAGAGGATACAAATGGGAGCAGCAGGAACAAAACCATCCTTTTAATTAGAACTGCCAAAATTGGGGATCGGGAATTTTGGGGAGGAGGGAAAGATAGAAATAAAAGTCCCGCCACTTACATTTTTCTTACTCACTCAAAATATTGATTTAAATGGGGATAAACATGCTGCGAACAAACTTAAATTTGTTTAGGGAGGGAGCACATGTCTAACAAACTACATTTTTTTACAAACATTAAATTTGTAAATGAAAGATCTTTTAACTACATACTTTCTATATGTAGGTATAATATTTGTAGGTGAATCATATTTTTTTTGTAGGTAGTTTATCCAAGACATCTCATGTATCCTCCCCATAAAAGGCTTCTGGGCTAAGTCTTAGGAAATCATGGATGGTGATGGGGTTTGGGTTATTTCTAGGTACTAGTGATGTTGTTTGGACTGCCAGGTCATGCATGAAATCCATAAGCACTTTCTGCTTCATTTCCCAACTCTCCATATTAATGAACTTATTGACATAATTGACCTCTTCCTCGTCCTCCACCCTAGGACTCTTTCCTTTATTGTTCTTGGTACCAGAAGGTCCTACACCATTCTTAGTATTTCTGGTTCTTAGGGCCATCCACAAATGTTTAACTGGTATAAGTTTCTCATATTGCAATTTCAAGTCAAAAGTATATCGGATCATGTCAAAAGTATATTGGATCATGTCAATATCACAATTTTTGTACAATACAAAAAAAATTGAATTTTAGTATTTTCTCCATTCTTAGGCCACCCATAATAGAGATAGAGTAGATATTAGGTCAAGACACACTAAAATAGAGAGAGAGAAGATGAGAAGTCACCCTACTTCTCTCTAATAGGTGGCTTAGGGCAGTCCTTAAAGACGAGATGGCTAAAAGACTCTCTAGGTATATAGGAAGTTCATCAATCCATTTCTGGATCCACTTAGGCCAGGTGGAATAGGGGGAACCTCAGCCAGCGTAGCTATATGGATAGGAGGAATTACTGTCAGAACCCCCTATATGCTCTTTCTAGACACCTCATTTTCACCATAGTGATATTTAGGGTTTCCTTGGTTCAGATATTAGGAATATCATTTCATTAATGCATAATAAGTGTGTGGTGGCTCTTATACCAACTGTCACATAACTGTTCTTAACCTAATCCCAATCCCGCTATCGGGTAGGCAGTCTTAAGGGGATTAGAGCGCTCATCCCTGAGTGGCCCAAAAATCACGCACACATGATATGCAAAAAGAAATAACATTCAATTTTAGTTGAAAATAACCATAGGGTTTATTACATTTGGGCCTGTAGACAACTTGGAAAAGAAAATGTCAGGAAGAGAAAATCTAATTACTAACAACTACATCCCAATCACATAATCTCCCATGTAATGTCTAGGTTGACGTAGCAGTCTTTATTTTTAGTAGATATAATGAATGAAACATCATACTGGCGGGTACATATACTTCAATTATTTGCATGGCCTAAAATCATTAAAATCAATACATAATTAATGCACATGCATTGGTACACTATTTAAAAATGTTAAAAAAGTGTTATATCAAAAATAATTTACTCGGAAAGACTTATATTCAAATAATCAACAATCAATTGCAAAACTTTATTTATTCAACAATATTTTATTTATGAGTCTTCCCATTATGCTGACATTAACAAGGATACATATAAAGGTTTGTCGCCCCAACAAGATGGGGAAGGTCACATGGCTCCATCTGTGACATCGTGGTGCCACAAAAATGAGATTACTCAAAACAAAACACGCAATTCAACCGCTAAACATCCACATAACCAAAATAACATGTAAATTAAAACCAATCTCATATAACCATCATTGAGCGAAAATATATTACATGAAGGTTCATAAACCTGCAACATATCACATGTCATACCAAGTGTTTGCATATGTATGGTGTCGTCTGCCACACACCTATTAAAAAAGACATCACATGTACAATCCACTTATATACATCAAAGGCATACTATTAAAACACGTATCGAGGTACATGTCATCTATAAAACACATCCCTTCCCAGACCTGAGAGTATAGGGAAAACACTAGGACCCAACCACACAAACTAGCAGCTATCTGACCTTCTGCATTTACTGATCTCCAAGTTGCACTTCCTCAACAGCATGATCATGCATGCACCCTTGACGACCACCTAAAAAGATGTCACAAACCACGAGGTTGAGACCCATGTCCCAGTGAGAGATATAACTCTCCACCAATGATTATTGAAACATAGCAGGATACATCATGATTAAGCAGGATGAGAAGATTCAGCTAAATGAATAATTTAAAACTGATTACACAGGATAAGCAGGTTAAGTTTCTTCAATATATAAGTATGCCATTTTACATGTTTAGAAGGAATATGAAGAATGTGTATAACAATTAACTCTTGACACTACATTACATAACAACTGAGCCATATAATAAACAAGGCAAGGGTAAACATTCAATGTGAATCGTGTTTAACCCTAAGCAGATATACTACATGAATGTATTACGTCTTTTAAGCCCTGAGGAGATGAGGTATACTACTCACACTCCAACTATCCACTACGAAGTCAAAAACAATTCCATATAAGAACTAGGAGAGCCAGACTCTTATGACCTCATCTTCCCTCAGTCAGTACGAGTCTGCCACAGTGACATATAAAGTCCAAATGCAAAACATCCTAGTTCACCTTGGTATATAGGTCGCGACACTAGAAACTAGGTTATACACACCTGTATCATCTGAGGTACAACCGTAGTTGTTCTCACTACTGTCCTCACACATATCATACATACAAATATCCAATACACGACCGCAACCGTTCTCAAATTACCTAGGGTCAGGATGACAAGGATGTGCTCTATAAGAAACCCGCATACTCAATAATATGAGCTCTCAGTTTTCCCTTAGGAATACTTGTTTCAGCATCCAATAAATTTTGACATTGGAATGAATCTATGGCCAGGGCAACTACATGATTAGGTTTTCACTTGATTAGTTAAATCCAGTTGGGTATCTTTTATTGCATCAATAAAGTTACAAGCAAACCCTTGAAATATGCTACAATGGATAAGGTAGGTTGCAACTACATAAGAGATAAAACATGTAAAACATAAACTTGTCACATCACCATGTGCTATTGTCCCACTGCCTTACACAAGGTCATCATCATGGGATATCAATCCCTCATCACATCACACAGAGGATATCACCTCAATTAGGGTAGTCAACCTTGTACCAGGTCGTAAGACCATTCACATCGTTCCCTGCAGGAACATCATTATCCTTCCATGCCTCATTAAGGCTCATAATCATCACCACACAAGTGTTACATAAGTGATACCACAATCATTCATGCAATCAAGTACTATGACACTCATTCAATAGAAAATTAGGGTTACAACAGTTTAGGAAAGAGAAAGTACTCTATCATTATGCTAATTACTCAAGAAAACTAAGTTTTATCACCATGTACTTGAATTTGGTGTTAAGTTCAACATAGAAATCTGAATTAGGGTTTCCATAACAACAATTAAGGCTAAACTGTATTTATCATCATTTCCCACAATTTTGGAAGTAATTAGATCAAGCATCTTACTACATAACCAACAAAACATAGTAAACATATGGTCCAGTACTCTCATTGACCTTCAAAGGTTGGGACACATCATAACCGTTGAAAACTAGGTCATATATGTTCATCGACTGTTGAAGATCACTCACAATAATGACCATTGGAAACCATGGTTTAACCCCCTTCAACGACCGATAAAAAATGGCTATCTTTAGCAATCATATGAACTAGGTCTAGCCACCTCAAAGGCCGTATAGAAAATCAAGATTTCATATACCATACAAGGTCCACCTTTAGCAACCAAGATCAGATAGGAACATCATCCGCCGATGAGAAAACATCACCCTTAGTGGCCATCACACTAGCAAACTCAGTGACCTCAAGGATGTGAAAACTCATCGACATCGACCACCTAAGATAGAAGATTCTTGATGACCATATGAAGAGAGAAAACTCATCATCCACAAGATCATCAAGTTGATCATCACCATGAAATCAAAACATCAAGGTGTAACCACATGAAGGAAAACAACACCACAACCCTAATTTCAGCCATCATCAAGCAAGGAGTAAATCATAGTCATGAGAGATAAAATCACTTGTTTAACACACCATGCATGTTTCTAAAACCTCCATCATCAGTCAAGAACTCGTACACATAGATTAGGGTTCAAAAAAGAAGACTTATCAAGATAAGAACCATCATGAAACATAAACCCTAGATCATAGGTAATATCACCATCCAACTTAGAACCATGTTTTAAGAGTATATTACTTGCAGGCAAGGTAAACGTAAGAAATTATCATGGAGAAAGTTATATAACTCACCTTGGATGTGAAGAAACAACTCCAACAGCAAGGATTCTCCAAGAAAATAGAGGAAACCTAGCTTGATCACCACCCTACGGTCAAGCTAGCACTGCCTCAAAGAGAGAAGAAAAACCATAGGTTAAAGGAGCACAAGATGAAGAGTGAACCCCTAGGCTGAAAAGACAATAAAGAGAGAAGATCTCCAACTCAACTTGAGCACTACCATGGAGGACCATGGATTTTCCCAAGAAGAGAGAAGTTCCTCAAGAAGTACCATCATGGAGACCCATGGATTCGGCCAAGAGAAAGAAGAAAGGTAGGCTTGCAAGAAAACGAAGATGATGAGAGGTAAATCACTTACCAAGGCCAAGAAGAGAGCAAAGGATCACCAAATAATATCCAAGGAAGGGTTGCTCCAAACCCTAGCTCACAAGCAAGATGGAGCGGCCACCAGAGCTCCACCTGCACCAACAAGAACACAAGGGTCAAGCCCCAAGCAAGAGGAGAGGTAGGGATGGTGTAAAAGGATCACTTGCATGCAAAGAGGGAGGTTTATATATCCAAGGGTTGGAGAGAAGGAAAAGAGGTTAGGTGTCCAACTAAACATGCCATGTATCCACCATATCTCATCCATGCAAGCACTAAACACATGCATGCGACAAGGGTCGTTAAAACCAAGAAAAGCAAGTGATCACACTAAACCAGAAAACCACACGACCGATGAGAAATTCAGAGACCAAAGCACATGACTGATGAGAAACATGAAGCTAGATGAACACTGAAGATTCTCAGTGACCATGGTTCTCAAAAGCACAAACATCAAACTAGGACATCCAAGCAAACCCTAGACATCAACACAACATCACTACAAAAATATGGTCTTTAACTACCCAAAATAAATTGTAGTGAAAACCCCAAAATTTGTATCTAAAAGCTTTGGCTACATTCATCCTTACATTTAGAATATGAAGCTAATACTCATGTAGCTAATTCTGTAGGCTACATTTTTCAAAGTTGTAGTTATTTATTCCTTTGGATACAAATTCATATATAACCCTAGTTGTAGGTAAAAAAATGTCCTTACACAAAAAATGTAGTTTCCATTATAGCTAAATATATGACTACAATTCAATTTGTAGCTATGATATGTAGGGAGAGATGACATTGGTTACAATTTGTATATGTAGTTCATGTATAGAAAAAATTAGCACTCACTACACTTGTAATTATAGCTAGTGTGTAGTGAAAGACATCATGTACTGCACATACATATGTAGTGAAAGACATTATGTATCCAGTCAGTCGCTTGCCAATATAGAGGGGTTTTTCAAATAGAAGAAAAAATGAATAGTGATCAAGATCAAGTTGTGTGCTTATAATGTCAACATTGATACTTTTATCTATATTTGAACAATGAGTACACATGGGGAGGATATTAACATGGCCCCTGTTTTACAATATGCATGGAAAAATGATACATGTATACAATATCTTCTTCTGACTGCCTCTATCCACTACAGACTCTTTATGCCACATGATCATGTGCAGCTTCTTCTATCTTAATTTTTCTTTTGTATTAATTATGCCACTTGTATCGTCAACGAATACGATAACATTGATAAACTCATAAGAAGAGAAAGACCACTAAGGTATTGCTCTTGTTGATTGAAAATGGAGAACTTCTCTGTGCTTTGCTTTTGAGTGGCCATAGGAGGCTCCTATAGTTCATAATGATATTCATGGAGATTCTTGAAAGACAAAACATTCTTAATTACCGCTTCAATATGACTCGCGGCAAAATCAATTAACATAGAGGCACCCAGGCTAGGCCCAACCAATGTCATGGGTCTTCTAATATGAGACCTCCAAAGCTACAAAATAGAGTATACCATGTTACAGTATCACACGAGAAGAATAAAAAAATAAGTAAGTTGATTGGTAAGACATATACTAGAATACAAAGATTAAAGAATTAAAAAAGAAAAGAAAGGGGTTAAGAACATACAGAAGCAAACGTCTTAAATGGGGAACATGTAGGAACATGTCCATGAATAACATTGAAAGAAACATAACGTAATGAGAATGGATAAGAAAAAGATAAGACTGCCCAAAGCACCCCAACGGGATATGAGTACCTTATAGCTCCATTATTGCCTTTTTGATTACTGGCTTGAACTTGCCTATTGGCATAGAAACTACATTATTTGTAGGCAAGCCACATCACCCTTCATATCTAAGTGGTACAAAAAATCATGATCAAGTAGGAGCTATTCTTGTAAATCATGAAATTATGTATAGGTACATCAGCGAACTGCCCAAATAAGTGAGATTGTCCCTTAAACTTCCCTTTGTACTTATATTCATGTTTTCTTTTCTCCAACTCAACTTCCACCATAGAGATGAGCATCTTCTTAGATTCAACTTCTATGGAGTAGGGTGAGGAAGGCCTGTTTGAAAAGTTGCAATGCCTGTAAAACACAAGAGCTCAATTAGAAGCTTGAAGATTTGAGATGCATGTTTGAAGAACATATGAGGAAGGCATGTTTGAATTATAAGTTTGTGTGTGCAGTTGCTTATTTACATGTATGTTTGTACATGTGGTTAAAGTTCAGGACTAAATTTCACCAAAAACAATAAATGTTGAAGGCTAGTGAATCAAATCTCCCAATGACTGACTTATTATAAGCATCATGGTAGAATTTAGGGCTGCCAACAAAGCTGGAACAAAAATACGATTTGTAGAGGGGTAAAGATACAACTTCATAGATCAGAGAAGCTTGCAGTCTCATGCATTTTCCTGCAAAAACAATAGATATGAAAAAGTCCAGAGCGACAGTGACCATGAATCCACAAACAATCAGTCCATGAAAAGCTTCATTGGGGTCATTAACTTTTCAAGTGTTAATCATACATCAACATACCCTCAAACTTAATCTGGTTTGTATATGTAACAATCATCATTGAAAAGCACAGGAATATATAGTAGAAGTTCAGAAAACTCAAATCAAACATAAAAAAGTTAGATGTATATGTTAAAGAAAACATACATCTCATTGAGGCAGAACTATCTGTGAGATGTGGCATTGTGTTCCCAAATTGGCAACTATTAATGTGATGAAATTGAACAACCAAGGAAGCATGAGTAATTGTGGGTTACACCAAAACCCTAAAGTTTATTGTCATAGCAAGAAATGACTTCAAAAAATTCCTAAAAACATATCAGAACACATTATTCTAATTAAACAGAGTCAGAGGTCTAACAACACTCATGTTGCTAATGAATATAAAAACAAATGCCACAATATCATATTTAAACCTGCAACATTTATAAACTCAGGAGATTACATAATTCCAACTAAAGCTATGAAATAATGTTCAAGATCTAAACATCTTTTAAATCTGGAGTCATTGTTCTTATAGAAGGTGTAATGATAATTCATGCAGACGTTTGTGCACAACATAATCACATTCAAGGTGATAAGATGAGTGACTCATTTTGTACCACACTCAGATGGAATGATTCTATAAATTTCTAATATATATCCACAATACAATATTTCCAAACAAGATAAGGTAATAGAGATCTCATAATGCTAATATGAGCAGAGATTTAGAGTGTTGGTCAAGAAAAACATGAATGAACTTGTAATGTAAAGACTTTCTACAATGAATAACTATGTTCAACTGTAGACTGTTGTTGGTTTATGATTAATTATACCTAATCATGCTTGATTCTCAAGGTAAGCTAAACACACCATACAAGTAGAGGCTATAGGAATGCAAGAGGAACAAAAGCATATCTAGAAAATCTGGGTATCTTAATCCGTGAACATGGGCAAATTTACGATCACATTTACAATTATTAGAATTTGATACCAACGTCTATTCATGCAACAAAATACTAATTTCTTTAATGCTTTCCGCATATGTCTCTAGAAATATACTAAAATAATGAGTTCATTGTGCCATTGCATGTGTAGTCGTGTGCCCTATTAGTATCTCTGATTTCTGTAGATGGTCTTGAAAGTACATAGTTAATTTAATTTCTAGGTAAAACGAGATAGTGCTTGTTGAAGTGCTCAAAATGAAATAGATTATATATTGCTATGTCATTTTTGGGCTGTAATCAGATGATCTATGATAGATTAGGAATATTTCTCAAATCCAAACAATACTCATGACGAAAGGCGTTAGTTTTGATGTGCATTCTAGCAAAACAACTACATGATTTCACGCTATACATATAAAACAATGTAGTGTCCTCACCCACACCTATTCTATATAATGGTTATAATCCAGCTGAGCATAAAGTCGACCACCACAAGGTTAAGGCAGACCGCTTCAGCTGTGAGGATAAATTCAACCACCAGTAGATTACTAAGCACCAACTCACAACTTAAATTGATCTCATCAGCTTCTAAGAAAGAATCATGACTGCACCAAGCTTAGATCAATTCTAAGGCATAAGCATCTCAGTAAGGAGGTAGGTAGTCAAGGATAAACAAGGAGGTAGTCGAGCTAAATCTAATACAGGGCATATCTAACAAAATAAACTTTTTTCCTTAAGAAAATATTATTCATTCTGAATCTTTACAGAAATAAGTATCACAAGAGAATCCAAACAGCTTTTCACTCTCTCATCAAGGTAGAATATGAATAAATAAGATTCATGCTTGAGAGTAAACATGACCTCTTGATAACTATGATACACATTTTTATGAAAGGCAGCAAATGGATTGTAGAAAAAGGAAAGATCAATGCAGCATAAGATTTACGGATAGATTAAAAATAGTTTGTGAATCCACATAAGTAGGAGCCCTAATCACCAATTAGAACGCAAAAGATACACATCATCTCAACAATTCATGTAAACAGAAATTGATGCTTCATCTTGGACAAAAGATAGAGCCTTCATATTCCTTTGGAAATCAGACTTTAAGACAAAAATGCACATCAACAAAGTAATGTATCATTGGCAGAAAAAGGAGCCTCATTCAAGGACGTAGAGGAACATCATATATTTATGAAATAACTCCCAATAAAGATCCTTATAAACATAGATGACAGCAGCAACCTCCAAGACTTGAGATAGAGAAAAGCACACTACTAATACTCACACGTTAAGATAGAGTTCCTTCTATATAATATATAGAAGCAGCGACCTAGAGATAGGACATTCAAGAGATCTAAGTAGATGATATGTAGGGTTCACATAGAAGTAGGAGCCAATGCAGTAGAGGATATATGAGTAGTTGATGGGGTAGCAACAACACTCAGGAAAACACCTTGATTAATGAGGTACATACAAAAAAGGAGCAATTGCAAAAGTACAGAGTTATGGTATAATGGTAATTATATTCATCTCCTAGTGAACATGCCTAAAATTTCAAGTGTGGCTATTATCTCCTAGATAGTGAGATGTTGGTCCTGGTTGGTTGAGAATGCTCAACGTTCCTTATTCATTATCTAAGCTATGTAGCTAGTTATAACAGAGCTAATCGTTGATATCAAATAGCAATATGCTTCTGGATTGATAGGTGGCTTAATCAGACCATGAAAAGTTGTGTAGCTGCCGGATGCACATGAAGTTGTTCCTACTTAGCATCACGCATCTCTTGGGAGGCATACCAAACCAATGAACTAGTGTATCAACCATTTATAGATATGACAATGACCAAATTCTTACAAGTACAGTGATAATAGTGGGGACCAATGAAACACTTTCGTGGAACAGAAATTCACAGCTCTGCTCAGGAAGCATGTGACACATTAACTCAATTTATTATACATATTGAAAATTTTGTATGCTCTTATGGATACTATTGATGATAGATTTTCTATATATGCTACTATGGGTCTGGTGATGACCCATTTTTCTTACTCAAAGCTTCAAGGTAACATTTTCTTTGTGAAAGTATACAAGTGTTATTAGAAATAACGAAACATTTTGACTCTGCTCTAATTTTGTTGCAGCTTGTACTACCTACCCATGGATTTGAACATAGTATTACAAGCCATACCTTTTACTAAAACCAATTCTCCGAGAATGTCGACTATCTTATAGACTTTTTCCTAATACATGTCCAATACCAACCCATTTCTACTCTTTGCTTGCACAAAAATATGTTTGAGGTATCTTGGTGGGACATGTATCCATGCTTATTCATTGTCCATGTTTAATCAACAAATAAACTTCATGACAGGTCAGAGAATATTCGCCGGTGGGATGTTACAAACAACCCAATCATCTTCATTTAACATTGATAGGGAGGGAATCCACAAAAGTGTTCAAATTGTGAGCATAGCTTGCACATGACTGGTATTGAATAATGATTGTGCATGGTATACGACCTCATCCATCTTGGCGTTATTGTTCATGTCTAATCAGTTTATTGAGGTCAACTATTATCTATTAGTATATTTCTATTTTTATAAGGAATATCATGTGAGATTATGTCTAAACTGGAACTGAATCAATTGTTAATGACCAGAGCTATTGACAGCTGTAAATCAGAGATCTTCTTTGTATAGTATCTATTCTATTGGCCTTGTGGTGTGATTTCAAGGAATATTTTGGTTTAATATCAATGTATTTGTATAAGTAATACAGGGGTGTGTTTGTATTAGTAACCTCATCATAATATGTCATGCACCAGTGTGCAGATAACATGCTTAGCAAGTTGCATAGATAGATCGAGGAACCACATTTCATTGTACCTAGAAGATCAATAAAATTATTCAAAAGTCAAGTTGGAAGGACATTTTATATCCCCAGGTTCCATATATTGTCCAATAGAATGCATTCATCTGAGGATGCTAACAGAAAATCAGATTCTATTTAATGAAAGGTGATCATGGGTGTAATTGGTTTTAGAAGTAATATGTATGCATGCATTCTGGTTTGCATTTGCATATCGTGATAGAACATGTGCACTGAAATGCAAACCAACAACAAATCATAAGATGTTAGGAGCATCTAAGATAATTGTTCTTAGGAGCATATAAGATAATTGTTCTTATATATGTTGTCCTGAGATAGTGGTTGGTGGTCCCCCCCCCATATAAGAAAAAGTGATGGCAGACTCATGTGGATGGGTTCATATAAGCCAATACAAATGAAACAATCTTTTATTACACACATATGAATGTGGTGGTGGTTTTCAAACAAACTAGTAGTACTACACTATATATATAGTAGTACCTTACCAGTCACCATTGCATCCATGTTATGTTCAGTCTGATCCACTAGGGATGAGCTCTCAGCCAACATTGTTCTCTGTTGCTCTCAAAAGATGAGGCCAAGGTTGGAACTTGAGTTGGCTGAGAAATACCTACATATCTCATAGGAAAAGCACCCATGTCATAATAGCCATAAATCATACCACCATAGTGCATGTCTACCTTTTCAAAACCTTTATATTTTAGAAAATTACACTTTACCACCCTCTCTATCTACTCAAAATAAGAAAAAAATCTATTTTCTGCACCACAACAATCAACATACATGAAGTCATTGGTCTTGTATATGGGTTGCAGTAATAAAGGTACAAAGATGCTACTCACTTGTGGTGAACTGAGCTTTGCTTCCAATTATTCCAAGAGATTTACACAAGAATACATGGGTTAATCCAAGAAAGCCATTGTAGTTGTGTGTATGCATGAAACGACTATCAAAGATTTGTTAGTAGTGCATATAGATGTTATTGATGACCTGAAATTATGACACAAAAAAGGGAGAGAAAGATAAAGCTATTACCAATATCATAAAGGGGAATTGAAGGTCTGTCACGAAATCAGAATCCCAGTCCCATGAACCAAACGTATACCAAAGGCAAAATGCAGAAGTGTAAATCTTAGCACAAATGAACATATAACAAAATACAAGCACCAACATAATCTCAACAATCAACAAGATATATTAAGCAACATTATTATATTACATGATTTGAATTACATATTCAAGAGTCACTTTGTACAAGTCTGCTCATGTATACTATATCTGGATCTTACAACAAGTACACCTAGCATAGCTCACCAAGCCCTTCATCTTCCTTCTAGCCATCTTTGAACCTAAAAACAAAATACGAGAAATGGGTCAACACACGAGGTGTTGAGTATCGGGCCAAAAGATACACATATATATAAGCTTTGCATAATTTTGAAAAGATTTCAAGATTAAACGAACAAGAATAAATATGTTAATTGTTTAACAAATGTGAAACCATATTTTATGTCATTTCACTCCATTATATCAACAATATCAAACATGTTTAAGGCCTTTGACCATCTTCCCGTCGGAAGGGTCTGTAAGGGTGCTCAAGCTTAGCTAACCCTTTTATACAAGAGGGACCTCAAGGCCGTAGCCAAGGGCTAACCCTTTATCAATCAATATTATAATGGAGTTCTATCTATATATGTGTTCAAGTTATAAAACTGACAAGGCAAACATCGAGTAACACATAGCAATACTACATGGCAATATTTGAGAAAATAGACAAACAAGCATACAATATATGTCTTTTCAAGCAAGAAAGTGGTAGTCATATAACTAGATAAGGCCCATACTTGATTCAGAGATTCTTAACTTAACACGTCCATTACCATCTAGATCATAGGCCAACCTGATTAACAACAAGATTACATACATGCATTAGATTCTCATCATTAACCCTAATTAGATGCATTTTAGGGTTTTGGCCAAGGTGGGTTCCAAGTTGCTTATTGGTTCATTTGATGATCTCATATTGATTTAGGGTCCATCATAAGAGTGTGGTTCAAGTTTCATATCATTTCGAGGTTTCATGTGGACATGACAAGGTTTAGGATATTATGCTCAGATTAGGTCACTAGACTCATAATAGAGTAATCAAGGTCAAAGATCATCAAGGTTGAAGAACCCATCATCAAACATGGTTTAGATCAGCAACATTAGGTCATAAGAAACATATTCCAAAATAGGTGTATGTCCATTAGAAGCAAGATTAGCAATCTAGGCAAAGTTTAACATTGTAGTCCAAAGTAGGTACATATGTACAATTGAGGTCATTTATGAGAAAGAATAGGGATAGAAGGACCTTCATTAGGGCTACAAATAAAAATAGTGTTACTGATTTGATGATTACAGATGGAAGAGTACATAAAATATTTCAACTTTATCATGGATGTGCATGTAACATGGTCAAAGAAGTCAAAGATCACATATCTAGAATTATCAGAGGTTTAGAAGAAGATTCAGGGTCTGAAACCATTCTCATGTTGTATATCTTTTCGAGTTGATCGATTTGATATATAATTTTACTATATTTGGCCTTAGGATCAGGGAGATATCAAATTTTAAAGATTAAACCAAGAACTATATGGAAATCGGAGAAGTGTTACCATCTCATTATTTGAATGATGTCATCAGTACGATGTGAGAGCACCATAGATCCGTCGATCCTACAATCCCTGTCGCCTGATCCCTTAGGCCTGGGTTTGAATGCCTTGACCTGGGATGGTTGGCGACTCACGATCCTGACCGCCCACCCATGATCTGATGAATCTGGCATCTTCCCCATCCATGAGCAGGCCCGTAGCGTTCTGTTGCTTGCGGTTGTGTGTCTCGCCGGAGTGGATAGGGGCAGGCGTGCGACAACCCATCATGTCCCGCGAAGGTGCCGCCCTAGCTCCTCGAGACCGACTGGGGGTCAATGCAGGCCTACATTGCGATGGTGGGCGACAGAACCCCCAAAGCTGAAGGGGATGGTCGTGGTGGCGCCGCCCCAAACTGGATAAGAAGGAGGGGGAAAGAAGGACAAAGTAAGAAGGGAAAGGGAGCAAAACAGTAGGGGAACTTATGTGCGAGGGGTTTTGTAGGGTTTCAGGGCTAGGTTTAGGGTTTACTTAGGCCAAGCTTGGCCATGGCGGCGGCCGCCACAAGGGGAAAAGAAGGTTCGGGAAAACCCCTTGTTTCGGTGTGAGATCATATGTATATAATGCGTATTTCAAAAACGGACCCATAGGCACTCGAATCGTGCAAAAAGGTCATCAATCGGGCGAGAATCGGTGGCTCGGGCTCCCCTACCCGGCGGCCACGGTTGCAGGCCGATCCGAGGTAGAGGATGACCCCACAGCCATCGGATCAAGATCCGAGGGTGCGCGGGCCAGTACCTCACCCCGGGTCAGCATCCACATGGCCCATTTAGGGCGGAGAAATCGGCCCAACAAGGGAAAATGAAGGAAAGAAAAGGCTAAAAAAAAGGCAGATCTTAGGAAAATTATAACAAATCGTAGGAAGGTCCAAATGGTCTCAAATTTGGATCATAGCTTCATAATAGGATGTAGAACAACTGTGCAAAATTACAAATAAAAAAGATCATGTATGATGAAGATTTTAATCAAAGGATTCACGGGTATAACAACACTAACATTTCATGCATATATGTGTATCATATTAACTCAAAATGGGGAATCTTTGACTTTGGTGGACATTATTGAGCTATGAAGTCAAAGGAGACATAAAAAGTGAGGACTTAAAGTAACAAGAGTAATTATGCACAAATAGGAGAAAAATCCACTTTATCACATCCTTCCCTCCTTAAAAGAAATTTCGTCCTCAAAATTCAACCAAGATCATAGTTAAGAGTCAAAGACAATATCCATCTAGTCTAGGTATCCAACCATGGTTATAAAGGCATTTTGCATGATGGGTCCACACTAGGTTATCCTCATCAAGGGTGTACACATCTTGATTATATACATATTACTTATTGTTCCATCGTAATGTGACATCGTCATGGAATTAGGGTTTACCCATCCTTTAGTGTCCACACATTAGGGTTTTTTGTTCATATCTTTGTGCGAGACCAAGGTGTATCATCACCATTTACGTTTATCAATTCTCAAGCGAACATGTGTGAGATCATGACCAAAAGAGACTATCATTGAGTGTGTATCTCATCTTTACTCTAGATTTTATGCATGGTTTTGTTTTCCCCAAAATTTCCACCAACTCTAATCAATTATGTTCATTATTTTTGCTTTTAAATCTAAAATTAAACAATTTATTCATCATGTTCATCTGAGTTATGACTCCAAGAGTATTGTCATATCAAGTTGATCGTTTGAGTATGAGATTAGGCACGTTACCCCTGATTATTCAGGCTAAGATCTTATGACATCATCATATCAATTTCATGATTTCAAGGCTACATCTTGTATAGTATGATTTCATGTTATGTGAGTGATCATCTAGCATATATCAGTTTTTAAACATAAGTGAGATAATTCATGTATCAAGCATAATTCGAGGAACAACATTGTCATCAATATCGAGGTTTTGTAATCTTTCTCACTTGTATCTAGAAAGAGCTTCAAGCCACTGAAGCTAAGACATATATGTGTCCAACAAGACATGTTAACCACAATTTTCTACCCGTAACATAAATTTCTACCCATCTTAAGGGTAACCACTAGATTCCTTTATATACAACCACTAACCCGAGTATGAGGCTCATCATGGATATCACACATCATATACATCATCTTAGGTCTTGGGACATCTCCCTCACATATATATCAAGCATCAATTATTCAATTGCCTCTTTCTCTAGGGTTAGATCTTTAATAGGAAATCTAGGGTTCAACACTTTCAAGGAAACTGTCCACTAGGTCACTCAACTCATATACTTAGAAGTATTCTATCTAGGGACTCATCATCAAGCATTTCATCATTCATATTATTCAACATTTCAAATATTTTGGAGTTTAGGTACTCTAACCTTTTCCCGATACGGGCCAACTCATATCAACATGTCACCCTATTCATATGTCCCATGCTAGAGGTCTTCCTTTGTAAAGAGATTGAGGCATGTGTTGGTCTCGAACCATATATCATATCTCCACACATACAAGACTAGTAACAAGCAAGCATGTCCACCCACTAGCTATGTTTAGCACATCAACCAAGTGGTATGTATCATACAAGGTGCTAGGTCTAGCTAGGGTTGCATGGTCAAACTTATCTCATATCGTCAAACATACTTAACTTTACTCAAACATCTTGGGTTCTATAAAACATCAACATCATCATCAATATCATAATCATCATCTTAGGTTTCTAGGTTACTCACATGCCTAACCTATATCATGGCTCTAGACAACTATCACTATCATCTAAACTCTCTCATCTAGACTTGATGTTACCTCTCTTTCTCCTAGGTTGCATGGAAACTCACTACCTTTCTGCATGTGGTAACATTTTTCATATGTACATATAATAATACTTGAAATATGTTTTCTCCAACGTTTAAATAGGCGATGAAAACCACCATACTCCATTCGAATAAAACTAAAACCAAAATGAGTTACCACACTCATTAGGCAGTCTAGTATCATGATACCTAGAGAACTAGCAAGAACATGGTGCACACTTGTGTAGACATCCTAAGCACATGTCGTGGATCATGTCTAGGGAGGTAACTTACACAAGTCTACACCTAGTTCTAGAACATCTAGGTTCTAACCTAGAGGCTAAGTCAACCTAGTCCACAAAGGACATCTTATTAGGTTTCTAGGGTTGAGATGTATGGTGAGTTTAGTTTGTGTTTCATGTGAGCAATGTTTGGTGTAGTTATTGTTCATGCTCTGATACCATCTGTCACGAAACCGGAATCCCAGTCCCATGAACCAAACGTATACCAAAGGCGAAATGCGGAAGCGTAAAGCTTAGCACACATGAACAGATAACAAAATACAAGCACCAACATAATCTCAACAATCAACAAGATATATTAAGCAACATTATTATATTACATGATTTGAATTACATATTCAAGAGTCACTTTGTACAAGTCTGCTCATGTATACTATATCTGGATCTTACAACAAGTACACCTAGCATAGCTCACCAAGCCCTTCATCTTCCTTCTAGCCACCTTTGAACCTAAAAACAAAATATGAGAAATGGGTCAACACATGAGGTGTTGAGTATGGGGCGGAAAGATACACATATATATAAGCTTTGCATAATTTTGAAAAGATTTCAAGATTAAACGAACAAGAATAAATATGTTAATTGTTTAACAAATTTGAAACCATATTTTATGTCATTTCACTCCATTATATCAACAATATCAAACATGTTTAAGGCCTTTGACCATCTTCCCGTCGGAAGGGTCCGTAAGGGTGCTCAAGCTTAGCTAACCCTTTTATACGAGAGGGACCTCAAGGCCGTAGCCAAGAGCTAACCCTTTATCAATCAATATTATAATGGAGTTCTATCTATATATGTGTTCAAGTTATAAAACTGACGAGGCAAACATCGAGTAACACATAGCAATACTACATGGCAATATTTGAGAAAATAGACAAACAAGCATACAATATATGTCTTTTCAAGCAAGAAAGTGGTAGTCATATAACTAGATAAGGCCCATACCTGATTCAGAGATTCTTAACTTAACACATCCATTACCATCTAGATCATAGGCCAACCTGATTAATAACAAGATTACATACATGCATTAGATTCTCATCATTAACCCTAATTAGATGCATTTTAGGGTTTTGGCCAAGGTGGGTTCCAAGTTTCTTATTGGTTCATTTGATGATCTCATATTGATTTAGGGTCCATCATAAGAGTGTGGTTCAAGTTTCATATCATTTTGAGGTTTCATGTGGACATGACAAGGTTTAGGATATTATGCTCAGATTAGGTCACTAGACTCATAATAGAGTAATCAAGGTCAAAAATCATCAAGGTTGAAGAACCCATCATCAAACATGGTTTAGATCAGCAACATTAGGTCATAAGAAACATATTCCAAAATAGGTGTATGTCCATTAGAAGCAAGATTAGCAATCTAGGCAAAGTTCAACATTGTAGTCCAAAGTAGGTACATATGTACAATTGAGGTCATTTATGAGCAAGAATAGGGATAGAAGGACCTTCATTAGGGCTACAAAGAAAAATAGTGTTACTGATTTGATGATTACAGATGGAAGAGTACATAAAATATTTCAACTTTATCATGGATGTGCATGTAACATGGTCAAAGAAGTCAAAGATCACATATCTAGCATTATCAGAGGTTTAGAAGAAGATTCAGGGTCTGAAACCATTCTCATGTTGTATATCTTTTTGAGTTGATCGATTTGATATATAATTTTGCTATATTTGGCCTTAGGATCAGGGAGATATCAAATTTTAAAGATTAGACCAAGAACTATATGGAAATCGGAGAAGTGTTACCATGTCATTATTTGAATGATGTCATCCGTACGATGTGAGAGCACCATGGATCCGTCGATCCTACGATCCTTGTCGCCTGATCCCTTAGGCCTGGGTTTGAATGCCTTGACCTGGGATGGTTGGCGAATCACGATCCTAACTGCCCACCCATGATCTGATGAATCTGGCATCTTCCCCATCCATGAGCAGGCCCGCAGTGTTATGTTGCTTGCGGCTGTGTGTCTCGCCGGAGTGGATAGGGGCAGGCGTGCGACAACCCATCATGTCCCACGAAGGTGCCGCCCTAGCTCCTCGAGACCGACTGGGGTCAACGCAGGCCTACGTTGTGATGGTGGGCAACAGAACCCCCAAAGCTGAAGGGGATGGTCGTGGTGGCGCCGCCCCAACCTGGAGAAGAAGGAGGGGAAAAGAAGGACAAAGTAAGAAGGGAAAGGGAGCAAAACAGTAGGGGAACTTATGTGCGAGGGGTTTTATAGGGTTTCGGGGCTAGGTTTAGGGTTTACTTAGGCCAAGCTTGGCCATGGCGGCGGCCGCCATAAGGGGAAAAGAAGGTTCAGGAAAACCCCTTGTTTCGGTGTGAGATCATATGTATATAATGTGGATTTCAAAAATGGACCCATAGTCACTCGAATCGTGCAAAAAGGTCATCAATCGGGCGAGAACCGGTGGCTCGGGCTCCCCTACCCGACGGCCACGGTTGCAGGCCGATCCGAGGTAGAGGACGACCCCGCAACCATCGGATCAAGATCTGAGGGTGCACGGGCCAGTACCTCACCCCGGGTCAGCGTCCACAGGGCCCATTTAGGGTGGATAAATCGGCCCAACAAGGGAAAATGAAGGAAAGAAAAGGCTAAAAAAAGGGCAGATCTTAGGAAAATTATAACATATCATAGGAAGGTCCAAATGGTCTCAAATTTGGACCATAGCTTCATAATAGGATGTAGAACAATTGTGCAAAATTACAAATAAAAAAGATCATGTATGATGAAGATTTTAATCAAAGGATTCACGGGTATAACAACACTAACATTTCATGCATATATGTGTATCATATTGACTCAAAATGGGGAATCTTTGACTTTGGTGGACATTATCGAGTTATGAAGTCAAAGGAGACATAAAAAGTGAGGACTTAAAGTAAAAAGAGTAATTATGCACAAATAGGAGAAAATCCACTTTATCACAAGGTCTCTTTAATAATAACAAAGGAAACTATTATAGACCAAAGAGGAAGTGTAGAGTTAGAACTTACACAATCTAGATCCACATCTGAAAAGGATAAGGAATGCAACCCAAAAACATAATAAGAATAAACCTTAAGGTAGAGAGAAATAACCATGGAGACCTACAGCCGCATCGGCTTTCACGATTATAGATCATGCATCTATAGAAAATCATGAGTAATTCAAGAGACTTTGGATTCCTTTCAGTTTTCATCTAAACTTCAGCAAGGCATGCAAAATAGAAGAACAGAAATAGCTGGAATCCATTTCTACCAAACCTGCATATTCACTATCATTGCAAACAGTCTCAAGTGGCAAAAACGGATCACATTAAGGTATCATCAGAACCGCGATTTAGTATTAAACAATCATGTGACCAATTCATGGATTGGTAGAATTGCCTTTATCACTTTTCTATTGCCCTTGTTATAGTAGGTTCCAGGTTCAACACTATGAATGAACTCCAAAGGATTGGATTCATGGCTGAAAAGTGAAAGAGTTCTCATATGTTACCAATTGGCTAACCATAGACAACATTTTGGACTGAAAGATTAACTGAAGACCATAACAATGCTAAGATCTAGAGTTCAGAATATTCTGACCTATCTATAAAATACTTGTTGTAACTTTGAGTTGTTGTAGTGAAATTTTGACATGTTTTGGTAAGATCCCTAAACCATGAAATCAATTTGAGTTCACCTACCTATCAATGGTCCAACAAATATGTTAAAATATTTATATACAAAGTGCAAAATGATTTTTCTTTATGTGTTATGCCAACAAGATGCAACGATTACATCTAGAACATACCATGTCTATGAAACCTTTCAATATAGAAAAATGTGGATCTTCGTATCTAAGAAACCAAACAAGCATTACTATATACAATTTGTATCTGGTTAAGAAACATGAACACGTTTGCATTAGTGTATGATATTAAGATTTTGAAGCAAAAGAAAGAGTGGTAATGGTTTGTGTGAAATAATGTATAATTATGGCTTTAATTAAACAAAGAAATTAAGTATATCTAAAAAGGAAAATCAAATGAAGTCAAACCATCAAAAGTGTTAGTATGATTTCTACTTATACAACTTCCTCTATCTTGTTTATGAAATGTTCAGTTATCTGTGTAACTAATATAATGTTTTAAATTATATGGAGATTAAGAAAAAGATATCAGTTTTGTGGATTACTATTAGAGTCGTATCTACAAGTCACTTTCTCCATCAAGGAGTAAATGAAACTTGCATTAAATTTGAAGTACAACGTTCGGTTCATATCTGAAAGTCACACATAGATTAACCTTCAGATTCTTATTTTGATTAATATTAAGTTTCATTTTAATCATCTTTCGAAAATTGCTCCTCTTTTATTTCCACGTGCCTGAGTTTTGTGAATGCAGAGACATGGTTCATCTGCGCACTCAGTGCTACAGATGCTTCACTTAAAAGGATTCAGTAGGTAACTACCTAGCTAGGTAGACATGCAAGTATGTCAAACGGGATAATGATATCATTTTTTTTCAACTTGGTGGTGCCTTACAATGAATATATTGTCATGGTATGGTATTGAATATTTATATCCTTTAATTTACTAAAAACATTTGTTTTCTTATGACATCTCTATATATTTTTCGTAACATGCCCCTTCCTTAATAATCATCTAATCTCGATGATTAGTTAATTTGATATATATATATATATATATATGTATTCTTATTTTTTGTGTAATGCTACAAAATTAGAGTAGTCTTTGACTTGTCATTTATATAAATTATCTGGAAATAGTGATTCATCTGATTGCATAGTGACTTCAGTTGTAGATTGTGCATAATCCTAGAGAAGCACTTTGCAAGCAAAGGTTGCCATTTGACATCTATTTTATTATTTGTTAAACTATTACCATAAATCATGTCACTCAATGATATCTTATTACTTTATAACAACTGATGTTTAAGAAAGAGGAGTCTAATCTGATTTTAGGAGAGAGGCAGATTCTTGGGAAGCTTCCATCCTTGAAATGATATAACTTGTTAAAGGGGTGTTCATGAACAATATTAGAAGGATATTTTTCCTACAGGAAAATGATATATCACTTGCTTTATCAAGGAGAGTTTGTTGGAAAGGAACTAGTGATCAATAATATAGGGTGTAACTTAAGATTCCCTTTGTTGTCACTAGAAACATCTATCTTGGAGTTCTATAAGGAGCAACTTCTTGTTGTTCTACTGCCTTGGTTTTGAAGTACTCCAACCATGTAACAATGTACGAGTATATTCTAAAAGTTGGAGTGGCACTTTAGTGTGTTTAAGTTGTTTCTATGCCTTGGATATTCCTCCTCCCTGTGACCTTCTATGGATTCTTTGGATAAATGCTCACCTATTGGCCGCGTGATGAACTGTAACCCCTTGTTCAATCTGCAAGGTGTTTAGAACAGAAAAAATAAAGGAGATATCAGCTTGGATGTCTTACGAATTCAAGCTTCAAAGAGGAGAACATATATGGTGAATGCCAGTTATGTATCCACCACCAATATATTCATGGACATGCAAAAAACATTAAGTGAAATGAGCAATGTTTATTAGTATATATGGTGAACACCAATTGCTTCAGAATATTAAATCTATAATTAAATGTTCAGCTTGCACTTTCTAGGCCCTTATAAGCAAGTAGATGATGTGTTACCTTTTAATCTTTGTTTATAACCTGAAGTAAGTAAGCAAGTCAGGATGTTGTATATATTAAAATGTTGGAATCCCACCTAGTGCTCTCTAGCATTTTTCTACTGTTGGATTTATCAAAACAATTGAACTTATAGTCCCTTGATGGCTTGCCCAAGTGCAGTATCCTTCATTATAGAGATGCTCTTGAATATGCACAAACCAAATGATCTAATATACCATCTTCAAATACTAAACGACTTTGATTGACACATCCAATATGTTCAAAATCAAGGTGTGGTCTAAAGTAGTAGACACTGGAAAGAATTTCTAGACTGTAGTAGACACTGGAAAGAATTTCTATTCAATACACTATTGCATCCTAGATCAAAAGTATGTCATTATCATGCATCACAGTAGAAAGTATAAAATGTACAAATGGAAGGGACAAGTTACAAATAAATTGCAGTTGGAATCGTGATTATTTCATTGGGGCAAGATATATTATGTTAATTGAATGCTAAAGAAATGGTCCTATTACTTAATATGAAAAAACTGAAGTATGTCAGTCTTTGGACTACATATTGGAGTTATGGAAGATACAACTTTATAGAAGGAAGGTAATATTGGTTGGGTCACCTAAAGCAAAAATGAGGAGTCAAAATCAATGCAAGACTCCTTAAGGTTAACTGATTGTTGACTCCAAAATGTGAGGTTGACACACAGTTCAAACGTCCACAAGCCATATGATGTCATTTTAATACACTATTCTTAATGTGTTTCCCATCCTCACACTTTTAAAGACAACATAAAGCTAGTTGGATTCTCCATATGTCAGGGACAACTATCAACACATGGATACATCGGAATCAGATCTTTGGCATCTTCTAAAAGCCCTGTTCGACATAAAAGTTTTACCATACAAAAATCATCTTATATCCAGGAACCAAGCCATGTTTATAATAAAATCCTAGTATAACCTTCCTCTTTCTAGAAAACCACGCTTGGTACATGTAGATATAAGTGACAAGAAAGTAAAATTATCCAAACTCAGCCATTGTTCTAATATCTCATCATGTTAATTAGTTTACTACATATAGACACACTGTAACCCATTTTGAATTTCTCAACTTGGGCATGTATTGGATTTCCATAGTGCATTGTTGTGGAAGATTCTGTAGAAGAAGTTATTGCATTATGTGAATAGTCATTTGGCTTTGTATCATTTGCAGACATAGATAAGAAATGCATGAAAAATATCATTGCATTGATTGCATTTCCGTTATCTACATGGACAACAATCCAACAATTCCAAGAAACTAAGTGTGGATGTCAATCTCTTAAAACACGACAATTGATGCAGCAACGTCCCCACAACTTGAATACATGAATGAAAGGGAATTCTGAACTGAATAAAATATGAACAATAAAAATTTGTGATAAATTTCTAAAAGGAAGTAAAATGAACAAGTGCCACTGAATACGACAGTATAAGCTAATTTGCATCATAAAACAAGATCACCTATTATTCACAGTGAATCTCTCTCTGTGTTTCATACTTGACAAATGCATAGAATAGATAAGCACTAGGAACTACAAGAAAAAAAATCAGATTAGGACAATTACAACAAAGAAGTGATCTCACTATTACTAGGAACTAGCATTTCATTATCACCATGTTACTTTTTGCAATGGTGATATATAATCTAGACAGAAATTAATGATAGTTAAATATGAACCAATAATTATAATTATTACAAGTTCATCAGGTCACCAACATAAAGTCAAGTGAGTTTGTTCAAAATACTACTACAAACATGGAGCAAGTAGATTCTATAGAAAGTCTGGATGAAATGACCCAAAAAATTGGACGAGCTATAAACATGGGATCAAGTACAAATTATTATGAAAAAATATTCCATGGACCCCAAGTAATGTCAATGATATAATCATCTTTGTCAGAAAAATGAAATACATAATAAACCCCTTCCTTACCAAGATTTCAGACCAGTCTTATGACCATCTAGAGAGTTTACAGTCTGAGAACAATTAATGCACACTGCAAATTTATGCAGCAACTGTTTATACATGAGTACATCATATTTATGATCAAGCATATGGATACATACACATTGAATAGCATGTGGGAAAAGTTGATCCCCAAAAAATTATGAGATGAAGCTTAGACACAGTAAGAAGTATAATTGTGTCGGGACAAATCAAAGAACTGGCTTGGTGGGCACCTCACACAAAACTATAACTTAACAGAACCAAGCCAACATGAAAACCCCAGATGCCTATGGGAAATGTAACCTTCAGGCAACATGACGTTGATCATGTCTAATGAAAAGGGTAGTAGTAAACTTTTAGGTCAAAATATAAGGACCAACAAATTAGCATGAGCATCTAATTAGAAATCACTTAAGTGCCTATTGTAAAACAACCATAACTCAGTGCGTAAGAGGGTAGTTACCTGAAGATGATTAGTGCTGAAGATTATCAGTGATGATTGAAAGAGAACAAATGCAAAGAAGATCACAGATGGTTTAGGGATGAGGATTGGAGAAGTACAACTGCCATGATAAGATATTCTTGCAGCATCTTCAAGGCCTTCATCTTGTGGCAAGTCATACCCTCAGGCTATAGGCAGAACCTCACAGGATAGGAATGGCTGGAGGCATCCTTATGCCTATGGGAAAATACAATGAGAACCAGAGTTGTCTGTGGCAGCTCAGGCAGATCGGCGGAGGTGTTGAGGGGGGAAGAGAGGCACATCAGGAGAAGAGTTGTCATGCAATCTTTAGGTGGCTGGGTGGAATGTGAACATAGAGAGACCAGGAGGGAGAGTGTGGATGGAAATTTGGAAGATGATGGAGAGGGAGAAATTTGGAGGAAGGCACTCTATCATGAATGAATGAGGACAGAGTGTGCGGGATATCAGTCGCGCGATAAAAAGTGAATTTCAATTGAGATGAAGAGAGATGAGAGAGGTGTTAAGAAGTGTAGTTATGAATCGCTACAAATCTTTTCTTTATATTATTTAACCTTTGTAAACAAAAATAGTTTTAACTACATGTATTTTATATGTAATTAAGAAATGTGTAGCCAAAGAACCTTTTTTTTGTAGTGCATGATACTACATCAAACCAAGGTACAACAAGGCTATAAGGTACCACTCTCTCCAAGATGATGCCAAAATATGCGAGGCACATCAAGCATGGGACAAATTGCAAAATAAACCCTTAACATGGGTAATTTGCAATTAGGTCCAAAACAAGCACATGAAGGCATATCTAGCTCAAACTACATCCAAACTGGACCAAACTGAAGACATAAGCATGTCACATGTTATCAATGAAAATCACATGATTAAATTAAGGTTTTAAGCATCAAATTATACTAAGCAAGTAGGATCAACCGAAAATCTAGGTTAAGGTCTTACAATCATAAACCTCTAACAAGGACTTCGCCCCAGAAATTCTACGCAGACAACGACGGGTACTTCCTATGTAGCTTGTCCTCTAACTCCCATGTGGCTTCCTTCATGCCACGGTTATTCCACAAAACCTTAACCAACACTATATCCTTCTTCTTCAACTTCTTCACCCTCCTATCCAGGATCTACACAATCCTTCCACATATGACACGTCCTCCTCTAATTCAATCTTCATCGGCTGCAACACTTGCTTGGTATCCGCATGGCACTTCCTCAACATAGAAACATGGAACACGGGATCCAACCTCTGCAACTTTGGCGATAAATCCAACTTGTAAGCCACCTTCCCAACATGTTCCACCACATGGTATGGTCCCATAAACCTAGGAGCCAGCTTACCCTTATTACCGACCTCATCACGCCTTTCCACGGAGAGACCTTAAGATACACCTTGTCTCCCACTTGGAACTCCAAAGGTCTATGATGATTATTAGCATAAGATTTCTATATGTCTTGGTATGCTTTCAATTGTTGTTGTGACACTTTGATCTTCTTTGTAGTCTTTTGTACAAGCTCATGACTAAAATTCAATACTCACATGTTTCGGACCAACAAAGTGGTCAGCGACAATGCCTCCCATACAAAGCTTCATAAGGTGCCATATATATACTCCTCTAATAACTATTGTTGTAGGAAAACTCTATCAAACTCATGTGCACATCCCAGATTCTAAGAAACTACAAGACACAAGCTCTCAATAGATCTTCCAATGTCTAAATGATCCTCTCTGATTGACCATTTGTTTACAGGTGGAATGTTGTACTATACCTCAACTGTGTCCACATTGTTGTATGCATACGTTCCCAAAAATGACTAGTAACTGAGGACCCCTGTCAGACACTATCATCAATGGAATACCATGCAAATGCACTATCTCATCCACATATATCAGTGCCAACTTCTCTATTGTATACTTTGTATTGATTGGCAAAAAGTGAGATGACTTGGTCAACCTGTCAACTATCACCCAAATCGAATTATGACCTTTGTCTGTCCTTGGAAGACCAACCACAAAGTCCATAGTGATATGATCCCATTTCCATTGTGGTATAGGCAATGGTTGCAACGTCCCTCTAGGTTTTTGATGCTTAGCCTTGGCCTACTGACACACTGGACACCTTCCCAAAAACTCCACCACATCACGCTTCAAACCAGGCCACCAGTACAGATGCTTCAGGTTATGGTACATCTTGGTGTTGCTTAGATCATTGCATACATCGTGGAGTGAGCTTCCTCAAGGACCATCTTCCTACTTTGGAAACAAACTATCCCATCCTCTGCCTCATGGAATCCCTCACATTTCTCGCCACCAAACTCTGATCTGATCTGATGTATCACAACATCATCATGTTGTGCATCTCTGATCTACTGTATCAATGTGAGCTTCACCTGTAACTGTGCTAACAAGCCTGCCAAGAAGGAGACTTCCAACTGGCGAAGCGATGCCAACATGTCTAAGCTTATGGCACACTAAAGAACACAAATGTGCCTTATTAGTAGATGATGAAGAAGAAGCCTTCCTGCTAAGCGCATCTGCCACCATGTTTGCCTTCCCTAGATGGTAGTATATGGTACAATCGTAGTCCTTGATTAACTCCATCTGTCTCTTCTGCTACATGTTCAACTCCTACTTTAAGAAGATATATTGAAGGTTCTTGTGGTCGGTGAAGAGATGACACCTCTCTCCATAAAGGTAGTATCTCTAAATCTTCCAAGCTTGGACCACAACTACAAGCTCCATATCATGTGTCAGGTAGTTCTCCTTGTATTTCTTAAGTTGTTGCAAAGCAAAAGAAATCACATTTTTGTCCTGCATCAACACGCATCCCAAGCTGTTCTTTAACGCATCACAAAAGATGATATAACCTTTCCCTTATTATGGAAAAACTAACACCAGTGCACTGGTCAACTTCTCCTTCAAAATCTGAAAAAAAACACTGACACTTGTCATCCCAGACAAACGGTACACCTTTCTTTGTCAGCTTGGTTAGGGGTAACGCCACAACACTAAAGTTCTTGATAGACCTCCTGTAATAGCCTGCCAAGCCTAGGAAATTATGAACATTCATCAGTGTCTTAGGATGCTCCCACTTGAGCACAGACTCAACCTTATTTAGGTCCACACAAATTCCTCTATCCGATATCATGTGTCTAAGAAAAGACACCTCCTTCAGCCAGAACTTAGACCTACTGAACTTGGCATACAACTTGTGATGCCTCAACAATGTCAAAGCTTGTCATAGATGTTGCTCATGTTGCGAGCTATCTCTGGAGTATATCAAGATGTCTTCAATGAACACTATCATGAACTGGTCAACATAAGGTCTAAACACCTTGTTCATCAGATTCATGAATGTTTTTGACGCATTGGTCAACCCAAATGAAATAACCACAAACTCATAGTGACCATACCTAGTCTTGGAAGATGACTTGGGTATGTCATCTGCCTTGATCTGCAATCGATGGTGTCCTCACCTCAGATCTATCTTTGAGAATTCTATAACACCTCTCAACTGATCAAACAAATCATCTATCCTTGGCAACATGTACTTGTTCTTAATCGTCACCTTATTCAACTGTCAGTAGTCTATGCACAACCTCATAGAACCATCTTTCTTCTTGACAAACAACACTGGAGCACCCCAAGGGGAAGTGCTCAGTCTGATAAAGCCCTTCTCTAAAAGCTCCTACAACTACTTCTTCAACTCATGCATCTCGGTCGATGCCATCCTATACGATGACTGTGTTTTTAGTTTTATACCAGGAACAAGATTGATCATAAAACCAATCTCTCTATGAGGGGGAACTCTAAGAAACTCTTCATGATGGACTGAGTGACATGCCTATTTTGTGTTGAATTTGGCTAAGGAACGAACTGACCCAATCAAAGTGTCTAGACTCAGGTCACTAGATGACCGTCTGGGTGACCGAGATGGTCGTCTTGTTGGATAAATTGGACATTATGATAAATCCCTTTGTTTCGATGATGACAAACATTTCATTCTTATTAATCTAACGAGCTACTTGAGTGTGCAGGATGACAAAGTAACAAGGGAAAATCCAAGAGCTTATTTATTTATTTTCATGCAATGTAATCAATGTTGTAAAACTTGTACAAAAATATAATGTACAAGTACTTAGAAATGCATGTAAATCAAGCGTTAGATTTTCCCTAGCTAAACACCAAAGTTAGAAAGGTCATCCCATTCCAATAGGATCACAATATGCACACTCACACATATAATTAGTGCCTAAATTGAAACCTTGAAACAGGGTCAACCTCGGTCGACAAACTCCTCGACCGAGACACTCTCGGTCGACAAACTTCTCGACCGAGATTGACCCAAAGTAGCCGTTAGACACAACAGTTGATAGTTGCAAATAAACGTGAATCTAGAGAGCCTCTCGGTCGACAAAACTTTGACCGAGTAGGTATCTCGGTCGACAAATTGTCGACCGAGATGGTCTCTGACAGCAATTGCAGAATAAAGCAACTAGCTGTTACTAACGCACCTAACTTATACCTAACGGCTAGTTAAGCACTTAGAACCCCCTAGAAGTTGTCTAGAACGTCCTTAAGCATCCATAGGCCATTCCTATAAATAGGACAAGCCTTAGGACACTAAGACACACTCACATACTCAATTGTGCAATCCTTGAGCTTACACTACATTGGCAATCTGTTTAGAGCAATAGTGCAATTCCCACACTTGTTATTCATTCCTATTGCTTCCATTTCGTGTCCTATAGACTAGGATCTCCTATACACAATAATCACATTGCCATACACCTTGGTTAGGAGATCCAAACGCTTGATATAGGAAAATCAAGCCTTGTGCTTAAACGGTATTGTAATTTCTCTTATTCTTTCTTGTTCCTATTTATTTCTTGTACTCTCCTTGCTACTCCTAGGGTTGGAGGCTGCGGATTGGAGAGGGTTGACTTCTCGGAGAAGAAGGGGACTTCAAGCTACTTCAAGAAGGCTATCGCACGGGAAGCTACTTCAGAAGGCTGGTGCAACGGGAGTTGGTGCATCTACTTCAAGGGAAGGCTGCTTTGAGTTGGGCGATTACTTCTAGGTGAAGGCTGCTTGAAGGGTTTAGGGAGAGAAATTGTAATTTTATGTAAAGTCCTTGCGAGGTAATAAAATTCATTTCTTTCCAAATCCCGGTTGGGTAAGCAACCGGGTAGTGGACTGACTACCTTAGTATTTTCTAAGGCTAGGAACCACTCTAAACCCTTGTCTCCTTGTCCAATATTTTCATTGTGGTTGTTTGAGTAAATTATTGTTAAAATCTCTATAAAACTCTATTCACCCCTTCTCTAGTGGTTTTCACTAGATGACCGTCTGGGTGACCGAGATGGTCGTCTCACATGGGCAAGATGGTTTAGTTCAGTCGGGGAAGGTTATAGATGTTTCCCTATTCATTCCACTTGAGAAATACTTGTTGCACAAGGAAATGAATGGCGAACATTGATGGGAAATGATTTGCCAAATTTGTGCACAACTGGGAAATAGCCAAACGCCTATCTAGGCTATGCCAAATGACCGTATGGCATAATAGAAGACCGCATGGGTTTCCAGAAGATTGTATGGGTTGTCATAAGCTGTGAGATTTCCATAATTGTTTTGAAAATTTGAGTTCTTCCAATCCCTTCCACTCCCACATAGACTGGGAACCTGGACCCAAACTCTATCTATAAATAGAGGGGTATTGGGGGCTTCCCAAAACACAACATAAATAATTGAGAAATAGTTGCTCTGACAAACATCGTCCTCTCTGGTTGTGGTAACCACAAGAGCCCAAGCAAGTTCTACCCGACTAGGGAGGAATAGTAAGGGAAAGAACAGTTGAGATCATTGTCATGAGAGAGCAAGTCGGTGACTAGTGCACTAATGGAGAGGGACGACTCCTTCCTGATCGTCGTAGTAGGACAAAATGAGCTCTAGGTGGTCCATGTGGATTACCATAGAGGTAGGAAGTAACTCATGCACCATCGACACCTCTTGGATACTAGGACTTCTAACCTTGGTATCCACAACATGTGCTAAGTAAGCCTAACATCCCTGCCTCATCGGCCTCTCTGTTGTCATAGATGACACTAAGCACGTCGGAAGAATCTTCCTGTCTCCTTGGAAGATCCACGAAATGTCAACATCATGAAATGTCGCTACCTTGGAACTACAATCCAAGACCACCTTGTAATTTTCCAAGGTATCCATCCCAAGGATCACTTCAAATCCATGCATGTCAAGTGGCATAAGATCCACTTGAATGTTGCATCTTGAGAAGAAAGAATACAAGATGGAGACACCTCCCACAGCTCGACGGAACCAACTAGAGGGTTTTCTAATCGAAGACTTATATGTCTACTACAAATAGGCAAGGATCAACTACATATCACCTCTCAGGTGATAAAAGAGTGTGTCGCACCTGGGTCAACCAAAATAGATACAAAAGAAGAAGTATATAAATCAGAATAAAAAAAATCCATCTGAGATATCATGACGCATGGATTGACCACTCCCTCCAGCTAACTCATAGTGTAGAATTGAGTTGTTGCCTATTGACATCCACATCCTCCACTATCCTATCAAGAGGATCTAGCATGCGATGAATGACCATGTCCTCTACCACCAGTACTACTAAACTGCTATTATTGGGAACCTTGTTGACTCTACCTAGGTTGTTGTGTAACTTCCTCGTCCTTCATAGGGCACACCCAAGTGTCCTAGTTGCCCACACTTATAACATGTCTTACTCTCATACCATGGCCTGGACGGACCTGTCACCGGTACTGATGTTTTCACTGTGAGCTCCTACGGGTAGAAAACTACGGCCTTTTCCCTTGCTTGGTGACCACTAAGATAGAACTACTGATCTAGGCTCAGAGAAAACTGACCGCTATTGTGATCGGGGTGACGAAAACCTAAGCTTCTTGAAGCCTCCAGATAACTGCCCCTGAAACTAAGTTGGCCTCTTCTTAGCATTGGTTTCACGCTTCTCAACAGTCGACTGCTCAATCTGCCTTACAAACTCCACAAAGGTAGAAAAACTCTCCCTATTCTCTAGAGCAATCATTGGCATTGTCAACTCTGTGCTCAACCCCTTTTCCAACTGTGGGATCCTCTCCTTATCCGCCGTTGCCATGTGAGGACAAAACCTCAACAACTAGATAACACTTTATTTTACGTACTTTTTGTATATATTTTATACCTCTTTTAGTATATATTTTGTTAGCTTTTCCCATAATTTTACCACCTTTGTGACTAAAACCTCACTTACATGGTTTCAGGTACATTCACAAACCAGGTCGTGGTCTTTACCTCAACTGTGACCCACTTATCCCTCAACTGCGATCGCGGTTTTAGAGCTCCTTTGAGATCGAGGTCATCAGGAATCAAAGATGGACCACGGCCATAATAAAGTCACGATCACTGCTTAACCGTGACCATGACATTAGTCGTGATCAGAACATGGGTCCCAAATCAGACCAGGGGTCATGGTGTATTCAGAGACTGTGATCAACACAGACCACGATCAAGAAGGACTGGAGACTGTGGTCACTGCTGAATCCTTGCAAACTGTGACCGAACAAGAAGACCTCAACCTCTCCAAACACAACGCACAAGCCGACCTCGATCACGATCATCACCAGACCGCGACTAAGTTCAACCGTGATGAAAGGAGGAATAAAGAGCAGACCGCAACTACGGTCTCACCCCTTACCCAACCAAGACCGTGACCGCGGTCTAGGCTTAAGTCTGTGGAATGTGCCTATAAATAGCACATCCACCTATCTTATCAAATCATTAGATAATAGATCAGATCCCAAGGACCACGAAGTGCTGCTGCATTCCAGATTCATTCCATACCATCCCATCCACCAGTCTTGGATCTCCAAAGGTGGAAGCTGAGGAGAGAGAAGACTGAAGACTCCTTCTTCAAGAGAAGAAGACTGTCCATGTCATTGATGTGTTAGATCCAGATCTGAATAAGTATTGTATCGTATCATGTCCCTTCTCTCTCTAGATCTATCATTCCATTTTGTTGTATCCCCCCTCTCTTCGTGGGACTTCATGTATCCATCTTTTTGTAACGTCGTTATGCTTTCCGCAAGCATGAGCGGCTAAACACCTTAACTTGGGTTACGAGTAGCCACTAAGGCTCTCCCAACATGTATATTGTCTCTTTCTGTTGAATATACATATTCTTATCAAGATTATATCCATGCATCTATTTTAGTGTGTCACTTGTATGCTTAGCTACCATCTTGTGATGTTTGATAGTTGATATCTCGAGAGAGAAATATCACTTTTATCACATGTCATGGAGTAGTATGAATGCACGAGAGTGTTGGAATGCTAAGGCTTTAAACCATATGTTATGTTGTGTAGTTTTTGTGTGGTCATCTCAAGAGGGAGGCTACCCTTAGATTTATATCTATCCTCATCTCGAGAGAGAGTGGAACATATGCTTTTGATGGTTGCTTGTAGTTTTGATAAGAGTATGTGAGAGAGAGAGGTGATGTTGCATGTTGGTGAGAAGTTTTAGTAGGTGAACCCTAGCTCGGGTTTCCTCCCATATACTTATTTCTTTTGTTTTATTTAGTTCTTCTTATTATTGTTTTTCTTGACCTGCTTTAGTTTGTGTACCATCGTTCCTTAGGGAACACCTTTTATATACCCTCTTCAGTTGGAGTATATGAGTGTTAGATTCTGTGTGCTTAACACTGCCAACCTTGTCCCTATGTTCGACCCCGATCCCTACATCAGACCCCATTTATCGTTGTGGGAGCCTTAGAGTTGGGTTATCTCTTTAAAAGTCTGACCACTCTGAATCCACTTCTTTTGGATGTGCGATTTAGGCCGGTCAACTTTTTGGCGCCGTTGTCGGGGAAGGCAAAATGACATTGTTAAGAACCCAAGTCCACTTACTATACTCCCATGCCTCAAGCTTAGCAATAAGCTTGATAGTACAGTTACATAAGTTTGCTACCCTGAGTTTGTGTAGAATAGTTCGTTTTAACACGTCCAGTTTTCTAACTCAACTGTATGGTCTATTCAGGCACCCATGAAGAAGAAAACTTGTTTGACTTTAATCCTTTTCACCATATCGCCTCGTGTGGACATCACCCTCTCAGGAGACGAGCGGAACGTGAGGAATCAACACAACCCACCGCCACTAGGCACGGATGAAGACAGAGATGGTTGTTACAATGACGGTCACCAATATGAAGAACGAGAGGAAGAGCATGAAGAGCGACATGAAGATGATCATCATGAAGATTACCGTCACTATGAGGAACGTCGTCATCGTTGCAGTCATAGAAGAAACCATAACAATCATGAGCGTAGAGCTGAGAGAAATCGCAACCGTAGGGATAGCGATAGTGAGGACGATGAGGAAGGGAAGACCCTTCATGAGTTGGCAGCAATAAGGGCCAACGAGTCAAGATTTCTGATCATCGTACCAAACTTCAATGCAACAAACTTCGAGCTAAAGTCATATATCATATCTATGATATAGAATAAGCCTTTCCGCGGGAACTCAAGAGATAATATGTACCACCATCTCGATGCTTTCAAAAATATATGTGATATCATTAAGGTGAGGGGTGTCCCGCAAGAGGTGATTTACTATAAGGGTTTCAACTTCTCATTGGAAGATAAGGCTCTATCCTGGTATCTAAATCTCCCCCACCAGTCCATAGATGGGTGGAGACCCCTGGCAGATGCCTTTGTCACTAAGTTTTATCCTACTGAGAGGACGATTTGTAACATGCAAAAGATTATATCTTTTGCACAAAAGCCAGGAGAAAATTTGCATGAAGCATGGGAGTGTTTCCAAGAGTACTTGAGGGATTTCTCGCACCACAATTATCGAAAGTGGTTCCTAGTGACCACTTTCTATAATGGGCTAACTCATACGGAGAGGACTTCGTTGAATGCAGTCGCTGGTAGTGATTTCCTCGGGAAGAAGCCAAGCAGAACTATGAAGATAATAGAAAGCATGGATGTGTTGTAAGCAGGAGTAGACTATGAAAGGAATGATAGAGGCCCATCGAAGAAGGCAGGATCTAAAGGACCATCCATGGAAGCTAAGGCTTTAGAAACTATAACATCCCAAATTCAGAAAATAGCAACTGATGTTAAACAACTAAAAGATACTGGAGGCAAAGGAAAGAAGCACACCGAGAAAGTGATGAAGTGTGTCACCTGAGGTGAAGGAGGACACGGGGTCGATAACTGTATCTACACCAGACCTAAAGAGAGTGAAGATAGTGAAAGTGAAGAGGAGACTACGCAGAATGTTTCCTATGCCAACTTCAAGAGGTCAGATCACCCTGGCTTTAGCTATGGAAATAAGGATGCAGTTGAGAATTTGCACCAGGTGGGCAATTCACAAAAGTTGCTGCCAGGATTCGAAAAGAGGAGTGGACAACTGTAGTATACTCGAACAACCAATTATCAGATTAATAAGAATAACTACTCGGCACAAGGTAAGAACCAGACTCACCAAGGAGCAGGACCAAGCCAAGCGCCAAGTCAAGGCCAAGGCCAAGGACAGGGGTAGGGAAAAGACAATAGCCAACCAGACTTAGTAACTCAACTATTCGATTTTGCTAAGAGGCAAGCTATTGTGAACGATCAACTGGCCCAAAGTGCCCTAGCCAATTCTGGCGTCCTGACAACTATGCAAGTCCAGATGGCAGATATGCAGATGCATCAACGCCAAATCGACCAACAGCTCGTGCAGTTGGCTGAGTTAGTAAAGAATCCCTCAGGAAAGATTCCATCAAATACAGAAACTACAAAAATGGCTACCCTCAGATCTGGGAGGATGCTGATCAACTCTGGAATAGGAAACGACAACGAGGAAGAAAAAGATGAGAAACCACAACATGAGAAGGAGGTTTCTTCTGAGAAGTCTGCTGATAAAGCAAAACCTGTTGAAGAAAGTTGTGAGAAAAGTGGAGGAGCTAGGGATCCAGATCCCATTGAAGAAATCTTTACGAAGAAGAGCCCATATGCACCCAGAATTCCATTCTTATACAATCTTATTAAGGCGCACTTGAATAAAAGATATGAAAAATTCATGGAGGCAGTGAAGAAACTACATATAGATGTCCCATTTCTAGATGCTTTGGAGGAGATGCCCACGTACACTAAGTTTTTCAAGAGTCCGATCACAAAGAGGAGAAGAGGAAACCATATTGAAATGGTACACCTGGCAAACATGTCCAGTGCTTCAGACTAAACTACCAACTAAGAAGAAAGACCCAGGAGCTTTTAACATCCCATTTTGTGTGGGAGATAATGTCGAAAGGAAGGGTCTAGCTGACTTGGGAGCTAGAATAAGCCTAATGCCCCTAAGTTTAGCACATAGATTGGGATTGACCGACATGGTCAAGACAAGTATGAGAATTGAACTGGCAGATCACACATTTAAGAGATATGTTGGTATAGTGGAAGACGTCCTGATTCGTGTGGGACGGTTCTTCATACCTTGTGATATCATTGTGATAGATACTGTGGAGGACCTGAAGTGTTCGATAATATGTGGACGACCTTTCCTAGAAACTGGAAGAGCCCTGATAGATGTCGTCGAAGGCGTCATAACCCTTCGAGTTGGAAGTGGCCACATTGACTTCAAAGTGAAGGATGCCATGAAGGGACTGTCTCTTTCAGAGTCAGTCTACTTCATGGATAGCTATAACCAGTATTGTGAAGAGATTTAAGAAGAAAAGGCCATTGTGGACCCACTTATGAGAGCCTTAAACAACCTGAATCCTTTGAAAGAAGACCCTAAAGTGGTTGAGATACTAGATTATCTTAACTAAGGTGAAGAGAGTCTCAGTGATGACAAAGAAGTGATAGAGACAGTGAAGTACGCTTCTTTGGAATAGTCAAACGAAGAGTTAGAAGCTCTAAAGACAAAGCCGGGACTAAAGCCCCTACCAGAAGGGCTGAAGTACCCCTGGGCGACGAGAGAAGGAATCCCATAATCATCAATGCTAACCTCACAGAAGAACAACGGGAAAGATTCCTGGAAGAGTTGAGGGAGCATAAAAGAGCTATCAGATATTTAGTTGAGGACATTAAGGGACTGAACCCAGCCCTATGCATGCACAGGATAAACTTAGAAGAATCGGAAAGACGATTGGTACAACCTCAAAGGAAATTGAACCAAATGTTGAAAGAAGTAGTCAAGAAGGAAATATTGAAGCTACGTGATGCAGGGATTATATACCCAATAAGCAATAGCAACTAGGTGAGCCCCATTCACGTAGTACCTAAAAAGGGTGGGATGACTATAGTGAGAGGAGATAATGGTGACAAAGTTGCCAAAAGAACTGTCACAGGCTGAAGAATGTGCATAGATTATAGAAAGCTAAACTCAGCCACCAAGAAAGACCATTTTTCCTTGCCATTTATTGACCAAGTCTTAGAAAGACTTGCCCACCATGACTACTTCTACTTCTTAGATGGATATTCTGGATTCTATCAAGTTCTGATCCACCCTGATGATCAGGAGAATGTTGGCTAAATTAGACATTATTATAATCCCTTTATTTTGATGATGACAAACATTTCATTCTTGTGGATCTAACGTGCTACTTGAGTGTTACAGGAACTAGGTGGATGACTCAACTTTGGAAGATCTAAATGCGCACAATGTGTTAATTTCATGATTGTAATCAAAAGTAAAATCTTGTACAAGATATATAATGTACAAGTACTTAGACATCATGTAAATCAAGCGTTAGATCTTCCCTAACAAATCACAACACTTAGATAGGTCATCCCCTACAATAATGTCATATCTGCACACTCATACACACACTCAGTACTTAGTTTAAAACATTAAACCAGGGTCAATCTCGGTCGACAAACTTCTCGACTGAGACACTCTCGGTCGACAAACTCTTCGACCGAGAAAGACCCAAGTAGCTGTTAGACACAGAAGACAAGGTAGTTGGGAGTTGGATCAGAACGTTATATACACTTAACTCCAGATAGTCCCTCGGTCGAAAAAACTTCGACCGACTGGGATCTCGGTCGACAATTCCTCGACCGAGAATGTCTCTGTCTGCACTTTTTAGGATTAATTAACTAGTCATTTTTAGTGCAACTAATGGATACCTAACGGGTAGTTGAGCACTTAGAACCCCCTAGAAAGTGTCTAGAACGTCCTTAAGCATCCATAGGCCATTCCTATAAATAGGACAAGCCATAGGACACCCAAAACACACTTGTGCAACACTTGAGCATATACTTGTAATTGGCTATTCATTCTTGTGAGCAATAGAGCAATTCCAACAATTGTCTATTCATTCCCATTGCTCTAATTTTGTGTCCTATAGGCTTTCATCTCCTACCCACTGCACAAACACTTTCATATACATTGGTTAGGAGATCAAAATGCTTGATATAGGAAATCAAGCATTGTGCTACAACGGTATTGTAATTTCTATTTTTTCTTCTTGTTCCTTTTTATCCTTTGTACTCTCCTTGCTAATCCTAGGGTTGGAGGCTGCGGATTGGAGAGGGTTTGACTTCTCAGGTGGAGAAGGGTCTTCTCTGTGGAGAAGGTGGACTTTGGACTACTTCAAGAAGATTGTCTCAATGGGAAGCTACTTCAAGAGGAAGGCTACTTCAAGGGGAGCTTGAGGTTACTTCAAGGAAGGCTGCTTCGAGGTTGGTGAAACTACTTCTAGGTGAAGGTTGTCTGAAGGGTTTGGTGAAAGTATTGTAATTTTATGTAATATCCTTGCGAGGTAATAAAATTTAATACTTTCAAAATCCCGGTTGGGTAAGCAACCGGGTAGTGGATTGACTGCCTTAGTATTTGCTAAGGTTGGAACCACTCTAAACACCTTGTCTCATTATTATTTCAATTGTGGTTGTTTGAGTTAAATTACTTTAAAATAATCATAAAACCCTATTCACCCCCCCTCTAGTGGTTTTTCAATTGGTATCAGAGCAGGGCTTCAAGGAACTCTAACAAAGTCTTGAAGAATGGGTGATGGGTTGCTCAACAACCTCAACTTGGAAGGAACACTCGTGGCTAGACCTCCAGCTTTTGATGGAACTAACTACACCTACTGGAAGAGGAGGATGCAATTTTACTTCCAAGGAATCAGTTGGGATTTATGGAGAATGGTATCAACCCCGTATGAACTTCCTCAAATGGAGTATGCAAATTGGGATGTTAATACGGTAAAGTATGCCCAAATGAATACAAAGGTTGTAAGTATACTTTATTGCTCAATTTCCGTTGGTGAGTTTAATATAATATCAAATTGTGAAACAGCTTATGAAATATGGCATAGACTTTCTATAACATATGAAGGAACTATTCAAGTAAAGAATTCTAAAATCGGAATGCTTAAATAGAAATTTGAACAATTCCGTATGGATCAAAATGAATCTATTAGTGAAATGTATGCAAAATTTTCTTCTATTGTGAATGGTTTAAATGCTTTAGGTAAAGTAATTAGTGAAGAAGATCAAGTTTCAAAAATCCTTAGATCTCTTTCTCCCAAATACAAGCCCAAGGTGACTGCTATTGAAGAAGCAAATGATCTCACCCGGCTAAGGATGGAACAACTTATTGGTAACCTAGAAGCACATGAGGCAACTTTAGAAGAGGAAGAAAGATGAGAACGTGAACTTCAACAAGGGAAAAAAGAAGGACATTGCATTCAAAGCATCAACCAAGATTAGTCATGACACAAGTGAAGATGATAGTGAAGAAGAAACTCTCATTGTAAACGGTAAGCAATATAAAAGTTTTAAAGCTAACAAAACTTCTAGTGTTTCTTCTTCCAGGTGCTTTGAATGTGGCAAAAACGGACACATGAAAGGTGATTGTCCAAAACTCAAGAAAGGGAAAAATCATCTCACAAAAAGAAAGAAAGAGAATATAAAGCTGCATGGGATGATTCAAGTGATGATAGTGATGATGGAAAAGAAGAAGTAGAATGTCTTATTGCTACAACAAATGAAGAACAAGAAGAAGAGGTAAGTCTTTTTGATCTGCCAAAAGAAGATCTAATTGCTAGTCTTCAAGATACACATGAGAAATATATTGAGTGTAAGAAGAAATTTAAGAAATCAAATAAGGTAAATGATGAGTTAAATGCTAAACTTCTTGCTCTCACATCTGAAAATGAAGATCTCAAAAGGTTATTGAAGATTATGATATTAAGCTGAAATCTGTAGAAGCAAATTGCAATCTTCTTTCCCTCGAAAAGTTAAACTTGCAAACTCAAGTAAATGATCTTAAAAAACAACCTATTTTGTGTACACATCTAGATTACGATATTATTGTGAAAGAAAGAGATTCTTTGTTATCTAATCTAGATCAAGAAAAATTAGATATCAAGAAGAAAATGGATGAGATTATGAAGTTACAACAAAAAGTGAATAGCTTGAGTAACAATAATATTCTTGATGATAACTTAAATGATTCTTATAGTCAAATTGGAAGGAGAGGACTAGGTTATAATCCTAAAGGAAAATCTTATCAAAAACCTAGTTGGAGAAGGACACAAATGCTAAAGAATCAATCCATGTATGTACTCAAGAACAACTCAACTCCTAGAAAGAGAAATGAGATTGACTCTATTAGTTGTCATTGTTGCTTACGTCTTGGACACTACTCTTTTTCATGCCCATACAAGAAAAGGAATGATGATCTAGCTTGGGTTCCTAAAACTTAGAAGTTTGAATTTGACTAGTTGAGATTTGACCTAAACGGATTCTTGATATACAAATGTCATATCTCAACACAATCGAGCTTTAACTTTCATATTCTTGTTTTACTTGGAAACAATTACTGAAAATAGTTCTGAAACAGTACAGAAACATTCTCGGTCGAGAAACTGTTCGACCGAGAACATTGTCGATTGAGAAATGGTCGACCGAGCAGGTTACTGTTTTGCAGTTTACAACAAAGCTGATAAAACCTGTACAATCAGCAGCATTCTTGGTCGAGAAAAATGTCGACCGAGACAACTTCGGTCGAACTGTCTGTCGACCGAATCAAGTTCTGCTGAATCTATTTTCAATTAATCTAGTTTGCTATCAATTTGTTATTTATGATTGATTTAATATACAAATCAAGCGATCATCTTTGAAACAAGACATATTGATCTTTTTTCATCATGAATTAAGGTATAAAATTATGAATATGAAATTCATTAAACATATTACAAAAAGTTCTATATGAAGACTGATTTTGAACAAACCTTATTCATTGATTGAAAAAGTTTATTAAGCTTGTTCATGATTTGTCTTAAAATTGAAAATCCATGAATCATGAATGAGATTATTTTGGTTTACATGGTTTAAAATTGAAAATTATGCATCATGATTGGTATAATCAAGGAAATTACTGTTTTATCATAGTCCACACGGTTTATCCTAAGTATTTCTTGGTCTATCTATGTAGGAACCATGTGTATTAAAATTTAAATGGTCATAATCATTGTATTTCATGAAGTTACACGCTTCCATCTTGATCATTGTATTGTGGATATACTTATACTGTTCTATCATAATTATTGTGCCATAATCATTATGTTTTCATTGGTTTGTCTACAATAATCTCTGATCCATATATACAAACCATGAATGGATATTGTTTTTTTATCATTGTGATTCAGCTCATGAGAAGATGCCATTTTGCATAAATAGTAAAACTTCATGGCACAAATGCATTTTAAATTGAAAATCTGCAGAAATTATACTTCACATATAAGTGTTCAAATTGGAAATCTGCAGAAATTGCCTCTTGGTTGAAATCAAGTTTGACCAAGGGGCGCTATGGTCGAAGTCAAGGTCGACCTAAAATAAGCTTGACAAAATGCTTATTTGTACATCATTTTACTACACTTAATCTTAGTATCTTGATTCAAAATGTGTTCAAAACATAATTTTAGTGCATAAAAGGTCAACTTATTATGATTGTGATCTTAGAATTCTTAAATTATCTTGACTATATGATTAAGGGGGAGCTCACACAAACTATCTTGATTATAAGATTAAGAGGCTTACAAAACATTTTAAACATCATTTGAAGCTTGTTATGACCTTAGTATTTTTAATCTTGGTTATGAAAGAATTTACAAATTTCATGAATATGATATATATCTTGTTCTTAATGGAATCAGGGCTTAACATCCTGTGCATTTGGTTAGAGGCACTTTTCATGTACTCTAAGCTTAAAGGATTCTCATATCATTTTTAGGGCTTAACATCCCTTGTAAAATGGGTGAAAAATCAATACACATATGCCATGAACTTAAAAGGAACTCATATCAGTTTAAGGCTTAACATCCTTTGCAAATGATTGAGAAACAAATTGTGGCTAAATTCGACAACAATGGTTTACAATTATATTAATCCCTGTTCTTAATTGAATATCTCTTTAAAGGGGAGCATCGCATAAAATTAAGGGGGAGACATAAATGACATACAAAATGATTATCTTGGATATCTTTTTGAAATGACAAAGGGGGAGAAATAATATAAAATCAAAAACATCAAATAAAATGAGTTTCATAATATCTCGGCCAACACCCACTTGCAAAAACAAGAATGGCTACAAAAGGTAAACTTCAAGTATGAAACTCATATGATTTATATTTCCTTATTTTATATTTAGGAAATGTTTGTCATCTTCAAAAAGGGGGATATTGTTGGCTAAATTAGACATTATTATAATCCCTTTATTTTGATGATGACAAACATTTCATTCTTGTGGATCTAACGTGCTACTTGAGTGTTGCAGGAACTAGGTGGATGACACAACTTTGGAAGATCTAAATGCGTACAATGTGTTAATTTCATGATTGTAATCAAAAGTAAAATCTTGTACAAGATATATAATGTACAAGTACTTCGACATCATGTAAATCAAGCGTTAGATCTTTCCTAACAAATCACAACACTTAGATAGGTCATCCCCTACAATAGTGTCATATCTGCACACTCATACACACACTCAGTACTTAGTTTAAAACATTAAACCAGGGTCAATCTCGGTCGACAAACTTCTCGACCGAGACACTCTCGGTCGAAAAACTCTTCGACCGAGAAAGACCCAAGTAGCCGTTAGACACAGAAGACAAGGTAGTTGGGAGTTGGATCAGAACATTATATACACTTGACTCCAGACAGTCCCTCGGTCGACAAAACTTTGACCGACTGGGATCTCGGTCGACAATTCCTCAACCGAGAATGTCTCTGTCTGCACTTTTCAGGATTAATTAACTAGTTGTTGTTAGTGAAACTAATGGATACCTAACGGCTAGTTGAGCACTTAGAACCCCCTAGAAAGTGTCTAGAACGTCCTTAAGCATCCATAGGCCATTCCTATAAATAATACAAGCCATAGGACACCCAAAACACACTTGTGCAACACTTGAGCATATACTTGTAATTGGCTATTCATTCTTGTGAGCAATAGAGCAATTCCAACAATTGGCTATTCATTCCCATTGCTCTAATTTCGTGTCCTATAGGCTTACATCTCCTACCCACTGCACAAACACTTTCATATACATTGGTTAGGAGATCAAAATGCTTGATATAGGAAATCAAGCCTTGTGCTACAACGGTATTGTAATTTCTATTTTTCCTTCTTGTTCATTTTTATCCTTTGTACTCTCCTTGCTACTCCTAAGGTTGGAGGCTGCGGATTGGAGAGGGTTTGACTTCTCAGGTGGAGAAGGGTCTTCTCTGTGGAGAAGGTGGACTTTGGACTACTTCAAGAAGGCTGTCTCAACGGGAAGCTACTTCAAGAGGAAGGCTACTTCAAGGGGAGCTTGAGGTTACTTCAAGGAAGGCTGCTTCAAGGTTGGTGAGACTACTTCTAGGTGAAGGTTGTCCGAAGGGTTTGGTGAAAGTATTGTAATTTTATGTAATATCCTTGCGAGGTAATAAAATTTAATACTTTCAAAATCCTGGTTGGGTAAGCAACCGGATAGTGGATTGACTGCCTTAGTATTTGCTAAGGTTGGAACCACTCTAAACACCTTGTCTCCTTCTTATTATTTCAATTGTGGTTGTTGGAGTTAAATTACTTTAAAATAATCATAAAACCCTATTCACCCCCCTCTAGTAGTTTTTCAGAGAAGACAACGTTTACGTGCATCTATGACACATACGCCTTCAGAAGAATGCCTTTTGGCCTATGCAATGCTCCTGCAACTTTCCAGCGTTGCATGATTTCCATGTTCTCTGACTTCTTAGAAGACATAGTTGAAGTGTTTATGGATGACTTCTCTGTATATGGAACAGACTTCAATGCTTGCCTAAGAAATTTATCCCTGATTCTGCAAAGATGCGAGGAGAAACATTTGGTCCTGAACTGGGAGAAGTTTCCTGGGTCATGCTGGATACTACAGGAGGTTCATCAAGGACTTCTCGAAAATATTGAAGCCCCTTTCAAATCTGTTGATCAAGGATGCAGTGTTCGAGTTCGATGATGAATGTTCAAAAGCTTTTGAAACCCTAAAGGAGGCTTTAACCTCTGCACCAATCTTGTAAGCTCTAGATTGGGAGCTACCTTTTGAAATAATGTGTGACGTGAGTGACTATGCCATAGGTGCAGTCCTAGGGCAGAAGAAAGACCGAAAGCACCATGCCATTTGTTACGCCAGTCGTACGTTGGACGAAGCCCAAGTGAACTACACCACCACCGAGAAGGAGATGTTAGCGATTGTTTTCACGTTTGATAAATTCCGATCTTACCTTATATGAGCCAAGGTTAAGGTCTATATTGACTACATCACTATACGTTATCTAATGCAAAAGAAGGACACCAAGCCAAGACTTCTAAGGTGGGCCCTACTGCTGCAAGAATTTGATCATGAAATCATTGATAAGAATGGAAAAGAAAATGTGGTCACAGACCACCTATCTAGAATAGTTTTTGATGAAGAGAATCGGTTACCCATGAATGACAATTATGTTGATGAAGCCCTATTGATGGCTCAGTCTGATGAGCAGAGTTTGTCATGGTTTGCAGATATCTATAACTATCTGGCTTGTGGCCAGCTGTCGCCTGACATAATGTACAACCAAAAGAAGAAGCTTTTCTCTTATGTTAAGAACTATTACTGGGAGGACCCACTGTTGTTTAAGAGGTGTTCTGATAATTTGTATCGAAGGTGTATACCAGAGGAAGAAGTCTCGTCAATCCTAAAAAAATGCCATTTTTTGTCGTATGGAGGGCATCACAGTGGAGAAAGGACAATTGCAAAAGTGCTCCAATCTGGGTTTTACTGGCCCACCCCGTTCAAAGACACAACATCTTTTGTCAAGGCTTGCAAGGAATGCCAACTTACCAGAAATATTAGTAACAAAAGTGAGATGCCTATGGCCGACTGGATGGAAGTGGAAATCTTTGATGTTTGGGGAATATACTACATGGGTCTTTCCCGTCATCAAAAGGATACTGGTACATTCTTATAGTTGTTGACTACGTGTCGAAGTGGGTAGAGGCAGTAGCAACCCAAACTTGTGATTCTAAATCTATGATTAAGCTATTCGAGAAAACCATTTTCCCACGCTTCGGAGTGCCTTGCAATGTCATAAGCGATGGGGGATCACATTTTGAAGAAAAGCAATTTGAGGCGCTATTAAAGAAATACGGGGTAAAGCACAAAGTTTCTACACCCTATCATCCTCAAACCTCGAGACAAGTAGAGGTATCCAACCGGAAGATTAAATAGATTCTGGAGAATGGTTAGCTGCACTTGGAAGGACTAGTCCATGAAGCTTGATGATGCTCTATGGGCCTATAGGACAACTTATAAAACACTAATAGGCATGACGTCATACAGATTAATCTATTGCAAGTCCTGCCATCTACCTTTGGAGCTCGAGCATAAAGCCCTTTAGGCGATCAAGTTTCTAAATATGGACTTGGAGAAGGCAGGACAAAAAAGATTCCTACAGTTACAGGAGCTCGAGGAGATGAAATTGCATGCTTACAAGAATGCAAAAATTTACAAACAAAGGACTAAGGTGTGGCATGACGCCCACCTAAAGAACAAGGATGTTCATGAAGGTGATAAAGTTCTTCTCTTCAATTCAAGCATTAGGCTTTTTTCTAGAAAGCTTAGAACAAGATGGTCAGGCCCCTTCTCTGTGGTGAAGATTTACCCATCAGGAATGATGGAAATTTAAGGGGAGAAAACTAGAATTTTCAAGGTCAATGGCCATAGGGTAAAAAGATTTTATGAAGACGAGGCTTTTGTATGAAGATCTGAAATCAATTTGGAGGAACCAGATCAGCTACCCGAGAAAAGGAATGAAGAGTTTACACATCCAGTTGCAGTACTAAAGGAATGAAGGACTATGAAGTCTAGCTAGAGACTTTAAAACAAGCGCTTCTTGGGAGGCAACCCAAGTTTTTATTATTTCCTTAAGCCTTGTTTTCTCTACCCTTTTTGTTTGATTATTTTTCTACTCTTTTAAGTGTTGTACATATCTACCTCCTTTCGAATAGATGAATAGATTAAAGCAACAAGTTTGATTTTGGTTGAGTAGCTCTGATCACGGTCTGGAGCATGGTCACAGTATAACCTTGCATCACTCAAGACCGCGACCCGTGGTGGCCATGACTAGACACCTCAACCGTGACCCGATGTCGCCCTTGGAATAGAAGAGACTGTGAACCGCGGTCGTGCTTCGAGTACATCGTGATCGCGGTCATTCCTTATGATTGACGGGTCGCGGTCACCCTACTATATATTCTAGAACCCAAGTTTCTCAGACTCTTTTTGCTTCTAGCTTTCCCGAGTCTAAGTTAAACCTTGCTTCTCCGAAGAACCGCTCTACCATAACTGACGACCCACCACCGCCACAAACTCACCACCGCACCAGCCTTCTACGATTTTGCCGTCTCATCCGACAAACAAGGTAACAGGACCCCCCCCAGCACTTCTTACCGCCGATTCTTTGATTTCTACCCGTCGTCGTGTCACCGCCGATTTCTCCCCACAACCTATGTCATTTTTACAATTAATCTGGTTGGCGGCTATCTGTCACGCCGCCATCGTTTTCTCGTGACTATCCAGATACCCGAACTTCCTTAAAAATGGTGTTTGAAAAAAGTAACTAAAAACCCTAAAAATACCAATAAAGGGGGCAACACCCTGCCGACGAGCAGGCTTACAATCAATCAACTTACGCCACCGATCGATAAATGGAGAAGAGAAGTGGAATGGTTGTACTAGGTAGACCGCGAGTCGTGGTCCACTTCCACAAAAACTGCGACCGCAGTGCAATCATCGACCCTAACTCGGTCGCGGTGCTTGCTCAATGCCTTAAGCTTTAGATTCACACCGCGGGTCGCAGTGTTGAAGAATGCTACTCGAAGTCGCAGTTACCTCGACCACGACCTGCTCAATAAATAGAATAAGACAGTGATCGCGAAATCAACCACAACCACGATCTACTTCTAAATCAACTGTGACCACGATCTACTTCTAAATCAACTGTGAATTCGACCTCTTTCAGAGACCGCGACCACGGTGCCCCTTGAATTACTAGCAAGACCGTGAGTCGCGGTCCCTATAGATATAATTGAACTTGATAAATTTTCCCTAAGAAGATTAATGATTATTAAATCAACCATAAACTAATCTCTTGTGAAAACTCTACAGAATGTCTTCTCCAACAACCAACGATTCCATCTGCAAGAAGGAAACATCCCTGAAGGAGGCAGAGAAGATAGTGGAGAGCCTAACAGCAGTGCTAACTGAGCAAACAGAGACCTCTGAGTATCAACTAGGGGAGTCAGAGAGTTGAGTACATGGGAAGAAGAGAAAGGCTGCACCCAAGGGAGCCAAGAGCAGCAAAAAGACAAAACCATTAGCTACTGAGAAGCCAAGGGAGCAGGAGGCAAGCAAGGCCAAAGAAGTCACAGGGGAGACATCCGCAGAATTTAATGAACCCCCGTTCATGCCAAGGAACATCATACACCAGCCCACCTACAATTGGATGTACCAGAACAAGGAATTCAGCCCGACGCCTTACCTTGACGTAGAAGATTTTAAGAAGATGGGAATCTACGACAGGGTGGTCAAATTCTTGGAAGGTGCAAATTTATGCACCTTGTACACGTCTAAGGCTAAGACCTTCAAAACGCTAACTGTGGAGTTCATGTATTCACTAAATAAGATCCCCACTAGTAGCGAGACAAGAAAGGCAGGAGGTGGAGATTATCAACTACAAGTAAGGCTAGGAGATGAGTCTTACATCATCACTGAGGCAATGCTGAACAAGATTTTTACGAAGATGGAGGAAGAAGCAAAAGCCTGCTCCACCGCTGTAAGTGAAAAAGAAACTGTCACCTATGAGAGCAATCAATAGTGGGAAGAGTTGACTGGAGAAGAGGAGCACAGCTCAAAGAACTCTAAGGCATTGTTGATCACCTCGTGCTTCATCCGTACATTCCAGAAAATTACTGCCTACACAATTTACACGAGGTCAGAAATGGGAACAATTAGCAAAGGAGATTTGTTCCTAATCTGGTCAATGATAAACAGAAATCCAGTAAATATCAAGAAGATATTAATCAAGCATTTATCAATGAAAGTAGGCAGGGAAGCAAAAAGAAACTCTGCATACTGCATGGGTGGCCAGATAATGAAGATTGTTGAATACTTAATGGACGCATAAGAGGTCCTGAAGTATAAGGAAATGGAAGGACAACAAAGGATAGACGTCAACTCCCTTATCAGCATGGGTATCCTGGCACAAAAGGGGGAGAAATTGTACTTCAGGCAAAGTGGGATAAAGAGGCTCATTCCCCTCCTAGAAATGGCGTTCTATGATGCCCACAAGCTACGGCCAACCCAAGACAACATTGAAAAGATGTACTCCGGGGCACTACGGGTCGGCACGAACATGAACCCAACAATTACAATGGGGGGAAGCAGTACCCCAGTTGAAATGAAGGAGAAAAAGAGTACAGAGCTACGGAAGAAATTGGCGGTGCAGAAGAAAAGAAAGACATCATATGCAACTGCACAGCCAACCGAAAAGACAACAGTTGCAGAACAACCCACTCCCCATGACTCCCCCTCTAGAAGAACCAGTGGGGAATGCAAAACCCACACCTCTAGAGCCATAAAAGGAAGCGGCTATTGTGGATCCAGAGGTAGAGAAAGAGGAAAGCACAACAGCCAACCTGTAGCTTGACGAAGAACCAGAGGCTGAGCCAGAAGGATAAGACTCCCAGGCCGTACCAGAATTAGAAACCCATGGAGCAGACATGGACCCACATGAGAAGTAGGACGAAAAACAACAAGGTCTACCGCCACCACCTCTACAACCAACCATGTCGAGCTTGTCAGCAACGTGAATGGAGCATCAGCTGCACCAGCAACATTAGCATGCACCTTCCTTCATAGGTGTATTAGGTACAAGGTTTGATGTCATGTGGGAATACATGCATCAAACCAATACAATAAACCCAAACATCTCTTCTTATCTATCTGCGCTAACAACGCAGGTACAGGTCCTCGACGAAAGGACTAGAGCACTCCCTGACTTTATTCAAGAAGCTTTAAGCAACCAATGGATAATGATGGGAATGCTGAAGGAGATGAAGAACAAAATGGAGGACTTATAGAAAGAGAGGCACGCCATTCGAGCCGACAATGAGAATATGTGTCGTGGCTATGACACGGCAATGGCTAGCCTCGAGAAAGAAGGCCAGTTCCTAGAAGAGGACTGTCGGAAGCTAAAAAAGAATGTGAAGAAATCGAGAGTCGGCAAAAGAAAAAAAAGGCAAAGTGCTCAACAAGCCTAGCGCACTCCTCAACATGACGACAACGTGGGAGGAACCGGCACTGGAGCAGGCACGTTGAAAGAAGAAAGTGCCAACGCAAAAATGGCATCGGTAGCTAAGCCGAAGAAGAATGAGCCTCCACAACAATCAAGCTCCCCCAACGAAAAACACACAACAAAAAACACAATGTTGTCGAGGGAGCTCGACCTCAATAGCAATCCTAAAGAAGGATAGGATGAAACTATTAAAGGCAGTGGGAGACTAGCAGAGTAGCAATCAACCCTACCTACAAATGCTATGATGCTAGAAGAACAGATTGCTATAGCTCACCGAGAAGAAGTCACCGCAGAACTCAGTGTGATAGGAGCAACGAAGCTCGATAAGATGTTAGCTGAGCTGGGTGCCGGTCTCGAAGAGAGTAGCGAGTTTCTCATATTCCAAACACACCATGATCATAACGACTACCTCTAAGATGGGAAGATGGAGGCAACTTTAGAAATGATGGTGGCTGCCAAGCTGGGCCATACTTTTGAGGAGAGTAATGTCAAAGACAATGTAGCTGCAGAAGCTTCCTTAGAAGTAGCAGAACAGGTGGCCGCAACACAACGGTCAGATAAGGAAGTTGAACAAGTGGCAAAAGCAATGCCAACCATAGATGAAACTCAGACACCTTCTGTGCAAGAAGTAACATCTGACGATGAGGATGACGGGCTGGCAACCTTCTTTACAAATGAGCTCTCCAGGGAGCGGAGTGCGCCAACTAGAATAGAAATGCTTAGAGTAGTTCCCCCTCTGCCATGCAAGATGAAAGAGATGGATATGACTGCAATCTCACGGATCACATGTAGAGACATCCACATCTCGGCAGATGTCCTCAGCTACGATCTACCTGGGTCAGACATACTATATAACAAAAAGGGTAGACATCTAATCAGAGATCACTTCCGGGGGATCTTCATGAAAAAGGCACGAGTAAATAAAAAGCTATTTAAAGTACTCTACGCCACCCTCCTAGAAGAATTTATACATCCGGACAAGCTGCAACCAGTCTTCAATGGAATGACACATATAGCTAGCCTCCTCTACAAAGAAGACTACATGGCAGCAGATGTCGCCGAACTAAAGGCAGCAGTCCAGAGAAAGGAAATGAGATATGTAGTGTTGCCCATAAGGAATGTAAAGCATTGGGCATTGATAGTCATTGATCTATTTGAGTGGAAAATAATGGTGCTAAATTACTGTATAGCCGAATTGGATAGCACTTCACTAATCTACAAAAGAAAGGACGCCAGAGATGCCCTAAAGATATTGTTGTGTCTGCAACGAGCAATCAAAGATGCAGATGACAAATTTCAGAGGTTCTGGAAGTTCTTCTCCATCAATAAAAAAGTCCCTCAAGAAGAGGCTGGTTCGGGGGATTGTGCCTTCATAGTGCTAAGAATGATAGAAGCCATCAACAAGGGCATCCCCCTGGAAAATCTAGACAATGAAGACCTGCATAGACTGTGGGGTGTGTATGCTATGGAGGTCATCTACGATCGTCAATTCTTCAGCAATCCGACGATGCCTTCAAAAGTTGTACCCCAGAGGCTTCACAAGGATATCCCTCTACCTGAAAAGGTCAGCTGGAGGGAGCAACTAAAGACCATGTGGGTGGATCCGACAGAGTCAGCCAGGACTACGGCTTGGAAAGAAGGCTGACATGAAAGCTCTGGAGAAGCTACAAAACACGCGTCAGATGACGAACTGAAGCAGTCTTCGGTAGCAGAAGTTCCTGAAGAGCAGCTTTCAAAGGAACAACTTGAGGAGGGAGAGGTTGAAGAAGAAGACCTGATCGATGTAAGACCAGATGGACTGGTAGGAGAAATTACACCTTCTTTCAAGGACTTTGACAGATGGAGTTGCCTTAGTTTGTCTTTAGAAGAACTGACTATAATCATGAGGTCCTTGAAGGAAGATGATTTGTCAAGAGATGTCATCTTTGAGCGAGATGGCATTTGTGTGCTAAAAGATGACCTCTGAGAAACGCTGAAAATAGGAGGATATCTTTTAGTAAGCACAATGTCAACTTACCAGGTGCTACTAGGCGACAGCATGCCAAATGCTCACACGGCATACTTCTTACTGGTAGATGGCATCTTAAAAGACAAACGATCATGAGAAAAAGAGCAGCTGAAACAACGCCTGGCGACATCCCCACCAGACTACATTTTCCTGCCAATTCTTCATGAAAATCATTGGACCTTGTTGGTTGTCAATATCATCAAAAGGACTACAGTCCTCTACAACAGCTCAGACGCAACCTTCAGACTTAACAAGAAGACTAATATGACAACAACAAAGACCCCCACATAAGAAAAGGCAAACACATGCGCCGAGGCAATTGTTGACATGATAAAAAGTCATTGCAGAGGGTACGAGCATACGATAGGCAAGGACTTTAAGAAGACACAATTCTTCCATAGGAGCCCCCAGCAAGTGCCTCTATCAAATGACTGCAGCTTCTTCTGTCTAGCCTGGATGGTGGCCATAGCCACTATTGATGTCAAGGTGGAGGGCATGCAATATGAACAATACCACATGCTACGAGGAGTATACATAAGCATGCTTCTCGAGTCCGAGTGGGCCTCCACCACCAACAACAAAAACAAATAAAGAAAGCTTGTTTATACATCTCACTCAAATTTTGACACCCCAAGACGTGCAGGATAAGTTTGGGGGAGAAGCCATAAACGGGCTACAGAGGTACATTTACCATCTTTTTACCTCTCTAAAAATTTTCAAAATTTTTTTGAAATTTTGCAAAAACTACCTTATGAATTCAAAATCTAGCCTCCTCTCCTGCTAAATTTTCTGATTGTAGTACATTTGTCCTCCTAGAGAGAAATAAATGAGCAACATATATATATGTATGTATGTATATATGAGTAAAACAATAATAATAGAAATATTGCTCTATCTCATTCTTGCAATAAGACATTTTACGTGTGACAACCTTAACTCATAAAACCCTCGGAGACTAGAGAACTTCACCTAGCCATACTCCTGACCAACCACCCTCACCTGATGCTTTTGACCAAAAAATCCTTATCTCTGTATAAAGGGAAACAACTGCCCTTTTCAAGGCATATCTAAAAAGAGGCTTGGCTGCCCAGAAGACCAAGTAAAAATCCCTCGCACCCAAGCCTGAAAGGAGATGTCAAAAGCCAAAAAGAAATAAAGAAAAAAAATATATGAGAGTTGTGCCCAAAAAGATGCCAAAAGTTTCCACACGGACGGTATATTTTTGCACTCATGAATGTGGATATGTCGTGCCCGTAAGTGGAATCTTGAAGCCAAGCTTACACACCTCCAATCCTAAATGAAAACTCACAAAACCACCTGACTTAAAGTCAGAAGCCCAAAAAGGGCAACACTGTTCTTGCAACATTTGTGGGTGAGGAGTTCAGAAGGAAGAGGAAAACATCTGAAGCCTTAAGCCTACCCAAACACATTAGCATAGGGCTAGCTGAAAAATAAAGAATTGGTGTGAAAGCTACCCCTCGAAAAAGATCTTGCATTAGTATGGTTATTACCCAAGGAAAGGGGTGATAAGTTGAGAAGTAGGAGCCTTTTACAATTGAAGGCAATGGCAATAAAATGAAGTTATGCAACTCCAGTTGAGGGGGAGGAATGAGACTTAAGGGTTAGAAAACATGCTACAACAGTCTTGATGTAAGAATGAGATATTTCAGTCATGTTATAATTTTGTCAACTAAGATTGCTTTTTCTCTCTCTGAGTTCTCGAACCTACACTTAGCCTGAGGATAGGCTTGATTCTAATTTTGGGGGAGTTGATAACACTTTATTTTACGTACTTTTGTATATATTTTATACCTCTTTTAGTATATCTTTTGTTAGATTTTCCCATAATTTTACCACCTTTTTGACTAAAACCTCACTTACATGGTTTCAGGTACATTCACAACCCAGGTCGTGGTCTTTACCTCGACCGCGACCCACTTATCCCTCAACCGCGATCGCGGTTTCGGAGCTCCTTTGAGATCGAGGTCATCAGGCGTTAAAGATGGACCGTGGCCATAATAAAGTCACGATCACTGCTTAACCGTGACCACGACATTAGTCACGATCGGAACATGGGTCCCAAATCAGACCAGGGGTCACGGTGTATTCGGAGACTGTGATCAACACAGACTGCGATCAAGAAGGACCGCGACCATCTTGGAGACCGCGGTCACTGCTAAATCCTTGCAAACTGCGACCAAACAAGAAGACCTTGACCTCAACCTCTCCAAACGCAACGCACAAGCCGACCTCAATCGCGATCATCACTAGACCCCCACTAAGTTCAACCGTGATGAAAGGAGGAATAAAGAGCAGACTACGATCGTGGTCTCACCCCTCACCCAACCAAGGCCATGACTGCGGTCTTGGCTTATGTCGGTGGAATGTGCCTATAAATAGCATACCCAGTTGTCTTGTCAAATCATCATATCATAGATCAGATCCCGAGGACCACGAAGTACTACTACATTCCAGATTCATTCCATACCATCCCATCCACCAGTCTTGGATCTCCAAAGGTAGAAGCTGAGGAGTGAGAAGACTAAAGACTCCTTCTTCAAGAGAAGAAAACCATCCAAGCCATCGATGTGTTAGATCCAGATCTGAAGAAGTATTGTGTCATATCATGTCTCTTCTCTCTCTAGATCTATCATTCCAATTCGATGTACTTCCCCTCTCTCTTCGTGGGACTTCATGTATCCATCTTTCTGTAACGCCGTTATGCTATCCGCAAGCATGAGCGGCTAAACGCCTTAACTTGGGTTGGGAGTAGCCACTAAGGCTCTCCCAACATGTATATTGTCTCATTCTGTTGAATATACATATTCTTATCAAGATTATCTCCATGCACATGTTTTAATGCTTCACTTGTATGCTTAGATACCATATTGTGATGTTTGATAGTTGATATATCGAGAGAGTAATATCACTTTTATCACGTGTCATGGAGTAGTATGAATGCACGAGAGTGTTAGAATGCCAAGGCTTTAAACCATATGTTATGTTGCATAGTTTTTGTGTGGTCATCTCAAGAGGGAGGCTACCCTTAGACTTAGATCTATCCTCGTCTCGAGAGAGAGCGGAATAGATACTTTTGATGGTTGCTTGTAGTCTTAATAAGAGTATGCGAGAGAGAGAGGTGATGTTGCATGTTGGTGAGAAGTCTTAGTAGGTGAACCCCAGCTCGGGTTTCCTCCCATATACTTGTTTCGTATTGTTTCTTTTGTTTTCTTTAGTTCTTCTTATTCTTGTTTTTCTTGACCAACTTTAGTTTGTGTACCATTGTTCCTTAGGGAACACCTTTTATATACCCTCTTCGACTGGAGTATATGACTGTTAGATTCTGTGTGCTTAACAATGCCAACCTTGTCCCTGTGTTTGACCTCGATCGCTACATCGGACCCTATTTATCGTTGCGGGGGCCTGAGAGTCGGGTTATCTCTTTGAAAGTCTGACTACTCTGAATCCACTTCTTTTGGATGTGCGATTTAGGCTGGTCACAACTCCATGAACTTCTCCTTGTACTCGTTGATCATTATTGATCCTTGTCATATCTTCTCAAATTACGACATCTTCTCATCAAGGTACGTCTCCAAGAAGTATCAGCTCATAAAATCTTGGCAAAACTCTTCCCAACTGATCACCACACCATGTCTCTTCTCCTCCTAAATGGCCCACCAGTGGCCAACATTGCCCTTCAGCAAGTACACCACATGCTTCACCTTATCCTCTTCTGGTATATTGAGGATCTTGAAAGTCCTCTCCAACTATGTCAGCCACATGTCCGCATCTGTCGGGTCTGTTGTACCCACATACTTGATGACTCCCACATGCTATAACCTCTCAAACATCTTCCATGAACCTTGGCATTCCACATTGGGAACATCAGCCCTTGCTTGAGGTGCAGACGCTCTATCTGCCACATGTACAATTGTGTCCATCAATTATCCAAACATGGACTGAAAAGTGGGGTTGGCCATAGTTGTTGGTTCGAACTGAGACACTTCAGTCACTCCATCTACTCTGACCTTCCTCCTCGCACCACCTCCTAGTGCAGCAACACTACCGTTACCATGTTCTTTGTGCTCTCCAGACATATCTGCATAAATAGAAACTATAATCAGATTTGTTGAAGGATGCAAGAATAGACACAAACCTAGTCCTATGTCCCTGTTGACTCAACGAACCTAGAGCTCTGAAACCAACCAAATTGTGACACCCCGATGTGACACAAATGAGATTACTTAAAACAAAATGTGTGATAAACAGTTAAACACCCACATAACCAAAAGAACGGGTAAATTAAAACCAATCTCATATAACCATCACTGAGCAAAAACATATTACATGAAGGTTCACAAACCTGCAACATATCACATGCCATACCAGGTGTTTACATCGGTATAGTGGTTTTCTGCCACACACCTATTACAAAAGATTCTTTCACATGTACAACCACTTATATACATCAAAGGTATACTGTAAAAACACGTATCGAGGTACATGTCATCTATATAATACATCCCTTCCCGGACTTTAGAGTACATGGATGACACTAGGACCCTACTACACAACACTAGAAGCTATCTGACCTTCTGCATTTACTGATATCCAAGCTGCTCTTCCTCAACAACATGATCCTATAGATGCCATTGACGACCACCTAAAAATATGTGGCAAACAACGAGGGTGGGACCCATGTCCCAACGAGAGATAGAACTCTCTGTCAACGATTATTGAAACATAGTAGGATACATCATGATTAAGCAAGATGAGTAGATTCAGCTAAATGAATAACTTAAAACTAATTACACAGGATAAGCATGTTAAGTTGCTTCAGTAGATAAGTATGGCATTTTACATGTTTAAAGGAATATTAAAGAACATGTATAATAATTAACTCTTGACACTACATAAAAACTAAGCGGTAAAAGAAACAAGGCAAGGGTAAAAATCCAATGTGAATCGTGTTTAACCCTAAGCAGATATACTACATGGTTGTATTGTGTCTTTTAAGCCCTGAGGAGATGAGGTATACCACTCATACTCCAACTCTCTACTGCAAAATTGAAAACAGTGCTATACAAGATCTAGGAGAGTTGGACTCCTATGACCTCATCTGCCCTTGATCAGTACGAGTCCACTGTAGTGACATATAAAGTCCAACTACAAAATGCCTAATCTGCCTTGGTATATAGGTCACGATGCTAGAAATTGGGTTATACACATGTATCATATGAGGTACAACCACAATTATTCTCATTGTTGTCCTCACACATATCATATATACAGATATTTGAGACACAACCGCAACCATTCTCAAAGTACATGGGGCCAAGATGACAAGGATGTAGGTTCCAAGCATCCCACATACTCAATCGCATGCGAAAGTGCTCTCGACCATGACAAAGGTCTCGACCATTTCACCATCTAGAAAGTATTGACACTGGAATGGATCTATGTTCAGGGCTACTACATGATTAGGGTTGCACTTGATTAATTAAATCTAGTTGGGTATCATTTATTGCATCAATTAAGTTACAAGCAAACCGTACAAGGATGCTACAACAGATAAGGTAGGTTGCAACTATAAAACATCACCACATGATGTTGCCTCACTACCTTATACAAGGCTATCATCATTATATCATCATCATGGGATACCAATCCCTCATCACATCTGATCTGCCCTAAGCGCGTGCTTCAAAAATGGAGGCACGATCCCAAAGGAGAATCTGACTTTTAATTTATAACCTGAAACCTTCAAGGACCCCCACAACTTTATTACGGAATCGAAGTAGATATATGGGGTCAAACACATGGGTGTGGGTACATTTAGGATGCTAAAGATCTTGCTCTTAAGTCATTTAAGCCAATATGACAGTTGATAAGAGTTCGGAAATAGAACTAGTCTAGCAAAATTGTCACAAAATAAAACAAATCAAAGAAAACAAAATAGAATCTGTAGGATTCTACTAATCAGAGAGAAGGAGTTACTAGCTATGTAACCACAAGTTGGGCAGTCTATGTACCCATTCTCAGGCATAGACAACCCTCGAAAATCCTCACAAGCACCTAACATCCAAGCATAGCATGTACCATGGCAGTTGCTCATGTGGGGGTAATCCCACTCGCTCTTGCGCAACATGACTGAAACCCCATCAATGATATATAACCTCTCTCAAGGATTTTGGATCAACACCCCCAGATATCCCAGATACCCTCTTAGGTCTGGAATATTCAGATATGTTAGGAACCACTCCTTTGGACCTCCACTTTTCAGATTTGATCAAACTACCTCTCTTATCCATTTCTAGAGCTAATCTTTCGATTTATATAGAAACGGAGGCTCAAGCAAGAAAGAGATCAACCAAACCAACAATCATAACCGAAATAGAAGATAGAATAGATAGCATACTAGATATGAAACAAAACTACTTGCTAAAGGTAAAAGTACATAAACATGCCCAAAACGGGCTACATAGATAAGAAGGAGCTCAACTAGCCATGGACAAGCATAGTTTGCACTGAACAAAGATGGAAGAACATCAATCGTACAAAAACTAAGGAGAACAATAAAATAAATGGGAAGAAAAAGAGATATAGCCCGTAGAGGAGTGTTATATCTTGATCCTTAGACTCCAGAATGGCTGGATCTCATCCTTGGGTCGTCCTCCTTGATCTTTTGGACTCCTTGGCCTCCTTCTCCTTGATTCTACACCGAGCAGTAGCCTTGGTGGATGTATGGAGGTGGAAGGTGGATGGGAATGGCTGGAAATGGATGGAAGGTAGTGGATGGAGGTAGGACATAGGGATGGATGTAGGGTGTGTTCTTCGGTTCTCTCAGACCTTGGAGCACTCCCACAGAGATCTGGGAACTGTTCGTCGTCGGGGGGAACCCCTAAAAGTTTGAGTCGTGGGACACAAATAAAAACCGCAGAACCCCTGCCTAGGTAGCAAGGGGCGAGTATTTATAGGAGTGATGGTCGAGACCACTATCGCAATCAAGCTTTGTGGTGGTCGAGACCTTTGCCACAGTCGAGACCACTGTCGCGCTCGAGACCTTTGTCACAGTAGAGACCAGTATCGCGGTCGAGACGGTTGTAGCGGTTGCAACAACTGTAGCAGTCGCTACTTTACTCCTTAGGAACAAACCCACCCCGGGGGGAGTATTAGTGGTGATTGATGGGCCCGCATCAATAAACCTTCTTATTGATGAAGATGCTTTCTGATAAAGGACTAGCCATCAAAAATAGGGTCTAAGATATCAACAGTTTCTTGGGGCCGCTAGTCGGTTAGCGGGACCACTGTTTCCTAACCTGGTGCACATAACATAACGCTTGTGGGGCAAAATCTGGAGAATTGATTACTTCTTGAGTTTGGAGACTGCAAGTCTCTAAATTGGCTAGTTGAGCAACTCTATCTTTAAAATGTTATAAATTACTAAATGACAAGAATCTAGGGTTATTTTGGGCATATTAAGGCTATAATGACACAAAACCATTAATAAATACCTATTATAGATGCCCAAATTTGTGTGTTATCAACATCACACAGAAGACATCATCTCAATTAGAGTAGCCAACCCTATACTAGTTCATAAGACCATTTACATCATTCCCTACAAGAACATCATTATCCTTCCATGCCTCATTAACGCTTAATCATCACCACACAGGTGTTACATAAGTGATAGCACAATCATTCATGCAATTAAAAACTATGATGCTCATTCAACAACAAATTAGGGTTACAATAGTTTAGGAAAGAGAAATTACTATATCAATCTGCTAATTACTCAAGCAAACTAAGTTTTTATCACCATGTACTTGAATTTGGTGTAAAGTTCAACATAGCAAACTGAATTAGGGTTTCCAAAACAACAATTAAGGTAAACCGTATTTATCATCATCTCCCACAATCTTGGAAGTAATTAGATCAAGCATCAATACTACTTCATCGACAAAACAGAGTAACCATATGTTGGGGCGAAGGTTGGGGCACATCATAAACACTAGAAACCAGGTCATATATATTCATCGACCACTGAAGGTCACTCCCAATAATGACTGTTGAAAACCAGGGTTAACCCCCTTCATTGACCACTGAGAAATGGCTATCTTCATCAATCATATGAACTAGGTCCAACTACCTCAATGACCACATTGAAATGCAAGAGTTCATCGACCATACCAGGTCCACCATTAGCGACCAAGATCACATATGAACATAATCGGACGATGAAAAAACATCACCCTTAGCGACCATCATACTAGCAAACTCAGCGACTTCAAGGAGGTGAAAACTCATCGACCACTTAAGATAGAATATTCTTGGCGACCATATGAAGAGAGAAAACTCATCATACATAAGATCATCACCACAAAACCGAAACATCAAGGTGTAACCACATGAAGGAAAACAACACCAAAACCCTTATTTTAGTCATCATCAAGCAAGAAGTAAAACCATAGTCATGGGAGAGAAAACCACTCGTTTAACATGCCATGCATGTTTCGAAAACCTCCATCAACGGTCAAGAACTCTTGCACATAGATTAGGGTTCAACAAAGAAAACTTATCAACACAAGAACCACCATGAAACATAAACCCTAGATCATAGGTAATATCACCATCCAAGTTAGAACCATTTTTAAGAGTAGATTACTTGCATGCAAGGTAAATGTAAGCAATAATCGAGGAGAAAGTTATATAACTCGCATTGGATGTGAAGAAACAACTCCAACAACAAGGATGCTCCAAGAAAAGAGAGAAGCCTTAGCTTGATCACCACCTCACTGCCAATCTAGCACCCCCTCAAAGAGAGAAGTAAAACCATAGGTTAAAGGAGTACAAGATGAAAAGTGAAACCCTAGTCCAAAAAGACAAGAAAGAGAGAAGATATCCTACTCAATTTGATCACTACCATGGAGGACCATGGATTTGTCCAAGAAGAGAGAAGTTCCTCAAGAAGCACCACTATGGAGACCCATGGATTCGGCCAAGAGAAAGAAGAAAGGTAGGGTTGCAAGAAAACAAATATGATGAGAGGTAGATAAGTTACCAAGGTCAAGAAGAGAGCAAAGGATCACCAAACGATCTCCAAGGAAGGGTTGCTACAAACCCTAGCTCACAAGCAAGATGGATCATCCACTAGAGCTCCACCTTCACCAACAAGAACACAAGGGTCGAGCTCCAAGTAAGAGGAGAGGTAGGGAGGGTGTAAAAGGATCACTTGCATGCAAAGAGGGAGGTTTATATATCCAAGGGTTGGAGAGAAGGAAGAGAGGTTAGATGTACAACTAAACATGCATGTTTGAACCATATCACATCCATGCAAGCACTAAACACATGCATGCGACAAGGGTCGTTAAAACAAAAAAAGCAAGCGACCATAGTAAACCAGAAAACCACACAACCGATGAGACTCCAGTGACCAAATCACATGACCGATGAGAAACATGAAGCTAGATGAACGATGAAGATTCTCAGCGACCCAGGTGCTCAAAAGCACAAACATCAAACTAGTGCATCCAATCAAACCCTAGACATCAACACAACATGATAGTAGGGAACCACTCTCTCCAACATGATGCCAAAACATATGAGGCACATAAAGTGTGTGACAAATTGCCAAATGAACCCTAAACATGGGTAATTTGCAATTAGGTCCAAAATAAGCACATAAAGGCATATCTAGCTGAAATAACATCCAAACTGGACCAAACCGAAGACATAAGCATGTCACATTTTATGAAAGTAAATTAAATGACTAGATCAAGGTTTTAAGCATCAAATTATGCTAAGAAAGCAAGTTCAACCAAAAATCTCGGTCAGGGGTCTTACACCATCTCTCCTTTCAAAGGAGGAGGTCACCACAATGTACAAGTTCCACCCTCTGAGGTGAGGAATTTGCTTGTACTCTATCAACATCATTATTTTGAGCAATCATAATGGGCATTTATCATTTATGTTTTAGATTTGTGCAAGCTATAATACATAAATTCAGAAGACTACTCAATAAGGAACAAGGTAGCTCAAACAAATACATAGCCAAGTATATTTCCAAGTGGTACATACAAATATCATCAATACCACTAGTCAGTTCAAAGAGGAAGTATAATAGCATACCTTTTTAGATGATTTTTAGAGTAATAGTTCCCAAGAGAATAGGTCAACATCTCAGGTCAGATCCTAGGTCACTGAGATTTGGATCAAGGGTCAAGATCATGATATTATCATCATGAATATTCAAGTCATTATCAAATCTCTAGATCATTATCATACTAGATCATCATTGGCAATCATAAGGTAAATCAAGGTTACTGGAGTCATAAATTCTCATTTATTACGTGTATCAGAGTTCTATAAGAAAATTAGGGTTTGAAACAAGACTGAAAACCCTTAATCATGATATCGTAGAGAGATCAAAGATTTATCATTATAACCTATTAAATCATGCCATTTAATAGATCCATATTATTCGGGACAATTCTCTAAGCATACTGATATTTTTTGAGAATTTTTTAGATACATGAGATATTTATAATCAATTTTCCAAAATGGACCAATAGGAAAAGGCTAAAATAGAAAAATGAAAATAAAAAAGGATATGCTAGCTTTGCTTCACAGAACAGGGGAGGGATTCGGCTTTACAAATCCTCCCGCTAACCCGCAAGCAATGGCTTGGCTCAAGGGGCTGCAATGAGATACACATGGACAAAGTTGCCCAAGCTAGAGAAGTTAAAGGTGTGACAACTTGATGGCATATTGGCCACAATAAGACACTAATTGTTCAATCGGAACCTTGCACCATTACAACAGTGAGCCAAGGACCAAAGAAGCTGAGATGGAAGTCGGTATGTGAGGGAAAGTGAAGGCAGGCAAAAACACCTGGGCAAGCAGTTGATCTTGCAGGGTCACGACGAGGTTGCGAAGCCATTTTGTGGTCAAAACCAGCAAGCAAAAAGGCATACAATGTACCTAGCTATAGGTGTAATAAGGGGAAATGGTGTATGAGGGATGTACCACAAGCCAAAGAGAACTTAAGGTCTGGAAAATCCACACACTCTTGAGTATTCATCATATGCCTTCAGCTCCTCGTGGCGGTGTCTAGAGGTGTTGGTTGAATGGAGTCCACACAATCTCTAAGGTTGCTTTGTGGGTACGACCCCTAGGCTCTTTTCACCTCCACCTGAGGGTTAGGGAGGTTGCATAACTCCTGTAAAGGAACCTGTAGGGAATATGAGAGTGTCATCTTGATTTCGATATGGTAGAAAGGGTCTCTTGAGGTTCTCTGGACATGATACATATGCCTCAAGAAATCCATACAAATCATCTATATTGGTTGTTTCGAATTGACCTACCCATTGTTCCACCAGGCATATGGAAGTTCTTCATGATAAAAGGATACAATGAATTCACATCGTAATAGTCAAGATCCTTACCATAAGCACAATGGTGTAGATGCAAGGAATTGACATGAGATGACCGCCGGGTGAGTGACAAGTCTGGGTTTAGGCGGGAGAAGAAAGAGATCGGTGGAGAAGGAGGAGCTAGTTTGGGTGAAATTGGGGCTCAAATCGGCAATCAAGGAGGTCAAGGGAGGCCGTTAGGGGTTTAAATAGGAGTGTTGGGGTCTAGGGTTACATGGGAGTTTTTCTCCCTTGAGTCCGGGCACCACCAGTCTGGGCATTTTCAAAATAGTGAGAGGCAAGGAGGTTGTTAGGGGTCCTTGGGTAGATGAGGAGAATCTAGATCAGAAGAGTGAACTTTGACGAAGTGAGGACTAGTAGAGAGGGAGGTTCCGTCTTTTGAAAATTAGCATTGTTGTACACATGATCATCTAGAGAATTCGGGCAGGGATGATGACTCCCTAGGGCCAAGTCCTCCTTGGATCCGGTCCAAGTAGGCTAGGTAATTTGGTAGAAATTTAGGTACTTTGAGTATTTCTAGATTATTCCTTCTAATTTTTATATCTTTTAGATGCAAGTTTCAATTCAAATGAGATTTTAACAACTCCATACTGATCCTATGTATTTCTAGAAAAAGTTTGAAGGTCGTACATGTAGTTAGGTCACTCAATTCAATTAGTTGAGTAACAATAGATTTCAAGCTAGGTTTTGATGTCTCAAGGTGAAAATATTCAAATTAGACATTGTATTATCAAATTGAGTACTATTCATGATCCAACAATTAAGAAGTCATAGATGGAGTTTAGGAGAGAATATAATTGAGGGAAAAAAGTGATTGAATAAAGATAGAGAAACTCACTTTATCACACAATTGTCTCATCTATAGACACATTGTCCTCCTGATCCAACTGATCTTCAGTCCTCTTATGTTGATAGGGATATACCACAACTTTCAAATATTTTGTTTGCAAGCTCTTTAGGAGTATGACATGTCATATCTTAAGATGATGTAATCCCCATCTCCCACTCCAGATTAAGGCTACCTACTACAGAATTGGGAGTAGAACCAAACCCCTACATATCTGGCTCCTCCACATATTTTGTAACTTCACTCCAATCTAGATTTAGGGAGTTTTAGATTATCCCATCAACAACCTTGGTCACTATATAAGAAACTCTATGAACCTATAATGAATTCCTTTTATCAACATATGCTTGTTGCAATTCTTGCAGGCTTGTAACATCATCAACTGTCGTCCGACCTCTGCTTTCCATAACCGTGTTGGTGATCATCATCATATCATCGAGTAGCTGTCTTCTACTTCCCACATCTAAATTGTAGGTCATCACATCCCTTGACTTCCTTGCTCTTCACATATGACTAGGAAAGATGATGGTCGAACATCTTGCAACCAACACATATTGACGACTTAAGAATATACTAGATCTTTAGAAGAATAGGAGAACCATACACAATTGTCATAGTGTTCTTAGGAAACAACATTGATGCATGAATTTCTACACAAACATTCACTACGCTTAAAAGCCCCACCGACATGACACTACCCTCATAATATAATGGGCGTTCAAGTGTGATTTCCACCCTTTATAGACTATCTAAGCACCAACAGACCCCTGGGTTCATGATGCTCACCCAAACAAGTGTTGTAGGGAAATAAAGGGGAAAAAAAGAGAGCCTGGAGCCCAATCATGAACAAAAACTATAACTTCATTCAAAGCCCAAGGAGCCAACTCTAGAATTTGAATCTTCTTCTTATTTGAAGGTAGTTAAACCACAAAACCTTCCTTCTCCTCTACCACGATCTTGAACTTCCCAATTTGTTGTCATATTGACGATGAATGAATTATACATGAACCCTTACTATTTGTGTGATGCTCTAAAACATTTTTAAGGATTCTTCTCCAGCTGGTATGCTGTCAAAATGTAGTTTGACCAAAATCACCTATATGAAGGTGGCCCATCCATGTCTAGTTTGGCCCTTATACACCCTAAACTTGAGTTGGGAATATCTTTCACATATTTTTAGCTTTAAGATGAAATTTTGGTCATCATAGTGTTACTTACAATTTAGGATATGCGATTTTTTCATGAGATTATGATTTACCTATGATAATTCGTCCCTATTTTACTCTTAGTGGTGTTTTAGGCCTAAATAGGCCCTAATGTGGAAACTAGCATAGCATTAATTTTTGTTGCAGTTTTGCCCTGAAATTTTGGGTGCTTTTTTCTAAATCTCATGACAAAATGTGAAAATTTTCAGATGGACTTGATACTCCTATAAAAGTTTGTCTCTATTTTTTCTCCTCATGGTGTTGTGGGCCTTTATATTCCCTAGTTAGGTGTTTTGGTCCTATTTAATGTCAAAAAGGGTTAGGAATGACATGTTTGAGTTGTTAATGGATCTAAGCGGAATTATGATTATAAGGAGATAAATGTATGAATGTTCATAACATTTTTGAATCTTACTAATCAACAATGTATGTATGAAGTGGTATGGGGGTTTACGAATCAAACATGAGTTTTATGTAATTGAGGAAAATCTTAATTGAAAGATGACACCTAATGTGATACATCAACTTTTCAAATTTATATTTATGCCCCTATTTTCTTCTCTCCCTAAAATCTTATGGAATCAATTAAGTGTGACATAATACATGAATTCATATGGTGAACTTTGGATGTGTGGTATACAAGTAGGTATAATGCCTTGAAGCTTTTGCCTTGGTGGCAATGATTAGGGTACCATCATTGGGATGATGGTAGAGTTTAATGATTAAAGTTTAAATATATGATTGGATATAAATGAACTAGAAGACAATGGAAGTTTTTTTTGATACTCTTAATACGGAGAATTATGTCATCAAGTGTGTTTGATGCACTTACCCTTTAAATGTTGAGATATGATTTACTATATTCAAGTAGTTTTAAGATGTTATATGCCCTTAATGATGATGCATGCTTTATGATAATTAAGTAGGCCCTGGAAGAGATATGAAGTGATAATTTATTGATTTAAATAAAATATTTTAAAAAATAATATAATGTGCTAGTTCCTCGTGAAATTACATTAAAAGAGTGATGGTTAATCTTGTTGCATCGTCCTGCTTTGTCACAAAAAATGAATACGAGAATTTTGATGTATGAGATATAGTATATCTTTTGTGATACTATTTGCATAGTGGAATTTATATAGTGAAAGGAGAAATATCTCATGTGGATGCATTTTTAAATGCCGGTGTACCTTGTATTAATGTGTTGAGCCTTGTTCCATGCTTGGCCTTGTTGTATCTGAGATTGGCATGTTGGGCCTTCTGATGGCTATGATTGTTATGTTGGACCTTGTGCCAAGATTTTATGAATATAGACTTGGTATGGCCAAACATGATTACTTATATCTTGGTTTGGGTGGGTTAGAATATGTGAATACATTTTATATCTACGAGAGTTTCTAATATAAGTTAATGATCCAATTACATATCTATAATTTGTTTGAAAATTATTTGATGCAATTGAAACAAGAGTAACTAGACTAATCAAGAGTAATCCTAATCATATATCGTCATGAATCTGTATATCATTTTTGCTTGATTGTTGGGGCAAATAGTGAAATGAGTTAACATTTTATCAATCTATGAATTGTGATAAGATGCTCATAGAGTATATTTTTAATATATCAGGGTGTGCATAGTTGGTATGCCCTAACACCCACAAGTTTGGTTGGGACTCTATTACGAATGATGGTCCAATGATATGTGACGAATAGCAACTATGGTCACATATCACTTTGTTGGGGTTTATACCCTATGTTCTTGGTTTCGTGACCTGTCTACCCAAGGTAGGGCTGCGATATATGTGGATCTGCTTTTGAGTAGTTTCGCATTGGATCCTATCTATAAGCACTCTACCTTTTGTTACCCCTTGCTCCAACCCGAGGTATGTGGAGAGATATAGTGGAGTCTGTTAATCCTTAGATCTTGGCTTATGCAAGGCTAGTCTGGGCTTTATAACCACTAGCTAGTAGTTTGATTCATATGCCTGAAACTACACATGGTGCAATAAAATGTGTATACAACATGGATACACATTTGGATGTGTTATTTCACTCTTTTACTTCCTGCAAGTATTATATCATCATCATCATCATCACCATCATCATCATCATCTAAGCCTCAATCCCAACTATGTTGGGGTTGGCTACATGGATCTTTTGTTTCCATTCAGCTCTATCATGGGCCATATTCTGATTGAGATGTAGAGATTCAAAATCTCTCTTTATAAGCTCATCCCAAGTTAATTTAGGCCTTCCTCTTCTTCTATTTATAGTGTTTGGCTCAATAGCATTGCTTCGTATAGGCACACTAGTAGGTATGCGTTGCACATGTCCGTACCATCTGAGTCGGCCCTCACGCAACTTGTCCTCAATGCTCGCCACCCCACTTTATTCCTGATATAGTCATTTCTCAAGCAATCTTTTCTTGTATTCCCACACATCCATCTCAACATACACATTTCAGCCGCGTTTATCTTGTTGAGACCTTGTTTCTTCACCGCCCAACATTCACTCCCATAGAGCATGGCTGGTTGTATAACTGTTCTATAAAACTTACTTTTTAACCTGAGAGGGATCTTCTGATCGCATAATACTCCAGTTGCACTCCTTTATTTCAACCATCCTGCAGTGATTCAGTGACAAACATCATTTTGAACATCCCCGTCTATTTGAATAATAGAACCCAAGCAACAAACTTTATCACATTTTGGTATATCTACTCCGTCCAACTTGACTCCATCATTCACACTGCGAGATTGGCTGAAATTGCAATGCATATACTCAGTTTTGCTCCTGCTAATCATCAATCCATTTGATTCCAATGCCTCCTGCAAGTATTATATGAGACTCATAATATGTCCATACATCTGTAACTGCTCTAATATATGCTTAATATAGTATTTACTTCTTGTTGAACTACATGCACTATGGAACATGCTTATATAACCTGCACATACTAGTAAGAAAAACATGTTATTAGTTGTTATATTATATCTGTGGGACTAGAGTCTCACCCATGTGGTTATCCACATCTTTTAGGTATGTTGACACATCAGAGAGGAGGTGAAGATCAAGGTTTAATAAGAGACAATATAGTTAAGTTTAGAGTGTCTCTATACTCTCTCTTTCCTGAGTGATCAGAGAGTAGGATATGATGCACTTGATATGTTGATTTACCCACACGTGGTTTACTTATCATTAGAAGTTGTATCCAAATTTAATCAAATTACACTGTTGTACCACTGTGGATATGGTTTATCTTGTAATACTTTTGATGAAATAAACAATGAGAGGTTTCAATTGATTATTTATCATGTATACAGGCGGTACAATTCAGATGTATCGTGGTACACTTTTATATGATGTCATGCAAAGTTTATGGTGGTTGCTTGTAAATCGATTTTCGTATGGTCCGTTTTATCTAGAATTTTTTCGACTTGTTTCTTTATGTTGGCTAGGTTTGATTTTGGGGTTTGTATGGGGATTTGTCTAAATGATCAATTGGATTGGATCACTGGGATGGATCCCTATACCTAGTGTATCACGACCATTCTTATTGTGTTGACATTCTTTCTTTTTTTATTTCCTAATACTGGAATCATCAACCTTTTGAATGTCAACTGCTGATTACTTGTTTGTTTTAGTATCTAAAGCCACCTAAAAGCTAAAATCAATCTTTCCGTTGCTTGGATGATAATATCCTCTTTAGGGCTAAGTGGATCCTCAGGCTTTGAAGTTTTTGATTTCATTGAGGTTCCTAGGGTGATTGTTGTGAAAGTTTTCTATGACCTTTAGGGTTACTCTGAATGTTGTATCTGACTTTCTTTTCCATGTTAAGCAAAGTAGGCTCTTGATGCACCCAAACATGACCTTTCTGTTGATGATAGTCTACATCATTGGGTAGAGATATCTCCTTGTTCATATGTTTTGGCTAGGTTTCAGTTCGACTATGGTAATTCTTATGCACAATCAGAATCATGGGATGCTCATAAACATCATACAAAGGAGTGATATATAGAGAAGATTCATCCATCAAGATATAAACTGAGTAGATATGCTGCTCCGCTCTAACACAAAATTTGTTGGGCATATTAATATGAAAGTAATATTAGATAAGTCTTTAAGCTCTATCAAAATCTAGGCTTTTAAGGAGGTCCTATGAGATCATGTTAGTGATGATCATCTTAGCCTTAGAGCAATAGAGGACACACGACATCTGGAAGTCATAGGGAAGACATATAGCTTTAGCACAATTTAGTCCAAAGATCAAAATCAAAGTTTGTAAGACCTACAATATTCACTAAACTACTAGAAAAACCATTAAATAGCCTTGTTCTTTTGTTTCAAATGTTCCAAAGGCAAATAAAGTTTAAGAAAAGGAATGAGGAAGAGAATATTTGATAAATATATAAGTTAAGAAAAATTTGGCAAGGTGTTAGCGTAGTGAAACCACTTTACAAGAAAAGTGTTTGGTAGTCTTAATCTCACAACAACAATGAAGAAATAGAAAAAGTCCATGCATTTACATGCGCGATAGGTTATCACTCGTAAGGAGTCAGTTATAGCCAAGAACCTGAGCAAATAACTTATGCAAGGAGGAATCATGTTTTTTTAGAAATGTTTATTGTAATTACTATACATATATGTCAAATTTGTCCGATTAAAGTAGTTCGGGTGGTAAGAATTTAGCAAGTCTCAATGAGGTTTTCGTGTTCACATCATGCTCAAGGCACTCAGCGAACGACACTCCACACCGATTCGACGTAGAAGGAGATGATCAAACCACACCCTCTCAGACTTCTAGAGTTTGCCTCCGGAGTAAGTTTCCTAGTTGATCTATAAAAATATGTCTAATTTATAATCTTAAAAATAAATACGGGAAAACTACAGCCAGATCCTAGTTGTTAAAAAATAAAAATAATGAAAAATGGCAACCTAGCCCTTCTACAGGCTTAATTTTATAATAATATCATATTTACATTTAACCGCTAGGTTTTTCGATTTTCCCAAATTTCCGTGCCTACCAAGGTTTCGGTTCTGGAACTCCTCTTTCTTCGCCCTTTTCGCGCGTCGGAAGCTGAGTTCAGTGCCGAAGGGTCGACTGAGAGATGAGTATAGTGCCCAAAGAGTCTATCGAGGTCGCTGCGCAGAGCATCGGCATCAACAACCTCGCGCCCGATGTTGCCGCTGCACTTGCCCCCGACGTTGAGTATAGGATTCGCGAGATCATGCAGGTTTTTCGAGCTGCCACTCCCCTTGTCTTCCGTTTCCTTCCGCCAACTCGTCAAATTCTCATCCTCTTGTCAACTTTTAGTAAGCACGGATGCATTTTCCGTGCTGTTGGCAAATCGTTCCAATTTGCGGAATCTTTTGATTTTCCATTGCTTTCTCTGGGCTCCACTTGTTACCAAGGCGAAGGAATGCTCAAAATATTTCATATATTTCTTGCATTTGTTGATTCCGTTTAATTAGTTTATTTTTATGGTATTATTGCAACGTGATAATTGGTTTTTACTTAACGGTCATCAATAGGAGGCTATCAAGTGCATGCGTCATTCCAAGAGGACTGTCCTGACAGCGAATGATGTAGAGAGCGCTCTCAGCCTCAGGAATGTGGAGGTGTGCTCTTTTTCTTGAAATTAGATCTCATTTTACGTTTTGGAGATGGCCTAGGGCATGGTTGGACGAGATTGCTTGCATCATTCGTTCCCATTATCTTTCCGTTACTTTAAGAACAACCTTTACAAGTTGTAATTTTTTTCTATACGGAATAAATTCATTTAGCGTTCTCTGTTTGTTACAAATACTCAAATGCACAACGTGAACGATATTATGTTTTTGTTCATATAATACTTGTCATGTTATCGAGTTGTGGGGGTGTCCTTGTGTGTCTTGGGTGCTGGTATCTGACGTTTTGAAAATTTTCTTGGGCTACTACGGTTCTATCATGACTTTGCAGTTATATAGGTTTAAAAAATATTAAGGTGTTATGCAATCATCATATCTAACTCTCACTTCCGAACATATCATGTAATTGATGAATAAATGCTATTAAATAGTTCACAATTATCGTTTGAGTCAATCTGTATAAGCATAAACATCTATAACTAACAACCTATGACGTATAGATTCGATATTTTTGTCCATATGTGCAATTATATGCACACTTTCTTATTTATGTTTCCTAATTCTTTTTAAAGGTCATAATACACATGCATGAATTGAATCAAGGCTGTCATGATTGGACATGTGAGTGATCTTATTTTCGGGTTAACCGGTCAAACTTGTGGTCTGATTAGTTCAAGTTTTAGCCACCAATGACATAAAAATTCCATTTATGGTTAAAATAGAAAAAATACAGTATTACAATCCTTATATCAAACTAATTTAGTAACGAATTACATTGTAACGTTCGACATTTGTGTTAGCAGTTATAGATATACAAACAAGTCGACAAATTCTCTGCCATAAAAAATATGAAGGCTGCTAATATAAAATTATATCTCTCTCTCAAATACTACAATTTCGTAACAATTGATAATTAGCAATTCAGATCACACTACATACTGTATATTACAAACAATATCTACGTAAGTTCTAAAGCAAAGATCAAATTTTTAGCTAAGAGAGACAAATTGGTTGGTTTGACTAAACTGCAACCAGGCCCTGTTTCCTGGTTTTTACCAATTTCGAGAGAAAAATGGCCAGGGGAGACCCATACTGGTTCTCCCATTGGTTTCATCCGGTTGGACTGTTAGAGCCGATTATGACAACACTGTGCCCAACTTACACAATTTTCATACAAACCCATCACATACTATCATTACAGAAATGATAAGTCAAAACTTGATGATTTAATTAATGTGAGGTGCATTGGGGAGATGAAATGCAAAGAGGATCAATAGGTTGACCGAGGGGATGGATGGTAACGATCAACAAAATGAGAACTACAATGAGGTGAATTAGGCATAATTAGGAGATGTACTTGTAAAGGCACACAAATAGGTGGCCACTCAAGCATCAAGGTGCATCATGGAGCTGAATTTTGAAGTAATTGCTGCCTTGGTCCTTTTTCCAGGGTTTACATGCCTATTAATGCGTCTTTTGTAGGGTATGCTTGTTCAGAACTTCAAGCGAACACATTGTCCATTTTACCCATCTATACCATCTTTGTAATGGATTCACACCCTTAATTTCTATTGATGTATGCCTTCAATTCAGTTTCTATGTTGTGGACTTATTTTTAATGGTTATCAGTATTCTAGCAAATACTTTTGTTAGACTCTCTTGCACATTGAAGATACCAAAATTGCCCATATTAGTCATAAAATGTATGTACATATTGTCTTAATAGGGTGGGGGGAACCTAAAGTTTTGTTTGGTTTATCGCAATAACTGTTCATAAATGAGCTAATTCGGCATATATCTAGGTATATTTAGATGTGTTAGAATAATAAGTTTATTATGTATGACCTACACATATTCTCCACTATACACAACTTTGGATGCTCGCTAAAGACTTTGATGTTATTGGTCTGGCAATGTCATTTCAAGGGGAGTCAATTATGCTGTTATTGCTTCTTGTTTGCTGCTATGCACTATATTCTTTAGGGGGGGTGTTTGAGTGCTTCAATTGTTGTTGCAAGATTTAGGGGGAGATCTTTTCTTGTCAGTAGAGATCAATTTCTGTATGAGCTATTTTATCTTTTTCCGTGTACTAGCAAGTTGGACGTGTTTCACACATGCTCCAGCTTGAGGGGGAGTATTAGAATAATTAGTTTGTTTGTGTACATGGGCCCAAGTATACTTAGTCCATTAGGGTTAAGTTCACTTCCTTGTGCTTGCCTCCTATCCTATATATAGGAGGGGAGTTTGCCCTCTATCAACAAGAAACATCTCGTTAACCTTCCAACTTATTTTCCACAAGATGTTACTATACACAAAACATGGTATTTTTATTTTTCATCATATATAATTTAATACGCACAAGGAAGGTTAACGAGACCTACTAGTGCGCCTATACGAAGCAATGCTATTGAGCCAAACACTATAAATAGAAGAAGAGGAAGGCCTAAATTAACATGGGATGAGCTTATAAAGAGAGATTTTGAATCTCTACATCTCAATCAGAATATGACCCATGATAGAGCTGAATGGAAACGAAGGATCCATGTAGCCGACCCCAACATAGTTGGGATTGAGGCTTAGATGATGATGATGATGATGATCATATATAATTTAATGAAATTAATGAAATTGAAAGAAGGGGGGGATCCATTTTAATCATAAATGACCATTAGATCTCAGTAGGATCTTGCATGTCATGCTACATAAGAAATATGCTTGCGTTCCACCCACCCACAAATATTGAATCTTAGTGAAAATACCCAAATGCTAGATGAATCTCACCTCGGATCTGCATCTACCTTGTCTACCTTGTTTCAATATTATATTCGTGTTTAGGATGGCTTAGGGATGCTAGAGTTAACAATCAATAAGTTAGATTATTTTTTTACATAATTTCCCCACAGCTGCCTAGACTACTTTGTCGCTCCTCTGCGGTGAAAATTTCCATTTGTCGACCAACATGCCGATCTTTTGTGTACAAACCGTTGAAGTTCCATCAAAATGAGGCGAAATTTCTTCAAAATCTTTGCTGAATGACACACCACCAATTTTGTGTATCGGGAGCGGTAGAGCAAAGAGATCCTCATAGGCTGAAATGTTCCTCTCAAGGCCCGATGCATATATCCGTCTTAACACATCCACACTTTCCAACTTAATCAATAAGGTCCTCAATGTATACATGGTTATATCATGAATATACATTTCTTAGAAACAAATTTAAACTTCTTGACTGGACAGTAAGGGTTAGGGTACACAAAGTGTGCACCCCATATATTTATAAAGAGAACAATTACAGAGAGGTCCTTGTAGAATAGGAAAATAACAAACATAACATAAAGAGCTTAATTAAACACTAGTTAACACTCCCCCTCAAGTTGGAGCATAGATATCAATCTGCCCAACTTGTCCACAAGAGCACATAAATGTTTCTTGGCCAGTAGCTTTGTGAAGATATCAGCAACTTGATCTTCTAAGCGAGTGAAAGGAGTGCAGATGCGTCCAGTCAGAATAGATTATCGGATGAAGTGACAATCAACTTTAATGTGCTTAGTTCGTTCATGAAAAACAACATTATTTGCAATAAAGATAACTGCTTTATCATCACAGTGCATAGGAATAGGAGCAGAGGATACTGCATCAAGTTCTTTTAGAAGAGATTGCACCCACAGAAGCTCATAGGCAGTATGAGCCATAGCACGATATTCAGCCTCAATACTGGATCTGGCAACCACATTTTGCTTTTTGCTCTTCCAAGCAACCAGATTACCCCCAAGAAATGTGCAATAACCAGAAGTAGATTTTCTGTCTATCTTGCTACTAGCATGGTCAGAATCAGAATAGCCTTCAAGAGAGCAATGTTCTATAGAATAGGCCTTTACCAGGAGAGTTCTTCAAATATCTCAGAATATGACACAGTGCTTCCCAATGACACTGTTTAGGCTTATCAAGATATCGGTTAACAAGACCAACATCAGTAGAAATATCAGCTCTAGTAACAGTCAAATAAATCAGTTTTCCCACCAGTCTTCTATATCTTTTACTGTCAGGATATAGAGGAGATTCATCATCATCCCAATTCATATTGGGATCAAGGGGTGTGTCAGTAGGCCCAGCTCCAAGCATGCCAGTCTCTGTAGAAGATCAAGAACATACTTGCGTTGTGATAGAACAAGAGCATTAGCAGTCTTGGAAACCTCAATTCCCAGAAAATATCTCAATTTTCCCGAATCTTTAGTGACAAAATGTTTGCATAGATAGGCTTTAGTAGCATTAATTTCAGAGAGATCACTGCCTGATAAAATAATATCGTCAACATACACAATAAGAACTACAATACCAGTGGGCGTCTTCTTGATAAAAACAGAATGATCAACATGAGATCTGACGAACCCATAAGTAGACAAGGTGGTGCTCAGTTTGTCGAACCAGGCACACATACTCTGTTTGAGTCCATAAATAGACTTCTTGAGGCGGCAGACTTCGTGTAACTCCCCCTGAGCAACAAACCGAGGTGGTTGCTCCATATATATCTCCTTCTAAAGATCACCATAAAGAAAATCATTTTTGACGTCCAGTTGAATGAGGGGCCAATCCAGATTAATTGCCACAGACAGAAGAACTCGCACAAAATTCAGCCTAGCAACAGGAGAAAAAGTTTCAAAATAATCAAAACCATAGGTCTGCGCATACCCTTTTGCCACGAGGCGAGCTTTCAGGCGTTCAACTGTTCCATCAGGATGATACTTAACACTGTAGACCCAGCGACATCCAACAGGTTCGCAATCAGAAGGAGGATCAACAAGATCCCACGTACCCCTGTCAGTGAGAGCAACCATCTTCTCTGTTATGGCTTGAGTCCATGCCTGAGTCTGTAATACGTCATGCACATTCTTGGGTACAGAAATAGCAGATAGAGCAGCAACAAAATTACTAACATGAACACTCAGATGAGCAGTGGAGACATGATTAGCAATATTATGAGATGTACAAGATCTAGTACCTTTCCTGAGTGCAATAGGTAAATCCAGATCAGAAATTACCTCAGTAGGGGCAGGACCTTCTGAAGGAGAAGATTGGTTGTCAGTGCGGGGGTCTTGAGCAGGAGTAGGTTGTGGCGGCCGATTTCTGCGTTGATAAACAATAAGAGTAGTAGCCGTATCCGGTTGCACAGTAGTGGTAGAATCACAAGTAATAGGCAGAGGTGCTGCAATCAAATCGGAGCTCAACGTAGTTCCTCTAGTAGAATAGTACGGAGTATCTTCAAAAAAGACATCACTACTCCGTGAACCACTTTTTAGTAACCGGACTATAACAACGATACCCTTTTTTGGGTTCGTGAATATCCTAGAAAAATGCATTTTTTAGCTCTAGGAGACAACTTGTCTTGAGTAGGACCAAGCAAACGAACAAAACAAGTCGACCCAAAAATCCTCGGAGAAACAATTTATAGTGGCAGATCTGGTTACAAAACTTGTACATGAATCTTATTTCCAATATCAGAGGAAGGCATTCGATTTATCATATAACATGCAGTAAGAACAGCTTCTGGCCAAAAATGTTTGGGAACATTAGAGTGTAACATTATAGTACGAGCAACTTCAAGTAAATGTCTATTCTTTCGCTCAACCACTCCATTCTGTTGGGTGTATAAGCACAAGACGTCTAATGAATTGTCCCCACAGAACGACAGAATAACTCCACATTTTTTTGAACAAATTCCAATGCATTATCAGTACACAGAATTTTAATAGGCATAGAATATTGAGTTTTAATTTCAGCAAAAAAGAATTTAATAGTTGGCAGAACCTGGGGTCGATCTTTTAACAAAAATAACCAGGTGGCACGAGAGTAATCATCAATGAACAAAATAAAATATTTATTGCCAGACAAGCTTAGAATATGACAAGGACCCCATACACCAGCATGCACCAAAATAAAAAATAGCTTTGCTACCAATCTGATTTTTTTTGGGAAATACAGATCGAGATTGTTTGCCTAATTGACAAGCCTCACATTGAAAACTATGCGGGCGAACACCAAAAATAACATGTTTTAACTTCTCAGCTGACGGATGTCCATGTCGGAAATGCCATTGTAACGCAAAAACAGAAGCTGAAAGTGCCGAAGCTAGAGCAGAAGTGCCAATCTGTTTCAACTCATCTAAGTAGTACAATCCATCAGGTCCTTCATGCCCCCCACCAATCTTCATCCTCGTGCGAAGGTCCTGAAAAACATAAGTACCCGATGCAAATGTCAGACTGCAGTTAAGATTGCGGACAATTTTACTGACAGATAATAGATTCAGTGGAAAATTCGACACATATAAAGCAGAGCACAGAAGAACTTTTGCAAAGATATCGCCAATTCCAGATGCAGCAGATTTAGAACCATCAACAAGCATAACAGTAGATTTGGCACAAGGTTTAGTCAGTTTATAAAACAGAGAACGGTTGCCAAAAATATGAGAGGAGGCTCCACAGTGAGTCACCCATTTGGTATTACCAGCACTAGAAGGAGCACTCAAAAATGCAGAATCACAACCGGAGTAGGTGGCCGTGTGAGCTCTAGATGTAGCAGCCGATGAAGAAGCACCAGTCAGAAGACGTTCCACTTCTGAGCGGATGAATTCAGCAGTGGACTCAGGCGAGGGAGTAACATTGACCGGCTGAGTAGTACCATCAGTCACAGCATTGGCCCACACAGGTGTGCCATGCTTCTTCCGACACTTGTCTTCAGTGTGGTTGGTGCGGCCACAGAAATCACAGTACCACTGAGCAGCGACACCTCCAAAAGTATCAACAGACGAGCCACGACTAAGGGAACCGCGACTAGATGAGCCTCGTCCCCATCCAGGAGCAGCAGTACGATTGTCCGACAGACGACCACGACCACGACCAGTCATAGCAGCAAGAGCACTAGGATCAACTGTGTCAGAAGACACATCTGCAGAGGAGGCCGGCAGGCGTTGGAGACGTTGAAAGACACTCTCCAAAGTAGGTAACAAATCGCTGGCGAGGATCTGGTCAACCGCCCCAACATATGAGTCTGGAAGACCACAAAGGAACTGGACCACCTGGAGTTTCTGTCTTTGGCGTTGCATGGTGGCCAAGTCAGTGGATAAGGGATGCAGATTGTCAAGCTCAGCCCATACACCCTTAAAGGTGGAGAAGTAGTTAGCAATATCAGGTCCAGTAAAGTGCAGACATGACAACTTTTTGTTCAGATCAAACACCTTTTTGGGATTTTTGTTGTGAGAATAGGTGCTTGCCAGTTGGTCCCACATCTTCTTTGCTGTCGGGAGACGAAGTAGAGTGACGTTCGAGTTTCGCTGCTGTTCAGAATCTACGTCATCACAGTCGAGTCATCCTTGATCCATTCTTCATAGTGCTTTTTGTTCCTTGGACTCGACAAGTAGTAGGCGGAGCAGGCGGCGGATTATCAGTCAGATGGGAATGCTTGTCCTGCGACTTTGCAAAAATCTCCATGGAGCAAACCCAATTTCGGTAGTTACGTCCGTCGAGCTTCACAGTGGTCACCTGACGACGAAAGTCTTTATGGGAGGAAGCCATGAGGGAGTCAGGTCCACAAGTAGCAGAGAACAACAACAGATTTAAAAAATGCCTAGATCTGCCGGCTAGGCGGTAGCAAACAGATAGAAGATCCAGAAGGACCAACCTACATATAGACTATGCCGAGGCGCAACAGAGAACCCGGCGGCTCAAGGGCCGGCACGTGCATATAGAAACGGAGGAGCATCAAAGACCGTCAACCGATCAGTCGGAGAGATGCACGACTACCGGTAGGGGGCTCAACCGCCCAACGGCAGCAGGGGCTGCCCGCGGCGGTCGGCGGCGGCAGGTGGGGGCGGCGCCGGGGCAGCCGCCGCGCTGCTGGCAGTGACAGCGGCCGGGCAGGCGCGGGCGTGTGGGGCTGGGGGGGGGGGGCGCAGCCGACGGCGGGTGGAGAGAGAGAGGGAGAGGAGAGGGGCTGCCGCTGGGGAGAGGAGGGCAGCTCAGTAAACCTGCTCTGATACCATCTTGACTGGGCAATAAGGGTTAGGGTACACAAAGTGTGCACCCCATATATTTATAAAGAGAACAATTACAGAGAGGTCCTTGTAGAATAGGAAAATAACAAACAAAACATAAATAGCTTAATTAAACACTAGTTAACAAAACTTACTACACCGATTTGATAAACATGGTATACATGAAAACCATTCTTTTTCATGAAGACCATTCTAAATATATATGAAGTTAAAAGAAGTAAAATTGTAAACCTAACAACAACAAATTTTTACGTTTAAATCATGACCCTTCAAAACATTCTAAATAAAGTATTTACACTCAAAAAATCATAAAATTATATAAAATCATTTAGGCTTTGTCTATGTTATATGCATGCCAATCACAATTCAAACATGCAAATCTTCTTGTCTATACGATTTTATCATATCATAATCTTAAAGCATTTAAAAAAATAATGAAGTACACCATCCACTAAACTTTAATCTATATATTGATCCTTAATCAGTTAAAACATGACCATAAATCATAAATATATTATTATTCAAATTAGTGTACAAACTGCAACATTTATTACTTGCCAACGTCTATTTCAATTCCGAAATCAAGTTAATAATAATTTTATGTGCACCACATGAGATTAGAATCAGGCTTTCAAGTATGTATCCATATTTCTCAGATATAGAGATATATACCCACTTAAAAATTATTAATGAAATCTTTTTCTCATCAAAGCTCTGAATGTTATAATTGATATAATACTAGCAAGAGAGCACGTGCTAAGCATGTTTATTTCCAATTAAGCGTTCAGATGACAAATTTGACATATATAAGCATATACACTCAATTTTATTTATGTCTCAATGTAATCTAAGCGATATCTGTGTCATACTTCAAATACTACAAACAAAAGAATTTTTATTTAAACTGTGACGGTAATGCGTATTTAAAGCATAATTAAGTACACATTCATTCACATCTCATCACTTTGGAGATTCTTAATATATCATACAATAAAAAAATCCCTATGTAGAATCTTCTTTTTCTTTCAAAATTCGTAACGTTTATTCAAAATCCAAGACCGATATATCGTTTTTATAAGCATGCAACTAACATTTCAATGAATATCATATTACTTGACATAGAATGATATTTCTTATCTGGTTAATAACTCATGATATCTACTAAACTATAATCTTATCAAAATATAGATTTGAATTTATGATATCTAAACTAACTTGACTTGATAGAGTATGAACTCAAAATCAATCTGGAATCATTTTAGGCACCAACTTTCAAACTTGGATCCGATTCAGGTTGATAAAATTCACATTCGCAACAATTTTTTCATGTCAAACCAAGTCGGGTTCACGTGTTTGACAGAACATTGACATGCTTAAACAACTTCCCACTAACCATCAGGATATCATTCTTGAGTTTTCAGCATTGACTGCCTCATACGTATGCCACCATATATGTGTGTGTGTAATGCATCTCGATTCTTGGGTTTAGTTTTAATTAGCCTTGACTTGGCCTGTATAATAGTTTGTGCCAAAAAAAATCACTTCAGCTAATCAATCTAGCTTATATGAGTCAGGTCAGACTCGGGTTTATGCAAGACGTGACATCAGTCGGATTGGGCCACTGTGATTGATGTTCATCCCATCTTGAAGTGTTCCCTGAAAAGGATATAGATTAGACATGTCTAGAAATCACACACATCCCACGTACTCATAGGATCTATAGTAAAATTATCCAATAATTTCTGGAATTTTTTCAGCATGCACATTTTGTTTTAATGAATTATCCAAAAATACATGATTAAGATGGTTTTTAGAACACATTTTAGGTAAAAACACATGTACGTTATAAGGTTAGATTTTTACATCTTAAATATCAAAGCGGTACATGTCACTTAGGTATACTGTGCCATGTGTGTTTTTTATACCTTACGGTATGACTAACAATTAAAATAATAGATAAAACTAATTTGTAAAGTTTGCAGTCAAATTATTATATGGGATATACATATTATATGTAAAATGTGGCTATACTATATGTATGCTACGGATATGGGGGTATCTTAGTGTTTGAGTTCGGTTTACCAAGGTCCTGAGTGAAAATGTAGATCAAAATTTAAAGATGGATCGTTATTGTAGTTTATGTGAATTAGGTCTAACTTAGATAATGCACTAAAAGAATTAATCAGATCGCTTTGGGTCAATCAATAACTATCTCATCTTCAATTGTTTTCTTGAAGAAGAAAAATAAGTAAACAACCTAAATAGTTAAAATTATGTGACCAAATAAGCTCTCAGGGTTGAATTTACTTTGGGCATCATCCACACCATATAAAAAGTTGGACCAAAATTTCCAGCTAGGTCCATCAATGTTGTTTATGTGAATTGGGTCTGGTTTAAATTATAAGGTCGAAAAATTTATCGGACCATGTCAGCCCAGTCGAAGAAAAAATAAACAACTCAAATAGTTCAATGTTGGTGGCAACCTGAGTTTTTTAGCCCTAGGTTTATCTTGGAATGACTCGTGCCAATTAAAAATCCGAACCAGAATTTTCAATATCGTTCATTTAAATTAAGTTTAGTTTAAATTATACAGTCAAAATATTTATCAAATCGTGCCCATACCGGTCCATGCTCATGTCTTCCGAATCTATTATCAAGAAAAAAAATAACATCTCAAATAGTTAAATAGACGTGACAATAGGATTGAAGACCAAGTGCTTATTTATAGGGTAGTCGATGCCCACCACATCTTAAATTGTTTACTAGAAGTAAAAAAAAAAGAGTAACAATCTAAATAGTTACAATTTGGTGACCAAATGAGTTTCAAGGCTTGAGTTTATTTTCTTCTGAGAACGTTATCTAAAAATTACATCTCAAATAGTTAAATATAGGTGACCAAGTGAATGGAAAAGCACACAGGCACACACGTGAAAAGCACACAGGCACACACGTCACTTGTGCTTATTCATAGGGTAGTAAAGATACATCCATCGCCTGTGAGGAGTAGCTCAGGTGGCGCGCTTCAGTAAACCCCAATAAAGGGTCTCGAGTTTGACCTTGAGTGAGAACCATTTCTTAGAATTGTTTGCCTGTCGTGCATGCCAGTCAACTGTCTGCTTTAAATGGTACCTGGGTGGGTGGACGGGGTACTCAGGGGCCCTAGGGTTTACTTTGCTGGATGGGTCATTAAGTGGCGCTGCATGAGGGCGGCTCCCTCACTAATGAAAAACAAACATCCAACTCCACCTAAAAATTAATCTTCCAATGGATTTATACAAGTATCTTACTGTGGTATAAAAAATATAGCCTTTTAGCTATAAAACTATATGTAAAACTAATTTTGATTACTATAAGTTTACATTCTACTTTTTAAAATAAAATAGTATGTATAGTTGAAAATTTGAATTAATTACATAAACTACTATATATCCCCTTTGCATGTGCATGTGAGTATGATATAATTATGGTAAAATATGCATCAAAGAACAATTTACACATCCCCATAAGCCTATCACCAAATTAAACAAGAATAACCGATTACAAGATATATATGGAAACTATTTCATTGTAGGGTGACGAGACATATGTACTCATCCTTTACCCATATACAATAATATATACGAAAATTGAGTATAATTAATTGATTGCATAAACAAATGAAGTTATGTAAGTACTTGAAGCTAATTTGATTTTTCAAAGTAGTACTATCCTCATATCAATAGATGCCTAGGAAGCATAGACACAGACACGAAAATGGATAGCGACACAAACACAGACAAAGACACGACGTCAATTTTTAAAAAATATGGGACACATACACGGTATTGGACACGGCAAAAAATACATATGTACGCATATTTTTTTTGTTCATACAGACAAAATAGAACAAGCATATTCAAACACAAAGATCATCTCATCCACACAGTATCCAATTTTTATATTTACATTCAAACACACATTGCATACATCATATGTATAAAAACAGAAAAAGAACAAGCATCTTCAGATATAGAACATCTCATCCACGCTATATCCAATTTCACTTTACATTCAAACACACTTATATCATGGAATCAAACCACCAAAGACATACTATCAAACAAACCCACATTGTAATCATAATAACAATCAACCTTAGAGACAATTTATTCATGAACTTACAATAAAATATAATGCATACTGAATTTTGGACAATGAAAAAATAGTGATGGAGGTGGACAACAAAGAAAGAAAAGGGAGGTATGTTATTTATAGAAACGGAGAGTGAACACAATGATGGCAGTGCGTCCCTTTCCTAGAGTTGGGCCATCTCCTGGTTGTCCAAGCCGTGTCCAGCCGTGCCCAACTCCTAACAAAAAAGTGGGACTTGGACACGTTTGGATTGTGTCCACCATGTCTCCACGTGTGTCTACTGCGTGTCCAACCGGACACGGCAGCCTATGGAAGTGTCCATGCTTCCTAGATAGGTGCATTTATTGGTCTATGCTGCAAATACCCATACCTTCTAAACGACCTTTTGTAACTTGTCTCGATACTCATCACTCCCACTATATTCCTTCCTACCCACTTTCAAGCGATCTTTCCTTGTCTTCCCACACATCCATCTCAGCCATGGAGCAGGACTTCGACTTCGAGCCCATGTCGACAGGTGTGGACATGGAAGTTTGTGAAATGTCGAGGAAATGTCGAGGATTTTTACAACCAAACTTCGACGCAACTTCGACAAAAATTAAGCAAACAAATACTGAATTTGTGATGAAAATTGATAGATTTCATCAAATCTAGCTTAAAAACACTATGTTTACATATAACTATAAGTCTATAACTCTATAAGTCTATAAGCATATAAGATATAAGTGTATAACCATCCATGTAGATTTGCAAACGTAGAAAAACACACGGTTACATACCAGTCTGTGATGCAAGTGCAAGTTGCGCAACTAGGGATTTCTTCAAGATATATAGGTTTATGACAAATAGACAACTTAAAAGATTACGAATTACAACTTACAAGTACTATCATAACACAAGTAGAAAGCAACTAAGCAATTTAACAAAAATACCAATAATACAAACTGAAGTACCCACTTGAGTTGAGTCGAGTCTGATGAGTGCCAACTAAGACTAATACCATGCCGAATGTCTTGCATGCTCTTCATATTGACCAATATGCCTAGAGCCAGCTATATGGTTATCCACTCTTAAAGCATATTGCATCCATGTTATATTTTCTTTGTGGTTTAGCTCATAGTCAGCTACAAATGTCGCAAAATCGGAATCAGAAAGGTCCGCAAGACATCCAAATCGAGCATAAGAAGAAAGATCAACAGCTGTATATGATTTTGATCTACGAAGAGACTCAGAATCATGTGACAAAGGTGTAGATGATCTTTCGTGTTCAGAATGTGTGCGGGAGGGCTCATGACTAGAGAGAATAAAAGGATCATAGGTCTGCCCTTGAGATCTTTCATTATCATTAGTTGGATTCACCATAGAGCTATTAAATGGATAATGTGCTGTGCTTTGAATACTGGTCCCATGGGATCCACTAGAAGTATAATGACCACTCCCACAATAACCAAAGACACTAGCAATATCAGTGTTCTGCTCTGGAATTTGATAATGAGTAGGTGCAACGCTATATCCACCACTGCCCATTCCGAATAAATCATCCATGATACTAGATCCTTCTACATTGCCAGTACTAGGACCACTAATATGCCAAGATCCCATAGATTCAGTTAAGTTATCAACGGGTGGTTGTTTTGGCACTTGAACTTGTCCTTGTTGTCCATAACCATATTGTCCATAAGGATCATAAGAATCATAACCATAACTTTGATCATAGCCATAAGGAACATAAGTCTGTGGTGGGGGCAAGCATGGCAATTGTTGTTGTTGCTCAGGCTGTGGTTGTGGCTGGCTAGAGTTATCCTTTCCTTTTCTTTGGTATTGTTTTGTAGATGCAGGCCTAGGAGGAAGATTTGCTTCTTTTCCAGTCCTTTTAAACCTTGATAAATCAACAGGAGGAGGAGGACTTGGAGGTGGCGGAGTTCGTCCTCTGATGTGTGATCCATCTGATGGAGCAGTAGTAGAAGAATCACCAGATGTAGACTTATCAATGTATCCTCCACCAGATGGTATGGTTGACCCTGAGGATGCTTCACTTTCATCAACAGGTAGAGGGCCAAAGAAATCACCAGGATCATCCAGATCTTTCTCAAGTCGGTTGATTGCAGAGTTTGCTTGAATTCCCTCTTCTTGATTATATTGTTCTACATTAATACCCATCTGACTTGCAATTGTAGGATCAGGGTCACCACCTGATCTACCTACATCTAAAACAGGAGCATCAGTTTCCTCATTCAACCAAGCCTGCATGGGATCATCATCATCGTCTCTGTCATGATAAATGTAAGCCCAATCCAATGGATCTTCAGTCATGAAGTCTTTAGTTGGCTTGCTGAATCTTTCATGAAGATATTTTTCTTTCAACCTTATGTTGTAATGCACATATACCAAAGTGTGCAATCGTTTTGCCCCTAGCTTGTTCCTTCTTTTTGTATGAATTAAGTTAAAGGTGCTCCAATTTCTCTCGCACCCCCCTGCAGCAGCCGTTTGGGACAACACTTTAATAGCTATACTTCTTAACTCTTCACAATCAATTCCATATTCGACCCACCATTCAGCTGCATATGAAAGAATATATAAAGTTAATAACCATATATGATAATTCATAGGTCTGTAATAAGAATATAAGTACTAAGTATGTAACTTCGAATACCAGGTGCCATCTTATTCCTTGCATATACAACACCTTTCATCCCAAAGACGCCTTGTGCTTCCCTAAATCTCTTCATCTGTTCAAGTATATACATAAATTTATAGGTCAAGATATGCTATATGATCAAGTTATTCTTATTAATACTTCATAGTAAATTATTAAGTTATAACTTACTTGCGCCACAGCTAGCAATGCCTTGTTGCTGTCATTGCCGCTGTACTTGTCAATCACTGTATGTACCGCCATTTGTAGGTCAGCTTTCAGCCCTAGATCAAGACCGTATTGGAACCTAGGATTGAGGTAATAAGCTGGGTACGGAAAATAATTGAAGTGAGTGATAAGACAAAATAGTCAAATTTATAATGTAATTTGTAACTTGAAAGTTAATTCAAAATCTTTACCAGCTTTGTGAAGGGGATGACTAAGCATTTTCTTCCATCTCTTATCAATTGATTCGAGGAATTGTTTACATGCTTTTGGTCCCGCTGCCTCCTCTACACGTTCTCTCATCATGCGCATAGCCTCGTAGACATAAGGCAAGGTGGCTTTTTTGTCGCCATCCACCATTCGGAGAACATGCACAAGTGGGCTCATTATCTTCAAACACCTTGATAGCCTTCTCCAAAAATTGTCATCATTAAGAATTTTCCTTACTGTTGTTGCCTGCTCAGATTTACTATCTGGATGACGAGCCCATTGTTCAGATATAAACATCCTAAGAAGTCCTTGTTTCTTATCCTTTATACTTTGCATTGCAATGAAATTACTAGCAAAGCGAGTAATTCCAGGACGTACCAAATCTCCATCACAGTACTCCTTGCTTCTCATCATTGCTAGAAGAAAAGAGCGGTTATATATGAAGTTGGTGACCCTCCTCGCACTAACCATTACTTCATTGAATAAAGTAGTTTTCCCAAAGTCTTTAAGAATCAGATCAACAGAATGTGCTGCACAAGGAGTCCAATAAAGAGAATATTTTTTAGAATCTTCAAGAAGTTTACCAGCTTTCTTGAAATTGCCACCATTGTCCGTCACAATCTGAACCACAAGCTCTTTTCCTATATCTGCAATTACACTCTCCATTAACTTGGCAAGATATTTGTGGTCCTTGATATGTGCAGATGCATCAACAGACTTTAGAAAGTATGTCACTCCCTCATTAAATGCTAGAAAATTTATAATTTGCCGCTTTGTGCCACTTGTCCAACCATCACACATCAGAGTAACACCGAAGATAGGCCAAGTCTTTTTTCTCTGCTCATCTATCCACTCGTCTATTTCCTTCTTCTCAACAGGTAAGTACTTGTTCATCAACTCATGTGGAGTTGGGGCCTCAGTTCCCTTTCCATGTTGTGCACATACATCAATCATGTGTTGCATATATGGGCCAGACGCCACATTGGGAGCAATACCATGTGCAAAAATAAATTTTCCAATAGCTTGACCTACAATCTCTTTGGCATTTTTCCAAATGCCAGTTATTGTTTTCTGTTTTGCATCCTTCCTGCGGAAAGTAGGCTCAGAAGACGTGAATTTCATGCTACGGGATCTGAAATTCTCCATTGTAGGGCTCAAGATTTGACTTCTTGTGGCTTGAGGTACACTAGATCCACCCCCTGCTTCATAAGTAGAAGGACCAAACCCTTTGCGAGTTTCCATGAATTGTCTAATGTCATCTCTCTTATGCCTTTCCATCACAGATTCTTTCATGATTGCCCTCTATGCTTTTCTTTTGGTCGGTGTGTCAATATCACTAGGGTACACAATGTCATCATCATCATCATCATTGTCACTATCATCTACACGGATGACACTAGGACCAAACAATACTTCTTTGAATCTGTTATCTCTAATTGTTTCATCAGCTCTCTTCATATCCTTTTGATTTGCCAAACCTTTAAAGTATTTCTTCACTTCATCGGGACATCTCCCACAAACTTTCACATTCTTGTCCCCTCATGTCAGATGCTTTTTAAACCTAGAAATACCTCCACTACCAATCACCTTGTTGCAATAGTTGCATTTTGTCTTCTGCTTACTTCCATCAACCATTTGGCAATGCGCCCATCCTGGATCAATTTTGCCCCCAACATTAGATCTACCACCACCACGTTCCTCCCTCTCACTCCCATCATGGCTCATCCTACCACCCTCAGATTCAGAACCAGGTAATGAAGTAGACATCTTGAATCACACTTTCGTAGCCTGAAATTAAAAGACATATACAAGGGTTAATATTTAATACTTTACAAAACACATGTAAATAGTAAACGTTCTTCAAATGCAACAGAAAATATACTTATCTTTAATTTCAGACCTATATAAGTGTATCAGTTGTTAATTTAATGACCCATATACTTAATATGAAGTTATGAACATAGTACGTGTATCGGTGTATGTGATATCAAGATTAGAATTTTATGTTCAAAAGATTTCACATTTACTAAACAAATCAGACCTCAAATTAAGCTAATATATGCTGTAATTATTATACTAATTTTTCTAATACATATTAGAATTGTTTATAAGTTTTTAATATTTATTCATAAAATTTCAGCTTATTAATTAATATTTAATACAAAAATCAGTAACAAACAGTAGATTATAATCAACTTTAAGTATGTTTTTCCTTTTAGTAGTGTATAACTATATAATATAAGAGTGTAATTATATAAATTTAAGTTATATTATATGTAAAATCCCAAAAAAAATGAGAATATTAAAAAAAAAACGAGTTTAGGAGGGGTAGGAGAGAAAAATGTGGTAGATCTACAAAAATTTAGTAAATATATGTTTAGATCTAGTAGAGAGGGAGTAGATTTACCAATTTTAGTTGTTAAATACTAACAATAGTGAGTAGATTTCAAAAAATACGATTTTGGAAGAAAACTAGAAGAAAATACGAATTTAGGATAAATTTGTGGTAGATCTAGTAGAGAAGGGGTAGATCTAGTAGAGAAAGGGTAGATCTACTATTATTAACTAAGATTAAGCAAAAAAAAAATCAAAATTACCTTGCTCCAAGCTCCAGCTCCTTTTTTCTTCTTCTTCAGCAACAGTCGTCAAAATCGCGGAATGTGTCGACGCGATATGTCGCTGTGTCGCCGGTTCGGCGACATATTGGATTTTTTACACTGGGCTGGGCCTGTTTCGGCGACATTTGGGCCCATGTCGTCGAACCGGACCGAAATGTCGACGATATTGTAGCAAAAAGAAGTTTACATGCATTCGACGTCGCCCACTGTCGACATCGACAATTTCGGCGACATTTCGCCCAATGTCGTCGACATTTAAATCCATGATCTCAGCATATGCATGTCAGCCACATTTGTTTTGTTGAGATCATGTTTCTTCGACAACCAACATACACTCCTATCCTATGTAGCTTGCCTGGTCGCTATGTTTTGAAAGCGCTAAGCGGGGAGCGAGGATCGCTGTGTCAGCACTCCTCGGAAGCTTAAGCAACCACTTTTTGAAAAAACGGACATGTATAGAAATACATCTTAGCAGTATTAGAACAAATAACTTACCATTAACAGCATGAACTATTCAGTCTGTTAGTGTTTCCCTAATGCAAATTGATGGATTACATTCACATCAACAAATTTTCTAATAACTATAAGTAGTCTACTAATAAGATTATCATTCAACACTAAATTAATAATAAGATTATTGTTGGGCATTATTTTTCTCTCACTATTACTACCAAATCATGATTTACTAATAACTACATGTTCTTACTTCTTACTAAATCATGATTTACTAATAACTCAAGTTATAAGCGACACAAAGTGATACTTAAAATTGAAAAATTCTTATGTAGCATGATGCAATAAGCTAAAATGTGAAACATTATGGTTAACATCAAGGTCGTAGGCTTGCAGCTAAAGTAAAATATAATAATATCATGTCTGTAGCAATAAAGTAGCCGTATAATGTTATCGAGTTTAATTTTTGTAGCAGCAGGTTGCTAGTCCATGGGCAAATATGTATTTATAGTTTATTATGTAGTCGTAGGGGAAAAGGCGTTTGCTTACCATGAAAATTCCTAGGAAGTCACTTTAGACCAAATTCCCTGGTCCATGGGCTTGGCCGCTTTTCCTGTCAATGGCTAACATATAGCTGTTCTATAAGACTTACTTTTTTGATCTGAATGTGATCTTCTAGTCACATAGTAACATCTAGTCGTACTACTCCATTTCAACAATCCTATTCAACCGTTTGTCAAATATAGTTTTGAACATTGGCATCCATTTGAACAACAGAACCCAAGTTATGAAACTTATGTGTTAATATATCCACTCCATCCAACTTGGTATCACCTATCACAATTCTAAACTGGCTGAAATTACAATTCATATACTCTATTTTGTTTCTATTGATTCGAAATTTATTAGATTTCAATGCTTTTCTCCAAAATTTAACTTTATTGTTCACTTCACTCTTTCATCATTTCCATAAATTGGTACAATATTGTTAACAAATAAAATATACCCAGGGATATCATTCTGAACTAGCTTTGTCAACTCATCCACAACAAGAACAAATAGATATAGGCTCAATGCCAATTCTTGTTGTGTCCCAATTGTAATAGGAAATCTTGGTGTTTCTCCTCTAGGAGTGCTAACACTCGCAATTGGGGTATTTTGATACAAATTTTTTAATTCAATGTATTGAATAGCCACACAGTTTTTTCTACACCTAATTATTTTTTTTGATTACTTCGACTACTTTTTTTGTTAAATTATGATCCGTCTTATGAAGTACGTGATACAAAATATCGGGTGGCAATTAAACTCTAGTGTATAGATGGATTGCAACGATCGAAAGATATCTTAATACTCTTCATTTAGTTACATTAACATATCAAATATCTACAATGGTTAGGTGTATTTTAAGATTTCTTATTATTAATAAATATTGCCATGTCAACATTTTTATGTTGTTCTTGCATATCAAGCTAACGTCAGCTTATGTAATATATAACATCCAATATGTTTAAAATTTTATTTTAGAAATTAGTTATTATTGCTAAAGATACATTTGACAACTAAAATATTTCGTAAATGGCACACTTTTTACAGTTTTAAGACAAACTTAGCACTCTAAACATTAAATTTGGCATGTCAACGAAATCCTGCGTGCAAACACTGTGGCATGGAGATTGTTGCATCGAGCTCTTACCACAAATGATAACATTAGGTGTAAGATCCTCCTAGTCTCTAGATGTTGCTGGCTGCTGCTGCGATGATCATGTCTGAAGACTCGGTTCACTTATTCTTGTAGAGTGACTTGGCAATGGGTTTGTGGGCTAGAGTTGGGCAACTACTTTGACATCAACTTTCTAGCCAACATTATGTGATCATGGGGTGGCTTGCAGAGTTCTGGTGTGAAGCTAAAATCCAGAAGATGCGTGGGTGGCTCTTGGGACTACTGCCTGGGATCATCCTCTGGTTGATATGGAGAGAGCGCTACCGCCATTGCTATGACGACAAGTACATGTCGAAGGACATACTTTAAAGGGTGGTGCTTGAGATCATTAATAAAAAGATCAAGACTAGGGTTTTCAAAAAATTTACGGACAAAAACTTCTTCTTTCACGCCTTGCAGGAAGGTGTGGTGGAACCTAGGTTGTTGTTACGCCATCTGGAGCTTGTTATATGGCAACCCCCTGACTTGCATATCAAGAAGCTTAACCTAGCCAATGGGAATGATGTGGATGCGGAAAAAGAGAGACGATGGTCGTGCACGAGTAGGGATGGCAATGGAGTGGGTATGTGTGACCCATACCCATACCCATACCCATTTTACCCACTTTACTTTTGACATGACCCATACCCGCCCCATTAAGGGAAGCCATCCAAATGGGTCATGGGTACCCAATATAACCCACAGTAAAATTTATGCATGAATCAACCCCAGAATGGTATTGTGGGTCAAATGGGAGTGAGGCACGGTACCTTGTAATACCCATAGTGACTCAACTTCAAACAACAAGCATGATACCAAATTATTTAATTAGAATACCTCTCAACCAATAAATCATTTGCAACGAAAACCCATATTGACATCAACAAAGATGTACAAACCAGTTAATAGAGCTTAGTCAACCAAGTAAAAAAGTGGACAATTAAATACAGGAACAAAGCCTCAGTACGAGTACACTGGATCCCAGGTCATGATTTGACAAAAATCTCAACTTCAAAGTAGTTTCAAACTTGTTATAGGAAATATGTAACATTGGTCAGTTAATCCTCACTACATGTAGATGTTCACCTATTCTCAATGGGAGCAAGCTAAAAACAGGCTCCACTAGTTCATATCTAGAATAAGAGCAAGCTCCAATCAAGCTCCATACATTTCAATAGCCATCCACAACATGAAAACCATTGCAGGCCAAAATTATTAGATACGGTAAATTTTTTGACAACATTCACTAAAGTTTGGCCTTAAGGTATCAATGAACATCTTTCCGTGGGTAATGCATATGTTGATTTCCAAAGATGAGAATATGTGTTGATGTCTTGAACTGTGTAAATTGCCGCTAGTTGGGCATTTCTAAAATGATTTGTGTGTAGCTTCTGATGCCTATCGTGTGATATGATAATTATAATGTTTGGATTATACCATCTTGGGAGTGAGGTGTTGCTATTGCTAGCTAATGGCTCGTCTGATGAAGTTATTACTTAACGAACCCCAACTTGGTGGCGAGGGAATGTGGATCCGTCGTAAATATGAAAGGTTGGCTGAATAATTTTAACCTGAGAATTCTACAGAAATGATATTGTAAGGATTCATGACCAGAGAGGATGAAATAAAGGACTGAGCAACCACTAAACCGTAATTGATTACAAGAACCTGAACGTCACTACTCAGTACTAGATGAATTTATTCAGATACAAGGATCACAAATCGCCAAACCGTAATCTCCTTGATAAAAGGAGAACAAGCAAACATCTGAACCATATGGGTTTAGAAAAAGAAGCGCGAATCGCAAAGATCAGAGTCTGAAAATCTAATACGAAGGGAGAAGAGGGAGTGAACAAATCATATAACATGGGAGAATGCCATTTCTAAATAAATCCATAAGGGAGAAAGGGGAAGGTTGACTGTACGGTTGTACCCGATTGAGCGAATCGTTGGAGGGCACCGTGAACGTAGGTACAATGCCCACCGACTTTTGAAGCAGCTTTTAGTCGGCGACGACGGCTTCTGAAGCAAATTTTACTCGCTGCTGCTAAACACAACATGTCTAGCCGCCGGCTACCAAGTAGGGTCACGCCTTCTAGCCCACGTTGTTGCGCACTTGCGCCTTCTCGCCGACATTGCTGCACCTTCTCAACGAGACTGCCGGGGATTTAGAGAAATCGGGAAGAGAAACTAGGGTTCGAGAGCGAGGCTACGGGAGGAGCAAGTAGCGACTAGCGAGCGAGTGACAATCTTTTGAATGCTCGATCGGTCAGATGGGTGGATCACTTACTAAATCAGACCCATTTTTTGCATACCCACCAGGAACCAATACGGGACGAAACCGATTAGGCCTGATAATATGGGCCGAGCCAACTGAGTTCCAATGGGTTATGGGCTAGATGGGTCAAATTGCCATCCCTATGCACGGGGATTTTCAGATGCAGTGAAGGGAGGTTGGACTTAGCCTTCAGATCGGGGATCGATGCTGGTGGTCATGAGGAAGCACGAGCTCAAGCCTTGGTTGTCGCTTTAAAGATTTGTGACGATAAGAATAAGAGGATAGATATTATCGAGATGGATAATCATTCTTTGGTGGAAGTGGCGTGGGCTGGTGCTGCACATCATTGGTGTCTTGAACCTTTCTTTAGGGAGATCAAGATCCAGATGGAGAACCAAGCAATACTGGGGATGTGCGTTTCCAAAGAAGCAAACTCTTTTGCTAGATCCCTTGGTGGTTTGGGAAGACAAGATAGGGGTGTGATAGTGATTAGGGGCATAGTAACAAGTTCGGGATTCGGCGACTTTTCGGCTGACTGGAAAAAATCGGAATTCGGAAAAAATCGAGAAAAGTCGTGAAAAGATCGATAAATTTCGGTCAACTATTCGGAAATAATCGAGAATAAGTCGGCTATATAAGTATATACATATATATGTATGTATGTGTATATATATAGATAAATGTCTGTATGTACATACATATATGATGCATGTAACTGTTACGGCCACAAGACATACAATCTTAGTGAGTGAAAAAGTAGGAAAAGAAGTAAAAAATAGTTGAGTAATAACATGAACTGTCCAGAGGAGTGGGGGGGGGGGTTTGAGGTTTAGTGTGTATTAGGAATTTTGTGGACATGGTTTGGTAAAAAAAGAGCAAGCGACTTAAAAGAAAAAAATCGTGAAAAGTCATGAAGAATCGTAAAAAATCGTATAAATCGCGAAAAAGCGGGATTAATCGTGAAAAGTCGTGAAAAATCGGCGATTAGCGTATTAATTGTGATGAATATTCGGGAGCCTATAACATCGTGAAAAATCGCCGATTTTTCGTAAAATTCGGAGACTTTTGTTACTATGATCAGGGACCCTTAGAGTCAACCTATGTGGGTGAAAAGACCTGATCATACTGGACAGGTGGAAGGTCCCTTATTTTCGCTTTTTTTGGATAGATACAATACTTTAATTGATAGGTTTTGCCGAGGGTCTATCCCCTTTTGGCTTTTTGATGGTGGATGATGTATATAGGAGGTATATGGGTGTGCAAGATACTATCTCTATGATTTGTCTGGTACGGGGTATAATGTATGAAAACCTCATGTTGCAATTTTAAAAAAAGGCTTAGCATCAAATGTAATTTAGATTAGTATGAGTGCGCATGTGCATGGCTGGTCTGTGTTGTCTAGATTCCTATAAATATTATAGATAGTTTACCTACACATGATGAGTTTTACCATATGAGGTCAACACTGCTTTGAAAAAGATGAAAATGAGAAAGGCATGTCGACCAAACGGTATCCCTATTGATGTATGGAAGAGTATGGGGGATGAAGGTGTTATGCAGTTAATGAATTTCTTTAATAAGATTATGATGACTAAGAAGATGTCGGATCAGTGGTGAAATAGTACTATAGTCCCCATACAAACTACAAGGTATCAAGTTGATGAGTCACACAATGAAGGTTTTGGAGAGGATTATTGAGCAAAGGCTAAGATTAATAACATGTATATTAGACAAATAGTTTTGTTTCATGCCCAAAATACCTATAATAGATGCTATCTTTCTAATAAGGAGGCCTATTGAGAAGTATATAGAAAACAAAAGCAATCTTCATATGATTTTTATAGATTTGGAAAAGGCTTATAATCAAGTACCCTGGAAGTTTTGTGGAGGGTTTTGAAGAAAAGGGGCGTGCTAATCCAATGTTGCCAGGACTCCTGGAGGATTTAACTCATCTGCATTAGGATTCTTGGAGGAGAGACACAAACTTTCCTATCCCGTTTGGGGCACATCGAGGATCGTCACTCAACCCATATCTATTCGTGCTTGTTATGGATGAACTGACAAAGTATGTTCAAGATGATATTCCTTGGTGCATGTTATTTGCTGATGATATGTTGATTGATGAAACGAAAGAAAGATTGAATAGATAAGTGGAACTTTGGAGAGATGCATTGGAGTCTAATTGATTTATGATCAGTAGAAGCAAAACTGAGTATATGCATTTCAACTAGTCTGGAACTGTGAATGGCGGGGCTAAGTTGGATGGAGTGGATGTACCAAAACACGATAAGTTTGTTACTTGGGTTCTAATACTCAAATGGATGGTGATGTTTAAGACGATGTTTGTCACGTGATTAGAGTAGGATGATTGAAATGGAGGAGTGCAACTGAAGTAGTATGTGACCGAAAGATCCCTCTCAGATTGAAAAGTAAGTTTTATAGAATAGCTTTATGACCGGCCATGCTGTGTGGGAGTGAATGTTGGGTGGTGAAGCAACAATGTTTCAACAAGATGAATGTGGCTGATGCGTATGTTGAGATGGGTGTGTGGGAAGACTGGAAAAGATGGCTTGAGAAATGACTATATCATGAACAAACTGGGGGTGGTGAGCATTGAAGACAAGTTACTCAAAGGTTATTTAAGATGGTATGGACATGTTCAACACAGAACGACTAACTCGCCTATTCAAAGCGATGCCGTTGCATCAAGCACGGTGAAAACAAGAAGAGGCAGACCTAAAGTGACTTGGGGAAGAGCTTTTAAAGAGAGATTTTGAATCTTTACATCTTGATCAGAATACGACCCATAAAATAGCTGATTTGGAAAGACAGATCCATGTAGCCGGATCCAACATAGTTAGGATACAAGCTTAGTTCATGATGACCTACATATTAGTTATGTTTCTATGTGCATTTAAGTAAGTATAGGCTTGGCCAATCCTAAATTTATAATGATCAAACTTATCATGACCTATATTATTAGAGCCAACTTGCTCTAATTAACATCTATTAGACATATTTGATCAAACCAATCCTAATTGACCTAATTTATCTAAATCATAAGAATAATTTAGCTCTGCAATGAACTTACGTGACTTAATTTAGACCTCAGTTCACTTGATTTGGTGCCAAAATGACATGGATTGGGTCTAAATGGTCCTACACACCCACTCAGTCCACATGTGGGTCCTATGTGTCCCGACTTGGACACCTCCTACCGAGACTACTGAGTTTAGGCGTGCCTAGGTGGTTTAATGTGATAAAAAACAGGAAGTAGAACGCATGCAAACAATACCTTATGATTGCTTAAGCGCCAGGGGGCACTTTTGAAATTGGGCACCAAAATTCTTATGTAATTTCTTAGAAAATGACATGGATTGGGTCAAAATGGTCCTACACCCACTCGGTCCACATGGTATGCACTCCGACTTGGACGCCTCCTACTGAGGGCTAGTAAGAATAGGTGTGCCTAGGTGGCTGTAATGTTATAAAAACAGGAAGCGGGAGGTGTGCAAACACTACCTTGTGACTGCTTAAGTGCCCGACAAACACTTTTTGAAAAAGTGGGCGCTGTATTTTTATACAATATTTTAAAAAATTACGATATTTATAGATAAATATATTTTATAGGAACTTTATACATATCTAAACACCCTAGACAAAAAAATAAAAGACCTAATAGTCTATAACACAACTATAAAACAATGAATGAACAAAATCAATTCAATTACATAAACTTAACACATGAAGAAATAAACCTAAATTTGTGCTGTACCTGTAGATGGACATTTTCCGCATCAAGTAAGTTGATCCAATTGAAAAAACACCACATCACACCAACATAAAAATATGGAAACAAGAAATAGTTAATTCAATGTTACTAAATATTTTGACGTTATATTTCGTAGGCATACTGCATGCAACATAAGTCACATTAGCGTGAATGTAAATATAAAACAAGTAGGCAGTTGCTATAAAATATAACGGAGGATTTGTCCACAAATGTGTAACATTAGTCTATAAAAAACATCAAAAGTGTATGCCCAACTATCCCAAAAACAACAGAAGTGTGTGGCCAACAATCCAAAAACGTTAAAAGTGTGTGCCCAAGCATCCCAAAAGCATCAAAACATGTGCCTAACTATCCTAAAAACATCAAAAATGCTATAATATCACTTCTCCCTTAATTCAACCCTCTACCCTATTCCCTAGTAGTCCCTTTCTTCCTCCATGTCTTCAGCACTAGAGTAGTCCTCAACCTCTGGACCAACAACATCCCTTACGGGATCATCTCTTCCTGTGCCTCTGGATGAAAATCTTAATGGGTATCTACTCTTTTCACCCTATCTCTTTGTGCATCAACAACAGTAAAAGGGAAGAGTGGGTTGAGCAGGAGTGGCGGGTTGGGGGTTTCTTCTGATCTTGGTATAAACTCTCTGTCACCCTAGATGCTTCATCTACCTAACCCCATGTGACTTCAACACCTGGATAAATCTCATCTTCATCTGCCTTGAGATCCACAAACTAGTCCTTTGCCTCATCTCTATAGTCAAGCTCCAAAGGATCTGCCAATGTTCGTACTTTTCCTTTTAATCTTTTAGCTTTGCGTTGAACTACACATACACCAAGTTGTTTAACCTTTGCACCTCAAGCCTATTCCTCTTCTTGGTGTGAATGTGCAAGGCATATCAAACAAATGACTCATTTACTCATGGTATCTTAAAAACATACATATTTTATAATGTTAAATGTTTTTGATCATAACCATCTCAGATGTGCTCCAATTTCTTTCACACCCTGACGAAGTGCATGTCAGATTTAGGATCTTAAGTACCATTCTTTGTAGATGTGGAGTATCCTATCCATGATTTGTCCACCACTGCTCATCATAAAATATTATTAAGTCAAATAACATAATAAGGTTATCAATTTGATTCTATTATAATTGTCAAGTTCATACTTGTTAAGGCGGCAAGGCGACACGGCGTTGGGGCTGGACGCCTTGCGCCAAGGCGCGACCTTTAAAAAAATAATTTATGTATATATTTTATGTATATATACATGTGTCATGGTTTTTCCCCACTCATATACACACATTGTATAGTTATATATGTAGTTATCTACATATTTATAGTCGATCTCCCCATATATATATATTTTATTGTATGAAAAAATAACCAATTACATTTCTAATAAATTATCATTGACAATAATGTCAAGAACACGAAAAGAATTATTGTAAAGAATGTAAGAGAGTGATCAACAAATAAATATATATTTATTGTCATGCATAGCTACAAGTATTAAGCAATGTAATCACTATCCTTCATAGCATAGCTACTTAGTACAATCTGAATTGAAGGTGCAACCTAAGAAAAATCAAATGTGTACTAAGAGTATTAGATCCAGTAAAAAAAAAAGAGTATTAGATCCAGTCAAACCCAAAAAAGAGTATTAGATCCAATTAAAAGTGATATTTGGCACATAAAATAGGCAACACTATTAAAATTGAACATTGGTGTAGCCATATCAAACATTAAAATAAGTGAATATACAACCAGACCCACAAAACTAGGTCACTGTAGCATTATAAACAAAGCGTCCTCGCCTAGGTGCAGCCCTGGGGCGCCTTGCCGCTTAGGCGGCCGCCTAGGCGAGCGCCTTGACAAGTACAAGTTTCAAGACATTTTACGGAGGTCTAAGTCCGGACTTGATTTCTATCTTATGAGACTTCTCAATTGCCCCTGCACACTCTCTATAGGCAGGCATTTCTTTCTCCAAACAATTTTATTTTCAATGGCACTTTTAGGGGGAAGATATCTACGCACTCCATGAGTCTCCTCACACACTTCGTGTGTTGATCCTGGATTAGACCAGTTATAGTATGGATTCAGGTAGTAGCCTGATGTATAATGAGTAGAGCATTAGAATCTGGAATACGTTGAGTAGACATTGAATAAAAATTAGTCACATATTTAAATTTGTTTACATGCCACATGTAAGGGATGATGGAGCCTTTTGTCCCACTTCTCATCAACTATCTTCATAACCCTCTACAAGAAAGGTGGATCGTCACTTAGGTTCTGTGCCAACTCCTTTTTAGCACAAGTATCACAGCATATATGAAGCCCATATCTGCCTTCCTCTCACTGTCCTATCTACAAGCCGCAAAACTTGACTAGCACTTGAATTTTCTAAAACCAGTCATCATTGCATTCCAAAATCTCAATCTTGTCATCATATTTGCAAAGCGCTCCCTTGATCTGTCTTGTAGTATCTGCATTCCTCCCACTCTGACGAACTAAACATACTTCTCAGCTCATTTCTTTTATTCAATAGGCTTTGCAAACTAAGGCAGACAGTTGCAAAATGAGTCACACCAAAACTAACCAAGTCACCCACTTCCTCATCAAACTAAGGATGTTGTGGTGGTTGTATATAAAACTTGCCAACTTCTTACATTTTTGGATAACAAGTGTAATTCTAGGTAACTGCCTGATTCCCTCCAACATGAGATCTAAACAATCAGTCACCCAAGGAGTCCATAAATATTTCAAACCTCCTGTCCTTGAAAATTTTTCCCACTATGAGATTTGCACTGACATTGTCAGTGACCGCCTGCGCGATATTGTTTGCTCCAACTTCCTCTATACAACTGTCCACCAACTTAAACATAAACTCAGTATTGTAGATGTCAACATATGCATCTATAGCCCTTAGGAAACTTGTACCTTAGTTATCAAGGCGCTTGCCTAGGCTTAATGCAGGCCGCCTCAAACTGGGCGCCCAACCCCCTTTATGGCCTAAGTGGCCGCCTAAGGCCTTTTAGGCCCAAATTAAGCCACGTCAAGGCTAATTTAGCATATTTTAGGTATGTATTTGATCAAATTGTCATTTTATGGTTGAAATGGGTCCGATTTATCCCAAATGCGATCAAATTAGGGTAAGTTAGGGTATTTTGAGCGAAAACATGCCTGATTTGGGGGAAATAGACCAAATTTGGGGGAATTAGGTCTGTTTTGGCCATGTAAGGTCTCATTTAGATAAATATACGGAATATTAGGGCTACTTAGGTTTTATTAGGCCATGTGATGAAACTTAGGTTTGATTTTAGGTTAAATTATGTCAAATTTAAGCAGACTACATCTGATTTGGCGGAAATGGGTCTGATCTGGTGAGATTAGGCTTGATTTGGCCAAATTAGATCTTGTTTAGGTTAGCATAGTGAAAATTTGGGGAAGTTAGGTTTGATTGGCTCATAATATGTAAAATTAGGTTGATTTAGGCCAAATCAAGTCAAATTTGGGCATATTAGGTCTAATTTGGGGAAACATGTATGATTTGGTGGAAATGGTTTTAACTTGGGAAGATTAGGTCTGATTTGGCCAAATTTGGTCTCATTTATGCATGGCTGTATAGGGCCATAGGCGGCTAGGCGGCCAGGCGTTGCCTAGGGACGCCCAGGCAGCCTAGGCGCCCAGGCGGAGGCCTAGGCGTTTTCACATATATATATATATATATATATATATATATATACATATATATATATATATATATAGGTATGTATATATATATGTATGTATATATATTTACATACCTATATATATGTATGTATATATATATATATATACATACCTATATATATGTATGTATATATATATATACATACCTATATATATATGTATGTATATATATATATATATATATATATATATAGATTAATTTAATGGATACATGTAAAATTTATGATAAATAAAGTTAAATCAGTAGATGATTAAATTATATCAAAATCAGTACATAAATAAACACAAATCAGTTGATAACTAAATAAAAAACAGTAGCTAAATCAATACAAATAAGTAGATGAATAAATACAACTAAGTGGATAAATAAATACAAATCAGTTGATAAATAAAGTTACATCAGTAGATGATTATATAATTTCAAAAGCAGTACATAAATAAGTTCAAATGAGTAGATAACAAAATAAAAAACAGAGACGAATAAATTCAGTCGATGAATAAATACAAATAAGTAGATGAATAATACAAATCAGTTAATAAACTAATATAAATCCGTAGATAATTAAATAATTCCTAAATCAGCACATAAATATATACAAATAGTTGATAAATAAATACAATAAATACAAATCAGTTGATAAATAAAGTTAACTCAGTTGATTTTTAAATAGTATTAAAATTAGTACCTAAATAAACGCAAATCAGTAGATAACTAAATAAAAAAGTAAATAAATAAAAGCAAGTAAGTAGATGAATAAATACATGAGTGGATAAGTAAATACAAATCAGTTGATAAATAAAGTTACATCTGTAGATGATTATATAGTTTCAAAAGCAGTACATAAATAAATTCAAATGAGTAGATAACTAAATAAAAAACAGTAGGCTAATAAATTCAGTAGATGAATAAATACAAATTAGTTGATTAACTAATATAAATCAGTGATGATTAATTAATTCCTAAATCAGTACATAAATAAATACAAATAGTAGATGAATAAATATAATAAGTACAAACCAGTTGATATATAAAGTTAAATCAGTTGATAAATAAAGTTAAATCAGTAGTTGATTAAATAATATCAAAATCAGTACATAAATCAACACAAATCAGTAGATAACTAAATAAAAACAGTAGATAAATAAATACAAATAAGTAGATGAATAAATACAATTAAGTAGCGCCTGGGCTAGTCTCCTAGCCTGCCTGGGTGGACGCCTAGCCCGCCTGGCCCTCCTAGCACGCCTGGCATAACCTTTGATGTTGGGCGCCCAGATACAGAGACCCCATTGGCCGCCTGGACCGCCTAGGCGCGTCTAGGCGCCGCCTGGGCGCTCGCCCGTACAACACAACATTTATGTCAATATGTGAAAAAATTAGGGAAGTTGGGGCCATGGAAAAAAAAGGCGCGCCCTGAGGCACTAGAGGCGAGGCGCACCCCAGGATGCCTTGAGGCTTAAGCCTCACCTATGATCCAAGAGCCGGACGCCTCATTTTTTGCAAGGTGCAAAGAGGCGCAAGAGGCGTTGAGGCGCAAGTGAGGCGCTAGCCTCAAGCTGCAACCCAAAATACAGGTTTCCTGGTTCATTTTAACTACATATGGGCCGGGCCCAATGGGTTTTCCATTAGCCCCTTTGATTCAAACGAAAAAACAAACAAATTGTGGTTAAAATACTACTGTTTGGGTACAACTTGTACTGCTTTTATTTTCCAGCTGTTTAAATTTAGATTATAAACAGGTAGTGTGATGTGATTTTGTTATGTAGTTGTCCAATTGTATTAACTTACATTGTATATATTTTTTCTTATATATATAAACATATTAATACATATAAATATATATATAAATATATATATAAATATAGGAACGCCTCGGTACATTTTGAGGCTTACGCCTCGCCTCGCCAAGACAAAAACGCCTCGTTACGCCTCACGCCTCACGCCTCACGCCTTTTTCAACCTTGGTTGGGGCTGATTAGATCATGTTATACAAAATTAGGTCTGGTTTAGGCCAAATTATGGTAAACTCGGTCAAATTTGGATCAAATGAATTCAAATTAGGGCCAATCAGTTCTAGTTTAGGTCGTTCGATGTGAATTAGCCTAAATTCTATCTAATACTATGTAATAATGTCATTATTTTGATATTTACATATATGAAAATATGAATGTAAATGTAAAAAAATTAACATTATAAAAAAACGCCCATAAACGCCTGGGCGCCCTAGGCGCCCTTCAGGAATGCCTAGCGCATGGCCGCCTTAACTACTATGACTTGTGCCCTTCCTATAAATTGACACAAAGATTCATTCTACTTTTTCAGCTTCTATTGGTTCATGCATTTGTCATAATCGAGCAACCACTTCCTCCATCCATCCCTATCATTCTCCAATGAATTCCTAGTATGTTCTGCTTCTCTATTCAAAAGAGGCTCCCACAACTCATGTAGCCCCGCAATCTAGGACCAAATTGGCCCATAATTCCTCCCTTTCCTCTCCCCTTTTCCCGCACGCCGCTTGCTTGCAAGCAGCTATCCCAGTCAACTCTCTCCCAACCCCTCTCACTGCGCCACCACTCGCTCCCCGCCTTGTCCACTGTGCCACTGTCCCTTGCCTGTCGCCCTAGAGATACTTGTCCATCTCCCCTCCCGGCTACCTTTCCGCCCTTTCGCCTCACTGCTTCCTGACTACTTCCCTCCCTACAACCCCTTCCCTTGCCTCCTTGAATCCATCGCCCTAACCACCAACCCCTCCTGAACTCACCACCCTATCCCCTCTTTGCCTCCCTGTTTCTGGCCTCCAACCAACCTTACTCCACATAGCCTGACCCAACTTCCCTAGCCGCATCTTCCCCTCTTGTCCCTCCTATCCATTACTGTACTGTTACGTAAACTTCTGCCAACCAATCAGCTTGTCACCCTGACTCACATTTGAACACACTGCCCGTCCTCTATCCTCTTCTCGTTTATTTCAGGAGATTCCTCCCCATAGTGCCTATGTTACTTGCTCTCTGGATAATACAATGACGTAGGTTCCTTGATCTGTTGTTGTTGCCCATTCATTAGGTTTTATCCCTCTACCGCTGCTACCCCTATGTTGGGCTCTCTCTCTCTCTCTGCTGCTGCTGCTGCTGCTTGCCTGCTGACTTATCTGCGTCTTTACGTGGTTTTTGATGGCATCCTCTGACCCGCTCCGGACGCTCCGCGTCACGACTGTCAAGTTGGATGGCTCCAACTATCATGCTTGGTCTACGACCTTCGAGCTCTACATGAAAGCCCTAAGACGTTACTCACATCTCTATTCTGCTGCCCCACTAGTACCTTCCGCTGCTATTAATGATAAGATTAAACATGAGTATGATCTGTGGATTAAGGAAGACTCAAACGTCATGACATGAATGGTAAATGGTGCTGGCCCTGAAATCAGCCAGTCACTTAAATAGTTAGAACTGCCAAAGTCCTGTGGGACTAGCTATAACACGTCAATTCTCACTAGCAAAATCCGAAGGTGTTTGGAATTTTCAAACACCTGACCAAGGAGTATTCTGCTACTGAATTTGTGGAAGACTACTACAAAAAATGCTGCGCTCTCGGGGATGAGTTTGAGCTGCAGCCTGTGTCATCCCCTCTGTTAATTTCAAAGAAGTACAATGTCAACACAATGAACTTCAACTTGTTTAGTTTGTTGCGAGTCTATCAGAATCCTTCTATGGTGTTATCGATCAAATCCTAACCTGTGATTCGTTGCCTAGGCTTCGTGATGTCTTGAAACGGGTCCATCGTCTCCTGTATATATCCTCTCAGCAACTCAATCACTCTGATTCTACCGCTTTGGCTGTTCGCTCAGGAGATTCCTACTGTGATCGCAGACATGGACGCTCTAGTGGTGGATCTGGCCGAGTTCATCCTATTCTGGTCATGAACGACCTCCCCTTAGACAGTGATGCTGTAATTTCTATGGCCGCACAAACCATAATGAAGGTTGTTGTTGGGCCAAACATGATGAGCTAACATGGGCAAATAAAGTCACTACAGAGAGTGCTGATTCCACACCACCTACAACCCCTCAGCCCTCTGCCGACTAGATTTGATTTGAGTTCGAGAAACTTATTCAAGCGAACCTACCTACTTCGACCACGGAAGAACATATTGATGGAGGCTTTGCTTTCCTTGCTTCATCTACCTCTTATGGTTAAAATAAATAGGTCAGACTCTGGTGCTTCTTCTCATTTTTTTGATGGCTCTCAAACTTTTGTTAATGGTATAGGGATTATTTGCACTCTCACCAATTTGTTTCTCCGCTCTGCTCTTTATGTTTCCGTTCAATGTTCTATAATGTTCAATGCTCTATAACGTTTGACCCGGACGGTTGTGTATTTCAGGATCTCCGCACGAAGATGAGGATTGATTCAGTCCAAGAGGGACCAAATGGACTTTATTACTTAGACACTGAAGATTGCTGCTCTGCTATCTACTTCTGTGACAAGCTTACTATGGCATTATCGTCTAGGCCGCCCATCTATTGCAAATTTGGAGCATTTTGATTCTATTTTTCATTGCGAAACTTACCAATTGAGCTAACAAACTCGTACTAGTTATTCAAATAAAACTACTGTTGGTCTTAAACAACTTTATGATGTGGTTCATGCTGATGTTTGGTGTCCATATTCTGTGTCTAGTACTTCTGGCTTTCGTTATTTTATACGCTTCATTGATGATTTTTCTCGAGCTAAATGGTTGTTCTTACTCAAGCATTGGGCTCATATGCTAGACACTATAATTGATTTCTTTCCTAAAATTCAGATCCAATTTGACAGGGCTACTAAAATTTTAAGAACTGATAATGCCCTAGAATTCATGCAACAACCTGTTGGCAATTTTGTCAAGAGATGGGTACTAGTCATCAGACATCTTGCTCATACACCCCACAACAAAATAGTGTTGCTGAACGAAAAAACCGCCATCTTTCTGGAGGTTGCACACATTCTCCTCTTTCATTACAATGTAACCAAGTCCTTTGGCCTGAAGTCCTTTCTACGACCTGCTACCTCATTAACCGAATGCCTTCATTTGTGTTGCGTCATGAAGTACCTTATAGCATATTGTATCCAAGATTGTAAAGTGCGTGAGGCGTAATGCGCAGTTTTTGTCTCAATGAGGCAAGGCATAAGCCTCGAGGCGTTTGAGGCATGAACCTCAATATATGTACGATACAGTCACATAAAATAAATTCATACATGTATTTACACATATATATTATGTATATGCGTGTGTGTACAACATAAATAGGCATATACAAGCACAACTGAATGAAATAGAAAGTAATTGTGAACTTTATAATGATGATGAGACTAAAGACCGACTACGATAATAAAATAAATATGTAGAAAAATAACGAGATATCAATTCTTTTATACAATTAGAATAAAATATGTCATGAACAGAAAAACAAAAGGAGATAAAATTTTGAATTAGTAGGAACAAGGAACCAAAATTAGTTAACAATGATATGAAGTTCAACAACATAGTGAATAAGAAGGTAGCAAACAAAGATAAGTTTAATAAAGAAGATTGAAAGATGTCACCCAAAGAATGATGATTAAATGTTCATGAAATAAAATTTAACAATTAACTACAAAAACTTTGATTCTTTTTGAAGAATGTGTTTGTGATTGACTTAAAAGTATACAATTTGGTGGTAAAATAAGACATCATCCAAAATTGAGGCGTGCGCCTTAGCTAAGCCTCAATCTAGGATACTGAGGCGTAAGCCTCGAGGTGCATTTGGGATAGCCTCGCCAAGAGGCGTAAGCCTCAAGAGCCTCAAGGCGTTTGTTTTTATTACCATGATTGTACCCAGATGCCCATCTCCTCTGTCTACGACCTGCCTGACTAAGCTTGACCCAGGTCGACAAAATTTGTCTTCTTGGGGTACTCTAGGACTCAGAAAGGCTATATGTGCTATGATTCAACTACAAAATAGCGGTTTATCGGTATTGATGTGGTATTCTTTGAGCACATGCCACTTTTTTTTCGTGAGAAAGGCTCTTCTATGTCTGCGAATATGTTAAACGACACTCCTTTGCCTTTGATAATGACTTGCCACATACTGTTGGTTCTCATTAACCCTTCCAAAGTGTATCAACGATGACAAATAGCTACTACTCCCTTCACATCCTCTCCATCAAAATCCTCCATCTTCGTTGGTAGATCCCGCATCATCTCAGGTATCATCTGATTTAGATATGCCTATTGGTCTCCGCAGAGGTGTTAGATCTTGTACTTTACTCCCAATTGGTAATCACTACTCTACTGCTAACCTTGGCACAAGCTTTGCCAACTTTACCTACGTTCTATCAACTAATTTTGTTCCTAAAAGTGCTACTCAGGCCTTCAAACATCCAACATAGTGCCAGGCTATGAAAACTGAAATGCAGATTCTTACTGACCGTTGTACTTGGGACTTGGTTGACCCTCATGCTGATTGCTCTCTTGTGGGATGTTGCTGGATCTTTACTGTCAAGCATCAACCAGATGGTACGGTTGACTGACTGAAAGCTAGACTTGTAGCCAAAGGTATACTAAGACATATGTCGTGGACTATTTTGAGACTTCTCTTTTGTTGCTCGACTTAACTCCATTCAAGTTCTTATTTCTGTGATTGTTAACTATGAATGGCCTCTATATCCACTTGATGTGAAAAATGCTTTTCTGTATGGTGACCTACATGAGGAAGTGTATATGGAGCAACTATCTGGGTTTGTTGCTCATGGGGAGTGTTCTAAAATGTACAGACACACAAAGCTATTTATAGGTTAAAATAGAGTCCAACAACCTGGTTTGATAAATTGAGCCATATAATTGACAACTTTAGCTTCAGAAGTTCTCATTCAGATCACAATGTTCTCATTAAGAAAGTGATGCTGGCCTTGTCACTCTTATTGTGTATGTAGATGATATTATTATATCTTGGAGTGACCAACTTGGCATACAAGCTACTAAGGAGTATCTAGAAAAACACTTCATTACTAAGGATTTAGGGAAGCTGAGATATTTTCTGGGCATTGAAGTCTCACACACCTCTTTTGGAATCTGTTATCTCAAAGAAAATATGTTCTGGATCTTTTGACAGAAATAGGTATGCTTGGAGCTAAACCTACTAGTATTCCTTTGGACCCTATTACCAAATAGGACTCCGACAATCAAAAATATCAAAGATTAGTTGATAAACTTATAGATTTGACTGTTACAACAATAAATATATCTTCTGCTGTTGGACTCGTTAGTAGATATTTGGATAGACCTCGTCAATGTCACTGGGATGCCGTGTGTCGTATTCTGAAATACTTGAAGAACTCTATAGGGAAAGGGCTATTCTATAAGAGACGTGGGCATTGTAGAATTTTGGCTATTCTGATTCCGATTATGCAGATATTAGGAATGACCGCAAATCCACATCTGGCTATTGTACCTCGTGGGAGGTAATCTTGTAACCTGGCGTAGTAAAACACATACGGTGGTTGCCCGTTCCAGTGCAAAGTTGAGTATAGAGCCATGACTCATACTACATGTGAATTAATGTAGGTTCGTGGACTCCTGAAGGAATTTGATATTTCTGACTCTGAACCTGTTCTTATGTAATGTGACAATAAAGCTGCTATATTTAATACTAGCAATCCAACCTTTCATGAGCGCGCCGAACACACGAAGGTGGATTTTCATTTTGTTAGAGAAGTTATCTTGTCTAGTCACATTTCTACTCCTTATACTACATATCAAGTTACAAACATCTATACACAGTCTCTTCCAAACACCAGAACTGTGACTATGGTGGACAAGCTGGGCATGATATATATCTATGCTACAACTTGAGGGGGAGTGTTGATATATTTATTTCTTTGTTTCCTATTATTTCTCTTTATGCGTTTTATTCCATATCTAGTCCTAGAGTTTTATCCTGTTCTCTTGCATTATAAAAGAGAAAGCACTGTATTGGTTTTATTAGTACATACACTTTATGCCTTATATTTAGTTACTGTTTTAGACTTGTCTTTGTGTTTAGCCTTTCTTTTATCCCATATCAACTAATTCTGTTTCTCTTGTACTCTCTTATCCTATAAAGAGAGTGCCTTTTATTTGTTTTAGATACATCAAATATAGATTATCTTATTTTATATGGTTACAATTATATTCTCCTTTGTTAGCAGATCACAACACTTCCCAGGTAACTTCTAACCTACACCTTCCCATAAGTCAAAGGAAAGGTGTTTGATCCTGTACTCAACATCCAATTAGTAATTTATGCTCTATTACTAATCTTGGTGCTAGCTTTGCCTACTTACTGCTACCTCTGCTGTTTCTATCTGGAAGAATGCTGCTCAAGCTCTCAAACATCCTACCTGGCATCAAACTATGAAAACTGAAATGACTGCTCTTCACGATTAATAGACTTGGAATCTAGTTGATCATCCTTAAGATTGCTCTATCGTTGGATGACGTTGGATATTTAATATTAAATACTACCTCGATGGTTCGATTGAACGGCTGAAAGCACACCTAGCTACGAAAGGTTATACTCAAAGCTAAACCTTTTCTCCTGTTGCTAGGTTTAACTATGTGCGGGTGCTTTATCTGTTGTAATAATGACTGTTCCTTTTTCAACTTGATGTTAAAAATGCTTTCCTATATGACGACTTACATGAGGCAGTCTACATGGAGCAACCACCTGGGTTTGTTGCTCATGGGAGTTTTCCAAAGTCTGTAGACTTAAGGAAGCATTTTATGGCATAAAACAAAGCCCACAAGCATGGTTTGACAAATTAAGCTAGAACTTGCTTAAATTTAACTTTGGGCACCCACATTCTGATCACTATTTTTAGAAGAAATCTGGGATTGTTATTCTTATTGTGTATGTGGATGACATATTTTTGTTTGGTAGCAACATAGATGGGTAAGCTACCAAAAGCTATCTAGAACAACATTTTGTTATAAAAGATCTAGGCAAACTCAAATACTTCTTGGGGATTGAAGTTTCACGATCTTCCTTTGTAATCTGTCTTTCACAACGCGAATATGTTCTAGATCTTCTTTAGAAACATGCATGCTTGGTATTAAACCTGCTAGCACCCCTTTGGATCTCAATACAAATTGGGATAATGAGACTTCACCACCTTATCCTGATAACCACCAATACAAAAGATTGGTTGGTAAGCTGATTTATCTTTCTGTTATTAGAGCTAGCATTACTTCTGCCAGTGGACTTGTCAGTAGGTATTTTGATAAGCCTCGACAATGTCACTGGGATGCTATTTGTCTTATCCTTTAATTTCTAAAAGATTCTGCAGGGAAAGGATTGTTGTATCACAGACATGGACACTGCAAACTCATTGGTTATTCTGACTCTGATTACGATAGTAGTAGATATGATAGAAAATCTACCTCTGGCTATTGTACTTTTGTTGGAGGCAATCTGGTTACATGGCGCAATAAGAAGCAAACTGTGGTTGCTCGGTCTAGTGCTGAAGCAGAATATAGAGAAATGGCTCATATGGCTTGTGAATTGATGTGGGTCCAAAGACTCAAGGAGTTTGATATCTATGATCCTGATCCTATTCCTATGTATTGCGACAATAAAGCCTCCATTTTTATTGCTTGCAATCCTACTTTTCATGTGTGCACCAAGCATATCAAGGTGGATTGCCACTTTGTTCGGGATTCTGTTCTCTCTGGTTGCATCTGCACTCCTTACCTCTGGACAGAAGATTCGGTTGCTAACATCTTTACCAAGCTACTTCGCTTTACTACGTTGGTGGACAAGCTAGGCATGTTTGACGTCTATGCTCTAGCTTGAGGGTGAGTATTAGTATATAATTATATATGCTTTATGCTTTATATTTAGTTTGGGCTTTAGACTTGTCTCTGTCTTTAGCCTTTCTTTTATCCCATATCTACTAATTCTGTTTCTCTCTTACTCTCTTATCCTATAAAAGAGAGTGCCTTGTATTTGTTTTAGGCACATCAAATAAAGATTATCTCATTCTATAGGTTTAATGATTGAAATATACAAACTATTCTTCACCTCCAGCGTACATTGAAGCTCCTCAATGTTATTGTGTTTGCATCTTACGAGCTTGATAAAACCATCGTGCCTGGTATTGCACCATCTTCTTCCTTTCTTCTTTCTTCAACTTCATGTTATTTTCCTCTTGCTTTAATGACCTCCTCTCCTTTATTGTATCTTCTGGATCCCTCCTGAAAAATTGGTTAATCTGCTCCACCACCTTGGGCTTCTTGGGCTGTGAGCTACCAATCACTACCAAATCCTCCTTATCAGACCGTTTCCTAATGTTGACCTCCTCTCTAGCTTCATATTTCCTTTCGTTTCTCGACCTTCTTTGCTGCTAATGTATCCATTTAGCCAGAAATATGCTTTTTTACTTCCGATCCGGATCCCTTCACACAAGCATCCAGATCCCTTCTTCCATCAATGTGTTTCTTCAATCGGAAGGTCCCACCCATGGAGAAATGTTTGCAAAAAGTACATAGAAGGCGATGTCTACAAGTTGGGTCCAAAAGATCACAATACTTCTGATCCGGGTCTTGCAACCTATGTTGCAAGCAATATTTTGGTGATTCTCAGGGGCTAGAGGAGTATACATATTATCGACCATCTAAGAAATACAATGACATACATAATGAATATTGAATGCATGAATTGAATTGGACATCTACTTTGATCTCTTTCTCATACTGTTACTGTATTAATTCACAGAATTATAACTTTATATAATTTATACTAATTTGGTTTCATGCCTGGAAGATCAACAACATATGCTATATTTTTGATAAGGAGGCTTATGGAGAAGTATAGAGAAAGTAAAAGAGAACTTCATATGGTGTTTATTGATTTGGAAAAGGCTTATGATCGAGTACCCAGAGAAGTGTTGTGGATGGTTTTGAAGAAAAATGGTGTGCCAATCCAATACATTGACTTGATCAGAGACATGTATGATAGCTCTACTGCAAGTGTGAAGACTCTTGGAGGAGAGACACCAACTTTTCCTATCATAGTTGGGGTACACCAAGGATCCACACTCAGCCCATATTCGTTCATTCTTGTCATGGATGAGCTGACAAAGAATGTTCAAGATGATATTCCTTGGTGTATGTTATTTGCTGATGATATTGTTTTGATTGGCGAAACTAGAGATGAATTGAATGATAAAGTTGAACGCTAGAGAAAGGCATTGGAATCAAATGGATTGATGATTAGCAGGAGCAAAACTGAGTATCTGCATTGTAATTTCAGCCAATCTCGCAGTGTGAATGATGAAGCCAAGTTGGACGAAGTAGATTTACCAACATGTGATAAATTTCGTTACTTGGGTTCTATTATTCAAATAGATGGGGATGTCCAAAATGACGTTTGTCACATGATCACTGCAGGATGGTTGAAATGGAGGAGTGCAACTAGAGTATTATGCGATTGGAATATCCCTCTCAGGTTAAAAAGTAAGTTTTATAGAACAGTTATACGGGACCATGCTCTATGGGAGTGAATGTTGGGCGATGAAGAAACAAGGTCTCAACAAGATGAACGTGGTTGAAATGCGTACACTGAGATGGATGTGTGGGAAGACAAGAAAAGATCGCTTGAGTAATGACTATATCAGGAATAAAGTGGGGATGGCGAGTATTAAGGACAAGTTGCGCGAGGACCGAGATACAAACATGTGCAACGCAGACCGACTAATGCGCCTATACGAAGCAATGCTATTGAGTCAAGCACAATAAATAGAAGAAGAAGATCTAAATTGACATGGGATGAGCTTATAAAGAGAGATTTTGAATCTCTACATCTCAACCAGAATATGACCCATGATAGAACTGAATGGAAACGAAGGATCCATGTAGCCGACCCCAACATAGTTGGGACTGAGGCTTAGATGATAATGATGAAATGTTATACTAATATCCAATAAATAGTAGAAGTTGGAAGATATATAATGCATTAATGTATATTATGCAGTACACAATAGAATATATAAAATGTATTATATAATGTAATAATATCCATTAAATATATAATGTACTATAAAATGTAATCAATGTATTGTAGAATGCAATAATGTAGTATGTTCAGACTACACAAATACAATATGTAGTCGATAACTAGATGTATAATGTATTACTGTATTATAGATCATCATCATCATCATCATCATCATCATCAACTAAGCCTCAATCCCAACTATGTTGGGGTCGGCTACATGGATCCTTCTTTTCCATGCAGCTCTATCATGAGTCATATTCTGGTTGAGATGTAGAGATTCAAAATCTCTCTTTATAAGCTCTTCCCATGTTAATTTAGGCCTTCCTCTTCTTCTATTAATTGTGCTTGCCTCAATAGTATTGCTTCGTATAGGCACATTAGTCAGTTTGCATTGCACATGTCCATACCATCTGAGTCGGCCCTCGCGCAACTTGTCCCCAATGCTCGCCACCCCCATTTTATTCCTGATATAGTAATTTCTCAAGCGATCTTTTCTTGTCTTCTCACACATCCATCTCAACATATGCATTTCAGCCACGTTCATCTTGTTGAGTCCTTGTTTCTTTACCGCCCAACATTCACTTCCATAGAGCATGGTTGGCCGTATAGCAGTTTTATAAAACTTGTTTTTTAGTCTGAGAGGGATCTTCCGATCACATAATACTCCAGTTGCACTCCTCCATTTCAACCATCCTGCAGTGATCCTATGACAAACGTCATTTTGGACAACGCCATCTGTTTGAATGATAGAGCCCAAGTAACAAAATTTATCACATGTTGGTAGATCTACTCCGTCCAACTTGGCTCCACCATTCACACTGCGAGATTGGCTGAAATTGCAATGCATATACTCAGTTTGGCTCCTACTAATCATCAATCCATTTGATTCCAGTGCCTTTCTCCAAATTTCAACTTTATCATTCAAACCATCTTTAGTTTCGTCAATCAATACAATATCATCAGCAAATATTTGAAAGTATCATAAAGTAATGTTACGTCATACATAACGTACAGTGACAGTCATAATGTATTATACTATTATAATATTATATAATGTATTACATGCACATATAGGCATAAACATACATAGTTATTAGGAAAGTATAACATATATTATCATCAACAGTATTTGACTACAAAAAAAGAAAAGAAAGCAACAGTTCAGCCACAATATTTATTTCTGGAGAAAAAGAGGGACTGAACAATTAATTAACAAAATTAACAAAAACAAGTTATTCGTTGATTGCCTTGGAATGATCCATCCTCTAATGAGCAGGAGAAAGCTCCCCCAATCAACTTTTGAACATTGAAACTTCACTAGCAAAAAAGCAACCACTGATTCCCTTCAAAACTGCAGCCATGAGAGTACGGAACAACGCCGAATGTAACTGGAAGCACAATCTAGTGCGCCGCTGGGGTCTCTTGGGTGTAAAGCAATCACAATCCATGTGATAGGTTGCTGCTGGAGGTGATGGTGAGACGATTAGCCGCCGGCAAAATTGCCGCAGTTACTGTAGTAAGCAGAAACGCAATCGTCACTTGCTTGAATTGCAATGTTTGGGGGGTTTCAACAACCCTTGTGGGCCAATGTAAATGTATTTCCTCTTTAGCATGCCGGACGACATTAGTTTGGGCCCAACATAGGGGCTAAATCCATCACCCAAACAATAGGCGGCAATAAGCGGGAGCCCAAAGGAGAGACACAGGCGGGCACAGGCGAATTGGGCGGACCTTAGAGGGCTGCTTCATGAGCTGGCGCATGCATGCCCCTTAAAGGCTTAACCAAGCGGCTGGGCCTGTGGGCCACTTAGGCAGCTGCCCAATCGCTTTCTAAAACATTGAGTGGCGCATAGGCGAGAGCCTTGATAACTATGGTTTTATAGATAAGGAACTTCGTTTACCGGCTGGGGAAATGGCAGTTGTGTGAGACTTGTTTGAACTCAAATATTTTAGTAGCTTCAAAACACATAAAAGATCCACATATAATATTGCAGACCAAAAAAACCAATAATTTGAAATGCTATGTCTGTGCTATCCCTGTTTTAGGCTTTTCATTTAGGCAAGGGAAAAGTGCTGAAATTCAGACATAAAGCTGCAAAACCTCCTTGTGGCTCTACATAGTTACAGACTACTCTTTTCCATTCTTATTTACCTTGTTTTTACCAAAACATTAATTTCCATATCTTGCTTATGTACTTCAACTAATTCATAGCCCCTTCTTAATTATTTTTTTTGGAAGAAACTAAATGTTTAAGGGTGATTTATATACACTTGTAAAGGCGACAAGGCACCTAGGCTGGGCGGCACGGGTGCCTTAAATGCCTAGGTGCGCCTATGCGTGCATAGGCAACATATTTTGTTTAATTTTCCAACCAACTTACTCTATTAATACATGTATATACTGTATGACAAGTATTTTTCTCTTATGGAAATCTATGCTAAGGTTCTATGTATAGGTATATACATCTTTCTATTCTCTATCATCAAAATAAGCCCCAAGATAAAACTCAACAAAAGTGAAATATTCAAGGCGTAGACTATCAAAAATCTGAAAACTGGATATAAACGATGTCATGCCCTCATAACAAAGGAATTAGGATTCTTACATGGATACCAATCCTCAATTGGAATACCATGGCTTGAAAAAGGAATCTGATACTCATATATGGGGTTGAGAACTTATAAACAAGACTTAAGTCGAATATAACCTCTCGGAGTGCCTTGCTGTCTATGTGCACACCTTGACAAATATGATTTTATACAACACAGAATAAACAAATACGAAACAAAATAAGTTTCAAAATCACCATGGCGGAAGCTGTAAACCCTCCGCACCTTCAAAAGGGAAAGAGTGTCGCCCCAATCATGTTAACCCACCCCTCAAAATTTTAGTAAGTGATGTATACTTTTTGGATGTGATTTTTCTTCTAGGATTTCTGGGATGCTCCTTTTGTGTTTAGATGCGCAACATAATATGCTACCTTTCAATTTTGAGCTCATTGAAATTCGTTTTGCCACTGAGACATATATACTTAAATGAACCACTGGATATAATCTTTTACTTGATGAACAAATCAGCTGTGGAATTTGTAATTATAGTAGATTAGCAACTCAGAGTATCATGACCTTCCAAGGGAATTTTCCATGGAAATTCAAACAGGGGTTTTGGTGGTTTGGGGCCTATCCTCACAGGTGGGTTTGATTACGGCATTGGTATCCTCCCCATAATGATAAGGTTGGTCATGTGACGTGATTTAGCCGTGGAGCCTCTGTGCTTGTTCCTCAAAAGCATCATCCTATGCTGAAGGGCTAATGCCAATTGTAGTGTTTTCAGCCAATGTCAATATATTCCTGAAACTATTATTTATATTTTGCTAGAACATAATTTCAACTCTCCTTTAGTTTCCCTTTCTCTTATTCTTCAAAATTGATTAAATGCTGACGTTTTCTATTTTGATTAGCCAATCTATGGATTTGCTTCTGGCGATCCTTTGCGTTTCAAAAGAGCTACGGGCCAGAAGGATTTGTACTACATTGATGATAAAGACATTGACCTCAAGGATGTAAGGATCCAGGCATATAACTTGATTGTGATAAATATGAAGTTACACCATTGCTTCCTTATTTAAGCACCTTTTTAAAGCGAAATGGCTACCGTTCTTTTATGGGATCAGGTAATTGAAGCCCCACTCCCTAGAGCTCCATTGGACACTGCTATTGTTGCCCACTGGTTAGCTATTGAAGGAGTACAGCCACTTATTCCAGAAAATGCTCCAGTGGAAGGTATGCCTAGCCAATACTTTAAACTTGATTTTTTTGTTTTCTTTCGTGACAGGAGTTGCTGGCCCTGTACTCAAGTTAAATCATTTTGTGTCTCCTGTACTGATAAAAAACTCAAAATGGTTTGTCGAAGTATATTGTAGTGTTCAAAATGGGCATTTTGTAGGTTAAAATAAAATACAGTAAAAGTTCAAGTGCTTGTTTCAAGGGATCAATTACTACCGCATTCAATCATGAATTGAATACTAGATAATTTGAAAGGGATGCACACATATGTATAGTACTTGTCAAGGCGCTTTCCTAGACACCAAGTTCCCCTAAGGTTGTATGCCTTGGCCTATACCTTTACTTTATCTAATCCATTAGATCCTTTTTGTTGGTCTTTAGGCTATTATTTTTTTCTAGTGACTTGATGTTCAAACAAAAGTTCATTTGATTATGAGGCGCCCATTACCATTATAAGTAGAGCCACACTCCATCTTTTGATTTATCTTGCTTTAAACCTTGTATTTGATTACTATTTGAAACCCTTACATGTTTATTAGGTATTAGATGCAGTGCAATATAAACAATTGTAGCATTCATTTTTGAGTCTGTTAGAGAGTATTAGCATTTAGTCTATTGGGCCTATTTGTAATATGGTCCCAAGTGTGTTTTGGCCCGTTAGGGTTTTTCTTAAGTATGTAATGCTTTCCCCTTCTATATATAAGGAAGGGGTCTACCCTTCTAATAACAAGAAACACACACAAGGGCAATTTCCCTTCTTACATGGGTTCCCCTGCCGCTCTAACCCTATGTGAGAGAGTTCCAAAGAGTAGTGCCCCTCTTGCGGGTGGCTGCGCGTAGGGATGCCCATCCCGTGCTTCTTCTAGGAGCCGTCTCCATGATGTGTCCTCATCTAAAACTCCAACGTTTTTAATGCTGCCTTGCTAGTTGCAGCCCTTCCCCATTTTTGTGTCATCTAGTTAGTGGTGTAAACGGTGCGGGTTTGACCGTACCCATACCCATACCCATCTAATTTAGCGGGTTCGGCTCCGGTTCTAGACCCGCATAATACAAAACTTATATCCGCACCATACCCATACCCGCAATAATAGCGGGCATGCGGGTAAGCGGTTCTATAAAACATCATATTCTTTATGTAAGAGAAATGACTATGTTCTATATATTTTAATACAACAATATATTGTTATTATATAGTATATTAACATGCAATAGTTATATTAGATAATGCTATGTTTTATACATTAACATTAATTGAGTTAATTGTTTACATATTTGTTGTCATCATTATAACATTTAACCTATGTAGAAAGTAATGTAAATTAGTAGACATTTTGATTTTAAGTTTACATATGATGTTCATTATTGTAACTAGAATAGTTAATTATTAATTATATGACTAGTCTCAACCTTATTATGGTTAGAGTAGGATATAATCTCAAGAATTATATTAGTTAGACTACTAAAGTATAATATATATAACATATTATTTAAGTAGTTAATTATGTATAGCGGGTACACGGGTCTGGGTCCAAGCATACCCATTATTGGACCTGCTTATATGCGGGTCCAAGGGTATGCGGGTATAAAAAATTAGACCCATGACCGATTTTTTAAGGGTCCGGATTTGCGGGTCCATGGGTCTACCCGTACCCATTTACAACCCTACATCTAGTGCTACTACAACTGTCATAAACTTCCTTGATGTTGCCACCGCCCCACCATGAAGATGCTACCACCGTTGTCCTCCCTTGGAGCCCTCGCCACCCTTCCCTGAAGGCTTCACCATTGTCTACGATTGGTGGTGCTGTTTCCATCTACGCCACCATCATGGTTGTTGTGACGCTCGGTCACGCTAAACGAGATTACTCAAAACAAAACATGCGATTGATCACTAATTATCCATACACCAAAAAGGAGGGTAAATTACAACCGATTTAAACATTACTATCATGTTCAGAAACATTTACACAAAGGCCCAACAACTTGCATATCGGCACATACCATACCATGTATTTACATGTATGTCCAGTGGACTCAACCACAACATGTATACAAAAGATATAGTTCCACATATACATGCCATATACAAACATCGACATACTGCCAAAACTCGAGTCGATGTACATATCATCTACAAAACATCCCCTTCCCAGACCTGGGAGTACAGGGACGACTCTACGACTAGCCAACCTTCTGCTTCTACCGCTCTTCAGGCTACTCTTCCTCACCACCACAATCCTGACCACTTTGTTGACGACCACCTAAAAAGATGTGGTGACCCATAAGGTGAGACCAACGTCCCAACGAGAGATTAACTCTCAACAATGGTTATTGAATACAACAAGTTATACAATTAAGCAGATTAAGCTAATTAAGCAGATTAAACCGATTGAGTAAGCTAAACAAATAGGTATAACAACAAGTGTGCATAACAAGTAAATAATGAAATAGATAAGACTATCACTTACTAAATAGGTGACTTATCCTACTGCATTAAATAACAACTAAGCAGTATAAGAAACAAGGCAAAGGTTATCAACCAATGTGAATCGTGTTTAACCCTAAACAGACATACTACACGGCCATATTATGTTGTTTATTAAGTCTTGGGGAGTTTGAGGTATACCACTCAGTTCTGTACAAGATCTAGGAGAGTCGGAATCCTAAGATCTCACCCCCTCGGTTAGTATGAGTCAACTGCAGTGACCTACCTGTCAAACTGCCCGTAGTGACATATAAGTCAAGCTGCCAACAACCTAGTTCGCCCTTGGTATATAGATCACGACACTAGCAACCAGGGTATATAAGAACCCTATCATTCGAGGTAAAACCGCAACTTCCCTTAACACATCACAAATATATATGTATCAACTGTTTTCAAACCGAGACATGACTGCAACCATCCTCCAAACCTTGGGATCAGGATGTCAAGGACACAGTCTCATGCACCCCGCATACTCAACAGTATGCACTCCGAGCTTCCCTTAGGAATACTCGTCTTCCCATCCAGCAAGATCTGACACTGAATGGTTCTACGGCACAAGGCCCTACATGAATAGGGTTCCACTTAATTATACCAATTGGGTGAGTTATGGCTGCATCAATCAAGTTACATACAAACCCTAAAAGAATTCTACAAAAACATGGTATGTTGCAACTTTAGAAGATACAAAGCTTATGAAGTAAAATTCTTATCATATCACAATAGGATACCAATCCTTGTCGCATCATGAAGAGGATAACACCTCAATTAGGGCACAACACCATGTCCAAAGGTCATAAGACCATTCACATTGCTCCCTGTAAGAACATCATTATCTTTTCATGCTTTGCCAGGGCTCATCAACCATCACCATACATGTGACATATATGTTCAACAATACATTGTATTTAAGAGCCTATGATATTCATGTAACAACATATTAGGGTTACAACAACATAGAGAGAGAGTATTTCCTCATCATACTAATCGTACAAGCATGCTAAGTATGACTAACCATCATCACTTATTTACATTAGGGTTAGGTTCAACAAGATAAGTTAAATAAATGTTACAAATCACCACTCAAGGAATAACCCTAATGGTTAATACTTCCAACTGATAATGAATGCATAAAGTCAACATCACCGATCATAGGTCAAGAAAACATAGCGACCATGAAGACTAAAATTTTTCATCGACCACATAGGTTGGAATCCTTAGCAACAATCAAGGGTTAGGATCTCATCGACCACTCGGGTCAAAAGACATTGGCGACCACTAGGGTTACAAAACATAGCGACAACTTAGATCAGAAAGTTCATCGACCACTAGGGTTAGAGAACATAGCGACCGCTAGGGTTAGTTCACTTTGGCGACCGCTAGGGTTACAACACATAGCGATCACTTAGATCAGAAACTTCATCGACTACTAGGGTCAGAGAATACAACGACCGCTAGGGTTACCAAACATAGCGACCACTAGGGTACCAAAACTTCATCGACCACTAAGGGTCCAAAAGTTGGTGACCACATAAGATTAAAACTCATCGACCAACCATGGAGAGATCCAAAACTTGGCGACCACCATACATTCGAAACTTGACGACCAAACAAAGTTCAAAAACTTGGCGACAACTATAGCTCAAAACTCATCGACCACATAAGGGTGAAATCTGGGCGACCATCAAAATGCAAAATCTCGGCGACCACTCACGATGTCAAAAATTCAGCGACCATAGAGGTGTTAAAATCTTGGCGACCATGAAGAGACCAAAATCTCATCGACCACTAAGAGTCCAAAACAAGTTGGTTATCTCCAAGAATCCGATAGGTCATCAGGTTGCATCACAAGAAGAAAGATCAGTTCAAAACCCTAATTAGCAACCATCATTTGAGAGAGCGAAACCATCGTTTTCCATAAGCATGCAAGTACAAAAACTTCCATTATCAAGCAAGATTCGTGCACAAGGTTTAGGGTTCACTCAAGAAGATACACTATTCAGGAGTCACCATAGAAACAGAAACCCTAGGTAAAAGATACTATCTTCCTACTTGGAACAACATTTTAGGGCAAGATCATGTACATGCAAGGTAAGTGTATGCAATAATCGTGGAAAAGTTATATAACTCGCCTAAGAAAAGATGAAGACACTCCAAATAACAAGGTAGCTTGAGGAAAGAAGGTAGAAAACCCTAGCTTGAGCACTCTTCTTGGCCAAGCTAGCTCGTCCATCAAAAAGGAAGCAAACCCTAGGTCAAAGAAGCAAGAAAGAGGTGTTCTTCAACCACTAGATCAAGCTCCATCATGGATCCGGCCAAGAAGAAGAGAGAGGAAGGTAGGACAACAAGAAAATGAAGGAAAAGAGGAAGATCTCACATACCTAGGCCAAGAAACCAAGCAAGAAAGTATCAAACGACCTCTACTAGGGTAGATCCAAACTCTAGGTGCACATGCAAGCTAGTTCAACCACCTTCTTCAACCTTGAGCTCCTCCTTCTCCACCAAGCAAAAAGGGGGACGAGCTCCAAGAATAAGGAAGAAGGGAGAGAGAGCTAGAGTGTGTAAAGAACTTGCTTTAATGCAAGGAGGGATGTATATATACGGTTAGGGTGAGAGAGAGAGAGAGAGAGAGAGAGAGAGAGGAAAGGAGAGGTGTCTTGCCATGCATGCCATGTGTTCAAGGTCCCTACATCTCGTCCATGCAAGCATCTCACACATGCAACTAGGTCAAACATGTGGACCAAAAAACCAATGACCACAACAAGAAAACTCATCGAACAAGATGATCAAAAATCATAGCGACCACAGAGAAATTCTTAGCGACCACGGTGATAAGAAAACCTAGTGACCACATAGGATTCTTGGCGACTAAGATGAGTTAAATTCTCATCGACTGCCAACCCTAGTGACCTCATGAGAACAACCTTGGCGACCGCCAACACTAGGTGACTCAACACTCAAGGCCAACCCTAGGGTTGGGGCATCAAAGAGAGCAAACCCTAATCTCAACATACCTCAAATCAAGATGTAACAAGGCGCCCCAGGACACAACTAACTCAGTCATGATATGAAAACATGTGAGGCACAAGCCGCACAACAAGCATGTGACAAATTGCAAGAAAACCCTAGATATGTGTAAATTGCATAAAAGTCCAAAACAAGTATATAACACATAACTTAAACAATGTCCAAACCATGGAACAAAATTTTGATCGAAATTGCGGAATTTCACTCGAAATTTCATTTTTTTGCAACCAGACATCAAAACTTACGATTAGACACATGTAATGCACAAATGCAGGCAACGAGACGTAATTTCGGCGAAAATTTTGACCCTAGGTGCGAAATTTTGCAAAACAGGGTGAAATTTCGCACCAAAAAGGCCAGTTTGGGCCGTAATTTTGCGAAATGGTACAAAAATGCAACTTAAATTTTGAGAAATTTGTTCCTAAGACTGTTAATACTCATCTTGGGTATTTTGACAATTATGCGCTACAGAAGCACCTGAAGTAATAAACAGAATAGGTATGAGTTTTGTAATGGTTGGAGCAACAAACTCTGATTCGACAAGAATCTCATTTTTTGGTAGTACGAAGGGGGAATTGGCCCAAAAATTGGATAGGGGTCAAGACGCTGCCGGGCGCCGACGGCTTACTCGACGTGCCCCTCGAACCGCATGAAATGGTCGCCTATTACACGGCTCACGGAATATGACTGGGGTGGGTGTACCTATTATTCGTAGGTGGTATGGCGTGCAGACTTTCCTCGGGTTTGGGAGTTTTCCCCAACTCCAAAATCAAGTATTCCTGGAAGTTTCAACCTTTGATTCTGGAGCGGACATGGGTGAAATCAACGAAACGGGCGCACACCAATAAAAAGTAAAATATAAATCAGACTGATGGCATTCAATCTCATATTGCAAAAAATCCAAGAATTTCTGGGGTCCCCCGTACAAGCAAAAATGGTTGAAAAGTCTAATGTTTGAAAGAGAGTAAAACAACCAAAAATCCCAAGAGCTAATCCAAAATCACCTACTCGATTGACAAACATAGCTTTTATAGCTGCTTTATCTGCCTGAAGTTGTGTGAACTAGAAATGAATTAACAAATATGAAGCAAAACCTACTCCCTCCCATCCTAGGAATAATTGAAGAAAGTTATCTCCAGTCACCAACATTAGCATCAAAAAAGTAAAAATCGATAAATAACACATAAATCGAGGGGCCCGCCTCGCCACTCCCCTCCTCTCCTGCCCCATTGCTGAAACATGACCTCCCCTTTCCACGACGGATGAGAAAAGAGAAGATGAATTCATCTGCACCGGAAAAGAGCAGAGTGATTAGCTTCTTTTTTTCCTCAAGGACAAGGACGAGAACGCCCATCTCAGAATTCCCCACACCTTTTTGAATCTCTTGCTTCTAAAGGCTATTTTACTTAATTCTAAGGTTTGTTTACCCTATCCCTAGACCATCTACACATTACTTTCATCAATTTCTACACTCTTCTATAGAGACGTGGAAATATACTCCCAAAATAACTAAGTTCTTTCTTGTATATATATGTATAAATGTCCCATGTAACCTAGTTAAATGCTAATACTAGACTTGATACAAGTTTTAGTTCGTAAGTTTGTAACTTGTAACTTTTAAATTCTAAGCTGTAACTTGAAGTTTTAAACAGTCTAATTGTCTACCAGACTTGACATTTCTGTTCATTTGTGCGCTCATTCATCAAGATATGGATCCCACCCTAACCTCTAAACATATAAATTTGTTATATAATCTAATGTGTCAATGTCTAAACATTGTGTTTGCAGAATTTCACAACTCAATTCCTTCATTTGCCTTCGAAATTGCCATCGAAATTCTATCGAAATTGTTCAGCTTCCTTCACTTACAAATGTGGGAGACCCCCCATATCCAATATGAAATATTATTGCATATTTGAGTAGATCTTCATGTTTAGATCGTCCTGGTAAATTTTCATGATTTAATTCGTTTATTTGGCCGTCGAAATCGTTAGGGCCGTAAATATCGAAATTTCGGCCGAAATTTCGATTTTTTTAATTTTTGGGTCATCAGACGACATCGAAATCGAACATTTAATTCTATGGTCCAAACTGGGCCAAACTTGAAACTTAAGCTGTCACATGATATTAAAGCACATCTTAGGTTAGATTAAGGTTTTAAGCTTGTAATTATGGCAAGCAAGCATGTTCAACCATAAAGTAAGATCAGGTGTCTTACAATTGTTGTCTCCGTCATTATGTATGCCGTCGTTGTTGGATCTATTGTGGTTGTCATGCACTGAAGTTGTCTTGTTCTTTGTCTTCTTTTATCTAGGTGAATCCGTGGCAAATGATCGTCTTTTTGGTTGCTATTGGGGATAATCCATCCCTGTTTTGATATGGTGAAGATCTATAAGGGATTTCCACCCTATATCTGCTGTCTTGGAATTTCTACTGCAGTTCTGCTGCATCACACAACATGTTCCTACTTGACACGACATGTGAGCTGTCATCGAATCATTTGCTGCTGCTACACATAGCATGTACTCCTTGGCACACAACATGTTGCTTCTGCTACTATTCGTTAGACTTTCAGAGCCCGACACTTCACACGGTGTATACCCCCTTAGTATACGACATCACATCTTTGTGAATATCATGATAAGAGAAGTGGGCGACGCATCTTTTCATCACCTAGCAAAATGTGTGGTCGATTGGTCATAGTTGGTAAGGTCGGGCGAGTTATCTGCCTTTAACCCTAGGGTCTTGACTGCTGATGTAAACATTATATTTTAATGTTGGCCATGCTACCATTGTTCATGGTCAACATGCAGGTTATGCCTTAGCACTCCACAATGTTGTAGAGGAGGTAGGGGCTATGCAAATCATGATTTGAACCTTCAAAAGCTTGTAGTAAAAGACAACACTATGTGGGTTCTTCAAACATGCCTAATTATTATCAGACTCCCTGGTGGCACATCCTCATATTCCTAGTCTTGTTGGTGCTATCGTTGTCATGTTGGTACTTGGAAACTGTGAATATCTATGTTTGAAGTCCTGGAGAAGATTAAAATATTACAACGATTTTGACACTGGTAGGATCTTGAAGGAGGATGCATCAGGACTCGTTGTCGCTGCAAGCCTGCAATCAATATATTAGAAAGCGGGAAGTGGGAGGCGTGCGGACAGTACCCTGTAACCGATTAAGCAGTAGGCAGGCGATTTTTGAAAAACCGGGTGCCTAAATTTTATGTATTTTTATACAAAATTACATGTATGTGTATATAAAAAATATATTTCTAAGGAACTTTTATACATATCTAATCAGCAAATCAACAATTAACTAAGTATTCATCAATACTAATTAGTATCTCTAATCACTAAAATCAGCAAGCAGATCAGTAATTGTTTATTACAAACTATGAATTATTGATTTAAAGTAATCACTAAAGTAGTACTAACCAGTAGTACCAATCATTAATCACTGAAAGCATCAAGGAAATTAGCAAGGTTGAAAAATGCGTGAGGCGTAACGAGGCGTTTGAGGCATAAGCCTCAAAATATGTATGAGGCGGTCATAAAAAATAAATTTATACACGTATTTACATATATATATATATATATTTATATCTTATGTGTATGAATGTGTATATAACAAAATATGTATATACAAGCACAACAATATGAAATAGTTATTATTTCTGAAGCTTAATAACGATAATAGAGACTAAAGACCCACCAAAATAACAAAATAAATATGTAAAAAATAACAAGATATCAATTCTATATACTACTAGAATAAAAGATGTCAATAGATAAACTGAATTTCAAATTAGTAGGAACGAGGAACCAAAATTAGTTAACAATGATATGAAATTCACCGACATAGCGAATAAGAAGGTATCAAACAAAGAGAAATTTAACAATGAAGATTGAAAGATGCTACTTAGAAAATGATGATTAGGTGTTTATTAAGAAAAATAACAATCAACTACAAGAACTTTGATTTTTTTTGAAAAAAGTGTTTTTTATAAATTTTAAAGTAGACAATTTGGTGGTTAACATAAGACATCATCATTCAGAATTGAGGCGTGCGCTTGAGCAAAGCCTTAGAGCCTCAGTGCTTTGAGGCGGGCCTCAGACATTGTGAGGCGTAAGCCTCAGTCCAGGACACTGAGGCGTAAGCCTTGAGGCGCATTTGGGATAACCTCGCCAAGAGGCGTAAGCCTCGAGAGCCTCAAGGCGGGTTTTTAATTACCATGGAAATTAGTAAAACTAATCATGCATTAGAAGTATAATAGAGTAATATGATATTTACGTAGATGCATTATAGCAGTAACCTATATTTAAGCTTACATACAATGTATGCATTCTAAATTAGGACTAGCTATATCATAGAACATTTAATGTATACAAGTTTCATATATTTTAGTCGACACTACTTGGATTATGTAATTAATTAATGTTACATGCTTACAGTAGCATTTTTTAACAAAAGCGGGCAAAAAGCGGGAAAAAGTGGGTGAGGCGTGAAAAAAGCAGGCGATTATATTCAAAACGCTTAACGGGCACTTAGGGGCTAAATTAGGCGACTGAGGGTCTTGGCCGATTAAGCGGTTGCCTGGGCCGTTTTTTAATACACCGCCTGCAATAGACTCATGATGGGATGTCAACTGCAGTCATTGACACACAAATGACTATATCTTGACCAACCTATGTCGTTTTAGCTCATCCTCAAATTGCATTGCTGCCTGAATCACATATTGAAATTGGGTTTAGAAGAAAGCCAACTCCATAATTTTATCACATGCCATGAAGGAAGGTGGTTATCATAATCTCTTTTATCTCCATGTACTCTTGATTGATGGAATAACTCATAGAATTCTAAGTATGTCCGGATTCAATGTCTTTGCCTTGTCTTAGCAAGATGAGCTGGATGTAGAAGCAATGACTAAATTATCATCATCATCATCTAAGCCTCAGTCCCAACCATGTTTGGGTCGACTACATGGATCCTTCTTTTCCATTCAATTCTATTTGGGTCATACTCTGATCAACATGTAAAGATTTAAAATCTCTCTTTATAAACTCTTCCCAAGTTAATGTAGGTCTATGTCTGCTTCTTTTAATTGTGCTCGACTCAATAACCTTACTTCAAATAGGTGCATCTGTGGGTCTACACTGCACATGTCTATACCATCTTAGGTGGCCTTCATGCCAAGGAATAAGGTGACCGATACCGACACCGTTTCGACAGCTTGGAAATAGGTATTTACCGGTATACCGACGGAAATACCGACAGATGCAATCCTGGCCGTATCGACGCTAAAATGAACGAATTAATTCATGAAATTTTACAGGTGTAATCTCCACACCTAAATGCATCGTTTTATGCAATAAAATTCTATATTGGATGTGGGGTAGGGGAAGGGGTCCATCATGTGGGAGGTAAGGAACCTGTCCTGTTTCGTTGGGATTTCGATGAAGGATTTCAATGACAAAACGTAGGAATTCGGATATGAAATTTTACTAGCACAATCCACAAACTTAAATATACACAATTATGCAACAATATACAATTTACAACATATCAATAACATATTTACTTACCAACTCACATCAATTGTATGTTGAGTGGCGCGCAGGCTGTCCATACTGTAATGAATTGATACTATTGAGCTATTCCGCCCATGACATGTGCATCCTATAAAGTTGGTTGTATGTAGTCACATGCTCCTCATAGACAATATCGTTGACAAATTGCATCATCCCAATCTTTGGAAAATGTTGTTCTAAATCTCTGAGATATTGTGCCTTTCTTGGAGATGTAGGTCGAGGAGCTCGAGTGAGTGGACGTTCACTTCCTTGAGGAATATGTTGAATAGCTACAGGCACAACCATAGGAAGTATTGAGACTGGAGAAACATGAAGAACTGAATGACCACCACTCCATGTTTGCCCACCATCCTCAGAAAATGCAAGGGAGTTGTACTAATAACTTCCATGTGGGCCTGAGACATTTGCTGTATAGGTATATCCAACATGATGTTCTACTTCTAGTTGTGGCGGTGATGGTGGTGGCTGATTTTGATATCCAGAATACCCATATTGAGAGTGAGATGGGTATGGTTGCCCAAATAGCATATCGCAAAATCCCAATGTTGAATCATGTTGATATTGAGAATCAGAACCTGAAATACTCATGTTGCCAAGTGAATCAACAATATCAGAATAATGATCACTGTTGTAGCCGTAGGAACCTGTAGCCTGAGGTGGTGTAACACCACTGTAGTCTTTGCCGGTTCGAGTTTTCCTCCTTTGTAAAGTTTTTTCACGCATGGGATATTCTTTTTCCGCTGGAGGAGGAGGTGCAACTGCCGTAACATAAGGACGATCATCATACTGAGGATCAACTGTAGGAGGATATTCAGGAGAGCGCTCACTGCCGCCGCCATCATTGCCACCATCATTATCAGATTTTGATTTTGACCCAGATGTACTTTTTGAAAAAGGAGACTCTGTTCTACCCAACGCTTCTTCTACTGCTCTATTGATCTCCATATCAACATTTTCATGCTCAGGCTTAGGCTCAAGTCTTTCAGGTGGAGTTTGGTCAACATTAGTATCAGAATCTCCTTCAAAGTGCTCTTCTATGTATGGATCTGGACGACCATCTAGATTATCAAGAATGGGACGACCTATCTCATTCATCCATTCTTCTAAAGGATCTTCTGAATCATCAGCTTCTTCTATGCCTCTACGCCTGTGTTGTACGGGCGGGCGCCTAGGCGGCCAATGGGGTCTCCATATCTGGGCGCCCAACATCAAAGGCTGTGCCAGGCGTGCTAGGCGGGCCAGGCTGGCTTGGTGTCTGCCCAGGCGGGCTAGGCGACCCGCCCAGGCGCTACTTAATTGTATTTACTCATATGCTTTTTTGTATTTATCTATCTACTATTTTTATTTAGTTATCTACTGATTTGTGTTTATTTATGTATTGATTTTGATACTATTTAATCATCTACTGATTTAACTTTAGTTATCAACTGTTTAACTTTATTTATCAACTGATTTGTGTTTATTTATGTATTGATTTTGATACTATTTGATCATCTACTGATTTAACTTTAGTTATCAACTGTTTAACTTTATTTATCAACTGATTTGATTATATTATATTTATTCATCTACTATTTGTATTTATTTATGTACTGATTTGAGAATTGATTAATCATCACTGATTTATATTAGTTAATCAACTGATTTGTATTTATTCATCTACTTATTTATATTTATTCATCTACTGAATTTATTCATCTACTGTTTTTTATTTAGCTATCTACTCATTTGAATTTATTTATACTGCTTCTGAAATTATGTAAGAATCTACTGATGTAACTTTATTTATCAACTGATTCGTATTTACTTTTCCACTTATGTATTTATTCATCTACTTATTTGTTTTTATTTATTACTATTTTTATTTAGTTTTCTATTGATTTGTGTTTATTTATGTACTAATTTTGATATCATTTAATCATCTACTGATTTAACTCTATTTATCAACTGATTTGTATTTATTGTATTTTATTCATCTACTATTTGTATTTATTTATGTGCTGATTTAGGAATTATTTAATCATCTACTGATTTATATTAGTTTATCAACTGATTTGTATTTAATGTATTTATTCATCTACTATTTGTATTTATTTATGTGCTGATTTAGGTATTATTTAATCATCTACTGATTTATATTAGTTTATCAACTGATTTGTATTTATTCATCTACTTATTTGTATTTATTCATCTACTGTTTTTTATTTAGTTATCTACTCATTTAAATTTATTTTTGTAATGATTTTGAAATTATATAATCATCTACTGATGTAGCTTTATTGATCAACTGATTTGCATTTATTTATCCACTTAGTTGTATTTACTCATCTACTTATTTGTATTTATTTAGCTACTATTTTTATTTAGTTATCTACTGATTTGTGTTTATTATGTACTGATTTTGATATTATTTACCATCTACTGATTTAACTTTATTTTTCATAAATTTTACATGTATCTATTAAATTAATCTCTCTCTCTCTCTCTCTCTCTATATATATATATATATATATATATATATATATATATATAAACGCCTGGAAACGCCTGGGCCTCCGCCTGGGCGTCCCCAGGCAACGCCTGGTCGCCTAGCCGCCTATACAACCATGCTCTATGCCTGGATGGGTTGAATGTGTATGCGGTGTCAATGGGATCGTGGCAAAATCCACTTCTTTGTAGTTGGCATCTCGTATTGCTCTAGCCCTCAACCGCATGTTGTAGTGAACATATACCAGATCTCTTAGCCTATCTACCCCCAACCTGTTCCTTCTCTTTGAGTGAATTAAATTGAAAGTGCTCCAATTTCTTTCACAACCTCCTGCAGATGTTGTTTGAGAAAGAATACGAACAACCACTTTTCTTAGATGGGGGGCACCCGTTCCATTCCATACCCACCGCTCACAAGGATCACCCTGATCACGGTCGTCAACTGCATTTGGATGACCAAAACAACCGAGGCCTTCACAAAACTGTCGCAACTGCAAAGATATTTAAGAAGTTCAAACTTCAGAATCAAATGATGAAACATCAAACAAGAATGAAGATGTTCATGACTTCATGTAAGTTATGTAATATATTTAGTTATATACCTCATCCATCACTATGGTGCACTCTTCAGTAGAGGTAAAGAATTTGTTAGTTATATCTCTCACAGCAGACATTAGAGTCGCATCTAAGTCTAGTTTTTGTGAGTATTGGAACCTTGGGTTCAGATAGTAAGCTGTCACCAATTTCAAATAAGGAAACAAGATTTAGATTGAGTTAACCTATAGCAAGTTTTAGAGTCAGAAACTTAGAAGATAAATCTGAATTTAAAAGAAATAAATTATATACCTGCTTTATGCAGTGGATGCAAAAGCATATCTGTCCAACGCTTGTCTACAATTGACAAGTATTGTGAATGGGACCTAGGAGCTGCTTGTTTAATACCTTCCACCATTACTTGCATAGTAACATACAAGTAAGGCATTGTTGCGGCTTTGTCACCATCTACCAGCCTCAACACTTTGACAACAGGTTCCATTATCCACATCACCTTTGTAACCTTATCCCAGAAAGCCCGACTGACAATTAGTTCTTCAATCCTTCTGCCAACCAGGGTGTTGTGCTCCTTCATGGAGGTCCACTCCACACCATTGAAGAGCCTCCTAAGTCCATCTTTTTTAGACTTTAATGAGTTCAAGGCCAAGTAATTCGTTGCAAATCTAGTCACCCCTAGTCTAACTAGATCACCTCCACAGTACTCAGATCGCCTCATAGCATTTAACAAGAAGGAATGGTTGTAGATGAAACCTGTGATCAACCTACCATCAATTGTCACACTTTTGATGTAATCAATTGTGCCCATGTCCTTGAGGATCAGATCTATGCAATGGGCAGCACATGGTGTCCAGTAGACCGGATATTTCTTCATTGTACTTTCACCGACCTTCTTGAAGTTAGAGCCATTGTCAGTCACTATTTGCACTACATTCCCAGCCCCTACCTGCTTGATGTATTTCTTCATTAAATTCTTGATGTAACTGTAATTCCTGACTGCACCAGAAGCATCAACAGAGTCTAGAAAAACAGTAGATCCACGACAATGTACAAGAAAGTTAATAATTTGCTTTCTATTTCCTGATGTCCACCCATCACACATGAGTGTGACGCCATACTCAGACCACAATTGTTTCTGGCTTTCAAACCATACCTGTAGATATTTCTTCGCTTGGGGAAGATACTTGTTCATCAACTCATATGCAGTGGGGTCTTTGATACCCCTACCCGTCTCCCCTATGACATCCACCATGTGCTGTAGATATGGTTCGGTTGCAACATGTGTGGGTATACCATGAGTAAAGAAGAACTTACCCACTGCCTTGCCCACCTTCTCATTCGCACCATTAAACATTGCTTTTAGGGTTTTTTGCCTAGCATCAGGCTTCCTAACCCCTGGCTCATCAAAATGCTTCAATCTTGTACTAGCAGAACGAAAGAGTGTATCAACGGTGCCTTTCTTTCTTTTATATTGAGCATGCTGATCTTCATCATCATCATCTAAGTCAACAACTGGGACACGTGCAGCCCCACTGCCTCCACATGCACCAGATGGTCCATATCTCCTCATAAGCCGAGTTGCCTCCTCCCTATCCCACTCACTTTTGCGGGAGTCTCTGAGAGCACACCTATACATATGACGTGTATAAGCAATATCACACCCTGGAGGATATGCAATATCATCATCTGATTCAGCAGAAGAACCTGTGGCCCTAACATCAAAAAGTGTATCTGTGTAAGCCTTTTCAACCTGCTTCAACTTTTGTTGTTTTTGCTTCTTTGCACCCTTCAGTTTCTTGAAGTCATCCCTAACACTTGGAGGGCACTTTTGGCACATTGCCACATTCTTGTCACCACCAGCAATGTGACGCTTGAATCTAGTAATTTCTCCACCACCAAGTGTTTTCTTACAGTAGTTGCAGACAATCTTTGCCCTATTCCCAGACCCAGGTACAGGCTTGCAGTGACTCCATGCAAAATCCACATCCTTTGATGCATGACCAGCTGCACCCTCAGCGTCACTTGAAGACGAAGAAGACATCTTCTCAAAACTCAAAAGTCAACACTGAAAAAGACAAAGACAAACAAGCAAAGCAAATGATATTAGTAACTTAGCATTTAATAAAAAAGTACTAGTAAGAAATGTACATTGTCGTATTAACTATTAAGTCTATTCTCTATTCACAATACTAATATCAAATAAAAATATGCCATTAAGTGAACAAAATCGATTTCTTTTATGTAATGTAGAATCAAAATCGATATTTTATAATGTATGATGCTTGTAATTATAGAATCAAACACAAGATTTTTTAAGATTTTTCTTTTGAAGATAATTATTTTTTAAATATAAATAAAGTCTGAAATTATTTTTAAAATTATAAAACATGATATTTACTAATTAAAAAGACAAGTGATATGCTTTCCACATGCTAGTTTCATGTTATACAACATTTACACACAATTCTAAAGAAAAAAATAAAAAAAACGTTTTTTTTTTAATTTTCAGCATTTTTATAAATAAAAAATACGAATTATTTAGATATTTTGGGTATATTTTTGTTTATATATGTTCATGTTAGTCTTTGATAGAACTTCTTCCACTAAACCTAAATTAAATACTTATTATTTTTTTTGGTCGGTCAAAAAACGTGTTACTATAAAACCAAAAACTTTGGGCACATAGTACCCCATTACATCGCAAGGAGCTAAAAAAGCTCGACCAAGGAACATATACCCCACGCAGGGGGACACACAAGCAAACTAGATGAAAACAAAACTAAGAAGACCAAACAAACTAGACAAGCTAGGCCCAGACGGACCAACCAGAAGAAGACTACAACAGTCACTATTACATGCATTCAGCGTACCCACAAATAGTAATAGCAGCAAGACATAGAACAAAAACTAGCAAACCAGCCTGTAGCTAGACAAGAAGTTTCTGGTCTTCTTAGCTATCCAACTCCAAGCAAGAAACCTCGTGTTTTAACAACAAAGAATGGGAACGAAAGATCAGCACAAAATCACTCCATGCAGCACAACACCAACTGTCTAAAGAATGTACCCACAAATTGTGGTACTAAGCCAAGATTAGGGAGGTCCATCGAAATAATATCCCGCCACACCACCTAGTTGCTCACCCGCAAGGTTCAAGGATAGACGGTGGAGTTGTTTACACAGCAAAAGACCCCCACACAAAAGTGCAGGCTTCGACCACTTCTGCTAAAACAGAAGCATTCCACCTAAAACATGGTGCTCGCAGCCACAAAGAGGACTGAGAAGAGGGGAAGAAGTGAAACCCCCCCCCCCCCCCCATCCCAACCCCACATGAGGCTGCTGTCAGCACAAGACATCTAGCTCATGATTCGTGTGTCCAAGAAGAGGCTAGCAATTACTGCAGCAAAGAATCAAACACCTTCAAGGTGTTGCTACGCACAACAGCAACACAAAAGGGAGAAGAAGAAAAGCCAGCCCCTCCCCCTTGAAACCAACCCCAACCAAGACACCTGTGAACCACGGAGGCTCCAAAACAAACACCTAGAGGGCGTTTGTGCTCGCAGCCACAAAGGAGCCGCACTAGACCAACCAGCAAAGGAAGCCGTGGGAACCAGTCGATCGCCTGCAGAAGAAAGCACACAAGAGAAGGCCGTCGGAGGGGGAAGAAGCTGCGGCCAGCAAAAACCCACACACCAGACGGGACTCCATCAGTGCAAGGATCTTAGAAGAACGATCGGTGAAGCTCGACCTTCATTGGAGAGTGGGAAGCACCGCCGATCAAGCCAGCTATGGACCCATCCGCCGCCGAAGGCACCAAGCAGGAAACAGGGCGGCGTCGCAAACCCTGAGAGGCCACCAACCGCCAAGCTGGGCATAGGGTAGAAAAGCCATCACAGCAAGGAGGACGCCGCCAACCAGGGACACCGCCGGCCGGACAGGAGGCGCCCAAACCCGCCATCAAGCTCAACCACCGCAAGGATCACCGGAGCAAACCGGGACGAAGTCGGAGCCATCGAAGCACAAGCCGGAATCAGGAGCTAGCTCGGGGTAAGGAGAGACAGGGGTAAGAGAGGAATGTCGGGATCCTTCTCTACACCTGCGACGACCGCCGCTCACGAAACCAGACCAGCAAGAGGCGGCACCTCTCCTTCCGTTACTCATGAACGAGAAAGAGTCGACATAGTCGATGCAGCCGACCTCAACCCGCGCCCTAGCTTCAGTGCAGCGCAACACGTCACTGCCTCAACCTCGCCGTGAGCAGCCAGAACCGCGTCTCCCCCATCTGCAGCAGATTTGGCCAGGGGGAATAAGACACCGGAGCGGCGCCCCCTCCCCCCAGCTGGGAAACCCTAGCGAGGGTTAGAGAGAAGGCAGAGCACGTTTCCTAGATGTTAGAATTGTCCCACACCGCTGAGCTCTGGGAAAGGTCATGGGCTTATAAGGTGTGTGGTCCCTTCACCCATTGCCAATTGGTTTTGGGTTGAATACCACACATTCTAATATGGTATCAGAGCGGACCCCATGAGACAAGTGTGAGGACCACACCCTACATAAAAAAAAGAACAAGTGTAAGCACACAAAATTGGCTGCACTTGAGGGGGGATGTTAGAATTGTCCCACACCGCTGAGCTCTGGGAAAGGTCATGGGCTTATAAGGTGTGTGGTCCCTTCACCCATTGCCAATTGGTTTTGGGTTGAATACCACACATTCTAATATGTAAAAGGAGAGGCGGCTGTGGTGTTGTTGCACGTATGCAACGTGAGCAACCCAATAGGGTTCTCTTCTCTATTTATAGTAAAGTGAGATTTACATGTAGGTACAGCAGTAATATAAAATATGAAATAAGTACAAAGTGAAGATATATTAACACTCCCCCTCAAGCTGGAGTGTACACATTGTGGATGCCCAGCTTGCCGCATAAATTCTGGAACACTGCTGGACCTAATGGCTTTGTCAAGATATCAGCAAGTTGATCTTCAGACTTAACATATGGCGTCACCACATTGCCATTCTTTATCTGATCTCTGATGAAATGACAGTCAACCTCTATATGCTTTGTGCGCTCATGAAAAACAGGATTCCTGGCAATATGTATAGCAGATTGATTGTCACACTTGAGAATCATGGGAGTTTGAATCAAAATCTTCAACTCAAATAAGACAGATTTGACCCATTGTAATTCACAACATGCATGTGCCATAGCACGATACTCAGCCTCAGTACTAGATCGTGCCACCACTTGTTGTTTCTTGCTCTTCCAAGTAATCAGATGATCACCAAGAAAGGTGCAGTAGCCAGATGTAGATCGTCTATCAACTTGATTACCAGCCCAATCTGCATCTGCATAACCTGTAAGAGTCAAGGAAGATAGAGGACTCTTGGGTTTATAATAAGTGATCCCCTTTCCAGGAGCACTTTTCAGATATCTCAGAATCCTGCATACAGCTGTCCAATGTGACTGTCGTGGTGTACACATGTGTTGACTTACTACTCCAACAGCAAAAGAAATATCAGGTCTTGTGACAGTTAGGTAAATCAGCTTCCCAACTATTCTCCTGTAGTGACCTGGATCTGAATATGCAATATCATCTTCCACCTCCTTGATGTGATAATCCATAGGAGTGGATACAGGCTTAGAATCAGTCATACCCGTTTCCTGTAGTAAGTCAAGCACATACTTTCTCTGGGAGAGATTGATACCTGCATGGGATCTAAGCACCTCAATCCCTAGAAAATATCTCAGTTTCCCAAGGTCCTTTGTGTGAAAATGATGTTGTAGTCCTTCTTTCACACGTGATATGCCTGTAGAATCACTGCCAGTAATCACAATATCATCAACATAGACAGCAATAATTATGGACCCACCAGAAGAATTTGAATAAAATAGAGAGTGATCAGTCATAGAACGAGAGAAGCCCATCTGTAAGACAACAGCACTGAACCTGTCAAACCAAGCCCGAGGAGATTGTTTTAAACCATAGATAGCCTTCTTCAATTTGCAAACCTGCTGACACTCCCCCTGAGCAACAAAACCTGGTGGTTGCTCCATATACACCTCTTCCTGAAGAACCCCGTGAAGAAAGGCGTTCTTGACATCCAGCTGGAAAAGAGGCCAATCAAAAGTAGTAGCCAGAGAGATAAGGATCCGTACAGAATTGAGACGAGCAACCGGAGAAAAAGTCTCAAAGAAGTCCACTCCATATGTCTGTGTGTAGCCCTTGGCTACCAATCTGGCCTTCAACCGCTCAATCGAACCATCAGGATTGTGTTTGACTGTGAAGACCCATCTGCAGCCCACAACGTTCTTGCCCGCAGGTAAGGAAACCAGATCCCATGTGTCATTATCAACCAGAGCAGAAATTTCAACCTGCATGGCCTGCATCCAGCCACTGTCCTTCATAGCCTCTAAGTGGTTCCTTGGTATTTGAACAGAATCCATCCCAACAGCAAATGCACGAGCCTGTGTAGATAAGTGCGACAAACAACATACATTGGATATGGGATGGCGAATAGTACATGATCGTATACCTTTCCGGACAGCAATAGGAAGATCAAGATCAGAAGCCGCTGCAGGAATCTCTTGAGTAGAAGATGGGGAAGGAGGCTCATGGACTTGTGCCGCTACCTCATCTGGATCCGATCTACCTCGCCTATGATAAACTTGGTTATAGGGTTGAATGGTAGGTGGATCAGGCGATATGTCTTCAACAATGATAGGTGGCACTCCCTCACTTGGAATTGCGGGTGGCACTCCCTCACTCAATTGCTCCCCCTTGCTCATAGCATGTGCAAAATACGGGCTGGTTTCATGAAAGGTGACATCCTTAGAGACAAACATACGACGCAAACTGGGGCAATAACACTTGTAACCTTTACTCGTACCAGAGTAACCAAGAAACAAGGTTTTCAAGGACCGAGGAGAGAGTTTGTCTTGTTTGGGATCAAAATTATGAACAAAGGATGTACAACCAAAAACCCGAAGCGGAACATGAAACGGTGTGTCCATAGGGCGTAAAACAGAAAAAGGAGTGCGCCCATTCAAAACAGAAGAGGGCTGCCGATTAATCAAAAAACAGGCAGTGAGAAGAGCCTCAGACCAGAAACGTTTAGGCACATTGGATGCAAACATGATGGACCTAGTGATATCCAAAAGATGGCGATTTTTACGTTCAGCAACACCATTCTGCATAGGAGTATGAGGACAAGAAGTGTGATGAATCATACCAACCAAACTGCAAAACTCATTCATTGCTTTCTGAACATACTCAAGAGCATTATCAGATTGAAAAATTTTGATATTGCAGTTAAATTGAACTTGAATTTGTTTATGAAAATGTTTGATAATGGAAAGCACAGACTCCCGACTTTTCAACAGATAAATCCATGTCATGCGAGAGTAATCATCAACAAAAGAAATGAAATAACTAAAACCATTATAACTTTGGTTTTTAACAGGACCCCATACATCACTGTGAACCAACTCAAACGGGCTAGAAGCCCGATTATTGACACGGACAGGATAGGACAACCGATGATGTTTGCCCAACTGACAGGACTGACACTCTAAAGAAGACACATGAGCAAGATCGGGTTCCAATTTCTTCAAGCTGTCTAAGGATGGATGGCCATATCTGCAATGCCATAGCAAGGGGGAACCACTCAGCATGGCGGAGGAAACTGGAGCAGGAGGTGGAGGACGAGGTAGATAATCACCAGGAAAGAGGTAGAGATCACCTTTCCTAGGCCCCCTACCAATCATCTTCAAACTCTTGAGATCCTGTAAGACAAAGCAAGAAGGCCCAAACGTTACTGTGCAGTTCATAGTGTCAATCAACTTGGCAACAGAAAGTAAATTGAAAGGAAATTCAGGCACAAAATGAACAGATTGCAAATCAATATCTGGAGTAAGGGACACAGAACCACTAGCCACCACCTTCCTCACAGAACCATCTGCCAAGGTAACAGATGGGTGAGGAATATATGAGTCAAAAGTGCGGAGCAGTCGCCTCATACCAGTCATGTGCTGGGAGGCACCAGAGTCAACCACCCAGGGAGTTGCGGATCCAGAAGCCATAAAGGATGTAGCCTGATTACCCGCGGTAGAGGCAAGATGCGCTGAAGAAGCAGATGAGGCGCCCACACTCCAATGTTGAGTAGCCTGAATAAACCGGTCATACTCCTCCTGAGTAAGTGTAATGCCAGAGGAAGTCGAGCTCGCAGGTGTAGAGTCAGAAGTAGCACAGTTGGCAGCTCCAACAGGTGGGGCGGCAGGTCGCCCATGTTTCTTCCAGCATTTGTCAACAGTGTGCCCCGGTCTTTCACAGAAAGTACATCGAGGACGAGACCCACGTCCTCTGCCAAAGCCAGGTCTGTCAGCTGTAGTAGATGCAGGTCGTCCTCCGCGAACTGCTGCAGCAATGGAGGCATGAGAATCTCCAGAAGGAACAACCGGAGAAGGATCAACAGATTCAAAGGTGGACTGTTGAATCCTAGAGAAGGCCTCCGCAAGGCTCGGTAATCTGTCAGAAGCAAGAATCACACTGCGTGCTGAACCAAAAGAGGAGCTAAGGCCGGAGAGGAATTTGGCAGTGACAAGATCATCTCTGTCTTTAATCTGCTCAGCAACCTTCACGGGATGATAGTAGCTCAACTCCTGGGAAATAGACTGAATCACACCAAAATACTCCTCAAGGGATCGATCACCCTGTTTCTCTGCAAACAGACGATCATAGATCATAAACTGGCGAAGAGCATTTTTCTCCTGAGCATAGTGCTGCTTAACAGCATCCCAAATCTCCTTAGCAGTGGAGTAGAACATGAACCTCGAAGCAATAGACGGTTCCATGCTACCCCATAGCCAAGTCTTCACAAGGCTGTCAAGACGTTTCCACTCGGCATAGTCTTTGTCAGTGCTCGTGAGAGGCGCAGAATCAACAAACTTGGCGCGGTCCCTCGATTCCAAGACCGTATGAACCGCATTCATCCAAAGCAGAAAGTTCTTCCCATTGAGCTTGATAGGGATAGGCGAGACCTCATAATAGGTCTTGTTCTCCATGATGTAACAGGGATAGGGGTGACGGAGTGATACACGTCACGCAGAAGGCTGAGTGGACGGATAGATACACGTCCCGTGACGGAGAGATACACGTCACGTCAGAAACTGGAAAGAGGATGCGTTACTGACGCATCGACAGCCTTCAATCGAGAGGTTCCTAATCACACATGAAGGAGATGTGATTAGGAAGCCACACTGGAAGAGACGAGACCCCCGGGTAGGACTTTAGAAGGCCGTTGTATCAACCGGAGATCCCCGAGCAGCAAGATCGGCGCCCGAAAAAGAAACCGAAAAGGGCTGAAAAAGAGCCCGGAGACGTAGACGGAGCCTGTAGAGCGGTGCGACGGGATCTACGGTAGCATGAGACGAGCCACCGAGGATCAGCGGCGCCGCACGGAAGGCCCGCGCCCCTGCCGCACGCCGGCGGCAAGAGCAGCAGCCGCTGCTGCTGGCTGCGGCGGCGGCCGGCGGCGGGAGAGGTGGCCGGCGCCCGGCGGCTGAAGGAGAGGGGCGGCGGGAGGGAGAGAGAGGAGGGGAGGAGGGAGGCGGCGCTGGGTGGGAGGGCCGGCGGCTGCGGAAGCCTAACCTGCTCTTGATACCATGTAAAAGGAGAGGCGGCTGTGGTGTTGTTGCACGTATGCAACGTGAGCAACCCAATAGGGTTCTCTTCTCTATTTATAGTAAAGTGAGATTTACATGTAGGTACAGCAGTAATATAAAATATGAAATAAGTACAAAGTGAAGATATATTAACACTAGAGAGAGAGAGCGGCGCCCTTGCGTGGCTCAATCTTTTTAAATACCTATTATTAATGGTACTAATTGTATTATTACTATTAATTAGTGAAATTACATGTTAATGTTAATTATTAGTGAGATAATTAGTGATAAATCAATAGATCTATATAATATAATCATAGATCTAGTGATAAATAGCATCAATCATAAGTATTTTGTAGTAGATCTAGGATTTTAGGGTATTTGGTGAATTTTTTAGGTGAGAATAGAATTATAAGAAGAGAAGAGAGAGGGGAGAGGTTGGAAATGATGGGAAATGCAAGAAATTAAGTAAACATACCTTAATTAGGGCTGATTTGAGCTCCAATCTCGAAAATCGCCCAAACTCCCCAAGGTTCTCTTCAAACAGCAGCAACAGACTGTCTCGCAAAAATCGGTGTCTCGGGCGGTATGCCGCCCGTGCCGCCCTGTACCGATGGGTAAGTGGTGCATTTTGCACCGGTACCCTCGATATTTGGCGGTATTGGCGGTATACCCATCGATATGCCGATATATGCGATCCTAACGGCAGATTTGCATGTATCTGTATCGGTACCCGTCGGTATCGGTATTTCGAGCGGTATACCTGCCGATACCGAGAAAATCTCATCCCTTGTTTCATGCAACTTGTCCTCGATGCTCACCACCCCCACTTTGTTCCTGATATAGTTATTCCTCAAACGATCTTTTATTGTCTTCCCACACATCCATCTCAACATACACACTTCATCCACATTCATCTTTGTGAGACCTTGTTTCTTAACTGGTCAACATTCATACCCATTACGCATATAGCATGGCTGGTCGTATCATAGTTGTCAAGGCGGCTAGGTGGTCAGCATGTCCCAAGGGGTGCCGAGCCTGCCTAGGCTGTTCTAGGCGTTTTTTGTTTTTATATATTTTTTTTCAGTATGCTCATTTCCTTCTTATTATACATATATGCTACATATAATACCATATAGGAAACATAAAAAGAGGGCAGAATGAGGCTATGGCAGCAGTAGCAGGACATGGGAGTAGGAAGAAAAAGGGGAAGTAATATCGACAAGCTTGCAACAACAATTGGAGCAGGAGATGTAGAAAAGAAATATAAGAAAACAGGGAAAAAATGGTGGGAAGAGGTTGTAAATCAATAGAGAGGAAATGGAGGATGGGAAACAACAGAAAAGAAATATTAACAACAACAACACCATCACGGGGAACATGTGATGTAAAAGAGGAAAATAGTAAGTACAACATCAGCAACAATACAAAGCATTAGGTGATGTAAAAGAGGATTTGAAGAAAACAGAATTTAAAAAAAAACCCAGCAGTAGTATGATTTGGGAGTAGGAGGGGATATGGGAGGAATAACTAAAAAAACGCAGCAGCAGTAGGATTTAGGAATAAAATGCAGGCGGAAGGATAAAAAAGAAAAGAAAAAGAAGCAAGAACAACATACATATGAGGAAGTAAATTTTTTTAACGAACAAGCTATGATGACTTACCAATTTGGCCCAAATCAGACCTGTTTTCCCCTAATTTAAAATTGACCTGATTTTGCCTAAATCAGACGTATTTCAACCATTAATTGACTCAAGGTGATCTAAGTTAACCAAATACAGACTTGATTCATGCTAATGTATCCTTTAAATGACTTAATTTGGGCCTAAAAGGCCTTAGACGCCCACAGAATGCACGTAAAGGGCTGGGCGCCTAGTGCCCTAGGCGCGCCTAGGCGGGCGCCTAGATAACTAAGGGTTGTATATTTGTTCTATAAAAATTGCTTTTAAATCTGAGAGGGTTCTTCTGGTCACATATTACTCCAGTTGCACTCCTCCACTTCAACCAACCTGTTGTGATCCTGTGGTAACATCATCTTGAACCCCACCTCCCTTTCAATAATTAGAACCCAAGTGACGGAACTTATCACATATTGGTACATCCATTCCACCCCAACCATTCACAATTCTAGTTTTGCTTCTAGTGATCATAAATTTGTTAAGTTTCAATGCGTTTCTTCAAAGTTCATCTTTATCATTCAATATTTATTTTGTTTCATCAATTAACACAATATCATCTGCAAATAGCATGCACCGGGGATATTATCTTGAACATGCTTTGTCAACTCATCCATAACAAGAACAAATAGATATGGGCTGATTGCTGACCCTTGATGTATCCCAACGGTGATAGGAAAAGTTTGTGTCTCTCCTCCAAGAGTCCTAACACTTGCAGAGCCATCATACATGGTAGAAAATATTCCTGATTGACTTATTGCAACACATACCGAAGCTCAAATGGGTGTGTTTGGAATATCCTCCAATTGCAAGACCACCTTTGATATCCACCATGGCTTACAAGGCTTCTAGTCCCCAATGAAGCAATGGTGGAACTAGAAGTGTTTATCAATTATGTGAAATTGGTTAAGTAGCAGTTCTAGGCAACAATCAATGTTATCATCCAACACATATAGCTTGATGATGCTTTCAGGCTAGTATCATGGATGGTGGTAGCGGTGGTTACCCAATTGGACATTTTGGTTATGCTGATAATGAGTCTGCCGGTGTCCGATATTCTGCCCTTAGATGTAAATTTGTCTTGATGTTGCAATATCATTGTGAAAAGTGTGAGGGAAACTCACTTGTGTTGTTATATTCAAAGGCACACTCCTATCCTATATATAGGAGAAAGGGGGAAAACATTACAAACTTGGGACTGAAGTAAGGCGATATGGGCCGCGACACTTAAATCCATATACTAATTAACCTATTAACTAAATAGGCTAATGATACTTTCTAACAATCATGTCTAGTCTCTAAGAACCTTAATAAGTTGTCTCCTTGTTGCTTTTGAAAGTGTCCAAAGCAAGGCTATATGGACCGAGACACTTAAATCCATATACTAATTAACCTATTAGCTAAATAGGCTAATAATACTTTCTAACAATCATGTCTAGTCTCTAAGAACCTCAACAAGTTGTCTCCATGTTGCTTTTGAAAGTTCCGAACTCCTTGTACACCGTGGTGGCACTATGGGCCTATAACAGTAAGCAATTCGCATACCATGCTGAAATAGTGTCTGCTGAAGGAAAGAGAAGCACTGGTGGTCATTTAGCGTCAAGGTTTAAAAGTGCGTGAGGCACATCGAGGCGTTTTTGTCTCAGTGAGGTGAGGTGTAAGCCTCAGATTGTATCGAGGCGCACATTATATATATAACTTAATATTTAAAATTATCTCTCTCTCTCTCTCTCTCTCTCTATATATATATATATATATATATATATATATACTAAAGAATATGTGCATACATACATAACTAAATAGATATATATGTATATATGTAGACACACACACACGCACACGCGAGCACACACACATACAATTATACAAATACATATATATAGTTATATTCATACATGCACTTATATATTCTATATAGACACACATGACATCAATAGTATTATATACATATATGAAATAGAAACACATTTATATCATATCTCTATACACACACACACACATATATATATATATATATATATATATATATATATATATATATATTTACTGCATATATAAATATAAATCTATGCACATGCATATACATAAACATGCACAAGTATGTGGGTACATGCATAGTAACAAGTTCGGGATTCGGCAACTTTTCGGCTGGCTGGAAAAAATCGGAATTCGGAAAAAATCGAGAAAAGTCGTGAAAAGATCGATATATTTCGGTCAAAGTTCGGTCAACTATTCGGAAATAATTGAGAATAAGTCGGCAATATAAGTATATACATATATATATGTATGCATATATATGCATGTATGCATGTGTATATATATAGATTAATGTATGTATGTACATACGTATATGATGCATGTAACTGTTACGGCCACAAGACATACAATCTTAGTGAGTAAAAATGTAGGAAAAGAAGTAAAAAATAGTTGAGAAATAACATGAACTGTCCAGAGGAGTGGGGGCTTTGAGGTTTAGTGTGTATTAGGAATTTTGTGTACATGGTTTGGTAAAAAAAGAGCTAGCGACTTAAAAGAGAAAAATCGTGAAAAGTCATTAAGAATCGTAAAAATCGTATAAATCGCGAAAAAGCGGGATTAATCGTGAAAAGTCGTGAAAAATCGGCGATTGGCGTATTAATCGTGATGAATATTCGGGAGCCTATAACATCGTGAAAAATCACCGATTTTTCGTAAAATTCGGAGATTTTTGTTACTATGGGTACATGCATACATATAATGATATAAGTATATAATATATATATAGTTATTAACACACATGTAAATATACCAAGTATAAACAATTTGGGGTTAGTTTGGCCCCTATTAAGTCCAAATTAGGGTAGTCTATTTTTTTTAGGCACGCAGTCCGAGGATTACGCCTCACAAACGCCTCACTGCCTTGAGCACCTCAATACGCCTCTCATCAAGTGAGGCGCATACCTCACGAGAGAAGACTGAGGCTCTAGCCTTGAGGCGTACCGAAGACCGCCTCGACTCGAGGAGTACGCCTCTCCATAGTAACAAAAGTCTCGGCGATTTTTCACGATGTTATAGGCTCCCGAATATTCATCACGATTAATACGCCTATCGCCGAATTTTCACGACTTTTCACGATTAATCCCGCTTTTTCGCGATTTTTTACGATTCTTCATGACTTTTCACGATTTTTCTCCTTTAAGTCACTTGCTCTTTTTTTACCAAACCATGTACACAAAATTCCTAATACACACTAAACCTCAAACCCCCCACTCCTCTGGACAGTTCATGTTATTACTCAACTATTTTTTACTTCTTTTCCTACTTTTTCACTCACTAAAATTGTATGTCTTGTGGCCGTAACAGTTACATGCATCATATATGTATGTACATAGATACATTTATCTATAAACATACATATATATACATACATATATATGTATATACTTATATAGCCGACTTATTCTCGATTATATCCGAATAGTTGACCGAACTTTGACCGAAATTTATCGATCTTTTCACGACTTTTCTTGATTTTTTCCGAATTCCGATTTTTTCCAGCCAGCTGAAAAGTTGCCGAATCCCGAACTTGTTACTATGCGCCTCTCATGGTTGTATAGGCGGCCAGGCTTTCCAAGGGGATGCCCAGACAGCCCAGGCGGAGGCCTAGGTGTTTCTAGGCGTTTTTAAATATTTTTTATTTTATTTTAACAGATATATGTAAATTTATGAAAAATACATTCCTTACACATAAATATACATGATAAATATGCAATCAATGTGCTAGCATCGTATGAAGAAAGCAAAAAAATCATTAGATATGGATTGAATTGTGGAAGTTTTACCTAAACAAATTTCATATAGAAATCAGAAAGCTAAACATGTATAATGTTTGTATCCAAAACATGTATAATACTATTATGTAGAATTTAGACTAAATCTAAACTAACAAGACCTAAAGTAGAACTGATTGGCCCTAATTTGAACTCATTTGATCCAAATTTGACCTATTTTCCCCTAATTTTTGCCTAAACCAGACCTAATTTTGTATACCATGTGACCTAATCAATCCCAATTTCCATAAAATTTTCATATATTCACCTAAATGAGACAAAATCTGGCCAAATAAGACCTAGTCATCCAATTTAGAACAATTTCCCCCAAATCATACTTGTTTCCCCTAAATTAGACCTAATGTGCCCAATTTTGCCATGATTTGGCCTAAATAAAACCTAATTTTGTATATTATGATCCAATCAGACCTAATTTCCCCAAATTTTCCGTATATTGACCTAAACAATATCTAATTTGGCCAAATTAGACCTAATCTCACCATATCAAACCATTTCCCCAAAATCAGACTTATTTTCCCCTAATCAAACATAATATGCTCAAATTGACATAATTTGGCCTAAAATCTAACCTAATTTGCATAATATGACCAAATCAAACCTAACTAACCCTAAATTTCCCTATGTTGATCTAAACGAGGCCTTACATGACCAAATCAGACCTAATTCCCCCAAATTAAACCTAATTCCCCCAAATCAGGCATGTTTTCCCCAAATCAGACTTAATTTACCCTAAATTAGACCCAATCTAACCATAAAATGACTCAATTTGATCAAATTCAGATCTAATTTATGCTAAATTAGCCTTGAATTGGCTAAATTTGGGCCTCAAAAGGCATTAGGCATCAACTTAGGTCAGTTAGGGGGTTGGGCCCCCAGTTTGAGGTGGACTGACTTAAGCCTAGGCGCCGCCCAGGCGGGCGCCTGTACAACACAGACGCCTCTAGCGTCTCGAGGCGCGTTTTTTAGAACCATGCTTAGCATTCGTCTGTGGTTGCCAGTCTACAACTCAAACCCACTCCAGGCAGTAAAGAATGCAACAATCGGGAAGATTTGCAGTAGGTGTGACTGCTGGTAGCAAGATTGGGGAAAAAGATGAAGATATTGAGGGAGGGCGTAATGTCAACTTTTTTTTGCCAAACGGACTACTCGACTTCTCTCGTTGATGTGCACAAGGGACAAAGGCAAGGGAATGAGCTCCATGCTTGAAGCCAGATGACACATGATAGCTAGGGCATGTGCGGTTAACTCCACACCACACTTATTCCATTCACAACATAGGGAAAAGCAGGAGGGTGGTGGGGAAGAGGCCACAAAGATGTGACAACTAGGGTGTCATCTTCTAGAAAATAGCAGCGAATAGGCCAATGCAATTGTTGCCATCTACATGCACTGCTATAACGTCCTAGGCAAGTAGCGGTAGTAGGACGTGATGTTAAACACACCGTGAAGAAGAACGAAGATGGACTGAAATAATCTATTTCTCAAATCATATTCAACTGCCTAGACAAAGGCCCCAAGGTTGGCTTTTATAAGACTACATGACTCAGACTCCCAAGTAATGGAAATAAGATCTGGAATTATGTAAAACCTAAAGTAAAGAAAAGCATAAAAGATTTATGACCAAGGTTGAAAAATGCGTGAGGCGTAACGAGGCGTTTTTGTCTCAGTGAGGCGAGGCGTAAGCCTCGAGGCGTTTGAGGTGTTAGCCTCAAAATATGTATGAGGCGGTCATAAAAAATAAATTTACACGTATTTACATATATATTTTTATAGGTTATGTGTATCAATGTGTTATAACAAAAATATGTATATACAAGCACAACAATATGAAATAGTAATTATTTTAGAAACTTAATAATGATAATAGAGACTAAGGACCCACCAGAATACCAAAATAAATATGTAAAAAAATAACAAGATATCAATTCTTTATACTACTAGAATAAAAGACATCAATAGATAAACTGAAGGAGATAAAATTTCAAATTAGTAGGAACGACGAACCAAATTTAGTTAACAATGATATGAAATTCACCGACATAGTGAATAAGAAGGTAGCAAACAAAGAGAAATTTAACAATGAAGATTGAAAGATGTTACTCAGAAAATGATGATTAAATGTTTATTAATGAAAAGTAACAATCAACTACAAGCACTTTGATTTTTTTGAAGAAAGTGTTTTTAATAAACTTAAAAGTAGACAATTTGGTGGTTAACATAAGACATCATCATTCAGAATTGAGGCGTGCGCCTCAGAGCCTCAGTCCAGGACACTGAGGCGTAAGCCTCGAGGCGCATTTGGGATAGCCTCGCCAAGAGGCGTAAGCCTCGAGAGCCTCAAGGCGGGTTTTTTATTACCATGTTTATGACTAAGTAATTAACTAGATAATTTGCACTTAGGTCCTAAATAAAAAATAAAGAAAAAAAATAGAATAAAGCCTAATGCGTCCTACATCAACATGTAGGGCTGTCAATGAGGAGGGTAAGGCTCTACCCTTACCCTTACCCTCCAGAGGGTAGCGGGTACGGGTAAGGGTAATTATCCTTCTCAGCAATCCCCCTACCCTTACCCCCTTCCCCACAGGGTAAACCTGAAGGGTAAAGGGTAAACAAGTAATTTTGATATGAAAAGAATTTTATAAAAAGCTAGCTTATTTTAAGGTAGTGCATAGGGTGATAAAGTAAGTCACATCTTTCTCGACTTGTATTTTCACAAATGTGAATATAAGCAGGACAATGTTATACTTGCGTAATATGTTTAGACGTTGGTCTAAGAATAACTTATTTTAAGGTGGCACGGTCATTCTTTTCCCATAGTTTTGCGGCCCTATCAACTAGTTCAACATTTAATAATAATATTTACAAGCATTAGAGTGTGAGTGGGGGTGGGAAGCACATCGCTACCTGCAAGCTTTCATGTTGGGAAAATTAGGGTGGAAATTGAACTAGAAGCTTCTCTATAGTTATATATCTTTGTTAAATAAATGCGGGTAAAACGGTATCGAAAATGTCCATGCCTTACCCTCCCCTTTTAATGTGGTGGGGAAACGGGAAAAGGGTAAACGGAGAACGGGTAAGAAAAATCTTTACCCTTACCATTACCCTACATGGTATGGATAAAGGGTAAACGGGTAATACCCTCCCCATTGACAGCCTTATCAACGTGGGTGGTCCTATATCGACATGTGTGGTTGGAAACGTCTATAGTACATTGGGATGTGGAATGTAGTTTTGCTACTTTTACACGTGAACAGTAACCGTGATCAAGAATGAAAATGGGAGAATGGGAACCTAGAATCGAAAGGAAAGTGGAAGGAAGTTTAAAAGTTGAAACCCTATTGTTTTAGTGTTTTGTTCTCGTACCAAACTGATGCAACACACATTACGAGGACAAAGAGAGTTAGGAAAAGGAAAACCAATTTCATTTCCCAAAATCATCTGCTGCTGGACATGCCCGCATGTCTCTAGGCGGGGTTTATGACTAGAGACCAAAACATTAAGAACCTGAGCTAATTGAGTAAATAACCAAATAACAGCATGAAAACCATGAAGCTCGAAATAAATCTAAAAATTGAAGAAATTGCATGTGAAATACTCAAATTTATTTATGAGTTTTTTTGGAATGTCTTTACAGCATCTGGGTCCGAACAAGGGCCAAATGGGGCTCTTGTCCTGTATCGCTACCATAATAATTATAGTATATAGCGTGTAATCATGTGTTGTACGGTGCAAATCAGTATATCATTCTAAAAATGTAAGTATATTGCTATATGTATAAATATTACTGAACTATATGCACTAAATAATGCAATTAATACATTTTTATTTATTATAATATAACATGTTATAATATAATTTGTTTAAATTACATGAAAAATATACAATGGATTATGTATTTAATGTCTGCAATTTAAGATAAGTGCCTGCTTGGCGCTTAAGCGGTTGCAGACTGTCCACTCGCCCTCCCGCTTTGCTTTTTCCAATACATTGCTGTCTGCAGGCTATGCTACAGTGTTTTGATCTCTATGGGGGGTTCCTTCCTTAGAGATAATTGTTATTCACCAGATTTCAATCTACTCTTCTATAAAGCTTTGTACTATAAGCTGGATAGTAATTTTGAGTAAGTTTTGTTGGAGCTGCTTATCTTTTAGGTCCCATTAGCCATTTCGCATGACAATGTGTCCTTCTATTAGCCATTTTGCTCATTTGTGGAGACAGTTTCAGTTGATAGAATATAGCAGGAAGTTGTATGCTTATTTAGGCAATGTCATATATTTGGATGTAGAGGATTATGCAATCACTTTTTCAGTAGAGTAGTAGACAATCCACACAATCTCTTGCTATGATTGAGTAGTTTGTTGAATGCAGTGGTTGCAATTTTTCTGAGACTTTTCGCTCAGCATTATTTGGTTTCTGCAGCATTTACCTAAATATGGTTTATTGCATTGACGTTCATGTTATTGGCCTCACTTTATGATAGCAGCACTTGTGCCTCCACCAGAGAATAAAAAGACGGAGCATGTGAGAGATGAAAATGTTCCTATAGATATTAAATTACCTGTCAAACACGTATTATCTAGAGAACTCCAGGTGATTGTTTTTACTATGTGTGCATTTAGCCTTTCTCGACTCTTGATGTGGTGTTGCGTATGAATAGTCTGGTTTCTTTACACTTGCAGATTTACTTTGATAAGATCTCTGAACTTGCTATTAGTAGGCCTAAACCAGATCCTGACTTATTTGACAAAGCATTAGTGAGTTTGGCTACAGATTCAGGCCTTCATCCACTTGTTCCTTACTTCTCATATTTTGTTTCTGATGAGGTTTGTATCTTTGAATTCGGACTCTATTTATTTCAAACTATATATATTATACATTATATAGTGTACCTTATTATTAAGGTTCTACTGGCAGGTTGCAAAAAATTTGACAGATGTCTCTCTCTTGTTTGGTCTTATGCGGGTTGTCAGAAGTCTTCTACAAAATCCAAACCTGCATATAGAACCTTATGTAAGCATGCTTTCTGTGTCCATTTTGACATCAATATTTCGCTGCTTCAATTTGGCATAATACATGGATTGATGTAAGGCCAACTTTTGGTATGTATGAGAGAATCCTCTCACGGCACTGTAGGCACTGATTGCATCAAATTCATTGTTTCGCTTGCACTTATTATATTGCCTATTTTTGAAGAACAAACCCTGCAGTCTTTTAACTGAAGGAAATATAATATAATGTGTATTTATTTATTTATGTTGATATACTTTGGATTAGTGAATTTAAACATTGCCTGCTTCGTGAACGTATATTGCCTTAACAATTCCACGGATTCCCTCTTATATTTCCATGCTCAATTATGAGCCGGTGAAAGCCAAGCGAGCCCAGTACGGGCAGGAGGGAGTCGATTATGCCGCACGTGAATTTGTTTAGTATTTAACATTGCAATTCTCGTCACGTGAAGTTGTTTTAGTATTCAACATTGCGTTCACTAAATGTATCTGGCTTCAGACCTGTCGGCATCATTTGTACTTGTTTCTTGTCATTACAGTGGAATATCACTTTTTGCTATTATCGTAGTAGTATTGAATGACAATGTTTTGCCTGCCATTAGGATTAAGGAAAATGCTATGTGGACACAGTTTGGGGACTCAAAATGGGATACATTTTGTCTTATTCACACAAAACAAGGGACATACCAAATAGAACATGTTATTTTATTTATTTGTCCCTTGTTTTGTAGTGTAAAAGGATAGATATGGCACAGTTTGAGTCCCAAAATGAGTCCATATAACACAACTCTTGGAAAAACTCATCTTTCTGAGTTACATATTTCACTATCTTGCTTGCTATAGAAACCAGACGCTAGTTGTTGGGCTTTCATATAACATTATGTACATGAACTTAGTTATTGTTGTTGGGTTGCTTCTTGCTAGTGTGGCATGACTGCCTATTTAATTTACTTCGTAATATTTAGATTCCAATTTCCACTGGGATGAATATTTTTCTAAAAACGTTAGGACTCAAGTTCATCACCTAATAGTTAATTAGATATAATTTTCTAATCTTTTGCCTTTGTGCAATTTATTTAGACTAGAGAATCTTAAAAAATAAAACTGCTGACATCATATAATGGACGTGGACCCTTGTTTGGCGTCAAATGATAAAGACTTGTTTTAGATTAAACAATCATCAAATGAAGCAGTGAATGTATTCACTTGCTTCTTCATATAATTTGTGGAACAGTAATATTCAAAACATGTAGGCTGTGTTTAGCATTTCTCTTTTAAAACCATCAGTAATATTCTTTCAATGAAAAATGTTTGTGTAATCACTAACTGAAAGTCACGATGCTTGTGCTGATTTTTGTTTGTTTTTCCTCCCAGCTGCATCAGTTGATGCCATCCATAATCACATGCCTTGTAGCAAAAAAGTTGGGCAACCATCTAGCTGATGACCACTGGGAGCTTAGAGATTTCTGTGCAAGACTGATTGCCTCAGTTTGCAAAAGGTAGATAATGCTGTCACATGAATCTTTCAAAAACAATAGTTATAGCTTTCATTTGGACACGGTCTTCCTAATAGGACTAGTTGTGGATGGATATACATTAATATTATTGCGTCTAATGCATGCCACTTTGATTTTTCTTGTCATTTGCCTGAGAACGTTAATGGGTAAGAGGTTGCATGCCTATAATCCGAGTCGGAAATTCAAAATAAACTCTTTGTTTTCCCTTGGCATTCGGAATGCCCTCACTTTAGCATACTGATATAGACTATAACCTTGGTTTGATACTGTTTAGATCAATACGCGCATTCCACTGGGTAGACAAGACAACTTATTACGAATGAAGAAAAACAAAAAGGAGGCTTTAAGCAATGTTATTCCTTTACTTTTAGGTTGAACTAGTGAGTAATACAACATATTATTGCATACATTTCATGCTTCAACGTGAAAATCAATTATATGAGGTCAAATACACAGCGAATTTTCGTTCAGTAGCGCGTGGCACACACTTCCATGAAGCATGATGAAAACGTGTTGCTTCACGATATATACAACCTATTCTTTTGGTATAAGTTTACTGTAGATGCAGATACTATTTGTTGCCACATAACAATAGAATTTGTTATTTGCACACTTATGGCCAACACCATGGTATTTCAAGACGTGTATTAAGGTAAGCTGACCTCTGATGCAGCTCGTGGCCTTGCCACAACAAGTTTATATGAGGTGTGTGCATCAAGGTTCAAGAGGGGGCCTCAGTGGTGTGAGGCGCTGAAGCGCGGAAGTGGAAGACAAACCTATAAAGTGAATGGTTTCTTCTGACGAAAGATCGTTTGATGAAAAAAGATGGACTCTCTCTCTCTCACAGAGACAACCAAATACACATAGGCACTTCATTTATTCAAACACGGAAGATTTGCTATCCCTACTATTTGTTTTGTACTATTTCCTTCTCATTTTCATCATCCAACGTTATAGATGCGAATTCGATGGATACATTGTTTTTGAAAAGGAATCCAAATTGGAGTTATGATAGAGAATAACCACGATATTATTTGTTTATGCAAATCAATGAACCATTATATTGGATGCTATTCTTAACAATACTAATTAAAAATCACAATCTCTCTTGATAATACAGATAATATGCTATGAAATTTATCTCACATCTAATTAAACTGATATTAAATCTGTGGTTAGAATGAGATTATGATGAGAGCTTATACGTGATGTTAACATGGATTTGCTATGGGGAATTTCCTGTACCGACAGATGTAGCCCCGATTCTTCTTCAGTGTATGGAGCGATCCCAGAGTGTGAGCCATTTAAATAACTCTTCCTAGTGGTCTGTTTTTCATGATCCATCCATATGCTTGAAAGTTTACCGTTGCATCTACAAACCTATAAATTTTAGTATGAGTCAGCCTTATATTGATCTGCAGAAATGGAAAGCCTTTTCTAATGTATAAATTTTGGACTAACAGGATATATAAAATGTAAAATGTATGGACAAACAAACAGTGTCTAATCGTAGTGAATTGTTGTGTGAAGGTAAAGGTAAGGATGCTGTTACCATCCGCACAAGGGATGAAGTTGGAGGGGGGGGGGCAGCTGGTGCCATGTCCCCCATCCAAATAAAATCAAAATTATGTATGTATTACATGTAAGTACGGAATACGTATTAAAATAAGTAGATATGGCGCAATGCTACAAGAACGAATTGGTTTGGTCTCTCATTTGAATTGAGGCAGATCTCTGGTTTGATTATGATTTCTTGTCATATGTGTTTGTTTAAACACCTTTAAATGTAAGTAATCGCTAGAAAGCCTATGAAGTCCAGAAGAAAAATTAACCAGCCTCATTTTTTTCTATTATAAGAAAACATATATTCATTAGTAAACTACTTCCAAGGAATACATAATTTGATTTTTTTATGATGTAATACAAGATAAGACCTCCTAGATTATGTTGATTATATACCATTTATTTGAATGGCTAAAACATTTTTTGTTGTTCAATAGCTTTTAATAATTCATCTAGTTTAAATTTTAAAGAGTTAAAATATGAACTAGAAATAAGTGTTAATAACTTTGCATTTACATTATCACCACTTTTGAATTTCTATAATAAGCATTGCTATATGCCTAAGACATTTTCATGTATTATTCCATAATGGTTAATACGCCTTTTTTTGCTAAGCAATCTAAAAAAACTATATATTCATTGTAAATTGCTTCCGAGGAACTAATAATGTCCGAATTTCTCTTTTTGACATTATAAAGGATAACATGTGCTAGCTTAGGTTGATTACATGGAATTAAACTTTGATGAAGTTGCGCGGAACTTCGTTGAAACTTCGAACTTCGACCATGGGTGATATTGAATCCTCAATACTTCAGCCTCGTCCAAACTTCGAGGTGAAGCTTCACTGTTGTCAACGAAGTTGACTTTTTGTGTGTATTTTTGTCCCAACTTCTCCGAAGTTGTCGATGTTTCCTCGAAGTTGGCGAAGTTGGGCGGAGTTGGGGCGAAGTTGAAACGGACCCAAACATTAATCCTAAGTTCCTAACTAGTGCCCTAAAGGCCATATAAGGCATAAGTGTCGCCTACAACCGTCTTGACAACTTCTAATATCAACTTAAATGTTTGTTGGTTGCCACTCTTTCCTAGAGACGTTGTAACTACTATTTGACTGTATATTGTATAGAATAGATATGGTGAACTGTATTTGTATATGTGTATTACACACTAAGAAGCACGGATACGGATACGGGTACGCGGATACGACAATTTTCGAAAATATAGGATACGGGTACGTCATGGATACGACAATTTTTTTAATATTTATTTTAATATTTTAAAAAATAACCAATATATTTATTTTAAAAACAGATGAAGACAATCAAATTTCATTCAAAAATCACAATATTTCTAAAGAAAATGGAAACCAATACTATAATATCAAACAATGATTTAAAAGGGGGTCTTTCATTCATATTAATGTGAGACAAGTTACAAAAAGACATGATAATATCATATTCTAAACCTTTCACATTTCTTGTATCATGTAATGTTGTGTTGTAAAGTGAGTTGTGTCATCTGTGATACCAAACTATCTTCTCTCATGTATAGCTAGCTACTATGAAGCACATATATAGATACAGAAATGGATACTAGTACGGGTGCGGTACGGGGATACGACAATTTTCAAAAATATAAGATACGGGTACAACATGGATACAACAATTTTTTTAATGTTTATTTTGAAAATTTAACAGAAAATACCAATTTCATTCTCAAATCACAATACAATAGGGGGAGTCTAGAGTTGGAAGTCACATGGTTTTGGGATTTTGAGGGATCACACGAGTGTGGTGCTCTCTTGGCTGCTAAATGGGTTGGTTGTATCCTGGTTGCATTGAGGTCATTTCATGCTAATAAAAAAAGGAATTCGACTTAAGAAGTATTTGGTATGTATTAGAGAGTATCTAGGGAGTATTAGTATCAAATATGTATTCAATACTGGTAGGACACCTATTTTGGAGTATCGATGCTTCATAGGGGGAGAAATAAGGATGGGGATGCAATGATTATCTTCAAAGGAGATGAAATAGATATTGTCTAGATAGAAATCCAGAATAAATCACAATGGATTTAGTCACCAAAACAAGAGGCATGCTAACCCAACGATACTAAATTGAAGCCTTTCATAGAATATGGAGGACATCAACGTGCATAAAACTTGCACCTTAGCAGGGAAAGCATCCAGAAGTACCATGTAAAGGTGAATGAATTGGTTTGCAATAAAGAACAAACAAAAATCCAGATTACATATTGAAGATCTTTAAAAAGTGAAATCTCAAAAACCATAGGAGGTAGAAACAATAAAGAGATGGAAGATTGACATTTAGCAAGAGGAATGGTGACTAACCTTGAACTACTTCAAGGAAGCAACTATGACAGCCTTGCTGCAAGCTACTACTTAGCAGAGAGGGTTGAGACATGAGTTGGTGTCAAATGCTAATCAAGTAATGCCATGCCCATATTTTTTTTTTCTAGTTTTTACTTACTGGATACGGCATGGATACAACAGGATACGGATTAGGAGTATCCGATACGTATCCAGGAGTATCCATGGAGTATTGGTATCCAATGCGTATTGGATACGAGTACGACACCTGTTTTGGAGTATCCGTGCTTCATAGATTACACATTTAACCCTTGCAAGCAACACATTGTGGCATCAACCTAACTAGGTCTAGAGTGTCTTGAACTGTGTTTTTGTCTTACAACAGAGTTTTCCTGAAATTCACATCATTATTTCAAACAATGGCATCGAAGTTTATCAAAGTTTGCGTCTGATCTTCCTTGAGACTTCCACTCCACACTTGGCGAAGTCGACACAATGTCGAAGTCCTGCACCATGGTTGATTGTGTACCATTCTATTTAATGGCTAAGTACTATTTTGTTTATTAATAAATCATAATGAAACATTTAGTTTTACTTTTGAAGAGTAAGAAATATGCATTCTAGAAAATTACTACTAACTTTGAATTCACATTATCAACATTTTTTAATTTATATGATAAGCATCACCATATGCTAAAGTAGATGCTATCATGTATCATGTCATAAAAGATGACAAGAAGCAATCTAAAAACCATATATACTTTCTATATTACCTCCAAGGAACCATCTGTTGTTTGGGTTAATTGCTATGATGTAATACATGTGAATGTCCTAGCTTAGGTTGATCGTATGCCCGTTTACTAATTTTTTTTTAATCAATAGTTCTAATGATTCTCCTAGTTTGTAGATTAAAGAGTGAAAATATGCACTAGAGAAAAAATACTAGTAAGTTTGTATTCACATCATCATCACTTTGGACTTTAAAGCATTGCCATATGGTAGACTCTTTTAGGTTGGTAAATTTTAAATTTATATGAATTTAAAAGGTTTTCGTTGTTGATATTGTCATCAATGGTGACATAAGGTTTTCTTTAGGAATATAGCTGGAGACGACGCCTACAACAAATTTTGGACAAAACCTGGGGTTGATTTGGACCCCCTCCAAAAATTCAATCCTAACCCCAACCTTGATCTTGGATTTTGGAAACAAGTGAAACAAAACTCAACTTTGAATTTCTTTAGGTGGATTTCAACCGTTTGTTACTCTGATCACAAGAATTTTTGCATTTTCTTAACATCTTCAAGCATTAAACCACAATGTTTACTACACATTGTATGTCTCTCTCTCTACACACACGCACACGTGCACACAAATTGTTGAAATGGAATATACCTGGAGTAGAATGTGATGGGAAGATCTCTCTCAAATCAAAATGTAAGTTTTGTAAATAGCTATTCGAGCTGACATGTTATATGGGAATGAATGTTGGGCGGTGAAGAAAAAGGTCTCTACAAGTGAATGTGGTCGCAATGCGTATGCTGAGATTGATGTGGGAAGACAAGAAAAGATCACTTGAGAAATGACTATATCAGGAACAAAGTAGGGGTGACGAGCATAAATGGCAAGTTGCAGGAGGCCTGTTTGAGATAGTATGGACATTTGCAACACATACCAACTAACACACATATTCGAAGCAATGTTATTGAGTCAAATATATTTAAAAGAAGAAGAGGCAAGTCTAAATCAACTTGGGAAGAGCTTAAATAAGAGAGATATTGAATCTTTACGTATTGATCAGAATATGACCCAAAACAGAGCTGATTGGAAAAGAATGATCCTGTAGCGGAACCCAACATGGTTAGGATTGAGGCTTAGATGATGATGATGATAATGATGATGATGATGATGATGATGATGATGATGATTATGATGATTGTCTCAACCTCAATCTCAATCATGTTGGTATCTGCTATATGAAACTGTGCTTTGGTTCATATTCTTAATTCAGATATTAGGCACATGCAAAACTCTATTGCATTATGAATTATTTGGAGCCAATTTTTAGAGGCCTGCTAAGCAGCCCACCAGATCGGTTGGTAGCCAAGGCACCCACCTATCCACCAAAGCAGTGAAGGACTTGTAAATTCGAGCTCCAGGCTGGTTGACTGTCTAGTTGATTGCCTACCTGCATAGGCTCCTCCTAGGCGTCCGCCTTAATGGCCATGGCTACACAAGTGATGAACATTTTTCTTGTTATTTTAGGAGGATTTTGACAGGTAAAGATGAAATACCAGCAAAATTGTTTTGTATTCACACTGCTCAAGTTTGGCAAGTGGCACTGGAATAGACATAACCCTGGATAATGTGGATTAACCAATCTAAAGATAAACATGAATATTGTTATTTTACTAGTTCTGTTGAATAATGTTATTACTTATTGCCCTTGTTATATTCTAATCTGAAGTCGTCTTTGTTGCTGTAAATTGATATCTGCTGAGCTTTTGACGACATATTGGCAACTGTGTTTTTCATTATACTCAAATTTGGCCTTTCGGCACAACAAAGATTCCATACTTAGTCATGCATTTTGCATTCTACTTCAGATCAATAAGAATCTTCAGTATGAAGTTCTTAATTTGCAATTGCTTCCAGATTTGGGCGTGTATATCACAATCTTCAGACCCGTATAGCAAGAACACTTCTTCACGCATTTCTTGATCCAACAAAATCGCTTACTCAACATTATGGCGCCATTCAAGGGCTTGCTGCATTGGGACTTGATGTGGTAAACCTCTTTTATATAAGGTTTCATTTGATTCCCTTGTGGGCATGGCATTTATTTTATTAAAACCAGATCCTTTTTCTAGGTACGGCTTGTAGTGTTGCCAAATATTGAAACATATATGCAACTTTTGGAGCCAGAAATGCTTTTGGAGAAGCAGAAAAACGAGACAAAAAGAAACGAGGCGTGGCGTGTCTATGGCGCACTACTGGTTCTTACTCTGTAGCACCTTTTAATTTTATATTTGTATAATATTATGTTTGCAGTAAAGTAATGGATGTACATAACAATATATACACTCCTCTAATAATCTTATTACTGTTACTAGTGCGCTGCAGGTCATTGTTTATATGACAAACTGAAGATTTTCCCGGATATGCTAACCCCACCTGCACGGTCAACTTTGAGAACTGACAGGAGAGTTGTAACTACACTTCCAAGTATGACTGCCATTATTTTCTCACTGTACACTAACTGATTTTCATTGCCATGCCAATTTTTAGATTTCAAATGCAATTTCCTAGTCTGCTTCAATGGTTGACATTTTGTCGCAAAAATTTATTACCAAAATTTGTTGTTTGTTTGTCTTATTATAACTTCAAATGGCAACGGTTTAGAAGCAAGATTCGGGAAAACACACGTCCTAATTTCTCTATCGGTAACAATATCCCAAGTAATACTGTTAGGAAGTATGCCCGAGGAGTAGGGCAGCACACAGTGCTCTGAAATATAAACTATCACAGATTGAATTAACTTCCATGCCCTCTCTATATGATGTGATTCAGTATCTCGATTCTTGACATGAGAATTACTTCGTAGCAAGCATTGAAGGATTTCTAATTGATAAATATAATGGCAAAATAATGGACATATACCTTGCTCAATAGGTGATGAGAAATCTGTTAGTACCTGTGGATGCTTAGTGGTTTAGCGTCAGTATGGTAGGTAATTTGTTGGGAATGTTCTAGGATGAAATTGTGGTAGTATCTTCACTAAAGCTTGCATGTCTTAACTGAATGATCGGAGTTTACCGAGATAATCTCGCATTGTCTTAGTCATTCAACCACCTCTTGGGAACTTTATGTATGGTATATACAATGGGATGAATCAGAAACCTGGTCATATTTACCTATTCTTGACGGAGATGTTTGGTTAATTTTGCAACGTCCCCGCTTCTTATGAAGAAGACTTCTAATTGATGGTTTCTATTCATTTAGATAAGCGGAAGTCAACATCGGACCTGTCTACTCAACAGCCACCTCTGAAGAAGCTTGCTGCTGATGGCCCTGTTCAAGGGGCAGTAGAAGGTATATCTGGAACAGCAGATGCTAGCACATCCGGAGCTGGACATGTTTCAAACCAAAGCGATCCGAGTGATGGTAGAAAACAGCAAGTTAGTAAAATGTCAAATGCATCTCTCATCCTAGCTCAGGCTTGGAAAGAGGATGTGGAAGCTGGCCAGCTGTTGGCGTCTCTTCATGAGCTATTTGGGGAAGCTATATTCCCCTTCACGCAACCTGTGGAGATGTCCTTTTTTCTTTGAGTCTTATGCATAATCCTCCAACATCTGAGGCTGTAAAGCTCTGTTTATTTTTTCTACCCTTTGTAACTTGTATTCTCAGCATGTGGACGTAATGAAAATTGTATGCGCATTTAAAAGTGGACTCGTTCTTTTGCTAGTTCTTTCTCGTAGAACTAAACAGTGTGATAACCACAGGGAACGATGCCAAGTGGCCACAAATGCAGCACAACCACCCAGCAGCTTTGCATAAAGACAATGTGCCTACAAGTGCCGCTGGGTTGCATGTGCAACCACTTGTCGATTAACCTCACTTTCTGATAAACATATCTCCTTCCACAATATTGTTTCTTCTTCCTCTTCCTCTTCTTCCATTAACTTACGTAGCATTGTCTCTGTTTCCTATTTTGCTGACATTTTGTAACCTCTCTAAACTTCTTCCACTTCTTGGATTATCTCCACACGTGCCCACTCATTACCTTCTCATACCACCTAGCACAGTGTATATTCCTTTTCCTTAACCGCCACCTGGCTTTTATTTCCAATTCCAAATTATGATACTATTATTTTCCCTACCATTAATATATAATTGATAACGACTGTCATTTTATAAGGATCAATTTTATAATTGACAGTGACTACATTTTGTAAAGATCTTATTCTTGATTTGTGTATGTTATTTGCTGATGATATGGCGTTCTTTACGATACTAGCATCCAGTACTTTGAAATAGTGTACTTGTCGGCCAATCTTGTATATTTGCGTACTTGTCAGCTAATTGATAAAACTAAAAGTGAAGTAAATCACAAACAAGAACCATGAAGGAATGCTCTGGAATATGACTTTCACTATAAGTAAAAAAAGATTGTGTCCATCGCTAACTTAGCCAACTTGAAGACTATACCGGAGTTGAGAGTCCAATTAGAAGCATGAAAATCCTACTTTGACGTGCCCAAGCCGTGATATGGTTGTAACGTGGGCTGTAAATTGGAAATCCGTTGGGCTGGGAGTGGTATTCCTTGGCTGGGTCTTACTTTTTTTTTTTTACCATGTTGCATAAGGGTGCATTTGGTTGCCAGCATTAATGACAGGAATGGAAACCAAATCCCCTAACTTTTCATTTCCGTTGTTTGTTTCGTGTGAAGGATGGAAAATTTATTATCCTGTTGGGCTAAAGATCCTACACACAGGTTATCAGAAACCCACCGCCCCCCCTTGCATCTGTAATCCCGTCCTCAAAATATGCGCGCCCCGCAAATTTTGTTATGACAAATACTCGTAACCATGACTCACGGGCACGCATAGCAGATATATTTTCAATTTTCGGCATTATACAAGTCTTTGCAACCGATCAATCACCCCACACATTTTCCATTAACGGGTGTTTTTATAATATTTGCTTTCCTATTCTAGCACGACAACCAAACGCAAGAAAGCATTAAAGATAATCATTTCCCTCGCCAACTGATCCTTTCCAATCCTTTAGATTTCCCGTCGCTTATTTTTTCCAATGAACCAAATATGGCCTAAGTGTTGACAAAAGAGAACAAAATTCATTTTTTGCTAATAATTTTTGATTCGTAATGATTTTTTTGACGAAATAAAAACCATTGGACTCATTACAAAAAATCCAATCTAACAAGACTAATGTCGATATACTTTGAAAAAATAGCTGAGAATGGTAATGAGTACATAACAATATGAAAAAAGAAGAGAGAAATTCACGGCAATAATGTGCACATTTAATTAATACTGGGCGTATTCAATCAAAAGTAGGCGCATTGAGGACATTAATATGCACATTCAATCAAAGATGGGTGCATTCAATCAAAAGTAGGTGCAAGGTGATAGTACGTACATTTAATTAATATTAGACACATTCAATCAAAAATGGACACATTCAATCAAAAGTGGCTCATTGAGGGCATCACTAGGAGCATTCAATAAAAAAATGGGCACATTCAATCAAAAGGGGGCACATTCAAGGTGATAGTGTGCGTATTTAATTAATATTACATACATTCAATCAAAAGTGGACACATTTAATCAAAAGTGAGCGCATTGAGGACATCACTAGGCACATTCAATCAAAAGTGAGAAAATGGGCGCATTCATGACGATAGTGTGCACATTCAATTAATATTGGGCACATTCAATCAAAACTTGGTACATTGAGGGCATTACTAGCTACATTCAATCAAAAGTAGACACAGTCAATCAAAAGTGGGTGCATTCAGGCAGATACTGTGCACATTCAATTAATATTGACACATTCAATCAAAAGTGGGCACATTGAGGGCATTACTAGGCACATTCACATTCAATTAATATTAGACACATTCAATCAAAAGTGGGCACATTGAGGACATTACTAGGCACATTCAATCAAAACTGGGCACATTCAATCAAAAGTAGACGCATTCAGGGCGATAGTGTGCATATTTAATTACTATTGGACACATTCAATCAAAAGTGGACGCATTCAATCAAAAGTGGGTGCATTGAGCGCATTAGTTGGCACATTCAATCAAAAGTGGACACATCCAATCAAAAGTGGGCACATTCAGAGTAATAGCGTGACCATTTAATTACTTTTTACAAATATTGGTCGCACTGTTAAGATTTGTGTTAATTTGTTATTTATGCACATACTCTACGAAGTAGGCACATTCACACTGTATTTTGGGCGCTTTCACACCATAATTGGGCACTTTTCTATAAATATTAGGCACGTTAGGTTAAGATTTGTAGTAATTTACCATTTATGCACATACTCTGAGAAGTAGGCACATTCACATCATAATTAGGCGCATTGGTAACATAATTGGGCATTTTTCTACAAATAGACATCATGTTAAGATTTGTACTAATTTGATATTTATCCACATATTTTAAGAAGTAGGCATATTCACACCATAATTAGGCGCATTAGCACCATATATGAGTTTTTTTTACAAATACTAGGCGCTTTATGTTACGATTTGTGCTAATTTGCTATTTATGCACACTCTTTTATTTTTTTCTTCTAAAACTGTGCAAATAATACTTATTTATGATTTGATTATTATTTTTCAAAAATATGTCAATTTTAGTCTTGTTCAAATGTAGTTTTCATGACAAATCTAGTTGTTTTTATTTCATGTAAAAATTCATTATAGATTTCAAGTTATAAACAAAACAATTATTCTTTCCCCCCCCAAAAAAAAACAATACCGGGGCCCGACGTTGGGAAGGGTGGTTTTATAGCGCGTGCACCCCCTCCCAACATCGTGTAAACTAAGTCTTTAGAAGTATGATTGCTTTTTCACCAAATTATGAGTAGTCCTAGGAATTGTCAAATAAGATCTGAGCACTGGAAACCCCTAATGTAATCAACTCATTATTGTTGAAGTAAAAATTTGACAAGAATAATACAAGTTTATAGAAAGGAAAATGCTAGGCGGACCAGCCACCAACGAAACTCCATTTTGGCTGTTTGCATCACAACCCCAAATACTGGCCGACGCTCTGCCCAAGACACGTACAAGACAAGAAAGTTGAAGAGAGAGACGTGATAGTGGTTGGAATGAGAGAGGAGAGTGAGAGATAGTGGTTGGAAAGAGACATGGAGTGGGTGCAAGGAGAGAGAAAAGAAGAGAGATATATTTATTTCGCCCATAATTTTCAAAACACAATGTATTTTTTGACAAAATAAAAATTATTGCATTCCTCACAAAAATACATGTTAACAAGACCAAGGTTAACATGATTTTGAGCATTATAATACATGATCTAAAAGAGGAGAGAGGAGTAGTTGAAAGGAAAGAGAAAAATAGATGAGAGAAAAATTTATTTTGCTTACAAATTTCAATCCACGATGAAGTTTTTGAAGAAATAAAAAAGGTTACATTCTTTACCAAAAATATATTTTAACAAGACCAATTAAGATAAATTTTCAAAAAACAATACAATATTTTTTTCAAAATAATATAAAAATTAGTATTATTATTCTAAAATGAGCATCAATTTTCTCTCTCCTCATTTTGTTGTGTTGTTATTTGTTATGTTATTATCTCAGGCCAATTGGAAGGTGTGACGTCCCCGAATTTTCTAAAACTTAATCTAATGTGAGACATCCAAATTGAAACCTCACCTCAGCGAGCATCCCAATTTAAGCATCCCATACTAGGCTAAGAAGAAGAAAACAAAGGGAGTCAGAAGAAAATACAGTAACACATGTACATGAACAATAATAAAACCATACACACATGTTCATCATTCAACATATAATTACAACATGAATTGTTACAATATTTCATATTACATATTGAACGACAAACTATACATATACATGTACTACCACTAAACTACATGATCTTAAGACAACAGGTCCACCTGTACATTAGCTCGCTACACAACTCTCAACTATCTTGGATCTTCAAGAACACATGTCCACAACCTAAACAAAAGATTACAAGTAGTACATGTCAGTACAATATTCAAGAATATTGTACTAAGTATGCCTACGTGTCTTTTATATACCTCACATCATATCTTGGCAATAAGATAAAACTAATAATTGGCAGTAACAGAAGAATATAAGAAAAATGTATACTTGCACAAAGATATTCATTAGCAAAAGAGAACACACATTTTAAGCACATTTCCATCATATATCTCGTGCGTCTGTCACCAAGGCTTTGGCATCTTCAGGCCTTATGATCTACCACCAAGTGGTTTGTGATCATTATACAAACATCATATGATGTACCACCAAGTGGTTTGTGATAATTATGCATGCGCTCTACCACCAAGTGGTTTATGAGCTATCTTATGATAGAACATCTATATTATGTTTGCAGGTGTTTAAGGTATCCATATAGCAATAAGTATGGAAATTCAAGCAACATATCATACAAGACAAGCATTTCAATCAATACCATATGCCAAGTATTTACTACCATATAACACAAGCATAATGTATAATAAGCCAAACAAGAGGTAATGGCGTACCTTCCAAAGAGATATTCCAATCTATACCACATTCATGATGTCTACTATATCCTGGTCAACCCTGATTAAGACAAGATCATATATCACCATCAGGTTCTCATCATCTTAACCCTACTTATGTTCATTTTAGGATTTAGCTTATTTATTTAGTATATTCCCATCATTACTTGCTTTCTTGTCTTAGAATCATCTTATTGATGTCATGTTCCAAATTATTTACTCATGAACTGATAATCATGTTTTCCATCATTATGTGAACCTATTAACCTTAGGTTACATGCATTAACTTAAATTAGGGTTTCATGATATGTATTAAGGTTCATCTTCATATAACATCAATTTTGTGTATAAAATTGATCTCATATTTACAAATTATCTTCCAGTTACTGATATGAGGGTTTTATGTGAATTTCATCATTTATTGAGTATGTATGTATTTATTGCATTTTATTTAGGGTTAAAAGCCCAAAATAGACATTCTAAGCAAATTATATGAATATGTGTCATACCAAGACTGTATTTGATATCACATGGATTATGTTTGAGTTACGGATGCATTCTTATAATTTTAGGCCAACCTTTGGTATTTATTATGATTTATTAAAGAAGATTACACATCTTACATGATATCACTGAGATTAATACCTCAAAAGCCTGATATTATTATTCTACTGTGTTCTACTCAATTTTTGAACAATTTGATATATTATTTGTATTTTTCGGATCATCGAGCTATTTTCTATGATTTAATGAAGATCTAAGCATTTTACCTTTTTGGGCCTATGCAGGACTGCCACGTGTCCACTAAGGGGACACAGCTTCACTTGCTGGCCACCTGGTTCAGCTTCAACCCAGCCGGTTCATGCCTGGACCCAGTTCAAGGTTTGTTTCCCCTCTCTCGTGTGAATGCCAGGATGCCTAGGGCACCCGCAACCCGATCCCCTGTTGTGGCAGGGCACCGCCGTGCCACCCAGCTCTGGTGAGGAATCAACAACGATCAGGTCTTCTTCGCGAGCTCCTCACGCCACCATCACGTTCGGGCACCTTGAAGAGACCTCCACGGCCACTCGGGTTCAACGCTTCATATCTGGAGCTGTGGATCGATGGGAGCTCTGGCCTCCTCACCGCCGCCGTGACTAGTCTGCTCTAGACAAAGAAAACAAGCGGCAAAACCGCCTCCTTGCGAGCATTGGACCCATCAAAAGCTTCCTATGGCCTCCCTTCATGCCTCTAGCTTGGCATCTAGCCCTGTTGGCCGTTCCTTATGGCTAGAGGAGCTCTCTGCTGTCATCATGCTACTACGCCAGCGGGGCTCCATGGCCAGAAAGAGGCGTCCACGTACTAGGGCCTCTCAGTACCAAGAAGAAGCCTCAAAATCTATGGCCACCCTCCAGGAACCCGTCAGTAGACTACATTTGCAGCAAAGATAGCTGTCGAGGGTCCTCGAGCTCTGCCGTCATATCCTCCAAAATGGAGTTCGTCGGTCATGAAGACCACCACATAGGTCGCTGGAAACACCATGATCCTTCTCCCCTAGTCTTCCTTGTCTTTTCGTATCTCCATCCCCTCCCTCAAAACTGTATTCTACCTCCATCTCACACCTCCACTCCCCCTGTAACTTGTGGTGGAGAGATTGCGAGAAGGGAAGTTTCGTTCTCTCTCTCTCTGTTTGGTCAGTTGCCTAGCCCAAGGGGTCAAAATGAAGCTCGTCCCAGTCTGAAGCCAACTGCCCAATTAGTTTTTCGTGAGGAGGGTCAGAGAGGGGAATTGTGGTAAGCGATCATGGTCCCCAACTGCAGACACAATCTGCGAACTAGGCGGAGGTTGAGGATGACTCCTCAGTCGTTCGATCCATCCAGGATCTGTGGCACTCTCATTGGATGGCTCAGATGTGGCGCGTGACAAGGCAAGGGGCGTGACATATCATTGCCCTTAAACTTTGGTCTAATAATCCTCGAAATGCACATTATTTCACCAATTTCAAACCTTAATAGATTCCTCTAGGAACATCCAATTGCCACCAAAGTTTGATCACAACTTCCTCACTAATCAAGCTACCTTATGCACGAATTTGGTGTCAAAAATCGACTGTTTGGCCATCCTATTAAATACCTCAAAAAAGCATGAACTTAGGGATCTTAATCATGATATTAACCACAATCAACCATCTGACTTTATCAAAACACTTGAAACTCTCAGATAAATCAACATATGAATTTCATGATTAGGCACTTAAAAGGATTTCAAAATTCCAGTCCATCACATCATATACATCTTAAAAGAAATTTCGTCCTCGAAATTAAGCCATCATCCTACTTCGAGGAAAGCCAAAGAACTCAAAACCACATACATGGAACCTCTCTATGTGCAATAAAAAAACAAAGCTCCTTAATCATAAACAAACCATAACTAGGAGGTTAAAAGCATCTAAGGTAAGATCACCCCTTCATAAAAGATTGAAACAAGGGTTTAGAAACTCTCATTATGTCATGACATATCTCGTATGTTAGGGTTTCATCCTTATCTTTACCCATGCATTAGGGTCCCCTCGTCATATTACCATGCTCTAAAGGAGTTAGATAAAGTTAGCCCCTTATACAAGGTGTCATCCACATTTTATTGAGCTAATTGTTAGAACATGTTCAACATTAACATAAGCCTTTTAGGAGGGAGTTAACTATAGTTAACCCACTTTGTCCATTAAGATCATATCAAGGTGTCATAATCTTTATGTTGTGCTAACTATCAAACTGTATATTTCATCTTTATTAAGCACTAAGATTAACACATCATGTAACATGTTTCATTCACATGATCTTATTTCATTATTCATAATAAATTACAACATTTAGTAGTGATTTCATCACAAGATTAACCAACAATATCATCTTATCATCATTATTCATGTTATGGTTAATCATTTATGCATTGACATCTATTGAATCATCTCTAGGTTTCCATCATATCATGTCCACTATCATATCTCAAGATTGGATCACATATTACAATCAGAGTTACATGTATTATATTATGGTTGTGCTAAATAACTTATGTGAGTGGCTTATTAAACATATATCAAATATTTATATATCCCAAATGAGGTTCTCGTCACCCATATCATGAGGGTAGTACCATGATCAGTCTCTCTGAGCTAACTCAACTCTATGAGTATCTCATAAGCACATACTTTATCCTTCCTCTCTTAGTCTAGGGTTCTCAGATTACCTCATTGGAACTGGCGGATAGCTTCACAAGATCTAGCCACAAAGCACAAACCAAAACATGCTATGAGATTCTCTTCTCAGCTCTATACCCATGAAAACTATTTCTCAACTCTCTTTCTCTTATATACACACCACTAGATTCCTATATGGGAACCACCAACCTGAGCATGAGGCTGTACAAAAACTAACATAGCTACCTCCTCAAGGGTCTTGGGCATCTCTCCCTCACCCAGATGGTAGGTGCTCATATTCATTTTTACATATGCACATATGACCAGCCTCTCTCTGTCTCTAGGGTTTGGTCCTCCCAAGGACATCTAGGGTTTAATAAGACTATAGGAATCATACATAGAGCGACTCAACTCAATCACTCATGAGTAGTCTAGTTTAGGACATATCATATCACATATCTCATAATTCTCATATCTTGGAGTTTAGGTTCTATAACCTTCTCCCAATGGGTCTCACTCTCTCTGGAGTTAACCCTAAAACTGATCCCAACACTAGAGGTCCTCCTTTGTAAAAGAGCTTGAGGCTCATGTTGATCCACATCCTTGTCTTACATAACTTATCTTAACTTATCTTATCTCATCTTACAAAACATACATACTTTCATCATCAAAACTTATCTCAAAACCTCAAATCTGAACTTAGATCCTCAAAGACAACATTGATTATCATAAACCATCTTATATCATCTATATAAGACTTACATCCTATCATCAAAACTTATTTCATCTATTCCATCTATCATATATTCCAACAAGGCTCTAGACATCTAATCTAGAACTACTCTCTCTTCTAGACTGATGTCATTCACTTTCACTTAGGTTGTATGATCACCTCCTACTCGTACATGTGTGGGGACACATTTTTGTAATACATATACATAATAAAATATTATATAGTTTTTCTCTGATAAAACATGCGTCAGAGAAAACTACCAAGGTTCGATCCGATTGGAATCAAAAACCAAATCCTAAAAACGAGTGTCCCACACATAGTAGAGAGTATGGTGTCATGAAAATTAGTGAAAGGGGTGAGAACATGGTGTAGACTGGTGTAACTACCGAAAACATAGATGCATCATATGCCAAAGGTTTCTCTTCCTGTGATGTACGTCATTTCCAAATAATGCAACGTCCCATACCACAACACTATAAGGAAAGAACGACGTCTAAGGACTTTCTATATAACAAGCACTAGTCTAGACCTAGTTCTCTAACATCTTGGTTCTAACCTAGAGGCTAGGTCAGATCTAGTCTCTAAAGGACGACTAATCTAACCCTAAAAGATTATTAAGTTCAAGGTTCTTTGGTTTTGAGTTGCATAATGAGAAAATGTCAGGTTTTTCTATTGTTCATGCTCTGATACCACCTGTGACGTCCCCAAATTTTCTAAAACTTAATCTGATATGAGACATCCAAATTGAAACCTCACCTCAGCGAGCATCCCAATTTAAGCATCCCACACTAGGCTAAGAAGAAGAAAATCAAGGGAGTTAGAAGAAAATACAGTAGCACATGTATATGAACAATAATAAAACCATACACACATGTTCACCATTCAACATATAATTACAACATGAATTGTTACAACATTTGATATTACATATTGAACAATAAACTATACATATACATGTACTACCACTAAACTACATGATCTTAAGACAACAGGTCCACCTGTACATCAGCTCGCTACACAACTCTCAACTATCCTAGATCTTCAAGAACACAGGTCCACAACCTAAACAAAAGATTACAAGTGGTACACGTCAACACAATATTCAAGAATATTGTACTGAGTATGCCTACATGTCTTTTATATACCTCACATCATATCTTGGCAATAAAATAAAACTAATACTTGGCAGTAACAGAAGAATACTAGAAAAGTGTATACTTGCACACAAATATTCATTAGCAAAAGAGAACACATATTTTAAGCACATTTCCATCATATATCTCGTGCGTCTTCCACCAAAGCTTTGACATCTTCAGGCCTTATGATCTACCACCAAGTGGTTTGTGATCATTATATAAACATCATATGATGTACCACTAAGTGGTTTGTGATCATTATGCATGCACTCTACCGCCAAGTGGTTTATGAGCTATCTTATGATGGAACATCTATATTATGTTTGCAGATGTTCAAGGTATACATATAGCAATAAGTATGGAAATTCAAGCAACATATCATACAAGACAATCATTTCAATCAATACCATATGCCAAGTATTTACTACCATATAACACAAGCATAATGTATAATTAGACAAGCAAGAGGTAATGGTGTACCTACCAAAGAGGTATTCCAATTTATACCACATTCCTGATGTCTACTATATCCTGGTCAACCCTGATTAAGACAAGATCATATATCACCATCAGGTTCTCATCATCTTAACCCTACTTATGTCCATTTTAGGATTAGCTTATTTCTTTAGTATATTCCCATCATTACTTACTTTCTTGTCTTAGAATCATCTTACTGATGTCATGTTCCAGATTATTTACTCATTAACTGATAATCGTGTTTTCCATCATTATGTGAACCTATTAACCTTAGGTTACATGCATTAACTTAAATTAGGATTTCATGACATGTATTAAGGTTCATCTTCATATAACATCAATTTCGTGTATAAAACTAATATCATATTTACAAATTATCTTCCAGTTACTGATATGAGGGTTTTATGTGAATTTCATCATTTATTGAGCATGTATGTATTTATTGCATTTTATTTAGGGTTAAAAGCCTAAAATAGACATTCTAAGAAAATTATATGAATATGTGTCATAACAAGATTGTATCTGATATCACATGGATTATGATCATATTTTTGAGTTACTGATGCATTCTCATAATTTTAGGCCAACGTTTGGTATTTATTATCCATTAAACAAGCATTACACATCTTACATAATATCACTGAGATTCATGCCTCAAAAGCCTGATATTATTATTCTAATGTGTTCTACTCATTTTTTTGAACAATTTGATATATTATTTGTATTTTTTGGATCATCGAGATATTTTCTATGATTTAATGAAGATCTGAGCATTTTACCTTTTTGGGCCTATGCGGGACTGTCACATGTCCACTAAGGGGGCGCGACTTCACTTGCTGGTCGCCTGGTTCAGCTTCAACCCAGCCGGTTTGTGCCTGGACCTGGTTCAGTGTTTGTTTCCCCTCTCTCGCGTGAACGGTAGGATGCCCAGGGCACCCGCAGCCCGATCCCCTGTTGTGGCAGGGCGCCGCCGTGCCGCCCAACTCCGGTGAGGAATCAACAGCGATCAGGTCTTCTTCGCGAGCTCCTCACACCACCATCATGTTCGGGCACCTTGAAGAGACCTCCACGGCCACTCAGGTTTAGCGCTTCGTCTCTGGAGCTGTGGATCGATGGGAGCTCTGACCTCCTCACCGCCGCTGTGACTAGTCTGCTCTAGACAAAGAAAACAAGCGGCAAAACCGCCTCCTTGCGAGCATTGAACCCATCAAAAGCTTCCTATGACCTCCCTTCATGCCTCCAGCTTGGCGTCTAGCCCTGCTGGACGTTCCTTGTGGCAGGAGGAGCTCTCCGCTGTCCTCACGCTACTGCGCCAGTGGGGCTCCATGGCCAGAAAGAGGCATCCACGTACTAGGGCCTCTCAGTGCCAAGAAGAAGCCTCAAGATCTACGGCCACCCTCCAGGAACCTGTCAGTAGACTACATTTGCAGCGAAGATAGCTGTCGAGGGTCCTCGAGCTCTGCCTTCATCTCCTCCAAAATGGAGTTCATCGGTCATGAAGACCACCACAGAGGTCGCTGGAAACACCACGATCCTTCTCCCCTAGTCTTCCTTGTCTTTTCGTATCTCCATCCCCTCCCTCAGAACTGTATTCTACCTCCATCTCACACCTCCGCTTCCCCCTGTAACTTGCGGGGGAGAGATTGTGAGAAGGGAGGGCTTTCTCTCTCTCTCTCTCTCTGTTTGGTTAGTTGCCTAGCCCAAGGGGTCAAAACGAAGCTTGTCCTATTCTGAAGCCAACTACCCGATTAGTTTTCCGCGAGGAGGGTCAGAGAGGGGAATCGTGGTCCCCAACTGCAGCCACAATCTGCAAACTAGGCGGAGGTTGAGGATGACTCCTCAGCCGTTCGATCCATCCAGGATCCGTGGCACTCTCATCATATGGCTCAGATGTGGCGCGTGACAAGGCAAGGGGCGTGAGATATCATTGCCCATAAACTTTGGTCTAATAATCCTCGAAATGCACATTATTTCACTAATTTCAAACCTTAATAGATTCCTCTAAGAACATCCAATTGCCACCAAATTTTGACCACAACTTCCTCACTACTCAAGTATCTTATGCACGAATTTGGTATCAAAAATCGACTGTTTGACCATCCAATTAAATACCTCAAAAAGGCATGAACTTAGGAATCTTAATCATGATATTAACCTCAATCAACCATCTGACTTTATCAAAACACTTGAAACTCTCAGATAAATCAACATATGAATTTCATTACGTGATTAGGCATTCAAAAGGATTCAAAATTCCAGTCCATCACATAAGGAAATAAAAAAAAGATGAGAGAGAAATTTATTTTACATATGAATTTCAGTCCGTGATGACTTTTTTGACAAAATAAAAAAGTTAGATTTCTTACGAAAAATATGTTTCAACCAGACCAATTATGATAAATTTAGAAAAAAAATATACAATGATTTTTTACCCCTCATTTCACTCAAAAGAACTATTTGAACCTAATCTTTGTATTTTGATCAAATAATGATGGAGGAGGATAGTAGTTCTCTCTCCTCCCCATTTCACTCAAAAACAACAAATTGAATCTATTCTTTGTATTTCTCTCTCTCTTACAGAAATAATAAATTGTACAAGAGATGACAAAAAATTAGTCTGGGGATAACAACAAATTGGTTCAGATATAACAACTAATTTAAATAATTAAGTACATCACTTTCCTCCAATTCTTATATTGTCTCTCTCTTAAAAGAGAAAATATGGAGGAGTGAAGTCGTGTCATTAATTTGGATGAGAGAGAAATTGATTTTGCTTATAAATTTGATTCTGTGATAATTTTTTTGACAAAATAAAAAATGTTAAATTCCTTATAAAAATATGTTCCAACAAAACCAATTATGGTAAATTTAAAAAGAATTAGACTAGAGATAATAACAAATTGGACTAGAGATAAATCTTTGTTCTAGAGATAACAAAGAATTAGACTAGTGATAACAATAAATTGGACTAGATATAACAAAAAAATAGACTAGAGATAATAACAAATTTTCTAGAGATATTAAACAAAAAATTTGACTAGAGATAAAAAAGTTTACTAGGGATACCAAGAAAAATTTCTAGGGTTTCTCTAAAGATAACAACTAATTAAAAAAAGTATACTACTTAGATAACAAATAATTTGACTAGAGTATTAAAAAATTTGTTAGGGCTAAAATAATTTGACCATAGATAACAAAAAATTTGCTAGGGATAACAAGAAAATTTGCTAGCGATAACATTTTTTTCTTCTAGAGATAACAAATATTTTTATTAAAAATATACTACTTGGAAAAGAAGTTTGACTAGAGAACATAAAAAATTTGCTAGGGATAACAAATTTTTTCCTAGGGATGAAAAAATTCTCTAGAGATAACAACTATTTTTTTTAAAAATATACTACTTGGATAAAAAAATTGACTAGAGATAACAAATAAAATTGCTAGGAATAATAAGAAAATTTGGTAGGGATAACAAAAGCTTTTTCTAGAGAAAACAACTAATTTTAAAAAAAGTATCCTATTTGGATAACAAAAAATTTGACTAGCAGCAACCCTAGAAGACGATGGAGGGGGGACAAGCAGCAAGGAGCCTAGGCCTTTATCAACATCCAAGTCGACCAGACATACGGGACATGCGACTCTACAGAGGGTCGGCATCAACCTTACGTACAAGGGGATGAGAGGAGATAACCCTAACACAATGACAGATGTTTCCAATCGGATGGAGGTGGATCTGGGTGAACACGATGAGGGTAACCCGATCCTATCAGACGATGCACCACCTAATAAAACGAAATCTTTTAAACAAGCAGTGATTGGAAACGGCGGCGACACAGCCATGAATCCATGTTTCGTCGACGACGAACTCGAAGAGCTAGTTAATCCTGATGATATTGAACTGGTTTATGAGAAAGGTTTTCCAGAGATTTACGTTGCCCCTGAAGCGGAAGAGATCATGAGTAAGCCATTCAAATACATGGTGATCATTAAACTCATTGATAGACATGTGGGCTTTCTGACCATGGCCGAAAGACTGAAGTTGCTCTGGAAACTAGCGGGGCGATTTGAACTATACGAACTAGCGGAGCAACACTATGTGGTTCAATTCTACAGCAGATTAGACCAAGAAAGTGTCTTACCAAAGGGTCCGTGGTCCCTGTTTGATAGTAATCTGGTAGTTTGGCCATGAGATGGGTATTTCGAACCTTCCAAGGGCCTCCCGAGCCATCTCGTAACATGGATCCGAGTGATGGGTTTACCAATTCATTACTACAACCAAGAGATGTTCTTGAAGATCGGAGAAGCTGTTGGAAGACTGGTGCGAGCGGACGACCACTCCACCAACCGTACCAAAAGCAGGTTTGCGAGGCTGGCAGTCGAGATCGACATGTAGAAACCTATTTAGCTAACAATCTTGATCAATGGTCGGGAATATAAGATCAAATATGAATCCTTGCCGGGTATGTGTCTCAAGTGTGGGATACTCGGACATGAGGCGGCTGACTGTAAGGGAACTGAGAATGAACCTGCGAAACCTAACACTGATCCATCCGAGGACGATGCAAGAGTACGCTGGATGGAGGAGGAAGAGAAATGGTAGGTTTACTATGGGAAGAACGTTAGGACGCGAAGGCCACAACGCAACAGAGATAATCCCAAGAAAAACTAGAATACGAAGTCTGCTAATAAGTTCCAGGCTTTAGATGAGGAAGAAGAAGGAATCATCATGGCTACAGAGAACACGAACGGAGATCACACAGAGTCCAGCATGCAAGAAGATGCACGGGGGCCAAAGATATGGAGGAAGAAACAAAAACGAAATGAGGATATGGATGTGTCATCGCAGAAACATACAAAGACTTCATCTGTTAATGATGGAAACTTGCCTAGGTAGGAAGAGGCCACCCAAGCCAACCCTGCTCCTGCTCACACGGTGGTGAAGACTATGGGAAATGAAGTTATAATTGGCAGATCAGTGGATGCTGAGGTACAGAAAACTACAAAGGTGAACAAAATGAACACGAATGGTGAAGGTATTCCTGAGAATAGCACAACCAGTGAAGGGGCGAAGAAACCTTCAATCTCAGGCAGGAAAGCTAAAGAGAAGGAAAGCCAAGCGGGTATAGGGAGCCCATACAGTTCATATGTAACACGAAATAGAATGAGAAGAGGTCCTGAAGCTAGCGAGGGAGGCGCCTCCTCCAAATAATCCCAGCTCTGATCTTAGGCAATACCTTAAACATCTGGTTGCTAGACATAAAGTAAAGCTTGTCTCCATTTCTGAACCACATATCTCTGGTGAAGAGAATGCGATCAATGACATTGGTTTTACGAGCTCTCATAGAGTGGAGGCTACTGGGTTCTCGGGAGGGATTTGGATCCTCTGGAACGAAGACAAATGCGATGTACAGATTCTCCAAAGCCATAAATACTTCATCCACTGTTGTATCGATGGGAATACTATGTGTTCGTTTGTCTATGCGTCACCTAGCCCCGAGGGACGTCCTATTCTCTGGGAACAGTTGATCCGGATGAGTCAGTCCATTTCCATGCCATGGATCATACTGGGGGATTTTAATTGTATGATCAACCTGGATGAGGAATTGGGAAGCAATAGATTTAATGTTACTGAAGCTGCTCGGTTTAGCAAGGCCATTCTTCAAGCTGGCCTTGCCGACCTGGGAAGCACAAGTTATGCTTTTACCTATAAGAAAGGACTTCTCCATGAATGTCTTGACATGGCTTTGGCTAATAGGGAGTGGATACAGGAGTATCCCACCTTTGTTTGCGAGAATTTACCAAGATTTGGGTCAGATCATAACCCTATAGCGATGCTTAATTCGGATGCTCCGAAACAACCTCCAAGGTTCAAGACTCGAGCTTCATGGAACAAAGATTCGAAATTCGGAAACATTCTGGAAATCCACTGGAATCCCAATATGTATTTCCATGAGGCTCTTGAGCAAGCACGTCCACAGATATCGAAGTGGGACAGCAACACCAGAAAGCTTAATAGCATGGCCAAGCAGGAAATTCTATCAAAAATATCTCAGCTGCAAAGAAAGTTGGAAAGACAACATAATGATGATAAGGAGCGTGAATGTTTGACTCTGGAAAGCGAGCTGGAAGACTTGCTTATGAAAGAAGAGGAAGATTGGCGGCAGAGAAGTCATCTTAATTGGCTGCTTGATGGGGATAACAACACGAGATTTTACCATACATATGTTAACAACAGAAGAAGAATAAATAATATTAGAAGCTTACAAAACTCCCACGGAGTGTGGATGACAAATACGTCTGAGATTAAGGGTTTTTATATCCAATCATTTTGAAGATATGTTTACGGAGAAACAACCACCTACTACTGTAGGTTTGGAAAACATTCCGGAAAACTTCAAACACTTGAATCTGAGGCAACTTAGAAGACTTGGCACATCACCTACTGAGAACGAGGTCTGGCAAATCGTCAAGACTGCAGATCCTTTTAAGGCAGCAGGTCCCGACGGGGTGGATATGAACTTTATCAAATCAAACTGGAAGCATCTCAGGCATAACGTTCTTCTTTCCATCAGGAGTATGCTGAATGGTAATGATATTCCAGATGCGGTTGCAGATGCAAGTATGGTTCTAATACCTAAAGTGAAGCATCCGATTAACCACAGTCAACTCAGACCTATAACTCTGAAAAACATATGTCTCAAATTGGCATCCAAAGTGATTGTGGGAAGAATTAAAAAGTATATGGCCCAGTGGGTGTCGCAAGAGCAATCTAGCTTTATACCTGGTAGGTGCATAGCTGATAATATCATCATGGTCCAGGAGATTATCCATAATCTCAGGTGAAAGACCAGTGCTCCTTATATGGCCATCAAGGTCGATCTTTCGAAGGCGTATGACTGGATGTCGTGGAAGTTTATTGAGCATACATTGAACAAGATGACCTGGCCTTCCAACATCAAAGATTATATACTCAAGTCTATATCCTCAGGCAGCACAAGAATTATTCTTAATGGCGAGCTACTGCTTGCTTTTAAGAAATCTAGAGGGCTCCAGCAGGGCGACCCACTATCTCCTTATTTATTTGTCCTCTGTATGGAGAGGCTTACTCAACTTATTAACCAGTTCATCAAAGCCAAGAAATGGACTCCTATCAAGATGTCCCAACAGGGACCGCATATATCTCATATCAGCTTTGCGGATGATATAGTCATCTTTGCCAAAGCATCCCTAGAACAGATGTCCGCCATCAATCAGTGCTTTCAAATGTTTGAAGAAGCATCGGGCCAAAAGATTGCTATAGATAAATCTAAAATCCTTTTCGCTGCGTCGGTCAACAGAGCAACTAGGGAGACTATTTGCAGGGTAAGTGGTATCATGGAGACAGACGATCTTGGTAAATATCTGGGGGTTCCTCTTCTACACAAAAGAGTTAACAAACATACCTATTCTTTTCTTGCTAACAATATGGAGGCAAGGGTCAATGGCTGGACAACAAAAACCCTTTCGTTGATAGGATAGATATGCCTGGTTAAATCTGTGATGACTTCCCTACCTACTTATGTCATGCAAATGGCCGTAATCCCAAAGTCTATCTGTACTAAGTTAGACAGGATCATCCGCAAATTTATTTGGGGTGGATGCGCTAATGGGAATTCAGTGTCCTTGGTTGCTTGGAACAAAGTCAGTACCAACACCAATAATGGTGGGCTTGGGATCAAAGCCATGGCAGATTGGAATAAAGCCCTCATTTGGAAAAATGCATGGAAATTTCTGAACAACAATAAATCTCTGTGGGTTAAGGGTCTGGAGCAAAAATACAAGACGTTCAAGGACCATCATCATAGTAGATCGACACCTTTCTAGAGGAGCATAAAATATGGTTTGAACTTTGTTAAAGAGAATTGCATTAAGACGATTAACAATGGGGATTCTACATTATTATGGAAGGATCATTGGGTACCATGTTTTAAAGATTTAGAAGAATATTGCATTACTCCTATAAGTAATCAAATTATCGATCTCACTGTTAGTTGTTTATGCAACCTGGAAGGCCACTGGGACAAGGACTTTCTCAGCACATATCTCCCAGAGCAATGTGTGAAGGGCATCATTAACCTCCCTATTCCGGTGGGAAGGAGAGGAGAAGATAATTGGAGCTGGCTACATGATGACAGTGGGCGCTATACTACGTCATCTGCATATGATCTTATTCATAATGACATTCAAAACCCCATTAACAGACTCTGGCCTAACATCTGGAAGTTGCGCATACCGAGTAAGATCAAGGTGTTTATGTGGCTTGTCGCTCATGAAGCAATTATGACAAATTGCAGAAGAAAGCAACACAATTTTACTGAGAATTCCGTCTGCCCTAGATGTGAAGCACATGAGGAAGATACCCTCCATGCTCTTTGGACCTGTCCGTATGCAAGAGAAATCTGGCTGGAAATCAAGACCAATAATACAGTTGATCCGATCAATACTTCCATCCAACAGTGGCTCATGAATTACTTGCAGGGAAAGGAGGAAGATGTCATCTATTTTATGGTGACCTGCTGGAGTATTTGGAAAGCAAGGAATAGTAAGGTTTTTGATAATGTTTACGTCTGGAAGACTACGCAAATTGCCCACATCAACAATCTTTGGAACAACATCATTCAAGGAAGAAGCAAGAACACGCATATTAAGTATAGTCAAAGGATGGAGGAAAATGAGGCAGCTGTTGTGCCTAATGGGCATAAGATGGTGTATGTTGACGTTGCTGTCAAAGGTAATGAGGCAGCCATTGCTATGATAGTTCTGAAGGAGGATAGGACATGGTCTGGTGGAGCGGCCACACATATCCAAGTGGAGTCTGTGATAGGAGCTGAAATTAGGGCAGTTGAGTTTGCTCTAGGGATCTACAATGAAGCCTTTATGGGACCAACTATGATTATTACTGATAGTTCTAAGGCGGCAAAAGCTGTTGAGGGATCGCCAGAGGATTTTCCAGCTTTAAGTGTTTGGATACATTCCATTCACAAGATTCTTAATGACATGCCTGATTTTTAGATCATGAATCTACTTAGAGAACATAATGTGCTGGCTGATGCTCTAGCCAAATACCACCTAAAAAACTACAAGGATGACCGTACTTATACGGACCCTCCAGTCGACCCTGTGGGTCATCCTATCCCCTTTCCTTATTGTAATGGTAGGAGTCCTACCAAGTTTTGTTTCATAGTTGACAATATAATAAATTATCAGTTTATGCCTGTAAGAGAAGGACAGGATGAATAAAAGAACCTTCTGACTTTCTCAAAAAAAAAATTTGACTAGAGATAATAAAATTTTGCTAGGGATAACAAGAGGATTTGCTAGGGATAAAAAATTTCTCTAGAGATATCAACTAATTAAAAAAAATTATACTACTTGGATAACAAAAATTTCACTAGGGATAACAAAAAATTTTCTAGGGATAAAAATAAATAAATGACACCAATTCCCTTCTATTCCTTGTATTTTATCTTTCTTAAAAAAATAAAAATATATATTAGAGATAACAACAAACTAGTATAGAGATAAAAAAATTTTAATACGTTCTAACAAGACCAATGTCATATTTTTCTAAGCTAATTTGTTGTTATCTCTAATGCAATTTGTTACTTCTGTAAGAGAGAGAAAATATAAAGAATATGATGAAAGTAATATCATTCATTTTTAAAACTTAATTGTTATCGCTACTACACTTTATTATAATTTTTGTTCCAATTCATTATTATCTCTTGTCCAATTTATTGTATTAATATTTTATTTTTTAGATTGTATATTATATTTTTGAATTGTATATCAAAATGGTCTTCTTAGAAAATATTTCTTATAAAAAATAAAATACTTTTTATTTCGTCAAAAAATAAGTTACGGTTTGAAAGTTATACAACTTCTTATTTTTTCACTCATACCGGGACTCCCTCTCTCCCACTCTTATTTTAATTGCACATGTTTCAGTCAAAGCATGCTGCATTCTGCAAACTGCTATAACAGCAGCACAACAATGCGTAGTAGCAATTATATTGAGGACTGTGCACTACAAGTTAAAAAGAGTTTGGTTTCTGGTTCACTTCCAGTGGTGCTGTATAGCTAATCTCTTATGAAAATGCGCTCACACTGACACATATGTTTGACATGATTATTACACTCGAGTATCATTTTCAAGCACCAGTAGATGATTGCTCTGAAGAAACAATAGACAATGAAGTGGAACTTTCCTCGTCTTCTAGTGGGGGTCTTACATATACAAGTCTTACCAAACAAGCTCTCTTTAGGTATGTCTTGCACGTGATCGTACACGATTGTCTAAAGTTCGCAACCAATGCCTTTTCCTTGTTTAATCTCTTTTTCTTAAGTTTATATCTATAACTAATATTTTACAGTCGCTGAGCAGTTTAATGAGATAAGTTGTGTGATATATTTACAATGTATATTACACAATTTCAATGTGTAACGAAATATATACGAAACGACATACACACACAGACTCTTGCGTTCACGCATAGACACACACATACACACACTTATACATACATATATATATATATATATATATATATATATATATATATATATATATATATATATATATATATATATATATATATAGTCAGACTAGTGTACACTCAAGTGTACCGGAGGTACCATACACCTCAGTCATTTTTAAAGATGCAGTAACTTTTTGAAAATTCTAAACTGTTGATCTTCTTAAATATTTTAAGAGCATACTATATAATAAATTTTAGCTCATTTGGATACTTATAGGTCATGCATCTAAAGGAGGCAAGAATCATGCATTTCAAATTAGTTTTGTGCGTCGATTTTGTTGTCCTTGGATGAGTGACTTACACTCATCCAAATGAGCTCAAATTTTGTATGTGACCTATTATTATTATAACCATGAAGATCAATGGATTGGATTTTAGAAAGACAAGGTCTAGATAGGCAAACACCATTGAGGTGTACGGCGTAATATGTACATTCGAGTGTATTCTAGCCTGACTCTCTCTCTCTCTCTCTCTCTCTCTCTATATATATATATATATATATATATATATATATATATATATATATATATATATAGTAACGATCCAGTGAGAAACATATCTTGGTGAGAGCATGAGAGACATTTAAATAACTCTCCACATAGATCATTTTTTCATAATCCAACCGTATATATATATATATATATATATATATATATATATATATATATATATATATATATATATATATATATATATATATATATATATATATATATATATATATATATATATAGTCAGGCTAGAATACACTCGAGTGTATCCAGAGCGGAATACACTCAAGTAGTTTTTCATGATGCAATATTTTGTTTGAAAATCTAATCTGTTGATCTTCTTAAACATCTCGTGAACAACTCATACGCAAAATTTGAGCACATTTGGATATGTATAGCTCATGTTATGAAGACCGCAAAAATTATACATTTCAAATTAGTTTCGCGCGTCGATTTTGTTGCCCTTGGATGAGTGACTTACACTCATCCAAATGGGTTCAAAATCTGTATGTAGCCTAGTTATAGTATGACGGTGAAGATCAACAGTTTACATTTTGCAAAAAAAGTCTTGATATGCAAACACACTTGAGTGTATTCGTGCGATCTGTACACTCAAGTGTATTCTAGCCTGACTCTCTCTCTCTCTCTCTCTCTCTCTCTCTATATATATATATATATATATATATATATATATATATATATATATATAGGGTAACGATCCAGTGAGAAACATATCTTGGTGAGAGAATGAGAGAATTTTGAATAACTCTCCACATAGATCATTTTTTCATAATCCAACCATATGGATTACATGTATACCTTAACATTTTTCTTCCTACAAAATTTTATCACCATCTGATTTGTAGATCATTCACAATAACAGAATACTTTTTGACGCTCTATATTGAATTTCAGACTGACTGTTGGATGTAAAAAGTGTATATTGTACATATGGACATGTAAACAATGTCTGATTGTAGAGATTTTTTGTGTGAAAGTAAATGAAATGATGCCTTTTCCATCTATACGGTTAGATTTTTAAAAATAGTTCTGAATTTGTGGTTATTCAAATGCCTCTCATGCTCTAACTGTTGGATGTTTCTCCCTAGATCACTACCTATATATATATATATATATATATATATATATATATATATATATATATATATATATATATATATATATATATATATATATATATATATATATATATATATGGCGTTCATTTAATACCCGCGCGGGTAACCTGGAGTTTGCTACCCGATAGCTAAAAAAGTAACTCTTATGGTCAGAAAAGTAATCCTGCTATCAATAAAGTAACTATTTTGATAAAAAAAGTAACTATGCGACTAAAAAAGTAAATCCGTAAAAAATACACAGCAGATTTATATATAATCGTGTTTTTGAATCTATTTTTGCAAACCTAACTATCTATGCATGAAACTTTACAGTTTTTAAGGTAAAGTAACCCTCTACATGATAAAAGTAAGAAACTCAAAAAAAGTAACCAAAACAGGGGGCAGGTAGCTACCGTGCGAGTATTAAAGATGGACCTATATATATATATATATATATATATATATATATATAATAGGGAAATGATCCAATTCATGTCTAATTGAATTTGGACTTGAGTATGTGTTGGTTTGTGCTACCAATCCTAACAAGAGTCAAATCTAAAAGGGAAGGAAGATGGTTTCCTATGTGCAATATGGAGTTGGAGTAGGACTTGGACTAGTACTTGGACTAGGACCTGGACAAGTATTCCTACTTGCAACCACATGTATGGAGGCCTATAAATAGAAGTCTTGGGGGAGGCCATTGAGACATTCCACCGGTTGAGGTGTGATTCATCCAATTGCTTGTTAGTGCCTTCTGTGGTAGAAGAGCTGGAGAACAAGAACAACCAGAGGAGCTCTCTTGGTTAAATAAGAGAGGGTCAATGAATTTTCCTTAAATCGAAGTAGCAGCTGACAGTCAGTGACACATTAGGTATACTGATAGAGTATCTCTCTTTATTGATAAGAGAAGGCCAATGGCTTTGTCTTGAAGCAAAATAACGGTCGGCGGTTACAGACATAGTGTTTCAATAGCGACAACGGTCTGACCCAGTCAACGATCACATCGGCATCAAGTAGTCCTAAAAAATGATAACGACCTCATGAGGAGATCAAGTAAAGAGGGAGGTTTTGTACAAACTGATTGTGATTCTCTTCTTCTTTATCTTTATTCTTGTGTGGGGAGGGCTATCTAGATTTAGGGGTAATTAAATCTAGGCAGTATGAGCTATAATCTTAATTATATAGTGCTTGTTGGCCAATATTTCCCTGTAGTTTTTCTCTCCTTGTCTTGGGGAGAAATTTCCATGTTAAATCTGATGTTTCTTCTTTGGATTTATACACTTGTCAGTAACACTTTCACAATAAGTTTTTGCCACATCCGGGACCGTATCGGTACAACATCCCCAATAAGTGGTATTAGAGTGCAAGCTGTAGATACTAGTGATGTGACAATGATAAAGTTGACAAACATAAATGGGTAGATTTGGAAACCCAAGATGGAGGATATTGTCTATTATAAAGATCTATACGATCGATTGAGGGACACAAGCCATAGAGTACGTCTGATGCGGACTGGAAGAAATTAAACAGGAAGACTATTGGAATAGTTCGAAAATGGTTTGACATTTCCGTGTTCCATAATGTCTCAGAAGAGACAAATGCCAATGATATGTGGGAGAAGCTCAAGAAGTGATATGAGCAAAAGACTGCCACACATAAAGCTTTGTTGATTAGAAAGTTGGTGAACCTCAAGTACCAGGATGATACAAGTATTGCTAAGCGTATGAATGAATTCTAAAGCCTTGTAAATCAACTGGGGTCCAGGAAGATAGTTCTTGATGATGAACTCCAGACTCTACTTCTTCTGGGATCATTACCTGACATTTGGGAGACACTCATAGTGATAGTCAGTAATTTTTTACAGGAAGGTAAGTTGACACTTGATCAGATGAAGAGAAGACTGCTGAATGAAGAGACTTGGCGACAAGCCTCTGGAGATAGTAGATCAGAGGTGCACTTTACAGAGAGCATATGCATTGATAGAGTGAGAGACCGTGGCAGATCTAAGAGTCACGGTGAGTCCCAAAACTGTGAGAAGTCTCATGGTAGAACCAAGTCAAAGAGTAGTAGAGGGTGTTTCTATTTCGACAAGATAGGTCATTTCGAAAGGGATTATAAGGTTTGAAAAAAGAAACATGGGTCTGAAGCCAAAGACAAGCAAGATGACGAAAAGAATACTACAACGACAATCTCAGATGACAGTGATGATGACAACGATGTGGTCTTGACAGTCTAAGAGTAGTGTTTGCATGCTGAGGATGATGATCCTGAGTAGGTGGTGGATATTGTAGCTTCTTATCATGCTTCACCGAGTAAGAAATTCTTCACTTCATACAAGAGGGGAGACTTCAGGAGGGTGAACGTGGGAAATTCCAGCTTCTCTCGAAATATCAGGATTGGAGACATTTGTGTTTAAACAAGTGTTGGTTGCACACTCACACTGAAGGATGTTCATCACGTTCTAGATTTGTAGCTGAGTTTGATATCTAGTTCATTCTTTGATAGAGAAGGTTGTCATCAGGATTTTGGTGGTGGCAAATGTAAAATCACCAAGGGAGCTTTGGTTATTGTATGAGGCAAATTGTGTCGTACATTATACAAGACCCAACTTAAAGTGATCAAAGGCAACCATATATATACAGTTGAGGATCACCAGACAGATCTATGGCACAGACGGTTAGGATACATGAGCAGAAAAGGCTTGAACATTCTATCAAAGTAGAGATTGATTCCTTGTGGTAAGGACACTATTCTCAATTCATGTGATGCACGTCAGACAGGAAAACATCGACGTGTTTCTTTCAAGACAAGATCAAAAGTGAAGTCATAGCTTCTACAACTGGTTCATTCAGATGTTTGCAGTCCGTTTGAGGTGGCTTCACTGGGTGGCAATAGGTATTTTTTCATATTCATTGATGATACATCTAAGAAGGTGTGTGAGCCTACTTGCTGAAGACCAATGATCACGTCTTTTAGTGTTTTCAAAAATTTCATGCCATGGTGGAACGAGAGACGGGGAAAATTTGAAGTGTCTCTGCATAGATAATGGAGGAGAGTACACCTTTAGGAAGTTCCAAGATTACTGTGTGTAACATGGAATGCGACAAGAAAGGACAAAGCCCAACACAATGGTAAAATTGAGAGGATGAACCATTCCATAGTGGAGAAAGTTAGATGCATGTTGAAGACTGCAAAGTTTCCAAAGACATTCTGGGGTGAGGCAGTGAATACTGCTTGCTATCTGATTAATTGATCTCCATCAGTTCCTTTGGGTTTTGA